>OX335665.1:4981225-7466837 GCA_946894095.1 Incurvaria masculella
CAAAAAGACCAAAATTAAAAACATATGACCTAAAGTTTTACGTGGAATCTGTATCACAGCCAGCCTCAACATCCAAAATGGTCACCCATCCGAATCCCGGTGTCCGCCGTAAAAGGTAGCCTTCCTTAAGGTCCTTCTTTAAGATCCAGACTATCTCTGTCGGTTTACGCGTGCAAACGTAACAGACAGACAGAGTTTATTTTGCATTTATGATATTAGTGTGGATAGCATGGATTTCTGCAAGAAAATCTATGTTTACGTTGTCAATCAGTTTCAGTTTCTTTATTTCCTCCATTAGATGTGTTGGTACACACTCGGATTCGTCATTTTTTTCCCTGTCGGTTCGATTACTTCTGGCGAAGAAGAGCCGACAAGAAACTTTGTCAGGTTGGTCATTGAATTTTTTTTCTCCTTTGATACTTACAAACTAGTTAATAGTGATTGATTGATTACCACTGCTCACAAAGAACATTATAATAATAACATTACATAAATTGGGAAGAGTAAACTCTTGACTACGATAATGACTTTATATTCTAAATTCGTAGGAATTATGATCTAAATTATCAATATAATTAATTACCAATATGGTACGGTTTCAATGTGGCCAATGAGCTTTGACCAACAACCAATGGTTGCGCGCCCCACGGAACTGGGTCCTCAGACGGTGGCTGGTCTTCCTCACCAGTGCTACTTTACCAGCCAAATATAACTCACGCGCACTCGTACTATGTAAACACGAACATATGAAAACAAGTGATAAGTGATTTTGACAAGTGAAAGTTGATAACTGTGCGGTTATATGAGGATATTTTACGGTAAACAATCGGTGTATACGTTAAATATAAATATAAATATTAAATTAAATATACAATTTTTACAATCAAAAGAAAGTAAGTAAATAAAGTGTAAGAGAAAAAATATTTTGATGCCCAATTTAAACAAATATATTTCTTTTAAATTAAACACAAAGGTTAAAACATAACATTAACGCTGAATGAAATTTAATTACTTCAAAGATAACTTTAAATTTTCTTAAGATAACTGGTACAGTGTGGTAATAAATAGTTAATATTAGTTTTAAATCACTTATTATAAAAACTCTATACTAATTAAAATTCGATCAACATTTTCATTCGTCTTTTAAAAGTTAGATGAAAATTAACTTATGTAATTTTAGATTTAATTAGATTGAATTATATGATTAATAGTCTGCCAGTATTAATTATATAATTCAAATCTTTAAGATTATTGGTGAATTAATTGTCATACTTTATAGATTATTTTTTTTATTGATTTAATCTTTTTGTTACCGGACTTGGATGGCTAATGTCACATCAGTATTATTATTATTACCCCTTCACGATATCATTACATATCAGTATACATACATACATATAGTATACATATCAATCATGTTCGTTTGTAAAAACAAAAAAAAAATATTTTAGGTAACTATTTTTTTTCAATTGATATTAAATAAAAACTTAAACGAATACTAATCTATAAAATTAATTTTGAAGCGATCGCATTTTTTTTATTTTATGCTTATGATAAACAAGAAATGTAGATTAGAAATGAAATGTATACAGAGCCGAGAGGGAGTGATTCTCTACACGATTCCGAAAATTTGTTGCATAGACGACATTGGTTTTAAAAACTCAAAAATCTTTCAATAGGTTTTTCTCGATTGAATTCGAAAGGGCAAACTAGGTGAGGTACCTGACCCCGCTCGGGTTAATGTCGTTTTTGACTGGTGTCGGGTTTAATTATTTCCTGGACTACATATACGATAGTTTACCATGCGTTTTACTTTTATATGGAAGCATTAGCCAATAACATTGAATTTCGGAAGAAACTTGATTCAAAACCTTTCCTTGAACGAAAATCGGAGAACACATTTTTTGTTTGCTCTCCTGTTTTATTAAAACGACATCAACAAAGTATTCTCTCTTACTTATTTGACTAGCTTAACACTTTCACGGCAATTATTTCTATATTAGTTACCAATTCGATGCTACCGAATGCGACCAACAAATTATGTAATCAAACTCAAATTACCTCTAATCACCGTGAGGCGAAACAAGAAGACAAACCAGTGGTTATTGCAATCCGATCATTTACCTTTCACTCGTTGCGAAAATATGTTTTGCCGCATTGCTGTATCGTTTTTGTGATCAGAGATTTTTATTATTTTCTATTGTTCTTGCCTCTATAAATAAGTTGGTTCACTTTTTAGGGTTCCGTACCCAAAGGGTGAAAACGGAACCCTATTACTAAGCCTTCGCCGTCCGTCCGTCCGTCTGTCACAGGGCTGTATCTCATGAACCGTAATAGTTAGGCAGTTGAAATCTTAACAGAGTGTGTATTTATTTTGAAGCTATAACAAAAAATTGGTAAAATAAAAAAATAGAAAAATTAAAGGGGGTCTCATACAAAAAACGTGTTTTTTTTGTTTTAAATCTTGTACGATGGTACGGAACACTTCGTGTGCGAGTCCAACTCGCACTTGGCCGGTTTTTCGGTTAAAATCTGTAGTTTCAGTGAACCGGCATTGTGTCAACCCTTTTCCAAGATTCTAGGGATCAAACAAAACAATAATAAATCTCACGAAGTTGAATTCCCACCGAAGATTTGTACGACAACAGAGAAAATATTTTCATGGAAATATGTATACCTATAATACCAATAACAAGTACCAATGTACTTCACTTTGAAGAAACCGTAAATTAAAACTGGTATTTGGACAGATAAAACTAATTTTCATATGACATGATTTCAAGAATATTTGTAAAATTATCTCGTATATACTAACGATGGCTTCTCTTAACGTACGGCGAAAATAACGTATAAATAACGTATAAATAAAAAAAATCCATTGTTTATTAGCCAATATTTTCCAATCTACGAGGTACATTAGAAGAATAAATAAATAAAGACTACAATATATTTATTATATTTTTTTCTATTACATTTATCTCGTTTCTTCTTCTCTACTAACTATAAAACACGCATGTCTGTAATTTTGAAATTTTACAGAAATCTTTTTCGAGGGGCTTACACTAACGAAACTGATGATAAAAACTATTATTCGGAAGTGTTTGTCTGTCTGTCTGTCTACAACAATGTTTGGCCGCTTTTCACGATGAAACAGCTAATTCTATTTAGATGCGGTTTTCACTAATAGAATCGAGCACATCTCGAAGAAGTTTGTGAGAAATATCATCACGATGTGTTGAAAAATGTGGGAGTAGTGAGAGAAAACGTATGACCTTTATTGTTCACCGAATTGACGCGTTGCGGTGAGGCGTCTCGGCGGCCGACCCTAATTCTCACAACCATGAGCGGCGACCAGACTGCATAATATAGGACTTTAACGCGAGCTCAGTCGCGGGCACAGCTAGTTATTTATATTTCTACAATATATTTTAGTATCCAAGAGTTCAAAAACCTAATAAAACATTAAGAAAGTTCCCTTCTCGGCGGGCGGAACCCATTCGCGGGCTCGGTACAAAACCGTGCTATTGCGCTCTGGAACCTTCTCTGTTTCAAAGAAAAAGACAGGCTCCGTGATGAGAAGGATGCCACATGTCCACAAAGCAGACAATGCGCATAGTGTTTGATTTGGCAATATTTACGAAAATTTTAATTACAAAACGACTTATAGCTAAAAGTAAACCACGACCGCTGTAGTAAAAAATCTAACAAATACGAAATTTATTATAAATTTTCATGAAACAAGATATGTCTGGTGACTAATCTTTTTAATATGTATAAATTTTATCGTTGAGTAATCCACCTCTAAAATTATTGTATCCAACGCGCGAAAAATTCGAACTTTCGGACCTTACAACTAAAAAACTAACCAGACATAATTGTACAATGCCAATGGTCATCAGACATCTAGCTCTATCAAACAAAGCTAGTTTGAGTAAAACTTTGGATCTCTGACAAGATATAAGGGCGTGATCTTCTTTCCCCGTTAACGACTCTCTTAATGCTAAGATTTCGCTACTTTTTCGGCACACATCTAAGAAGCTTTCGGGGGCGCATGAAGAAACAGCCGAATTAACTGTTGAGTTTCAAAACCAACGTCAGCCGGTTAACAGAACGTGAAAGATGTAACTGTGCTCATCTCAACAATGCGTGTCGCAATCCGTGCGCCGTAACTTGTGACATCTCACAAGGTTGCTGACTGCTAGGGGCACTCTGATGCATCGCTCGTTGCCTTGTCATCACTCCACTACGCAGGAATGTTATTCATACTTTATTGTTGAGATTGCTCTCAACCATTACACACTGAAATCAAGTGTGAGTCGGTGTCGCACACGAAGGGTTCCGTACAATCGTATATGATTAAACAAAAAAAAAACGTTTTTCTATGGTATTTTAGCTATTTATTGTTATAGCGGCGAAATAAATACACACTCTGAGAACATTTCAGCTGCCTACCTATTACGGTTCATGAGATACAGCCCTGTGACGGACGGACGGACGGACGGATAGCGGAGGCTTAGTAATAGGGTTCCGTTAGCAACCTTTGGGTACGGTACCCTAAAAATGATGAGCAACTGTTCTCTATTTTAGCACAGTTAAAATTCAGTCATTTATAGCAAAGTACTTCTGATTGCTATACGGAAAGTATGTATAAATGAGCGAAAACATTTAATATTAAACAGTTATTTTAACAGATTGAACAGTACCACTTGCTAAAAATAACTCGTGTGACAGATTAGGTGATTTTGAAACGCTTGTCTTAATTGATTAAACATTAAGGCTGACTAAAAATCAGTCGTGTAACTGTCCATTTTCAAAAGGTATTGTAATTTTAATAGATTTCACTGAATATAAGACGTATAAGAATGCGAGAGGTTACGGGTTCTAACCTCGCCTTGTCATGCACCAATAATTCTCTTCCTGAGTCGGATAAGTGCATTTCGTTACGAACTTCGATCTGCGTCATTGTTCGGAACCCATGTAAAGCTCTAGGTCCCCTAGGTGGTAGAGTTAAATCCACCCGTTTGTATTAACGAATGGGATGAAACTTTGGTTAATGCGGCAATGAAAAGTTGTCCGTGTTTTTCATCCAGTTCAGCCAAGTTCATAATGGGAAGGTCCTGGCCTGGCACCTTATTCCTTCGGGTATGTGGTTTTTGGGGTTAATTATCATGACAGCAGTTGTGTGGTAGCCATCTGGTTGCACGAAAAATACTATGCAACCTTAAAGTTTTGGGCTAATATGGAGTTCAGCTACGCCAGTCTCCATACAAACTAGGTTCAGTTACCACTCGTCTTCGATCCTTCCATCCTTGCTACAGTAAAATCAAATGACAAAAAAAAATGACAAAAATACGCCTACCGCAGTTTACTGAGTTGAATATGTTATGGTCATCTGAGTCCCTAGTCCCACTGGTCACCTAAATTGACGTTAACGCCAAACCGATCGACTATCGTTTTAAAATGGAATGGCTCGTAGTCCATACACTCAAAACATACATACATACATACACTCACATTACACATTAACACATTACACACACACTTTCACCACATACATACCGCATACACACCCTATCACACACACGGTTGTGGAATGTTGCAAGTGCAAGTTTAATCGTTTAGTTGTTGTAGTAATAAGTTTGCGAACAATGAAACTATGTCATTGGCTTAAAAATATTAAAATAATCATCATGTAATAATCTAATATTAGCTGTAAGGTTTCTTATAAAATAAAATAAATAAATAAATAAAATGTATGGAGAAATTGAAGAGCGCGCGCGGTGGGCATTAAGCGAACTAACATTTGCAAGTCCGAGTTTGATTTGACAGCTTACTCACGCCGACTTCGCGTTTTCATACAAATCGGAAGTGCGAGTTTGACTTTGACAGGTTGAAGAAGTAAAACCACTGAATAAGTAGTACAAACTTGTATGGGGTGCGACGTTTTTAGGTAACTTCAAAGTTCCGTAAACGCCATTTTAAGTGAGAACTCGGACTGACCACTTTGTAATTGAACTTTAAAATGGCATTTGATGTTGGCCGTATTCAAGTGCCAGTTCCCGGACGCGTGCCTTGGTAACAAGCCAATAAAACTGAACCACTTTTTTATGCGTACCGAGTGCGAGCGCGAGCGAAAGTAAGATGGCGGAACCTTAAGAGCTGTTATTATTGCATTTACGTCACCTAAAAACCAAAATATGTAATTTGAATATCAAATATAACAACATGATAAAAAAATACTGATCTATGGTAATGTATGTATAGAAAAATCAAATTAAAAATGTTTATTTTATAAACTTACAGAAACTTAACAACTTATTTCGCATCACAATACAGATAAAAATACAAAAACATCGATCCTTAAAATTTGTGAGTTTAATAGTCCCGAGTGTTTTACTTGTGTGTGAATGTATGTATTTAGGTGCTGTGTGTGGTGTTAAGATGTGTGTATGGTATGATTGGGTGTATGGGTATTGAGAGAGGGAGAATAAATTTCTAGTTTTAAATAGAGCGTGTCATTAAAAAATAGAGTTATTTAAACATATTAGTTGACTAAATTACGTCCTGTGCAGTTTTTTTAACTTGTTTTTACGTGTCATTGGAACTCGAGATCATAAGTAAGCGAATTCGTAAGGTAACTTAGCGGCCGGCGGTACTGTCTGTGCATGATTTATGACTAAAAAGAGGCTATGCTGCCGCTACACGGATACGTTTTGGTCGTCACTCCCATCCTTCTTTCCTCGATGCACCTATATTGTTACTTCGATTTAATCCGACGTTAAGTTGCATTTCGAACCATCGCATCTAGTAAATTGTATTTCACTCGGCTAAATAACGCGTCGTTTGACAGTTGGCACATTACGAAACTGCTGTTCACCCCACGAGTTAAGCTACCATGGTACCCGCCGCACAGATTTAATCGCTCATTTACCTGTTCACCCGGCGAGTTAATTCGCCAAGGTACACCCCCAGTTCGGAAATGTATTCGTTGACGTAAATGAATCGAGCAACAGCTCCGGGGGTGTTCGCGTCTCGAGGTGCGATTCTGTGAAGTTCACTTTCGTTTTCACATTGTCGGCAACAATGGCGGCTGAGGCGCAGATTACGTGTCCGGAAATTATACGTTTTCGAGGTCCGATGAGTTTGAAAATCAAGTTAACATGCATGGTGTTCCTACATGCATGCTATGGTAGGACCTTCCACCTAGTAGGGAAGGGGACCTACAGTTTTACATAAGTTCTGAATCATGGAACAGCTCGCATTTGTAAAGAAATGCACTTATCCAACAACTAGAGAACATAAGAGAAAGAACACAGACAACAACAGAACAACAGAACAGAAAGAAAGTCTTCAACAGAAAGAGAAAGAAAGTGGTGTATGACCGGGGCGAGGATTGAACCCATAACCTCTCGCATGAAAGGTAAGCCCTCTAGCACCTACACCACGAGCCGTACACATGAATGTATGTATGTATGTATGTATGCTAGAATGATGTAGAACAAGATGTTCTGGCTCTTTCGCTACAAGTTCAAGGTCGTTTCGACTCCTAGTACTGGATCCGGTGACACTGACGTTTTGGAAAGCGGTTGCCGCGAAAGTTGCTTCCCGTATCGCAACGCATCAGTATAGTGCGACGGCAGTGAATTGGCGCTTCAGTTATTAATAATAGGTCGGGGAAAAAGTCTTTTCGCATTATAGTATGTATGAACTTGTAATAAAATCTCTTTGGCTATACTATTTGTATCTGGCTGGTTTTGGTATCATTGAAAGTTTAAATTTTAAAGAACATAATTCCAAATTCAAATTAGGAAAATGTGTGATTCTCATTTGTTTTTCGTACTGTCAAAATGAGTGAATCTAATGAAGAAATTCGATACATTTTAAAATTTTACTACAAAAAAGGTAAAAATGCAACGCAAGCCGCGAAAAAAATTTGCGATTTTTATGGACCTAGTGCAGTGTCTGTGAGAGTAGCACAAATTTGGTTTAAGCGTTTTCAATCCGGAAATTTTGATGTCAAAGATGCACGTCGCTCTGGTCGCCCTATTACGGATAAAATGGATGCCATTTTTGAAAAAGTGGAGCAAGATCGGCATATCAGTAGTTACGACGTAGCTGAAGAAGTAGGAATTGACCACAAAACAGTTTTGGCGCATTTGAAAAAAACTGGGTACACAAAAAAGCTCGATATTTGGGTACCTCACGAGCTCACTGAAAGAAACCTAATGAACCGTGTACTCATTTGTGATTCTTTATTACGACGTAATGAAACCGAACCATTTTTGAAGAAGCTGATAACTGGTGATGAAAAGTGGATCACGTACGACAAGAACGTGCGAAAAAGGTCATGGTCAAAGGCCGGTCAAGCTTCACAGACTGTGGCGAAACCCGGGTTAACTCGCAACAAGGTGATGCTGTGTGTGTGGTGGGATTGGAAGGGCATTATTCATTATGAGCTGTTACCACCAGGCAGGACCATCGATTCTGAACTCTACTGCGAACAACTGATGAGATTAAAGCAAGAAGTTGAGAGAAAGCGGCCGGAATTAATCAACAGAAGGGGTGTGGTTTTTCATCATGATAACGCTAGACCTCACACATCTTTAGCCACTCAGCAAAAACTAAGAGAGTTTGGCTGGGAGGTGTTAATGCATCCGCCGTATAGTCCTGACCTTGCACCTTCAGATTTCCACCTGTTTAGGTCTCTTCAGAATTCTTTAGGCAGTGTCAGGTTAACATCACGAGAGGACTGCCAAAACCACTTGTCGCGGTATATTGATCAGAAGTCCCAATATTTCTATAGCAATGGGATCATGTCCCTACCTACAAGATGGCAAAAAGTTATCGAACAAAATGGTACCTACATACTTTAGTTAAATGTAAATAAACCATATTAAAAAATGTTTTGAATTTTCTTAAAAAATGCGAAGAAACTTTTTATATATCGTATTCGATAAATGGCGGGCGGTAAAGAGGTATATTGAAATCATATTGCATTTGTAGGAGTTCTATTTTTCAATATTTAATATTGAGACAGAGGTCTTCTCAACATCATATCTGTTTTTAAATTTGGAACCCATTTCTTGTTAACGTATTTTTACACAGTTTGCTAATTTACACTAAGCTCTATTTCCTAACTTTGGCTGTTTTTGAATTAACTTTGGCTGTTATTATAGGCATTATATTAAAATCAAAAAGGAATACTTTTTACGCCTTTAATTTAACGAATTCATGTATGTTCTAAACGCATACTATTACAATTTTATTAAGGATTTTAGACACATTTTTCAATGAGAAAATATTGTTGTTAACAATTAAAAATAATTATATCAGGACATATGCACAGTAACCAAAAATAAAATACCAACTATATAATATATATAAATATAAATGAGACCAATTCCAACAAATATTTTATATGTATGCGTTACCGTCAAGGCGCAGAATATAAACAATTCATTCATGATTGCAAGATTAGAATAAATTAATATTTAAGTTACATTAATCAGTGCATTATAAAAAAAAAGTTTTTCGGTAACAAAAGTTTACTTTAAAATTATAATCATTAACTTTTTGAATGACCTTAGGTTCACATGAAAAAAAAATATGCGGTTATTTGTTTATCGCCTACTAAACTCTGCCTACGACAGTTACGACAACGCCTCACTGTACCAGTTTGCAATGACAAACAGACACGCCCCTGGTTTAGGTGTATTCCTACTACAAGTATACCTACTAACACACCAACATGCAAACGGACTCCATCACGATTTAATTCACTTTTAAGTACATTCACTTTGAAGGCAGACGTGTACCGGCTTTACATAAAACGTAACATAAAAATACAAGTTCAGATTAGAAAGAAAAATACCACAACTAATAAGTAGATTTACTTAATATTTTCAATTAAATGTTTATGATTTAAATAAATAAAAGTAAAAAGTAAAATATTTTCTTACTAATCATGTACGTCAATTGTTTCTACGAATATATTTGTTTGTCCAATCGACCGTGGAGCAAGGACACATTGAGGAAAGAAAGAACGCTTTTTTAATATAGTGCAAGGCTGGATTTGAACCAGCGAGCATTAAGAGGGTAATGAGGTGATCAATTTCCATACAATGACACGTGCCTGTTTCCTCAATCAAATTAAGAGATATTTTTCTGGTATTTTGCACTTTAAATATATCAACTAAGAGCTACGTCTGTAGGTTTTTTTTATGACTTAACTTATACACATAATACACGCCTTTTTGCATTGGTATAATTTTTTTTTAAGCCGTATATCACTGTGATAACTAAATGTATCAAAATAATAAAAACCGGTCAAGTGCGAGTCGGACTTACACACGAAGGGTTTCGTACCATCGCACAAAATAAAAAAAAAGATTGTTTTATGGGGGGCTCCTTTAATTTTTATTATTTTATTGAAATAATTAAATTATAGTTATTTTATAATACATATAGAGTTAAGTATATTATTGTGCGAAACATGATAATAATAATATTTTTAATATTTACTATTTGTTGTTATAGCGGCAAAATAAATACATACTCTGTAAAATTTTCTGAAAAAGCTGCCTGCCATACAATTACGGTTCATAGATACAGCCCTGTGACAGACGGACGGATGGACGGACGGACAGCGGAGGCTTAGTAATAAGGTTACGTTGATGCCCTTTGGATACGGAACCCTAAAAACGTATCGATGTAGCGTTCAGTTGATTTATTTAATGTGCAAAATATCAGAAAATATTTTTTTCATTTGACTGAGGAAACACTCACGAGCCATTGTATGGAACTTGATCACCTCAGTATCCTGTTAAGCACTGTGTTAGTAGGATACACCGATTACGAAGAGGGGGGAGTGACTAAGAAATATCCAAATTGCAGGATAATTCCAAAAACCAAGGAGCGAAATTGATTGATTCACTCCTGTCAAAAGTTTGCGTGCTGATTCAAGTCCTGCCTTGCTGTGTATATGCATTCATAAAGTAGTTATTTTAGAGCTTTATTTCTTTAAATAATTTGTCCTTGCATCACGGTCGATTCTTCTCTCAATCTCATTCGCCGAAAGTTATCAAATTCTAAGTTAAAAGTTTATAAAATATTTGAATCGAATTAAATGTTATATATTTACAGTCGTATTCAGAGAGCACCTGTCGCGATTAGCACCGGACTCACCATACAAAAACCGGTGGATTAAAGATAGTCCGCCCACTCTGAATACGACGGTTAGAAATTAAAATAAAATTTGCAGACCATGCCAAGATGACAAACATTTAAGTGACAGTGACCGCAGGGAGTGATCTTAAAACGATTATGGTGATATCGACCGGACCCAATGGATTGGCAAAAAATAAAGCTGAAAGCAAAAATTTCAAGACGCGCAGAAGATTCAATGCTCCCGCCATGTTCAGTGTTGCCAACGTAATGTTAGTTCTGTGCTTGTTCTGCGGTGTATTCATCGGTGTTCTGAGCGAGGCCGACAACGATGTCTTGACACTTCAAGAGAACATTTCCGACGACGGAGAGCTGTTCCCTTCGGATAGAAGGAGGCCGTCCAGCGATCAGGAGAAGGATATCTTGTTGCTGGACGCGTTGGGACGAAGGAAAGGGTCTTACCCTCCGCAGGGTTACCAGCAGCCCTCTGAGGATGACTCTATCATGGATTTATTAGGTAAAAGTAAGTACTCTTCGCATGTTCTGTTCTCTAAACACTCTTTGGTTTAAATTATGGCACTCTTACATATACTTTCGTTATACTTTATATTCCGGGAGGTCACGACATTTTTGGTCACGATAAGGTAAATGGCTGAATCTGGGTTCACATGTTAGAGACCAACCCTCAGATGCTAAATATATCAGTCTGCCTGTGCCAAGTGGTTGCGTTATCTAGATTGGCTATATCAAAAATATATGTTGGTATGTACCTGCTGATGAATATACTGATTGTCTAGAAACATTGATACAGATTAATTATACAACAATAACCACTCGGTTTTTTAATGAAATACTTAAATATACCTAAAGTTATATCGGTAACCTAAATTGCCTATAACTACGAAATGCAACCAAAGCTTTGATCAGTTTTTGTATTGCTAAGCAAGTATGTACTGATACTTTCATGCTTCGTTATTTGCAGCCATTTACCTTATCATATATATTTTTTGTCACAATAACAACTTTTTCAGGCGCCTTATCTACGCAACGCAACCACTTGGTACAGGCAGACTGACACATTTAGCTTCAGAGGGTTGGTCTTTATCCTGTGGACCCAGTTTCAGCCATTTACGTTATCGTTACTATTTTCGTCGCCACCTCCTAGTCTATTAGTAGTATTCCTCAATCTGTAATGTTCGTGGCGATATGTCTTCTTTAAAAAAATTACAAACACTGGATTGAGTATCGAAAAAATGTATCCACACTATTGGTAGGTAAATGGTAAATATTTTTTTAGAAATTATGCAAACATTTTAAATCCTTCTTCAATATGAATTTACCTTTTTTTTCCTAAGACATTATTTCAGCCTTATTTGTAAATTTCAATTTGGAATTGTCATATTTTTCTTATTTAGAACTGCGGAAAAATCTTTTTTTCGATATTTTACACTATGAGCGTTCCACATAGCCATATCCTATGTAGATCTTTTCCAAAGTAGCCTATTATTCCCCTATGACCTCAAGAACCACATTAATTACTTAAATCCTTCATAATTTAATGTGATTTACATCTACCACTTACCACAACCACCATGTTACCACTGTTTCAAGCAATAGACATCAACGCCAATGTTTCTTGAAAAAGCAAATACAAGGCGATTGGTGTTGTTCAAATATTATGTAAGTGTCCACCATCTCTGATTGGTGATGATTTTAAAATTAAAATATATCCGTCCTTATTTTTCGCTTGAAGAAAAAAGAAGATTATATGATGGAATAGGAAAAGTTAAAGTATTGTGAAAGAGTTAAAGTTTGATGTTATATTTTCTTGGTATGAATTATTTCAACTAAAAAATATGATGGATTTAATCGAAAATTTGTTTTTTCTTTGGTACCAGCTCAAAATTGCTCATGTGATATGAATGAGAATATAATTATTTTCCTTTCGCCTTTCTATTATATTCATCTTACACTGAGCAATAATTGAAATTCACTAATTTATGGTAAAGTATTTCTTATTACTATTAATTTTTTAGGGTAAGTTATTGGGGGCAACATAAATTAATGGGCCAAAATAGTTTATATTAAAAAGTTGTCTTAACTGATTGAACATTACGGCTGACTATCGTCTTAAGGTGGCCCTTCCCGGCGGGACTAACTCATTCGCGGGCACGGTACAAAGATGTGCTATTGCGCTCTGGGACTTCTCTGTTTTATAGAAAAAGACAGGCTCCGTGATGAGGAAGATGCAACATGTCCACAAAGCAGACAATGCGTATAGTTTGATTTGGTAAGATTTACGAACATTTTAATCACAAAACGACTCATAGCTAAAGGTAAACCACGACCGCTGTAATCTAATAAAAACCAAATTGATTATGAACCTTAATGAAATCAGACATAGCTGATGACTAATTTTTTTAAGATGTTTTTATTTTATCGCTGATTTATCCATCTCCAAAGTTATTATAAATCGCGCGAAAAATAATGTATAACTTAAAACCTATAATTTAAAATTACCTTATAACTTAGAAAACAAACACAATTTTACAATGCCAATAGTCATCAGACATCTAGTTCGATTAAAGAAAGCTATTTTGAGAAAAATTTGGGATCTTTGACAAGAAATATGGGCATGATCATCTGTCCACGTTTGTATGGGGAGTAGAGCGAGAAGCGAGAAGGCCCACCTTAAGGTCCTTGCTTGCGGTGACGCTAGGTTCGGGTCTCCTCTTTCCCTAAAATATGGTTGAGTTAGGCCTTGGCTGTGCCCGGCGTGATGTTCGTGTACTCTCTATGGATGATGAATAATCAATAAACAATATCTTTAGGGCCGATTGCACGTACCGTCATGCTCGTCATCACCACTGTCAACGTATGATTAAGGCCTGATCAGGCAAATTTTGCGTTGCACGAAACTTAAACATTACGTTAACCGCTAATCGTAATCACTCCCGACCCATTGATCACCGTCAAAATCACGATCAAATAATAATTCAAAGAATCAAAAGTCACTATTTTTACATTTTTGCATTCTTATTGTACCTTAAATAATAGGCAAACGTTGCCATTAATAAAATACAATGCTTTGTTTTTCATAATTATTAGCCTGCCACCCGGTTCCACAGATTAAAAATTTCGGCGCCATATCTATGTAATCTGTGGTGCTACCAACAGCTGATAGCAAGCCGACATCTTGGGCGCTAGTAGCGCCACCCCTCGGCTCCAAGAGCAACTGTTTTGTTTGTTAGTACTAATGATTGACGCTAGATGGTGCTTCAATTGTGCCTGTCTCTTTCTGATAATATACTGTGGAAGAAGGACAGTACTATGTCAGCTCAGGCGGTTCTGAGAGTTGCCATACAGCAAACATTTTTGCCGATTGTTTCGAGGGACTATTTGTGGTCTGACGGCTGGCAAGCTAACTTTGACGAAAATATGTTACGTGCAACTCAAATTCATATGATGGGCGATTAGCTGTCACATCATCGTCAAATGTAATCAGTAACGGATAACATTTTACGAGGCGTCGTGCACTTGCTTCAAATAGATCAATTAATGACTTGCTCCATACATTATTAAGATCCATATATCATTAATAGATGATAATAGGTTTTTCTTTTATATTGTTGGCTTACTATACATATAAATAATAGGCAATGAAAACATTTTCATAATTTTATTCTATTCATTATCATTCTTGCGAATGTGTTAATATTATTCAATAATTAAACGAATTTTCCTTTTTAGGGTTCCGTAACCAAAGGGTGCCAACGGAACCCTATTACTAAGCCTCCGCTGTCCGTCCGTCCGTCCGTCTGTCTGTCTGTCACAGGGCTGTATCTCATGAACCGTAATAGGTAGGCTGCTGAAATTTCCACAGATTGTGTATTTATTTTGCCGCAATAACAACAAATAGGTTCAATTTAAAAATAATAAAAATGAATGGAGGCGCCCATACAAAAATCCATTTTTTTATATTGTACGATGGTACGGAACCCTTCGTGTGCGAGTCCGACTCGCACTTGGCCAGTTTTTCAGTTACAGAATGTTAGTTAGCGCCACGGTAGCATTATTGCCATTATTATCACGTCATTTCTGCAGACGCCTGTACAATTATTCGTTCAGGAAGCTTGCAATTAATTTGCATGCCATAACAGTTTTAAATGAGGTAACGGACCAGTACTACTGTATTAAAATACTGTGGAACTCGCTACCCGATGTTGTCCGTCAGCTCATCACTACCTACTTTCAGAATAGGGAAAAAAACTCAGAACTTACTGTAGATGTAACAAGTATGTATCGACCGTGAAGCAAGGAAACATTATTAAAAGAAAGATCCCTGCACAAAGAACTACTTTACGAATGTTGACGACGTTTTAATGTTCAATCTTTGCAGTCAAGGTCCGTAACGCAGGTATAGCGTTAAATAAATGTACGTAGGTATAATCTTAAACACTGTCAGCTCTATTCAGAGAGTCGGACTAAACCGGTTTTTGTATGGTTAGTCCGGTGCTAATCTCATACTAAGTTTTGACAGGTCCTCTCTGAATACGACCATGTGTTATTGAATACGGGAAGAGGGACTGTAGGAGGTGGCGAAATTGGTTAGACGCAATACCCGCGAATGTTTTGCTGGTTCGGGTCCAGCCTTGCAGTATATTCGTAAAGTAATTATTTGTGCAGGGACCTTTCTTTAAATAATGTGTCCTTGCTCCACGAACGATTATACATACAAATATGTCACATTCCTTTATATAAGCGACGTACAGGCTTAGTACGAAAAAGTATATTTACCTATTATAGATGTCGCATGAGCGAGCTGACCTTAAAAACGTCACGACTGACATTCCTGTCAAGTTTGATTTTTTACATGAAAGATGTATTCTATGAAGCATTTGAATGAGGTTGAGAGAAAACGAACAGCGTTTGTTTGTCTTCAAACCAATTTAAATGTCATTGACCAGCACAAAGTATGAAACGAATTATTATAGGTTATGTTTTTGTGATATTTTCTTTCCCACGACTTCTTTTGATTAGCATAATTAAGAACAATTTGTTCATGGAATAACATGGAGAAAATTGAGTCATTTCAATAACAAAGATTGAGTTTTTAAATGATTTATTTTGTATGGTATCTGACAGCTTTGAGGTGAGATCGCTTAGACGCCACCTGTCGTGATAAATAAGCAGTTTTCTTCCCTAATAGGTTACGCTTACATTATAGTGCCAATTTTAACATATAGATCATATTCTAAATAATAAAGTATTTAAATGCTCACAATATGTATGATATTATATAGGGTGAATTTTTCAAGATGGATTTTTTCATGGCCAAATCCGAAACTATAAGTAATGGGCAAAAACACCCAAAGGTGTCAAGGGGCCCATTTTTATAAAAACCGGCCAAATGCCAGTCAGACTCGCACACGAAGGGTTCCGTACTATCGTACAAGATTTATCACAAAAAATTACGTTTTTTGTATGAGGTTAATGTTTTTTATTATTCTTTAATTTTACCTATTTGTTAACAACGGAAAAATAAATACACACTCTGTGAAAATTTTTGCTACCTACCTATTACAGTTCATGAGATACAGCCCTGTGACAGACGGACGGACGGACAGCGGAGGCTCAGTAATCGGCTTCCGTTGGCACCCTTTGGGTACGGAACCCTAAAAACAAAACCTGCATTACTCGATTTTTACGTTTATTATGTATTTGTGTGTTTTATTATGAAATGTGATAATGTATATTTATGTACCGAATATGTATAGGTTGGGGAAAAAGTTTCTTCGCATTTTTTAAGAAAATTCAAAACATTTTTTAATATGGTTTATTTACATTTAACTAAAGTATGTAGGTACCATTTTGTTCGATAACTTTTTGCCATCTTGTAGGTAGGGACATGATCCCATTGCTATAGAAATATTGGGACTTCTGATCAATATACCGCGACAAGTGGTTTTGGCAGTCCTCTCGTGATGTTAACCTGACACTGCCTAAAGAATTCTGAAGAGACCTAAACAGGTGGAAATCTGAAGGTGCAAGGTCAGGACTATACGGCGGATGCATTAACACCTCCCAGCCAAACTCTCTTAGTTTTTGCTGAGTGGCTAAAGATGTGTGAGGTCTAGCGTTATCATGATGAAAAACCACACCCCTTTTGTTGATTAATTCCGGCCGCTTTCTCTCAACTTCTTGCTTTAATCTCATCAGTTGTTCGCAGTAGAGTTCAGAATCGATGGTCCTGCCTGGTGGTAATAGCTCATAATGAATAATGCCCTTCCAATCCCACCACACACACAGCATCACCTTGTTGCGAGTTAACCCGGGTTTCGCCACAGTGTGTGAAGCTTGACCGGCCTTTGACCACGACCTTTTTCGCACGTTCTTGTCGTACGTGATCCACTTTTCATCACCAGTTATCAGCTTCTTCAAAAATGGTTCGGTTTCATTACGTCGTAATAAAGAATCACAAATGAGTACACGGTTCATTAGGTTTCTTTCAGTGAGCTTGTGAGGTACCCAAATATCGAGCTTTTTTGTGTACCCAGTTTTTTTCAAATGCGCCAAAACTGTTTTGTGGTCAATTCCTAGTTCTTCAGCTACGTCGTAACTACTGATATGCCGATCTTGCTCCACTTTTTAAAAAATGGCATCCATTTTATCCGTAATAGGGCGACCAGAGCGACGTGCATCTTTGACATCAATATTTCCGGATTGAAAACGCTTAAACCAAATTTGTGCTACTCTCACAGACACTGCACTAGGTCCATAAACATCGCAAATTTTTTTCGCGGCTTGCGTTGCATTTTTACCTTTTTTGTAGTAAAATTTTAAAATGTATCGAATTTCTTCATTAGATTCACTCATTTTGACAGTACGAAAAACAAATGAGAATCACACATTTTCCTAATTTGAATTTGGAATTATGTTCTTTAAAATTTAAACTTTCAATGATACCAAAACCAGCCAGATACAAATAGTATAGCCAAAGAGATTTTATTACAAGTTCATACATACTATAATGCGAAAAGACTTTTTCCCCGACCTATTATTTAATTATATGTATTCGTACTCAAACTGTGAAACGTCTGTGAAAAGTCGCCACTACTATGAATGCCTCCCCCGAACATCTCAAACAGCCAAAGAAGAAATCTCTTCGAGGGATAAGCCCACCTTTGCGTCCCGCTGCACTGGACGGTCTACTGTAAATTGTTACATTGTCATGTATTAAAGAAATTTAAATCAATCGATCAAATATTTTAGAGCTCGCGATTTCGAATTTCACTTTTATGTTACGAAGCAAGATAATGACGTTATTATTACAGTGTCATAAATAATTATTTTAAAACGTCATAAAGCACACTTCATGTTAAGATGTCTGCGCTTACGCAAGTTATGAGTCACGAAGATAGTGAAATTGATCGATGATCCAACGGCCGTTACACTCGAGATCTACAGATCGTCCACGTCTGTAGATCTTGAGGTCAATTCATGCGCCAATAAGTTTACATACTGAATACACCTTACTGAATTCTCACTTAGTCGGCAAATAACATCAGACCATTTCTGCAGGCGTATTCCTGGAATTCCGTAATCAGGAATGAGGAATCCTGAGACTAGAAAACTGCTTATATAGTATAGTTTTTGAGCGGCTCGTAGCCTAGTGGCGCGGAGGCTGGCCTAGCATACCAGAGGTCTGGGTTCAATTTCTCGCCCCGACATGCACTACTTTCTTTATCTTTCTAAGTTCGATAAGTGCATTTCGTCATGAATGCGAGCTGCCCGGAACTGCTTCGGAACCCTTGTAAAACTGTAGGTCCCCTTCCCCTAAGGTGGTAGGCTTTAAGCCCACCCGGGTTGGTACCATCGCATTGGATCAAAAGATGGTCGAAGCGGCAATGAAAAGTTGTCGGTGTTTTCCATCCAGTTCAATGTAGCCGTGCTCATAAAGGGAAGGTCACTAATATTTTAAATACATGCAAAGATTTTCATTCATAGATGAAATTCAAACCGAAAAAAAACGATTATCCGAACACCAATGTCCCCCAATTAGTACGTCGAAATGTCGAAGCGAATTCCTTTCCTGAGAACGTTCCTGATTCATGAACTCGGAATTGGCAGAATTGGCCCACTTGTCTGCCTCGTGAGCCGGCGCGTGAGTGTTTTTATGCGATGCCCACACGAGCGTAGCCGTACATTTGGATGGTAACATTTGTAATACACACTTGTGAATGTGAAGAATCATTCGTTAAAATTTTCTTTAATGCGTGATCAATAATATAATTGTCTTAATAATTCTTGGTTATGTATAAAGTAATGCTTAACCCTGACTACTGGGGACTGAGATAAATAGTCGTAATAGAAACTAAGGCTGAGATAAATAGTCGTAACAAAAACTAAGGCTAACGAAAAGTAGTACTTTGTGACGTCACTTTGACACATTTTGTATGGACGAAATCTCACAGTAACGCAAATTGACTTCACAAAGTACTATTTATCGTTAGTCTTAGTTTCTGTTATGACTATTTATCTCAGCTTAAGACTAACGAAAAGTACTACTTTGTGACGTCACTTTGACACATTTCGTATGGACGAAATCTCAAAGTAACGCAAATTGACTTCACAAAGTACTATTTATCGTTAGTCTTAGTTTCTGTTACGACTATTTATCTCAGCCTAAGACTAACGAAAAGTAAGACTTTGTGACGTCACTTTGACACATTTTGTATGGACGAAACCTCAAAGTAACACAAATTGACGTCACAAAGTACTATTTATCGTTAGTCTTAGTTTCTGTTACGACTATTTATCTCAGCCTAAGACTAACAAAAAGTAAGACTTTGTGACGTCACTTTGACACATTTTGTATGGACGAAATCTCAAAGTAACACAAATTGACGTCACAAAGTACTACTTATCGTTAGTCTTAGTTTCTGTAAAGACCAACACAGACGAAAGTTTTTCGCAACTTTCATCACTCTCCGGCGACCAAGCGGTCAGAGGCCAAGCGGCAATGAGATTAAGGTGGCCCAACCCGGCGGGCCCAACTCATTCGCGGGCACGGTACAAAACCGTGCTGTTGCGCTCTGGGACCTTCTCTGTTTCAAAGAATAAGACAGGCTCCGTGATGAGGAAGATGCAACATGTCCACAAAAAAGACAATGTGCATAGTGTATGATTTGGTAAGATTTACGAAAATTTTAATTTCAAAAATACTTATAGCTAAAAGTAAACCACGACCGCTGTAGTCAAAAATGTAACAAAAACCAAATGGATCATAATTCTTGATTAAATAAGCTATTTCTGATGACTAATCTTTTTACGATGTTCTTACTTTATCATTGCGTAATCCACCTCCAAAGTTATTGTATAAAACGCGCCAAAAATTCGAACTTTCGGACCTCATAACTTAGAAACCAAACACAATTTTACAATGCCAATGGTCATCAGACATCTAGTTCGATCAAATAAAGCTAGTTTGAGCAAAATTTTGGATCTCTGACAAGAAATATGGGCGTGATCTTCTTTCCCCTTTTGTATGGGGAGATGAGCGGGTTGGGCCACCTCAAGGCAGGCCGCTGCCTTTGCCTCTATGGCAGCGTATGGCAGCGTATGGTATCTTTGATCATACCCCCTGTCGGGATTAGATGATCTCAAATTTATGGGATTCCTCCAAGTTATCGACGAGTCGCACATCACAGTGCTGTATCAAGCCCAAGGAGCCAAACAGGAACTTAGCTATTTCATCCCTCATATGTGAACAATACTTTACGCAAGACCTTATCACCGCCTGGTAGGCCAGCAGTTTTAGGTTCTATGAATCGTACTAACGCAGCCTTCTAAGAACTCCCAGTATTTTAGGGTCCAGCGGCGTTCCATTTTCAATTAATGCGTCAGGTTGACACCAAAGATTCAAATGTAGTTATCGTACGTATAATGTAGTTGTACCTTGCAAGGTTGAAGCTGCAGTAAACGGTGTCCGATTCCAATTAAGTCGATACATTAGGGACCTGGCTGGCGTTGCATGAACTCTTCACTCTAGGTTTCAAAGAAGATGATATTTTTTGAAGTGAAAACTTCTTTAGCGGCGCTGAGCACTTTTTTTGGATGGGTAAAAACTTCCAAACTCGCGTCAGGGTCACGTGATGCTGATCGAAAAAGCGTAAGATTGAAGTGAAAACTTCTTTAGCGGCGCTGAGCAAACGATGGTGAAAAAGTCGTCGAAATTATGGATGAAAGTTGATTTTTCTAAGAGATAAAAATTAATGTAATATATAAATAAATAACGATATAATATTATGAATAGTAACATGTAAATTGTCATATTTGTGTACGATAGCGCAATAAATAAACATTGTATTCTACCTCATAAATGATAGTATTTTTGTACTTATAATTAAACACAACGTTAATACTAAAGTTTTCACTTCTGCCGGCACTCCCGGAGTGCTACCGGTGTTTTTTTGTTACTGTCTACTTACGCAAATGCAACAGTTTTGTCGCTTATTGTTACTTCTTTATTGTAATCTTATTCATTTTCATTTTCTTTGCTATTTTTATATTGATATATTTGTTTTGTGTATTTTGATCATTTTAAATACTGCTAGCACATGCTGTGCTTACTACTTGTGGGATGTTTCATAAGCTTTTTTTACTATACATGTTGTTGTTGTTTTTAATGTGATTCAATCCTGTAAGCCAATAAATAAAATAAAGATGATTGGCCCTGATTGGATTAGATGGGGATCAAAGCGCTCCAGAATTTCCACCTTATCAAATAATCTAAGCCATTTATTTTATATTGCAGTGATCCCGCAGACGTGCCGGTACCACGGCGCGCGCTACGCGTGCGGGCTCAGCATCTCGTGCGTGCTCGGCGGCGGGCGGCCCGTCGACCTCTGCTCGGGCGGCATGATCTGGGCGTGCTGCGTGGACCGCGACGGCAGCGAGCGGCCGGGGGAGCAGGGGCCGCTTGTGCACAACGCCAGTGAGTATAGCGCGGCGGCTCAGCATTACGTGCGGCCCGTCGACCTCTTCCTAGAAGCGAATAAACTCCTGGATGGCAAGCAGTACGGTTTCCAAGATCTTCTAACGTTCTTTACGCATATATGGGCCGAAAGACTGGACAATTTGAGGAGACATCTTCGCCAAAGCATTTGACCGTGTTGGGCACCGGGGCCTTCTAAGCAAGCTCTCGTCCTTCGGCTTTCCGCTCAAGCTTTGCTCATGGATCGCCAGCTTCCTGTCGGGCCGCTCCTTGTACGTTGCTTTCGATGGTGCGAATTCGGACGACTTCCCGATTGGGGCTGGTGTCCCGCAGGGCTCCGTGCTGTAACCTACGCTATTTGTAATCTTCATCAAAGATTTACTGTCTCTAGGTACTTAATGATCGATATCAGCGTACCTGTGAATTATTCATTCACAGTTACGCTGATGACAGAAAGTAGCAGAAACTGGGAATCCTATGCCGTTGCTGCATAACAACTCAGGAAACCGAAAGCGAGTAAGTCACAGATGAAAGTGAAACGTTTTCGCCTAACGTCATCAAAGATAAAATGTTATGTTTTTGTCATCGCACTATAATTATAATGATTAAAAAGGGACAACAATAGAATGACTCGTAGCTGTCATTTTATGAGTACGAAAGCGTTGTGACTCAACTGTGAACCACCAGTGACTCACAGGTGAGAATCTCATAAGTAGAACCCCAGAAGTATATTTTCAACAGTCCAAGTACTTAAGAACGGCCCGTAAGCTATGTTCCCCATACAAACGCAGTTTACTAATCATTTGAAAAACACTGTTGCGATTTGCTTGATATTTGGTATCTAATATCCTACAATCAATATCTGTGTCTGCACGTTTTTGTTTTGCTGAAAAATCTAAAGCAAGTCAAATAACAAGCAAAAGAAAACCTTTATACAAATTTTCTTTTCTCTGTTGTGTGACACAGGAAATTTTTTTCCAAAAAACAAACACGTGCAGACATAGATATTTGTTGCTTGATATTAAGTTCCAAATATCAAGCAGTGGTTTTAAAATTATTAGTAAATTGCATTTGCATGAGTGCGTAATTTTCTGATGCTTTACAATTGTTGTTGTGGCTCACTGTGTCCCACAGGTACTTGCTTGCATCCCATATTCCTCCCCATCCAAACTATGTATATCCGAAGCACCCATCGCAGAGAATCAGATAATTCTTCAGTGGTTCATATAAAGATTTTGAGAACGAATCGTTTCTCAAACTCATTTCTCTACCGCACCGCCAGGATATAGAACTGTCTCCCGGCGGGTGTCTTTCCTCAAACCTACAACCTGGGGAGTCTTCAAACGTAATTTGAACGAGCTCGATAACTCTGCGATAGTACTCAGCGGTAGTACTCTGTGGCTTGACTGTTTGACGTCATCACAGGCGGGATGGGTGCCATTTCTGGCCCCAGAGCAACGATGTAATCTTTTCCGAGGACCCCCATGGAGCCCGTCGGAAGTGTCAGTAAAAAATTTATTTATTTCTCAAATTTGTCATGATTTCGTAATGTTTCGTCCATATAGTAAGGTAGGCTCCGCAGGGGGTGAGTTCTGTGTGATGATATGAGCGATTACCAACGTGGCGATCTTTGATCCTCAACAAAGACCCGTCCTCAGATCTTTTTTTTTGAGGACGAAAGATAGCCAGGTTCAATGCGCGTATAATCAAGTCAACGAAAGTTTAAAATACCTAATTGTGTGAAAATAAATGCGATTTGCAACACAATGGTTTCGTCCCAGTGTTAATACGTTAAGCTGCCGAGTCTGACTTACGAGATAGACGTAACATTACGAAATCATAACAAATATGAGACAACATACACGCTCTCTCTAAATACTTCACGCTCTGATTGAGACGGATGGGCAGCCCGCTTTCCTTTGCCACAGGGCTTTTTAATTTCCGGTAAGTCGAAGCGTTGGAGACTCGTTATCGGATTTGGTATTGCTGGAGATGGAAAAACCGGACACGGCGATCAAGTTCGAGTCGGGCTCGCACACGAAGGGTTCCGTACGATTTTATAAGATTTACTCAAATAAATGACGTTTCTTGTATTAAAGGGGGCCACCCTTTAATTGTTATTTGTTTTTTATTTGTCGCTATAGCGGCAACAGGAATACACACTCTGTGAAAATTTGAGCTGCCTACCTATTACGGTTCATGAGATACAGCCCGGTGACAGACGGACAGCGGAGGCTTAGTATTAGGGTTCCGTTGGCACGCTTTGGGTACGTAACCCTAAAAAGGTTCGTCGTCGGAAAAAATATCGTATTAGCGTCCACATCATGGGCGTTACCATCGTAAATTAACGACCGGTTAACAGGAAAGTGAGTGATTATAACTGACAAGCAGTTGGGTTGCGTACCAACCGTCAAACGACGTGTTGTTCGGTCAAGTGAACAGAAGTTCACCAGATAGCATGGTACGAAATGATACTAAAAATTTAATCTTTAATCACCCATTCGTCTGTTCACCCGGCGAGGTAATTTGCCATCTAATCCTTCATGTACTTTTTTGGCTACACATCATTGTAAATAGTATGTAATATAAATAAATTATTTAAGTATTTCAACATTGAAATAACATTTTAAGCACATAACATTAACAAAAGCTTGTACAATATAAAACAAAGTAATCACATCATAAATTACAATCGAAATAAAAAAAATCAACATAAAAACATCATATACATATTTTATACATTAATACAATTTAAGGATTAAGGATTACCAGGGTGGCAATCCTAACGCCCTACCGAAGTCACTTGTGGGCTGGTAAAGCCGTGGCTATCGAACTCGCCCCGCGTGCGGAATCAGCAGCGAGTTTTTCAGCGGAAAAGCTTGATTAAGTAAAAAAACTATGCTTCGGAATATTTTCGTCAAGAAAATCGCTTTGAAAACCGCTACAAAAGCGGTTTTCTAGACTCAGGATTCCTGATTCCTGATTACTGAATGCCAGGAATAGGCCTGCTGGCCTCCTTTAAAATACTGAACTACTGACACATCTCACAGATCATTAATGTCCAGACTTTGCTCTTGGTCCTTTGTTCTTGGAATCCAGTGCTCAGGAATCAGGAGTGTTTCAGACGCGAAAACCGCTTTTATAGCTGCTATTAAAGCGATTTTTCTCAATAAAATCTCTAAGCACTGAAATACCGTGCTCCGGAATCTTTCCGTCGAGACAGACTTTGACAACCGCTGTAAAGATGTTTCTCGACCGAAAACATTTCTGATTCCTAAGCATGGACTTCCTAGAATAGGCCCGAGAGCTCCGTCGAGCAGGAACGGAAACCAGCAAGTGATCTCATCCAATAGATTCAATTTCACTTTCCACTCGCATGTAACGCGTAGGTACCGTGCATTATCAGTGACGCGCTCCAGTGATCAGGCGAGTGACTCGCTTTCCCCGCCAAGTGTCAGCTTTCTCACTCAGGGCGTGACTTTAGCTTTGTCCCACGGTCCGGTTGACCCCTGGCCTGGAGCGTGCCGGCTGTAAAGATTACTCCACAATCAAACGACTGGGGTCGGACTGATGTTTACTTTCAAATCTTTACAGCTTCCTATGAAGGTACTGTAGACCTATTCTTGCAATTCCGTGCTCAGGAATAAGGAATATTTCAGTCGAGAAAACGATCTCCCTCCTCCGTTGTCTTTATCCTGTGAACCCATTTTAGCCATTAACATTTATTATAACATTTATTAATTAACATTTACCATTTTAGCCGTTATCATGTTACACTCATACTTTATCTGTGCTCAATTTTTTAAACTTGCAACCTTCGGTTATATTTTGTTTTATTATTAACTTTTATTTTATGATTAGTTTGTTTTCTTTCTGAAATAATAGCCCTTTAAAATTCTTTTATATTACATGTGAAATGCGGTGCTGGGTACATATCTAGTAAATTAGTATTAAATTGTCTTTTGTATCTTAATCATGTCTGTATCTGTTTGCTTTTCCAAATAAATAAATAAATTTAAAAAAAAAAACGTTGTTGTTACCATTTATGTCATGACCTCCAGGGGGTCCATTCAGAGTGAGAGTGAGTTCGAATTCGTCACTAAATATCAACTCACTTTTTAAATAGTTAATGTTTCCTCATTTCTTGAACATCATTACAGTTAGGTTAGGTTCCGTTATTTAAATAATAATATATTTCCCAACTATTTTGAGGTTAACTCACTCCCGAACTCGAACTCATTCTTACCTGAATGGGCCCCCTGGTCTAGACATATTTAGGATCAGGGGGTCCATTCAGGGCAAGAGTGAGTTCGAATTCATCACTAAATATCAACTCACTTTTTTAAATAGTCAATGTTTCCACACTTCTTGAACATCATTACAGCTAGGTAAAAATCTGGTCTTTCCCGTAAAGACGTTGGAAGCATAAATAACGGTTCCCTTATTTAAGTAATAATATATTTTAAACAATTTTAATAATACAGCAATTTTTAGGTTAACTCACTCCCGAACTCGAATTCACTCTTACCTGAATGGGCCCCCTGAGGGTTGGTGGCTCTGGCTGGTGAAGCATTTTTTATCGTCATAAGAAATCTCTGGTGTTCTTAATATTGATTGTAACCAAACCTAACGTTTTAATTGTATGGGTAAACAGTTTGGAAACCATTAAGACAACACACTACGCAGGTTGCACACTAAAAACCTTTTAGAAAATGAATGGTAATTTTAACCCAACGTGTGACGCCCGAAACAAATCGGTGGAGCAGCAGCGTAGCCCACGATTGAGATGATACCTGTCAGTCAGCTCGCTTACGAATTCGCCACATCGAATGTTCGTTGCACTAGATGGCGCTCTGTGCAGTCCTCACGTGTCGATGCAACTCGAGAACGTCAGGAGTAAGCAAATTCGTAATCGAGCTGATTCGTCACCCCATTACAAACGACTTTCTGTTACTAATACCGTCCTTCCACACTCGATGTTTTTAGCTCATGAAACTGTCCACTAACAATTTGTCACTAACGCTCGTATTCACACAGGTGACTTGATAGAGCTTATCGGCTCGCTCCCAAGCGACAACTACGGATATCAAACAACCAACACTGACACAAGTTACGACGAACCGGTCATCATCTACTCCGACACAGAATACGCGAGGCCGAAACCACACTATCGGCCAGATTACGCCCGGCCCAAACCAGACACGAACAAACCAGACTTCGTCCGGCCGAAGCCAGACCCCGACCGACCTACGCCCGAACTCGTCCGCCCGAAACCAGACCACGACCGGCCCGCACCGGATTTCAACCGGCCGAAACCAGACCTTAACCGGCCCAAACCGGACCACGCCTGGAGCGTCAAACCCGGCGATTTCAACCAAAACAACTATTTCCATGTCAAACCGTCTTACCACGAAACCACGACAGCCAACACACTGCCACCAGACGATTACTACACACCCGATCACTTCTTGAACACAAACCATCAAAATAACGGGGAAAGCGTTGATGAGGAAGGATCATTTCTTCATGGTCACAGGCCCCAGGACCCGAGTCACAAGGGTAAATGTTGTGAATAACTCTTCGCGCTTTGGGGTCTACGGTTTTTAGCTAAACTGTGTGGTACTTGAAGTATTTCTATTTCGTTGGAAACTGCCATTGTTCCGATGGTCACAAAATGTGTGTTAGTTCACTTGGTTGTGATAAAAACTATTCTTAGTCTCTTCAGAACTCAAAAATTGTTTCGGCTCTTTATTTCATACTTATCTTTCATCATCGCACCCTTTCCTTTTTATTTTGCTTGCACGCTTCACACACGAATGTATGTTGCAGCACTTTCTTCTTTAGGATACAGGACACGGATAAGGACAATTATTAGTTATCTAGATTTCTAAGATTTATGAATGATATACAGTGCATGAAAAAAAAACTGGAACAGACGGATATTTTGGACAGCTTTCTTTAGATTGGGACACCAATGTGAATAAATACATACATTTTATTTTATTACGTTGCGAAATCGACAGCTTATATATCGGATTCAACTATAGAATTAAAATTACCTGTACCTTAAGGTTATTGACATTTTCTCTAGTTACATATTTGATAGATAAACAGATAAAATGCGTGGGAACGCAGAGCATTAACGATATCTTAAGCATGTCCTTTATTAGAATTGGTTTCAATATAAATCAAAGCGACAAACCATAAATGTGTAGGAATTGTATTCTGAACTCTTGAGGTTTCAGTTCACGCACAATTCGCAGAAGTACGGGATGTTAACGGACTTGTGGTCCTAACGGTAACCAGTCATTCCTTGGCAAATTTGAACAAAAACACATTTTCTTGTGGGGTTTCAAACATATCTTCCTCCAGACACAACAAAATGCTTGGATGTATTTTCTATTTAAGTCGTATTAAAAATTTAGTCAATCTTTTTTGCTCTAAATATGCCAAGAAATACTACACCATGTGTACTTATTCCGTCGCTTACATTTTGAACACTACACTTAAGATATTCAATAATGGAGTCTTCATCAGGAAGATAAACTCTTATTCTGCCGCTTAGATTTTGTACACTTTGAACACACTGTTGATACATGTCTTCAGTACATGTATCAACAGTGAAATCTCCATCAGGAAGACAACTCTCTCAAGAATCTCTGAAGCTGTTTGACCAGGTGTCCCTATTCCAGCGTGCGGGGAGCTCTTTACCCGCTCCAACCGGATAGTGGGGGGCCACTCCACGGGATTCGGCTCCCACCCATGGCAGGCGGCGCTCATCAAGTCGGGCTTCCTCAGCAAGAAGCTGTCCTGTGGGGGCGCGCTCATCTCCGATAGATGGGTGGTCACTGCAGCGCACTGCGTCGCTACGTGAGTTCACCATTTTGCAGTGGTATTCATTCATCTAATGGTAGAACCAATTGAATATGGAGTCCCTCGTAGCCACGTATTAGTAATAATGCACTGGAGGTTGTTGGTTCGCTCAGGAATTCGTGATTCGCAAAATCGAATGTTCGCTAGTAGTAAAAAGGGTTTTTTGCAGTTCTTACGTGTCGTTAGAACTCAAGAACATCAGAAGTGAGCGAATTCGTAAACAAACAGACTGGTCAGTGTATGCATTATCACTAAAAGTGACTTCTATGGCGCTAAATGGATCGTCACTCCTGTTAATTAAATGCTGCTGTTATATGTATGCTTAGATCACACTGCATGGCGCTCTATCATCTCTGTCTACCCCTCTAGTAAAACGACGCGATGTTATAGATGTATTTACTTCTTTTTCTCTAAGTTTAAAATGTGCATTACAATTTCATTGTTCGGAACCAATGTAAAAAACTCAGTGTGAGTTCTCACTAACTTTTTTTGCTAGTTCGATCGCGCCTGGGTCGATACCACCTCAAAAATGGTTATTGTTTTCTATCCAGGTCAAATAAAGGGTATTTTCATGTGATCGGCACACATGTACAAAGTTGCTTTGGGAACGAATTTCTACTATTAATGTCTAATAACTGTCACGACAGCCGGTGATTGCAATTCATAACAATCCAGCAGGCCTATTCCTGGCATTCAGTAATCAGGAATCTTGAATCCTGAATCTACAAAACCGCTTTTGTAGCTGTTTTCTAAGCGATTTTCTTGACGAAAATATTCAGGAGCATAGTTTTTTGAATCAATCAAGGTTTTCCGAAGAAAACCTCGCTTTGAAAATCGCTATAAAAGCGGTTTTCTAGACTCAGAATTCCTGATTTCTGATTACTGAATGCCAGGAATAGACCTGCAGATGGGCTTGTCCACCTCAGCACAGAATCTAAATTCATTGTTGCCGTCTATGCGTCTCAATTCCTCCTATGATATTGCACAGTCGCGTTAGACATGGAATGGAGTGATACATTGCGCCGGGAAGTGAGCATGCCGAGCTCCGGATCCCCAAAGGAGATATTCTAGCCAGCTTCTCTGAAGTCCCTGAGTGAATGATACTAAAAGGTTCGGTTGTAGACGGTTAGCGTGTATTACAGCTCCGGTATTTATCTGGAAATTGAGAACTACATCCACGTGGAACTCGCTATTAAAAGTCCGAAGGTAATGCACCGAGGTATCAAGACCTACGCCGATGGTCCCTGCAAGCTTTACACGACGATTGTGGGAACCGTAGCTTGATTCCCTTTAATCCATCGGTCATCAGGAACGCTGTATAATTACTGACGGTCAATCTTGAAATCCATCTCCCGCCGTGTCTGTTGCAGCACGCCGAACTCGCAGCTGCGCGTGCGCCTCGGCGAGTGGGACGTGCGCGACGCGGCGGAGCGCTTCACGCACGAGGAGTTCGCCGTGCAGCGCAAGGAGGTGCACCCCGCGTACGAGCCGGCCGACTTCCGCAACGACGTGGCCCTAGTGCGCCTCGAGCGGGGGGTGGCCTTCAAGCAGCACATCCTGCCGGTGAGTGGCTTCCCGCACGAGCAGTTCGCAAGGAGGTGCACCCCGCGTACGAGCCGGCCGACTTCCGCAACGACGTGGCCCTAGTGCGCCTCGAGCGGGGGGTGGCCTTCAAGCAGCACATCCTGCCGGTGAGTGGCTTCCCGCACGAGCAGTTCGCAAGGAGGTGCACCCCGCGTACGAGCCAGGCGAATTCCGCAACGACGTGGCCCTAGTGCGCCTCGAGCGGGGGGTGGCCTTCAAGCAGCACATCCTGCCGGTGAGTGGCTTCCCGCACGAGCAGTCCGCAAGGAGGTGCACCCCGCGTACAGCCGGGCGAATTCCGCAACGACGTGGCCCTAGTGCGCCTCGAGCGGGGGGTGGTCTTTCTCAAATGTCTTCAAACCAACCCCATAACCTTGCTGCTTGCATGATGATCGTCCTACCCATCCGCCAGCGAAATCTTGAATCTATACAGTAACATGAGTTGATTTCACGGGACACAACCGCTTTAAGGTGGCCCAACCCGGCGGGCCTAACTCATTCGCGGGCATGGTACAAAACCGTGCTGTGGCGCTCTGGGACCTTCTCTGTTTCAAAGAATAAGACAGGTTCCGTGATGAGGAAGATGCAACATGTCCACAAAAAAGACAATGTGCATAGTGCATGATTTGGTAAGATTTACGAAAATTTTTATTTCAAAACGACTTATAGCTAAAAGTAAACCACGACCGCTGTAGTCAAAAATCTAACAAAAACCCAATAGATTATAAATCTTGATTAAATAAGCTATGTCTGATGACTAATCTTTTTAAGATGTTCTTACTTTATCATTGCGTAATCCACCTCCAAAGTTATTGTATAAAACGCGCAAAAAATTCAATCTTTCGGACCTTATAATTTAGAAACCAAACACAATTTTACAATGCCAATGATCATCAGACATCTAGTTCGATCAAATAAAGCTATTTTGAGCAAAATTTTGGATCTCTGACAAGAAATATGTGCGTGATCTTCTTTCTCCTTTTGTATGGGGAGATGAGCGGGTTGGGCCACCTTAAAACCAGAAGCTGTCGGTTTAAAATGTATTGAATTTTCAGGTGTGTCTGCCCCAAAAGCAGATGAAGCTCGCGGGCAAGATGGCGACCGTCGCGGGCTGGGGCCGGACGAGGCACGGCCAGAGCACAGTACCCTCTGTGCTGCAGGTAATTATTTACACTGTACATGTTGCTGATTTTTGCCAAAACTGTAAATTTTGTTACATTGAACTGGACGAAATGCGATGTTACAACTCCGGTTAGTGTTAACCTAGTAAGAAAACAATGTGATATACATTTTTAGTGTCCCGTAAAAAAAAAGCAAAAAAAGGACCATTTTCATCTGGCTCTGGTGTCGTCGATCACACGCAATTTGTTTGCATTTGTTTGAAATTTCTAAATAAAAACTAATGTAGGTAGACTCATTTAGTTATGCACCAACTGATTACTTTTGCTCAAACTTCGTATTTTTTGGGAAAAGTTAGATTTCTGAAGCGCTAATTTTGAATGAAATTGCAAAATAATCATGAGGCGAGGGCGAATTTCGACCATGTCCGCGGACGCAGTGACGTGACCCTCGTCACTGGAACACGTTCACGCTTGACTGATTTTTTCATTTATCATGACGGCGAGTGAGGTATTAGCTATCCGTGTCCAGTTGAAAAAAAACCTCCACAAATTGGTCCATGCTAACCTCGAGCACCTTCTTAGCTTCGTCATATTTACTTTGTAGAAGCCTCAACATTAGTTACTTCTTAAAATCTACGCCTTCACCCTTCACAAGTTCTTCTTTAAATCCCATGATGTTGCGTGTTTCGAATCACGAATTGTTTAAGTTTCGGATTTTGGAACGCCTAGGGAATATGTAGGCCCGGAAGCCTCGACGGGTGTTCAGTTATGTCGTTCAAAGACGATTCTTCCACGAGATTACCAACAAGCGGTGGCCCACAGGAGGTGGACGTCGAGGTGATACCGAACGAGCGCTGCCAGCGGTGGTTCCGTGCCGCCGGCCGCCGGGAGACCATCCACGACGTGTTCCTCTGCGCGGGCTACAAGGAGGTAACGTTGAGCCCACACTTTACTGTAAAATTGGAGATTTTTTTTGCGTGGCAACTGATTCTTATTTAAGTGAAATTGACTGGAAGCATAGATAAAGAGAAGGAGATATGCCATAGCGCGCGTACTATGAGAGTCGCCGTTACCAAATTTAAAAAACTACCCTACTTAAGCGTAAATGTCCCATGCAAACATAGTCGGAGACTGATTGGAGGGTATGTGTATGTGTGGGTGGGTGGGAACTGAATAGACGAACGTATTTTTAGAGCACATTCACACCCGGTTCACCAAGAAGGTTGGGGGAGCGTAGCAATCTCATCATGCTCATATCGTGAGGCGAGTGCGGCCGAGGACACCCGCCCTGTCTACACCGCAATAAAGTAGCCTGTAGTCCCAGTTGTCACCTAAATTGACGTTTACGCCAAACCGATCGACTGGCGTTTTCAAATTGAGGAGCGCGCGCAGTGTGCGTTAATCGAACTAACATTTGCGAGTCCGAATTTGATTTAACAGCTTACTCACTGTCGGCGTAAATACGTCAACGTTGCCGGTTTCGCAGACTCCGCGTTTTCATACAAATCGGAAGTCCGAGTTTGACTGACAGCTTGAAGAAGTAAAAACACAGAATAAGTAGTAAACATTTGTAAGTTCCGTAAACGCCAATTTTGGTGAGAACTCAGACTGACCACTTCGATGTGTGTTGACCGCAGGGAGGGCGCGACTCGTGCCAGGGCGACTCTGGCGGCCCGCTCACCATGAAGGTGGAGGGGCGCAGCACTCTCATCGGTCTCGTGTCGTGGGGCATTGGTTGCGGCCGGGAGCACCTGCCCGGCGTCTACACCAACATTCAGAAGTTTGTGCCGTGGATAGACAAGATCGTAGAGTGACGCTGTGAAAAATTGTTTGTGTGATGATGAGTCAAAGAATCTTTGTGGGTTTTGTGTGAACCCTAAATTGAGTATGTGTACAATAATAATGATGTTGTGAGGGGTTGCCTTAGGGGTTCAATAAATGGGTTAAAAAATCGTACATTTGACAGATAAATAAGCCATTATGTGTTGATTTATAAACGAGGATGTTTTCCAAAGTTAGTGAACTACTAGAAGCCGTAATGTTAGAAAACAATCACAATGTGATCTTTCCGAAATGATACTACTAAAATTAAATAGGTACTCTTGAAGATCGACAAGGGGTCCATTCAGAGCAAGAGTGAGTTCGAGTTCGAGAGTGAGTTAACCTAAAAATAGCTGGGAAATATATTATTATTTAAATAACGGAACAGTTATTTATGCTTCCAACGTATTTACGGGACAAACCAGATTTTTACCTAACTGTAATGATGTTCTAGAAGTGTGGAAACATTAACTATTAAAAAAGGGAGTTGATATTTAGTTGCGAATTCGAACTCACTCTTACTCTGAATGGACCCCCAGGTGTCAAAGAAAAGGTGAGTTCGGTTTTAAAAACAAATAAATAAGCGGTCATTTAACCGTCCAATGCATTCATAGAAAAACTTGAATTTTGTTCGAAGTAATAATTTTAAAGTAGACTGTAAATTTGAAAGTTACAAAAAAAGTGAGTTAGAGCCTAATGCCACCACCACTTTAAAAATACTTATTTTTTATGTTCAAGATGTGAAAAGAGCAGGTTGGGCCTATACATATGAATGATGATGTTGTGTTATTTATTTTAGTTCATAGGGTAAGATAAGTTATCTATTTTTTTATTAAATAAAATAAAAGTTTTTAAATACATATCCTGTATTTTATTCAAGTGTGAAAACACTTCTTCTTATTGCGATGTCATTCTTAGGGGCATGGTCATTGAAATTTGCAGATTGTCTTAGAAAACTATTGACGGAGGTATCGGGTGATTTACGCTCAAAAGATGTATTTATTCACCACATTAGCCTAGATTAGAGATCCAAAGGGGTAACACAATAACCCTGTTTCTAATAAACCCAGATCATCAGAATAGGTATACAATGTTTTGTTCTTTGCATTGACATACAGTTTCGAATTGAAGAGAAAGGGACAAAACATTGTATAACTATTCAGACGATCTAGGTTTATTAGTAAGGGGGAAAGTGTCTTCGGGACAATAGCATCTTCGGCTGACTTTGAAGAACTTTTTTTATTTATGATTGCTGTTTGTTAAGGTAACGAGCATTATCATGGTCTGTTTTTTGTGTATTTTTATGTTTTATGTGTTAATAAGAATAATTATATAATTATGTGTCCGAAAAAAGAAAGTTTAGCTTAGACGAATCGTTGACTTTGAGGAGGGTCATTTATTTAATGTTTGTCTTTTTGTTCTTTAATTACTATATGTCTTCTGTAGTTTCTGAAATGAATTTATAAACTGAAGTAAAATGTTCTGGTTTCTGTAGAAGAGAAATCTTGAGACGAGAGAACATTTACAAGTACGATTACAGTACTCACGGCGTAAGCAAGCGTCCCGATTCAGATTCATTGTTTAAAGCTGTCAGCATCACACGATAAGGCTGTTTGGTTTAGAAAAACCCTTTCCTGTCCAAACCGACAAATTAACAAAAAAAAACATGATTTCTCGCCAGTATACAGTCGCGGGAACAGTCGCGTGTGTTTGGTTATAGACGTCATCAAACATTCGATTGTATGTTTGTGTCATCGCACTATATTTATAATAATTAGTTATGTCACTCAATGGTGAGAATCTCATGAGTAGACCCCTAAGAGTCACCACTGACTCACAAGTGAGAATGTCATGACAAGACCCCAAGAGCCGTTACGCGTCATACAGCTGCGCGTATACTCATGATATTCTCACCTGTGAGTCGCTGGTGACTCGCTGGTGAGTCACAGAACTTTCTTCGTGGCTGTCGTTTCATAAGTAAGAAAGTTTAGTTACTCACCGGTGAGCCCACTGTGACACACCAGTTACTCACAGGTGATAATTTCGTGAGTAGGATATCTCCTCAGGAAAACGAAAACAAGTTAGTCAAAAATGTTATGTCAGTGTCATCGCACTCTAATAAGAATAATTAGGAAGTGACAACACGAGGGTGAGAGTACGAAAGTGTTGTGACTCAATGGTGAGTCACCGGTGAACTACAGGTGAGAATCTCATTCCTTGTCTTACGACGCGGTCAGACTGTGTATTGCTATCTACATTCGACACAGAATTAAAGTATTACTCGACATCACAGACAATATATTGATTCTGACAAAGAATCTTGACCTAGTGTACTATAATAGTCTGTGATCTTGACGAAACTTTATAGTCTGTGAATGGGGCGGTCGTTCGCTCAATCTCGTTCCGCAGACTCCTCGTTCGATCAAAACTAATCGTTAGAATCATAAAATGTTAACGGAATACGTATGTTAACTAGCTAGTCACAAAAGACCCAGAAGTGAATGCCGAATGGTGCTAGTGCAGGTGTGTTAAAAAATATCTTTTCGTTTTCCTCGGCGTCAAAATACTGTTAATACTAGATTGTGTTGATTTAATTTCTTCAAACTTTACTTAACACTTCATATGAGATAACGGTGATTCCATCCCGAAGTTACCTGGCGCATTGATACGATTTTTCACTTCTTCACCACCAAGCTACAACGGGCAGTGTATTGCGATTTGCAAGTGTGGGTGGTACCGTTACATTGAACTGAATTCATCGCCAGAACTATCTCCGAGTTCTCAAATGTTTCTAAATAGAAACGCTATTTCCTGTGACTTAATAAGTTCAAAAAAACCGTACGTCTTAGTTTATCGACTCGTTTCGCATTTATTCATACACATAATTACCATTTCGCAGTTGGAGGGGTGTATGTTTGTTTTCATTAACTTGTCAGTGTTATTGTGTTGTCTCTTTCGTCTGCATTTTTATAAGAGAGATACATCTATGTTATATATTGACACGTGCATCGATAAAATCACTTGCTTCCATCCAATTCCAGTTTCGATTGTCACTGCCGTTTCCGAGTTCTTTGTCGCGTTATTTTGGTTTTCATTTCGTTTTATTTGTAGAATATGTAGACCAATCTATCGCCATAGTGAATATCCTAGTTTGCGCGCGTCCACACGGGCTGAAATAGGCTGATATTTCCCCAGGTACATTACGTGGGTGTTGTGCAAGAAAGTGAACGTACGGCTTTGTTTGGCCACTTCCTGATAGTTGGAGGCTGTTCTTAGCGCCTTATGTAAACGGTGGTACTACGCAACCAGAAACAAAAACATTGACACAGTTAATGTGGATTTTACGCGATAATCACTTGACTCCATGACTAAACAGCTGGATTTGACATTTCCGTTGGCAGCATCTCTTCTCGTGAATAGCCTGGGTGCGAATCGGTGCCTTTGAAACCAGAATGAAATTGCCTCTGGAAATTGCCTCTGGTAGCGTAAGAGAGAACTAACTCAGAAAGGTGTGAACATCGAGGTAGGGACTACAGGTGGCCACCAACTCACGTTAGGGCTCTAGTCAAGCCTCGCCAGCTAGCCCAGTATTTCACTTTTCGCCCCCAAGGCCCCTTTGGCTATGTTGAAATGGTCCACGACCCTACAATGTCAATAAATAATATACATACATAAAAATAGTACCTAAAAAAAAAAATTGGACCCGTCAGTGGGGCAGGCTGTGGAAACATTACTGTATTGACCCTCGTAGCAAGAGCGATAGTAGGCCTCACTGGCCAGCCAGGGAATAGCTAGCCCAGGGACTAAACATGTGCACTGTTACTAAGAGAACATCCTCGGAATTGTCATACGATGTTTTGTCCCTTTTCTTCGATTTTTTTCGAATTTGAAAGGACAAATCATAGTATCACTATTCCAAGGATGATCTGGGTCTATTAGTAAAGCCCGTTTTATTGTTAACGATCTTTTTTATTTAATTTTATAAAAAAATATTTATAAATAGATCAGTATGGGTGGAGGTCCCATCCATTGTAGGTCAAGTAATTTCAAACATCTAAAACATCCGTCTGTCTTCCATAGTTTCATCCAATGCCAAACAACCCGTTGGGTACCGACCCGGGCGGACATAACCTACCACCTAGTAGGGCAAGGGGACCTACATTTTTACATGGGTTCCGAATCATGAAGCAGCTCGCATTCGTAAGGATATGCACTTAACCAACTCAGAAAGAGAATGAAAGTAGCGCATGACCGAGGCGAGGATTTGAACCCATAACCTCCCGCATGAAAGGCAAGTCCTCTAGCCCCTACACCACGAGCTAAAAAATTAATGGAGCTATTCTCTTTTTCAGATAACGGTGTTCGTTAAACGAAAAGAAACTTCAAGCCGCATTGATCTTGTTAAACAAATATAAAATATTAACGCTCCGGTAGAAAATTTTAAATCAAATTTAGTTAGGAATGTGTATAAACTATTTTTGGCTCTGACTGTGATTGTTAATAGAACTAAATAGTTTGTGTATTTTTCATCGATATGGACTTTGGTGCAATTGTGTTGATTTTTTGTTAAACTAAAAGGCAGTTATTGTGCGGGTTCTCCAATGGCCAATATGTATCGCGTGCCGCCGCCCGGAATGAAGCAGATAGATCTGGATCAGGTAAATGCATTTTATGTTTCCACACATACCGCGCAGGGAATATCTGTTCAATTCAATGCCACACAATGTGGCGTTTATTTCACAGATATATGGTTATGTTAGCAAAATACACGTTGATAGGTACGCGCGAAACCCTGAGGTTTGTCTGCGCGTGACACTTCGCTTTATTCTAGCATTAGAGAACACGACATGAAATGCATATTGAAATCAAAATTAAATAGATAAATTAAACCGAACAGTAGGTAAACACAAGTTGTAGGCTAAATAAAAAATATATGGGTAAAAAATTAAAATAATACTATAAAAAAATCAAACATCACAAAAAAGACAATATTATATGTATGCAAAACTTTGACTTATATAACGGGATTTTCTAAATTTTCAAGTAAAAGATTTTTTACATCTTATTTTCGTTTAGAAATAGGCAAGTCTCATCTTAATCTATTCTGTTCAAGTTCTGTGCAAGTCTGTTCTTAGTCTATCTTCATATTAACGTTTGCACATCAAGAATGTACTACGACAGGCAAGCGTAAAACGAAACGCATTTAGCGAGCCTGCCCGCTGTACGTAGGCTGAGTAGACATAAACCGGTTTATCCTAAAGTATTTCGTATGTGAATACGTGCCAGTAAGCGTGTTTGTGTCCACTGCTGGACATACGCCTCTCCAATTTTTCTCCATTCCTCCCGGCCCTCAGCGGTACGGAACCACTGCTTTCCGCCGACGCACTTGATGTCGTCGTCCCACCCGGCGGGTGGTCTTCCCGCGCTCCGTTTTCCTGTCCACGGCCGCCAGTGTAGACATCAGTCCAAAATGACATCATCCCGAGTGGAGCCGGGTACCTGAGATAGTAAAAAAAATGCTCACACGCAATAATCTGGCTCTGTCTGGGTTTCACCAAAAAAAATTGTGTCATCGCTGCATCTCTCGGCTTCTCTTTTCCTCTTATTTGCTGAATTTTAACTTGACTTCTCACTCCCACGCTTTGTTCGTCTCGAGCAAAGCGGTAGCTATATAATGAGTCTTTGGTCACGGTAGTAGTTGTATTGTGTCCCTGCATCGTATAAGCGGGCACTTTGTCTCTGGTGGTATATTTACTCTATGGCTTTGCAGCAAACAACATGGCTGGCACTCTCTCCATAACTATCAGTGTGTATAGTCACTTTATTTTAATATATAGTGAGCAGCTACAAGATTAAATTATTTAATGTTATGCGCAGATATGGGGCGACCTGCGAGAAGGCATCGAACATGTCTACAAGCGGGAGCACATGGTCCGGAAACGCTACATGGATTTGTACACGTATCCTTTTTGAAATAATATTCTTTCTATCTTGACAATGGGGAAGAATTTGCTTATTTATCAAGAAAGGTGGCGTCTTAGCGAGCTCATCTAAAAGATCTGTCAAAGCTGTCAGATACCATACAAAAACAAACGGAATGGATTTGAAAATTTTCTTTACTCAATCCGTATAATAGGAATGACTAAATTTTCTCCATATTATTCCAAAAATAAATTATTTTTCATTATGCTAAACAAATGAAGTCTTGAGAAAGAAAATATCACCAAAACATAACCTATAAAATTTCGTTTCATACTTTGTGCTGGTCAATGACATTTAAATTTGTTCAAAGACAAACAAAAACTGTTCTTTTCCTCCAAACCTTATCCTAACTGCATCGTGGAGTACATCTTTCACGTATTTACTCGTAAATCAAACTTGACAGGAATGACAGTTTGACCTTTTTAAGGTGAGGTCGCTCATGCGACATCTACAGTGACCTTTGAGTTTTCTTTCCCATTTTGCGCTTGACGAGACGACTAGACGACATGTCGCCTAGACGCCGCGAGCCCTGAAGAAGTCCACAATGCAGTGAACGAAACGTCGACTTAAAATAGTAAACGATTCATAACACTATGGCTGAGATAAATAGTCGTCACTGAAACTAATGCTAACGCAAAGTAGTACTTTGTGACGTCTATTGGCATTGCTTTGAGATTTCGTCCATACAAAATGTGTCAAAGTGACGTCACAAAGTACTACTTTGCGTTAGCATTAGTTTCGGCGACGACTATTTATCTCAGCCTATCTATCCTAAAACGTCTTAATAAGTATGGATGTATTGCCGTCTAAGTGCGGAAACAAGCCCGAAGCACAACAACAACAACAACAACAACAATAAGTATTTCAGTTTGGAAGATTTTAGTGTGGTATTTTCCTTAGGAATTTGAACTTCCCTATATCCAATGTTTGTGCGGTATTTTTTCTTAACTGACGAACAAACAGACACGTGTACAACTACTGCACATCGGTACACCAGCAGAACACCGGAGCCAGCGGCAGCCGCGCCGGAAGCATAGGTAATTAATGCCATTCCATATGCTTACAAGAAACCATACCCGGGATTTAAATTTTTTCTTTAATTCAATTTAAAAACTGAACCAATAAAAGTGACCACTTTTAGTTCAATTTTATTGCAATAATTCCTTTCCCAAGTTCCTTAGACAGTTGTCCCAATATATGTATTGTTTTGTGCCACGTGGCTGAATAGGCCAAATGGTTTAATAAGGTTGATTTTTTATTATTGTAAAAAAATACCTTAAGGATATCGTAAGCGTCAGAAAATTAATTAGTTTGTACAGCTCTTGGTTTAGGGGCTAGAGGACTTGCCTTTCATGGGAGAGGTCTGGGTTTAAATCAGTCTTCCTCCAAGTGGGCCCCCTTGTGGGGATGGAAAACACGGACAATTTTAATTGCCGCGATGGCACCAACCCGGGCGAGATTAACCCTACCACCTAGTAAGTAAGGAAGGGGAACTACAGTTTTACGTGGAATCTGAACCACGGCCAGCCTCAACGGTTGAAAATGGTCACCCATCCAGAACTTACAAGCGCTCAGATATGCTTACCAAGCTTATGGAGGTGCAAGGCATCGCGCCACTGGGCTGCCGAGGCTGACCTAATATCGGGCAACCTTAAATCTATGTATTCCCTGAACACTGACCAAATACTTCGTGGACATTCTCTGAAACTCAATCATAATAGCTTCAATTCCAACCTGAGGAAACACTTTCTTTCGAACCGTGTCGTGGGACTGGAACAAGCTGCCGGAGGAAGTCATAAGTGCTAGCTCAGTGAACAGTTTCAAGAACAATTTGGACGATCATGTTAAAAAATATTAAAAGAACGATTTGTGTTATGAACATTTAAAATAATTAAAAAAACAATGTGCACTCAATCAGTTCCTTTATGTTCTTGTTTCAGCGTCCAACCCGCGCGTCTCGGCCGACCGGGGGAAGAAACCCGTCATATCGGGCGGCGCCCAGCTGGTAGGACTTGAGCTCTACAAGAGGCTACGGGAGTTCCTGAGAAACTATTTGGTCGCCCTGTTGAAGGTAAGGAGAAAATATTTATCTATTTTAGATGCAGCCTAAGCTGATAAATGTCTAAGGGACGATTTTTAAATCCTCAGATAGTACTTATCGGACTGATAGTACAAATTCACGTTTGTCAAAAGACAGATAGTCATTGCTGGATAATTATTTCTTCTATCACAATTATCTGACTATAATTTTACTAATAAACATATGGACTTACTATATCGGTTGGATAAGCAGAAGCATAAATTAATCCGTCCGCCTGGCTGTTTATCTGACCATTGAAAAATCATTCCTTAGGTCCGATTTTTCAATCCTCAGATAGAATTTAACGGTCTGATAGCAAAATTTACTTTTGCCAAAAGACGGATAGTCATTACCGGAGAATTATATCTTCTGTCACAATTATCTGCCTGTAATGTAATGTAGTAAATACCTAACTCTTAAAAAATTGCTTTTGTAAGACTTAAACATACAAGAAATAACGCGCGGCCTCTGAAAAACGATTGCAGCCTCTAACTACCTAGACGCAGTGCAACACAGTTTATAGTAAAAATTTTCGGAATCAGCTGCCTACTACCCAGAATCTATTCTTTTGTAGGCAGCAGTCTTACTTACAGTATTACAATTAAGATTAAATGTTTCGAAGATATGTTATTTTTTGGTATAAGTATGTTAATCATTATGTTAAAATGTATACTTTATCCTTGCATAGTTTGTAAACTTGAGAATATGTTCGAAGAAGAATTTTTTTTTTTTTTTAATTCTTTACTAATAATCATATGGAATTACTATAACGGATGGATAAGCAGAGGCGTAAATAAATCCGTCGAATAGTTATCCGACTGTTTATCACATAATTAAAAAATCAGCCCTTAATATTATTTTTCATTAGTTTAAGTTGATCGTGTTTTGTTTGCATGTGGATAGTTATTTAGGTAGTATTTGTTAACACATTAGTTTATTATTTTTGAATTTTTTTTAGTCAATTGCTATTTTAATATGAATTAACTGGTTCTTTGTTTTATTCTCTTTTAAAATGAATGTCTAAACGATATTTGAATTGATTGGTTGAGTTAGCATTAATTACGTCTTCTTCCATATCTCTACAACTCTATTTTTAAAGAAATGTCAAGTTGTGTCCTCTTAAGTGTAAGGTTAACTCGGACGTTGGAATAAAACCACAGTATTCAGTGAGATGTTTTCTTCTTGATTTCTGAAGGTACAAAGAGAGCGTTCCACCAGTCTCGTCGTTATTTATACCCTATCCGTTTCCGGCTAAAAATGAGTCTTGCGCGCCATCTATAGCTTCCTTGTTAACAACTTCGTTCTACAAGACCGTACAGATGTTGCCAACGTTGCCAACTTTCCATAATTTCCGCCGAACATAAATATGAAAATTGTCTTGAGCGCCATCTATTGCTTAATAGTTAACTAGTTAGTTCTAAAAGGCCCTAGAGATGGCGTTCCTGCAGTATTATCGATTTTCCATAACTTCCGCCGGATATATACATTTTTATTTGACATTTCGGTATTCAGGTTGCCACAACAGATGCAACTTTAGTACTTTAATTTCGCCAGTTTGCGTTTCCAAATGGTTTCAGACATCGCTGATCTAACATAAGTGAGTATTTTTATTTAAGGTGAGCATATTTGCAAGCAACAGCTTTTCAACGTCACACACTTTTCGACGAATAATGTCTTAAACTTTGGCAACTGAAAAAAGATGTAGTAGCGAGTACTGAGAGGGTATGTTGGGTTTTACGAACCGAAAACCTGCGGAACTTTCATACTGTGACCGTATTTAAGAATTAATTCGTGAATATCAGATATGTGGCACCCGTAAGCAAAGAACATGAGATTTATGTCTCTAGAAGCAACAAAAGAAGTGGTGTGCTGTGGGGTTGCTATATGAGGAGGGTCCTGGCATGGCACCTAGTGCACAAATGGGCTAATATAACTGTACGTGTAGTAGTCCCTCATCCCTCATTTCTCCCCATCCTACCTTTATCTGGAGCACCCGCCGCAGAGAATCAGAGCACCCCCTTGTGGTTGACATTAGGCTTTTGAGAACAAACCGTTTCTCAAACTCATTTCTCTGCCGCACCGCCAGGATATTGAACTATCTACTGGCAGATGACTTTCCTCATACCTATAATCTGGAAGTCTTCAAGCGTAATTTGAACATGCTCGATAGCTCAGCCATAGTCTGAGTCATAGTAAACCCGCTGGCATGATGGCTCGCTGAGCGTGGTTTCCCTAGGCGAGGTGTTTTTAGCTTTTCTGAGCACCTTTCGTCCTTAGCACAGCCACCCATACCGGTTTTTCATAAAAAAAGTGGCCATATCCAGTAAAATAAAAAAAAAAGTGCGAGTCAGATTTGCACACCAAGAGTTTCCGTACCATCGTACAAGATTTAAGACCAAAAAATCTCGCTTTTTGTATGGTAGCCCCTATAATTTTTATAATTTTTAAATTTTACCTATTTTTTATAGCAACAAAATAAATACACACTCAGGGCCTCTACTACGAACCCTGTCGAGTAGGCGCTATCGAGGAGTTGATATCGCCTGTCAGAAAGATTGTATGCGTTTGACAGATGGTATCGACAGCGCTTTCGATACCATCTGTCAAACGCATACAATATTTATGACAGGCGATATCGCCTCCTCGCTAGCACCTACAGGATAGGGTTTGTAGTAGGGGCCCTGTACTACATGCAACGACAATGTTGCAAAGACTCGCAAATGTTAGTGCGCTTAACCCCCACCATGTGCGCTCTTCAACATTCCATACGTCGGAAAACGCTAGTCGATCGGTTTGGCGTAAACGCCGATTTAGCTGAGAAGTCGGTACAGTACGGTACGGTTAAAGAACTTTGCTATATGATGGTGTACAAATATTTAATAAGCTTCCAAATGTTATGAAAAACCTAGAGTCCGATGACATTTTCAAGACAGTTGTTACAAAAATATTTTGCTAATAACTTAGACTAATTTTCTTACTATAGTAAATATACTTTTTCGTACTAAGCATGTACGTCGCTTATTCCAAGGAATGTGACATGTATGTATGTATAATCGACCGTGAAGCAAGGACACATTAATTAAAGAAAGATGCCTGTAAAAAGAACTACTTTACGAATATACTGCAAGGCTGGACCCGAACCAGCAAGCACTATACTTTATATTATATTAAGGCTCTAACGATCAATTAATTGTTTTGTAACCACAACACAACAACGCTTCATACTTATACTAAATTTAACGTTTCTCATGTAAGTGAATGTAATGTTCTTTTGGAAATAAAGTATTCTTTAACCAGACGTCGGACTAGTGGCTCTGATAGTTGGATTTTGTGACAGTTACTGAAGAGCGGTGGTATGTTGTCGACAGAACGGCACCGAGCTGATGGGCGAGGACGTGCTGGTGTTCTACACGCGGCAGTGGGAGGAGTACCAGTTCTCAAGCAACGTCCTGAACGGGGTCTGCTCGTACCTCAACCGGCACTGGGTGAAGCGGGAATGCGAGGAGGGAAGGAAGGTAAGTAGATCGAAATGTTCAACTATTGGTTGGTTTCACAGCTTTCAGTTAACCGCTAATATTTAATTTAATTTTTATTTACTTTTTTAATATATGTATTCTCTGACATGGGTGCTACATTGCAGTATGAATTTGTTTATTTACTAACTTATAGTTGATTTGATATTACCTTTTATCAAAAATGTCGATGGCTTTTTACACCTGAATAATTTAGATCATAATTCGTATTAATTTAGAATAAGATGTCTTTATCGTAGTCAAGAGTTTGCACTTCACAAATGTATGTAATGTTCTTTGTGAGCAGTAGTAATCAATCAATCACTGTAAACTAGTTTGTAAGTATCAATGGAAAGAAAATAATACAATGATCAACGAAGGCCCAACCCGGCGGGACTAACTCATTTGCAGGCACGGTACAAAACCGTGCTATTGCGCTCTGGGACATACACTGTTTCAATGAAGAAGACAGGCTCCGTGATGATGAAGATGCAACATGTCCACGAAGCAAACAATGTGCATAGTGTATGATTTGGTAAGATTTACGAAAATTTTAATTACAAAACGACTTATAGCTTAAAGTAAACCACGACTGCTGTAGTAAAAAATCTAACAAAAACCAAATTGATTATAAATTTTGATGAAATAAGCTATGTCTGATGACTAATCTCTTTCAGATGTTCTTACTTTATCTTTGAGTAATCCACCTCCAAAGTTATTGTATAAAACGCGCGAAAAATTCGAACTTTCGGACCTTATAACTTAGAAACCAAAAACAATTTTACAATGCCAACGGTCATCAGACATCTAGTTCGATCAAATAAAGCAATTTTGAGCAAAATTTGGGATCTTTGACAAGAAATATGGCGTGATCTTCTTTCCACGATCGTATGGGGAGTCGAGCGGGTTGGGCCACCTTAATGTGTAAATTTTCAAATAAATAAATCATGCCGTCATCCGTAATCCGATCATGTGATCCATGGTGAAGAGATAGGTTAGGTTAGGTTAGGCGAACTGTCAACTTGGAACTATTTTTACATCCGTGGTATAGTGAGACCTGTAACATAAACATCAGTAAAAATATATTAAGTACATCTGACAATTGTATATGCGGGTAACATACTCTCTGCCCGGACAGGGTATCTACGAGATCTACCAGTTGGCGCTGGTGACGTGGCGCGACCACCTGTTCAAGTGCCTCAACAAGCAGGTCACGAACGCTGTGCTCAAGCTGATCGAGAGAGAGCGCAACGGGGAGACGATCAACACGCGGCTCGTGTCCGGGGTGAGACCGCTCATCTGATTTGTCACACCACATTTACGTACGCTTTAATGCTTAAACATATCAATCTGAATATACCTAAGTAAATATACTTTTTCGTACTAAGCAGGTGCGTCGCTTATTCCAAGGAATGTGACATGTATGTATGTATAATATTGAAGAAAGAACAATTGAAGAAAGAGCCCAGGAAAAAGAACTACTTTACGAATATACTGCAAGGCCGGACCCGAACCAGCAAAACATTCCTTGAATATACCTAGTTGCTCGATTTAAGCCAGTTACAACTAGTTAACGAACCGTTTCCAAACAAAACCTGTACCGGCAAGATATTAATAAATTCACCTTAGCTAACTTCTCACTCCCACTCTCTATTCGTATTTTAAGCGCGTTGCGCGCATCCTAGTTCTGTGTATTTAACTAATTGACCTATATTTCTGCTTGTGGCTCATCACACAACTAAAGTGTTTCGAATTCAGATGGTTCAACATGTACTCAGCGTGTGCAAGGAGACATTCAAGGCGTTGTTCCTCGAAGGCTAGTTAAAGCATCGACTTACTGCAGCCGTGTCTGGTTACTATATCGTGTGCCCGCTCGCAGGTGATCAACTGCTACGTGGCGCTCGGGCTGAGCGAGGAGGAGCAGGTGGGCCCCAGCCAGACGCTCAGCGTGTACAAGGAGACGTTCGAGTTGCTGTTCCTCGAGGACACGGAGCGGTCCTACACACGCTAAAGCTTCGACTTACTGCAGCGGTGTCTGGTTACTATATCGTGTGCCCGCTCGCAGGTGATCAACTGCTACGTGGCGCTCGGGCTGAGCGAGGAGGAGCAGGTGGGCCCCAGCCAGACGCTCAGCGTGTACAAGGAGACGTTCGAGTTGCTGTTCCTCGAGGACACGGAGCGGTCCTACACACGCTAAAGCTTCGACTTACTGCAGCGGTGTCTGGTTACTATATCGTGTGCCCGCTCGCAGGTGATCAACTGCTACGTGGTGCTCGGGCTGAGGGAGGAGGAGCAGGCGGGCCGCAGCCAGACGCTCAGCGTGTACTAGGAGACATTCTAGGCGCTGTTCCTCGAGGACACGGAGCGGTCCTACTCAAGCTAAAGCTTCGACTTACTGCAGCGGTGTCTGGTTACTATATTGTGTGCCCGCTCGCAGGTGGTCAACTGCTACGTGGCGCTCGGGCTGTGCGAGGAGGAGCAGGCGGGCCGCAGCCAGACGCTCAGCGTATACAAGGAGACGTTCGAGGCGCTGTTCCTCGAGGACACGGAGCTGTCATACACACGCTAAAGCTTCGACTTACTGCAGCGGTGTCTGGTTACTATATCGTGTGCCCGCTCGCAGGTGATCAACTGCTACGTGGCGCTCGGGCTGTGCGAGGAGGAGCAGGCGGGCCGCAGCCAGACGCTCAGCGTATACAAGGAGACGTTCGAGGCGCTGTTCCTCGAGGACACGGAGCTGTCATACACACGCTAAAGCTTCGACTTACTGCAGCGGTGTCTGGTTACTATATCGTGTGCCCGCTCGCAGGTGATCAACTGCTACGTGGTGCTCGGGCTGAGGGAGGAGGAGCAGGCGGGCCGCAGCCAGACGCTCAGCGTGTACTAGGAGACATTCTAGGCGCTGTTCCTCGAGGACACGGAGCGGTCCTACACACGCTAAAGCTTCGACTTACTGCAGCGGTGTCTGGTTACTATATCGTGTGCCCGCTCGCAGGTGATCAACTGCTACGTGGCGCTCGGGCTGAGCGAGGAGGAGCAGGCGGGCCGCAGCCAGATGCTCAGCGTGTACAAGAAGACGTTCGAGGTGCTGTTCCTCGAGGACACGGAGCGGTCCTACTCACGCTAAAGCTTCGACTTACTGCAGCGGTGTCTGGTTACTATATTGTGTGCCCGCTCGCAGGTGGTCAACTGCTACGTGGCGCTCGGGCTGTGCGAGGAGGAGCAGGTGGGCCGCAGCCAGACGCTCAGCGTGTACAAGGAGACGTTCGAGTTGCTGTTCCTCGAGGACACGGAGCGGTCCTACACACGCTAAAGCTTCGACTTACTGCAGCGGTGTCTGGTTACTATATCGTGTGCCCGCTCGCAGGTGATCAACTGCTACGTGGTGCTCGGGCTGAGGGAGGAGGAGCAGGCGGGCCGCAGCCAGACGCTCAGCGTGTACTAGGAGACATTCTAGGCGCTGTTCCTCGAGGACACGGAGCGGTCCTACTCAAGCTAAAGCTTCGACTTACTGCAGCGGTGTCTGGTTACTATATTGTGTGCCCGCTCGCAGGTGGTCAACTGCTACGTGGCGCTCGGGCTGTGCGAGGAGGAGCAGGCGGGCCGCAGCCAGACGCTCAGCGTATACAAGGAGACGTTCGAGGCGCTGTTCCTCGAGGACACGGAGCTGTCATACACACGCTAAAGCTTCGACTTACTGCAGCGGTGTCTGGTTACTATATCGTGTGCCCGCTCGCAGGTGATCAACTGCTACGTGGCGCTCGGGCTGTGCGAGGAGGAGCAGGCGGGCCGCAGCCAGACGCTCAGCGTATACAAGGAGACGTTCGAGGCGCTGTTCCTCGAGGACACGGAGCTGTCATACACACGCTAAAGCTTCGACTTACTGCAGCGGTGTCTGGTTACTATATCGTGTGCCCGCTCGCAGGTGATCAACTGCTACGTGGTGCTCGGGCTGAGGGAGGAGGAGCAGGCGGGCCGCAGCCAGACGCTCAGCGTGTACTAGGAGACATTCTAGGCGCTGTTCCTCGAGGACACGGAGCGGTCCTACACACGCTAAAGCTTCGACTTACTGCAGCGGTGTCTGGTTACTATATCGTGTGCCCGCTCGCAGGTGATCAACTGCTACGTGGCGCTCGGGCTGAGCGAGGAGGAGCAGGCGGGCCGCAGCCAGATGCTCAGCGTGTACAAGAAGACGTTCGAGGTGCTGTTCCTCGAGGACACGGAGCGGTCCTACTCACGCTAAAGCTTCGACTTACTGCAGCGGTGTCTGGTTACTATATTGTGTGCCCGCTCGCAGGTGGTCAACTGCTACGTGGCGCTCGGGCTGTGCGAGGAGGAGCAGGTGGGCCGCAGCCAGACGCTCAGCGTGTACAAGGAGACGTTCGAGTTGCTGTTCCTCGAGGACACGGAGCGGTCCTACACACGCTAAAGCTTCGACTTACTGCAGCGGTGTCTGGTTACTATATCGTGTGCCCGCTCGCAGGTGATCAACTGCTACGTGGTGCTCGGGCTGAGGGAGGAGGAGCAGGCGGGCCGCAGCCAGACGCTCAGCGTGTACTAGGAGACATTCTAGGCGCTGTTCCTCGAGGACACGGAGCGGTCCTACACACGCTAAAGCTTCGACTTACTGCAGCGGTGTCTGGTTACTATATCGTGTGCCCGCTCGCAGGTGATCAGCTGCTACGTGGTGCTCGGGCTGAGGGAGGAGGAGCAGGCGGGCCGCAGCCAGACGCTCAGCGTGTACTAGGAGACATTCTAGGCGCTGTTCCTCGAGGACACGGAGCGGTCCTACACACGCTAAAGCTTCGACTTACTGCAGCGGTGTCTGGTTACTATATCGTGTGCCCGCTCGCAGGTGATCAACTGCTACGTGGCGCTCGGGCTGAGCGAGGAGGAGCAGGCGGGCCGCAGCCAGATGCTCAGCGTGTACAAGAAGACGTTCGAGGTGCTGTTCCTCGAGGACACGGAGCGGTCCTACTCACGCTAAAGCTTCGACTTACTGCAGCGGTGTCTGGTTACTATATTGTGTGCCCGCTCGCAGGTGGTCAACTGCTACGTGGCGCTCGGGCTGTGCGAGGAGGAGCAGGCGGGCCGCAGCCAGACGCTCAGCGTATACAAGGAGACGTTCGAGGCGCTGTTCCTCGAGGACACGGAGCTGTCATACACACGCTAAAGCTTCGACTTACTGCAGCGGTGTCTGGTTACTATATCGTGTGCCCGCTCGCAGGTGATCAACTGCTACGTGGCGCTCGGGCTGTGCGAGGAGGAGCAGGCGGGCCGCAGCCAGACGCTCAGCGTATACAAGGAGACGTTCGAGGCGCTGTTCCTCGAGGACACGGAGCTGTCATACACACGCTAAAGCTTCGACTTACTGCAGCGGTGTCTGGTTACTATATCGTGTGCCCGCTCGCAGGTGATCAACTGTTACGTGGTGCTCGGGCTGAGGGAGGAGGAGCAGGCGGGCCGCAGCCAGACGCTCAGCGTGTACTAGGAGACATTCTAGGCGCTGTTCCTCGAGGACACGGAGTGGTCCTTCACACGCTAAAGCTTCGACTTACTGCAGCGGTGTCTGGTTACTATATCGTGTGCCCGCTCGCAGGTGATCAGCTGCTACGTGGTGCTCGGGCTGAGGGAGGAGGAGCAGGCGGGCCGCAGCCAGACGCTCAGCGTGTACTAGGAGACATTCTAGGCGCTGTTCCTCGAGGACACGGAGCGGTCCTACACACGCTAAAGCTTCGACTTACTGCAGCGGTGTCTGGTTACTATATTGTGTGCCCGCTCGCAGGTGATCAACTGCTATGTGGCGCTCGGGCTGAGGGAGGAGGAGCAGGCGGGCCGCAGCCAGACGCTCAGCGTGTACAAGAAGACATTCGAGGTGCTGTTCCTCGAGGACACGGAGCGGTCCTACTCACGCTAAAGCTTCGACTTACTGCAGTGGTGTCTGGTTACTATATTGTGTGCCCGCTCGCAGGTGGTCAACTGCTACGTGGCGCTCGGGCTGTCCGAGGAGGAGCAGGCGGGCCGCAGCCAGACGCTCAGCGTGTACAAGGAGACGTTCGAGGCGCTGTTCCTCGAGGACACGGAGCTGTCATACACACGCTAAAGCTTCGACTTACTGCAGCGATGTCTGGTTACTATATCGTGTGCCCGTTCGCAGGTAATCAACTGCTACGTGGCGCTCGGGTTGAGCGAGGAGGAGCAGGCGGGCCGCAGCCAGACGCTCAGCGTGTACAAGGAGACGTTCGAGGCGCTGTTCCTCGAAGACACGGAGCGTTTCTACACTCGCGAGAGCATCGACTTCCTGCGGCAGAACCCCTTCACGGAGTACATGATTAAGGTGGGTGTCTTGTTTCTACTTTGGGTGCGGCGTACCATTGATCTCCATGGTAACTTATATCTCGACTAATAATGCCTCCACATCTTTACATATTCCTCCTCCACATATTTTGACAGATAGTGCTACCTAGTTTCGTCTCGCTAATTCAATGATTATTACAACCGCTTAGAACTGCAGATCTCTTCACTAGGAACACAAATAGTCATCTCCGAGGTCATAGCCTAAAGCTCAATGCTACTGTCAGCTCAACAAACCCGAGACAACACTTCCTGTCGAATAGAGAAGTGGAAATGTGGAACAAGCTGCCAGAAGATGTCGTTCAAGCACCCACTACCAATCCTTTTAAAAACAGGCTTGACAATCACCTAAAAATGCTAAACTAAAGTAACCGTAATAACAAAGCACCAGTGAACCCAGACATGTGCACATCAGATTAGGCTGTTCGTTCATCAAATAAATAAATAAATAATTTCGATATTTGACAGAAAAAGACAGACCTACTGAAAATTAAATCAGATCAATTCATTTGCCTCTTTGGTCGCTGCCACTTGAAGGGTTGATATTATTTTAAGTATAAATATAATTTCTTTTGAAATGTCCCAGTCATTCAGTTCTCCATTGACGTTCGTAACACCTTCTCTCTCCCCCCCCCCCCCCCGCAGGCGGAGCAGCGCCTGCTGGAGGAGCAGCGGCGCGTGCAGGTGTACCTGCACGAGACGACGCTGGAGCGGCTCGCCAAGACCTGCGACCGCGTGCTCATCGAGAAACACCTCGAGGTGTTCCACGCCGAGTTCCAGGTGAGCCTGCTCGGACGGTGAGGTGACATTGTCATGTTACGGGCATCTTTGAAGTTTCTTACTGCTTGAAGTCGCTGTACAGTTTAAGAATCTAGGCGTGCCAAGATCAACACTAACCTCATAAATGTCAGTCAGTCTGTCAGTCAGTCGGTCAGCGTGTTTACGTCCACTGCTGGACATACTCATTTCCAATTTTTCTCCAGTCCTCCCGGCCCTCAGCGGTTCGAAACTGACGAGGCTTGACGTGAGCAGAAACGCCCCAACAGACTAGTTCTCTGAATGCAATTGGCTCCTGTCACGCCCTTAACAGCATCATTTATGTCTTACAGTTCTTTTAAATAGGGAAAAAAAATACAACAAATTGTCAACCTCTCGCGCAGAAACTGCTGGACGGCGAGAAGAACGCCGACCTGGGCCGGATGTACACGCTGGTGGCGCGCATCTCGGACGGACTCTCCGAGCTGCGGCGGCTCCTCGAGCAGCACATCCACTCGCAGGGGCTCCAGGCCATCGACAAGTGCGGGGACGCCGCCAACAACGTGAGTGGAGCGTGGGCGGCTGTTGGTAGGAAGCATTGATCACGGGAGGAGGGACTGTAGGAGAATTGTAAATTGTGGGTGTTTGTAGCAGATGGTGCTTAGCCGGCCGATGAAGGCGGTGGTTGGGTGGTGTCCATTAATTACGTGAGGCGTTTAGGTGCGAGGGATTCAAGCCGAATCTCACCGTAAGTCACGTCGGGGACAGGAGGGGTCTCGGCAAATATCACATAATTGATTTTTCCTCAAGAAACAGTGTAAAATTGCGATAAACCTGGGTTAAATGAAGAAAACGTGATTCTCATAAAATGTAGAGGCCACCCTCGTGTTATGTGATGCTCATGTGACGAAAGATCTGTTTATTCCTTATGATTAACATATTTACACTCTCAACTCAGGACGCACAAACGTTTTGACTAAACACACACTCCTACGCGTCATTATGATGTCTGGTCTGGACATAGACAAAATGTAAAAAAAAAAACTATTTTTAAAAAATTAAACTGTAACATGTTTGGTTTCCTGACTACGTGCGTTTTTATGAGGCTCATGGGCCCAGGTTAATGGTGTGCCCCCAACCATAAAAAAATGATTGTACAAAGATTGCAAAAACTGTTTCACTATTTCAGGTTTAATGGTTTTGTAGTAATAATTAGATATTACAAGTTTTACACAATTACATGGTACTTTCTTTTTATTGTATGGCCGCAACTACTGTGGCTATATTTAACATTTCTAATTAATTCGTTGCTCAAAGTGGAGCACCCTTAAGAGGGTTCTATTCTATGGCTACACTGTCCCGTAACACATGCCATCGTGCCATGACGATGCACTTCGATCATGATGTTAGTCACGCGAAGTTTGACCGCTGATAACGTCACTCGGGCTGCCACCGACCCGTCCGTTAACCTAGGTGCGTGCCGTGAAAGGACCCGAAGGTGTACATCTCCACGATCCTGGAGGTACACAAGAAGTACAAATACCTCGTGCTGGTCGCGTTCAATAATGACTCGGGCTTCGTGGCTGCATTAAATAAATCAAATTATTTTTTTTGATGCATTAACTATTATCCGTGATTTACTATTGTATAGAACTTGATCAGCTCATTATCAATTTAAGAGGTTTAAATTTTGTGGCTCCTCTCTCCGTAAAGCATGCTTGCGATCAATCGATCGTGATGTTAGTCACACTAAGCTCGACCCGTGATAACGTCGCGCGGGCTGCCACCAACCTGTTGGCTAACGTGCGTGCGTGTCGTGACAGGACCCAAAGGTGTACGTGTCTACGATCCTCGAGGTGCACAAGAAGTACAACGCGCTCGTGTTAGTCGCATTCAATAACGACTCGGGCTTTGTGGCGGCGCTGGACAAGGCTTGCGGGCGCTTCATCAACAGTGAGTACATGCATCTATACCATCACGCCGGCTCCCTGGAGGTGTAGACAGAGATCATAGAGCGCCATGTTGTAGTCGTTTGGGGGTGGTCGCTGCTTGCACTTGGTCCCACGTTTAGTTAGTGCTTTGTACAATGTGCCCTGACCCTAGCCAGCCGATGTCGTCTATGAAGGAGACGAGGCGGCCCGCGTGTCGTGTGCCAAGCGATGTGGGCGAAAGCAGCATACCATTAAAAATAAAACAGAATAATTTTTAACTATTTAATTGAAATGACTCGATTTCCTCAATCTTATTGCGAAAATAGATTGTTCTAAATTATGCTTTGTTTTTTTGTCGTCCATATTAATGATATAACACAATTATGATTTCATACCAAAATGCTACTGCCATACTTACATTGATAGATCGGTCTAAGGCAAAGAACTAAGAACTACGACGAAACAACAACCCATAATGTGAAAAGTCTTAAATTATAAATTACTTAACCTAATAATCATACAAATTATTAATACCTGTTATTACCTATTATTTAAACCTTAAATTATACAACTATACATAAATATACATAAACAATTCTCTTAAAACACTCTACGAACGATTACCGTTGTGGTGCGAAGGCAACGCGGTGACGCGCGCGGCCAACTCGTCGAGCAAGAGCCCCGAGCTGCTCGCCAAGTACTGCGACCTGCTGCTGAAGAAGTCCAGCAAGAACCCCGAGGAGGCGGAGCTCGAGGACACGCTCAACCAAGTGGTGAGTGCGTCCTGCCGTCTGTGTCTTCCGTCTGGGGCCCACATGGGGATCACATTATCCGTCCAAAAACTGCTTCTCAAAAAGGAGCCAATATTATTATTATTATTATTATGTTATTTATATAACTAGCAGCTTAAAGCTGATGCGTGAATTTCATTTTTCTCGGAGTGCACTTGCATATAAAAAAAAAATATTTTGGTATTACTAATATTACTTATCATTCACATTCTATATTTGTTTTGATTTTATTTATTGGTTGTTGATTGTTTATTATTATTATTGATTATTTGTTATTTTTTTTTATTGCCTTTAAGTGTTTGTCTAGTCGGTTTTTATATCCATTTACACAAATAAGTGGATTATTGTACGTATATGCGGATGGCTCAGCTCAGCACCTGTTTGGCTCCCTGGACTCGATACAGCATCACCGAGTTATCCCTGAATTTGGAGACCATCCAACTCCGAAGGAATGATGAGTTTCCGATTTGACCCTGAATGTCCACTTAAAAATTCAGCCTGTATATGAATCTGCCAGAATAAGAAACTGAATAACAAGCATAAGACTGTTCTTTCTATATGATACTAAATTCTAGATTGTTTTTTATTTGTTTCTTTATATGATATATGCCAGGTCCTAACTTAAGAGATACCCAACGACGCCCACTGGCATTTCTCCTTTCAGAGATACTTCCCAGGTTGTACTTTTGAGAAATACCCCTCACAGTTTATCGACCCTAAATATAAAGGATCTACGGGATCGGTCGGTCATTATAAATGAGTGTGAACTGATGCAATCCTTGCCCGTTCCGCGCTGAGCGGCGGTAGAAAGGTTTAGGGTCAAGGTGTGTACCGTACCTGGAACATTCTCTGGAGCTTGCTCGTGTACTCAAAGCCGCAGGCTTGCTTCAGTTTTGAGATCATTGACGCCTGAAAATATTCACATCACTTATTATTTCTTCAGTTCAAATGGTTTTGTTTGCACCGTATAAAGTCGATCGTAGACGTACACAGAAGAGAAAAGACGGGAGAAGCGGCTTGTGGCTCAGTGGACTAGCCTTCGATCTCAGAGGTTTGGGTTCAAATCACCCCCGAATCATCCAGTTCATGCAACCACTTTCTTTCTATTTCTAAGTGAATAAGTAATTTCGGTTCCAAGCATCAGACGAGAGCGACTCTACTCTCTGCGTTCTATCGTCCACCATGGAGAATGCTCGTCGGAGCTGCATAACACTGTCTCTTCGTCCCTTTCTACCTTCTGTCAACGCGGAACATGCAGGGAATGCCCCCATTCACAGTCGATATTCCAAAAACAAGAACCGATCGATCCTGTAGATCCTTTGTCTACAGGATCATGGAATGAACTCCTTTCCCCCAAAGCATAACCTCTTCAAACATAGTGTGAAAAAGGACCTGGCCGGCCGGCATGGTTTTCGTGGCGTCCCTAAAAGTTCGCTAACCCATGGGCGTTAATTGGTCCTGGCGTATGCCATATGCTTTTTTTTTTATGTGACTGGACATGGATGGCTAATACCACACTTTCTGTCATGGTATTAGCCCAACACACCACATGGGAACTAGGTGCCATGCCAGGACCTTCCTTATATTGCGCGGCTACATTGAACTGGACGGAAAACACGGACAATTTTCATTGCCGCTTCGACCATCGTTCATCCAATGCGATGGTACCAACCCGGGCGGGATTTACTCTACCACCTAGTAAGTAAGGAAGGGGACCTACAGTTTAACGTGGAATCCGAACCACAGCCAGCCTCTCTCAACGGTCGAATGGTCACCCATCCAAGACCAGACCGGACCCAGCGTTGCTTAACTTCGGAGCGCGATCGCCGAAGTGTCGCGCCACTGGGCCATTGAGAGCCCCGAGGAGCTGCGCTTAGTTAAAAAAAAAATTCGAATGCAAAGCGACAGCCAAGCGTCGCGTAATTACATGAGATGTGTTGACCGTGCCGGTGTGTGTGTGACTGTACGTTTGCTTTGCAGATGGTCGTGTTTAAGTACATCGAAGACAAGGACGTCTTCCAGAAGTTCTACAGCAAGATGCTCGCCAAGCGACTCGTGCAGCACATGTCCGCCAGCGACGACGCGGAGGTAACGTCACCTCTGTCCCGTAAAACACCGTATGCTGTAGGTCATCCGTTCGAATACACGGCCCGTTCGCATACTCGGCCCGTTCGCGCATCACCCGCCGTCTCTCTTCGTACATTTCGTGTTCAATGCTAGCTATAGTTCGGAATCCATGTAAAACTCTATATCTTAGTGCATTTCGTAAACAATGCGAGCTGTTTCATCGTTCGGAATCGATGTAAAATTCTGTCTCTCTGAGTGCATTTCATGGTTTGGAATCCATGTAATACTGTAGGTCCCTAACTAGGTTTTTTTATGTAAATGCTCATGGATAGCTAATACCAACTGTCTTCATATTAGCCTAACACACCACATGGGAACCTAGTGTCATGCCAAGACATTTCTTATATTGCTCGGCTATATTGAACTGGATGGAAAACACAGACTATTTTCATTGCCGCTTCGACCATCGGTCATTTAGTGCGATGGTACCAACCGTAGGATTAACCCTACCGCCTCGTAAGTAAGGAAGACCTCCAGTATTATGTTAAATCTGAACCACGGCCAGCCTCAACGGTTGAAAACGTCACCCATCTAGAACCCAACCGCGCTCAGAGTTGCCTCACCAAGCTTACTGAACAGCAAGGTGGTAGGTTTTGAGCCTGCCCAGGTTTGTACCATCGCATTAGATGAGACGATGATCGAAACGACCTACCTAGTAGGGGAAGGGGACTCCAGTATTACGTGGATTCTGATGCTTGGAACCGAAATTACTTATTCACTTAGAAATAGAAAGAAAGTGGTTGCATGAACTGGATGATTCGGGGGTGATTTGAACCCAAACCTCTGAGATCGAAGGCTAGTCCACTGAGCCACAAGCCGCTTCTCCCGTCTTTTCTCTTCTGTGTACGTCTACGATCGACTTTATACGGTGCAAACAAAACCATTTGAACTGAAGAAATAATAAGTGATGTGAATATTTTCAGGCGTCAATGATCTCAAAACTGAAGCAAGCCTGCGGCTTTGAGTACACGAGCAAGCTCCAGAGAATGTTCCAGGTACGGTACACACCTTGACCCTAAACCTTTCTACCGCCGCTCAGCGCGGAACGGGCAAGGATTGCATCAGTTCACACTCATTTATAATGACCGACCGATCCCGTAGATCCTTTATATTTAGGGTCGATAAACTGTGAGGGGTATTTCTCAAAAGTACAACCTGGGAAGTATCTCTGAAAGGAGAAATGCCAGTGGGCGTCGTTGGGTATCTCTTAAGTTAGGACCTGGCATATATCATATAAAGAAACAAATAAAAAACAATCTAGAATTTAGAATCATATAGAAAGAACAGTCTTATGCTTGTTATTCAGTTTCTTATTCTGGCAGATTCATATACAGGCTGAATTTTTAAGTGGACATTCAGGGTCAAATCGGAAACTATAAGATATAGCAAAAAAGACTTAAAGCAGTCATGAGGCCGACTTTGATAAGAACTAAAACTGCATTATTGATTTTTGGAAAAATCTTTTTCCTACCACGAAATCGAACTCATTGCTTTTGAGAAAAATGAAGCACCTGTATTATTGCACCAGTCAAAAGTGTCGCTTATAAATAAAAAAATCCTGTGAAGTAATGTTATACGGCAAACTAAAGGAAAGTGTTTATTTTTGATAAACTGATTAAAATTTTTAAGTGTTCATTCAAATTGTCTAAATAATTTGAAAATGTCTTAAAAAATCCTGGGCCTGCAGTGTATGGACGTTTTGCCATTCCCCTCTCCAGGACATCGGCGTGTCGAAGGACCTAAACGAGCAGTTCCGGAAGCACCTGCAGCGTGGCACGGAGCTGGCGCTTCACATCGACTTCAGCATCCAGGTGCTGTCGTCCGGCTCGTGGCCCTTCCAGCAGTCCTCCTCCTTCCAGCTGCCCACGGAGGTAAAGACGCCTCAAATGTATCTTCTCCTCGTCCCCAGCCTATTCATTCGTATCACACTGTGCTACGTGTGTGTATTATTCTTGACATTGAAGAATTGTCTGTTTTCCATCCAGTTCAATGTAGCCGCGCTCATAAGGGGAATTCCTTTAGGAATGGCACCTAAGTCAGGCCGCACACCGGTCCTACACGCCACATGCGTTGCACAAATGTAGTGCCACAGTTATTGCGCCACATTTGTGCTAGTGTCAAATACGACCAGCACGACCACTGAAAATACATTTGTCACCAGGCACAACATGTCTTCATCATCGACAAGCGACAAATTTTTTAAAGTGGCAGTTATTGAGGAAAAAAATTGTTACTCGGTTCATCCATACAATGAAGATTGCATGCAATTTTGTGATTCAAAGTTTCCCAAGATTCAAAGTGCAACAAAGAAGATTTCCATTGATATCATCGATTGTCTCAAAACACATACAAATGGTTATTGGATATAGGTGCATAAAGAAACAAAACACAAACTACAAAAAGCGTAATTTTGTCTTAAATGACTTCTGTAACCCTTCTGATACTGTAGTCAGGTAGTCTATAATGCAATAGCTGCAGATGCTCCTCAATTTCGGTAATAAACTCTATATGAATCTCTTAGGCCGCCGCACACTGAAAATACACATTTGTATAGTGATACATTAATCGCCCCCATATATCTGCATGTGAACATGCACACCGGAGACACATTGGTGGTGGAATACAGATAGTGCCATGGAGGCAAGCGCGCCACACGAACAGAAGATCGCTCATGGTGGTTTTTTGTGGTGTGGCACGAGACACGATGAGAAACAATTTATAGGTTCATATAAAGTTTATTACATAAATTGAGAGCATCCGTAGCTACCTAGATGATTATGGACTACCTGACTAGAGGAACAGAAGGGTTACAGATGTTATTTGTGCCAAAATTACACTCTCTGTAGTTTGTATGCTCTTTGAGAAAATCGAGGATATGAATGGAATTTTTCATAGTTGCACTTTAATTCTTTGGAAACTTTAAAATTACCAAATTTTGTGCAATTATCATTGTATAGATGAACTTAGTAACGTCTTTTTTTCCCCAATGACATTTCCACATTTAAAAATCTTCGTTGTCTGATGATGATGAAGACATGATGTGTTTTCAACAATATGTTTTTGGTGTGCGTGTTTTTTTTTTTGTTGCGAGCACAAATTTGGCGCAACAACTGTGACACTACATTTGTGTGACACATCTGGCGTGTATGTCCTGTGTGCGGCCTGACTAAATTGTCTCCAATCGTGTATAGTGCGACGCCACAAAAAAATACGAGTGATCTCGTGTCCTCACCACCGTCTGCACCCCGCCACAAATTTGTCGCCAGTGTGCATGCCCGAGCGCAGTTAATGTGGGTGCGATAAATGTATCGCGATACAAAAATGTCGGCGGACGTAACGACTACGAAAATGCGGTATGTTGGGTAGGTCCGTCGTCCACCCTCTTCAGTTATATAACAAAACTTCGCCTGACCTGACTGGATATTTCGTTCACAGTTGGAGCAGTCGGTGCATCGATTCACAACGTTCTACTCGGGTCAGCACTCAGGCAGGAAACTCAACTGGTTGTTCAACATGAGCAAGGGTGAACTGCTGACCAACTGCTTCAAGAACAGGTGCGTTTACCTCGCTGTGCGCTCGTGAACGCGTGCAGTGACTTTTAAAACCGAATCCATCTAATAAATTACACAAAATAAATATTTGAAAAGACTGCAAGTAACGATCGTCATGGCGGTCCTTTATCCGCTCGGATGGGCCATTTTTTTTAAGTACAAATCCGTCAGTATCAATTTGCCGCTGTTCGGCCCTCTTTATTGATTTATTGTAGGGCAATAAATTTATTGTTATAGCGGCAAAATGTATACACAATCTGTGAAAATTTCAGCGGCCTACCTATTACGGTTCATGAGATACAGCCCTGTGATGGACGGACGGACACAGAGGCTTAGTAATAGGGTTTTAACCCTGTGGGTACGGAACCCTCAAAAAGAATAAATCAAACATTTGATTCAACATAGATGAGTTATCTTTCAAATAGCCTTCCAGAAAATGTTATGTGATGCATGTTACGATATCTTTGCAGGTACACACTTCAGGCGAGCACATTCCAAATGGCCGTCCTCCTGCAGTACAACGACAACACGACGTGGAACGTGAAGCAACTGCAGCACCACACGGGCATCAAGCTCGACTTTCTGTTGCAGGTACGTGCCGGCCGGCCAAGTTGTACGAAGTTCTCACGAACACAGACCCTCCAATATGTCCGCGACTGTGTTTGCGTGAGGCATGCACGTTGGTAGTATTAGAAAATCGGAGACAGCGCGTCGTTTTAGGCCCGTCTTCTTTGTTTTTTGATCTGCGCTTAAATGGATTAGCTTCAGCTGATTTCAGCGCCGAGAGCTCAGTCTTGTTGGGGACCCACAACTCACTGTTGGCTTGGAGTCCCTGAGCCACAGACGGTTTGTGGGGTCGCTCGGTCTGTTCTACATGTACTAACATGGACGTTACTCTGTGGAACTTGCATCCCTTATTCCTCCCCATCCTACCTATATCCGGAGCACCCGCTGCCGCAGAGAATCAGAGCACCCCCTTCTGAGTGGTCAGTCTGAGTTCTCACCTTAATTGGCGTTTACGGCAAACCGATCGACTGGCGTTTTCTCCAAACTCCATACAAATTTTTACTAGATATTCTGTGGTTTTACTTCTTCAAGCTGTCAAAGTCAAACGCGGACTTCCGATTTGTATGAAAATGCGGAGTGGACGTAAACGGCAACGTCGACGTATTTACGGCAAGTTGAGTAAGCTGTCAAATCAAGCTCGGACTCGCAAATGTTAGTTAGATTAACGCCCGCTGCGCGCGCTCTTCAATTTCTCCATACATTTGAACACGCCAGTCGATCGGTTTGCCGTAACGCCTATTTAGGTGACAACTTAGACTACCGGCTCTGGCTTACATTAGGCTTTTGAGAACAAACCGTTTCTCATACTCATTTCTCTGCCGCACCGCCAGGGAAGCTCTACAAGTCATATGTACGTCCCCTCCTGGAGTATGCATATCAAGTATGGAGCCCCTACTTCAAAAAGGATATAGATATATTGGAAAAGGTTCAGAGACGCGCAACAAAAATGGTGTTGTTCCTCAGGCACAAATCATATGAAGATCGCCTTGACACTCTTGGTCTTACTACATTGGAAAAAAGAAGGCAGCGAGGAGACCTAATTGAGACCTACAAAATCCTGACTGAACACTACGATGTACCGAGTCTTAAATCAATGTATACAAAAAATACCAATGAGAGACTTCGAGGACACTCCTTGAAACTTAACCGCAATAATACTACTTCAAACCCGAGCACTTCCTATCTAACAGAGTTGTTGACACTTGGAATAAATTGCCAGAAGAAGTGATAAGTGCTGACTCAGTGAACAGTTTTAAAAACAAATTGGACAAATATCAAAAACGAGAAGCAATAAATAAAAACTAAACTTACAAAAAAAACTTTACTTGCAAAAATATTAATACAGTGCACTCAATAATTAAAATACACGCATCAGCTTGTAGCTGCTAGTGTATATAAAATTTAATAATAATAATAATAATAATAATAAATAATATGGAGCTGTCTGCCGGTGGGTGCATTTCCATATGCCTAGAACCTGGGAGTCTTGCAAGCGTATTTTGAACAAGCTTGATAACTCAGTGATAGTCGGCAAATCCGCTGGCATGGTGCCTCGCAGAGCGTGGTTTCGCGAGGCGAGGTGTATTTGGCTTTTTGAGCACCTTTGGTCCTCAGGACACCCACCCATGCCTGTGTTTCATTAAAAAAAAGCTTTTCAGCATCGACTTACATTCGATTGATGATCGCAGGTTATCCAGATTCTACTGAAAGCGAAGCTCCTGGTCTGTGACGAGGAGGAGAACGACATCACGGAAGCGTCGGTGGTCAACCTCTACACACAGTACAAGAAGTGAGACCCTACGCTCTTTTATTACTATGAGACTTGCGGTTTGTAGCTTAGCGGCGTAGCTTAGCTTGCTTGCCTTGCATGCTAGAGGTCAGCGCTCAAATCCCCGCCACTTTCTTTCTCTTTCAGAGTAGGATAAGTGCATTTCGTCGCAACTGCGAGCTGTTCCATGGCTCGAAATCACTGAAGAGAAAGGAAGTGGCATGCGGTCGATATCGAGTCTCCGCTGTTTGGTCAAAATGACCATATAATTGTATGGGAATCCGGTGGCGCGTCGTATGCCACACAGTCGAAACATCGCCACCGCGCGAATGTGCTCTAAAATAGTGTTCGTCAAGTCAGTTCCCACACACACAAACCCTCCAATACCTCTGCGACTCTCTTTACATGTGGCATGTACATTTAAGTAGGATTGGCAGTTTTTAAAAATTGGATACAGCAAGTACCATAGTAGGCACACTCGATGCCATCTCTCTTACCTATTGAAATCGAAGATTTGTGAATTAAAAAAAATGTGTTTGTCCATTAAGCATCGGGAATATGAGCAACGGCTAAGGGCACTAAAGCTCACACCTCTTCATGAGCGAAGGCAGCGTGGAGACCTCATCGAAGTCTATAAGATCCTCAATAATTACTACAGTACCTCCAAACTCAACGAAATGTTTGCAATAAACACAATGACTCACCTCAGAGGACATCACCTCAGCTGAACCACTCTTCCTCAAGGACAAACCCCAGAAAACATTTTCTTTGCAACAGAGTTGTACACCAGGAGTGTACTAATCAACTACCACAGGAAGTCATAAGTGCCAAAACAGTTAATGGGTTCAAAAATTTACTAGACAAATATAAATATGGAAATAGACCATAAATAAATAAACAAAAAACAAGTGCACTCAGTAGTTCTAAAACCTGATATGCACGCATAAGCTTATAGCTGCTAGTGTTATAAACCAAATAATAATAATAATAATAAAATTAGCGAAAGCGTCTTCCAGGCTATAACGGTTTCTTAACCCTAAAAGTCCATAAATAAATAAACAAAAAACAAGTGCACTCAGTAGTTCTAAAACCTGATATGCACGCATCAGCTTATAGCTGCTAGTGTTATAAACCAAATAATAATAATAATAATAAAATTAGCGAAAGCGTCTTCCAGGCTATAACGGTTTCTTAACCCTAAAAGTCCATAAATAAATAAACAAAAAACAAGTGCACTCAGTAGTTCTAAAACCTGATATGCACGCATCAGCTTATAGCTGCTAGTGTTATAAACCAAATAATAATAATAATAATAAAATTAGCGAAAGCGTCTTCCAGGCTATAACGGTTTCTTAACCCTAAAAGTATCAGATTTTAATCAACTTTTTTTAATCATTTAAGAAAGCCTCACTCTATTTCCGTATGTTTTTTTAAATAACTGTATTAAAAAAAAAAAACTATAATTAAGGCAAAAAATGCCAATATTTTCCAATCTAAAAGGAATATTAAAAAAATTTAAACCTAACACAGACTTAGATTTTGACGATATATTTTAGAATCCAAAATTTTAAAAACCTATTTAAAACATTAAGAGCATGTAAACAGTATAGGAAATTGATAGGTTAACGACTATATTAAGAGCCTATCGTCCGATTTTGTGAAATTGTAGTTTTTTGAACCCATATTTATAGCACATGCAAAAAGATAACTCATGATTAAAAATATGTGTTGGAAAGAACAACTATTACATAAGGACCCCATACCTTTCATTTTTTAATAGAACTTTTAGATTTATGTAAAAAAAAATCTGAACCTGTCTATTTTCTTGAAAACAGCTTAACTTTGTGCAAATTTAATGAATATATTCAGTTAAAAAAGTGACGATATTATTATTATCTTAGGTTGCTTATATCTTTAACTGTGACCCCATACCTCGAAATTAGCAAAATTTCATAATATTTTATTCAAATTAATTAACCAACGTAAATGTCGCGCACGGCGTCCAATTTTCATACAAACGTTCATACATATTACGCGCCCAGCGACCTTTCATTTTTTAATAGAACTTTTAGATTTATGTAAAAAAAAATCTGAACCTGTCTATTTTCTTGAAAACAGCTTAACTTTGTGCAAATTTAATGAATATATTCAGTTAAAAAAGTGACGATATTATTATTATCTTAGGTTGCTTATATCTTTAACTGTGACCCCATACCTCGAAATTAGCAAAATTTCATAATATTTTATTCAAATTAATTAACCAACGTAAATGTCGCGCACGGCGTCCAATTTTCATACAAACGTTCATACATATTACGCGCCCAGCGAGCGGGTCGTCAGTCCCGTCCCGACGGAGCTGCCGCGCGGACGTTTCCGACGTGGGGTCTGTGGATATTTCGCTTGTACTTACGACCTTTCGTTATGAAAAGGATTTCTCATCGGTGTACCGCACAATGTGAAGTCTCGCAAGAAGCGTGCTCTATGTTATTTTACTATAATAGTATTGCAAGATAACTTGATTTGAATAGAATTAAAGTTGTCAGTTAAACTTTATCGTTATATATGTGCCTCAATGAGATTGGAAGGTACATTAATATAACACCTGAAGGCTTTTTTTTATGTAACTGGGCATAGATTGCTCATACCAATCGACCGTCATTATATTAGCCTAACATACCACATGGGAACTAGGTGCCATGCCAGGACCTTCCTCATATTGCTCGGCTACATTGAACGGTGTGGAACATACGGACAATTTACATTGCCGCTTCGACTAACATTCATTCAATGCAATGGTACCCACTCGGGCGGGATTGACCCTAATACTTAGTAATAAGGGGACCTACAGTTTTACGTGGAATCCGAACCACGGCTGGCCTCAACGGTGGTAAACCCACCTAGAACCGAACCGTGCTCGGAGTTGCTTTACCAAGCTTATTGAATCTCAAGGCGTCGCGTCACTGGGCGACCGAATATAGCGACGCTTACAGTTGTTTTCCTATACGTGTGCTCACGGCGAAGTGTTCGTGAGGCTAGACTGGAGAGGGTGCGCGCAGGGCACGCGGGGTGAGAGGTTTGGAGCCACGGCTTCCCCGAACATTGGATTGTAGCTAGGTTTGCGGCGTGCCGCGTTGTAGCGCTTTTATATTGCAATTATTTCTGCACAAGCCATTTATAGCCTATTTCTTATATCTATTATGGTTGCCAACTATTATATTGTATACGAATACATTATTAATATTACCTAATAAGATGTTCAATGTATTTCAAGGTACCTAATATATAAATATATGAATACAATATTTATTAAACATGTCGATACAGAATATTATCACCACCACTACAGAATGAGGTGTTTATTTTGATAAACTAACAACACAGGGCTATTTATGTATTTTACCATTTAATATTGCTGTGCATAATAATATATTTTTAAATTTTCTTTAATACTTTATTTCAATAGTGTCAACCGCTAATTTAGTTACTAGTAATTGAAATAGATTATAATTGTGTATATAATTACTGAACCTACTGAAAACTCGAAGGCGTTAAATAGCCGCCGCTAGATAACTATGTCAATAATAATACATGAGAGGAAATTATAATTTTATTTCTAACAAAGTAAGTGCTGTTTTTATGGATCCGTAAGGTTAGGTTCTATCTAAAACTCTGAAGGCTTATAGTGTAGTAACACACCATGTTGCAATGGTGCACGTTGTAATTCAAAACACCACGCTTCGAAACGCGACAAAAAAATAATCCACCCTGCAACCAAACTTCTTTTTATTGCCAGCGCGCGCACTGACCAAAAAACCGGTTTAACTGAAACAGAAGAAGTACAATCGGATTGCTTTGTTGCAATGCCGGTGAGCAAAGTAAAAAAAGACACACAAATCCTACAAAAAAGGTAATGAATGTATCACTTTCGATCTCTGCAAATAAAAAAAATTGTAAAGCAGGTACCCTCATCGATATACCTTTCAGTATTTTTAATTTTATAAATTAATATCGAAAAATCTCGATCCTCCCACTAAGCTAGCTTATAATACAAAAACTAAATAACCCTTCACATTTTTAGTCAACTCAAAACTAGGCCGCCGTGCACGACACTTCCGCTCAATTCTGCTCTAGTGCATCCTACTAATATTATAAACGCGAAAGTTTGTAAGTATGCATGGATGTTAGTTACTCTTTCACGTAAAAACTACTGAATGGATGGACTGATATAGATTATACATCAGAATAACACATAGGCTACAATTTATAAAAATATTGTGTGAATTGTCCAAAATATCAAGTAAGCAGGTAACAATTTACCTCCTGCGAGATATTCTGGGGTGCGGTGTCAAAACCGCTAAAGTTACACGTATGTTATGCATGATAGAAATAGTCCTACAAAAAAGTCCGCCACAGTATACATCAATATCTTATGTGTAAGCCATTATAGCCAAAACAGTGAACCATAACTACAATAAAAATTGATAATTTATTTCAAATGCACATTTGGTAGTAATAAATTGATTCCTAAATGAAAATAGATACTTTTATCCCTTCTGGTGTAACATAAAATGTTTGATCATCCCGACATCAGTCCGAAACGAAATTGACCCGAGCTTAGCCGGGTACCTCAGCTAGTATTACATATTTTTGATTGAACTATCACCGACCCACTTGATCGGACTAGGAATAAAAACATAAACGTAAGGAGTTAATTCGTAAGTTATGTACGTAGTTTATTTTAGATGTATTGAAAATGCCAAGGTGTTTGCATAGATAACACAAATGTGAATTTGTAACATATTTCAAAAGAATAGGCCAGCTGCGTGCCATAAAATATCACGAACTAAAGGCGGCCGGCGCCGGTCGGCAATGTACTTTACTGCCGTAAAAACGCACGAGACCGAGCTCTGCAACATATTTTCTGAAATCAAACCACTCGCTTTCTCCTCGTTTAAAAATCTTTTCAATCTTTTAGCGGCTCGTAGCCTTGTGGCGCGGAAACTGCCCTAGCGTACCAGAGGCCTGGGTTTAATTTCGACATGCACCACTGTCTTTGTCTTTCCGAGTTCGATAAGTGCATTTCGTCACGAATGCGAGCTGCTCCTTCGTTCGGAATCCATGTAAAACTGTAGGTCCCCTTCCCCTACTAGGTGGTTGGGTTTAAGCCCGCCCGGGTTGTTACCATCGCGATGGATGAAATTATGGTCGAAGCGGCAATGAAAAATTGTCCGTGTTTTCCATCCAGTTCAATGTAGCGCTGCTCATAAAGGGAACGTCCTGGAAATGCACCTAATTCCTTCGGGAATGTGGTGTATTCATAACGGTGGTTGTGTGACATTAGCCATCCATGTCAGGTCGCATAAAAAAAAGTGCACACATTTTTGCTATGAAATACATATTTCAATGCGCTATTGTGTCTTTTAAAAAAACTTCACAATCACTCTAATAACCCGTTAGGATTCTATGATTCAGATAGACATGGTAGCATGATTTTACAAAGAACACGGTTTATATCCAGGCTCACTTGTAATAATCACAAACATGTGGGATTATATCAATGAAATAATACGTAATAATTTTATTATATTTAAAAAAATACATAGTCCAAGTCCACCGTGCATCGTGATCCAATGTGCGCCGTGTAAATGTCTTACATTTGTGTGAGTGAGCACGTTGTGTCAATGTGTTGGGGCAATATTTTTTTCCCACGGGTGGACGGCGTACCCTTAATGGGAAATGTGAAAATTTCGAGTCATACAGAGAATAAAATAATAAATGGTAAATGTAATAACTGAATCGAAGCACCATACGTCATATGTTGGATGCGATTCGCCGTTAAGATGCGACGCTTTCATCTGTCCGTAACGAGGTCTCGTGTGTCGACAGCAAAAAGCTGCGCGTGAACATCAACATTCCGTTGAAGACGGAGCTGAAGGTGGAGCAGGAGGCGACGCACAAACACATCGAGGAGGACCGCAAGATGCTCATACAGGTGAGTATCTTCTCTCTATTTATTTATTAGTAGAAATCACAGAGGTAGGTGCATGCAACCATAGATGAATTCACCATCGTCTGGGTTTGTTAGGCCCATTCACTTAACAATCAATAAATGGACAAGTCACCATCCTTTATTTAAGGAAAACTAGAGAACTCCTAAAGATTTCACAAAAAAAAACATTTCACATTGCATGTCCTATGTACGGAAAAGGATTCGAAAAGCTGTCTCATCAAGTACGTATGAGTTGAAATCTCACTGCCATACTCTTCTTGTAAGGACAGCCCGCTACGCTAGGTCTATACTCTAAACGCACAAGATTGCCAAACACCCCCCACAGCAGCCACGAAAATATTTTTCTCGATCTCTTATTTTTGAAGGTTTCACTTCTACCGCATGATTCACATGATTTTTTTCTCATAATAAGTACCTACTTCCTTTTCCTGAAGTTATTCTAACCTCTCCAGAAAAACCCCGTAAACAGTGGTTGGGTTAGGTTAGGTACCGTACTGTACGTCAAAAATCACCATTATGATTTATAAAGAGGTTGTATCCCACTTCTGATTTAAATCACCATTGTGAGCCAACTCCAGTGTGTATCCCACTTCTGACTTAGTTCTTTGCACCGGCAGGCGGCGATCGTGCGGATCATGAAGACCCGAAAGACACTGAAGCACCAGCACCTCGTGGTGGAGGTCCTCAACCAGCTGTCGTCGCGGTTCAAGCCGCGGGTTCACGTCATCAAGGTACTTTACTCTATTGTTTTGAATGTCAAAAGTTTTAGAAGGTTGCTGCGGTTGAATAGCGACCAATACAATGCATAAACACTTTTATCTGACACATATTTTAAAAGAGATGTCCAAATCAAAGGACTATGACCCTTCTTCGCATTTTTTTTTATTTTTTTTATGCGACCTGACATAGATGGCTAATACCACACAACTACCGTTATGATATTAGCCCAATACACCACGTTCCCGAAGGAATTAGGTGCCATGCCAGGACCTTCCCTTTATGAGCACGGCTACATTGAACTGGATGGAAAACACGGACAATTTTTCATTGCCACTTCGACCTCACCTTAAAAATGTACAAACTGTCATTCCTGTCAAGTTTTATTTACCAGTTTTTAGATGAAATATGTACTTCATGATGCAAGGTTTAGTGGAAAAGAAGAAGTATGTAACGAAATATTATAGGTTATGTTTTTGTGATATTTTCTTTCCCACAACTTCTTTTGATTGGCATAATTAAGAACAATTTATTTTCGGAATAACATAGATAAAATTGAGTCATTTCAATTACATAGATTGCGTTAATCAAATTTCAAATCTATTCTGTTTTATTTTGTATTGTATCTGACACCTTTGACAGATCTTTTAGATTGACGGACTGTAATTGCCAGGCCATAATAAAACAATAAAAATGGTGGTCACATCATATCATAGATGGCGCCGCCTGGAGAAAACAACCAAAATGGTGTGCGCTTGGCAATATTGAAAGTCAAAATGTAACCATTTATTCGTTCTTGATAATCTGGCTCTTTGAGAACTAGCTACTAACACGAAAATGTCTTTTATAAATTTAAAATTCAAACTACATTCACACTTTCCTATAACTACCATCTCGCAACTTCACCTTCGGTTTTATGCGACCTGACTTGGATGGCTAATAAATACCACACAACTACCGTTATGATATTAGCCTAATACACCACAAAACACGGACAATTTTTCATTGCCGCTTCGACCATCTTTTCATCCAATGCGATGGTACCAACCTGGGCGGGCTTAAACCCTACCACCTAGTAGGGGAAGGGGACCTACAGTTTTGCATGGATTCCGAACCATGGAGCAGCTCGCATTTGTGACGAAAATGCACTTATCGAACTCTGAAAGAGAAAGACAGTGGTGCATGTTGGTATTGAACCCGGGCCTCTGGTACGCTAGGCCAGAGCCGCTCAAATGCTTCATGGTACCACACCTGCTGTTATGATATCAGCCTCAACACACCACATTGGAACTAAGTGCCATGCGAGGACTTTCACCGGAAACACGGACAATCCGTTCGACCGGCATTCATCTGAGGAGGCATTTCATCGGAACAGTTCTATAGGGTTCCGAACCTTGCATTCACCGGAGTTCTGAACAAAATTGCACATTTCTATCTCTTAATATCATTTCATCTCTGTTGTGGTACCAGTACTACACACTAAACGATAAAAATAATCTAAAATCTCTCCCATTCGATTACAGAAATGCATCGACATCCTCATAGAGAAAGAGTACCTGGAGCGCACAGAAGGGGAGAAGGACACCTACAGCTACCTCGCGTGATTCCACACGACGCGACCCGCGCGCACACCCATCCCAGCGGACGTGACAGAGTGACAGCGACAGAACTACGACACGGGACGCGCCGGCCATGTCTGTTCGATGGCGTTCTTCCACTTTGTCTCTCCTCTGTTCGCAATTTAGCCGCGTCGCACTCGACATGGCCGACGCGACTTACGGTTAGCGTGAAGTCTCAATGTGCGTCCAAAGTCGGTCCTTTTCCTCTGTTCACGATAGCTAAATTATTTATCGAATTTATGTCTGCACAACTTGGTCCGATTATAACTGGTTCTTTTGTTGAAAATTTCAGTGGATTTTGGCAACACCAAAACGTAATGTGGCATGGATTATCGAAACAGTGTTGCTAGTGGACAGAAAACCCTTAATTATGGGTAAACTAGCTTCGGTATCTGGGATTCGGAACAGTGGCTTGTGTACGGACGTTAGGCTGAATTTGTTAGGATAATAATGACGCATGAGCTAATCTACACACCGTCTATTAACCAAGTTTCATCGGAATCGGTTCAATCGTTATGGCTTGATGAAATAAAGTACCATCCAAACTTTCCCATTAATGGTATTAGTGGGAACTTATGTAGCTAAGATCCTCTATGTGTGAATCAAATTGGAATCATTTTGATGAACAAAATTTCAAAATGTATAGTAAAAATATTATCGCATTCTTTGTGTGCTTTATCTAAACCCGTCCTCTACAATTCGGCCGATATCGGCCGGGAAAGCTGTGGGAAAATCGCCTTATTGCAAAGGGCGTCGAAAAACCAAAATTGCCTGGCGGAGACATACATCTGGGTGTCAAAGTTTGAATGGTATTTAGCAATCTGCAGCTATGTAGTAATTACATTTTAAAATTTCAGTGACCAGTGAGTAGTTTTGTCTATAAAATTCACAATACACTCACGAGTCACTCAGAACTATTTGTGTCTTAGGATATATTTTTAGGTAGCAGAAAATAAGTGTCCATTCCAGTGAACTATATATTCTGTGACAATATTGTAAGCAGGACCGACGCTGACGCACGTTTAGATTTTGGGCAAACTGTAGCCTTAATTCTAGTGTTCTAAATCCGACCTAATTGTGTGCACTGTTGGACACTTAAACTTCTACAGAGAGTTTAACTCGAGTGTTAAAACAAGCCCAATGATCGTAAACATATTCTATTCGTTCACGCTTGCATTTCTCAACTTTGTGGATATATTTTTCAAGCCTTTTTTTCTTTGTTGCAATTGTGTATTTACTTTCAAAATTGCCATAATATTCCTTGCTGGCATTACAAACTTTTCGAGTTGAACCAAGAACTTCTTCGAGCATTGGTTGTGTAATTGGGTTTTATGTATTATCTACTGTAAACTTATAAAGGAGGTTAATCATTCAGACTAAATTATAAATATCCGAACTATTGCGGCTAGATTAAACTATACATCCTGTGTGTTAAGGATTCCTATGTTTCAGATAGTTAAACAGAAACTGGCCAAGTGCGAGTCGGACTCGCACACGAAGGGTTCCGTACCATCGTACAAGATTTAACACGAAAAAATCAATTTTTATTTTTATTATTATTGTATTTGAACTAGTTTTTGGTGTAGCGGCTAAATAAATACACTATGAAAATTTCAGCTGCCTACCTATTAAAGTTCATAAGATACAGCCCTGTGACAGACGGACGGACGGATGGACGGACGGACAGCGGAGGTTTAATAATAGAAAGGTAAAAATACAAAATAATCAAATCAGGCAGTGTCTTCTCTACATAGGTCCTTCTGTAACAGTCGAGTTGTGGTTTACTGTGATTTTTTATTTTTTTCTTATAACACTAACAAACGGTTGTGAGGCTGGTTTCCGATGGGAAAGTTCTGCCATATGAAGTCACTTTGATGTTCCCAACAATGCCCGTCTGTGCTACAAGACACTGTCACATTAAAATGTAACCGTAAAAAAATTTAGGAAGCGTAGAGCGTCGATTATGTGAACTAATTGTGGGACATGGCTATTGTAAGTTTTTTTTTAATATTTTCATGAATAAAAAACTATCATTTGATTGGTTACGTGAATTAAAATACTCGGCGAGCAGAGGAAGAAATACGCTGTTCGGATAAGAGGTTGTACGGATGACCGACGTTCGGATAATCGACGCTCTGCGCTCTTTCTCTATTGGGAAAGTTTGTATTCTGAAGAACTGCCTATATTTAGTTGAGGTGATTTTTTTATCAACAAATTAAAAATGGGAAAAGTTTATTATATGTTAGTCAAAAATAATTTTTAGCCAAATTTATCCAACCCTCCTAAATTAGCAGAGTTGTCATACGGCCGGAAAGATTACCGGTTCATGGTTGACGACGGAGTCTTTCATTTCGAATTATAAAACATTTGAAATTTTTTAAAATTAGAAATGAAGGACTATCCATCGTTCAACATTTGTGGGATAAAGGTTGGTGAAAAGGTAATTTATTGTTCTTAATTTTGGTGTTATAGAAATGTGAAAATCCTTCACATACATCAAAATTTCGGCAACAATCTTTTGTACGAAACATTCATCGGTTAGTTCCCCCCTAAAGGTCAAGTCGCACTGGCACGACATGGCGCCACAGAGTTGCATCCCGGAGAATATTTTCTGGCACGAAATGGCTGTACAGAGTTGCATCTCGGTGAATATTTTGACGGGTCACACATTTGTCGTTGGCGATGTATAGTGAGCGAAACGGCGCTGCGCATCTCTAGTTATCGTCCCTGAAAGATATATCATAATAAGGCACATTTACAAATCCATATAAAACATTTTTCAGTATTTTTAAGCCAAGCTAGTAATATTTGTCATAACATGAATTTTTGTTATGTATCCATATATTTTTCGTTCTCCTATTTTTATTGTCGTTCTGCCTCCCTTAATAACGTAACAACAAAGTCGCTATCTTCGTCATCATGGATGAGAATCTTCAGGCAAATGAACAAAAAATGGTGTGTTTTGGGGTCAAAATTAAACGTCACACATGACGCTCCAGTCCTGTTTGACCTTAAAATTCTGTTCTTAATAAGTCTTCATTGTATGGAGCCCTAAATAATTTAACATCTGCCAAGTCGGTAATGTTTCAACGGTGGTATTTAGTTGTGATTTCATGGGCATTTTCCCACAGTGCGTCCACCATTCACACTCGAAATAAAATTGTGTCGCATACTTCTGTAAAGTATAAATGTATTGACAAGGGCTATTGTATAGTAGCCGTTGATTAGATTAGTATAGAAATAATTCGTTGTACACATTGTAAACACTAAAACAGAGAGATAGTAAAAAATTATGGAGATGGACTCGTGTTTAAATTTTTGTCTGCTGGTGCGATGCTGTTTGCTACAAATGTTTCAAGATTTTTCCTCATCCAAAGGTGAGAAGAATTTTTGGTTCCATTTTGTAAAATGGCTGATGATTTATTTATGTGCACACTCAAACTCAAAAGTATGTATATCTGGCCATTAGGCTCAATTGTGTAGCAAACATTCAAATTTTCCAACATCTGGTCCGCAAGTATGAACATGGTTGAAAGCACATCATCTAGTAGTATCTATCCGATATATGTAGAAACACCGACATTTATTTATTTATTTATTTATTTATTTATAAGTTTTAGACAGGCAGCATATGCTGATGCGTCTAAATCCAGTGTTTAACTTGATAAATTTATAAATTTAGTTGCTAAGTGGTTTTTAATAAAATAAAAAAATTGATTTTTTTTTTTTTACATTCGATTTTGTTTGACATGGTTATCCAGTCTATTTTTGAATTGGTTGGTGTTCGTAGCGTTAATCACGTCTTCTGGGAGTTTATTCCATGCCTCTACTACTCGGTTGGTTATGTAGTTTTTGCGAGTATTCGTTCTAGAGGCCGTGACTTGCAGTTTCATGTTGTGCCCTCGAAGATGAACATTCTGGTTGCGTGCAAATATTTCAGTGAGTTCTGGGCAGTCGTACTTAAAGGTGAGAATTTTGTAAATTTCGATTAGGTCCCCTCTTTGATGGCGTGACTCCAGAGTAGGCAGGTTTAGAGCTTCAAGTCTCTCTTCGTAGCTCAGGTTACGTAGCTCAAGGGGGATCTTGGTGAATCTTCGTTGTACTCGTTCCAACTGCTGGATGTCTTTGGCAAAGTAGGGTTGCCAGATCTGGAAACCATATTCCAGAAGCGGCCGTACAAAGGTTTTATAGATTTTGAGCATAACTTCTGGGGTCAGCATATGAAACGCTTTTTTAATTAGGTATATAAGAGAGTTGGTTTTTTTTACAATTTGGGTGATATGAGGTTCCCACTTCAAATCAAAGTTGATCGTGATCCCAAGATCCTTTTGAGATGTAACTGGTTGCAACTGCGTGTTGTCCAGATAGTATGGTAGCTTGGGGTTCTTCTTTCCAAGATGGAGTACTGTGCATTTTTGAGCATTTAGCTTAATGAGCCAATCCGAAGACCAGTAGTGGATGTTGATTAGATCACCTTGTAGTTGAGTGTGACCAGTCGTTGGATTATCAAAGTACTTTGAATCATCTGCGAAGAATTTAAAGTTGGATTTGATGATAGCATGCAGATCAGTAATGTAAATGTTGTAGAGGGTTGTAGCTATCACCGAACCTTGAGGAACTCCGCTCCAGACAGGCCTTGGATCAGATAGTCTCTCCTATACGTACTTGTAATTGTCTGTTGTTTAAGTAGGCCTCTATCCAGTTTAACAACTTTCGTCTAATGCCAAAATGATCAAGTTTGGCCACCAGACGTCGAAGTGGGACACGATCGAAGGCCTTCTCGTAATCCAGGTAGATGACATCGATTGGGGAACCTATGTCCAATGCTGAGGTCCACACATTCAAACATTCTAGCAGATTTGTCGTTGTCGAGCGTTTTGACATAAATCCGTGTTGCTCATTAACTATGATGTGGTTGTTTGCCAGAAAGTCTTTAATATTGCGGTTGATTATCTTCTCCATACACTTAGTGACAATACAAGTAAGACTGATCGGCCTATAGTTAATAGGATCTAATTTGCTGCCTTTCTTGTAGATAGGTGTGATCAGGGCTCTTCTCCAATCATCTGGCAATTCAGCAGTTTCGAAAGAACTATTCATAATTTGACACAGTGGCTTGGACAGAATCTCACATTTTTTCAGAATCACTGCAGGTATGCCGTCGGGTCCCATAGCTGTGTCCTCGCGTAAATTTTGCAGGCAACTTAGGACGTCAGCCTCAGTGAAATGCACATCATCAATAGTGTTCCGCACACGGGGCGAGTTTACACAAGGGATGATCCCAGGTGGTTCTCGAACGTAATTTGACTCAAATTGTTTTGCCAAGGCATCGGCTATGTCGACGTCACTTGTGACAAAAGCTCCATTTCCGTCCAGTAGCATGTGTGGTGTGGAGACTTTTGATGATAGCTGTTGTCTTATGTATCCATAGAAGGCTTTGCTACCGCGGTTCAGATTTCCTGTTTCGAATTTTGTTCTGGAGGATCGATTCATAGCCAAAAGTTTATTGTTAAGACGTCTATACTTAAGATGATCTTCGGGATGGTCTGTTCTTCTATATTTATCCCACATTGCTTTTTTTTGTTTTATTATATCAATAATGTCACTTGTTATCCAGGGTTTATTATGTGACGATCCTTTTTTTTTTCGAGTTTCAGGACTGCTATCACTTACTATGTTCATTAAAGTTGTTTTAAACTTTTCCCATTTACCAACAGTTGTTGGTATCTTATCCAGTGATTCATCGAGTTGCATTAATATGGGGTTGGAAATAATCGCCTCGATGTCTGCTTTAAAGTAGTTTTTCCGGGTTGTAGTAGAATCTTTGAGCTTTTGTGTTATTTCAACTTGGATGGTTGCTAATAAAACACTGTGATCGGACCTCCCTATTGGTGGGAGATAGTCTAATTTTGTTATTAGATTTACATCGTTACACAATATCAAGTCTAAAAGTGATGGGCGATTGCCATCTCTAAACCGAGTGGGCTTCTCGACTAGTTGGTAAATATTGCTATTTGTAAACATGTCTTCAAAATAGTATTCACGGTTGGGCAGATTGTGCTGTATGTGATGGAGGGGCCAGGTTATGTTTCGAAAATTAAAATCGCCAAATATCAGTACATTTTGAGTTGTTAAAATCATGAAAAAGAATTTAAATCGGCTAAATGCTCAATAAGACTCTATCTAACACACGCAGATGCATTACAATCTAACTATCGTAACAATGTCTTAGAAATGTAAGTTAAAGTTTTGAAATTACTATTCGGTTGTTTATATCCATGTAGAATCCGTGCGGAAAGAGAACCGGCGTGAAGTACAATGGAACTAACATTGAGATTTTAACTTAACAATTATCAAGACCTGACAATCTGAAAGTATTATATTCTAACACAGCCTCAAAATAATCAGTTGTTGCAGTCATACTATAATGACGCGCCAGTGTTGTCAACTCAAATCTTGGGTCTCTTTCCGCACGGACTCTAGTGTTTTTTTTTTCATGCACGGACTTTAACGATCAAACATGGAAACTGGAAAGAGAAAGAAATCTTAAGTTCCTATTATTCTATGGTTGACGTCAATATGACAGAATGAGATCTCGAATCTGTCTCTATTTCCGGTGTACCGGTTTCAGAGTAAACGTCCGTGCAACAATAATTGTGTGAGCGACCCACCGTTTGCATGGGAAAAGGTACAGTCGTTTCGTCTGAAATCTATACACCGGACTTAGGAATTCCTTCTCTTTCCAGTGTATACAATTGAGACGAAGCGACTGTACTCAAAACTTGTTTATTTTTTTATTGGATTTTGGAAGTGTGGAGACCAAACGCGGATGTATAAGCTTTTGAGTTTGAGCGCTGGCAGTCCTATGGTGCAATCCTAAGGTGTAAATGTTAGGTCGTGTCGATAATGTCCACAGTCCGGTTGAGGGCATATTCATTAAAGTACTTAATGTATGAGAGTGTGTTTTATTTCTCAACAGTATCATTAATATCCAATGATGGTCAAGGTGACTCCATATAGCTCCATATGGCGGAAATATAAAATATCCTGCTGTGGGTTCCAGTACTTAAGGTGGCCCATCCCGCTCAACTCCCCATACAAACGGGGAAAGAAGATCACGCACATATTACTTGTCAGAGATCCCAAATTTTGCTCAAAATAGCTTTATTTGATCGAACTAGATGTCTGATGATCGTTGGCATTGTAAAATTGTGTTTGGTTTCTAAGTTATAAGGTCCGAAAGTTCGGGTTTTTCGCGCGCTTTATACAATAACTTTGGAGGTAGATTACGCAATGATAAAGTAAGAACATCTTAAAAAGATTAGTCATCAGACATAGCATATTTAATCAAGATTTATAATCTATTTGGTTTTTGTAAGATTTTTTAATACGGCGGTCGTGGTTTACTTTTAGCTATAAGTCGTTTAGTAATTAAAATTTTCGTAAATCTTACCAAATCATACACTATGCACATTGTCTTTTTTGTGGACATGTTGCATCTTCCTCATCACGGAGCCTGTCTTTTTCTTTGAAACAGAAAAGGTCCCAGAGCGCAACAGCACGGTTTTGTACCGCCTTGTTGGGCTGCCTTAAAATGAATCAAGTAGTCGCATTTTTTTCCGTGGATGTGGTACAAGGCTACAAGCATCGACACAAGGGATTAGTTTGGACAAATTGATTTCATTTTAGTTGATACAATGTTTCAACAGATGGTGCCACTAGTACTTAACAGCTGCGCCATTAACTACACATACTACAACACATAAACATGAACTACCTATATTGGTGAATTTACTTCTTGCATTCTCACATTTCTAAAGGCGAAGCCCTTGCCAATTTTTCTCTTATGGATGAACCGGGTCATTTGGTCACGCGCCCCTTTTTTTTGCTCATTCAACATAATTGAAACCGAAGGTTCATTCGTCTTGCATGCACAGCGCGCTATTCTAGGTCTATGGGATGTCATCAGCTTTATAAAAGAAAATAATGTTAGTTATAAGGTTTCTTAATTTGTTTTATGTTAAGCGCGGCATATATTTTTTATTTAAGAGAATTAACAGCGGTAACATAGGTACATACCATTCTAAGCCATATTATATATGACGTACGTCAGGACCTCACAAAAAAGCCACCCGACGGCGCCCATGGGTTTTCGGACTTTCAAAGGGGCTGCGAAAACCATGCCGGCCTGCCAGGTACTTCTTCACACCATGTTTGAAGGACCCCAGGTTGTACTTTCAGGGAAAAACTTAGGCAGAGAGTCGATTCCATAGTTTATCTATAGATAAAAGAACTATAGGATCGGTGGGTTCTTATTTTGGGAATGTCGACAGTGAATGTGTGCATTCCCTGCCTTTTCTGCGTTGTGTGGTGGTAGAAAAGGGACTTATGGACAGCGTTATGCAGCTCCAAAGAGCACTCTCCATAGTAAAGACGACAATATACATCGAGAGACCCTACATGACTTCAGAGTTGAAGGGTCTCTAAACTTAGGGATACCTTGGTGTCGCCAACGAGACGCACGGCAAGACCATAGATAATATAATATTACTGCGTAATATTGGCAAGACACTGTATCGATTCCAGTTAGCCAAGTAGAGCTGTCCCACTAATGCGAACAGTACTCCACGCACTGTGCATGCATATTTTTTTTTTCCAGCTAGTAAATGATTTAGGATATCTTGTAAGGCTTGCTGGGAAAGATTCTAAAATAAATAAAATTCATTGCTTCACATAAAAATACAGATTTTAGGATAATGGACTTTTCGTATAGAATAGACAAAGTGCTCACCGAAAGGTGACTGAATTAGCGGCGGGCCGATATTAACGTAACGATTATTAATAACAAGTATTGGAAAAGAACAAGTCGTTCTTGTTATTCATCATCCACAAAACCCGTTCCTACAATAACGTCTTAAGCCACACTATCCCGTGCGCCCCGCGCGCCTCTGCTCGGCGAAACTCGTTCCTACAATAACATCTTTGCAATACTATTCCGCGCGCGCTTGTTACTACGAAACCTGTTATTACAATAACGTCTTCAGGAACGAGATCGCGCGAGCGCGGCGCGCCTAGCTCTGCGAAACCCGTTCCTACAATAACGTCTTTACAATACTATCTCGCGCGCGCCTCTTACTACGAAACCTGTTATTAAAATAACATCTTCAGGAACGGGATCGCCCGAGCGCCGCGCGCCTAGCTCTGCGAAACCCGTTCCTACAGTAACGTCTTTACAATACTATCTTGCAGGCGCCTCTTACTACGAAACCTGTTATTACAATAACATCTTCAGGAACGGGATCTCGCGCTTTGTTCTAATGTACGAGTACAGTGCATGACAGGGATTTATTTTACAACTATTTTAAACACCAGGTTGATTAAATATCAGTTTTTTATTGGAAATTTAAGTTATAAAAAAATGTTATTTAAGAATTTAGAAGGTCTGATTTTTTCATGTAACTTTTTAATGAGAATGTTTTTTTTATTTATAAGTTAAATAATTTTTAGGGTTTCGTACCCAAAGAGTGTAAACAGAACCCTATAACCAAGCCTCTACTGTCCATCCGTCCATCCATCCGTCCGTCCGTCCGTCCGTCTGACACAGGGCTGTATCTTATGAACCGTAATAGGTAGGTAGCTGAAATATTTACAAGGAGTGTATTTATTTAAGACCTGCATTAAATGATTAAATTTTTTTTTTAATTTTGCAGTGGTCAGCCATTGATATCAGTCTGGTATCAAAACCCGTTATTAATAACAGGTTTTGATACTCGTTCTTACGCAGTAACGAATAAGGAATGAGATAGTATTGGAAAATAACGTTTAGGCCCACCGCTGGACTGAATCATCATCGAAACCTGCCTGCGGGTCTACTTATTAGGTTATCACGTGTGAGTCCCAAATGACTCACTGGTCAGTCACGACACTTTCTCACTCATGAAATTACAGCCACGAAGAAATTTCTGTGACTTACCGGTGACAACTCAGAGGGGTGAATCTCAGAGTAGAACCGCTAATGAATATCTTGCTGTAAATGCCACAGATAATATAAAATCATTACTGTCAAAATACATATGTGCGATGGTATGGTATTCTGTGGTATATTGCCCATAGCTAATATAATATTTCGATTCGATTCGAAAAAACAAAAGAAGTGAGAGGACGCGTTTTAATTCATGAAAATAATAAAATATCGATTTTAGGTGAAAAAATCGTGTTTTGAAGTCAAATACGGTACTGAGTGAGTTTGTGCAAACATTCAAGGCACGTGAGTAGTACTGCTAAAGACAGAGCGTAGTAAATTATGTCCAAAGATCCTCCTGAACCTGACGACCCCGGCGGCGGGCATCATCTACCGCTGGGTTTTGTTTTTGCCAAATCCAAGCTCCCGTCCCAGAGTAATTCTATCGATGACGAGTTTCTAACTCCTCCTGAAGCAAGTCAATTCGTGGAAATTTCTAATAAATATGATCTTCTTTCCGAAAATGACAATATGGATACTTCCTCGATTTCTGGCAAAAGAAAAAGAAAAACTAAAGATGGGAAACGTAAAATTAAACAACATCCAACTCCTTCCACATCCCAAGAACCAGAAGAAATCTCCACATCACAGTCTTCCCTTCAAGTTTCGGACGCCGAACACCCTCCTGCCAAGATCCCAGTTCCTGCATCCCTTCCGTTCTCCAATACCAAGAATGCAAGCCAATCTCAAAAAAATAACTTAACCCCGATGCGACTCTATAATCAACAAGATAAAGGTCCTTTTATCATTCACGTCCAAAAATGTGAACCGTCTCCAACTTCAGGTACCACCCTGAACCCGATTACTTTTGGCCTTTTTCTAAGACAATACAACATAAAAAATATCACTAAAGACGGTATCAAAAACATTGGAAGAAATAAAATATCCATGGAATTTGAAACAGCCAATGGAGCAAACAATTTTTTAAATGAAAAATTCCTTTCGGAAAACATTTATAAAGCGTTTATACCAACATTTAACGTAACAAAAATGGGTATTGTCAGGGGGATCCCCCGTGACTGGACCCCTGACCAAATTATTGAGGAAATTCAAGTACCAGAGGGCTTCGGGTCGGTTATTAATGCTAGGCGGCTCAATTATAAAGATAAAAAAAATAATCCTCCTACGTGGCAACCGTCTGAAGCGGTGGTAATCACATTTGACGGACAAAGACTCCCTCAAAGGGTTTTTATTATAAATACTAGTTTACCAGTTGAATTGTATATTTATCCCACAGTACAGTGTTTCAAGTGTTGTCGTTTTGGTCACACGCAATCACTATGCAGGTCAAAACCCAGATGCTACAATTGTGGGCAGGAACATACTGGTGCTTCTTGCAAAGAGGAAAATTCCCCTCTCAGTTGTATCACCTGTGGTGGTAATCATCTTGCCATAAGTAAGAACTGCCCTGAGTTTGAGAGACAAAATTTGATTAAAAATAATATGGCCCTAAAATCTTTATCATATGCTGAAGCATCTCGCGAAGTTCCAACTTCAACCAGATCCTATGCAAATGCAGTAACGTCCACTCCTGCCTATACCTCAAAACCATCACAATTTTTAAAAAATCCAAGTCCTCAAGTAGTCAAATCGTACAGGAAAACGGTTTTCTCCAGCCCACGTCCTCGACAGCCACTTTCTCCAAGTTATAATATGAGTGCACATAATGCTATAATTAATGATTTTGCTCAATCATCATCAATAAATGGTACAGCTCTTTGTAAAACACCTCAAAAATCTCTTGCTTTGGACCAAATAGGTCAATTACTTAATGTTATATTTAATATAATCTCAGCCAATTCATCTATACCGTCCAACGTTGCCACTCAAATTAATAATATATTGTCAATTATACAAAATGCCCATAACGTAGATCCTACGAATGATCTACTGGACATCGTTCCTTAATCAATGTAAATAAATAGTTCTATCTCTTTAATGTTTCATATTAGTTATTTAATGTAATTTTTTTTTTTTTGTTTGTTTGTTTTTTATTTTATTTATTTTTTCTCAATTCTATATAAATGCTTTTAATAATGAATTCTACAATATTACAATGGAATAGTAGAAGTATTCATCAGAAAAAAACAGAAATCACTTATTTGCTTAAAAAACATAATCCTATAGTGTTTGCCATTTCAGAAACATGGCTAAAATTAGATCAAAGATTTAAAGTACCTGGATATACAATACTTAGACATGACAGGACAGACGGATGGGGCGGTGCCGCCCTACTTGTAAATAACCTGTTACCCTACTCTCCCATTCCTCTTCCTTCATTTGGTGACAAAATTAATGCTGTTGCTATCAGATTACAGGGCATTACATTTCTATCCATATACATACCCAAACCGACAACTTCCACGTCCCGTGAAATTAAATCAATTATTGATTGTTTGCCAAAACCTTTTTTAATAATGGGAGATTTTAACTGCAAACATGTTATGTGGGGATCCTCCTTTTCTGATTCATTTGGCAATAAACTTGTAGAAATAATGGATGATGTTAATATATGTTTATTAAATGATGGTTCGCCAACTCGAAGGGTGTCACCCTATCAAAATCCTAGTGCAATTGATCTAACATTATGTACCCCAGACCTTGCTTCAATCATTTCTTGGAAACCTCTCTCTTCCACGCACGGTAGCGACCACTTTCCTTTACTTATTTCTCTTCTCACACATTGTCCGACTCCTCTTCAACGGAAACCTTTACAAAAATACAGGGTATCTAAGGCTGATTGGTACTATTTTAAAAATGCTATTGATGATTGCATCAAAAAACTTTCTAGTCCCTCCATTGATTCAATTCAGAATATATATACTCAACTCTCTGAAGCTTTGATTGCAGCAGCCGATGCGTTCATCCCACTTAAAAATTCAGCTTTAAATAGACGATCATCCCCCCCATGGTGGGACTCGGAATGCACGAATGCTATAAAAAGTCGAAAATCGGCTGAGTTGGTATACTCTCAAAACATGTCTGAGAGGAATTACTTAACTCTCCGAAAGGTTCAGGCCAAAACTACCCTTACATTAAATGGAAAAAAAAGGGAAGGGTGGCAAAGATTTTGCAGCTCTCTCTCACCTCAGACCCCTCCCTCTCTAGTTTGGAAAAACATCAATCGATACAGATCAGTTTTTAAAGATGATTCACTTCCCAAACCCCTTTCAGACTCGTGGTCTGAAGAATTTCTTAATAAATTAGCTCCTCCTTCAGTTCCACAACTAAATGAAATTCCTTGTAGATATCAGTCAAAATTATTTAATGATGATATGGATGAACCATACTCTTTAAAAGAATTAAAAAATGTTTTAAATTATGTAACAGATTCAACTCCCGGCATTGACGGTATACCATATTCATTTATTAAACATTTGAATGACTTTTCATTATTATATTTCCTGAAGTTAATCAATCTAATAATAGATTCTGGTGAAATTCCTATAACTTGGAAAACTCAAATTATCATTCCCATTCTAAAACCAAAAAAAGATCCTAATTTAGGATCCTCTTATCGTCCAATTGCCCTTTCATTGGTTTTGGCCAAGATAACGGAACATATGATTAAAAATAGGCTTGAGTGGATAGTAGAGAGCAAAGGATTATTAGCGAATAGTCAGTTTGGATTTAGAAAAGGTAAAAGTACTATGGACAATCTCAGCATTTTTACAACTGATACCCGCTTAGCTTTTAGTCGCGATGAATCAATAGTAGCTGCCTTTTTAGATATTTCTGCTGCCTATGATAATGTTCAACTCACAATTCTCAGACAAAAAATGCTAAGTCTTAATATCCCAAAAAAAATGGTTCTTTTTATTCATAATCTGCTTGTCCAAAGAACTATCGAATTATCAGTAACTGATCGACAACCTCTCATCAGAACAATTTGGAAAGGACTCCCTCAGGGTTCTGTTTTAAGCCCGATATTGTACAACCTGTATACAAATGATCTTGAAACCAGCGTAAACCCTTTTTGTCGTGTCTTGCAATATGCTGATGACCTTCTTATTTATATTGCCAACAAGTCCATTCCTAAAGCAGCTGATTCTATAAACTCAGCCATTGCTTCTTTGAACAATTGGCTGTCAGAACATGGTTTAGATCTGTCTGCAAATAAAAGTAATATTGTTACCTTTACTAGAAAACGAGTAATTCCAATGTTCTCCATTTATAGCCACGATGTTCAAATCCAACAAAAAAATAAGATTAAATTTTTAGGTGTAGTTTTAGACTCAAAATTGACAGGAATAGACCATATGAAATTAATCTCAGAAAAGTGTGAAAAGAATATAAATATTATCCGATCTCTTGCCGGTGTGTGGTGGGGAGCTCATCCTTTCACACTAAAATTGGTTTATAATGCATTGATCCGCAGTCATCTTGACTATGGTACATTTCTCTTTGAGCCCTCTAACTGTAAGGCACTTAATAATCTAAACTTGATCCAGTCGAAATGTCTTAGAATTATCACTGGAGCGATGAAGTCGTCTCCAATTAATGCTTTACAAGTGGAAACTGTAGATCCTCCTCTTCACCTTCGCAGACAATGTCTTTCTGATAGATATCTCTTTAGAACCATTCAATTTTCTAATCATCCATTGATCCCCAAACTTCAACTTTTATCTGTTTATACACTTAACAAACCATACTGGGAAAATAAAGTATCTCCTAGACTAGTAAAAAGTTATCGTAAATTCCGTAACCTTAAAGCTCCAACGCATAGATCTGAAACTCTTCCATTATTTGAGTCCTCTTATAAAGCCTTAATTTTTTCCCCTAAAGTAATAACTAATATTGATATTGATAAAGACTCTCCAGCCGCTAATACTAAATTTAATGCCTGGTTACAGGAACACTACCAAAACTGGCAATATATTTATACTGATGCATCAAAATTAACACAGGAAGGTAGCGTAGGTTCAGCATTCTTTCACCACAATACTAACGCAATATGTAAAACAAAGAGCCCTCCAGAAGCTTCAGTCTTTACAGGGGAGGTCAGTGCAATTCTTGAAGCATTACATTATATTGAATCAAATCGTTCAATGAAACAGATTCTTATAATATCAGATTCTCGAAGCTCGCTTCAATCTATTTTACAAAATCCTTTCAAAAGCCGAATTCACAGTACTTTAGTTATACAAATTAGAGAGATATTGTATGAATTATCTTTGAATAATATAGATGTTGTAATAACCTGGGTTCCAAGTCATACTTCAATAGCTGGTAATAGTATTGCTGATGATTGTGCAAAAGACGCGGTTATCAGAGGGGATAAATCAAACTATAAAAACTACTGCTATGATCTAGTAAATCTTTCGAAAGTCCATCTCGCTAACATGTGGCTCAAACTATGGAAAAGAACTAGTGTCCATAAGGGTAGATACTATTTTAAAATCCAACCCGATATTCCTTCAAAACCATGGTTTCACAAACTTAAATTAAATAAATTAGAGACTTCAGTAATAAGCAGACTTAGAATCGGTCATGTCTGCACTCCGGTTCATCTAGCTAAACTACGTATAAAAGATTCATCACTGTGTGAATGTGGACTGGAGGATGGTACCTCTGAACATATTATTTTTGCATGCCCAATCAATAATAAAACAATTCCTTTATATGAGCAATTATCAAAATTTAATATTCCTCTACCCACTAATTTACAAAGCCTTCTGGTAAGCTCTAATACATCTGTTTTAAGAATAATTTCATCATTCATAAAATCCAATAAAATAAAAATATAAACAAAAATAAAAATAAAATACTTATCTAAAAGGAAAATAAACAATTCAACAAAAAACTGAAGAATGTGAAAAAAGAAGAAAGAACAAAAATAATAACTGACAATATAATATTCAAGTAAAGAAGAAAAAATATATAAAATATATAAATATATACATATTTCATAACGTGACGCTGGCAGAAATGAGTCTCTGAAGGGACCGATTGCCAACCGGGATATAATATCCCTGCTAAAAAGAAGAAGAAGAAGAAGAATATAATATTACTGCGTAATAATATTGCCTTTACCGAAAAGAAACAAACACGAAATTGACACGAAATGCAAGTGATTAAAATTTCTATGAGCATTCAAAGTTTAAAAACCCTTGCTGCAAAGAGTATATAACCGCTCCTTGCTGGTCGAACTGCACAATAAACAACGAACGATTGCTCATAAGCAATTATTCTGGTAGCTGGTATGTACTATGTATATGTATTTACTTAAACCACAGGGGCCTACGTGCTCTCTGATACTATCCGCGCTTTATGAACTCGTGCTTGGACTGCAAACGATTGTTCACCGCTCCCAGAAAGTACACGAGAATCAACAAAAATGTAGTCCGTGTTTTTCACACAGACCTAGCATGAGTGCGCTGTGCTTACAAGACGAAGTGTGGGAGTGAGACGTCAACTCAAGGATCACTGCCTCGAGCTAGAGAGGGACGGAACATACCTACCCGATGTGACAATTTTCCGAATCGTTATCAGAGCCCCTCGCCCGACTTGTCACCTAAATTGGCGTTTACGCCAAGCCGATCAACTTGCATTTTCAAATGTATGAAGAGTTAAGACCAGCCCGCAAGCTATGCTCCCCATACACATGTAGTTTACTAATCATTTGGAAACCGCTGTTCCACTTAAACTGATATTTAATATCTAATATCAGACAACAAATATCTGTGTCTGTACGCTTTTGTTTTTTTGAAAAATCCAAACCGAATGAAATGAAAGCGAAAAGAAAATCTTCATACGAATTTGGTTTTATCTGTGGGTTAACCCAGAATACATTTACTGAAAAAACAAAGACATGCAGACACAGATATTTATAGCCTAATATTAGATACCAAATATTAAGTAAGTTGCAACAGTGGTTTTCATATGCTTAGTAAACTACGTTTGTATAGGAGGCGAAATTTTCTGATGCTTACGGGCTAACCTTAAAGTGCACGCGCAGCAGGACGTTAAGCGAACTAACATTTGCGAGTCTGAGTTTTATTTGACAGCTTACTCATCGTCGTCCTAAATACGTTGACTTTGCCGTTTACGCCGACATTGTGTTTTCATACAAGTTTGGTAGTCCGAATTTGACGTTGACAGGTTGAAAAAGTAAAAGCACAGAATAAGAAGTAAAACTTAAACTTTGAAGTTCTGTAAACGCCAATTTAGGTAAGAAGTTTAACTAGGGGCTCAGACATTATTCTCAATAGGTAATGAAAAACCATGGGCTTAGAATTTAAAGATACACAGAATCAATAGAAGGATTAGACTATAATTGTTTAATACAATATAACATTTTTTGTTACAAAAAAATTTGTCCTTTTGAATGAACTGTAATAATATTCCCACTCTGCTTCCCCACGCTTCCTTATCGAGCCGCCTTCCTTGCATCCTCATGTTATTCTGCCCTCTTACAATCCAGCCTGTATCCAAGCAGTGACATCGGACTCTCGTGCGGTGGCGCTATGTGCCGCGTGGTGGTGTCCTGCCGCGGTGCTGTGTGGCTGGCGGCCGGCCTCGCAGCGCTGGTGCTGCAGCTGGGAGGCGTGCTCTCGCCGGTCTGGCTGGTGGCGCCCCCCGGCGCCGACGACCGGCGCTCTGCTGGAGTGTACAGCAGGTTGGTCGATGAGCGCTTGAACGAATCCTTGTGAAAAGAGCTGGGGAGCATAAAGTTGAACATATCACTATCACATATTGAATGCTACCCTGTAGGTTGTTATTTTTAGCTGTAAGAATAATAATGTATTTTGTATTCTAACTCTTTGGAGGTCACTGTAGTAGTTCATGACAGAAATAATAGAATTTAGGTGGCCCAACCCGGCGGCCTCAACTCATTTGCGGGCACGGTACAAAACCGTGCTGTGGCGCTCTGGGACCTTCTCTGTTTCTAAGAATAAGGCAGGCTCCGTGATGAGGAAGATGCAACCTGTCCACAAAAAAGACAATGTGCATAGTGTATGATTTGGTAAGATTTACGTAAATTTTAATTTCAAAATGACTTATAGCTAAAAGTAAACCACGACCGCTGTAGTAAAAAATTAACAAAAACCAAATAGATTATAAATCTAGATTAAATAAGCTATGTCTGATGACTAATCTTTTTAAGATGTTCTTACTTTATCATTGCGTAATCCACCTCCAAAGTTATTGTATAAAACTCGCGAAAAATCCGAACTTTCGGACGTTATAACTTGGAAACCAAACACAATTTTACAATGCCAATGGTCATCAGACATCTAGTTTAATCAAATAAAGCTATTTTGAGTAAAATTTTGGATCTCTGACAAGAAATATAGGCGTGATCTTCTTTCCCCTTTTGTATGGGGAGATGAGCGGGTTGGGCCACCTTAAAACTAAATCGTACAAAGTGTTCACAACCTTTTCATGTTGCCACTGGAGTAGTGAATCGCTTTAACGTCCTTGCTTGCGGTGACGCTAGGTTCGGGTCTCCTCTTTCCCTAAAATATGGTTGAGAGACGATGGCTGTGCCCGGCGTGATGCTCGTGAACGGGTGCTGTTTGTGGGGACTGGCTTGCTCCAATTGGCAACATGTTAGATGGCGGGCATGGCCTTTACAAAAAAACTGATATGTGTCTTGAACTGTTGCAGATGACATAAATTGTTGTACTTTATAATTTTGTAAACTTAGACTAAGTGGACGTTGAAAAAAAAAAACTAGCGGAGTTTTTTGCCAGTTCTTCTTCGCTGGGATTGCCGAACTGGCTTAATGATAAAATATGACAAATCCGAGTGCAGTGTACTGTCTATGGATGATGAATAAAACAATATGAGTGTTCATGGGCAGCGACTCATCCAGCCGATGAAGGTGCCATGGTACCGAGCGTTGAAAGGAAACCCAACCTCCTAGGGAAGGAAGCCTGGATCGAGATCTAAAGGAATAGGGCTTCTCACTACTCTCGGCGCTCGCTGGTCAGCATCTGCTGCATACCCTAATTATCGAAACCATGGTCTTCGACACAAGACCTCTTATTTCTTTGTGTAACACTTATTCAGGTGCGGCAAGCTCAGTGAGGACCTGAGTCACTGCTTATCGCTCGCTCTGGACGGGTTCGCTACGGACGCCTCCCTCTACCCCGACGCTTGGAAGGCCGCCCTGTTCTTTCTAGCTCTATGTAAGTTTCACTATTGTTATCGGAGCCTCTAGTCGGACTTCTGAACTGAATTGGCGTTTACGGAACTTCGAAGTTACGTAATAACGTCAAACCACATTCAAGTTTTGCTACTTATCCTGTGGTTTTACTTCTTCAACCTGTCAAAATCAAACTTCGACTACCAAATGTGTATGAAAACGCGGAGTTAGCGTAAACAGCAACGTCCACGTATTTAAGCCGACGGTGAGTATGCTGTCAAATCAAACTCGGACTCGCAAATGTTAGTTCACTTAACGCCCACTGTGTACGCTCTTCAATTCTCCATACATTTGAAAATGCTAGTCGATCGGTTTGGCGTAAACGCCAATTTAAATGAAAAGTCGGACTAAAGGCTCGATTTGACAGCTTTCGCATCGTTGCTGTAAATAATCGGTAGTCCGAATTTGATTTGACAGGTTTAAGAACAAAAAAACTTCTAAAGTGTACCTTATTTCATTTCCAAAAGCATACAAATGTATCCTCAATTGACAGGCTTTTTTTATGCAATTTGACATGGATGGCACACACAACTTCGCGCCATTTCATTTCAATCTTCGCGTACGGTCGTTTCCTTTGGAACCTATACACTGGAAATAGAGACAAATTCGAGATCTCTTTCTGTTATATTGACGCCAAGCATAGAGTAAAGGACACTAGAAACTATTTCTCCTCTCAGTGTATAGATTCGAAAGTAAAGGACTGTACCGCAGAATTCCGCTCATAAGTTATATCTGTAACAAAGTGTGTCATACCTATCAAATAAATATCAAATGTCAAACTACACAACTACTGTTATGATATTAGCCCAATATGCTACATTCGCAAAGGCTTTAGTTACCATGTCAGGACCTTCCCTTTATGAGCACGGCTACATTGAACTGGATGGAAAATACGGACAATTTGTTATTGCCGCTTCAACCATAGTTTCATTCAATGCAGTGGTACCAACCCAGGCGAGCGTTTTACATGGGTTCCGAACCAACACGCATTCGTATCAAATTGCACTTTATCCAACTCTGAAAGAGAAAAAAAGCGATGCATAACCGGGGCGACGATTTGAACCCAGACCTCTCGCATGAAAGGCAAGTCCTCTAGCCCTCAGTTTATCTCAAAGTGAGCGATAACGCCCTCTGTGGGCGCTAGATACCTACAGGTGGGCAGTAAAGGGCTCAGGGGCCCTACTACGAACGGAACTATAAACCATGCACTATGAACTAAAAAAATTTTATACGTTTGACAGTTGGTATGAAAAGCGCTGTAGATACTACCTGTCAAACGCATACAATATTTTTGACATGCGATATTGCCTACTCGACTACTTTACTACTTGCTTACGCGATACCGTTAGTAGTAGGAACGGTTCCCTGAGGATATTGGGGCTGTTGAAGCGGCTTAGGGGGTCATGGCTGATTTGCGTTTATATAATATTTTAATTTTAATATATATAAGGTGAGTTTATAATAATCTACAAGACTTATAGGGTTGATTCAGTATCTGATATAGAACAACTTTTGCTAAGAATGTAGGTATGTAATTTTTTTGTTCCATTTTAATTTTTGAGAAATTTATACATTACATTTTTCCCAGTATTGCCAACAACTTTTGCGAAGAAACTATGTACCTATCGGTGATGGTTTCGAAGAAATAATTAAATAATCAAATTATTAAATGCGCGCGAACTTCGCTAGAGCGGCGCGTCACCGCTGCACCGCTGCCGCGCCGGCGGCGCGGATAAGCGGCGGCAGAGCCTGTTTACCTACCCGAATAATTTTGCCTCCTTCCCATGCTGACGCACGCTGCGCCGCCGCCGGGATATGGATTTGGTCGGCGCGGCTGTAATGTAGGTATGTACACAAGCATGCATGTCCTTTTTCGCCCGATCGGCATTCTCTTCACTTAAATTCACTCACGTGTGATACTTAGGTCCGATGCGCGCCATGGACCTTGACATACTAATTGCTTTCAAAACGAAAACAAACGCCCTTCTGTGAGAGGGGCGGCGGCGGGGGAGATGGCGCGGCGGGGCTGCTGTCTGCGCACGCGGCGGCGGCGGCGAATTGTCTTGTGTCAGTGCGTCACTGTCAGGTCAGGTGCCCCGTGGTTGAACTATATTTTTAATAAGGTAGTTGAAGAATTAGTGCACTTTAATAAATTATTTTCTTGGAAACCATTACCGATAGGTGCATAGTTTCTTCGCAAAAGTTGTTTACAATACTGGGAAGAACATACTGTATAAATTTCTCAAAAATTAAAATGGAACAAAACAAATTACATACCTACATTCTTAGCAAAAGTTGTTCTATGTCAGATACTGAATCAACCCTATAAGGCTCGTAGATTATTATAAACTCACCTTATATATTTTAACCATAATGAAGACTTACCTACTACACTCATTGAGATCACGGTAAAAACAAATAATTGATTCTCAAAGTGGGCAGTAGATTGAATAAGTTTGAGAATATCTGCCCTAGAGCACGACAGAAGAGGTTTCTGACAGCGTTACGTGTGTAGGTGCGAGCATCCAGTGTGCGTCGGTAGTTGTCGGCGCTCTGTCGTGCTGCGTGCAGGCGGCATGCGGCAAGAGTGTCATCTCGCTGACGGGAGCCGCTCAGGCACTGGCTGGTGAGTTGCGAGGATTAGGATTAACATTTTTAATACAACATTTTTTTTTCCTTGAAGGTAACAAAGATTTACAAGATATTCCAGTGTCGAGGGCACTCATTTAGAGTTTATGGTAAGAATAAAAATAACTTTAAGGAATATTTTTTTTTGAATTTTTTCATGCAACCATTTTAAAGTTCCATTTTTTTTTGACATCAACTGTTAATTAGTACACTCAACATGGATTTAAGTCCAGACATTCAAAAAACTTTAAGGAAAAAATCATTTCGGACTTTAACTAACATCCGGCTTTAGCCGTGTATACAGGATGTCGTAATGGCCAGTCCATTAAATTTGGGAAATTATTATTATTATATAAAGTTGAATAACTTTTTGCTGAATATCTTCTAAATAAAAAGTTAGACTTTCCATACAAACTAATTCAATAATTATGTGTAAAAAGAATCTAATGTTCCGTTGGAACGTGGGAACGTTATATGTACTTGGACATGGATGGCTAATACCGCACCTACTCTCATGACATTAGACTGATATGCCACGTTAGATCTAGGTTCCATGCCAAGACCTTTGTTATGCACGGTTACATGCATTACGTTATGCCTGTATATCCCGGTAACTAGACACTATTGAGAAAAAAAAATTAGGTGTTACAGATTTACTTTCGCATTTTGAATATTAGAATGGATAGATAGATGTGGTCTCCATTTTTTTTTGTTTCAAGTCTTCTTTTCACAATAATTGTACAAAATAGTTGCCTTAGAATCCGTGAATGTACAGAAAACTGTTCCTAACCTAAAAATGTGTCGGCAGGTGTGTTCGGTGTAATTGGTTTCCTGCTGTACCCATGGGGTTGGGGCTCGCAGCGCGTCGTCGCTCTGTGCGGGGACACCTCTGAGCCGTTTCTACCAGCTGACTGCTCTATTGGTACGTATGGGGGCATCCATTAATTACGTCAGGCGTTTTCGGCGCTTTTTCGACCCACCCGACCTTCGTGTCATGAGATTTGGCTCCCCTTCTAATCTCACGTGAGATTTTCCAAAATGCATATTCTTGGTGTAAAAACCATAGATAAAAAAATAAAGAGATATTAAAGATTTATTCATCATATGAGTATTTACGACGTAAGCTTGCTATATTTTGTGAGAAACATGTATTCATTAATCTACCCAATATTCTCGCAATTTCATACTGTTTCTTGCACTAAAATAAATTACTTGATATTTGACGAGACCCCACTCTCCCCCACATGAGATTCGGCTAGACCTCCTCACCCCTAAACGCCTCACATAATAAAACGCCTCATGCAAATAAAACTGGTGTAAAAAACATTTTACCGACTTCAATCACTAAGAGGACTCACTACTGATGGGAAAAATAATTATTCAAATCGGTTGACAATTTGCGGAGATATCGATTAACATACCTACAAAAAAAATACATCAGACGAATTGAGAACCTCCTGCTTTTTTAGGGTTCCGTACCCAAAGGGTGAAAACGGAACCCTATTACTAAGCCTCCGCTGTCCATCCGTCCGTCCGTCGGTCACAGGGCTGTATCTCATTAACCGTAATAGGTAGGCAGCTGAATTTTTCACAGAGTGTGTATTTATTTTGCCGCTATTACAACAAAAATATTAAATAATAAAAATTAAAGGGGGGGCCCATACAAAAAACCTGGTTTTTTTTGTTTTAAAACTTGTATGATGGTACAGAACCCTTCGTGTGTGAGTCCGACTCGCACTTGGCCAGTTTTTTCCATCCTGAACTGGATGGAGGCCATGTTAAAAAAAAAGTAGCGTAGTAGTGATTTTTGTCATTCATATCTATTACTTTAACAAATAGTGGCTTCGTTTCAGGCTGGGGCCTGTACGCTAGCGCGATCGGCATCGCATTGACATTCGCTTCGAGCGGACTGTCCCGTCCGGCCGACCGAGCGACCGACGCCGACAAACTTCACTATTACGTCGATCGGGGTAACCACTTAATATGTATCACGTAAGGACTGAAATTGTATCACTGCCTCATTTATCTCTAAGGATGTTCTCGTCACACTGTCTAATACCAAAACGCACAGTCGTCTCTAATTCCATTGTCGTTCCGTCATTAGAACACATCAAAATGTTACTTGTATCGACAATACTTACTCATAGTCAAATACTGTTATCATGAAATCATTTGTCGAATGTCTTATGAGATAATTCCATACATTATTAAGACATGAGACTAACAGCTTTAAATTCAAAGAATATATTTTATGTCATTCGATAAATGGTTTCATTTTAAATTTAAAGGTATAATAGAAGTACATTGTGCGTTTTGGAGTTAAGGTGGCCCAACCCGGCGGCCTCAACTCATTTGCGGGCACGGTACAAAACCGTGCTGTTGCGCCCTGGGACCTTCTCTCTTTCCAAGAATAAGATAGGCTCCGTGATGAGGAAGATGCAAAATGTCCACAAAAAAGAAAATATGCATAGTGTATGATTGGTAAGATTTACGAAAATTTTTATTTCAAAATGACTTATAGCTAAAAGTAAACCACGACCGCTGTAGTCAAAAATCTAACAAAAACCAAATAGATTATAAATCTTGATTAAATAAGCTATGTCTGATGACTAATCTTATTAAGATGTTCTTACTTTATCATTGCGTAATCCACCTCCAAAGTTATTGTATAGAACGCGCGAAAAATCCGAACTTTCGGACCTTATAACTTGGAAACCAAACACAATTTTACAATGCCAATGGTCATCAGACATCTAGTTCAATCAAATAGAGCTGTTTTGAGCAAAATTTTGGATCTCTGACAAGAAATATAGGCGTGATCTTCTTTCCCCTTTTGTATGGGGAGATGAGCGGGTTGGGCCACCTTAAATATTAGTGTTTGAAACTGCCTTAAATTTATGACTCGATGACTGAAACGGCCTCACTTATATTAAGCATTGAAACTGCCTTCTATGAATAGGACTGAAATGGGCTTGTGTGTATCGCATAATTATTGAAACAGCCCTATTTATATAACTTATGGATTGTAACTGCCTTAGATGCATTATATTAGGACTGAAATGGACTGAATGCAGTGCACAAGGACTGAAAAAACCCATTTATATTGCTTAAGGAATGAAACTGCCTTATATGCATAACATAAGGTATAAATTTAATTCAATAAGGACGAAAATCATCACACACAATCACTTGGGGACAGAAACAACCTCATTTATATCACTTAAGAACTTAAACTACCTAATATGTATAATGTAAGAACTGAATTGGCCATTTACGCATCACATAACAACTGATTTTATCGCTAGGGCCTGAAACAGCCTCATTTTTGTTCAAGGACTGAAACTGCCTTAAATGCGTAAGGTTTTGCAGTCAGGAACATATTTTAAACCATAAAATGGGTAGAAATGCCTCTAACGATTTACAAATAGCCTATAACTGCCTCTGAAGCATCTTGTTAGCCTGTAAGGCTAATACTTATCTCAACAATCTCGAATCTCGAAACAAAATTTATTGAAAGACTGATTTTGATTGGAAGTTTATTCTTTTGGATGTTTAGCTTTTTGCGACTAGAAGAAACACTATGTTTCGTGAACTGAAAGTAATTTTACTGCAATTACTGTGAATTGAATGAAGAAGTACATATTAGAACATATTATTTTAGAGTCCAACCATTAAGGTGGGCCCGTAAGCGGAAGAAAATTACGCTCCCCATACAAACATAGTTTACTAATCATTTGAAACCACTGTTCCAATTTGCTTGATATTTCGGACTTAAGGTCGGCCCGTAAGCGCACCTGAAAATTTCGCCTCCCATACAAACGTAGTTTACTAATGATTTGAAAACCACTGTTCCAAATTACTTGATATTTGGTATCTAATATTAGGCTACAAATATCTGTGTCTGCATGCCTTTGTTTTTTCGGTAAATGTATTCTGGGTCAAACCACAGAGAAAACAAAATTCGTATGAAGATTTTCTTTTTGCTTTCATTTCATTCGGTTTGGATTTTTCAAAAAAACAAAAGCATGCAGACACAGATATTTGTTACCTGATGATAGATATTAAATATCAATTTAATTGGAATAGCGGTTTCCAAATATATTAGTAAACTACGTTTGTGTGGGGAGCATAGCTTACGGGCCGTTCTTAATATCAGGCAACAAACATCTATGTCTGCACGTGTTTGTTTTTTCGAAAAATGTATGCTGTGTTTCACAACAGAGAAAATAAAAATTGTATGAATATTTTCTTTTGCCTATTATTTGACTTGCTTTAGATTTTTCAGCAAAACAAAATCGTGCAGACACAGATATTTATTGCAGAATATTAGATACCAAATATCAAGCAAATCGGAACAGTGTTTTTCAAATTCTTATTAAACTACGTTTGTATGGGGAACACTGCTTACGGGCCGTTCTTAACAGTCTTATTCAGAGAGAACCTGTCAAAACTTAGCACGAGAATAGCACCGGACTAATCATACAAAAACCGATTTATTCCGGTGTATTAAAGTTAGTCCGCCCACTCTGAATACGGCTGTAAGAGTATTATTCAGTGTGGACGGACTAACTTCAATACGGAGATTATCGCTGGACTGAATAGCATTCTGGTGCTAGTCCGCACGCTTAATATGACTGTTGAGAGACTAAAACCCCTTTAAAATGAGGGATTTTTGTATAGATCTTGGTCCTTCCGTTTTTTTTTAATTGGGTGTATGATCTGAAGTAACACAATATTGTGTACCTGGTTTAAGGGCTTAGGAAGTATTGCTAAAGTTTTCTAAAACATATTTTCATAGCAAGATATTTAAAACCAGTGATGATGAGATGTAATGTGTTAAAAATCATATTGTTGCTTACAGTTTGTATTAACCCCTCTGACAAGTTGCGTGTTTTCATGTTCTTACCCCGGAAATAGAGACACATAGAGACACCTTTACATCATTGACGTCAAATTGGATTTCTTTCTCATTTCATAGACATATTTGTATACAAGTAATAACCAGCAATTTTTTTTGCAATAACTCCTTTGAATTTACAATTATTTGTATCATACATATTTATTAGCGTTACCAGTTAAAATGTATTGAATGAAAATATCACTGTCATATTTTATATTCTTAACTGAGTGTGAATGTGTAATATTTTTTATTTTCCGGCAATATTTATGTATGCCAGTAATAGTCAGCAATCGATTTTGGTAGTAATTTTTTCATTTTGCAAATCTTTAGATTATGCAGCTATCTTAGCATAACCAGTTCAAATTCATTGATAATGACGAGTGGCTCGTAGCTCAGGACGCTGGGCCGCGCCTCTCATTCGATAGACCGTGGGCTCATTTCTTCGAGAATGCGGTGTTTTTGGCTAATATGACAGTAGGTGGCCATCCTTGGCCATCCTAGGATGTCCTTTCCCATTTTGTATTAATCCTCATTGTACTTTCTAGGGTTCCGTACTCAAAGGGTGCCAACGGATGCCCTATTACTAAGCCTCCGCTGTCCGTCCGTCCGTCCGTTCGTCCGTCCGTCCGTCTGTCACAGGGCTGTATCTCATGAACCGTAATAGGTAGGCACATTTATTTTGCCGCTATAAGAACAAATAGGTAAAATTAAAAAATAATAAAAAATAGAGGTGGCCCCCATACAAAAAACATGTTTTTTGTGTTAAATCTTGTACGATCGTACGGAACCCTTCGTGTGAGAGTACGACACGCACTTGGCCGGTTTTTTTATTTTGCTGAGTATAAGTATGTATAAATATTTTTAAGGTCTTAATAAGACCGATCAGTCATGATTCCAGTGTAATGAAAAATATAGTCAATATTTTTATAATAACTTGTAAAAAAAATATTGTTTTAGGCTTTATTCTATTTCCATAGGTATAAGTTTATGTAATTCAGAAATACACATTCAAAATTCTCCAAGGAAGAATCAGTATTTTTATAGCATTCAATACTTTTTGAGAAAGCATAAAAAAAAACCTAAAATAATTGTCAAATTACTTTCCGCAGGAAAGGTATATAATGAATAGCCATTATCAGTCTCAGTATCCCAGTGGCTCAAAGCCTCGGCGATCGACGATCGAGGTTAAGCAACCATGGGCGCGGTCGGGTCCTGAATGTACGACCGTTCAGGCAGGCCTTTGATCGAATTTCTATTAACTTAAGGCTCCTTTTTTTACTGACCGGCTGGTGTGGTTAATAGGCTCGGTGTCATCCGATTTGTATGAAAACGCGGAGTGGACGTAAACGGCAACGTCGACGTATTTACGGCAACGTTGAGTAAACTGTCAAATCAAACTCGGACTCGCAAATGTCATTTCGCTTAACGCCCACTGCGCGCGCTCTTCAATTTCTCCATACATTTTAAAACGCCAGTCGATCGGGCTCAGAAAATATAATGGAAAAAAATGGGGTACATCTGAATAATCTTGCATACTTTTAGCTCAATTTTATCTTAAAATAGTATTTAAAAATACTATTTATATATATAATAAAAGTGTGCTTGATATTATTTATACAACTTATGAAAATACAAAAAAAAAAATCATTTGCCAACGATATCCTTGTTATCAAATTTCTGGACCAAAGTTTACTAAAAAGTATTATGAACATTTTAACAAATTCGTTGAACTGGTTCAAATGTTTTTTACATCCGTGCCAATAAATGTATTTTATCTGCTTTTGGCATTTAGGTATACAAATTCTCAATTTATATCAGAGATTATTTTTAAAACTTTTACAAACTGAATAAATATGTAATCTCAAAAAAAAAAATTGTTTTATTATGTCTCCTGCATTACAATTTGATTTTCCAGGATAAAAAAAATACGAGAAGTATTGTGGGACATCCGGTTGGTACTAATTTTCTTTCGCTATACAGGTTGAACTTTTCAACTGTGCCTTCAGGGCCTAATCTGAAACTATAGGAAATGGCGAAAAACGCTGAAAGTAGTCATCAGGCGGATTTTGATAAAAACTTAAACTGCATTACTAGATTTTTCGAAAAAATCCTTACTAGGTGGTAGGGTTAATCCCACCCGGGTTGGTACCATCGCATTGAATGAACGATGGTCGTAGCGGCAATGAAAATTGTCCGTGTAGGTGTGTGTAACTATTTACAAAAAATAATGGGGAGGACAAATTTGAACAAAATTGTATCCACCTATTTTGCTAGGAATATCTAGTTAACATTTGGACTGTTTAACCCTTTCACCGCCAAGGTTTTTTGGCATAATCCTTCTCAATACGCCACACTACAATTATTTCGATAATATGCAGTCTTGAATTGTTGTTTGTTTTGTTGCAAATAGTGTGTTTCCACTGTTGAAACAGTAGAAATCTAATGAACGCTAGTATGTACTGTGCAATTATGTAAATAAAACACATTATTTCGTAATCAGTAAAGTTTTATTAATGTTTGAAGTGGAGTAGTTTTCTGTCGGATATATCCGACGATGGCGCTTGCAGAATGCCTGCTCTGACGGATATATACGTTCCTGGCGGGGAAAGGGTTAACACTGTATAATATACATTACCTCAGTGACCATTTACAGTGGAGTGGTTTTTTTTTAAATGAGGGTGGGTAGGCACAAATTGAGAAATCCTTGGGGCAAACATTTAGAAGGCCAGAAGCCGGAATCTAGGGGAGGTTCTTGTGTCTCTCTGCTGCATTGATCGGCCAATTTGAAAATGTCCAGTGGCTGGGAAATGTATGTGAGACTCCTAGGTGATGGTTTGTCCATAGCAACTCGATCTCACCACTACAAACAAAAGCTGCGGCGTCACACAGACAGGACCCACCTGCAGATTATGTTTTAACAATATTTTAAAACATCTGCCGCCCTGGTACTTTTGCCGAGATTTCGATATTTTTAAAATGACATAGAAATTCAGGGGCGGTCGTGAAAATACAACAAAGCTGCGTGGCCACACAGACAGGGCCCATTGACAGATTATAGTGTTATTAAAACATCTCCTGATAAGTTCTACCGCCCTAGTACTTGCTACAGCAAAAGTATCGGTACCGCTGTCACTTTGACAGGAAAAGTGTCGAGGACACATTGCTCCATCTAGCTCCTCATCCGCCAAACGCGCGATAAGGAAGAGTTCCAAAAATATTTATTGATGTTAGTTGTTATTGTTATGAGAATTAATTTAATAAAGTACATACATAATAATATTTTTAAGTAACTACATTGGAGAGTTTTTCCAATTTTAAATTCCGACTAATTTCGAAGGCTTAGGGAGACAGCTGCCCGCCATCTGTGGCCTATTACGAAGTATGATGCATCCCTCTAGTACATACATTAAACCCCGGTTGCACGAAGAGACGGCCGAGTTAATCAATGGTGAAACACGTCATTTTTAGTTATCCGCATAGAGTCCCTTCCATACTGTTCACACAAAGTGACGTGTTTGATAATAGTTTGACGTTGATTTTGATTTTGTCCTTTCGTGCACTCGGCCCTTAATCTGTAGCGTATACGCGCGAATAACTCCTTAATGCCTAGTACTCTAGCTAGAGTATTGAGTAATGTTCGCTGCTGACAAATCATCTGTCACTTTAAGCCTGCACAAATGGCCTCTTCACAACACCTGATTTCCTAATGCCAACTGCCTGGCATAAACCTGATTTTACAGCACACACATTGACGTACGATACGTTTCGAATTGCGTACAGTCTTCACAGCGAATACATTAATAGGTGTGTCCCGAATTGATATCGCTGCTCACAGCCAAAACTTCATTACCTGTACGATATCCAAATCGGAACGAATGCGAGCAGACATCCATGTGTCAGAGCCTAACCTGACCATCTGTAAAATGCATTGTAAGTCTCGAGAATGGGTATTCCTGGCCTAGAATTGTCTAACTATACTAATAAAAGGCGAAACGCCATCATTATTTAAGAATACAAGTGCACACTACGGATAAACATGCTTTTTGATAGTTCGAAGACAGCCATTTTACAGCATACACGGTGCACATGCCATGCTCTCAAACGTGCGTGCTTTGTACGATCTTTGTGCAGTCTAGAGTCACGTCCCTTATGTAACATAATGTTCACGAGAGTGAATATGAGCAATTCGGGACGGTCCTGAACGCGTATACTGCTGCTGTCTCTGCAATGTACGCATTTCGAAACGCACTGGAAGTATGGAACACATGTCACTTTCGCCACTATTCGATATTACTTTTGGTGAGCCTCATTTCCAGTAGCTAAGAAGCCGAGGGGAGCGCTGGGTTCGGTTCACCTCTTTCCCCAAAATGTGGTTCAGAGAGGCGATGGCTGTGCCCGTTTTGATGCTCGTGAACGGGTGCTGTTTGTAGAAACGGGCCTGCTCCAATTAGCAACATATTAGATGAAGGGCATAGTCTCTGCAAATAAATTGATATCTGTTATGAACTGTTGCATACAGCATACATTGTTGATTTTTGCGAATGTATATTAATTTAGCGTAGATTGCACAATCTCTGGTTAGTCATAATTTAAAATTAGAAGATCTTATTAGAAGAGAGATCTTTACTAAACCATAACTATAAAACTAACCAGAGACTGAGTATTTTCCTGTTGTAGTAGTAGTAGTTACTTACTAGGAATAAAATAGCAAGCGCTTTTGTAAAGTCAGACCTTGTGGAAGTTGAAAAAAATTCCAACGAAGTTTCTTGCAAAGTTCTTCTTTGCTGTGATTTTTTTCACTGGCAAATGATAAAATATGACAAATCTCAGTCTATGGATGACGAATAAACAATTGGGAAGATTACTGTTTATTTGACATGTTCACATATTGAAATGGAGGCATTAGGAGATGTTGACACAAAATAAAACAACAGTCTGATATATTGTAAATCGAATGTACTTTATTATGGGCATCTACTGAATGATAAAATTACCTAGCAAATAAATTATACTCAGTCCAAAATATACATAATAAAAAAACGTTGCCGAAATATAAAAGAATGAATATATGAAAATTTCTCAAAAACAATAGCATATATTCGTTGATTTATAAATCAAGGATTCCATATTTAATATTTCTTTCATCATATATAAATTCATTTACGCACAGTACGATGGAATCTATACATCTTATAAATCGACAAAATTATTTTAACAAATAGAAAAAAATATGGAAGCATAAATAAACATCTTTTACATTTTCGTTTCTGCTGTATTCCGTCAGCCCTCCGGTACATTCCACCACACGAGAAAAATAAAAATTGCACACGAAACACACGAATATATCAGTCTAATTAGGAATTAACATTTTTTTGGGATATGTCCAATTATTTGCGATCGTTCACCATGATTTCAAGTGAAATTCCACCAAATCTGTAGGTGTGAAGAACTTATTTCAATGAAAGAAAAAAAAAGTTGCCGCTTTGAAATTGACAAAGGTGGTGCTGCCACTTGCACCGTTGTGGGCAAGATAATGGTTGAATACACCAATGACACGTAAATTCGCGAGTTGAACCGGGGAAGAGACCCAATTGTCTCATTAATAAAAATAAGTGATTGTTGGAATCAAAATATGCACACCAACCAAATACATTGTCAGTTATATCAATTCGACCATTCAAGAAATTTCACACATTCCTTTTGGTCTGAAATGGCTCATATACACAAAGCAAGATATGTAAAAATCAGTCTGAATTATAGTATTTCAGTCAAGAATATAAAATAAAACATTTAATGACTTTACTTTCAAACTCACCTTTGCTCACAACATAGTACGCAAGCCCACACCACATTTGGGTTATAAGTCTGACGACCTGATTATTTCCTATGTTTTTTTTTTTTATGCGACCTGACATGGATGGCTAATACCACACAACTACCGTTATGATACTAGGCCAATACACCACATTCCCGAAGGAATTAGGTGCCATGCCAGGACCTTCCCTTTATGGGCACGGCTACATTGAACTGGATGGAAAACACGGACAATTTTTCATTGCCGCTTCGACCATCTTTTCATCCAATGCGATGGTACCAACCCGGGTGGGCTTAAACCCTACCACCTAGTAGGGGAAGGGGACCTACAGTACATGGATTCCGAACCATGGCGCAGCTCGCATTCGTGACGAAATGCACTTATCGAACTCTGAAAGAGAAAGAAAGTGGTGCAAGTTGGTATTGAACCCGGGCCTCTGGTACGCTAGGCCAGTCCCCGCGCCACTAGGCTACGAGCCGCTAGTTAGGAATATTCCAACGAACAGAAGGTCACAGGGGTTTTTTTAAAGACCATTCGGTTTATTTTTATAGTACCATTTTCAGGAAACGTTAGGTACATTCTTTTATTAGCTGAATTAGAAGAGTATGATCGAAGATTTTAGGAGATTTCCATAATATGATGGAAATTAATAGTTTAACTAAGTCCATGTGTCCTATGGGTCATGGATCTGAGTACCAGATTTTTTACTACATAGATCAATTAAGTAATGCCAGTGCTAATATGTAGACAGTAGGTGTGTTATCTATTTCTAGTATCATAAAAAACAACACACATAAAACATAATATTTGAACGTAAGTATGACGTAGATTTCAGTTTGATGGGGCAAGCTAGTGGACGCACTTAGTTATATATATATTATTAGTTATTTAGACATACATACTTTGTTTCGGTAAACAATTTGTCCTGCACATAATATTTACTTAACCGCTAGAAAAGTACGGCTAATTTTTAAACTGCAAAACTTCATTTGAAGCTAGCATATTGTATTTTCATAGGGTGAATTTAGTATTTTTTTTTAAAGTAAAGGAATTAATAAAAATATAACACATCTGAAAAATACTCACTTCAAATGGTCACAAAATGGAAATGACCCTTTATTTGGAGATACTATTAACAAGTTTAATTCATCCTTGCAAGAAATAATCACGTCACCATACTTATAACCCAAGAGTAGTGAGGGCTTACGCACTAATAGACTAGGAGGTCGCGACAAAAATGGTAACGATAACGTAAATGGCTGAAAGTGGGTTCACAGGATAAAGACTAACCTTTTGAAGCTAACTGTGTTAGTCTGCCTGTTCCAGATGCAGAGTTATGGTGACAAAAAATATATATGATAAGATAAATGAATGCAAAGGACGAAGCATGAAAGTATCAGTACATACTTAGTTACCAATAAAAAAACTGAACAAATTTTTGGTTGCATTTGTTAGTTATAGGCGATTTAGGTTATAGATATAACTTTAGGTATATTTAAGTATTTAATAAAAAAACCGACTGGTTATTGTTGCATAATTAATAGGTATCAATGTTTCTAGAAAATCTGTACATTCATCAGCAGTTACATACCAACATCTATTTTATATAGCCAATCTAGATAACGCAACCACTGGGAACAGGCAGACCGACATATTTAGCATCAGAGGGTTGGTTTCTAACACGTGAACCCAGATTCAGCCATTTACCTTATCGTGACCAAAAATGTCGTGACCTCCCGGAATATAACAAGATAGAACCTGCAATAACTTATGTTGATACAAAAAGACAAAACCACAAAAAGATAACCTATACACACATTACATGTAAATTAATTAACCAACTCAATAGCAATCAACTAATATATTTATTCAATGTAAATAAAGATTTCGCACTGATTATTATAATCAACGTAGATACAAACATTAAATTCATCTTTACCTAATATATATTCACAATGGAACATTTGATTGATGTATCAATTCAGGTAATGATATGAAATCACTTAATAACTAAAGAAATAATAAAGGATATGATGATTTCTTTTAGACGAACTGACGTAACTAAAAGATTGTTTAAAACATTTTTATTTCCCCGTGTCAGTTAGGTTTAGGAGTCTTCAGGCAAACTGCAAAAAAGGGCGATGAAATTGAATAAAAATGGCATTAATAAGCACTCTTGTCAAACAATCAAATCGAATCGAATATATTTAGTATAAAACAAAACATTGGCCGAATGTTTTGAGATAAAATGTTGTATGGTTAATTTAGAAGTGTCATCTTTTGAACGGAAGGACATTAAGAATGTTCCTAACCTTCAAGTTTTCTTGGACGCAATACACAAAGTGTAATGGACTTTGAGGCACTAATCAATTATAAAAAAAATTGAAACCAATAAACCTGAAATTCTGAAAATGTTTTGGGGGAAGAAACTATGACAACGGCTATACATAATATTTAATATTTATGATTTACTAGCTGATGTACCCGGCTCCATTCGGGTCAATGTCGTTTTAGACTGATGTCGGGCCGAATTATTTCTTTGATATTACATGAGTCTTTTCTTTTTTATCTTTCTTTATCTTCTATTTTACCCCCTTCGAGTTTAACTTTAGCCACAAAAGCTAGCCTACGTCTTCCTCCAAGGTCCAAATTATCTCTATACCGAAATTAATCACAATTGGTTCACCGGTCTAAATTTGAAAACGCAACAGAGTTACTTTTCTTCTTCTTCAGCCCTTTGCTCATCACTGCTGGACGTAGGCCTCCCCCAGACTTTGCCGAGTAGTGCGATCTTTCCTTGTTTTCTTCGCCAGTTGCCACCTGCTGTCTGACGTATATCGTCTGACCAACGCCGACGCTTCTTTTTATAAGGTCTCCACATCAACACATAAGTGCTCCATCTGTGGTCATCTCTGCGACATTATGTGGCCGGCCCCCTGCCATTTGAGTTTAACGGCTCTATGCATACTACTTAGTTACTTTTGAATTCATAATATAAGTATGGATTAGTACCTTAAAGTCTACTTTGTATGGGTCGACTGTCCTAACAAAACATTTTGATTTTGAAATCCATGAGGCAAGTTTTGATGGAAGTACATTTTTGCTTCCTTAACCAAGTGAATAGACAATTTTAATAATCGCTTAATATATTACATATAACGCACACTTCGGGACAAACAATTCAAAACGTACAAGTCACCTAGAATAAAAAAATTGGAACATTTTGTCTTTTAACGGTTACATTAGTGACTAAACAAAGTAAGTTCTAACATCGACACAACCCACAGTTCTTAAACCATAGACACAACTCTATCCCTAAGTTGGCAACACTGTCGCTCCGCTGGCGCAGTCTTGTTTTCAAATTATATACAAGCCACGCATTACGTTTCAATGTGATCGTATTCATTTTAACTGTAATTTTTATAATAATTCTCGCAATGCAAGGAATGAAATTTATTAATACAAACAGTACAGAATTAATTATCTTTGCAGCTTTCAGTCAAATAATAACCTCTATAAATCTAGATGCGTAAAAAAAACTTTATTGATATTAAAGCAGACAATAATGCTTGGAATTCAGGTTAGGACGAAAATATTCATTAGAACCGATTAATAAAGAAGAAAAAAAACTACAGGTGTTTAAAAAAGAGTAATTAAACTTTAAACTGGGGTTCATTCTATTTTTCATAAACAATGATAGTGAAAATACCAAGATAAACACTTTCTCCTTTTACTAAAAAACCTAGATCATCGCCTGAATAGTTACATAATGTTTTATCCCTTTCTTTCGAAATCGAAACTGCAAAGGACAAAACATTGGATAACTACTCAGATGATGATCTGGATTTATTAGTAACAGGGTTAAACTATGCTCCCCATACATAAGTAGTTTACTAATCATTTGAAAACCACTGTTCCAATATACTTGATATTATATGTATTTAATAATATCAGGTAATGGAAGTCTGTTTCTGCTAGTTTTATTTTATTTTGAAACTACAAAACAGATTTGAATGACAGCAAAAAGAACATTTTCAAACAATTTCTCTTTTCTCTGTGGTTCGACACAGAATATGTTTCTCGAAAAAAGAAAACCAAAAAGATATTTATGGTTTCGCAAAATGTATCCAGTGTCAAACTATAGGTAAAACAAAAATTGTATGAAGTTTGGAGTTCATTGATGAAAAAAAAAACAACCGCAGATATTGAACAGTGGTTTGTGAGGTGTAAATTACGTTTCCACTTTATTATATTCACCTAATAATATTTAGCGAAACCTCATGTTGCAAGAACCCTGTATCGATATTCGATTTCGCATACACAAACAAACATAAAAACATTTTAAGGTAAATATGGCATAGATTAAGGTAAAATTTGCTAACTTGTCATAGTGTATTTCAGTTTGATGGGGCAAGCTAGTGGACGCACTTAGTTCAATATTATCACTGTTACTAATAAACCCAGATCATCGTCCAAATATTTATACAATGTTTTGTCCCTTTCTCTCGAATTCGAAACTGCATGGCAATGCTAAGGACAAAACCTACATTTATTAGTAACAGGTTATATGCTTTTAGACATATATACTTCGTTTCGGTAAACAATGTATGCTGCACATATTTACTTAACCACTTAAAAACTGCTAAACTTAATTTAATGCTTGCATATTATATTTTCATAGAGTGAATTTTGTTTTTTTTTCTCATTTCACTTGCAACACAACTTTGAAAATTTCCCACAAGTCTCACTCGGATAAAACTTCACATTCCCTAAAAATATGGTAGCCTCGCTTTTTGCCATTAATAATTATGATTTATAAAATGTGGTACGCGTTCAACAAACGCGGAACAATACGCCTAAATCTTCGCAACAAACACACCTGTCATTTTACAACCAAACAGTCTCCTGTCACTGGAATAGTCCTTATACTGTCTTTAAATCTATACGGCTATATTTTACACTTATCCGCATAAGTAGTCAGTTGATGTTTTTTTCTTGAGTCCGCACATTCTCATTGGTCGGTCGTGTTAGTCGGCTATCCATTTCATAACCTGCAATATGTAATAAAATTATGAATGTTAAATATATTTTGTTACAATTTACAATTCCATATCAAATGAATAAGTGAGTACCGAAATTAATAGAAATTCACGAGTATCAGAAGCGTACCCACGTTTTACACTGACAGTAGCGCCGGCCAGTCAGTTAGTTCACTTAAGAAACGTTTGTTGCACTGAATACTTTGTATTGTATTGTTTTATTGCATTCATAGGTAGGTAACCTACACCTAAACATGTCAAGAATCGTTATGCTAGGTCTATGTCAGAAATATAAATGTCGCATACTCTATTTCCATGCATATAAAAACTGGCAAACATACTTTGCCAGTCACAAAATAAGTTTAAAACTTAAGTAGTTGATTAAGCAATGCCACCGCTCGCAAGAAAAACATAAGGAGAAACGTAAAAAATAAATATAAAAAAAAACAAAAGATTAAAAAAAACAATAATTATGATTCTGAATTATGAATATTGAATTGAACTTAACCTAAATCTGGTGTATAGTGCCTGTCTGTTCTGTGCAGTTCTTACGTGTCGTTGGATCTTGGAAAACATCAGGAATGAGCGAATTCGTAAGCAAACTGACTGGCCGGTGCTACCGTAAGTGTATTTTTATCACAAAAGTGTGGCTACACTGCCGATATATGGTTGCGCTATTATTCTGCAGTACTGCATCAGATTCCATAGAATGAATGAATGAATAAATTCTTTAATGTTCACAGAGAATATATACAATTACAGAGAAAACAAACAGCAAAACAACAATACTGCACACAGGCAGAGTGATTTCTTCCAGTGAACCCAGGAAGATTTAAGTTATAAGATTATAAGACATTCTTTAGCAGAACCTAAAACACTGGATGGTAGGTTAGGTTAGGAAACATTATGTACTCTTTAGCGGGGACCTCTTTAGCGGGAAATTATGTACCCGTGCGCTTCTATCTCTCTCCATCTCGCACGCGACACTCACCGCACGCTCACAGCAGGTTGGCGGCGCTGTCCCGTATCTTGAGACTGAAGACGGTGGCCAGCACGGCCAGCGCGGCGGTGACCAGGTCGGCGGCGATGTAGCCGTGCGGCGACAGGCCGCCGTACGGGCTGCTGGCGACCATCGCGCCCGCGTACACCGGCGACATTATGTACCCGTGCGCCTCTATCTCTCCCTCCTGCGCGTGACACTCACCGCACGCTCACAGCAGGTTGGCGGCGCTGTCCCGTATCTTGAGACTGAAGACGGTGGCCAGCACGGCCAGCGCGGCGGTGACCAGCGTGGCGGCGATGTAGCCGTGCGGCGACGGGCCGCCATACAGGCTGCTGGCGACCATCGCGCCCGCGTACACCGGCGACATTATGAACCCGTGCGCCGTGCAACTGCGCCGGAGGGAAAAATGCGACTTTTAGTGGACTAGATATCAACCACTTAGAACAATACAGTGGGCAACTTTAAGCGGGTTGCAATTCATCTAATTGCAACCCGCTTAAAGTTTGACTTAAATTAAAATGGTTTATTTATTATTATTTATTCTATGACATGACACATAATAAGCACCTAACGACTGGTCACAATATTCGCTGATTGTATTAGTTTACTATTGCGTATCAAGATAGATTGATTATTTTCCACTATTGTATGATTGCATGGAAATAGCTTAATTAATTATCTCCAATTTAATTCAATGGTTGTAGAAGTTGCTATAACAAGGACACATTAGTTCCAAAACTCAGGATTTTGTTTTACTAGCTGGATTCTTGACATAATGACAGCTCGACCAGTCAGTAGACAGAATTAAGAGCCATGATTAAAATAATTTAAATATAAATACACTCACCGCAAATGAGTAGGGTAGGACTCAATGATGTGCAGAATGACAGTGAAGTGTGCGACCGTGAGGAGGCACTTGAACACCGCCTCCATGATGTATAGCGCTGTCTCGCTCACCACGAAGTAGATCGCCGGCGTCAGCATGCACACCGCAAACAGCACGATCGCTGTAACAAATGAGTTGGGTAAGACTCAACGATGTGCAGGATGACGGTAAAGTGTGCGACCGTGAGGAGGCACTTGAACACCGCCTCCATGATGTATAGCGCTGTCTCGCTCACCACGAAGTAGATCGCCGGCGTCAGCATGCACACCGCAAACAGCACGATCGCTGTAACAAATGAGTTGGGTAAGACTCAACGATGTGCAGGATGACGGTAAAGTGTGCGGCCGTGAGGAGGCACTTGAACACCGCCTCCATGATGTATATCGCCGTCTCGCTCACCACGAAGTAGATCGCCGGCGTCAGCATGCACACCGCAAACAGCACGATCGCTGTAACAAATATGTTGGGTAAGACTCAACGATGTGCAGGATGACGGTAAAGTGTGCGATCGTGAGGAGGCACTTTAACACCGCCTCCATGAGGGTGGATCATAAAGTTTTTGGAATGACCATGAAAACAATGAAAATTCGATTGAAACTAAATTTTGTTTTCTACATAATCTCCTTCCTATTCAATACACTTAGTATACCGCTTTTCTAGATTGATTATTCCATCCTTAAAAAAATATTGTTTATGAGCCTCGAAAAACTCCTCCACAGCAGCCATGACCCCGTCATTATTCTTGAATTTGGTTCCACGGAGATTTTCTTTCAATTTTCGAAATACATGAAAATCACTAGGGACTAACTCCAGTTAAAAAGGCATGTTGAGCCAAACTTTGGGATCGACGTACCGGTGGCGGGTCGACGCATTTTCAAGGTCAAGCGGACCGTCGCTTCTCATACGCTATTTACTCTACGGCGAGGGCGCGGTACTCACAGGCGGCGCGACACCGCTGCGGCAGCAGGGCAAGCGGCGCGGCGGCGGCGTGCGCGGCGCCCACGTACTGCTGCTCGGCGAGCGCGCCCGCCAGGTTGGACGTGAGGTCCGTGTGCAGCCGGCAGCCGGCGCGCATGCCGCGCACCACCGTGTCGCGCAGCACGCACCACGCATCCATGTCGCGCGACAGCTCCACGTCCGTCTCGAACAGGCTGCGGACATCAAGTTATTTTTTTTTTTCTTAGACAGGCAGCCAAGGCTGATGTGTCTAAATCATGTTCAAGTATGAATATAACTTTTTATGTTTGTGAAATTTTTTTTTGTCCTATGGTAGTTCACTTAATCACTTCCTCGAATTCTAAGAATTAATATATGATTTGTTGCCTCGCCTCTAACGAATAGATTAATGGTGAAAGAGAAGTAGGCAGGTAGGAAGCGGGGAGAGGGGGTAGGCACATGCGTAGCATTTCACATGCAAGTTATAACGCACAAATGGGGTGAGAGCAGGGGAGAGGTAGAAGCGCTGGTACGGATATTTCGTAACGCTGCTTGTGCTTGTTGATTTTTATTTGGATATCATATCAGCACCCTTACTATACTAAATAATAGTCGTCTTTTTATTAGAACTATTGAATCATTTATCGATACCACACACATGAGCAAGAAATTTCACGTCTATCGCACGTGGCCTACACGCAAATATCTTTTTGTCTATGTTTGCTGTTGAGCAAGGCGCTAAACGGATGTGATTCCACAAAATAACTTCCCTAAACAAGAAATTTAAAAACTCCACTCACCTAGAATTCACAAAAAGTGTCCCCTTGAAGCTCGTAAACGACGTCTTGATGTTCGAGAACGTCACGTAATAGAACGAGCAGTTCCGGAACTGCACGTGCGACATGAACATGTCGCGGAACGTGCAGTTCGCGAACGTCGTGTTGATGAACTCCATATTCTCCATCGTCCGGTTGTAGTACGCGTTCTCGTACGTCTCGTTGACCGTCGTCCTGCGCGCCGCGTCGAATTCGTCGCTCTCCATCTGCAGGACGGTGGCCGGCGCGTACGCGCTGATCGCGTAGTACACGAACATGCCGAAGAAGAGCGTCCCGGTGAGTGTCGCGGTCGTGTGGATGTACTGCTTGGAGAACAGCTGGAAGAACGCTTGCCAGAACTGAAAATGGCATTTTATTTTGTGAGTGAAGGGAAAGAGTTCAGAGACGAGCTACCAAGACACCATCGGCATTTGAAAATTAGCTGTATGAAATTCGGCTAATAAGAATAAAGAGATGGAGTGGAACTGGTTGCGACCTCAAGATATTGAATGGCCACTGTAAATGGTATATCGCATAATAAATGTACATGGTATTTGGTGAGTGAAGAGACAAGCTACAAAGACACCATAAGCATTTGATAATAGGCTGTATAAAATTCGGCTAATATGAGGAAAGAGATGGAGTGGAACTGATTGCGACCTCAAGATGTTGAATGGCCATTGTAAATGGCATATGACATAATAAATGTACAAAGTATATAAAACAATAAAGAATTAAAGTATCCGACCGTGCCATTGCCCCTAACACACTTTAGGGACTTTTCCACCTATTGTTGATTAGCTTACTCGTCACATATTAAGGGCCTTTCTTAGCAGCGTTCAATCAATACCAATACCCTACTAATCAGCACTTTAGTAATGAAGACCCTTTAATTGTCGATTAAAATAAATCAGCACTTGGTGAAAACCAGGCTTATGGCATTAACCCTTTGAAATTTCCTTGCTTACGCGGCAAATAAAAAATGTTTTGGAGCGTGAATTACCCAATGCTTCAGTTAAGTGACCCTTCCCGGCGGGACTAAGTCATTCGCAAGCACGGTACAAAACCGTGCTATTGCGCTCCGGGACCTTCAAAGAAAAACACACGACCGGTGTAGTAAAAAATCGATCAAATACCAAATTGATTATAAATCTTCATGAAACAAGCTATGTCTGATAACTAATCTTTTTAAGATGTTTTTAATTTATCGTTGAGCAATCCAAATTTATTGTTTAAAACACGCGAAAAATTCAAATTGCTTTCAGTCAACTTAAAATCCTTTACAAAGTCCGTGATCATTTAGCTCAAGAGGTTCGACACATACTTACCGATGCTCTCATACTATCACAGTTGGACTATTGTGATACAGTATATGGACCATGTCTATTAAAGCAAACCGAAAAAAGAATTCAGCGTGTTCAGAATGCATGTATACGTTTCTGTAGACCACTGCGTAGAAGGCAACGAATAACTCCAGTTCTGAATAGGCTGAACATTCTTAATATGGGAAACAGAAGGGCACTTCACCTGGCCTCTCAGATACATAGAATTGTGCATACTCATACTCCAGAACTGCTTTATACTAAATTGTCTTGGGCTGGCGAGCGGCACAGGTACAATACTCGCGCAGTAGGTAATCTGCTTACCGTCGCCAAACATAAGGGGGCGGCTTTTGAAGGATCTTTTAGATATGCTGCTACCAAATGTTGGAATAATATACCTCCACCCATTAAAGCAATATGTAGCAATAAGGTTTTTAAAAAGAAATATAAAATGGTTTTAATTAATCTTCAGCAATCCCAGTGAAATGTTGATTACATTCTTTAATAATCTGGTTCTTGTGTTTGTGAAAAAAAATTGCATTGAAATGTTGTTTACTTTTGTTAAAATATTTTCCTTGTTGTTGTTGTTGTTGTTGCATCATATGTTATTTGTATTCTAGTTTGTTTCTTTCATTTAGTTTTTTTTGTGATTTCCGCTACCTCAAAAATGTTTTTATTTACTTTTTAGATAACAGGAGTTCACTTAAAACCAGCTGCGATGGAACTAATATGTTCTATCGCAATGTGCTGTTTGAAATCCTTTTCAACAATTCATTTAAATTCAATATGTTACTTTTTTATATCTGTTTATTTATTATAATGTTGTGTGTGTAATCGATTATGTAATTGTTGAATAAATGTATTTTCTTTCTTTCTTTCTTTCTTTAATTCGAACTTTCAGACCTTATAACTTAGAAACCAAAAACAATTGTACAATTCCAACAGTTATCAGACATCTAGTTCGATCAAATAAAGCTATTATGAGCAACATTTTTGATCTCTCATCAATCAAACACTATGCACATTGTCTGCTTTGTGGACATGTTGCATCTTCCTCATCACTGAGCCTGTCTTTTTCCTTGAAACATAGTAGGTCCCTGAGCGCAATAGCACGGTTTTGTACCGAGCCCGCGAATGAGTTAGTCCCGCCGGGAGGGACACCTTAAGTAAGGCATATGTGGTGAGGTAAGGTTAGATGCCCGCAGCGTGTACCCACCGACTTAACGCTGTGCCGCATGTCCTGCAGGGCGGTGGAGGGCGGCGGCGGCGGCCGCGGCGGCGCGCGCTTGCCCGGCGGCTCCAGCTCGCCGAGCCGGTGCTCGCTGCCGACGCCGGCGGGCGCGCCGCCGCCGCCGCTGCCGCAGAACCGCGTCCGGTTGCCGCTGTGCACGCTCTGACGATGCGACAGACCGATTTAGAATGAGAATTCGATGTTGCACGCAAGGGAACGTTCCCATGCCACGTGACCAATTTTAGGCCACTTTTGGACCCCCTCCTCCCTGTGACCACGCATGCTATCGTGACTCATCCCCCCGCCGTTTTCACTTGGTATTGTAAACTGGCTGAAAGTGTCGCAAAAGTTATTGTAAACTGGCTGAAAGTGTCGCAAAATTTATTGTAAACTGGCTGAAAGTCTCGCAAAAGTTATTGTAAACTGGCTGAAAGACTCGCAAAAGTTATTGTAAACTGGCTGAAAGTGTCGCAAAATCTATAGTAAACTGGCTGAAAGTCTCGCAAAAGTTATTGTAAACTGGCTGAAAGTCTTGCAAAATTTATTGTAAACTGGCTGAAGGTCTCGCAAAAGTTATTGTAAACTGGCTGAAAGTCCCGCCTGCCGGACAATGCGGCTGTCCATTGGCGTGCCTGACGACTGCTAGCAGCTGTCCGCTGTTCGTTGTCTTTGTTGTCTTTTGATTGGGGGAGTGTGATTGAGAAGCGGAGAGGTGGAGCGATTGGGAGATATTAGACGGGGAGAGAGAGATATGAGAGGAGTCGGAAAAGGGGGGGTGAGATATTGAGAGGGATGAGAGTGGGAGAGAGACGGAAGAGAGTGAGAGAGAGGGAAGGGGAACGAATGAAAACTTTCAGTGCAAGTGTCATGGTTAATGCAGGCAAGCTGAACCTGCCGCGAACAATATAGGGACCGGGATATATTCGGTGCAAGCAAGGGTAACGGTGGCCCCTCACCTGGTAGACCTGCAGCGCGTCGACCTCGCGGCCGCTCTCGAGCAGGTACCGCGGCGACTCCTGCGTCCACACGAGGCACACCAGCGCCGAAAGGATCGGCAGCGTGCACAGCAGCAGGTATCTGACGAACGGACAACGCGCGTTCGTAGTTCACTATCAGTACCGGCGTCTCGTTTTATGTGGGGCCCCAAAATCTTAATATATACAGTGTAATCTCACTAATCCGGCCAATACTCCGGCACCCTCCGCCCACGGCCTCGCTTCACATGGGCAGAAGAAAACGGCATATCTGCCAAAGATATTATAATTCTTTGCAACATGCGAGAAAAGGTTTTTAAGGTGGCCCAACCCGGCGGGCCTAACTCATTCGCGGGCACGGTACAAAACCGTGCTGTTGCGCTCTGGGACCTTCTCTGTTTCAAAGAATAAGAAAGGCTCCGTGATGAAGAAGATGCAACATGTCCACAAAAAAGACAATGTGCATAGTGTATGACTTGGTAAGATTTACGAAAATTTTAATTTCAAAACGACTTATAGCTAAAAGTAAACCACGACCGCTGTAGTCAAAAATCTAATAAAAACCAAATAGATTATAAATCTTGGTTAAATAACCTATGTCTGATGACTAATCTTTTTAAGATGTTCTTACTTTATCATTGCGTAATCAACCTCCAAATTTATTGTATAAAACGCGCGAAAAATTCGAACTTTCGGACCTTATAACTTAGAAACCAAACACAATTTTACAATGCCAATGGTCATCAGACATCTAGTTCGATCAAATAAAGCTGTTTTGAGCAAAATTTTGGATCTCTAACAAGAAATATGGGCGTGATCTTCTTTCCCCTTTTGTATGGGGAGATGAGCGGGATGGGCCACCTTAAGCAAGGACTACAAGTTGCACAAAAGCAGACCTAAATTAAGGATTATTTCAAAACTAGTCAATCACATATGTACCTACATGTTAATTTAATACATTACATACATTTATTCCCTATATGAAATGGTTTATTTAATTCATTGCCTATGACTTTTTCACTATAACCCAGTAATCAGAACATTCCAACAGGATTAGTTAGATTGCAATGTATAAGCATAATACACTCACTCATGCATCACAATATCTCTGAAACCACTGACCCTAGAGTATTTAAATTTTCAGAGTGGCATCTTTTACGATGAAAGCGCAACTAAGCAAGGATTTTTAATTAATTAATCATTAATAATTTTATATAGGTTATATCAGGAAACACCATCATTGTTGCAATCAATCAATAAATCTCATGCAGGAATATTATACATACTTATTGTTAAGGTTGCTCTCAAACCATTACATTAGAGATAAATAGTCGTAACCGAAACTAAGACTAACGAAAAGTAGTACTTTGCGACGTCACTTTGACACGTTTTGTATGGACGAAATCTCAAAGTAATGCAAAGAGACGTCACAAAGAACTACTTTTCGTTAGTATTAGTTTCTAGCTGGGGTTAATGGGAGAAATAGTACAATAGCAGCACTACTATGGTCTCATTGGAAAGGAAATTTATTCAGCATCATTGTTACAGTCCATAAATCACAATGAACCAATAAATCTTGAAAAATGTACATGTAATGCGCCCAAGGGATTTAATAAAGATTTAAATTGGAAAGCAAAGGAGAATGCTAAAATCCAGTCCCCTTAAAAATCATTCGTGTTTTGTATTGACACAAATTGAATAATTTATATTTATTATTTAAACATATTTTAAACCATCTGAATCCCCATTTTTCACGCCTGGTTACTCGTTAAATAATTAAAATGAATAATTCAAAATGACTTATTTCTTACTAACAATATAAATAAGACAAGGACAGAGCATCGCATAGTACTTCCGTTCTCACAAGACGTGTTCGGGTAGCCTGCTTCATGCCATTCTGTCCGGTAAGGGAGAAAAAAAGGCGTAAATACGTATGTTAAATTATCCCTAGGACCCATGTGAAGGATTGTTGCTTATGAAATGATCCATTTTTATTGCGTTTGGGCATGAGCATTTTTCTCTATGCTCTGCTCTCTGGTGTCTCTAAAACATTCATAACCTCATAACCGCTTTTTGTCAATAACTTTAAAATGGCAATTAATTTGATCTTCAAAATTCATAACTCGAAAAGATAAATTATTTTCTAAATTATAACACTGGTTTAAAAGATAGACACAACAATTTTGAGGGGCCCAAAATCTATGGGGCAATGGGCATTCTCCTTTAATTAGCGTCATCGCTACAGTCCACAAATCACAATGAACCAAAAACTCTTGAAAATTTTACATGTGATCAAGGGAAATTTAATTAGCATCATCGCTACAGTCTAGAAATCATAATGAACATTTTTTTTTTATGTGACCTGACATGGATGGCTAATACCACACAACTACCGTTATATTAGCCCAATACACCACATTCCCGAAGGAATTTGGTCCCATGCAAGGACCTTCCCTTTATGAGCATTTTTCATTGCCGCTTCGACCATCTTTTCATCCAATGCGATGGTACCAACCCGGGCGGGCTTAAACCCTACCACCTAGTAGGGGAAGGGGACCTAAAGTTTTACATGGATTCCGAACCATGGAGCAGCTCGCATTCGTGACGAAATGCACTTATCGAACTCGGAAAGAGAAAGACAGTGGTGCATGTCGGTATTGAACCCAGGCCTCTGGTACGCTAGGCCAGTCCCCGCGCCACTAGGCTACGAGCCGCTCAAACATAAAACTCTTGAAAAATGTACGTGTAAGGGGCGACCAAATTAAACACACGAGTGAAGCGCCCGACGGGGACCGACCTGTGCCACGCGCTGAAGTGCTCCCTGTTCTCGAGCACGGCCCCGCGGCCCGTCGCCGGCACGACGGCGCGCGCGAGCCCGCCCGCGTACAGCGCGCCCGCGCCCGGCGCCAGCAGCAGCGTCGCGAGCGCGCGCGCTCGCCGCGCCCGCGGCCAGAACTCCGCCGCGTACGCGAACACCGTCGGCGCGATGCCGCCCGAGCCGAGCGCCGAGCAGAAGCTGTGCGGGGAGCACGATACGAGAGAAGGGTGAAGGTGGGAACACACAATAGACTTAAGACTTAAAGACACAGAGTTAAAGGTGGCTCCACACCATACACTTAGAATGTAATGAAATGAAAAAAAATTCCTTGCGAGCCAATATGGTTTACAAAAAGGCGTAATAATGTCACGAGGCATTCTCTAACATTCAATCTTAGAGACGTAGGAGAGGTGTGGGGGCAAAAAAAACTGACCAAGTTCAAGTCGGACTCCGTACCATTGTAGAAGATTTAACACAAAACAAATCACGTTTTTTATATGGGGCCCCACTTTAATTTTTATAATTTTTTTATATAACCTATTTGTTGTTATAGCGGCAAAATAAATACACACTCTGTGAAAATTTCAGCTGCCTACCTATTGCGGTTCATGAGATAACGCCCTGTGACAAACGGACGAATGGACGGATGGGCGGAAAGACGCCATTTTCTCTTTTTGCGTGGCTATACTAGGGTCCAACCTAGAGTAAAGGCGAAATAAACCTTCATACATGTTGCAATAATCTATTCCATGGCTTAGCAGAGGATCAGCTTACACCACAATTATTGGTAGTATTTATTAACAGCTAGGAATAAAGGACAACCCGTGTCCTACACTGTCGGCCGTGGACAGGAAAACGGAGTGTGGGAAGACCACCCGTCAGGTGGGACGACGACATCAAGTGCGTCGGCGGAAAACAGTGGTTCCGTACCGCTGAGGGCCGAGAGGACTGGAGAAAAATTGGAGAGGCGTATGACTGACTGACTGACAGGAATAACTAAGGAATTGTGATGGTGTAAATGTTTATTAGTAAGGCTGCAAGTGTTGTGATATAGACGCATGAACAAAAACTGAGTTAAGGATGTTCCGACCCATACAATGTTTTTTTTTAAACAGAACGCAAAAAGTATTGCACTTTAAGGCACGAATTCGTCAAAAATATTAAATATAGCCATAGTAGTTGCAGCGGAAACATATTCACAATTTCAGGTTTAATGGTTTCGTTGTAATTTCCGATTAGAAGTTTAACACCGTTAGATGGCGCTGTTAAATAAAAATCGTATTTAAATAAATTGTAACAAAACCAATAATCCTGAAATTGTGAAATTGTTTTCGCTGCAAGTAATATGACTATATTAAACTTTTATTATTAATTCGTGGCTTAAAGTGCAATACTTTTTGCGTTATGTGTGCAAACAACTTTATATGGGTCGGAACAGCCTTAACCTATAAGATATAGTTATTAATTTAATAAATAATAGTATACCATTTATATAATAATAATATTTCTCACCGCGCCATCATGAACGTGCCGTAGGTGGGCATGAACGCGGCGATGGTTGAGAAGACCGCGTTGACGGCCAGGCACGAGACGAGCGTCCGGCGGCGGCCCATGCGGTCTGCGAGGTTCCCCCAGCCGGCTGCGCCCACGCACAGACCTAGCAGGCTGATCATGCCTGGGGACACGTAACATAACTAATATAAACTCCTGTAGAAATCACAGATTAGGCCGGTGATAGAATACTGTAGCCACATATGGGAAGGAAGACCCCATTGCCTGTTGGCGTCCTTGGACTCAATTCAGCACCGAGCGGCCCGTCATGTTGGTGGATTCTCACTAACCTTGCCAGGTCTTCTCGCTGTTCAGGATGCAGAATTCGATCTCGGCGGAGGGCAACACGAACGGGATCACCGAGCACTCGACGGTGGCGCCACTGAGCGCCAGCCTGCCGCCAGCAGAAACCGCAGTTGCGACTTGATGCAACCCGCCTGCAATATTCATTAGTCGGGCTGCGACGGCAGCACTCACCGAGCCAGCTCTTCTCGCTGTTCAGGATACAGAACTCGATCTCGGCGGAGGGCAGCACGAACGGGATCACCGAGCATTCCACGGTGGCGCCGCTGAGCGCCAGCCCCGCCGCTAGCAGCAGCCGTAGTTGCGACTTGCCGCAGCCCGCCTGCAATATTAAATTAATGAATAAATAAACAGTTTCATCAGAAAACTATTCTAATTTAAATACATCAAATTGTTGGTGTCATGTATCCTGCAAGAAAATATGAAATAACTTATATTCATTCTACAAGGCGACCTGGCATTTGCTATCTAACCTGCAACCCTGCTATATCCACATACCCCTGCAAGGAACTCAGATGTAATAGGTCTTTAACTTTGAAATTGGAGATTTTCAATATCTGTGGCTTGGCGCACAATTCGAAATTTAAATAAATTTTATTCGAAAGCCATGTCATTTTAATTTCAAATTCAGTCATTTGTTTTTAGATAGTGTTATGCCCGTAATATTTTTTTGAATTTAGACTATTATTTAAGTGGGAAAAATTTCAACACTTCAGAGGCAGTATACATTTGCTGACTTCATCGCCTCCTGTCCGGCAGACTTCTACAGGGATAAACGAACTGCCACCAAATAGCAAAATTGTATAGATAATTTGGGCCAGTACTTTGAATGACTAAAATAAAAAAAATAACCTACATTTTTAAATCTTCAATTTTATAGGTAAAGACCTAGTATTAGGTGAAACAATTAATGTTACTTCTAAGGAGCATAGATGGCACCAAAGTGGTCAGTCCGAGTTCTCACCTAAATCGGCGTTTACGGAACTTCGCCGTTACGTAAAAATTTCAAACTGCATACAAGTTTTTACTAGATATTCTGTGGTTTTACTTCTTCAAACTATCAAAGTCAAACTCGGACTTCCGATTTGTATGAAAACGCAAATTCGGCGTGAACGACAACATTAATCTAATTACGGCGACGGTGAGAAAGCTGTCAAATTAAACTAGGAATCGGAATGGTAATGCGCTTAACGTCTACTGTGCACTCTATTCAATTAAATAAATGTAAACGCCAATTTAGGTGACAACTGGGACTAGGGGCATAGTGTCACCAACACAGTGACAGAAGCACAGAATATATAAAGTATTACATCCAGTAGCTCGACTCCATACAAAGCCCTGATTTCGTGCACCTGTACAGGCACATTTCGCTTGTATGGGCTCTAAGCTAGTTTCGCGGTGCTGAACTGTCGTGAATGGTCCTTCGAGGTCATCTTTTTACAAGTAACAGAACCAGCAGTACTCCGCCAATATTTAAGTGACAACCCCGATACTCGATGGAGGGAATATCGTCAGTATACTGATAAAACCCTTTAAGTGAAGAAATGAGAGTTTCGAGATAAATGGACTTGAAAGTTTAATAGCTCATAGCGGTTGGTACAATTGTCCATGTGTTTACACAACCTAACTTTAAAACTAAACGTCATAGCAAAATATAGGTTTGACCGTAAGAAAGAGCTTGGAAAATTAAGTAAACCTGCATTATTAACTCATTTTACTAAAAAATGTCAATTAGAGGGTTTTACCAGCATATTTATCTCAAAAATCACTTGAGTTGAGCTACTGCTGAGCCCCCGGTCGCACAGTTATATATCTACTGTGACAGAAGCGCGTCACCTGTCGTATCGCCTCCTCGTGGAACTGGCTGAGCGCGCTGCCCTCTCCGCAGTCGATGAGCTCCCCGCTGTCGGTGCCATCGGGCGCGTTGAGCCCCGCGCCCAGCGTCGCGCCGTCGGCGGGCATCTCGCCCGCGCCACCCGGCTCGCGCCACGCCATCCTGCCCCAGGCGGCGCCTGCCGCGCACGTAGCGCGATACGATTTTTGAGGTTATACTCCTTTAGGCAGTGATATGTAAAAGGTAAGGATATGCCCTTTCATACAATTCTGTCGCTTGTTGCAGTGTCCCTATATTTATTTAGATTTTTATGTAATTCTTGCTCGGTTTTACCACACAATTGGGCATTTTTGGGGCGTATTATTAGCCAGAGGCGACGCACAGGCGTATGACTAGAGCGAGCGGCTGTCTGGCGACAAAATAGTGTCTCCGCGACGCATAGAACACCACTTTTCTTTCTCCCTTTTTGTTGTTTGGAAGAGCCTGTCCTTGCTTAGTACAATTATGTCAATCTCTTAAGAACGGCCCGTAAGCTATGCTCCCCATACAAACGTAGTTTACTAATCATTTGGAAACCGCTATTCCAAATAAATTGATATTTAATATCTAATATCAGGTAACAAATATCTGTGTCTGCATGCTTTTGTTTTTTTGAAAAATCCAAATCGAATGAAATGAATGCAAAAAGAAAATCTTCATACGAATTTTGTTTTCTCTGTGGTTTGACCCAGAATACATTTACCGAAAAAACAAAGGCATGCAGACACAGATATTTGTAGCCTAATATTAGATACCAAATATCAAGTAAGTTGGAACAGTGGTTTTCAAATTATTAGTAAACTACGTTTGTATGGGAGGCGAAATTTTCAGGTGCTTACGGGCCGACCTTAAGGCGCGTATGGGAAAACAGATCAGAGTGTAAGTTTTTGCTTGCAACGAAGTTGCCATAATTTATTTTAATGTAGTTTGACTGAGTTCAAATATATTTATTTATACAGTAGCAGCTTTAGGCAGATACATGCTTTTGTTTGATTGCTTGAACAAAAAAATCTGCTTTCATTCACCCTTAAGGGCGTGATGTGGAGCACTGCGATTCGATAAGCTGGGTGAAGCACCTCTCAGCGCGGTTAGGTTCTGGATGGGTGACCGTTCGCATTCCACGTAAAACTGTAGGTCCCCTTCCTTACTTACTAGGCGGGTGCTTCGGATATAGGTAATGTGAAGGGAAAAAATCTATAACTCAGTGATTGTGCTGTGTGGGTTCCGGCACTTGAAAAGACTTGGCCCACTGAATTTCTTCCCGTGCATGTCGTAAGAGGTGACTAAGGGATTCGTCATTCGTGGCTCAGATTCCACGTTAAACTGTAGGTCTTCTTCCTTACTTAATTGGTAAGTACTAGGTAGGGGTTGATCCCGCCAGGGTTTTTTTTTATGCGACCTGACATGGATGGCTAATACCACACAACTACCGTTATGATATTAGCCCAATACACCACATTCCCGAAGGAATTAGGTGCCATGCCAGGACCTTCCCTTTATGAGCACGGCTACATTGAACTGGATGGAAAACACGGACAATTTTTCATTGCCGCTTCGACCATCTTTTCATCCAATGCGATGGTACCAACCCGGGCGGGCTTAAACCCTACCACCTAGTAGGGGAAGGGGACCTACAGTTTTACATGGATTCCGAACCATGGAGCAGCTCGCATTCGTGATGAAATGCACTTATCGAACCCTGAAAGAGAAAGACAGTGGTTCAAGTTGGTATTGAACCCGGGCCTCTGGTACGCTAGGCCAGTCCCCGCGCCACTAGGCTACGAGCTTGGTACCATCGCATTTTATAAGCCTCCTACATATTTTTTTTCATATTTCTATATACTTTACACTCTATAAAAATTTCATCTGTCTACATATTACTGTTCATTCTACCTGCAATGGTTCATGGCCCGCTGATAGATGGACGACAGTGGAGGCTAAGTAATAGTTTCCCGTAGCACCCTTTGAGTAGGGAACCCTATAAAACTGACACTTACCGAAACCAGAGTTTTCGGACTCAGAACGCCCGCTGACGAGGCACGTCTGCTCCTCGGAGGTCATGGCCGCTGCGGGTGGAGGTGGCGGGGGTCACGCGGGCACCGCTGACACGTGAGCTCACACCGTCCGGGGGCTTCTTGAAGCACATCTGGGGGGGGGGGGGGGCGAAGCATGTGTGTTCATTTTATATTTTTATTGACTTTAATTCTGGTACATGTGTTACTTATTATTTTAGGAGACGAATCATATTATAAACAAAATATCACAATAACAATTAAACAATTTTACTTATCATAAAGCTGCATAAAAATTGCGAGAGCTAATAAATCAAATTAAATTACCTGCTCACCAAACGGGAGAAAGGGTGTGTGTGAGTTCGTGGTGAACTAGGGTGTGTGTGAGTGAGGTAGAGGTGAACTTGAGGGTGTGTGATTTAGGGGTGAACTATAGTGTGTGTATAATCTTTGACAGCTTAGACATAATAAATCTAACACAGATTAAATACGTCTAAGCTCTCAAAGATGTAATCTAAAGTTTTGCATTATTTTCAGACACAACTAAATGATGACGATGTTGATGATTTTGTAAACCATGATTACCATTATCATTGCTTTTAGTAAAAATTGATCGTTAAACGGCCGTTTAATAAAATTATGATGTTTAATAAGATAACAATGTTGAAAAGAAAAATTTATATAATGGTTTTTGGCATTTGTAGCAAGGGTATAACATCGTTGCGTCGCAACACTGACCTGATTTTGACACTTGCTGTCAATTTTGACAGGTAGGACTTGTGATGCCAATAATCTCATTGAGCAAAGTTCAATCAGATTTAATGAAACTAGGCGCAATTAAGTTAAGATGCAACTTAAATAGTTTAGGATTAAACATAATTGCTTGATGACTAAAATATCCAAGTCACATGGATGTAACAGATTTTTAAGTAACAACATTTTTTTATTATATATTTTTTGTATGGATGTGCAGCTTCTGCAAGGTCTGAGAGCTGATTCATATTTAAAAGTATCAGAAAAAGAACTGTTTTTCTTTTGTTGCTCCTCAGTAGTCATGCTTCGGTTGACGGTTGAGCTTTGAGCGTATTTTGTGTGCAGCATCAAATTTTAAATGTTGGTTTATCTATTTGCAATGAGTTGAAGAAAGCTAAGTAATAGCTTGACTTACGCGAGGGATGCGGTGCAGGGATAATTGGTAAAAGTACCATAGTTTACCTATCAATTGAGAATAATTTCAAGGCTCTACACAAAGGCTCGTCAAATTGTATCCTTTGCAATCTTCAGTTCTCTCGTGACCAAGATTAGATACAACTTGAAACGTTGGGTTAAAGAATGGTATTTAAATCTTATCTTTCTTCAAAATTGTTCACGTAAACCCCTCGTTAAATACTCTTTCTGTGCACTCAAACAGATACAGGTTCTCACCAACATATTAAGCAGAAGACGCTTTCTTAGATAGTAGACAGACTACACATTGCTATCACTTCAAACGTCCATAACAAAGCGTTATGGATTGGTATGTATAGAAACAAGGGGTCAGGAATATAAGGCTTAGTTCAATAAAAGATAAAAACACTACTTGAGTGGGTCATAGTTATCTCCTGTGCCGAATACAGTAGGTTCAAACTCCAGAGAATGCACCTTTTGCCAGCATGGCCAGTCCAAGTTCTCACCTAAATTGGCGTTTACGGAACTTCAAAGTTATGTAAAAAGACTTATTCTGTGGTTTCACTTCTTCAAGCTGTCAAAATACAAACTGGGACTTCCGATTTGTTTAAAAACGTGGAGTCGGTGAAAGCAGCAACGTCAACGTATTACCGAGACGTATTACGTAAGTTGCCAAATCAAATTTGGACTCGCAAAGTTAGTTCGCTTTACTCCCACTGTGCGTGCTCTACAATACTTTTGAAAACGCTGATCAATCGGTTCGGTGTAAGTGCCAATTTAGGTGGCAAGTCGGGCTAGGGGCGTGAAATGCCGTATTTTAGTTCCCCAATCTCTGTTTATCATTTTATTTAACATTCAGAAAACTTGGAGTTATCTGACCAGGGTTAAAATAATTATGACTTAGTATGCTATCAATCTAAGATAACATTATTAAATCTAAAATTAAAAACTTTAAAGATGTTTAGCCACAGATTTGGCATGTCAATGAGTCAACCGAAAATCTGGCGAGAACTCCACGTGAAAATTATCTGTACTTTCAGCCTCTGCATATGCTGAAATGGCATTAAAAAGAATCGAATCGTGAGAATTGCTTTAAACCACACTGAAAAAATCTCTGATTAAAATGTACCATGTAAAGGAAGAAATAACAATGTTTTCAGAAAGCTATCGAGCGAGAATCCAAATGCATCCAAACCGACTAGCCTGTGGGTTAATGGACAAAAAAGACAAGCCCTTCGTCTTAAGGTCGGCCCGTAAGCATCACAAAATTTCGCCTCCCATACAAACGTAGTTTACTAATTTGTATTTGTATTTGTATTTTATTCATCATCCATAGACAGCTTGCTGCACTCGGAATCGTCACATTTCCATATTTAACATCGTTAATCATTTGAAAACTGCTGTTCCAACTTACTTGATATTTGGTATCTAATATTAAGCTACAAATATCTGTGTCTGTATGTCTTTGTTTTTTTGGTAAATGTATTCATTCTGGTTCAAACCACAGAGAAAACAAAATTCGTATGAAGATTTTCTTTTTGCTTTAATTTCAATCGGTTTGGATTTTTCAAAAAAACAAAAGCGTGCAGACACAGATATTTGTTACCCGATATTAGATATTAATTATCAATTTAATTGGAATAGCGGTTTCCAAATGATTAGTAAACTACGTTTGTATGGGGAGCATAGCTTACGGGCCGTTCTTAAAAGACGTATTCCCCAGGACAACCTGGCAAACACATAACGCACAAACGTGCAAGTGAATAGAGCAGGATGCTTCACTGGGGGCATACCTGACCAGACAACCTCACCCTACAAACGTTTTACTGAATTTCCTATTTTTGTGACAGCTTGTAAAAAGAGTGGAGATAAAAAAAAAAAATTACCAGGTAAGAATTATTTTTCTAGAATCTTGTAATTTGTTCCTTCCTGAACATTTAATGTTTCAATATGTCTTTTTAATGTCACCATAGCCATAAAAGAAAATACTCTAATGTTAAGAGTCTTAACTTCTAGGACCTCCCTATACATTTTGTAATTTGTTGAAGTAATTGTTTGTTATGTAACCGAATGTAATATCAATAGTTTACACTATGCGCATGTTCTCCAGTAAAATGCCTTTTTTTTTTAACCAAATAATGTGTTTATATAAATACTTAAACTAAATTAAGGTTTGAACAAAAACAACATAATCCCTAAACAAAATTAAACTAACAACTTACTAAAATAAACTAACAACTAATGCCCGCCGAGCTGCCCATAGTACCTAAAATGCTCTGTGCGTTTCCCCTTTTAATTTCCATGCTAATTCGCCGTATGAAAAATGTCTTAGCGCGATGGTCACCGGATTTCTCAATAAGTTCCTTCCTGTACATTTTGATGTGCGAGGCAGGTAGAACCTATGCTCAGTAGAAGTCCATGTGGTGGATGCATCACTAGATGTACTTTTAACGGGCTACCTCTTTTTTTTATGCGACCTGACATGTATGGCTACTACCACACAACTACCGTTATATTAGCCCAATACACCACATTCCCGAAGGAATTAGGTGCCATGCCAGGACCTTCCCTTTATGAGCACGGCTACATTGAACTGGATGGAAAACACGGACAATTGTTTATTGCCGCTTCGACCTTCTTTTCATCCTATGCGATGGTAGCAACCCGGGCGGGCTTAAACCCTACCACCTAGTAGGGGAAGGGGACCCACAGTTTTACATGGGTTCCGAACCATGGAGCAGCTCGCATTCGTGACGAATGCACTTATCGAATTCGGAAAGAGAAAGAAAGTGGTGCATGTTGCGGCGAGGAATTGAATCCAGACTTTATTAATTAAACTAATATGTACATCCAGAATTAAGTCATAAAACTAATATGTACTCTAAAACATACTTGAAATAACCCGCGACCTCGGATAAACTATTGCAGCCTATGTATAAATAAACCCACAGACGAAGAGCAACACAGTTTTAAGTAGTCAAATGACGAAATCAGCTGCCTACTACTCAGAATGTATTCTTCTGTAGGCAGCAGTCTTACTTACTGTAATACATACGAGTTAACTTGTTGAATATATGTGACTTTTAGATACAAGTATGTTATATATACTTTTCTTTGCATTGTATGTACTTTAAAGAATATGTTTTAAGAAGAAATAAGACCTCTGGTACGCTAGGCCAGTCCCCGCGCCACTAGGCTACGAGCCGCTCTGAGCCTATCTGAGCGGTTATAAACGATGCTCCGCACCTTCTAAGATCAAGGGCCGAGTGCACAAAAGGTCGAAATGGTATAGTATGGAAAGAAACTCCACCCGGTTCACTAAAAGTGACATGTTTGAATATTGATTAACTCAGCGGTCTATTCGTGCGATCAGGGCTTAACGTTAACGTTACCTAACTTAATCAGTCCATGACAGGACCCCTATTGTCAGTTTTAATTCTTTAAAATGACGAGTAATCTATGTAAATAATATTTTTTTGCAGAATTCGTTCAGTGTAATACTTACTTCCTATCCACTTATCCCTGCAATGATTTGCAAAATAATATTCAACTCATGTGCAAAAGTCTCATTACTCAAGGAAAGCACAATAATGGAGACACTGAACAAAGACTTTGGATTTCTGCGCAATTTGTTTTCGTTCCTCTGAGATCAGGTAAGTTAGATATAAATAATGTGAGATAGTGCTTCTTCGTGCATTAATTTCAACAAATCTCGCGATCTCAGTGGGAGGTATTTCCTGACGCCACTAAACGATGACGAATGTACTTTAGCTAAATGGGCAATTACCTTATATAATATCGGCCAAATGGAGAATGTCGTTTGCTATCAAGCGTAGCTATATTTACTGAATTATACGCACTTTATCAATCTCTTCACAAAACAATGAACGCTCGCTCTCCCAATCCCAATCACTCACACAAACAAATCAATCAATCATGTCTGTGTATATTCTGTGATGGTTGTCCAACTTCAAATTAGTGATGCCAAGATATCATAAGATGTTACCCGTAGTGCTCATTAATGTTCGTACGAATCAGCATTTCAAGATTAGTTGACCTCCGACGTTATCAATTCCGCTGTAGCATACTTAATGGTGAAATAATAAAGCATACAAATTTAAATTAAAACTGATATAGGTGTTTCCAGGATGATTTGATATTATATTTCTAGCATTGAATATGACGATTTCTCGCTTAGGTGGCCACACTATTCTAAGATTTTGTTCACAATGGAAAGGCAAGGGCAAAGCTATTATTCGAACGAAAGGAATTTGTCTCTCAAATTAATTCTTCAAACGCCATTTATGCGATAATAATTTCGTTTTGAAAATTAATAGGTTATTGCACATGCAGACAATGTATATCATAATTATGCGTGCAAGCAGTAAGGTTTTATTTGTATTTACACAGTTGGTGCATGATGATTATTTGAAAACTTAAGGTTTTTCGTAAAACACATGGTTTGTGTAAGCCCCCCCGTACGATATAGCACAGCAGAAAATAGTAAGTTTGCAAATAAATATGCTATAAATATAAAAATATATAAAAATATGGTATGTCTAGCAGGTGACATAAAACCTATCAGCAAATTAATGTTTCGTGTTATGATATAATTATTTATTTAATAAAATAAAAAAATCAAGAAAGCCAACCACCGAAAAACTTACAATTTGATCATAAGCAAGCAAAAAACACTTCCGTTTAATATTTTGTATGTACACGCACAAAATTGCTAAAAGCCAATAACACAAAAGCTTATAAAATTTTGAAGACCATTACGAAATTACGTATTTATATACACATTACGTTGCAATAGATGAAGTGAATCTGTGCGGGTCTGTGCACAAGTTGCAAATATCAAAACCTGTTTCACCGATAAATGTCACACATGTTTTATCCACACAATTTACTAGTTAGCATAATTTCTTTGATGGATTTCAGAAAAAGTGTTCGATTTTGCACTGTGAAATTCGCACTCGCAAAGGTTTCCAGGGTTTAAGGTTAAGGAAGACGGGGGAGGTGGTTGGAGAGGGACAAAAATGGTGCCCAGACAAGGACGGCGGAGTAGGTCTGTTAAGTTGATCATGCATTAATATTTTGAATTTTTATTTTAGTTGCTAATGGAACTGAAAGATCGATTTGGTTCGTCATGGGTAGCTACTCTCAATTAAGAATTGAAAACTTCTTTTTTAATTCAACTCACAAAATAAGTATTTTTTCTTTATTATTAAATATTCATGCACATACACTTTTGTTGATAAAGAAGATCTAACATATTATGCTACTTTACACCTGACTGTACTTTATAAGCTTTTGGTAAACACGTACTATTAATATTTCATTATTTGGAGATAAAAAAAATTGGTTAACCAATGTAACCAAGATACTTGTAAAATACAATGGAAATACACCTTGAACGTGCGATACTTATCATAAAACCGGTCAGAAGACTCAACCAAATGAATATGTATTCGTTCACCAAGTATTAGATTCGCAAATTATCAAATATTAATAGCAGTTACAATATTTTTACGAAAAACAACAGAATAAATGACATACATTTTGTAACAATCTCCCTTAGTGCAGGTAGTGCTTTATGTTATATTGATTTCAGAAAACGATGCTAATACAACAACATCATTCAAATTTAAAAAAATATTACGAAGCCATTAATAAAGTTTCACAAAATTGCAAACCCTTATGAATAAAATTTCGTACTTATCTAAGATTTTATATGAGAGTAAGGAGGGAAGGAGTTGGGTTATGTTTGCGTGTGTTTATAAATTTTAGGTTGTACCATTGTATAACATTATAATTTGATATTTATAATGTTAAACAATCAAATCGTTCATATTTTATGGATTAACCCTGGTAAATATCGAGTTTACAACACACTAAAGCGTAGGTAATACCTATTTCTCTTTAACCGCTTTGAAAGTGTCTATTAAAAAAAAAAACAATAATGGCACCCGTAACGATATTATGTACTTTTTTATTGTTTAGAACAAAGATAGTTCGTGAGTGATCCGGAAGTCTAATTGAATCTCCGCATCCCTAGACGGGTCTCGCGACCTTGCTGTCCGCTGTCGCTGCCCGGCGGCATCGATCCGCGCTCCCCGCACGCACGAACGCCGGCCAAGCACCGTTCCGCCGCAGCTCGAGGCGTGAGGCGCACGCATGCGCGGTCGCCGCGGTCCCCTCCGGCGGCGGACCCTCACCGGCCGGCGAGGCACGCCGCATGGCGGCGCCGAAACCCGACGGATCGCAAAAAAATCGAGAGACAACAAGACGAATATTTTAATTTATTTCCCTCAATATATGTCAAAAACCGGATAAGTGCGAGTCGGACTCGCACACGAAGGGTTCCGTACCCATCACAAAAAAAAATGTTTTTTTTTTGTAAGGTTCGTATATTTGTTTATTTTTTTTATTTTACCTATTTCTTGTTATAGCGGCAAAATAAATAAACACTCTGAAAAATTCAGCCGCCTACCTATTACGGTTCATGAGATGCAGCCCTGTGACAGACGGACGGACGGACGGACAGCGGAGGCTTAGTAATAGGGTTCTGTTTTCACCCTTTGGGTACGGAACCCTACAAACCCATAGAGGTGAAGAAATAATAATTATAAGTTATTTCTTCATCTCCATGAAAAAAACCCCGACGGATCAGAAAAAAATCGAAACACAACAGGACAAATATTTTCATTTGGTTATATTTGTTCAATATGGGTCAAAAAGAAACTTCGTCGGGCGACCATGGAGGTCCATGGCGCCATGTTGGTAGTTTCATTTGGATGATACACGCGAATATAACCAGCATCTCTACTCAGGAAAGCGAAAACGAGTTAGTCACAGATGAAAGTGAAACGCTTTCATCGCACTCTAATTAGAAAAAATATAAAGGGACAACAATAGGGTGACTCGTGGCTGTCATTTTATTAGTACGAAAGCATTGTAACTCCCTGGCTGGTTAGTCCCCGTTAACTCACAGGTGAGAAACTCAAGAGTAGACCCCAGAGTCTACTCATGAAAGCGAACACGAGAAGTTTTCGTGTGAGTACAAAAGTATTGTGACTCACCGGTGATTCACAGGTGAGAATGTCATGAGTAGACTCCCTGAGGTGTATGCAATCTTTAATCTCACTTCCGTCAGTGAGTCGGTTGCGACCTGTCATCCAAGAAACTGTCAAACTCTGTGTACAAAAAATTATGAATTATTTTTTTCTATATAGCGTCAGCTCGCAAGCGACTCACCGACGGAAGTGAGATTTAAGAGTGGATACACTGGTAGTTAGAGTTACTTAAACATCGGCTATTGGCCATGCAAGCTGATTGGCGCGGGTTTTTTTTCCGTATCCGATCGGATACTTAGCGCTTGAACGTTAATTAAAAAAAAACAAAATTGTTTTTGTTTTCTAAAATGTTTTGGCTAGTATACAGTTTTCTTGCAGTCTGAGTTGCTCTGGCGCACGTGTTACGGTATATTTTTTTCAAGAGTCATGTCATGACATAACCCCAACACAACATATGGGAACTAGGTGCCATGCCAGAACCATTGCTACATTGAACTGCAGTTGTCTCTGCTGCTTCGACCATCGTTTATTCAGTCCGATAGTGCCGACCCAGGTGGGATAACCCCCACCACCTGCCTAATAAGTGGTTCGGATTTCAGGTGAAACAGTAGGTCCCCATAATCCCAAACACGAACGACAAATCCCTTAGTTGCATCTAACGACAGACATGTGAAGAAATGAAGTGGGACCAAATTGTGGTATTTTTAACCGACTTCAAAAAAGGAGGAGGTTATCAATTCGTCTGTATGTTTTTTTTTCTTTTTTTTATGTTTGTTACCTCATAATTTTTGCCTGGGTGAACCGATTTTGATGATAATTTTTTTTAATGAAAGCTAGTGCTTCCCAAGTGGTCCCATTTTAATTTGGTTAAGTTCTGACAATGATATCCATGAGAAAATTATGTAAGTCTTAAATTTGTATTAAGATGTGCACGACAAATGGACGAATAACTCAATATAATGCCAACCGATTTCGGTGATTCTTTTTTTATTGGAAAGGACGTGTACAAATTAGTTAGTGTATTTCAGATTCACTAAAATAAACAAATAAAAAAACAAATTTAACAAAAAAAAAAAACCGACTTTAAAGAAAAAGCACTAAAAAGTAAAAAAAAATATTGCCATTTTTGTAGCTAAGATTTTTGTTATTTTTTGAGTCGGTGTGAGCCAAGGTAGCCAAGTTTCTCTTGATTGGCGCAGCGCGTGCCCGGCTGACGCCGACTCAAAAAATAACAATAATTGTAACTACAAAAATGGGAATTATTTTTTACTTTCTAGTGCTTTTTCTTTGAAGTCGGTTATTTTTTTTGTAAATTTTTTTTTTATACAACGTGACATGCATGGCTAATGTCAGTCAGTCAGTCAGTCCGGCAGCGTGTTTGCGTCCACTGCTGGACATACGCCTCTCCAATTTTCCTCCAGTCCTCCCGGCCTTCAGCGGTACGGAACCACTGCTTTCCGCAGACGGATTTGATGTCGTCGTCCCACCTGACGGGTGGTCTTCCCACACTCCGTTTTCCTGTCCACGGCCGCCAGTGTAGGACACGGTTACTTCAACGGTCGTCGTCTCTTCGGCTGACATGAGCCCACTGCCACTTGAGCTTAGTCACCAGGTGTCCAATATCGACTTTGGTACGTCGGCGGATTGCCTCGTTACGCACCATGTCCCGTAGCGATATTCCCAGCATGGCTCGCTGGGCAACTTTCAACCTTTGGACAACGTCGACCGTACAATAACCTTTATGATATTAGGCCGATACACCACATTTCCGAAGGAATTAGGTGCCATACCTGGACCTTCCTTTTATGAGCACGGCTACATTGTACTGAATAGAAAACACGGACAATTTTTCTTAGCCGCTTCGACCATCTTTTCATCCAATGCGATGGTACGAACCCGGGCCGGCTTAAGCCCTACCACCTAGCAGGGGAAGGGGACCTTCAATTTTACATGGATTCCGAACCATGTAGCAGCTCGCATTCGTGACGAAATGCACTTATCTAACTGAGGATGAGAAAGAAAGTGGTGCGTGAACGGTGGGATTTTGAGATATGGGATCTGTATTCTTGAGGGTCAAGGGCGTGTGTGCGTTCATGTAGATGGCGCCACGGTCGTTCGTAGCTATTTCTGCTGTAACTCCTTAAAACTATGAAGTTACAAACTTCAACTGTAATGGCGAGAACATTAAGCGATTATATATTAAAATAATCTCATATAATACTTAATTAAATAAAAAGCTGCAATGTATGAGATAATTCAGACGATGTGTGCAAAAAGTTGCCGTTTACAATTAGCAACTTTTTGCGGTATGCCTCATGATGAACCCACAAATGCCAGCCTTTTTTTATACATTGATACACAACCTGCTTAGTGTTCTCGCCAATGCAGTTATAATTTGTAACTACCTATTATTGGGGGGTTATTGCACACATATCGACGAACCATTGTGGCACCATCTACAGAAGGCACACACCCCCTTAACTTCATCAGCAGAAAAACCAATAAATGACTTTGCTTTATTACATGTGTAATATGTCAAAAACATTTAAAATGTAAACAGACAAAGGTATATTTTGATTTATAAAGTAAGAACGTGCCGATATTTTGACGGTGACACTTCTACTGTAAGTGGTTTAGCCCCGGTTGCACGAAGAAACGGCTGAGTTAATCAATGTTCAAACACGTCACTTTTAGCGAACTGCGTAGAGTTCCTTCCATACTGTACACACAAAGTGACGTGTTTGATCGTACGTTGACGTTGATTTTGATTTTTTGTCCTTTCGTGCACTCGGCCCTTAGAGTCCGTGCGAAAAGAGAACCGTTGTAACATTTGAGGGCGCAATTGTGCACATTTACCGTATTTGTCCTGTTGACAACACTGGCACGTCATTATAGTATGACTGTAACAACTTGATATTTTGAGGCTGTGTTAGAATATAATATTTTCGGACTCTCAGGTCTTAATAATGGTTGGGTTGGGTTGCCATGTAAAAATCTTAATGTTAGTACATTGTAAGCCACGCCGATTCTCTTTCCGCACGGACTCTACTTTGATTTGTCTCACTCTATAAAACAAAACTGTTAGATCAACCCTTTAGTTATCAGGTAATTAAGAATTTACAAAACAAAGAACTGAATAGGTGGGCAAAAACCTATCAAAATATAGACGCGTTAGTAACTGGTTGACCGCTAAAACTAATACAAAACGACCGGTAACTTTTTAGTGTACCTAACCTAACCTAGCCTAAAATAGTGAGTGATAGTAATTCTGCAAAGGGTACTATTTCAGGGAGATATTCTGAACAAGTACCGAAATAAATTAGATATTTTGTTCTAGCTCTTTTGCGGAACCAAACTTTCAGATATGGAATTTTAAAGTTTGAATATACCTAGGCACAACCTAGGTATATTCAAAGGTTTATAAGGACTTGTTGCATTTCTGTGCGCATACATGTTTTACGTTTGGACTTTAATACACATTCAAACTGTTCTCTTACGAGAGATGCATAGGTACAATCGTTTCCTCTCAATTGTATACACTGGAAAGAGAAGGAATTCCTAAGTCCCTTTTATTCTATGCTTGACGTCAACATGACAGAAAGCGATATCAAATTTGTCTCTATTTCCGCGTATAGATTTCAAACGAAACGACTGTACGATACATAGGTCTGACATCTAATCTAGCCAAGCAATTTTCGCTCTTCTGATATCATTATCATAATCTTGCTCGTTGAACCTATGGCGGAACCGGTCCTCGTTTACAGCCATCATATTCAATTCGTCCAACTGGGAAGGTGTCAATTCCCTCAGCCTTTTATCTTTCATGTCCTCGGGAGGCGTAATACGTGTCACCGTCGTGAAGTTATTCGACGCGCTCGGTCCGTTGATGTCTCCCAGAGAGTCCAATGTCCTGTGGAACTCATTCTCAGGGTTGCCTGGTCGCTTGTTAAGAAAACCCTGCTTCTTCGTCCGGTTGGGGGGCTCCACTTGAGGTTTAGGATCTGCCTTCTCCGCGTCACCGTTGTACGCTCCGTTGACGAAGGTTTTAAGAGATGGAAGGCTGTTCTTTTTCTTGATGTGTGCCTGAAGCAACAATGAAAACGGTTTAGTGTCATATGGCTAATTCTTGATTCTGGTTGGGACAGATATTGCTTCGCGTCAGTAAACCACATGATTAACTTTTAACATATCTTCCCCCATCCTACTATGATTTTTGTTACCTCAACGTTTGAGGCAGCGTGTTTCTGATCGGGACCCTGCCCCCCCCCCCCCCATGAGGAGGCCACGACACAGATGAAGTAGGTAATTAGCCACGTTCTTCATAGATGCGTCATAGCAACCTCAAACGATGTTTTTTTACACTTTTAAAAGAAGAGAACTCGGAAGAGGGAGTCAATTATTATGTAGGTGGGCATATAAAATAATTGTTCTTTATTCTCTCCATCCTGCACATGCAAGGCAGTGATCAACCGTGGATGGAGTGCAACGTGAAGACTGAGCTAGAGTTGGCACTCACGTCTTTGATCAGATCAACAATGTGATGTGTCCAGTGTTGACGCCGATGGTGGTGACATCCTCAATGCTGTTCGAGTGGTGAAAGGGCACGCAGCGCGGAAACTAATGCTGAGATTCATAGACATTGCTCCTACTTGGCTGAGCCAAAGTCCTGTCTTTTGGCTGTCAGTTTTGACATAAAATGTATGGACCGAATATCAAAGTTGACAGTCGGAAGCCATACTTTGGCTAAGCCAAGCACGAGTATTGTCTCTGAATCTCAGCAGAAGACTAGGGTTGGCACTTACGTCATGGATCTACTCCACAGTGTGAATGTGTCCCGTATTGACGCCGATAGTGGTGACATCCTCGACACTGTCCGAACGCTGGAAGAGGTAGCATGGAGACATACTAGACTAGGGTTGCCACTTACGTCATGGATCCGCTCTATGATGTGAATGTGTCCCGTGTTGACGCCGATAGTGGTGACATCCTCGACACTGTCCGTACGCTGGAAGAGGTAGCATGGAAACATACTAGACTAGGGTTGGCACTCACGTCATGGATCCGCTCTATGATGTGAATGTGTCCCATGTTGACGCCGATAGTGGTGACATCCTCGACACTGTCCGTACGCTGGAAGAGGTAGCATGGAGACATACTAGACTAGGGTTGGCACTCCCGTCATGGATCCGCTCTATGATGTGAATGTGTCCAGTGTTGACGCCGATAGTGGTGATATCCTCGACACTGTCCGTACGCTGGAAGAGGTAGCAAGGAGACATACTAGACTAGGGTTGTACTCACGTCATGGATCCGCTCTATGATGTGAATGTGTCCCGTGTTGACGACGATAGTGGTGACATCCTCGACACTGTCCGTACGCTGGAAGAGGTAGCATGGAGACATACTAGACTAGGGTTGGCACTCACGTCATGGATCCGCTCTATGATGTGAATGTGTCCCGTGTTGACGCCGATAGTGGTGACATCCTCGACACTGTCCGTACGCTGGAAGAGGTAGCATGGAGACATACTAGACTAGGGTTGGCACTCACGTCATGGATCCGCTCTATGATGTGAATGTGTCCCGTGTTGACGCCGATAGTGGTGACATCCTCTACACTGTCCGTACGCTGGAAGAGGTAGCATGGAGACATACTAGACTAGGGTTGGCACTCACGTCATGGATCCGCTCTATGATGTGAATGTGTCCCGTGTTGACGCCGATAGTGGTGACATCCTCGATGCTGCCCGAATGGTGGAAGGGGCGCAGCGCGGAGACTGCTCTGGACACCCCTACCTATAATCCCACAAAAAACATATTTATAAATGCATTAAGAGACAAACAAACGTACGTCAAGTAAATCAACCCTATTAAAAATACAGGTGGTAGTAAAAAAACAGCCATCTTGTTTTCAATACGAATGGATGTTCTTTAATTTTATGTGCAATATTTATACTATGCAAAACTTGAGGCCGTGTACACACATTACACACGTAATATAACAGTCCACAACCTGTCCGTGCCTAACGTGGTGCTCCGTGAGGTCGGCCCCCAGCATTTCCTCGTACGGTTCCATGCATCCCCACACCCAAAGGCCGAGTGCCGCAAGGGCCTGCACGCCGAGCAGGCAGTAATTGCCACCCTTCACACACAACACACGTAACAGTCCACAACCTGCCCGTGCCTGATGCGGTGCTCCGTGAGGTCGGCCCCCAGCAGCTCCTCGTACGGGTCCATGCGTATCGGCAGGAAGCGGTCGATATTCCACAGCAGCAGCATGGTGACGGCGATGCCCCACACGCAGAGGCAGAGCGCCGCGAGGGACTGCACGCCGAGCAGGTAGCAATCGCCACCCTTGGGTTAGTATACCCACATTACCCACGTAACGCAGCCCTTCTCAACCTGCCCGTGCCCGCTGCGGTGCTCCGTGAGGTCGGCGCCCAACATTTCCTCGTACGGGTTTATACATGCCTATACCCGAAGGTCGAGCGCCGCAAGAGCCTGCACGCCGAGCAGGTAGTAATCGCCACCCTTCACACACAACACACGTAATGGAACAGTCCACAACCTGTCCGTGCCTGATGCGATGCTCCGTGAGGTCGGCCCCCAGCAGCTCCTCGTACGGGTCCATGCGTATCGGCAGGAAGCGGTCGATGATCCACAGCAGCAGCATGGTGACGGCGATGCCCCACACGCAGAGGCAGAGCGCCGCGAGGGACTGCACGCCGAGCAGGCAGTAATCGCCACCCTTCACACACAACACACGTAACAGTCCACAACCTGCCCGTGCCTGATGCGGTGCTCCGTGAGGTCGGCCCCCAGCAGCTCCTCGTACGGGTCCATGCGTATCGGCAGGAAGCGGTCGATGATCCACAGCAGCAGCATGGTGACGGCGATGCCCCACACGCAGAGGCAGAGCGCCGCGAGGGACTGCACGCCGAGCAGGTACCAACCGCCGCCTGCGGGCGCGTTGACGCGTCAGTACCTGACTGGGCTACGGAGGTGTACTGCCTAGCAAACCAAAGGTTCTTAGAGGGCCAAGGTTGGGGCAAGTAAAAACGCAAATTAACTGGCGGTGGAGAAGGGGCTTGACTTGAACCAACGCCGCCAATGACTGCGCCAAAGCTATGATCAGGGCTATATTGTTTTTTTTTAATGTTTAATAGCCCAGTGTCGCGACACTTCGGCGATCGCTCTCCGAAGTTAAGCAACGCTGGGTCCGGTCTGGTCTTGGATGGGTGACCATTCGACCGTTGAGAGAGTCTGGCCGTGGTTCGGATTCCACGTTAAACTGTATAGGTCCCCTTCCTTACTTACTAGGTGGTAAGGTTAATCCCGCCCGGGTTGGTACCATCGTATTGAATGAACGATGGTCGAAGCGGCAATGAAAATTGTCCGTGTTTTCCATCGCAGATTCAATGTAGCCGTGCAATATAAGGAAGGTCCTCGCATGGCACCTAGCTCCCTTGTGGTGTGTTAGGGTAATACCATGACAGAAGGTGTGGTATTAGCCATCCATGTCCAGTCACATAAAAAAATAAATATGTCCTAAACAGTTTGATTGAGAAGGACATTGGAGTTTATTGTTTATTATTTATTTATCATCCATAGACAGTACACTGCACTCGGATTTGTCATATTTTATCATTAGCCAGTTCGGCAAATCCCAGCGAAGAAGAACTGGCAAGAAACTCCGCTGGTTTTTTTTTTCAACGTCCACTTAGTCTAAGTTTACAAAAGTATAAACTACAAACAATTCATGTCATAAGCAACAATTCGTGACAAATATCAGTTTATTTTTAAAGACCATGCCCGCCATCTAACATGTTGCCAAATTGGAGCAAGCCAGTCCCCACAATGAGCACCCGTTCACGAGCATCACGCCGGGCACAGGCATCGAGGAGGTCTATAGATACAGTCCCAACACGAGCCGAACTTACGCGCTCTGTCATCTCAAATTGTAAATATGATCGAGGGCTACGCTAGAGTCATCCATCCGTTGTTCTTGATATACATGGTATATACATAATCGAACAAAAAAGGTACTTTCCAGCAGTTATAAATGAAGATCATATTATGTCTAGGGTCTCCAAACGTGATGTGAAGAAGCATATGGCCAGCCGGAATGGTTTTCGTAGCCTCTGTAAAAGTAATAAAGACCATTGGGTACTACTTTGAAGCCCTGGGGTACGCCATTCGTGGTTGCCATCAACACGGATCAGGGGTACCATTTATGGCTCCCAAGCACCGCTATGCAGTCTCAGGGTACATTCCCAACGGCGGTTATGCCCAATTTTGTTTAGGGACATATGATGAGTGGCCACCAACGAAGTATTGGGAATCCTAATGAATGTATTTATGGATAAATACCTTTGAAGAGTCCGGACCTTCCTTTAGTGGTGTCCATCGGTATAGGGTTGTCGGCGAAGAGTCCCACTGCTATCACACCTAGAAAACCACGTATTCGTTTCAGTGATTTTATAATTCCAATGGCCACGCGAGAAGCACACTTCCCACACTCGGTACAAGAAGCAGCTGGCTACAGGGTAGTGTCCGGCGAGCCCCACCCCAGATGCCGCAGCAGCCGTGCACGGCGGTCGCGCCCACGGGGTCGTCCACGCGCATCTTGTCGAACAGCGGCGCGCAGAAGCTCGCCACCGCGCCGCCGATGAACCCGACGAGCAGCGCCTCCCCCGCTCGGTACAGGAAGCAGCCGGCTACAAGGTAATGTCCGGCGAGCCCCACCCCAGATGCCGCAGCAGCCGTGCACGGCGGTCGCGCCCACGGGGTCGTCCACGCGAATCTTGTCGAACAGCGGCGCGCAGAAGCTCGCCACCGCGCCGTCGATGAACCCGACGAGCAGCGCCTCCCCCGCTCGGTACAGGAAGCAGCCGGCTACAAGGTAGTGTCCGGCGAGCCCCACCCCAGATGCCGCAGCATCCGTGCACGGCGGTCGCACCCACGGGGTCGTGCACGCGCATCTTGTCGAACAGCGGCGCGCAGAAGCTCGCCACCGCGCCGCCGATGAACCCGACGAGCGGCGCCTCCCCCGCTCGGTGCAGGAAGCAGCCGGCTACAAGGTAGTGTCCGGCGAGCCCCACCCCAGATGCCGCAGCAGCCGTGCACGGCGGTCGCGCCCACGGGGTCGTCCACGCGAATCTTGTCGAACAGCGGCGCGCAGAAGCTCGCCACCGCGCCGCCGATGAACCCGATGAGCAGCGCCTCCCACGCTCGGTACAGGAAGCAGCCGGCTGCAATCACAGAGAAACCTATTTGTGGAATGCTGCAACGTCAACGCATTATCTTTGTAACGCGATCTTGTTCGATAAGGTAAAATAATGTTCCAATTTCATTTGCGAACAGTACGAAGGCGAGTATGAGGGCCGAGAAGACTGGAGGAAAATTGGAGAGGCGTATGTCCAGCAGTGGACGCAAACACGCTGACTGACCGACTAACGAAGGCGACTATGAAAAGAATAACGAGTCCTCATTAACAACATAAATTCACCATGCTCGCTTGGCCATCTATGGCGGCCAACATAAAATAATTGTATTACCTGTAATGGCGACCAGGGATCCCAAGATGCTATTTATGAGGTCCATCACATCGGCCCTGCCCTCATTCTTGACCATTGTGTACCTGTAAATACAATGTTGTGAAGATTAAAGCTATCATGGCATATCTTTGTCCTCCATGACTTCGTTCAGCGGCCAAAACCGTTTCCAGCTGTTTACTTATGTTATATTTCCTTTTGAATCGTGTCTTCTGTAGATATTAGTTGACCCAGCCATTTATTATTATAAACACGGAACTCATGCAAATACACACAAGAAACAGTTACATATGAAAAAAAAAATAACATTACAAAGACAATTCTACCTAACCCTAACAAATAGCAATCATTAATGTTCTTCCAAGTCAGCAGTGACCCAAGTTGACCCAAGAATGTACTCATTTTCATACTCTCTGTGTCCACGATTTATTTTAATGTCTGAGTTTGTGATTACCTTCTATTTCGATGAGTTCATTGATTTCAGTGTGAGTTTTTTTCTGTCGATTCGATTACTTCTGGCGTTCTCCGACAAGAAAATTCGTCAGGTTTGTCATTATATTTGTTTTCCATCGATACTTACAAACTAGTTTACAGTGGCTGATAGATGACTGATTTTCAAAAAGAACATTATATATACATTGGTAAAGAGCAAACTATTGACTACCAAAATGACATTTTATTCTAAATTAATATTGGTAGGCCTAACTATCTTGGCGCTTTCATCTAATAGTAGTTGTAGCATGTCCTCATAATAACTACCTCATAATAACTTGAAACGAAGATGCTGAGTCCGTTTCTTTACCATTGCAGGCTTCTAATAAATCATTTCCTTGTCCGTCAAGTCTTTCTATAAGAAATGATTCTCCTGTTCTTCCCAGATTGACTTGGGCCGTACTCTCTGTATAGATGTACTTGAAAATATGATCCCTAATGTCCTCAATTTTATACCCTCCAGATGTCCGTTACACCTCCCATTTAGGCAGGGACGGATTTAGAGGTGTGGAGGCCGTAGGGCAACAAAAGAGTGGATGCTTATAATTATTTTTCAAATATGGTCGAGCATGGTCGAATTGCTTATGGTTCCAAAAATGCATAAAAACATTTATTGTGAGGGCATACACTTCGTAAAACAAATAAATGTATCACAGATCTGGCTTTGTTTATCAGAATCCAGAAACTTTCAGTATTCCCTAACTATACATATAAATGATATAAAAACACACAGTTATAAAGAAAATATGTTACCATAGATATTACTGAACAAATACAAACAATTTGCTAAATCAATAAATTGAACTTATTTGGGTTTATCGAACCTTTTTTTTTAAATAAGTCCAATTTATGTGGCAATCCAGTGCCATATAAGGGTGTTTTTTTTATGCGACCTGACATGGATGGCTAATACCACACAACTACCGTTATGATATTAGTCCAATACACCACATTCCCGAAGGAATTAGGTGCCATGCCAGGACCGTTCAGGGACAATTTTTCATTGACGCTTCGACCATCTTTTCATCCAATGCGATGGTACCAAACTTTGGTACCTTAACCCCTACCAACTAGTAGGGGAAGGGGACCTACAGTTTTACATGGATTCCGAACCATGGAGCAGCTCGCATTCGTGACGAAATGCACTTATCGAACTCTGAAAGATAAAGACAGTGGTGCATGTCGGAATTGAACCAAGGCCTCTAGTACGCTAGGGCAGTCCCCGCGCCACTAGGCTACGAGCCTAGTGGCGCGGATATCACGGGTTTAACATCTGGCTTTGTCCAGAAACTTTCAGTTTTTCCTAATTATACATATAAATGATATAAAAACACACTGTTATAAAGAAAAAATATTACTGAACAAATACAAACAACTTGCTAAATCAATATATTGTACTTATTTTATCGAACATTTTTATGGTTCCGTACCCAAAGGGTGCCAACGGAACCCTATTACTAAGCCTCCACTGTCCGTCTGTCTGTCCGTCCGTCACAGGGCTGTATATCATGAACCATAATAGCTAGGCAGCTGAAATTTTCAAACGGCGTGTATTTATTTTGCCGCTATAACAACATATAGGTACGATTTAAAATATATATAAATATATATGAAAAAGAAGAAGAAATGTGATTGTTTTGTGTTAAATCTTGGAAGATAGTACGGAACCATTTCTGTGCTAGTCCGACTCGCACTTGGCCGGTTTTTTTTTAAATAAGTCCCATTTATGTGGTAATCCAGTGCCGCATGGGTACAGAAAATGCTACTCACCCAAGTCCGAAGCACCCACCGCCAAAAGAGCCCATCATGGTCATAACCGCTGCGCGCGCGGCGTACTGCCACTTGGCGCCGCTCACCTGTCAACAGGCACGTGGGCATGACTCAGGCAATGATGACCCTGACCCGAGCGTGCTCTTGCCAAGGAATCTCTGTCTGTCTAGACCAGTATTTCTCAAAGTGGGCGATAACGCCCCCTAGTGGGCGCTAGAGGCCTACGGGGGGGCGGTAAAGGGTCCATAGGAAATTGGGGGGCGTTGAGGCTGCTTAGGGGGCGACGGCTTATTTGTGTTTTTTTATGCTTATTATTTCAGGTTAAAGAATATTTTATTTCCCAAAAGAACATTACATTCACTTATATGAGAAACATTAAATTTAGTATTAGTATGTTGCGTTGTTGCGTTGCGGTTACAATACAATTAATTAATAGTTAGAACCTTAATATAAATATAAAGTATGAGAAAGTTAATCTAAGTTATTAGCAAAATATTTTTTAACAGCTGTCTTGAAAATGTCATCGGACTCTAGGTTTTTTATTTCATTTGGAAGCTTATTAAATATTTGTTGTTTATTTCGTTCCTATTCCTGCCCAGTTTGATTGTAAAGAATAAATCATTGATGGTGGCTATAAACATTTAAAGTACTTTAAAATATTAGAAAAGAACAAATCACCCATTCCCTCTTAACCGCTTCAACGCCCCTCAATTTCCTCTGGGTCCTTTACCGCCCAGACTATAAATAGATTATTATAACATTAGTACACTCATGTGGCGCAATAAATAAATAATTAAATTAAAATTATAAAAGAACTGATTGCGATTGTGATTTTGAAGATGAGGGGGGGCGGGGGGGGGGGCGCTAGAAAATAATGAATTCTCAAATTGGGCGGTAGACGAAATAAGTTTGAGAGCATCTGGTCTAGACGTAGTACGGTCGCGAACTGCGATCGTATAAAAACATCGGAGAAGCACCTTGCCACAGCAAAAAAATTAACAAAAAAGTCATGCAGCCAGTGCATGCGTCCCGGGCCTACTCGGACTACATCTGTGGAAATGAATCCGTGAGAGCATTGAAACACAGAAATGTTTCTTTGCCGACTCGACCATATTTTCATCCAATGCGATGATGCCATAACAATTTGGACTGGCTTAACCCTGCCACGTAGTAGGACAAGCGAACTTACAGTTTTCCATGGATTCGAACTGCACTCATCCGACTCAGAAAGATAATGAAAGGGGTGCGTGAACAGGACGGAGATTTGAACCCACGACCTCTGGTATGGAAGGCAGGTGCCCGCGGCCCTGAGCTACGAGCTGCTCAGTCATCTCATTGTACAAATTTGGATACCTACTTAATTTAATGTAAAATACACACGTATCGGCTGTCATTTGATGTTTGTGAACACATTCGTTGGAACATGAATTAAACATTAGGTCATGCGGCTAGTCAATTACTCAAGGGGCAGCAGACACAGATTTATTTGAACACTAGCCGTTGCCCGAGGCTTCGCTCACGTGCGTATGGGTTATTATAAAAGGTATAGGCGTATAAGGTAGGATACCTCGTCTTCCCCTTCCAAGCGCCATTGCGCGTTGCGCATGGGGTCAACTTATGAGATTCTCACCTGTGACTCACTGGTGGCTCACCGGTGAGTCAAAACGCTTTTGTATTTATAAAATGACAGCCAATAGTCACCCTAGTGTTGTCCCTGTCTAATTATTATAATTAGAATGAATGAATGAATACATTCTTTATTGTGCAATAGAAAACAAATACAATTACAAAAACCATTCAGAACAACAACAAAATTGCACAAAGGCGGACTTATCACCAGGAGTGTTTTCTTCCAGTCAACCTTTGCGGTGATGAGGAGATACAATCTAAAATATCTGCAAAAAGCAAACAAAATCAAATAAAAACATATACATACAGTATAAACATACATAAACCATAATTTACATAACAATACAAACATACTTTGAATTAAATAAACTAATATATATATAATACGATATACTAAAACGACGACCCTAACATAACATGTGATGTTTGATGACGTCAGGCGAGACCGTCTCACTTTCATCTGTGAATAAATCGTTTTCGCTTTCAGTAGATATCCAGCAACCAAATCCGATACAGTTTTGTCTACGCAGTTGTTGCCGCTTGGAAAGGGAGGAATCGTCACGCGTCGGTGGCTGTATTTTCATATTTTTTAGATAATCTGTTTTAGTTATCCAACTAAAGATTTGAACGTTGTCACCGCCAAATCGTTACATAACTCGGATACACGCCTAGGCCATTATCCGGTTTGTGATAGCTTTGTTCCTTCCATCAATTAAAGACTACTTACCATCATGCTAATATCCGTTGAGAGGTGATCAGTAGAGTAAAATATTAGATAAATCGAATAATCCCGATGGTGGCGAAGCTGCGGCATCTACTGGCAACACATGTACGTTTAGTTTGGTTATTGTAATAGGTACCTTCTGGGCTTTTATTGGTTAGAATATTTGGTACCTATTCACTTTTGAGTTGTAAAGAATTGATCGAATTCTCTCGCATATTTTTTCACATCTTACGCCGGTTCAGCCCCTGTCGATGTCCGTACCGTACCCTCATATACCTAATTTGGCGGTCAATCATGTATAAATAATGCATACAACAATGTTGTATGTATTACGAAGAGGATATAATGTAGGTAATCAAGATGTAAAAATACGTAAATTTAACCAATTGATAAACTCTCCTACAATAATTAATCAATGTCAAACGCCACTGAATAATGCATAAGAATTTTTTTTTTTGCAACGCAACATCACACAGAGCGCCAAATCAAAATTCTGTGAACGCAATTCTGAATATCATTACATTATTACCAGTTAAATCCAGTATTACCATAGAGTTACAATGTAATTCTATCGTTTATATGGCAGATAAGTCTCGCGTGACTGGCGCGCGATTTGACATCAATTTGCCCGGGAGTCGATTTCAAAATAACTGCCATTATCGAACGCAGCCTAAACAACATGGCCGCTTCCTCGTATACTCGCACGAAGGCCATCGCTAATTGTTCTGGCTAAAGAATTAGTCCGATTTAGCTTTGAATAAGAGATGGTAATGATCTTACCTTGACTTTAGTCTTTGAAACGTCTAGTTTTTTATCTATGTGTAGCTGTTTGTATACTTCCAAGGACATGTCTTATTGCAGTTTTTTTTATTTTTTTTATTTATTTATTTGGAGGAAACACAGATACAGATAAAGTAATAAAACAGTAAGTTAACAAAAGACTATAGAACTAACCTTCATCCTAACCTATTCCTCGCTAATTAATTTATACATAAATTAGAGTGACAGTATAGCATTCCTATTGAGCCATGTTTTTTATTTTGTGCTTGAAGTTGCGCTGAGAGTCAAAGAAGATGTCTAGGTCAGATAAGTTCTTATTATAAAGCGAACACATTCTATGCAAAGGGTCCCTAAGGCCAGCGTTGGTGCGTGTCCGACCAAGGTGGAATAAGTCACTGCATCTGGTGTTTTTTGACGGTACTGTACATACAAGTTGGAGCAGGTTTGGACAGTCAAGAACATTATTGCATATCTTATGTAGCATTATTAGGTCAAAGTGTGCGCGCCGATTAGAAAGGGCGGAGAACTTGTAATCTATCAACATTTTTGCATAAGACCGTTTACGATCATTCATTTTAAAACTTAGAAATCTGAGAAACTTTTTCTGCACACTCTCTATTCTATCAGAATAAACCTCATAGAAAGGGTTCCATACTGGGGTACAATATTCAAGTTGAGAACGAACAAGCGTAAAATATAAAAGTGAGAACGTTTCAAGTTTCCTGAAAGGTTGTATTCAGTTGCAGGTAGGACATGAAAGACAAAGAATATTAAATATAATTGCCTTGGCAACAAGGTCACCAGTCTTTAATTTAGGTAAGGTGTGTTTGGAAAATAATTGCATTATGTAAAATGTATGAATCTGAATTATGTATGAGTTTGTTTGATTTTTTAAGGAATAAATCAAAACATACAGACATAGAAAGAAGCTTTCTCAAATGATAAAAAAATATATTAATATCTGACAACGTTTACGGGTAGGGAAACGTCTGGGCCTCGGACACGATTTCGCTATTTTAATTGCGTAATTGTGTCTTGGCCAATGGACAACGCATTCTTACAGTTTTCAAATCTTGTATTCCTAACGCGTTTATTTTCATCAACAGTCACTCACCCCGTAAGTGCTGCCCGAGTTGAAAGCGAGCCAGCCCCACCAGAGCACGAAGAGGCCCATGACGGCGTTGACGGGGCTGCCCAGGGGCAGCGGCGCGGTCCCGTTGGCGTAGCGGCCGAGCCGCGGTCCCAGCATCAGCGCGGACGCGAACGAGGCCGCGCCACCTGTGCCCCGACCCGATGATAACGTCCGCCGTCATCACACTTCGCCCGTCATGCCTACCAAGGTCTTTATGGCCTAGACACAGATGTCCCATACATGCAAAACGATAGAATTCTCACACCATCTTGCCCCCATTACCTCGTCAGCCTCAGTGGCCCAGTGGCGCGACACTTCGGCGATCGCTCTCCGAAGTTAAGCAACGCTGGCTCCGGTCTGGTCTTGGATGGGTGACCATTCGACCGTTGAGAGAGGCTGGCCGTGGTTCGGATTCCACGTTAAACTGTAGGTCCCCTTCCTTACTTACTAGGTGGTAGGGTTAATCCCGCCCGGGTTGGTACCATCGCATGGGACGAAAGATGGTCGAAGCGCCGATGAAAATTGTCCGTGTTTTCCATGCAGTTCAATGTAGCCGTGCAATATAAGGAAGGTCCTGGCATGGCACCTAGTTCCCATGTGGTGTGTTGGGCTAATACCATGACAGAACTTGTGGTATTAGCTATCCATGTCGAGTCACATAAAAAAAAACCTAGCTGTGCTATGCTCACCTCAGATCCAGCCGGCACGGATGCAGTGACGCAGGGTGTTGGCCACCGAAGAGAAAGGAAGGACAAGTGGCAAGTGGCCGATATCGCGTCTCCGCTATATGGTCAAAATGGCCATATAATTGCATGGGAATCCGCAGACGCGTCGTATGCCACACAGTCGAAACATCGCCACCGCACGTGAATGCGCTCCAAAAGTTCGTTTGTCAAGTTCGTTTCGACCCACACAACCCCTCTAAAAAGTCTGCGCTTATGTTTGCATGTAGCATGTACAGCCAACCAAAGGTTAAAGGATACACTTTCGGTTAAACGTAAAAATTAATGGTGTTTAAATACAACCTCTGATTCAATTTTGTTAGGGTTTTATTTACTCAGTAGCTAGTAGACATCCTCAACATGTTAGAATATGTTCTCAACACTATATTGTTTCCAAAAGTCAAAGTATTTCACCTGTTCATCTTTTCATTTAACCGGATGTGTATCCAAAACTCTTTGTTCGACTGTACGTTGGTAGTTTTTGAAAATTGGGGACAGTGTGTCCCATAGTATGCGCGCTCGATGCCATATCTCCTCCCTTTTTAGGGTTCCGTACCCAAAGGGTGCCAACGGAACCTTATTAATAAGCCTCCGCTGTCCGTCCGTCCGTCAGTCCGTCCGTCCGTCTGTCACAGGCCTGTATCTCATGAACCGTAATAGGTGGGCAGCTCAATTTTTCACAGAGCGTTTATTTATTTTGCCGCTACAACAACAAATATGTCAACTAAATGTAAGGGGGGTCCCATACAAAAAACGTGATTGTTTTGTGTTAAATCTTGTACGATGGTACGGAACCCTTGCCGGCCAAGTGCGAGTCCGACTCGCACTTGGCCGGTTTTTTATCTATGGTGTCGGCCCTCGTAGCCGCCGTCACAGTGACACTCGCCTATCAGATGAACGGGTCCAGAGCCGGCGATGTCCACGGCGCCCATGCGGTTGAGCCAGCCGTGCTCGCCCCAGATCCAGCCGGCCGGGATGCAGTACACCACCGTGTTGAGGAAAGAGAACACGCAGTAGGCCTTAAAGTTGCACCTGTGAAAACACCCCATTCCCCAATAAATACGGATAAAGTCGGTAAACAATAGAATCAACTCCCTGCCGAGGTCTTCCCCCAAGATACAACCTGGGGTCATTCAAACATGGTGTGAAGTAGCACCTGGCCGGCCGACATGGTTTTTTACAGCCACACTGAAACCACACCCCGTAAGCATCAGAAAATTTCGCCTCCCATACAAACGTAGTTTACTAATAATTTGAAAACCACTGTTCCAACTTACTTGATATTTGGTATCTAATTTTAGGCTACAAATATCTGTGTCTGCATGCCTTTGTTTTTTCGGTAAATGTATTCTGGGTCAAACCACAGAGAAAACAAAATTCGTATGAAGCTTTAATTTCATTCGGTTTGGATTTTTGAAAAAATCAAAAGCGTGCAGACACAGATATTTGTTACCTGATATTAGATATTAAATATCAATTTAATTGGAATAGCGGTTTCCAAATGATTAGTAAACTACGTTTGTATGGGGAGCATGACTTTGAGCGTTTGATCTGTGAAACTCTAATCTGTGAATTCGATCAATTTCTTTAAGATTAAAGTTTAACATAATAATTGTATGGATTTAAGGGATGCGACATTACCCTTATCTCATTCTTTTGAGTTTCAGCGACTTGTATAATTGAAACATTGTAATCAGATTATTTTAAAAATCTGATTACAATGCTTCAATTATAGATGTCACAAGTTTGACATAGTTCATTTTAAGACCTTCCCTACGTCTACGTTCGTCAAACATTTGCAAACAAGTTGATGAAAATAGCTAAGTGCTGGCCATACACAAGAGGACCAGGCGTACGCCATATCCCGCGCTTAAGGTCGGCCCGTAAGCATCAGAAAATTTCGCCTCCCATACAAACGTAGTTTGTTAATAATTTGAAATTAGAATTTGAAATAATTAATAATTAGGCTGCAAATATCTGCATGTCTTTGTTTTTGCCGTACTATTTTTATGTTTTTTTCGGTAAATGTATTCTGGATCAAACCACAGAGAAAACAAAATTCGTATGGAGATTTTATTTTTGCTTTCATTTCATTCGGTTTGGATTTTAAAAAAAAACAAAAGCGTGCAGACACAGATATTTGTTACCTGATATTAGATATTAAATATCATTTTAATTGGAATAGCAGTTTTCAAATGATTTGCACAGTACGTTTGTATGGGGAGCATAGCTTACGGGCCGTTCTTAACATACAAAAAGATATGTCAATATTTTACGCAGGGATGATCTACCTCTCCGCCATCGCACCGCTGACTATGGTAGTGGCCGTGGTAGCGAAGGACAGCTGGAACAGGAACGCAGCGAAGACAGGTCCCATGAGCTCGTCTCCAACAGGCGGGTCCACAAGAAAGTCCCCCAGCCCGATGAACGGGTTCGTGTACGGGCCCTGGCCGAATGACATCCCATAGCCGAACATCCAGTACGTCAGACCTGAAGGAGAGTTAATTTCATTTCATTTCATTTCATTTATTTATTCAACTTCTGGTAGTAAAACTACACTAAGTCATGTCACATTTTGATTGATTTGCGGAATCGATCAACCAGTGAAGAAGAACCCGCAAAGAAACTTCACTGGTCTACAAATTATGTTTTGTTTTTGTCTTTTTTTTCGTCCACATAAATGATATAACACAATTATGATTTCATACCTAAATGCTACTGCCAAACTTACATTGGTAGAACGGTCTAATAATAATAATAAATCTTTATATCATTGATTGAGAGAATCCTGATACCTAAACATGTTTGACCAATTTTTGCGATCCAAACGAGATAGCCACATTCGCACGTAGCTTGGTTAGAGCAGCTCGGAATAAATCTTTCGAAATGTGACCAACCTGCATGGCGCGTAAAACCGGTTTTTTAATTGTTTCCTTGTGTCCTTGGTGTCCCAGAAGTAAAGAGACTTTTCTCAAAACCAAAGTGGCCACAGAAACAGTTTTTACAGATAAAATAAATGATTGCCATGATAACCATAGATAACTAATCCGTCAAAATAGGCGGGTTTTAAAACCGCCTTGCATTTCTTTTTATTTAATTGAGCCGAACAAAAAATGTTTTCAAAGATAGTTATTCATATTCTATTTGTTTCATGAGAAATCTGAGACAGTGCATCATATTATTGAAGAGAGAGCTAGACGAATTAGTATGAATTTAACACGTACCGAATAATAAACATTACGAAAAAAACTGAAGAGACCGATTTCAAAAAGATTCCGTGAAGACTAAGTCCAGTAACTACATGAAGAAATATAAGCCGAATAAAAGATGTTTTGAACAGGCATCTACAACATTGATGAGAGTTGCAACGGATAAACAAAAAAAAACCAAGTCCAGTGTATCTAGAATCTAGAATAAAACACCTTTCAAAAACGGATGGACTAGATTGGCCAAAAGAGTAGCGGCTACATCTGGAAAAGCGGCCATGACGCGTGCTGCTATTAATTTCAGAAAAACTGAATACAAAGGTATTGCTGGAGCAAATATGATAAATATATTAAAAACAAGTTAGTTTTCCTTCCATTTACATACCAAATTCATATTCTATTGGATATTTTTTAATAAAATATTGTTAAGACTAGTTTGTCTCTTTACTTCTGGGACACCCCATTACGTTATGGTTATTTTTAAATATATTCAAATGTTGTTTTATTTACGCCTTTATCAAACTGTACGCAATCGGCTCCTGCTACGCCCTTAAGCAGCATGTATTTAATCTCATAAAACAATTACAAAACTGAGAATTTATTAGATAATCGTGAGGACGTGTGCAAAGAGTTCCCATTTACAATTAGCAACTTTTTGTGAGTTGCCTCATAATTATCCCACAATCGCTAACATTTTTTATTAATACATAACGCTTAGTGTGCTCGCTAATACCGTTATAGTTAGTACTTACATTTTTTGGGTAGTTATATCAGAAATAGTTACAAATTTCTTCCATGATCTTTGGATACGATCGATGAGTGTACACTGGTACTATACTTAGCTTCGATTACACGAAGAGACGGCTGAGTTAATCAATATTCAACCACGTTACTTTTAGTAAACCGCGTGGAGTTCCTTTCATACAGTGCATACGAAGTGACGTGTTTAATCATACGTTGACGTTGATTTCGATGTTTTGTCCTTTCGTCATTCTTTATATTAATATGTTTTATTCAACTTGACATGGATGACTAATACCACACAACTACCGTTATGGTATTAGCCCAATACACCACATTCCCGAAATATTAAGGGAGCACGGCTACACTGAACTGGATGGAAAATACGGACAATTGCCGATTCAACAATCTTATCATCAAATGCGATGGTACCAATCTGGGCGGCCTTTAACCCTACCACCTAGTAGAGGAAGGGGACTTACAGTTTTACATGGATTCAGAACCATGGAGCTGCTCACTTTTGTGATGAGTCGCACTTATCCAACTCAGAGAGAAAGGAAGTAGTGCATGAACGGGCGAGGATTTGAGCCCAGACCCCTGGCATGCTAGGCAAGTCCCCGCGTCACTGGGCTACGAATTGGAACTCTCCGGAAGGTATTCGATCAACTCACCGCCCAATGCGATATCGGCGACGTTCTTCATCATGATGTTGGCCTCGTTCTTGATGGAGACACAGCCCGACTCCAGCATCCCGAAACCTACGAATTATTGTCATTGAATTAAAACTAGGTATGGTGATTTTTTTTTTATGCTACCTGACATGGATGGCTAATGATATTAGCCCAATGGCAGGATCTTTCCTTTATAGGCACGGCTACACTGAGCAGGGGGGTAACCGGCGTAATATGTGAGAAAATAAGTGAGGGAATTCGATCAATTCTGCACTTAAGGCCCTGGTACTAGCCAAATCTCAAAGTTAGACGAGGCACCCCAAGTTAACTAACTAAGTCTGACGGTTAGAAGTGTCATTCTTACAATATATGATTCCTTGTCTAGGAATCAACCTATTTTCGTTATGGTATTTTTCCTTTTTCAATACAAAATACATTGCGGAAATGTTGTCAATTTCCGAACTTTTTCGAATAAATGTAGAAATCTAAAAGCAAATGGATTTATTTGTTTATGCATATATGCTTTTTTGCTTTTATCTAGAAATCATATTGCTTTCGGATTTCTAATGTGAAAAATCTACTTTTTTATTATTATTATTTAAATAAATGATGGAATCAAAAAATATTAACAATCCATTATCAGTCTGGAGTTCTACTTGCACTTGCTGAGGCGTTTCATTACATGTTATTACGGTTGTTTAAAAGTGCATTTGTATGGCGCGAGTAGTTGGCTAGTCCTAGCGCCTTAATCGGAAACGTTTTGTCATACCTTCTGCGTTCTTCGTTGGAATATAGTACGAAATTCAATTAAACCGGCCAAGTGCGAGTCGGACTAGCACACGAAGGATTCCGTACCATCTTAACAAAAAAATCACGTTTGTTGTATGGGAGCCCCCTTTAATTTTTTTTTTTTTTAATCTTACCTATTTGTTGTTATAACGGAAAAATTAATACACACTCTGTGAAAATTTCAGCTGTCTACCTGTTACGGTTACTGAGACACAGCCGTGTGACAGACGGACGGACGGACGGACGGACGGACGGACGGACGGACGGACAGCGGAGGCTTAGAAATAGGGTTCCGTTTTCACCCTTTGGGTACGGAACCCTAAAAAGTCACATTTAATCACACTTTTGCCTGTTCATCTGCTATTCACCTGGCGAGTTCTTACCATGGTAAGCCCCTTGGATGGAAACACTGACGCTTCGACCTTTTCTTATCATACAAGCTATGGAAAAACCCGGGCAGGCATAATCCTACCATCTAGGAGGGATTTGAGGAACCCAAAATTTCACAAGGATTCCAAACCATGCACTTCTCCAACTAAGAACGAGAAGACGGGCGGGGTTCGAGCCTCTAGCATGGAAATCATGTCCCCACGCTCCTGAGCCTTCAGGTCTGAAGTCGACCATCATAACATGCGTTGGAAATCAAAACCTTCACACAATCTGATGGCAAACAAGTAATATGAGGGCATGCTACGTTTTCAAGTTATCCTTCTTATGCTGTTCTTATGTTAATAACACCTAGGTAAACTACATATCTTGTGGCCAGTCCGAAGGTGGTTACTAGACAGTAGACATGCATCATCATCGACATACACTATTATATCGATGTGCATTATAGAGGGAAACCCCACGAATCAGTTAGGACATTGAAACCGCGAGGCCAAAAAAACTGATATTTAATACAAATTAACGATAGCATGACTTGACTTTGTTTAAATTACTGGTGGGGTTACTTCCCCCGATCCGATTTAGGAGTTACATCAAATTGTATGCTGGTATTCCATGTGTCGGCTCGTGTATCAGCCCAATCAGGACAATAAAAATAACAATAAAAAAACAGTTATGAAATTCGAAAATAGAAGTCTCAGAGAGCATGTTACTTTTTTATTTGCCAGATTGTCATTTGTCTTTTCGTCGAGGTGTCATTTTGAAACTTGTGTGTCGCCATGTCGAGAAAAGAACAATGACAATGGGCAAGAAAACCTAAAATCCAAAAACCGGCCAAGTGCAAGTCGGACTCGCACACGAAGGGTTCCGTACCATCGTACAAGATTTAACACAAACAATCAGGTTTTTTGTATGGGGACACCCTTTTTTTTTATTCTTTTTAATTTTTACCGGCAAAATAAATACACACTCTGAAAATTTCAGCTGCCTACCTATTACGGTTCATGAGATACAGTCCTGTGACAGATGGACGGACGGACGGACGGACAGTGGAGGCTTAGTAATAGGGTTCCGTTGGCACCCTTTGGGTACGGAACCATAAAAACCCAGTTCTATATTACATATTTAGAAAATAACTGCATCATTAATGTGCATGTCATCTCATCGCAGGGAACTTCGTTTCAATACTTAAAAGAAACTTGACAGACTGTAATGACAAAAAAACCATCAGTCATACATGGAGCCGTCAGTAGAAAACTCTACCATTAAACTTCTATCTCTATTATAAGCATGCTGCGCAAAAAATAAGGTCAGTCATCCATCTGTCGGTAATTTAGTGGCGAAGCGATGCGCGCTTGGCAAAACGGCCTTCCCGAATGCTTTGTGATGCAGTGACCGCACCTGTCTGCATGGTGAATATGATGAACGAGGAGGTGAGGATCCAGTTGGTGTCCTCCAGGTCTATCTCGAAGGACTCCTGCAGGTGCGTCGTGGAGTTGCTCAGGTTGGTGGACCGGAGCCCGATCTTCGGGTAGAGACTCCAGTTTCCCTCCATGACTGCTGCTCGCTTCTGCTGCTCTGGTACTTTCGAAATAAATGTTTGTCAAGTAATTGTACAATTTTTTGTAGTTTTTAAACGGTTTTATTTAGCTCACCCCGTTTGTTTTATTTATTATTTTTCTTGGGTCAAATTTAGTAATTCAAATTTCACCCTCTTCCTGTCAACCGATTAATCTGAAATTTTGTATACACTTTGGATTTTGGTGACAATACAATTATGTTTATTCATTATCATTATAAATTCAAGATGGCCGCCGCTACAAAATGGCGGATAATTTATGTTTTATTAATCCCATCAATATGGGTATCAAATGAAAGGGCTCAACAAGCAGAATACAATATACTATAAAAAAAATTGAAATTCAAGATGGCGGCCGCTACAAAATGGCGGATAACGTAGGTTTTATCAATCCCATCAACATGGGTATCAAATGAAAGGGCTCAACAAGCAGAATACAATATACTATATAAAATTAAAATCCAAGATGGCGGCCTCTACAAAATGGCGGATAACTTAGGTTTTATCAATCCCATCAACATGGGTATCAAATGAAAGGTCTCAACAAGTAGAATACAATTTACTATGCAAAATTGAAATCTAAGATGGCCGCCGCTACCAAATGGCTGATAACAATTTTTTATCAATCCCACCAATATGGGTATCAAATAAAAGGGCTTGACAAGAAGAATACAGTGCACTATACAACCTCAATATTTAAGATGGGCGCAGCCACTAAATGGCGTATAATAATAAGATTTAAATTTAGAAATTGAATCTGTAATTTAGGTATCTGATTAATCCAGCCTGAATCCACCACCCAAGTCAAGATTTTGTATCGTGTTGAGGACTGTGTGGCGTTAGGGTGGCTAAAAATGATACGTCGTTAGCGGTACACCACCCAAGTTAAGGTGAAAGGTTAAAACGCGCCGAGAACTGTATGGCATTAGGGTGGATAAAAATGATATGTCGTTAGCGTTTTCCCCTCAAGACTCAGGCGCATCTTGTTGTACATAGCCTTGCCCCTTTATTGGACCTCTGGGGGGGTCGACCGTTTAAATGTCCATTACTCGTGGGAACAAAATGGTAAAAAAAAATTTAATAAAAAATACAAACACAAATAAAACAGAAACTGCAACACAACGTAAACGAAGGCTTCAAAAAGCGAAAGAAAAGTATAAAGCAAAACGAGCTAAAGAAAGTGAAGGTGATAGAAATAGTCGATTACAGAAACGACGGGAACAATTAGCGTCAAAAACACCTGAGCAATATGAGGCCAGGTTAAAAAAGCAACGTCAGCGATATACACAAATGACGGCGTCAGAAACGTCTAAAGAATATGAAGCCAGGTTAACAAAGCAACGTGAGCGATACACACAGATGATAGCGTCAGAAACGCCTGAAGAATATGAAGCCAGGTTAACAAAACAACGGGAGCGATACACACAGATGATAGCGTCAGAAACGCCTGAAGAATATGAAGCCAGGTTAACAAAACAACGGGAGCGATATACACAGATGGTAGCGTCAGAAACGCCTGAAGAATATGAAGCTAGGTTAACAAAACAACGGGAGCGATATACACAGATGGTAGCATCAGAAACGCCTGAAGAATATGAAGTTAGATTAATACAAAGCCGTGAAAGACAAAGACAGCAGTTGGGTTCAGAAACGCCTGAACATCGCGATACGAGGTTAAATAAACAACGAGAGCGTACCCAGCAATGCAGAGCTAATAATCTGCAGGCATTCGAGAATGCTATTAACACAATTTGTATACATGTTTGTGATATTTGTACCAAACGTTGTTATCCTAATCAAGTTCGTACAGTTCGGTACAACGCTGCTGCATTAACATACTTACCTGTGGAGTTAACTTCGAAAATATCATTGTTATTATGTTCCCGCTGTCAAACACATGTTACTAGTAATAAAACAACAGCACCACCAAAAGCTTACTGGAATAATCTGGATCCAGGTTCTATACCAGACGTTATTCAAACATTGACACAGGCGGAACAACGTTTGCTGTGCAGAATTATTCCCTTTGTTAAAATCGTGAAATTTAGTGGCCTCTATGGGCAGTACGGTTTTCGCGGACAGGCAGTTTTATTTGCCCAAGATATCTTTGAAGTCAGTGAAAGACTGCCTAGTATGCTACCAAGATCTGCAAGCCAGGTAGGCATTATTGTAGTAACCGAACGATTAGAAAATTTAAACATCACCAGGGAATTCACAATATGTCGCGAAAAAGTCTATAGTGCTTTAAGATGGTTAATCAGAAATAACCCGCTTTACAAAGATGTACGTATTGACGACAATGCCCAAATTAGTGACCAGGAGTTAGTACGACTTAGTGTGCCCGAATTGTCTGAAGATGAAGCGTCCGAAAGGAATGAAAATGAAATTCGAAATGCATTCATTCCAATTAATAATGTTGCAAGAATTATTCGAGCTTCATGGCATCAAGGTGACTACAACGTCTTTACTTCGCGATATGCTGGTGTACAATGTAGTGCTATGTCGTTGGCGAACATTGTCCGAGCTGCAATCCTAAGCCCTAATCAATGGGACGTCAATATTCTGAATGCTAATATGTTAGCGGGTGACTCCTTATATTGCTGGATTCGTACCCAGCTTGATCCTACTGAACTGGATGAAACAGGATATTTAGAGATACGAAACTTTCATATCGTCAGGCAAAGTTTACAAATGTATGAATGCCGATTTTCTATAGAATATGATGAAGACACTCTTTTATTCGGGAGTCTCCAAGATTCTGTAAATACCAATAATATCGGCATTACATTACATACAGCTTTAAATAGATTATTTGATAGTCATTCTTCAGGAATATTGACAGCATCAAATAAATCTGTTAGCGTATTTCGCGGTGAAGACAAATACTATTTTGCTGACTCCCATTCTTGTGGCCCAAAAGGAAAACCAACACCAGAAAATGGCAAAGCCTGTGTTATAGAATGCGACAACTTACAAGAACTGTGCCGCATCTGTAAAAGATGCCTCGGATCCCGTAATATCGCGTACACCCTCACACGCGTAGACGTACATTTGAGGGAAAATATTATCACTCGTCAGGGTGTTCAAGTACAGCAACAGGAAGATGCCATCACTCATCAGGATGTGCAAGTACAACAACCGCGTTCGAATCTGAGATCTGAAACTATACCTATACAAACATCTGTAATGTTGCCTATTGATAGCGTCCAACCTGATGTTGAAGATGAGCTAGAGGTATCTGAAAATGTAAACGAAATCAGAAGAAAGACGAATAATAATATTGTGAATGAATCTTATGAGTTAAAAGCAGAAGAGTTCGCATGGTATCAGCTTTTCCCGTATGGTAAAAATGGTTTGAAAGAACAACGGCCCGTAAATATAAGTCCTTTGGATTACTATCAATTTCGTTTATTAGGTGCTGATGTTAGATTTCAGCGCAACGATTACCTATTCTATGCTCTATCAATGTTTGAGTACTATCGAGTTAAATCAACCATTGCAGCTTGTGCTAGAAAAGTTGAAGGTGAAAACGGCAATCGAGTGGAAGACCTGCACTTATATTTAAAAAATCTAAGAGGTTCCGCTGCTTATTGGCGTAGTGCTCTTAGTGATCTTATAGCACAAATCAGATGTTTAGGACCTCCCACTTATTTTGTTACATTGAGCTGCAATGATCTTCACTGGAAGGATATGAAAAGAAGTCTCCTTGTTAGTGATGGTAAACAGCACATTGACCCAGATGACATAGATATTCAGGAAACTCAGAGACTCATCGAGATGTATCCAGTTGTTGTGAGTAGACATTTTATGGTACGTGTTAATGCGCTAATGCAGTTTCTTAAAACTGATACTGAAATATTTGGCGGTAAAGTTAAAGATCATTGGTGGCGAATCGAGTTTCAGAACAGAGGAAGTCCTCATTTGCATATGGTTGTTTGGATCGAAGATCACCCGTCTGTTGCGACACCTGAAGGAATAGCTCGCATTGATTCAGTCTGTAGTACTGCCATTCCTCCAGAAACTTCAGAACTATATGAATTAGTTAAAAATTGTCAAATACATCGACACACTAGTACCTGCACGAAAAATAATTCTGTTTGTCGTTTCAACTTTCCACGCTCGGAATGCTTAGAGACACATGTTATTGATCCTTCATCTAACGAATTCATCTACAACGGTGGTCGCATTTGCGTTCTGAAAAGAAAAAGTGAAGATGGTTGGGTAAACAATTACAGTCCTGCTTTGCTAAAAATGTGGAAAGCCAATATGGATATACAACCGTGTGGTACAAATGAGTCGATTGCGTATTACATCGCTAAATACGTGTCAAAATCAGAACCTACAAACCTAGATGGTGAAGTATCTCGAGCTATTCAACAAATTAGAAGAGAAGAAACTGACGTCTCGCGTAAGCTGTTTAAAATATGCATGCGCATATTAAGAGAACGTCAAGTTTCAGCCTGCGAATGCGTATTCAGGCTATGCCATTTGAGTATGCGTGACAGCTCGAGAAAAACAATTTTTGTCAATACTCGTAAAGCGGAACAAAGGTATAAAGTGTTGAAGTTTAATGAAGCTGGTCAAGCAGCAGGATATTGTGCCAATATTTTCGAACGATATGAAAAGCGACCAGCAGAGCACCCCAACTATGATTTTAACAATATGTGTCTCATAGAATTTGCGATGTTATTTGAGCCACACTACACAAAACCGCCAGTTATAAATGAAGAGAGCATCGATACCGATGCTTATGCACCGCACGAGCAGACAACAAGAAGGCGTCTTATAACTTTAACAGACAACACCAAAATGACTATTAGAAACACGCCAGCTGTAGTACGGGTACCTAACTTCGTAGCAGCTTCTGATCCAGAGTCATATTATTACAGTTTACTAATCCAGTATATGCCGTATCGCAATGAGGCCGAACTTTTAGGAGAATTTAATAGTGCCAGAGATGCGTTTCTCGCCAACGAAGAAAGTTTAAGACAAACAAACGCCTACTTGGAAATATATCGTGAACGTGACAGGCAGCTTGAAAATGCATTCGCGCAAGTACACGCATTTCAGATACTGGAACACGCAGAGCCGATGGAACTAGACCATGAAGAAGAAGTTCCTTATTTGCCAATGAATGAAGACCAGTTCTTACAGGCTAAGCAGTCTATGAATGCAGGACAAAAGGAAATTTTTACATTAGTTACCCAGTCCATACAAAATCAAATGTCAGGTGCTGAAGAACGTTTAAAAATATTCTTTACAGGAGGAGCTGGTGTGGGCAAGACTTTTCTATTAAAGTTATTACGAGACCAAATTAATAGGTGCTACGCAAAGGATGCGGTTAAAGTCTGCTCACTAACAGGAGTTGCAGCTAGATTAATAAATGGAGCTACGATACACAGTACTTTAAAATTGCCTGTACAGAAAGACGGTCGCATAACAGGTATGTCACCACTGTCCGGAAACTATTTGCGAATAATGAGGCAACAATGGCATCAGACAGAATTTTTGATTGTCGACGAGATTTCCATGGTGTCTTATCAAATGTTATGCATGATGGACGCTCGATTAAGGCAAATTAAGAACTGTGAAAATGAGTTTTTTGGAGGAGTAAACGTATTACTTTTCGGTGATCTTTTACAACTGCCTCCTATAAAACGATCAGGAACACCTGTTTTCAAACAGCCAGAACATCTCGAACCAGCTCAACATCTCTGGCGTTTATTCACGCTGTGTGAATTAACTGAAAATATGCGTCAGCAAGGTGACCAGACTTTTATTGATATTTTGAATGCTTTGAGAGTCGGTGAGCTAACAACCCAACATTTTAGTATTTTAATGGGAAGACTTCTTCAAGACACGAGTGATGAGTTTGCAATAGACAAAGCGTTAAGGGTATACCCCACAAATCAACAAGTTAACGACCACAACTCTGCTGTATTGAATTTGTACAGAAATAATGGTGCTCGCATTTACAAAATAAAAGCGCAGGATCAGCTAGTACACGCCACACGAAATGCATACAATGTGGATATAGCTACTATAATACCAGCTGATATCAACAAAACTGGGGGTTTACCAGCGGAACTGGAAATATTTGTGGGGGCAAAAGTCATGCTACGGTCCAATATTGACGTTTCAAAGGGATTAGTAAATGGCGCTATAGGCTACATCAACGAAATCGTTTGGCCTCAATTTCGTCGAACTCAGATGTATGCAACAGATGTACCTTCCGTCCGAATTGATTTCGCAAGAGACGGAGTACATCTTATACACCCGAAAGCCATACAGTTTCCAGCTAAGTACAATTACGGGACGGCTGAAAGAAGAATGTTGCCTTTAATACTATCATGGGCTTCTACAATACATAAAATGCAGGGCAGCACTGTGGATCACGCAGTCGTATACTTAGGTGCGAAACTGTTTGAAGAAGGTCAAGCCTACGTGGCTCTTAGTAGAGTAAGATCTTTGCAGGGACTACGTATAGAGGAGTTGGACTGCAATAAACTAACGGGCAAGAAACCTTGCAATAATGAAGCACTAAATGAATTAAACAGAATGCGAAATAAAAACTAAAAACTAGAAAATAAAAATAGGTAAAAAAACTTTTTAAGTTAAACGGTTTTATGTTAAACATACATTGCAATGTTTAAGATAAATGTACTAAAAACAAAAAAATAAAAAAATAGGTAAAAAAACTTTTTAAGTTAAACGGTTTTATGTTAAACATACATTGCAATGTTTAAGATAAATGTACTAAAAACAAAAAAATAATAAAATAGATACAGTCGTGGGATTTATAAACATATGCATAGACTAGACTAAAATAAAACCGTGGGGCACGTCAATTGTCTACAATCGTTGATTAAAATGTTTGTTTTGTAATGTTACACTATAATTAGGCAGTTGTTCAACCGACAACGATGGACGTGTGATAAGTAGGGCTAGAATGTGGAAACAAGCTAGCAAGCTCGATTATAAGCGAGTTTTGGGTTTCATAGTGGTGAGCGAGTAGTACTTTTATCATATGTTTTGTCGATTAAAGACAAACTACGAGCAGTGAAACGATTCCTTGCCAGCCAGCAGTGTGAATGTCCAACGATAAACTAGTTGAAACATCTCTTTTATTTACATGGAGTGTATAACTATTGGAATTTCCATGACCAAGAAAATAGTAAGTAATTTCCTCACCGTCTGCGGGCCAACTGCCTAACGACGAATTAAACGATTCTTCTATCGCACATTAAGTCGATAATTTGTAGACAATTGACGTGCCCCACGGTTTTATTTTAGTCTAGTCTATGCATATGTTTATAAATCCCACGACTGTATCTATTTTATTATTTTTTTGTTTTTAGTACATTTATCTTAAACATTGCAATGTATGTTTAACATAAAACCGTTTAACTTAAAAAGTTTTTACAGACTCCTGTCGCCCTCCATGACTGCTGCTCGCTTCTGCTGCTCTGGTACTTTTGAAATAAATGTTTGTCAAGTAATTGTACATTTTTTTGTAGTTTTTACAGACTCCAGTTGCCGTCCATGACTGCTGCTCGCTTTTGCTGCCCTGGTACTTTTGAAATAAATCTGTGTTTAGTAATTATACTTTTTTTTGTAGTTTTTCTTTAGTCTGTATGTAGAATCGACCGTGAAGCAAGGACACATCAATTAAAGAGATAAAGCTGTAAAAAGAGCTACTTTATGAATACAGTGCAATATGTTTGAATGTATATTATTTGCAGTCAATGTCCGCAAAGCACAGTTTATGTATAATCTTAAATGCAAACAGTCGTATTCAGAGTGGGCGGACTAACTTTAATCCGCCGGACTAAACCGGCTTTTGTATGGTTAGTCCGGTGCTAATCTCGTACTAAGTTTTGACAGGTACTCTCTGATACGACTGTAATAGCAGTATTCAGAGTGGGTGGACTAGCTTTAATCCGCCGAACTAAACCGGCTTTTGTATGGTTAGTCCGGTGCTAATCTCGTACTAAGTTTTGACAGGTGCTCTCTGATGCGACTGTAACGCAGTATTTAAAGCCGCGCACTAACTTTAGTACGCGTATTAAGGTCGGACTAAACCGGTTTTTGTATGGTTAGTCCGGTGCTAATCCCGTATTAAGTTTTGACAGGTTCACTCTGAATACGACTGTGAGTTAGTAGGACGCTTGATTACGGAAGGAGGGACTGTAAGATAATTTCTAATTGCATATCGAGGCGGTGGCGAAATTGGTAGACGCAATACCCGCGAAAGGCATGTTTGCTAGTTCAATTCAAGTTACATTTAGTAGTTGCACTATATTTATAGAGTAGATATTTTTACAGCTTTCGTTCTTTAATTAATGTGTCCTTACTTCACGGTCGATTCTCCTTACTTTAAATACATTCATTTATTTATTATCTATCAGAGAACCAAAAAAGAACTTATTGTTTTGTTTATTTTTGAGCCTTTTCAGTAAGTACATGTAAAATTCTATTCACTATCCCTATATTAATCCAAATACACATTATGAATGTTCACTTTCATCTATCATATATAAATAAAATGGTATGGTTTTTTGTCAATGTGGCCTTGTAAAATTTGTCGTCGAAAATCTATTTAGTTCATTTATTATTTGTTATTTATTATTTATATATTGTTTAGGATTTATTTAGATTTAATAGATTGATTGATTGAAAATTCTTTAATACGTCACAAATAAAACAGTTTACAAAAGTAAGTATAGTGCAATAACAACATAAGTGGGGAGCAAAGGCGGGCTTATCCCTCAAAGAGATTTCTTCCAGCCGACCTTTGAGTGTTTGAGAAGTTCAATACGGATATATTCGTAGGTAGTGGCGGTAGGTTTGGTTTGTAAGTTTGAATATACTTAATATATTAACCTCAAACTAAGTACACATTTGGTACATAAATGCATATATTAATTATATTAATTTAGATTTGATTTATTATGTAGATATTATTATCATTTAATATTTGGCGAAAATCGTGCCAAGATATATCACTTTAAAAAAATTAAACCAAACATTTCAACAAATGCATGAAAGGAACAAAAAATACCTCTTGCCTGCAAATCACGATATCACTCAGCCACCGTAAGACCACAAGTAAATTGATCTATTTTATCCATTTTTTACTGTTCAAACTGTTGACGATTTCACTACGTAGGAATTATCCTAATCGCTCGGCTAACTGCGACCGTTCGAACTGGACTGGACGCAGAATCAGACAAATGTGCACGAATCGCAGTCTATTACCTGCCTAGTGTAGCCCGAGAGGTGGTTAACTAGAAGTTACGCTATATCGAAGACTAGCGAGAAGAGCGACGATATTCATGGTAAAGGATGGGAAAATAAGGGGGTATCATCTGCATAACGACAGCGATGTCACGTATCCTACTAATATTATAAACGCAAAAGTTTGTAAGTATGGATGGATGTTTGATACTCTTTCACGTAAAAAGTACAAAATGGATTTTAATGAAACTTTACAATAATATAGCTTATGCATCAGAATTTATAAAGATATTGTATGAATTGTCCAAAATAGCAAATAAGTAGGAAATAATTTAACATCTGCGAGCTATTCTGGCGTGCGCTGCAAAAAACCGCTAGAGTTACACATATGTAATGTATGATGGAAATGTTTATCTTAAATAGTCCTACAAAAAAGCCCCCCTTACCCCCCCCTCCCCCCAAACGGATGGTAGTCAGTAGGCCTATTCTTAAAATTACGTGCTCAGATGGGTTACCATGGTAAACAACCAGTCACGTAGATATAGAAAGTGCAAGAGCGGGTTGGGGGATCATAACATATGTAAATGCGAGAGTAGCGAGCGCGGAAATTTTCGATAGGATTTTTTTTTATGCGACCTGACATGGATGGCTAATACCACATAACAACTACCGTTATGATATTAGCCCAATACACCTCATTCCCGAAGGAATTTGGTGCCATGCCAGGACCTTCCCTTTATGAGCACGGCTACATTCAACTGGATGGAAAACACGGACAATTTTTCATTGCCGCTTCGACCATCTTTTCATCCAATTCTTTACTGTTTATTGTTTATTGTATATAGGGACAGAGAAAGCGACTTTGTTTTATACTATGTAGTGATTCATCATCCATAGACAGTACACTGCACTCGGATTTGTCATATTTTATCATTAGCCAGTTCGGGGAAATCCCAGCGAAGAAGAACTGGAAAAAAACTCCGCTGGTTTTTTTTTAAACGTCCACTTAGTCTAAATTTACAAAAGTATTTAGACTAACAGATAAACACGCTAAATTAATATGAATTGACGAGAATCAACAATTCATGTCATATGCAACAGTTCATGTCAAATATCAGTTTATTAGTAAAGACCATGCCCGCCATCTAGCATGTTGCCAATTGGAGCAAGCCAGTCCCCACAAACAGTACCCGTTCACGAGCATCACGCCAGGCACAGCCATCGATCATCGTCAATGCGATGGTACCAACCCGGGCGGGCATGAACCCTACCACCTAGTAGGGGTAGGGGACCTATAGTTTTACATGAATTCCGAACCATGGAGCAGCTCGCATTCGTAACGAAATGCACTTATCGAACTCGGAAAGAGAAAGACAGTGGTGCATATCGGTATTGAAACCAGGTCTCTGGTACGCTAGGCCAGTCCCCGCGCCACTAGGCTACGAGCCGCTCAAAGCTAAAGCTAATTGAAAGACAAAGTTGATTTATAAAATTACAGGGTGTTCGGCCCACCGACAGACAACATATTTTTGCAGGTAAGTTGTGGTCATTTATAAGGTTAACACCCATGACATCTTTTGTGAAATGTCACTTGGTAACGCGATTTTTCTTTCTTTTTTAAAATTACCAAAAAAGGGTTGGTCTCTAACATGTTCTAACATATTCAGCTATTCACATTATCGTTACCAAAAATGTCGTGACCTCCCGGAATTTTAGGGGTACATTGGGGCCTGAAAGACGATTTCGCTAGTTTAATGGCAGTCGCCGGGAAATATTGTGCCTTATAGACGTATAGACATTGACCCATAGACAAAAAATTCATTTATTTCTTCTGAAATTTTCTTAGATTTCCTGTGACATCACGACAGCCTTAACAGAGTCGTTACCCTATCAATTCTCCATACTACGGGCGATAACTGTTTCCATGCTCTTAATGTTATACTAGGTTTTTGAAATTTTGTATTCTAAAATGTATTATAGAAATCTATGTCCGTATGTTTTCATTTTTTTTTAAATATATATTTTAGTTTGGAAAATGTTTCCTAATAAACATGGGAATATGTAGTCTTTTTTTAGGTTCATTTTCGTTTTTTTTTTACTTAAAAATACAGATATTTACAAAAAAAAAAAACATACGGACATAGAATAAAGCTTTCTCAAATGAAAAAAAAAATGATAAAATTTATTTATTTGTTTATTTGGAAAAGCAAACAGATACAGATATGATTAAGATACAAAATACAATTTAATACTAATTTACTAGATTAGAGCACCGCATTTCACATGTAATATAAAATAATTTTTAAGGGCTATTATTTCAGAAAGAAAACAAACATAGCACCGGGCTGGTCATAAAATAAAAGTTAATAATAAAACAAAATATAACTGAAGGTTGCAAGTTTCAAAAATTGAGCACAGATAAAGTATGAGTGTAACATGATAACATGCATGGCAGAATTCTGACATAGTTTAGGTGTAGGGAAACGTTAGAGCCGGGAAGACGATTTCGGTATTGTAATGGCAGTCGTCGTGCAACATTGTGCCTTGGTCAATGGACAAAGAATGCATTTCTTAAACATTTTAAATCTTAGATTTCCTGTGACTTCACGGCAGCCCCGCTCAAATCCCCATACAAACGGGGAAAGAAGATCACGCCCATATTTCTTGTCAAAGATCCCAAATTTTGCTCAAAATAGCTTTATTTGATAGATGTCTGATGACCGTTGGCATTGTAAAATTGTATTTTGTTTCTAAGTTATAAGGTCCGAAAGTTCGAATTTTACGCGCGTTTTATTGGTTGGGGAAAAAGTTTCTTCGCATTTTTTAAGAAAATTCAAAACATTTTTTAATATGGTTTATTTACATTTAACTAAAGTATGTAGGTACCATTTTGTTCGATAACTTTTTGCCATCTTGTAGGTAGGGACATGATCCCATTGCTATAGAAATATTGGGACTTCTGATCAATATACCGCGACAAGTGGTTTTGGCAGTCCTCTCGTGATGTTAACCTGACACTGCCTAAAGAATTCTGAAGAGACCTAAACAGGTGGAAATCTGAAGGTGCAAGGTCAGGACTATACGGCGGATGCATTAACACCTCCCAGCCAAACTCTCTTAGTTTTTGCTGAGTGAAAAACCACACCCCTTCTGTTGATTAATTCCGGCCGCTTTCTCTCAACTTCTTGCTTTAATCTCATCAGTTGTTCGCAGTAGAGTTCAGAATCGATGGTCCTGCCTGGTGGTAACAGCTCATAATGAATAATGCCCTTCCAATTCCACCACACACACAGCATCACCTTGTTGCGAGTTAACCCGGGTTTCGCCACAGTCTGTGAAGCTTGACCGGCCTTTGACCACGACCTTTTTCGCACGTTCTTGTCGTACGTGATCCACTTTTCATCACCAGTTATCAGCTTCTTCAAAAATGGTTCGGTTTCATTACGTCGTAATAAAGAATCACAAATGAGTACACGGTTCATTAGGTTTCTTTCAGTGAGCTCGTGAGGTACCCAAATATCGAGCTTTTTTGTGTACCCAGTTTTTTTCAAATGCGCCAAAACTGTTTTGTGGTCAATTCCTAGTTCTTCAGCTACGTCGTAACTACTGATATGCCGATCTTGCTCCACTTTTTCAAAAATGGCATCCATTTTATCCGTAATAGGGCGACCAGAGCGACGTGCATCTTTGACATCAAAATTTCCGGATTGAAAACGCTTAAACCAAATTTGTGCTACTCTTACAGACACTGCACTAGGTCCATAAACATCGCAAATTTTTTTCGCGGCTTGCGTTGCATTTTTACCTTTTTTGTAGTAAAATTTTAAAATGTATCGAATTTCTTCATTAGATTCACTCATTTTGGCAGTACGAAAAACAAATGAGAATCACACATTTTCCTAATTTGAATTTGGAATTATGTTCTTTAAAATTTAAACTTTCAATGATACCAAAACCAGCCAGATACAAATAGTATAGCCAAAGAGATTTTATTACAAGTTCATACATACTACAATGCGAAAAGACTTTTTCCCCGACCTATTATACAGTAACTTTGGGGGTGGATTACGCAATGATAAAGTAAGAACATCTTACAAAGACTAGTCTTATTTATCAAGATTTATAATCTATTTGGTTTTTGTTAGATTTTTGACTACAGCGGTCGTGGTTTACTTTTAGCTATAAGTCGTTTTGAAAATAAAATTTTCGTAAATCTTACCAAATCATACACTATGCACAATGTCTTTTTTGTGGACATGTTGCATCTTCCTCACCACGGAGCCTGTCTTATTCTTTGAAACAGAGAAGGTCCCAGAGCGCAACTGCACGGTTTTGTACCTTACCCGCGAATGAGTTAGTCCCGCCGGGTTGGGCCACCTTAAGGTGGTACCATATCAGGAAGTGCGCGGCGAAGTGGAGCGTCGTTTGTTGAGTGTTTTCCGTCTTCCTGGTTAACTAGATGTTTACCTTATGTTTTTGTGGTAGTCTAATGAGGGCCGATTTCTCCATCATCAGATAGCAACATTTACTTTTACTAGCGACGGATAGTCAGCACTTATCGGACTGATAGCACAAATTCACGTTGGTCAAAAGACGGATAGTCATTAGGGGAGAATTATATCTTCTATCACAATTATCTTACTTTAATTCTGCTAATAAACATATGGATAAGCAGAAGCGTAAATAAATCCGTCGAATAGTTATCTGGCTGTTTATCTGACTGTTGAAACATCTGCCCTAATACTACTTACTATATCGGATGGATAAGCAGAAGCGTAAAAAAATCCGTCGAATAGTTATCTGGCTGTTTATCCGACTATTGAAAAATCAATACTAATAAACGAGTCTTGGGTATGGCAGAAGAGAAATGAATGCAAAAAAAAAGAAGAAAGGAAAATATGCGGAGTTCGTCTAACGGACAAATTTCTAAACAACTGTGGCGGTGATAGAGTGTCAATTGAAAAATTATGTAGAGACGAGAATCGAAAAAGGAATAGAATAGTTTAGAATAGAATAGTTTATTAGAAAGATGGATTTAATAAAAAGGAGTGATATTATGGTTTGAACATATTGGAACGAATGGGTGACGAAAGAATGACGAAACAAGTTTACAGAGGCGAAGTGAGCGGAGAAGAGAGATGGTCAGGTACGTAGCACCCGTAATTGTAGAGCGTCTATGAAAATATTTATGTCTGTAGATGAAGCGAAAGAGGTGTGCTGTGATCGTACCGCATGGAGCTCTATCATCTCTGCCTACCCCTCCGGGAAAGCGGCGTGAAGGTTTTTACATAATAAGGCTGAGAAAAGTAGTCATAGCTGACTAACTAAAAATAGTAATTTCTTACGTCACTTTTGTCAATTTGTGTTGACAAAATGTCTCTTTTGACATTCTATGTTGAAATTCAAAGATGTTACTCGGACTTGGCTTAATCAAAGTATGACTTCCGACTTAATTGACTTATTTGACTATTGACATAAAATGTAAAGGATAAACTTCAGAATTGACAGTTGGGAGGAATGATTTGGCTAAGCTTTGAGTAACAAAATGTGCTCAGAAAGGCCTGGCATGGTGCCTCGCGAAACCACGCTCTGCGAGGCACCATGCCAGCGGATTTGCCGACTATCGCTGAGCTATCGAGCTTGTTAAAATTACGCTTGAAAACTCCCAGGTTGTAGGTATGAGGAAAGGCACCCGCCGGCAGACAGTTCCATATCCTGGCGGTGCGGCAGAGAAATGAGTTTGAGAAATGGTTCGTTTTCAAAAGCCTAATGTCAACCACAAGGGGGTGCTCTGATTCTCTGCGGCGGGTGCTCCGGATAAAGGTAGAATGGGGAGGAATGAGGGATGCAAGTTCCACAGAGCAATGTCCATGGTAGTACCCGTAGCAACCCCACAAACCGTCCGTGGCTCAGTGACTGCAAGCCAGCGGTGAGTTTTGTAATTAAAATTTTCGAAAATCATACTCACACTATTCGCATTGTCTGCTTTGTGGACTGTGTTGCATCCTCCTCATCACGGAGCCTGTCTTTTTCTTTGAAACAGAGAAGACCCCAGAAGCGCAATGGCACGATTTTGTGTCGTGCCCGCTAATGGGCTACATATGTACGGTCGTTTTGTCTGAAATCTATACACCGGAAATAGAGACAAATTTGAGATCTCTTTCCGTCATGCTGAAGTCAACCATAGAGTAAAAGGGACTTTGGAATTCCTTCTCTTTCCAGTGTATACAATTGAGAGGAAACGACCGTACAAATTACGCACGCAAATCAAAATAAAATAATTTTATTTTTGATGCTAGCTGCGGTACCTGGCTTCGGTCGGGTTAATGTCGACCTGAATTATTTCATGGGTAAAAAGTAACCCAAAGGGTTGGTCCAAAAGGCTGGTTCAAGACAATGTATCTACCAAATTCAATCAAGATCGTTTGAGCCGATATGGGTAGTGAAAAAACATCCAAACGTTCCTTCGTAAATATTTGGTAGCTATTTTTCCAGAACTACTACTACATTGCATACCTAGTAATACGAAGGGTTCCTCAAGTTTGACGTAGACTCCAAAGCAACAAAAACAAAGCCAGCCTCGACATCGAAAACGGTAACCCATCCAAACCTGACTGCTCCCAGAGATGATATACGTTGATGAAATACGCATATAAATCGGGTGAGTGGTTAGCAAGTTATAAGAATTTAACAATCGCTACTCACCCCTCTGGTAATTAAGCGTTATATTACGTAGCCTATAAGTTTATTTATTTACTAGACGTAGATACAAACCGCATCTAAATCGAGTGAATGGTTCTCAAGTAAAAAATATTTAATAAGTATCTGGCGATTTAGCGTTATGCCAAGTTGTTCTAAAGTTGAGGGAAATACCAAACGAAACCAAGACTGGACGGACGCATTTTTAAGACGACATTCATTGGACGTTTTTTCGACTGTTTGGCATATGATGCGTCTCCACTGGATTCCTACAATTATATGGCCACTTTGATCATACGACGGAGACGCGATATCACCGCATGCCGCTTCTTTCTTTTTCTTTAGTGCGTGGGACGGACAGACACCAGAGTAAGACCGGGTCGCTTTTTTTTCCTTTTTACAACGGGACCCTAAAAATAAGTATTCAACGGATTTTAATATTGATATCACGTCGCGCATGCACAAATGACTTTGCGGTTACATGTGAATTATTTTTTGTCTTTATTACATGACTAGCTGCGGTACCCGGCTCCGCTCGGGTTAGTGTCGGCTAAATTATCTCATGGATAAAAAGTAGCCCACATGACTGGTCCAAAATAGGGTCAAACTGGTCCAGGACAATGTATCCATGTACCAAATTTAATCAAGATCGTTCGAGCCGAAATAGCATGATTTAATGAGAAACATCCAATAATTCCCATTTAGAGCTTCGTTGACGTTTGGTGGCTATTTAAAAAAAAAAACATTTGCCGCGAGAACCTTTCTGCACTTTCACTGCTACATTGCTTACCTAGTAAGTAATGTGTAACGTAGGTAAGTTTTGCGTGGACTCCAACCCACAGCCAGCCTCAACATCGAAAACAGTAACCCATCTCGAACCTGACTGCTCCCAGAGATGCTATACATTGATAAAATACGCATATAAATCAGGTAAGTGGTTCGCATGTTATAAGACTTTAAGACTCACTACTACCCTTCTGGTAATGAAGCGTTATATTATGTAATCTATAAGTTTTTAGTAGAATCAAGCTAGACGTAGATACAATGCACATCTAAATCGAGTAATTGGTTCTCAAGGATTTTATTCTGTTGGTCGCTCCTCCGGCGATTTAGCGTGATGCCAAGTAGTCCTAAAGTTGCAGGAAATACCAAGCCGTACTTCAGTAAAAGTAAGCGCTGCCGCCGCAAAGCCGAGCCGTGCATAGCATTGCAGTTTGTATGACAGCCCCATCTTAGCGTAAGCGGAACTGAATTCTATTTAGCCAATCCTAATTCCCGGGTAGTTAAATGTACATGTACTAAGTTTTACAAATCGCTAGTGCCTTGAAAATTCGCCAAACGGACACCAAACAGTCACGACGTCTGCCCTCCCCCCGCCGCCGCTCCCCGCCACCGCCCCCGGCTCCTCTCCCCCTAGTGTGAAGTATCGCTACCGGCATCGTTTTCGCAGCCCCGTGAAAGTTCTAAAGCCCATGGGCACATACATTGTAGCCTATGTGTTATTCTGATGTATAAGCTATATTATTGTAAAGTTTCATTAGAATCCATTCAGTAGTTTTTACGTGAAAGAGTAACAAACATCCATCCATCCATCCATCCATTATTACAAACTTTCCCCTTTATATTATTTATTAGAAGATATTATTGTAAAGTTTCATTAGAATCCATTCAGTAGTTTTTACGTGAAAGAGTAACAAACATCCATCCATCCATCCATTATTACAAACTTTCCCCTTTATATTATTTATTAGATAATACTCTCAACGAGTAATTATTCCTCAATCAATTTATTAATGACGGGTAAACCCCGCCAAAAAATTGTAAATTAATGTAATGTCTTACATTTAAATCATTTATCACAGTCTAAAAACTGCTTCTGCGCTAAAAACCGATGTGATTTTAGTTTGGAACCCAGTAAAAACTAGGTCACAAAACAATAAAGGAAATGAATTAAAGGAAATACTTTGTCATAAATTGATAACTTAGGCTCACACATCTATTATTTGAACGTATGTAGCTCAGGGTAGGGTGGACTTGCCTTCCATGACGCGGGGCATGGGCTCAAACCCCGCCCCGTTCATGCGCTACTTTCTCTCTATTTCTGAGTTGGATAGTTAGAATTAGAGCTGTTCCATGGTTCGGAAATCATGTTAAACTAAACGGGCCTAACTCAATCGCGGGCACGGTACAAAACCGTGCTGTTGCGCTCTGGGACCTTCTCTGTTTCAAAGAAAAAGACAGGCTCCGTGATGAGGAAGATGCAACATGTCCACAAAAAAGACAATGTGCATAGTGTATGATTTGGTAAGATTTACGAAAATTTTAATTTCAAAACGACTTATAGCTAAAAGTAAACCACGACCGCTCTAGACAAAAATCTAACAAAAACCAAATAGATTATAAATCTTGATTAAATAAGCTATGTCTAATGACTAATCTTTTTAAGATGTTCTTGCTTTATCATTGCGTAATTCACCTCCAAAGTTATTGTATAAAACGCGCGAAAAATCCGAACTTTCGGACCTTATAAATTAGAAACCAAACACAATTTTACAATGCCAACGGTCATCAGACATCTAGTTCGATCAAATAATGCCAATTTTGAGCAAAATTTGGGATCTCTGACAAGTAATATGTGCGTGATCTTCTTTCCCTGGGGGTCCATTTAGGGCAAGAGTGAGTTCGAATTCGTCACTAAATATCAACTCACTTTTTTAAATAGTCAATGTTTCCACATTCTTGAACATCATTACAGTTAGGTAAAAATCTGGTCTGTCCCGTAAATACGTTGGAAGTATTAATAACGGTTCCGTTATTTAAATAATAATATATTTCCCAGTTATTTTTAGGTTAACTCACTCCCGAACTCGAACTCACTCTTACCTGAATGGGCCCCCTGTTTGCATGGGGAGTTGAGCGGGATGGGCCACCTTAACCCCGCTTAGAAAAGATGACCTATCATGCCTACATGCTTTCGTGATATACTGGCAAAGAATGCCATTATCAAAGAATATAATACATTGCCATTATGGAAGTACTTCACAACTAAGGGTATATTTTATCAAAACTTAAAAAATGGGCGAATTTGGCATATCAAAAGAACGGAATCCTTGAGTAGGCAATTGTAGAGCCGCCTTGGGCGCAATGCATGCATGTTTATGTACTCGTACGCTCCATCTGTGCTCGGTCGCGGGAACTAGAAGATCATGAAATGTTCGTCTGCATAGTTACCATTTAAAATGTTTGGTCGATATCCGCCAGATGGCTCTATTCGCTTAACTGTCAAACGCATACACTTCTATATCGCGGTTGAATAGTTTATTTTTACTTTAGGATATATACGAATTGCTACGCTTTGCAAGTGTACTTGCTTCGGCAGTACATATACTAAAATTGGAACGATACAGAGAAGATTAGCATGGCCCCTGCGCAAGGATGACACGCAAAATCGTGAAGCGTTCCACATTTTTTGTTCTGTTGCACATGTATATTAATGTGATATTAATCTCCTCGCACGCGCGCGGTGCTATCAAAGATAAAATACTACTATGCCGTAAAACGAAACTTATCGTCTTATTATTACGTACAGCATTTCACTTGGATAAACCGGGACAAAACCAAGGTCATGGCGAATGAGATGGGAGGACAAATAGGTACAAGAATATGTATATCTCGGCCAAATTCTGCGGCTTGCTACCTAGACAAGGACTGACTAAGGAGATCGAGAGACGAATTCAACTAGGTTGGGCCGAGGGTTGGGCTGCCTTCGGAAAGCTTAAATACGCTCTGAGACTACGACCCGAAATACGACCTTTCGAAAAATTTAAAGTCCAGAATGTATGACCAGTGCGTCCTCCCGGTTATGACTTACGGATATGAAATGTGGACTCCGACTGTCGCCGTTATCCAAAGGTTGAAATTTGCCCAGCGAGCGATGGAGCGAGCCATGCTGGGAATATCGCTAATCCGCTGATGTACCAAAGTAGTCGATATTGGACACCGGGTGGTTAAGCTCAAGTGGCAGTGGGCTGGTCACGTCAGCCGAAGAGACGACGACCGTTGGAGTAACCATGTCCTACACTGGCGGCCGTGGACAGGAAAACGGAGTGTGGGCCCGACAGGTGGGACGACGACATCAAGTGCGTCGGCGGAAAGCTGTGGTTCCGTACCGCTGAGGGCCGGGAGGACTGGAAGAAAATTGGAGAGGCTATGTCCAGCAGTGGAGACAAACACGCTGAATGACATTTCAAGAGGATAATGAGGTGACCGAGTTCCGTACAATGGCTCATGCCCAGAGCCATGCTCAGTCAAATTCGGAAATAAGTTTCTAAAATTTTGAGAGCTACATCGCTATACGTTTTGATTTTTTGAGAACTTACCTTAAACATTTTGATAAAAAAAAATCCAATATTATTAAGATAAGTAGGTAAATGTTACTGGAACTAGGTAGATTTTTTTTATTTTATTGTTTATAAGTGACAAATCCTATGGTTTTTTTATATCGTTGAGTGTGTTCCATGAAATTATTCTGTGATATTTTGAAAAAAGATTGACAATTTGGGCAATTGATTCTGTCGCAACGCCCGGGCACAAAATTGGAAGTTTTTTATCTCAGCCATAGTGTAGGTGTGTATCTTATAATATAATTGGCTAGTCTCAGTTTCTGTTACCACTATTTATCTCAGCCTTAGTGTAGGTGGGTATCTTATAATATAATTGGCTAGTCTCAGTTTCTGTTACCACTATTTATCTCAGCCTTAGTGTAGGTGGGTATCTTATAATATAATTGGCTAGTCTACATTTATCTTGAAATAGAACCCGAAACTAGACTTCTGGTCCGGTTCCTGAAAGTTTGAGGCGGTTCCATAGTGGCTCGTAATGTTAGCCGGATTGACCCATCGCCTAATATTTCTTTATAGACAGATACTAATTATAACATTTAAAGGTATAGTCTCACATAGCTTTTTTTGCGCATGGCTGAGGGAACCACTGTCTTTTCAGAGTTACCACATGAAAAAAAAATCCCCGTTAATCGGGAAAATATTTAAAATGAATAAGCAGTGGCATAGCCTGCTGTATTGTTTTGCGTTTGTGTGTGTGTTACAAGCCGTGAAGTAGAAATTCGGTACGTCGAGTCGTAGGCCTACACGCAGGTAGCTCCGACATTGTACCGGCCCACCTTTCAGTATGCTTAGTGCCGCCAGCTATGAAGTGCGCTTGATTCGTTCGTTCGTGATTTGACTCAAATGTGTTGATTTGGTTGTTATTATGTAAATAAGTGGTGTTTCTACAAGCAGTGAACCTCTAAAAATCATACACAAGAAAGTTAGTGAAGTGTGTGCGCCAAAATATGTGTGACAGTGACTGGATTTAAATGTTTCCGAGTACTTATAGTCCCATTCTGTTAAATAAAAGAGCTAGTTTAGTTATATATAATTTAGGTGGTTTTATTTTGTTTAAGAATTATTTTGTTTCACACTATATGCATTATTTGATTAAATAAGATTAGATTTATATAATAAAGAAGAATTCTTAATGTAGAATCCTATATATAATGTCGATATCTATTCTAAAAGTTCAATGTAGCAGCATATTTAAGTGAAAACGTATTTAGACATGGCAACAGATTAAACGATAAAGATATGTATTTTAAAATGACTCCTTCCTGAAGCTTCATATACCTACGTACATATTAAACATATTGAACTAGACATATTACATTATCATTAGTCAAGCTCAACACAGCAAATAGTATTTAGGAGCTATCCCAGGGCCTGCCTTAATCGCGGAAAATTGTCATTGATAAATATGTAGTAGATATGAATTTCCTTGTGTTTGAGGCAGGTTCTATTACATAAAGAAATTATGCCATTTTTGTAGATATATCTAGCAAATATGATGACATGTACAGTTGTATATGTTTGCAGTTTATATGTAGTAAATATTATATTTTTTGTGTCTTAGGTAGTTGCGTCAATAATTGAAAATGAATGTTTGAATATCTATTTAACCAATAAACTAAATATAAATAATACATATATTTTATTTTAGCTCCACTCTCAAAGTAATGCACATTTTTCACAGTAACAAATTAATTCCAATCACGAAATAGCAAACAATTTATGATCATTCACTCATAAAAACTATTGCTAAAAGATACAGTTACATTAATTAAGTAAGAAAGGGCTAATTAATACCTAGAACAAGGCTAGAATCAGCGTCTTTCGATAATATTTTGACCTCAGCTCGATAAGATAGAAAGAGCCTTCATACAAAGCTAAGATATCGGTAGGCCTACCACTACCTGAAAATGGGACGCTGCTAATCCTACTTCACGGCTTGTAACACACACACAAACAATACAGCAGGCTATGGCAGTGGGTAACTTGCATTGTTATAACGGCTACACATCTCCAGATGAACGTTCAAGATGGCGACCGTTTAGTTCCGATTTTGGCCACGCGCAAAATAAGCTATGTGGCACTATACAGTTTTCATTTTGCTTTTCGTTCCTGAAAGTTCGAGGCGGTTCCATAGTGGCTCTTAATATTATCTGGAATGACCCACTGCTATTGTACACTCGATTGTACACCATGATTTATTTCTGTGAAGTGAAAAGGAATGAAAACACATTTTCAGCTTACTATTTCTTTATAGACAGATACTAATCATAATAATGTACAGTTTTCATTTTGCAATATTTAATTTTATACACAGGGTCCTAGTCGACGGAGCCGTTCAGCCAGTGCGAGATCTCCGTGGGCAGGGCGCGGTAGCCGGCGGCCGCGCGCTGCAGGTCCGCGCGCGTCGCCGCCAGCGCGCACAGCCGGTACCCGGCCGGGTCGCGCGCGCGCCGCTCGGCGCCGACCAGCTCGAGCCGCTGCAGGTGCTCGAACGCCTTGCGGGCGACGGCTCGCGTCGTCGCGGCCGACGAGCCGCGCGCAAACTTGCTGTACCTGCAATTTTCGGGGCTTGAGAGAGCACGGCTGTCTACGTGGGTACGGGAAAAAATCCAGGCAAGTGCGAGTTGGACTCGCACACGAAGGGTTCCGTACCATCGAACAAGATTTAAAAAAAAGCGAATATTTTGTATGTGCACCTATTTGTTGTTATAGCGGCAAAATAAATACACAAATAATATATAATATTAATAAAGCCCTGTGACAGACGGACGAACTGACGGACGGACGGACAGCGGAGGCTTAGTAATAGGGTTCCGTTTTCACCCTTTGGGTACGGAACCATAAAAATTACCATACTCTCTCTAGACTCAAAGATTATACTCGGTGGCGCAATGCTATCAGCAGAGTGAACTCCGGGATGCTGAGCGTCCGCAGTGGTCGGATGCGACGCTAAGAGCTAACTATGTCATCTACAGCTGCAGAGATGTTCCGAGCCGAAAGATAAAGAAAGCAAGGGGTCTCATCTGTGACCATCTCGAAGTCAATGGGTATGGCAATCGATGTCAGAGTCAATGGATCGTCGAGTATGTCCATGCCGTTGCGCATCGCTATCAGCAGAGAGAACTCCAGGGTGCTGAGCGACCGCATTGGTCGGATGCGACGCTAAGAGCTTACTATGTCATTTACAGCTGCAGAGACATTTTCAGCCAAGTGCTAAAGGTAGCAAGCGATCTCACCGTTGCCACACCATCTCGAAGTTCATGGGCTGATCGTCGAGTATGTCCATGCTGTGGCGCATCGCAATAAGCAGAGAGAACTCCAGGATGCCGAACGACTGAAAGTCGAAGACATCCTCAGACCCGATCCAAAGGAAGCAAGCAGTCTCACCGATGCCACACCATCTCGAAGTTCATAAGCTGATCGTCGAGTATGTCCATGCCGTGGCGCATCGCTATCAGCAGAGAGAACTCCAGGATGCCGAACGACTGAAAGTCGAAGACATCCTCAGACCCGATCCAAAGGAAGCAAGCAGTCTCACCGATGCCACACCATCTCGAAGTTCATGGGCTGGTCGTCGAGTATATCCATGCCGTGGCGCATCGCAATCAGCAGAGAGAACTCCAGGATGCTGAGCGACTGTAGGTGTCGAATGCGACGCTCCGGGCAGACCGCGTCGTCCACAGCAGCAGAAATGTCCTCTGCCGAGAGCCTGTGTGATGTCCGGGCCACTAACCGAAACTGGGGAGTACCATGCAATTACAAATTATAATGCAGATTTATTATAGATTAATGAAGACCTAGATGTAGACGAACAATAGATAGTGCAATTGCATGGATACATGTTTACGACTATGGAAATAGGATGGCGCCACTGTCATACATATGTCTAGAACTTGCGAAATAGCCAATAGATAGCGCTGTACAAACATTATCCATAAATATAGGTTGGGGAAAAAGTTTCTTCGCATTTTTTAAGAAAATTCAAAACATTTTTTAATATGGTTTATTTACATTTAACTAAAGTATGTAGGTACCATTTTGTTCGATAACTTTTTGCCATCTTGTAGGTAGGGACATGATCCCATTGCTATAGAAATATTGGGACTTCTGATCAATATACCGCGACAAGTGGTTTTGGCAGTCCTCTCGTGATGTTAACCTGACACTGCCTAAAGAATTCTGAAGAGACCTAAACAGGTGGAAATCTGAAGGTGCAAGGTCAGGACTTTACGGCGGATGCATTAACACCTCCCAGCCAAACTCTCTTAGTTTTTGCTGAGTGGCTAAAGATGTGTGAGGTCTAGCGTTATCATGATGAAAAACCACACCCCTTCTGTTAATTAATTCCGGCCGCTTTCTCTCAACGTCTTGCTTTAATCTCATCAGTTGTTCGCAGTAGAGTTCAGAATCGATGGTCCTGCCTGGTGGTAACAGCTCATAATGAATAATGCCCTTCCAATCCCACCACACACACAGCATCACCTTGTTGCGAGTTAACCCGGGTTTCGCCACAGTCTGTGAAGCTTGACCGGCCTTTGACCACGACCTTTTTCGCACGTTCTTGTCGTACGTGATCCACTTTTCATCACCAGTTATCAGCTTCTTCAAAAATGGTTCGGTTTCATTACGTCGTAATAAAGAATCACAAATGAGTACACGGTTCATTAGGTTTCTTTCAGTGAGCTCGTGAGGTACCCAAATATCGAGCTTTTTTGTGTACCCAGTTTTTTTCAAATGCGCCAAAACTGTTTTGTGGTCAATTCCTAGTTCTTCAGCTACGTCGTAACTACTGATATGCCGATCTTGCTCCACTTTTTCAAAAATGGCATCCATTTTATCCGTAATAGGGCGACCAGAGCGACGTGCATCTTTGACATCAAAATTTCCGGATTGAAAACGCTTAAACCAAATTTGTGCTACTCTCACAGACACTGCACTAGGTCCATAAACATCGCAAATTTTTTTCGCGGCTTGCGTTGCATTTTTACCTTTTTTGTAGTAAAATTTTAAAATGTATCGAATTTCTTCATTAGATTCACTCATTTTGACAGTACAAAAAACAAATGAGAATCACACATTTTCCTAATTTGAATTTGGAATTATGTTCTTTAAAATTTAAACTTTCAATGATACCAAAACCAGCCAGATACAAATAGTATAGCCAAAGAGATTTTATTACAAGTTCATACATACTATAATGCGAAAAGACTTTTTCCCCGACCTATTAAATAATACAATTTTGTTTTAAAGTTTGGAAATATACAATTTTGAATGGATATGCAAATTTTTTGACAACCCATAAAATCGAATGACTTTTTAATAGATTTAAAGCAGTGAGCCTGATAGCTGCGCCATCTCTTGGTGCAAACACAATTTTTGTTGTGATCGACTAAATAGAAGTGACTATCTTAGTTCAGTGTTTATTGCAATAGAGGGCCGGCTTGCTTAACACATATTGTATGAAACGTCCGTCACTATGGCGGTGGGTCATCTACTTATGCCAGTAAGTAATTATTATTAATGTATGGTGATAGTGAACTAGCTGTTGAGTGAAACAGTTGAACGAGCGATAGTGTTTGGAATTTAGTATTTGAAGCGACGGATTGAAGTGGAATAAAATTGGATTTTGTGAGTAACTTGCGAATTGTTTAAAATAAAGGATTTTTTTTTATTTAAAATGATGAGACGAAAACGCCTCTATTTACATCCACCAACACTCACCAGTGTATTCCTGAATGTGTGCTCATTGCAAGTGTAATACGAGAACTTTTCGATGGCGTCCACAACGGTAGGATCTTCCGACAGCTTCTTGATACTAGAGTTCCAATCTTTAACGAATCCTCCGTCTAGAGCCGCAAAGTGTTTCTCGTTAAGTCCACACCTTTCGAGAATCTTCGGTGGCAACGCGAACCTGTTGGAAGGACGCACAGTGAGAAAGTATGACGGACTAAATAAGGCATAGCTTGTAGCTCAGGGGCGCGATGTGTTGCCTTGCATGCCAGAGGATAAATGGATATGGATGGCTAATATAAAACTGAAGTTAAGATATTAGCCTAACACACCACTTGGGAACTAGGTGCCATGCCAGGACCTTCCTTATATTGCTCGGCTACATTGAACTGGATGGAAAACATGGACAATTTTCATTACCGCTTTGACTATTGTTTATTAGGGGTCACCCATCCAGAACCGAATCGAGCTCAGAGGTGCTGCACCTAGCTTATCAAACCGCCAGGCGTTACACCACTAGGCTACCCAGGTTGACATCATTAACAGGTTTTTTTATATGTTTCAGTTTCAGTTTCTTTATTTTGTCCATTAGACGTAAATTATACTGTCAGATTTGTCAATTTATTTTTCTTTTTCCGCCGGTTCGATATCATATTTTATATATCATTATAATTTATACGATACGATATGACAATTACACATATATATAATATTTTGGTAAGTTTTTTGTCGGTTCTTCTTCTCCATAATTTATCTAATAGACGAAATATGGAAACTGGAACCGTACAGTTAGTGTCAGTGAAAACTTGGCACCGTACCTCTCAGTTGACTCAGTACTGTCAGAACTATAGCCAAGAGCTTGATCGAAAGCCGACTGACACTTGTCTGTTTTTCCTTTGGTGACCTTTTTCGAACTTTTGGGCGTATTCGGAGCACTTTTGGGTGCATCGGAGTCGCCGTCCAATCGTTTCCGTCCATCCGTAATCTTGCCCACGGCTCCCGAAGGCAACCGGCACGGCAAGCTGAGGAGGTCCACGAACAGGTCGACGAAGCGCTCGCAAGGGGTCTTCGCGGCGCCCTCTCGCTCCTCGTCCGGGAAGAGGAAGATTATCCTGTGGGAGAAGCGCGACTTGACCCGCTTCTCGAGTAGTTCCATGACGTCGAGACGACTCGTGACTCCTGAAAGAAAAAAAAGGCCTTTTTGAGGTCCTTGCGTGCGCCATGTGCCGCATTTAACATAAAAAATATATATAATCTTATATATTTGTTAAACTCAAACATGAAGCAATGGCAAACCGCTTCTGAAATTGCATGTACATATTTCTTCACGTGCTTTCCCGGGGGGTGGGCAGAGATGATAGAAGGCCATACGTTACGATCACAGCACACTTAGTTCGCTTCATCTATAGACATAAATATTACAGGTGCTATATACCTGACCTTTACGATGTATCACATCGATATGGTTGCCGTACGTTGTCCTAGGCCGCTCAAGGCATGCCACTTCTGCTCTGTAAATTTATTTCGTCATTCTTTCTCGTCACAACATCATTTGAGCGACGCCGCTCTTCTACCCGCACTAGGCATGTCGACACTCACCGATGACACAGAGCGGTGCGCGGCCGGCGTGCGTGATGTCGAACAGGTTGTAGAGCAAGCTCTGCGCCGTGCCGCCGTGGCAGAACAGCTGGAACTCCTCCAGCACGAACAGCATACTCTTGCAGCGACGCTGCTCGCCTAGCAGCCGTATAGGACATTTTAGGAACCAAACGTGAAACATGAAATGACTGCAACTGGAACTGTAGGTCCCCTTGCTCTACTAGGTGGCAGGGTTTAAGCCCGCCCGAAAGATGGTCGAAGCGGCAATGAAAAATTGTCAGTGTTTTCCATCCAGTTCAATGTAGCCGTGCTCATAAAGGGAAGGTCGTGGCATGGCGCCTTATTCCTTCGGGAATGTGGTGTATTGGGCTAATATCATAACGGTAGTTGTGTGGAATTAGCCATCCATGTAAGGTCGCATAAAAAAAAACTGCCCCGATCTGATTGAGATGTTTGATATGACCCAGAACCTTCACTTGTGTGGTCACAGGAAAAACTCAACTACCAAATCGGACGGTTGAGGCCTGGAACAAACTACTAGAAGATGTTATTGATTCCCCAAATATAAACACATTTAAACCAACTTGATAAATGCATAAAAAAACTAAATAAATCCACAAAGCAAAATAAAATGAATATTGTGCCCAAGACGATAACAAATCAAATAACAAAAACATATATAACAAAAATCTCTTAAAAAAATAAAATGAAATAAAATATCATAAATATGAACACATCAGCCAACAGCTGCCAGTTCATGAATAAATAAATAAATGAAACTTTAAAATATCATACATTTCTTTATAACCAGATAGAAACATGGTAAAATATAGTTGGACGCATTTGCTGCAACGTCGAGTCAATTGGCAATTTTCGCAAATACATTGGAGTAGTTATTGGAAATTAAATTGTATAGCTGATGGATTTAGTAGAACATTTCTGCTAATTTAAAACTTTGATACGTATTTCCTTTATACATATTTAGAATCTAGCCACTTTAGCTAGGGGCGGTCTGGTGCAATGGCCCACCACATAGTGACAACCGACAAAATATTATATAAGATTGAATTAATAATCTCCTCCTTTTTTAAATTTGGAAAAAAAAAACCGGCCAAGTGCGAGTCGGACTCGCACACGAAGGGTTCCGTACCATCGTACAAGATTTAACACAAAAAACACGTTTTTGTATGGGGACCCCCTTTATTTTTTATTATTTTTAAACTTAACATTTTTGTTGTTATAGCGGTAAAATAAATACATACTCTGTGAAAATTTCAGCTGCCTAACTATTACGGTTCATGAGATACAGCCCTGTGACAGACGGACGGACAGCAGAAGTTTAGTCATAGGGTTCCGTTGGCACCCTTTGGGTACGGAACCCTAAAAAGACACAACATTTACAGTGCAGTAGCAGTTACAGCCAAAAATACAATAACCTCACCGCTAAGTAGACAGGATAGGAGAAAAGAGAGATTCTCGGCGACGGTGCCAAAAACTCTGTCACCAACGACATTCTCAAGCCGCATCTGTATATAAAAGTGAAAACAGTTACATAAGTTATTTAAAATACACATAAAAACTAGTTGGTGGCCTCTCACATGAAAATTTCTGGACCCAGAGTGGCCAGTCCGAGTGTTCACCTAAATCGGCGTTTACGGAACTTCGAAGTTGCATAAAAACATACAAGTTTTTACTGATATTCTGTGGTTTTACTCCTTCAAGCTGTCAAATTCAAACTCGAACTTCCGATTCGTATGAAAACGCAAAGTCGATCGGTTTGGCCTTAATGCCAATTTAGGTGCCAAGTGGGTATAAAAGTGGTAGTAACACTTACATATACATACCTGGTCTGGTGATCAAAATGTCTTTGAAAAGGAATTTGAATGAATGATACATGAATATATTTTGGTTTCATCCGTCAGCTGGTTTTTTGAGTCACCAGTTGTTTTCGTCTAGACTACAAATATGAATGATAGACTGAAAATCTGTCAAACCTTGCCACTCTACTAGTACAACATTGTACATTTCATTAGGCTTTTTTATGTTTTGCCCAGAGAAAGAACAAAAACCTTTTCGAGATTGTCAGTCTGGGTCCCACCTGTGCGGTGATGGCCTGGAGCGCCATCTTGTCATCATGGTGCAGCAAACCGTTGAGTCGCACCACTACCGCATCCTCGTGGAATGATGGAGATTGTTCCAGCTCCGCCAGGGCTGATGATATTAACTGCAAGTGAACATTATTTGATAGTCGTTTTTTTTAATAACCAATGAAATAAAATTCTAGGTGGGATTAATCTTATTTTCAACCTTTACAATAAGACTATGTTTACGGGAAAATCTTGATGAATATTGGCATTTACATTGAGGCAATTTTCAAACTAAAATCTCAGTCGATATTGAGCAAACAGAATGCGAACGGTTAGCCATACAGAATAGATTATTCCAGGATACAAGCCGGGTATTTAGGGCATAAGACAGCGCATTAGAGTGGAATATGCGGGCGATAAAGTCATATATTATGGCATCGCTACATATTAAAGAATACTATGTTCCTGGTCTGTTATACCTCATACCGTGAGAGACTAATATTTAGGTTAAGAAAGCATAGAGTTTTATTGGGTGATTATAGTGATCAAAATGACTCAGGAAAATGGATAACTAGCCAGTTAATGAGACGCCAACTTTATCTAACCGGGCTGTATTGACTGGAGCTCACCGTAGTCTTCCCGCAGCCCGGCGGACCGATGAGCAAGGCCGAGTGCGCCTCGCCCGCTTGTACAGTGCGCCTGAGCAGGTCCAGCGCGCGCGCGCGCGTCCCGGCAGCACCCCGCCACGACACCGAGTCGCAAGTCAGCTTCATTTTTAGGTATTGCCGCAGCAGTTTTGAGCGGTCGGGTTCTGCCATCTCCACTGCACGGCGTTTCCGGATGATAAACCGGATGGTATTTGCCGGCTACTTTGTGTAAGGTGTGAAGGAATGTGAATAGAACTAGACGCAGCGCAGAAGACCCGGTTCAATCTCAAAGAAAAAACATCACAATAGCTTGCTGAACTTTTGAATCAATTTAATATATTTGCATTTGCATCTGTTATGCAGCCACCGAATATAAACTTTTTCGCGCGCTGTCAGCTCGGCTGTCAAACAGTTTCAAAATTGGTGCTTCATGTGTCGATCGGCAATATCCGCATCGCCAATATCTGCATCGCCCACATGTGCATCGCTTTTATTTTCATTTCATTTCATTTATTTAAACTTTTTGGTAGTCAAACTACACCAAGTTACGTCACAAAGATCCGCGGATTCGATCAACCTAGTAAAGAAGAACCCGCAAAGAAACTTCACGGGTTTACATAACATATTTTTATTACGTTCATAACAGCGACGCATATGCGGCCCGGCCGAAAATAAGCCAGAATACCCATAAATCCTGAATAGCCAGAACTGACGGACCAAATGCGAACATCACTGAATACGGAATATAACCATACCAAAACTACAATCGTAAATATAATTGTAGAGAAAAAGACGCGCGAAAATTAATTCATTTCCACCGCCACTATAATCGCAAATGGAGTAAAATCTTTGCTGGCGTGTCTAGAATTTTCAAGCCTTACAAAACATTTTAATCGTTTCAGGGAATATTTATTGTCGTGGTACCGACAGTAGAGGATAGTGCCTCAGAAGCATCTCCCTTCTCACGAATACACGGGACGTGACGGCGGGGGAGGGGTAGAAGCAGTGGTGCTATGTGTTTCTCGTAACGCTGCTTGTGCTATCATACCCGCATACCCGCAACCTTACTTAATCTCAGTAAAAATCTCTTACAGTCGTATTCAAAGAGGACCTGTCAAAACTTATTACGATATTAGCCCAGGACTAACCATACAAAAACTGGTTTAGTCCGGCGGGTTACAGTTTGTCCGCCCACTCTGAATTTATATTATTTTTTATTTTTTATTTATTTATTTACACAAACATATATAAATACAGCTGTAAGTAATTAGAACGTTTTACTACTTCAACATGTCGAAATAAAACTCTTACTACCGATTTGTATGAAAATGCGGAGTCGGCGGACGGCACCGTCAACGTATTTATGGCATTGATCGTACGGCTAATTCACAGCGGCCAGCTATCTTACCTGAAATGTTTTCTTTGACCTGTGGCACGTCACCATACACTGGCAACACTCAGAGTAAAATACAGCTAGCGTACTCGGGCGGGTCTGCGAGGTCCCGCGGGTCGCGTAAACGCCGTATTATTGTTTAATAATTGAATATCATGCGCCCGAGCTCCTTAAAGTACATTCAGATCATTCCGAAACGCGTTTGAGAACTGAAGAGTACTCGAATGTACTGAGATACGTTTCCGGGATGCGTCTGGATGTACCGGATGGTCTGGAGCTTAGTGAGAGGTGTACCTACACCATTGCGAATAAACTTTGCCGCGCTTTGTTGAATCCTTGAGCGAGACGGGTTCGTTTGGATTTAAAAAATGTGTCAAGGCTTACAAAAGGCGTCGTTGTCTGGTATCTGACAATGTTCACGTGATAAAATGTATTATAGTAGTTTTATAGTAGTTGTATAAGTAGTAGTTTTTTTATTACACAGCTAGATTATTGATTTAAATAAAATAGCCTATTTTATGATAATTATAGTAGCGTACGGTTTAACCAAACCTAAGCAACATCCAAATGTCCAAGTACAAAAAATGGATCAAAATCGATCCTGCCGTTTAGGGGGGATATAATTACGAACACCGGAATTTTCAATATTAAGATATTCTATTACACATTAAGCAGTTGTATTCAGAGTGGGCAGACTAACTTTATTCAACCGGTTTTTGTATGGTTAGTCCGGTGCTAATCTCGAACTAAGTTTTGACAGGTGCTCTATGAATATGACTGTGGGATTTCAGACTTGAATGTATTTTCCCCTTTCATATAGCAGATCCATAGGCGAAAAAAAATGGCGTTTTGCTTAAACTTGTGCAATAAGTTAGTGCTGATCACGAAATATTTCCGTGGTGCTGATTATCTCCGACTAAACCACATTATACATGAAGGGTTCCGAACCATAGTACATGATTTAACACCAAGAATTGTTTTTTTTTAATTTACCTATTTATTATTACAGCGGCAAAATAAATACCCACACTGTGAAAATTTCAGCTGCTTACCCATTACGATTCATGAGATACAGCCCTGTGACGGACGGACGGACGGACGGCCTAGGCATAGGGTTCCGTTAGCACCCTTTGGGTACGTAGCCCAAAAAAATGACAATTCTGAATTTAAACTTTAAAATTCACTAGTTTAAAATGCTTCGTCGTCCAATCACGCGATATATGCTATCGCAGTAGCTGTTGGGTGTGTTGTACAGCGGTAATGAGTCAGTAGCGCCTGGAGATTTCGCGCGAATTTAATCTTCTCGCGCGCTATGAGTCGCCATGACGACCGGTCGCGGTCGGCGCACACGGGGCGGTATCTCGGGATCGTATCAACGATTTGTCTGTCAAATTGTGTCTGTCTCCGTGCGGTTGGTAGTACTTAACAAAACTGAGTGGGCCTGCGTGGCATTTTTAAGCCACATAGCTAGGAATCCAAAATAAAATAAAAACTTATAAATAATCAAAATCGATTATTTGTTATTTGAGATTGTCTAAAGGTCCACGATTTGCTCTTAGCACTAACACACACTTGCTTCACAAACGTGAACTAAATACAACACAACTACTGCAGACACAGATCGGAAACAGTAAATAAAAAAGTGAGTGGTCGAAATTAATAATCAAAATCGATTATTTAAACGTGAGATTGTCTAAAGGTCTACGATATGCTCTTAGCACTAACGCACACTTGTGCAAACGCAAACGCGGCTAACTAACTATCTACACTACTACCACAGGCCCAGATCGGAAAAAGTTCATTATAAAGAGACGGTCGAATTATGGAACAAATTGTCTGAGGATGCATCGATTACAACTGTAATAAATAATGCAAAACTAGTTAATCTTATTGGATTAAAAAAAAATCGATATAAATACATGTACAAAAGAATAAATACCGCTGCAGGCCGGGAGGATCGGAGAGGAGTATGTCCAGCAGTGGACGCAAACACGCTGACGACTGTCTGACTAGAATGCTCGGGAAACATTTCGAATGACTAAAAAAAATGTTAGTAGGATGGTTATAAAAAACCGAAAGATAACAATGCTCAGAAATTTAGAAGGCGCGACGGGTAAAAAAGCTATAGGAAAATTAACCGTTACGCCCAGCCGCTTCTGCCGTCGTCCCTAGGCCGCGGCCTATACGGCCTATTGACATGTCCAAAGCTAGTCAGCGGCTAATTCCAGTAATATTTTTCCCGCATTTACTTCAATAAAAAGTCTTCAGACGTGTTCCAGGACGTCACATCGTGTGCAGCCATCCCGATGAATACATCGTTTATATTCATTCCCCGCAGCTTGATTACCTCCAAAGTGTTGCTCGGGAAGGGTGGAGCTGTGGAGGTAGCCTTTTCAGGTATGAACAGGTCTCACTGTGGGAAGATGCTTGTAAGCGAAGCACGAAATAATATGAAAAACATTGGTTTCATATTTGAGGTTTGCAGAGCTTCCTAACCTGCAGGCCTATTCCTGGCATTCCATAATCAGCAATCGGGAATCCTGAGACTTGAAAACCGCTTTAATAGCAGTTTTCAAAGCGATTTTCTTGACGAAATGATTCGGGAACATCGTTTCGCTTTGAAAAGCGCTATAAAAGGGGTTTTCTAGTCTCAGGATTACTCATTCCTGATTACGGAATTGCAGGAATAGACCTGCTGCACCTTTGGCCACTTTACGGTGTTACGTCTTTTTGTGCAGCCCATCTTGTTGGGGACCCACAATTCACCGTTGGCTTGGAGTCCCTGAGCTACAGACGATTTGTGGGGTCGCTCAGTCTGTTTTACAGGTGCAACCATGGACATTTAAAGGGATATGTAACTTTGTGATCAGCTCACTGTAGTAGTTTATGACAAGACTTATAGTATTAAAACCTAATGTGTAAGTGTTTCACCGTGATGTGTTGCCACTGGAGCAGTGCATCGCTTTAAGGTCCTTGCTTACGGTGACACTTGGCTCTTCGCTGTGTTTTATATATTTTAACTGGCCAATGTTAAAATATGACAAATCCGAGTGCAGTGTTCTGTCTATGGATGATGAATAAACAACAACAACAACAACAGCATTGCTCAGCAGGCCTTTTCCTGGGATTCCTAAATCAGTAATCAGGAACCCTAAGTATAGAAAAAACGCTTTATATAGCGGTTTTCAAAGCGATTTTATTGATGAAAAGATTCCGAAGCATAGTTTTTGAATTAAATCAAGGTTTTCCGTCGAAAATCGCTTTGTAAACCTCTTTAACCCTTTCACCGCCATGGTTTTTTGGCATAATCCTTCTCAATACGCCACACTACAATTATTTCGATAATATGCAGTCTTGAATTGTTGTTTCTTTTGTTGCAAATAGTGTGTTTCCACTGTTGAAACAGTAGAAAACTAATGAACGCTAGTATGTACTGTGCAATTATGTAAATAAAACACATTATTTCGTAATCAGTAAAGTTTTGTTAAAATGTTTGAAGTGGAGTAGTTTTCTGTCGGATATATCCGAAGATGGCGCCTGCAGAATGCCTTGCTCTGACGGATATTTACGTTCCTGGCGGGGAAACGGTTAAAAGCGGTTTTCTAGACTCAGGATTCCTGATTACTATAATAATAATAAATCTTTATTTCACTGATTAAGCAAGTTCAGTGCAAGTACAAGAATAATAAACAAAACAACAGGTTTCAGATAGTGTAGTAATTTAAGTATGTATCGTGTTTATTGAAGAATTTTTTTGCTTAATACTTTATCATGTAGTAGTTAAATTTTGTAGGATCCCTGTCTCCCAAAATAGGATTCCCTGTGCTATGGGAGAGAGGGTCTTTCGTCGGAATATGGAAGGTTATTGAGAGTAGTGTAGGTGTATTTTTCCAGATAATATTAACATATATTATAAAGTGTTTAAATACATTGTTCGCATATCCAAGCAATTAATGTTCAATACACTGTATTTCATTAAAAATATTAGTGTTACTTGGCTCCTGGTAGTAACCAGCTGCAAGATAAATGAATTCCAGTTGAGGGTAAGTACAAAAAAATCTGTAGAAGTTATAACTTGCGTACATAAGATTACGGAATTCCAGAAAAAGGCCGAGTTACGTTTCGCAAATATATTAAAAAGAAAAATTGGATTCATGTCGCTGTAAGCTGCAAGATCGTTTACCATTTCCGGCGTTATTAGACATAGTTCCAGAAACATTTTCATTTCCTTCAAGGAATTGATAATATGAAATGATAATGGCTGTGCAGGTCTTCCAAGATAATCCTTGTGTTTGTGCTGTTTGATCGATATCAACGCTGGCCGCAACGCGCGCCTGCTGGAATCTAATCTACTCGAATAGCAGTCACACCGCTGACGCCTGGAACCGGTTTTTCATTGAAAAAAAAGGTTGAAGTTGCCGTTTACGCCGACTCCGCGTTTTCATACAAACCGATTTGTATGAAAAAGCGGAGTGCGAGTTTGATTTTGACAGGTTGAAGAGGTAAAACCACAGAATAAGTGGTAAAACTTACACAGTCGTATTCAGAGAGGACCTGTCGAAACCTAGCACCGCGCTAACCATAAAAAAACCGATTTAGTCCGACCTTAAAATGCGTACTAAAGTTCGTCCGCTCACTATGAATAGAGCTGTTATGGGTTTGACGTTTTCGAAGTTTTGTAAACGCTAATTTAGGTGAGAACTCGGACTCTGTCTGACCATACAGAATGCTCCTGAAAAAGCTCTATAAATCCAGACACGTCAGGATAAATGCTGACACCTGGTAACCCTAGTCGCAAATTGCCCGCCAGCTGAGCACAGATGAGCGCTCCATTACCTCGCCTCCGTCCCGTCCCGTGCGCGAGGGGGAGGGGGTGGGTGAAGTTATGAAATTAAGATGGCGGATGGCAAAGACTTCGCGCGGCCCCCCCGCCCCGTCACGCGTTGAAGGCCACAACTATGCGGAGTGGTTTAGCCAGACAACATAAAAACCGGTCAAGTGCGAAGAGGACCCGCACACGAAGGGTTCCGTACCATCATACAAGATTTAACACAAAATAATCACATTTTTAACCGACTTCAAAAAAAGGAGGAGGTTATCAATTCGTATGTATATTATTTTATTTTTTTATGTTTGTTACCTCATAACTTTTGCCTGGATGAACCGATTTGGATGATTATTTTTTTAAATGAAAGCTAGTGCTTCCCAAGTGGTCCCATTTTAATTTGGTTAAGTTCTGACAATGATATCCATGAGAAAATCATGTAAGTCTTAAATTTGTATTAAGATGTGCGCGACAAATGGACGAATAACTCAACGCCAACCGATTTCGGTGATTCTTTTTTTTATTGGAAAGGACGTGTACAAATTTGTAAGTGTACTTCAGATTCACTCAAAATAAACAAATAAAAAGAAATTAACAAAAAAAATAACCGACTTCAAAGAAAAAGCACTAAAAAGTAAAAAATTATTGCCATTTTTGTAGTTACGATTTTTGTTATTTTTTGAGTCGGTGTCAGCCAAGGTAGCCAAGGTTCTCTTGATTGGCGCAGCGCGTGCCCGGCTGACGCCGACTCAAAAAATAACAAAAATCGTAACTACAAAAATGGCAATAATTTTTTTACTTTGTTTTTTTTTTTTTTTTTTTTCATGTTCTCATTCCATAAATATCAGGAACTTAACGCAATCAAACCATTCGTATAGGCTAGTATAACCATTTTAAATCAAAGGCTCATGAAATATCTTAGTATGCTTTTCATACTAATGCCCAGGGATGCCTCATTCTGCATTACATGACGGTAATCTATTATGAGCAGAAATGAAACGAAATTGTTTACGAAATTAAATTGTTAACAGCCGTATTCAGAGCGGGCGGTTTTTGTATGGTTAGTCCGGTGCTAATCCCGTACTAAGTTTTGACAGGTTCACTCTGAATACGACTGTTTGAATTGCAGGTAAAAACAATAAATTAATATGAATTGACAAGAATCAACAATTCATGTCTTATGTGACGATTGTTTAGATAATCCACTTATAAATACCGGTCATAGTAAATCGTCGTTCGAATATGTTCACGACCTAGTACTCTCTAAGCTTTTACAAGACATGTAACATGGATAAATAAATAAATAAATAACATCTCCAAAGACGCGTGTTTATATAACTACAATCTGCATCCAAAGCATGGAAAATCGATAACTTATTCTTGCAGATTTTTTTATTTTTCCAGTAATAAGTCGGATATTCCGCTCCAAACTGACACAATTTGTCCGTGAACCATCTAATCAAATCACAACACCCTCCGCGGGCGATATGATCAACAAATTCCGGACCATTACCAGCAAATTATCTCTACCCCTCTATTATATTCGAGCGCGCAGTCTAAATGTTAAGAGATTGTCGACGCAAATGTAATCATATGCCTTTATTATGCAGGGGCGGGTTATAAGTATCCCCGTGTCTATTAAAAAGTCGCGTATTTCCCTGTGGAGTCGGAACGGAAGAATGGGGTTGTGCCGGTGTCAAAATAATAAATAAACAAAAATATTAGCTGCTCTGTCGAACCTTCGTAGTGGTGGGCTGCAGTCGATACAATTTTCGAATGGGTCTTACTGACAATTAAGGATATTCAACTAATGTGTTATGGTTGTAGAAACGACCGTGAAACAAGGAAACATTAATTGAAGAAAGAAAGCTGTAATGAAAACTACTTCATTAACATACTGCAAGACTAAACTTTCGCTGGCATGACATCGAACAATCCCAATGTTATTATAAATCTTCTTCTTTCGTCTTCAGGCTAAAAATAAGGAAGGATATAGTTTAATTTAAAAATTATCTGTACTCCACCCTAAGAATATTGTTGACGCAGTATTTTTAAATTCCAAAGCCCATTGGATTGGATTTAAAGTTCTCAGGTTCGAATCCTACTTCAGGTGAATTTCCGACATGGTTTTTTCCGACATCGTACGGCACAAATGGTAGCGATTACGTGGAAAAATAACAGTCCCATCATTTATTTAAATTATGGTAAATCCATATTCGATATAAAAATTTTTTTTATGTTTTTTTTTATTTTTGAATCGGTCCAAACGCCTTTGAAACTTATTTAAATTTTAAATGTATGAAAATTTTACTGTTTTGACACTTTTCAAATGCGAACATCTCGTACATAACTGTTCAGATTTTAATGAGGTTTTCACCATTAAAAATAATTCAAAACTGCATTAGGCTATATATTAGGATTAGTATTAGACACTTGTTTACACCCTTTATAGGATTATTCTATACGTTTCAGTTCAATATGTTATTAGAGAATTCTAAAAAATAATAGAAGTAATAGTTTTTTAAAATTAATGAGGGACCTTTTTTAAAAAAAAAAAATTAATAACGTTGTTGCATCGGATATGCACACAATACATTGTTCTAAATAATATAAATCTAAGAACCAAAAAAACTTTAAGTATTATTTTTGTAATATTAAAAGGCCAGTACCTCCAAAAGTTTATTAAACTATTAAAACAAGAAAATAACAATATTCTATTATTATAGTAGGTACTATTATTTGTTCTAACTATAAAAATTATAATATTCTAGGCATTTTATGATCAACTCAATCAAAATCACTTTTAGCGTACAAAGATAAAAATAAACCGCAATAAAATGTTTGTTTTAAAATTATACCGGCACTGTGTCCCATCACTACGATTAGCAGGTCCCATGTGCGCGGGGCGAGACAAGTATTTTTACCGACCCGCGCTTCATCAGCACTCCATCGCTTTATTTCACTTTACAACGAGCCGGTCAAGAATGTTAAACAAGTGCGAGTCGGACTCGCACACGAAGGGTTCCGTACCATCGTAAAAGATTGAACGCAAAAAAATCAGGTTTTTTTAATTTTATTTATTTTTCAATTTTACCTATTTGTTGCTATAGCGGCAAAATAAATACACACTCTGTGAAAATTTCAGCTGTCTATCTTTTACGGATACTGAGATACAGCCCTGTGACAGACGGACGGACGGACGGACGGACGGACAGCGGAGGCTTAGTAATAGGGTTCCGTTGGCACCCTTTGGATACGGAACCCTAAAAAGGATCGTTCTTGGACCTCGCAATATGTAGGGGTGCAGTTTTATGTAGCGGTTTCCACATTTTTCGACTACGTGCTCTAAGCTTAAATTTCTGTAGAGCAGGTTTCTTAAAAAATAAAACGTTTTTTCCTTCCCTTCAGTTAAGTTTGGAAGGGGTCCGTAATTTTTTTTTAAATTTCGCAAAAGAGGACCCCTTGAGCGGCTCGTAGCCTAGTGGCGCGGGGACTAGACTAGAATACCAGAGGTCTGGGTTCAAATCCTCGCCCCGTTCATGCGCCAGTTTCAATCTCAATTTGAGTTAGATAAGTGCATTTCGTCACGAATGAGAGCTGCTCAATGGTTCGGAATCCATGTAAAACTGTAGGTCCCCTTCCCCTACTTGGTGGTGCAACCTAACATGGATGGCTAATACCACACAACTACCGTTATGATATTAGCCCAGTACACCGCATTCCCGAAGGAGTTAGGTGCCATGCCAGCGCCTTCCCTTTATGAGCACGGCTGCATTGGACTGGATGGAAAACACGGTAAATTTTTCATTGACGCTTCGACCATCTTTTCATCCAATGCGATGGTACCAACCCGGGCGGGCTTACACCCTACAACCTAGTAGGGGAAGGAGACCTAAAGTTTTACATGGGTTCCGAACCACGGATCAGCTTGCATCCATGACGAATTGCACTTATCCAACTCATAATGAGAAAAAAGTGGTGCATGCGAGGATTTGAACCCAGACCTCTGGTATGCTAGGCAAGTCGCCGAGCCACTAGGCTACGAGCCGCTCGATATACCAAATAGGATTACGACCAATGTGAGTTTTAACGGTTGCATAGACAAAGCAGACCGTAATATTACCAATGACTATTATTTTATTCTGTGCCTACATGAACACGGCATCTGAGCCGCGTTAATAGTGCATCGATTTGACAGACAATTAATCTGGGATTAACTGGATCCGTCCAGTTCGCGCCGGGCCTAAGTGGATTAGGGCGGATGGGGCCGCTTCTGTGCGATAATCCGTCATGTGCGGGGGAAAAGCCATTTTGGGTTGCGTTGGAAATGCAGGCAACTCCGTTGCAGAAGTTTTGACATGAATTGGATTGTTTTTTAGCGAGATAAGAGATAAATGTTTATCTGTCCGGTTTATCCGCAGTCGTCGATCGAATCTTAAACTGGCGGATCTCGTTCTTTGTTATTAGTATCGATATACATAAAACTGGTTATTTAGCAAAAGATACATTTTAATTAAATGGTCGAGGTTAATTAAAGAATGTGAGTATAATCGGATGCTAGATGACGCAGTTTTCTGCAAATATAGATAATTAGCATAGGAATTAGACCACTCACGAAATATTTTTATCAAATTTGTGTTGTTTTTATGTAACTGTACGGGTACGGGTGGCTTATACTGAACTGACCGTCAGACGTTAGCCTAACACACCATGGGAATCTTATATTACATATGAATCATCTCAACTAGACATTTCTAGGAAATAAGTATTTTATTATTGACAAAACACTGCTCAGCATACACATTCCCTTTTCAAAATATTTTGTCTATGAATTTGTTTTATGTAACTTGGTCATGGATGGCTAATTTACAACACCCACCGTCATGATATTAGCCCGCCACACCGCGTCACCGAATTAATTTCACCTTTATGAGCCCGGCTACATTGCACTAGATGTAAAAAGCCGGCCAAGTGCGAGTCGGACTCGCACACGAAGGGTTCCGTACCATCGTAAAAAAATTTTGTATGGGGGCTTCCTTTGTTTTCAATTGTTTTTTAATTTTACCTATTTGTTGTTATAGCGGCAAAATAAATACATACTCTGAGAAAATTTCAGCTGTCTATCTGTTACGGTTACTGAGATATAGCCCTGTGACAGACGGACGGACGGAAGGACTTAGTAATAGGGTTCCTTTGGCACCCTTTGGGTACGGGACCCTAAAAACGGACCATTTTGTGTTACTGTTTCCATCATATTTTATCCATTGCGGTGGTATCAACCCGGGCGGGCCCCTAATACATAATAGGAGAAAGCGCCATTATCTAAACATAAAAAAATGCATGAACAAATTTAATTGTAAAAATGTATATCTTCAAAATCGTAACAACTGTAATTGTAATTGTTAATGTATAGAACAGAACTAAATGTTGGGTAAAATATTTAAATAATTTTTTTTTATGCATAGAAAATGTTTGAATATTCAAACAGTTTCCCTAAATATTGAAATCCATAGAATTGTCTATATTTACTAAACTAAGTAAGTATTTATTAATATAATTAAGCTGACTTATAATACCAAAATTATTTTTTACAACTGTTGAAATTACGGCGCCATCTTTCCATCGTTGTGGAACTACCGAGCGTAGCGAATGACTTACCATATTTGGAGCTAACGCTTCGTGTGGCCCGTAGTGTAGGGGAAACGCCAGTGGCCTCTCGCCTCGAAGGCCGCGGGTTCGAATCCCAGAAGGTCGGGGTCACACCATGGTTCGGAACCCATGTAAAACTGTAGGTCCTCTTCCCTACTTCACTAGGTGGTAGGGTCTGAGCCCGCCCGGGTTGGTACCATCGCATTGGATGAACGATGGTCGAAATGGCGATGAAAAATCGTCCGTGTTTTCCATCCAGTTCAATGTAGCCGTGCTCATAAAAAGGGGAGGTCCTGGCAATGACACCGAATTCCTTTAGGGGAATATGGTGTTATTGGGATATCTTTTTAATGGTTAATTTATCTCAAATTTATTTGTATCAATACTAATTAACGAAGACTTGAAGTAATCACTTGTGAAACTATATTTTATTATTTACAAAAATATCTAACAACTGATTTTGAAATTTTAAAAACATGAAAGATGCATGCTCCGTGTCCTGCACTGGCGGCCGTGGACAGGAAAGCGGAGTGTGGGAAGACCACCCGCCAGGTGGGACGACGACATCAAGTGCGTCGGCGGAGAGCAGTGGTTCCGTACCGCTGAGGGCCGGGAGGACTGGAGAAAAATTGGAGAGGCGTATGTCCAGCAGTGGACGCAAACACGCTGACTGACATACTCCGATGGTCTAGCTATATTTGAAACGTAAAACGGTAAATATATTACGCTCTCATTCATTCGTCATCTACTATCCAAAATAACTAGGAACTGGTTATCGTTTGGGCCATACCTCCGTAACACCCTGCATAAATGAAAAACATTTATTAGTTAGATACAGATATTGTGGCCCTTATACACATATTAAGGTGGCCCAACCCGCTCATCTCCCCATACAAAAGGGGAAAGAAGATCACGCCCATATTTCTTGTCAGAGATCCAAAATTTTGCTCAAAATAGGTTTATTTGATCAAACTAGATGTCTGAGACCATTGGCATTGTAAAATTGTGTTTGGTTTCTAAGTTATAAGGTCCCAAAGTTCGAATTTTTATACAATAACTTTGGAAGTGGATTACGCAATGATAAAGTAAGAACATCGTAAAAAGATTAGTCATCAGTCATAGCTTATTTAATCAAGATTTATGATCTATTTGGTTTTTGTTAGATTTTTGACTACAGCGGTCGTGGTTTACTTTTAGCTATAAGTCGTTTTGAAATTAAAATTTTCGTAAATCTTACCAAATCATACACTATGCACATTGTCTTTTTTGTGGAGATGTTGCATCTTCCTCATCACAGAGCCTGTCTTATTCTTTGAAACAGAGAAGGTCCCAGAGCGCAACAGCACGGTTTTGTACCGTGCCCGCGAATGAGTTAGGCCCGCCGGGTTGGGCCACCTTAAGGCCCTTTCTTAGCAGCTTACAATCAATACCACTAAATTATAATCTGCACTGTAGTAATGAAGGCCCTGTAAGTGTCGAATAAAAAAAATCAACACTTGGTGAAAACCAGGCTTAGAAGGATGTTTTACAAATTTTTCAAAATGACTTTTTGATAAATGTTGGTTAACATCTAAAATCAAGAAAGGAAACAGATTTTCCATCTAGCACACCTACTATGAGACCGGCTGTGTTCAATTTTTAAGCTACCAACCCAACGTGCCACACGCGAAAATAATGGCAGACGTATTTGAGGGTTCGTGTGGGTGGGAACTGTGGGCCACATTCGCGCACGGTGGCGATGTTTCTACTGTGTGAACGCAACCCGCGCCCGGCTTCCCATACGATTTTATGCACAATTTGTCCATACGGTGGAGTTGTTAGTAGGGACGATATGACACTTCTCGCGGCTCGTAGCCTAGTGGCGCGAGAACGGGCCTAGCGTGCATTTTCGTCACGAATGCGAGCTGCTCCATGGTTCGGAATCCATGTAAAACTGTAGGTCTACTTCCCCTACTAGGTGGTAGGGTTTAAGCCCGCCCGGGTTGGTACCATCGCATTGGATGAAAAGATCGTCGCGGCGGCAATGAAAAATTGTCCGTGTTTTCCATCCAGTTCAATGTAGCCGTGCTCATAAAGGGAAGGTCCTGGCATGGCACCTAATTCCTTCGGGAATGTGGTGTATTGGGTAGTTGTGTGGTATTAGCCATCCATGTCAGGTCGCATAAAAAAAAACTTCTCGTTGCTTTTCTCTTGTGCTTCATAGAGGGTCATGACAAACAAAGTTTAAACTCGAAGTTCGTCCATTTAAAACAAGCTAATCGGTTTTAAGTAAATATACTTTTTCGTCCGTCGTTTTGCTAGTTCGGGTCCAGCCTCGCAGTATATTCGTAAAGTAGTTATTTTTACTGGGATATTTCTTTAAGGTGGCCCAACCCAGCGGGTCTAACTCATTCGCGGGCATGGTACAAAACCGTGCTATTAGACAGGCTCAGTGATTAGATGGATGCAACATGTCCACAAAGCAGACAATGCGCATAGTGTTTGATTTGGTAAGATTTACGAAAATGTTTATAACAAAACGACTTCTAGCTAAAAGTAAACCACGACCGCTGTAGTCAAAAATCTAACAAAATCTAAATTAATTATACATTTTCATGTAACAAGCTATGTCTGATGACTAATCTTTTTAAGATGTTTAAATTTTGTCGTTGAGTAATCCACCTCCAAAGTTATTGTATAAAACGCGCGAAAAATTCGAACTTTCAGATCTTATAACTTAGAAACCAAACACAATTGTGCAATGCCAACGATTATCAGATATTAAGTTCGATCAAATAAAGCTATAGCAACATTTTGGATCTCTGACAAGAAAATGGGCGTGATCTTCTTTCCCCGTTTGTATGAGGGGTTGAGCGGGATTATTATATACCTTAAGTAAAAATACTTTTTCGTGTGTCGTTTTGCTAGTTCGGGTCCAGCCTCGTAGTATTTTCGTAATGTAGTTAATTTTACTGGGCTCTTTCTTTAATCAATGTGTACTCGCTTCACGGCTTATTATACACACATATAATTAAGGTTATTTAGTAATATGCAGAAAAAGGAATGAAGGAAGACAAGACCTATAAAGATTGTAATGGCACCGAAAACGCTAAGCATAATTAGCTGATTAGGTTGGGTTAAGCTATTGTGTTTGCTTAGGTTAGGTTATGTTATAAAATGATGACAACGTAAACGTAGCTTCCTCTCAACTCGGAAAAATCATTCAGTCAAAAGACAAACATGTAACCTTAGATGAAAAACCGGCCAAGTGCGAGTCGAACTCGCACACGAAGGGTTCCGTACCATCGTACAAGAATACAATAGTTTTTTGTATGGGAGCCCCCTTTAATTATTATTATTTATTTATTTTAACTTTGTGTTGTTATAGGGGCTAAATAAATACACACCCTGTGAAAATTTCAGCTTCCTACCTATTACGGTTCATGAGATACAGCCCTGTGACAGACGGACGGACGGACGGACGGAAGGACAGCGGAGTCTTAGTAATAGGGTTCCGTTGGCACCCTTTGGGTAGTTACGGAACCCTAAAAAGGAGCATGTAACTATTACTGCTATGGTCAATTATCCATGCACAGGAGCGTGACGTGCCACAAAATACCCGCCCACGCAAAATTGTGACATTTTAACACACACATTTCTAAAGACACTCTCAACGCTTTAATATTGACAAATCATCCAGAATGCGCTCCAAACAGTAGCGCCCATTGATTTGACACAATATTGCTACCGGATTCATTATTTCGCTAAAATAAAAGCCATTCGCATTGTCCGTGAGCTAAAAGCGCAGCACGACATTTCTACGGCGAGCTCGCCGCCAAAACAAAAACGCATCATAGACAATAAGGGACGCCGTCATTGTTTATAAACAGTTTTGTTGTCTTTGGACTCTCATGGAGTGGTGCTTTGTGAGTTGCCACATTGTGAGGGAGTTTTGGCCAGAAATTTCTCTTTTAGGACCCCCAATAAAGTGTGGGTTGCCTTCGGGTCTATTTTTCACGGAGGCAGTATAATAAAACCTTATTGGGGCGCAGTTTGTATTGTTTTACTGCCGTGTTTATTGTCCCAGTGACATTTCTTTAGAAGACTAACCATCGAGTCATAATTCGTCTCTGGATTCAAAGTAACTATATTATTGTTATATGGTATATTATTGATGCCTAAATGTATGTATTATATGCAGAATCTCTTGGGAGATGAAGAATAGCCAAGTTAAAAAAAAATAAGATTCTCACTGCGAGAAGCGTTGGTTCGAAACACGTTTATTTTTAAGGTCTTTCCGATCAACTCCCCATACGAACGTTGAAAGAAGATATATTTGAGCAAATTTCTTGTCGGTGATCCAAAATTATACTCAAAACATTTGCATTTGTGTATGCTTTATGATCATTGGCATTATACAATTGTGTTAGTTTCTAAGTTCCGAAAGTTTTTCAATGCACAACGTGCACAAAGTGATATGTATATATATGTATAATCGACCGTGAAGCAAGGACACATTTAATGTCTAAACATTTTTTTTAACTATATTGGTAACTGAAATTATACGGGGTTTTTTCATGTTCTCATTGAATAAGGTTCAGGAACTTAACGCAAACAAACCATACGCGTTGGTTAGTATAATAATTTGAATCGCAAGGGCGTTCGTGTTATTTAAATGCAATGTTTACAACTTATTATGACTAACTTACTCGCGGGCACGGCATAGGATCGACCTATTGCGCTCTGGCACGTCTCTGTTTCGAAGAAAAAGTCAGTATCCGTGATGAGGAGGATGTCCGCAAAGCAAACAATGCCCAAAGTGATGTGTATATATGTATAATCGATCGTGAAGCAAGGACATATGAATTGAAGAAAAAGCCCAGTAAAAAGAAATACTTTACGAATATACTGCAAGGCTGGACTCGAATCAGCGAAACATACCATTCGCGGGTTTTGCGTCTACCAATTTCACCACCGTATGGTCGAATGGTATGTTTTGCTGGTTCGGGTCTAGCCTTGCAGTTTATTCGTAAAGCAGTTATTTTTACAGGGATCTTTCATAATTAATGTGTCCTCGCGTTACGGTCGATTATACATACATACATGTCACATTCCTTACCTAATATGATACTGCACCTTTTTCCTTAATGATGTCACCTATTTTGATGATTGATGTCACCATTAGAACTAGGTGCTCAGGTCCTTCTTTACATTTCGAGGCTACATTGAATTGGTGGAAAAAATCGGATAATTTTCATTGCCACTGCGCCCAATAATCAGTATCACCAACCAGGGGCGGATTTACCTTGTCGGGCTAAATGGACTTGCCTAGGTAATGCAATTCTCGGGACCTATTTTATATTTTCTTGCTCATAAATGTTTCCTACCATATATTCATAATTATGTTTTTCTTACTATATTACGAAGGTATGCCATCGCCCTGAACAATAAAACCAATCAAAAGAAAGTATGCCAAATTCTTGATGAATTATAATGAAATACTGTAAGGAAAAAAACTGGAATTATGAGCCAAATCGATTGTATATTTTATAGTTTTCCACTTCTAACAATCGTTGCTAAGTAACGCTCTTTTCAAATATCACTTTTTAAAATGTGTAAAGGCATACAGCCTGTTACACTCATCTCGGGCTCCCTGAGGGGTGAGCACGGGGAGTGTTTTGCTCAACAACTTCGGGTACCATGCCAGTGCATACACGGGGCTTGGCAAAAACCACGGCTAAAAAGCCCGCAAGTCTGACCTAGCTAAGAGTCGAGCAAGTGAAGGCGGCGCCACTGACTACCCGGTTCCTCCACCACTTGTGAGGAAAGAAACTGGAATTTTGAGCAAAATCGATTGTATATTTTATATTTTATTTTCCCACTTCTAACAACGTTGCTAAGTAACGCTCTTTTCAAACATCACTTTTTAAAATATGTAAAGGCAAATGTGTAAAAATAATAGTCCATATTTGTTAATTGCTGAAGTATGTTTATGGAAGTGATGGATAAAAAATATGGAACGTGTGTGAAAGTGGACAACATATGCACCTTTTCTGGAAGGTTATAATATAATTAAGTTATTTCCATGATTTGTATGCTACGTGTCATACTTTTTTTAATAATCCTCTTAAATTTAAATACTTGTTGTAATTTTATTACACAAACTGTCATTTATGACCCTTTATTTGTGAGATTATGCATACTTTGAATGCATTTTTTTTAAGAAGTCTCTGAAATTAAAATTGCTGATAAAATGCCCAGAGTGTAGTTGTTATTTTATATCATCGTTTTTATAATCACACAGAAAATTAAATAAAAAACTTAAAACTTAAATAACTCAAAAACTATTGATTTGAGACCGACATTTCACTGGGCCAAATTTGTTGCCAATCCGCTCTAAAATTATCACTTATTATATATTAACGAATTTAAACGATTCTGTGACATTGATGAAATAAGACAGTCTAAGGGCCGAGTCAACGAAAAGACACAAAATGTAAATTAAATTCAACGTCAACGTATGATAAAACACGTCACTTTGTGTGGCAGTATGGAGAGGAGCTGAGTTAACTCCATGCGGTTCGTTAAAAGTGTCGTGTTTGATTTAATATTGATTAACTAAGGGCCGAGTGCACGAAAGAACAAAAAATCAAAATCAACGTCAAAGTATGATTAAACACGTCACTTTGTGTGGGGAGTATGGAAGGAACTCTATGCGGTTCACTAAAATTGACGTGTTTGAACATTGATTAACTCAGCCGTTTCTTCGTGCAACCGGGGCTAAGACGTCTCTTCCTGCAATCGAGGCAAAGGGTGGAGTAATAATAATAATAACAATCAAATTCGTTATTGTACACCTTTTAACAATGTTTACAATAGGCGGGCTTAATTCCGAAGGTAACCTCGGTAGCTCAGTGTGCGACAACTTGCGAATTAATAAGCTGGGGGAGCACCTCTGAGCGCGGTTAGGTTCTGGGGTGACCATTTTCAACCGTTGAGGCTGGCCGTGGTTCGGATTCCACGTAAAACTTTAGGCGTAGGTGGTAGGGTTAATCCCGCCCGGGTTGGTACCATCGCATTGAATGAACGAAGGTCGAAGCGGCAATAAAAATTTTCCGTGTTTTCCATCCAGTTCAATGTAGGCGAGCAACATAAGGAACGTGCTGGCATGACACTTGTTTCCCATGTGTTCCCATCCCGGCCAAAATCTGACGGTCAGTTTGGTGGTCCTCCTTATCCAGTTACATAAAAAAAATTCTAAACCTTTCAATAATTTGAGCAAGTAAGTAGGTAAATATTCTGTTTCGTACTAAGCCGCTTATTTCAACGAATGTGATATGTATGCAGATAGTTCCATTATAGTAGTGGTAGAATTCCAAATATTTTTTTTTATGCGACCTGACATGGATGGCTAATACCACACAACTACCGTTATGATATTAGCCCAATACACCACATTCCCGAAGGAATTTGGTGCCATGCCAGGACCTTCCCTTTATGAGCACGGCTACATTGAACTGGATGGAAAACGCGGATAATTTTTCATTGCCGCTTCGACCATCTTTTCATCCAATGCGATGGTACCAACCCGGGCGGGCTTAAACCCTACCACGAAGTAGCGGAAGGGGACCTACAGTTTTACATGGATTCCGAACCATGGAGCAGCTCGCATTCGTGACGAAATGCACTTATCGAACTCGGAAAGTGAAAGACAGTGGTGCATGTCGTCGGTATTGAACCCAGAGCCGGTAGTCTCAGTTGTCACCTAAATTGGTGTTACGGCAAACCGATCGACTGGCGTTTTCAAATGTATGGAGAAATTGAAGAGCGCGCGCAGTGGGCGTTAAGGTGGCCCAACCCGGCGGCCTCAACTCATTTGCGGGCACGGTACAAAACCGTGCTGTTGCGCTCTGGGACCTTCTCTGTTTCTAAGAATAAGACAGGCTCCGTGATGAGGAAGATGCAACCTGTCCACAAAAAAGACAATGTGCATAGTGTATGATTTGGTAAGATTTACGAAAATTTTAATTTCAAAACGACTTATAGCTAAAATTAAACCACGACCGCTGTAGTCAAAAATCTAACAAAAACCAAACAGATTCTAAATCTTGTATAAATAAGCTATGTTTGATGACTAATCTTTTTAAGATGTTCTTACTTTATCATTGCGTAATCCACCTCCAAAGTTATTGTATAAAACGCGCGAAAAATCCGAACTTTCGGACGTTACAACTTGGAAACCAAACACAATTTTACAATGCCAATGGTCATCAGACATCTAGTTCAATCAAATAAAGCTATTTTGAGCAAAATTTTTGATCTCTGACAAGAAATATAGGCGTGATCTTCTTTCCCCTTTTGTATGGGGAGATGAGCGGGTTGGGCCACCTTAAGCGAACTAACATTTGCGAGTCCGAGTTTGATTTGACAGCTTACTCTACGTTGCCGTAAATACGTCGACGTTGCCGTTTACGTCGCCTCCGCGTTTTCATACAAATCGGAAGTCCGAGTTTGACTTTGACAGCTTGAAGAAGTAAAACAACAGAACATCTAGACAAACTTGTATGGAGTTTGACATTTTTACGGAACTTCGAAGTTACGTAAACGCCAGTTTAGTTGACAACTGGGTTTAGCAGCTCAGCTCAGAGAGCCACTAGTATATATCTAGATAGATATATATACTTAATTGCAGCAGAAAGAAAGAACCCATGAACATAAAGGCTATAAGTACCTACGTATAGGTACAACAATCTTCATCAAATTATATTACGCTGAAATGAATCATGAAATCAAGAGCCTTAATCTGTATGCTCCGTCTCTTTCGCACAACGGCGGCCAAGCAGTGCTTAGGGAAAACATAAAACACTCCCTCTATCTTCGTTTGGCGGTCATCATTTTATATTTTATTATTAGGAATATATTATTAAGGTTTCTTTATCCTATAGACTCCATGACTGGTTATAGCAAAGTTTAGATGTTCTTGACTCCTAGCGAAGCATATATTCGGGACACAACCTTTGCGAATCTAATCAGGCTCTTGCTAAACTACGACTCGCTTCAGCGGTAGAAAACTTTCAGCAGATATTACGTATGTATCAGTACGTATGTGTCAGCCTCAGTGGCCCAGTGGCGCGACACTTCGGCGATCGCTCTCCGAAGTTAAGCAACGTTGGGTCCGGTCTGGTCTTGGATGGGTGACCATTAGACCGTTGAGAGAGGCTGGCCGTGATACGGATTCCACGTTAAACTGTAGGTCCCCTTCCTTACTTATTAGGTGGTAGGGTTAATCCCGCTCGGGTTGGTACCATCGCATTGAATGAACGATGGTCGAAGCGGCAATGAAAATTGTCCGTGTTTTCCATCCAGTTCAATGTAGCCGTGCAATATAAGGAAGTTCCTGGCATGGCACCTAGTTCCCATGTGGTGTGTTGGGCTAATACCATGAAAGAAGGTGTGGTATTAGCCATCATGTCCAGTCACATAAAAAAAATATAAGAAAAATGTATTGTACCATTTTGCAAATAAACTTACTTACTTACTTACCAAATATCTACAGAGTAGGAAGTGAATGAGGCACGTAGCATGTAACATGGGGACTTGCCTAGCTTACCAGGGGTTTAAATGCTCGCCCACTTCATGCATTTTACACGAATGCGAGCTGCGCCGTAGTTCGGAATCCATGTAAAACTGTTGGTCATGGCACCTAATTCCTTCGGGAATGTGGTGTGTTGGGCTAATATCACAACGGTAGTTGTTTGGTACTAGCCATCCATGTCAGGTTGCATAAAAAAAAATTAAATTTACTTTCCTATATTTCAAGACAAAGTACCTAATAACTATGTTGTGATCACTACATACTATGTACGAACATATTAATTATTTCATTTCACATAGTTATATATTTTAAATTTTAGTTTTTTTTTACTTTTGGCCAAAGCATAGATAATATCATTAATCATTAAAATATTGAAGCATTGAGTTTTGCGTTTGAGTTAAGGCTGTTCCGACCCATATAAAGTTGTTTGCACACATAACGCAAAAAGTATTGCACTTTAAGCCACGAATTATTAATAAAAGTTTAATGTAGTCATATTACTTGCCGCGAAAACAATTTCACAATTTCAGGGTTATTGGTTTTGTTACAATTTATTTAAATACGATTTTTATTTAACAGCGCCATCTAACGGTGTAAAACTTCTAATCGGCAATTACAACGAAACCATTCAACCTGAAATTGTGAATATGTTTTCGCTGCAACTACTATGGCTATATTTAATATTTTTTACGAATTCGTGCCTTAAAATTCAATACTTTTTGCGTTCTGTGTAAAAAAACATTGTATGGGTCGGAACATTCTTAATTGTTGCATGCGCGTCAAAATCGTTTTCAAGCGAGCGAAATTTATGTTTTTGATCTGTAAAGTCTAATTTTAAAGTGAGATTATTAATCTTTGACGCTTATTCACTAGATAAATAAATGTTTACAAACATATATTTTTTAAAGAATATATAAGCAACGCATTACAACCGTTTACGGTCAGACACTAGATAATAGTCTAAACTTTGAAATTTTGATTCTTCTACAAGTCGCCTTCATAATGTCCAAAACCCAAAACATCAAAAAGTATGTATTTTTCGTGTGTATTATAAAATACATTTAATCCAACCGAACCTAACCTAACCTAATTGAAAATATCCGTATTCATAAGTGTTTATGATGATATGGGTTTCGGATTTTGTGCTTTTTGGACCTGATGATGCTTTTCCCGGGTGTTTATTCTTAAATGACGCTGAGATCAAACAAAAATAACCCTTAAATATTGGTGGTTAGCGTCATGTGGAGCCATAACCAAAATAGACATCCAACACAAAACCGCCACGCGACAACCGCGAGAAATACCTCATAATCTGACACCCCTCCCCCAGGCCCCACGTGGGGGAACCGCTCGAACGCGATTGGCCGACCGCTTATGGATTTTCGTCTCCACGGGGCGGGGCGACAAATTCAAACATGGAACGCGTTCGTGTTTCCGCTCCAGTCGCTCGCCAACCGCGGTCACGAGGTTATCGCACAAGACTGTCAGTCCAACCGCGTCTTCGAGTTATCGCACAGGACTGCCAGTCGCACCGCGTCTTCGAGTTGTCGCACGGGACTGTCAGTCGCTCGCCGACCGCGCTTCGAGTTATCGCACCGGACTGTGAGTAGTGAGTCGCTCGCCGACCGCGCGTCGAGTTATCACACAGGACTGTCAGTCGCTCGCGAACCGCGTCTTCGAGTTATCACATAGGACTGTTTGTGCGGGTGTCGTGTCGAATATGCAAGGGTTCCGTGGCTACGGGGACGTCCACAAGGGCAGCCCGCAGGGCCCGCTGGCGGTGGAGATGATGCCGCAGCAGGGCTACGGGCTGAGCGTGCACAGTCCGCCGGAGTCGCCAAAGAGCAAAGGTCAGTTCAAATTCTACGGTCTGAATACTTCAGGAAACGCCGTTCAGTGGTTAATTTTCCATTTCATTTATTTAAACTTTTTGGTAGTCAAACTACACTAAGTTACGTCACAAAGATCCGCGGATTCGATCAACCCAGTAAAGAAGAACCCGCGAAGAAACTTCACGGGTTTACATAACATATTTTTCCATTCACAATTATGAATTACACACTTAGATCTAAATGCTACTGCCAAGCAATTACTTGGTAGAACAGATTAACGCAAAGAACAAAGAACAATAGAAACAGCAACCCTCAGTTTAAATTACTTACAACTAACAAAGTTACTAATGCAATAATATAAATTAGTGTAATAATATATGTGTAATAAATGTATGTAATCTAATCTAATAAATAATTTAAGGGGGAAAGTTTGTAATAATGGATGGATGGATGGATGGATGGATGTTTGTTACTCTTTCACGTAAAAACTACTGAATGGATTCTAATGAAACTTTACAATAATATAGCTTACACATCAGAATAACACATAGGCTACAATTTATGTGCCCATGGGCTTTAGAACTTTCACGGGGCTGCGAAAACGATGCCGGTAGCGATACTTCACACTAGGGGGAGAGGAGCCGGGGGCGGTGGCGGGGAGCGGCGGCGGGGGGAGGGCAGACGTCGTGACTGTTTGGTGTCCGTTTGGCGAATTTTCAAGGCACTAGCGATTTGTAAAACTTAGTACATGTACATTTAACTACCCGGGAATTAGGATTGGCTAAATAGAATTCAGTTCCGCTTACGCTAAGATGGGGCTGTCATACAAACTGCAATGCTATGCACGGCTCGGCTTTGCGGCGGCAGCGCTTACTTTTACTGAAGTACGGCTTGGTATTTCCTGCAACTTTAGGACTACTTGGCATCACGCTAAATCGCCGGAGGAGCGACCAACAGAATAAAATCCTTGAGAACCAATTACTCGATTTAGATGTGCATTGTATCTACGTCTAGCTTGATTCTACTAAAAACTTATAGATTACATAATATAACGCTTCATTACCAGAAGGGTAGTAGTGAGTCTTAAAGTCTTATAACATGCGAACCACTTACCTGATTTATATGCGTATTTTATCAATGTATAGCATCTCTGGGAGCAGTCAGGTTCGAGATGGGTTACTGTTTTCGATGTTGAGGCTGGCTGTGGGTTGGAGTCCACGCAAAACTTACCTACATTACACGATACTTACTTACTAGGTAAACAATGTTGCAGTGCAAGTGCAGAAAGGTTCTGGCGGCAAATGCTTTTTTTTTAAATTGCCACCAAATGTCAACGAAGCTCTAAATGGGAATTATTGGATATTTCTCAATAAATCATGCTATTTCATCTCGAACGATCTTGATTAAATTTGGTAGATGGATACATTGTCCTGGACCAGTTGTACCCTATTTTGGATCAGCCATGTGGGCTACTTTTTATCCATGAAATAATTTAGCCGACGCTAACCCGAGCGGAGCCGGGTACCGCAGCTAGTTATAAATAATAATGTAATGTAAATTCGAGTTGAATTAATGAAAAATATATAACTCAATCAACCGTATTCAGAGTGAACTGTCAATTTTCAGAACTAAACATTCAAACGTGCTTTTTAATCCGGAGATAATCCCGTATTAAAGCTAGTTCGCCCACTCTGAATACGAATATTTTTAAGGATTATTTTATTTATTAATATTACTCGAAATAAAATAAGCATTACAACAAATTGCCTAGACTTACGGCTGAGTGGCTGCCTTAAACAATTCGTAGACCCGTATTGCATCTTCCAATTCCGCCACCTGCAATATACCCATAATTTGGCATTCTCCCACAATCCCTCTACCCATAATCAATGCCTCCTACTAACACAGTGTTGAAGATGATACGTTTTTTCCAACATTGCACATACATTTATTTCAAAATTTACCTGCATTGCGGACATTGACTGCAAACATTAAATATTCAAACATATTATAGAATTAAGGTTGATGTCAGAATAAGTTTTATAATAATAACGTTTTTATGCAATTAGACTTCTTTTTCAAAGTGTCCTTGCTTCATGCTCAATTATATTTCATTTCAAATTCATAAATAGCTCCTAAAGTTTTGGTAATATTTATTATTATACAAATAAGTGATTATACAAATATATTTATATTTGATATTATGGTAAATTTAAAGACACGAACAAGCACACTACTGAATATGTATGATACTAAAATGTTTCTAGAAATAAGAGTGAGCCCTACCTAGAAATAACTCTGTACCATAATTATCCACAATGGTTGCCTTGATCAGTCGTTGGGAGATATCATCTAAGGTTCAATACGAGTTGGCAACGTGATCAGTATTAGAACACGAAATTATACTTTAACCTGTGCGACGAAAGATTACATTGCATTGAAGACTCACAGTCGTATGCCGCCGGCCGGCGGCGAGGCGAGGTTCCAGTTCGAAGCAAGTCATTTGATTTACCATAGTACTAAACAAGGTCATAAATATATAAATAATGCTACAATGATAATTCGAAAAACAATATCTAACAATTCCCTTGGAGAGCATCCATCGCTAAGATTATAAAACCGGCCAAGTGCGAGTCGGACTCGCAAACGAAGGATTCCGTACCATCGTACAAGATGTAACACAAAAAAATCACGTTTTTTGTATAGCCCTCCCTTTATTTATTTTTATTATTTTACCTATTTGTTGTTATAGCGGCACACTCTGTGAAAATTTCAGCTGCATTACGGTTCATGAGGTACAGTCCTGTGACAGACGGACGGAGAGCAGAGGCTTAGTAACGGAATTCCGTAGGCGACCTTTGTGAACGGAACCCTCAAACGTGTTATTTGGTTTTACAGAATATTGAAAACAAATTGGATAGAAACGATAAGCCTAATCCGATTAGGATAAAAATGAACCTTTCGATGGGGGTATTACTTTTTTAAGAACGATACTGTGTTTACTTCAAATTATTTATTAAAGTTAAGACTACTTATGATCATTTATTTAGGTTTTCAATTTTGTAATTTCGCATTTTGAAAACATTGGCATTTCATCAAAGTTTCCTATTTTCTAACAACAATTAAAAGAGATTGTTTTATGCGACTGAACATGGCTGGCTAATGCCAAACTCACATTTATGATATTAACCTAACACACCGCATTCCCGAAGGAATAAGGTGGAATGCCAGACCCTTCCCTTTCCTGTATACAGACGGTAGGGTTAATCCCGCCCGGGTTGGTACCATCGCATTGAATGAACGATGGTCGAAGCGGCAATGAAAATTGTCCGTGTTTTCCGTCCAGTTCAATGCAGCCGTGCAATATAAGGAAGGTCCTGGCATGGCACCTAGATCCCATGTGGTGTGTTAGGCTAATGCCATGGCAGAAGGTGTGGTATTAGCCATCCATGTCAAGTCACATAAAAAAACAGTACTGTTCAATAATATTTGAAAGGCTGCGCGGACCCACGTACAAAGAACAAAAATACAACTCACCACACTGTAATAAAAACGATTAGCAGTTAACCTTCAAAACCTTAGCCAAAGGACACCGCCTCCTTTCAACTTGTCCTTACGACTTCATCCAAAATCACCGATGGTAAGACCATAAATCGGCCCGACGATTCAGGTAGTCAGCAGCGCATTATTGCTCATTAAAGTTATGACAACCCGGACTCGAATGTCTTTGAGGAGGACACAGCGTCACCGAAAACTATCGTTTTTTCCGTGCCGAGGAGGACAGGACATTGTCTTAATTTTGGCGGCGCACTTGGATGGGGATTTTATTGAGGTAAGCCTTTGTTCGGCGGACCGTTATTGGATGGTGAAATGTTGTTAAAAGTAAAAAAAAAACAGCTCTGAAATAATTTTGAATGTCTGTTATTTTGAAGAAGACACGTTCTTCCATTTTATAGCAAGTATTTACTCAAGAACACTTAGAATATGTCCTTTTATTTTAAGTATTATTGAGTCATTACTTGCATTTGTTCCAAAGTTGAAATCATACAAATAGGTATTATAGATAAGATAGTTTGGATAGGAATATGTCACTCAATCGGACCTGAAAGTTTTATTTGAATAATGGATATATTTAAAAGTTCATATCCTTCGTAACCGTACGTCAGAAAATATTTTTCCATCGGGCTTTTCCGCTGCGGCTTAGAGAAGATTTCAACGCGCGATGAAGCAAGCTTTCTTTCGTTCAATGTCCGGAAGATATGGTTTTTTGCATATAAGTGTTCAGTGGATCAATGAAATCTTCGATAAAAAACCTATTTCACACTGACCAGGTGCTGTGTCGGTTCTGACGCTCGAAGACAATAAAATTGGACCATTGCATCTCTTTCCGTGCATGTCGCAGAGTCTACTTATTTGGAACTGAGGTGTTTGAGTTCCTGAAAACACAAAAAAAAAACAAATTTAACAAAAAAAATAACCGACTTCAAAGGAAAAGCACTAAAAAGTAAAAAATAATTTCCATTTTTGTAGTTACGATTTCTGTTATTTTTTGAGTCGGCGTCAGCCGGGCACGCGCTGCGCCAATCAAGAGAAACTAACCTAACCTAACCTAACCTAACCTTGGCTGACACCGACTCAAAAAATAACAGAAATCGTAACTACAAAAATGGAAATTATTTTTTACTTTTTAGTGCTTTTCCTTTGAAGTCGGTTATTTTTTTTGTTAAATTTGTTTTTTTATTTGTTTATTTTTAGTGAATCTGAAGTAGACTTACTAATTTGTAGACGTCCTTTCCAATAAAAAAAGAATCACCGAAATCGGTTGGCGTTATATTGAGTTATTCGTCCATTTGTCGCGCACATCTTAATACAAATTTAAGACTTTTATGATTTTCTCATGGGTATCATTGTCAGAACTTAACCAAATTAAAATGGGACCACTTGGGAAGCACTAGCTATCATTTAAAAAAATAATCATCAAAATCGGTTCACCCAGGCAAAAGTTATGAGGTAAAACAAAACAAAAAAAAAAAAACATACAGACGACTTGATAACCTCCTCCTTTTTTTGAACTCGGTTAAAAATGGAGAAACAATGTAGGTTGACGAAAGAAAAAAAATATATGAATAAATTGGTTAGAACCGCGTCAGGTTGTGTCTGGATAGGTAGGAGAAACTTTGAGACTATGAATTAATCAATATAAAAAATATATATTTATTAATAACATCGAATGTTTATCACATCAGACCGCAAAAAGGACAAGTATTTCTTCTGAGGAACGAGGTTTTTAACCGACTTCAAAAAAAGGAGGAGGTTATCAATTCGTCTGTATGTTTTTTTTTTTTTTTTTGTTTTTTTTTTCTTGTAATCTTGAGTACTTTCTATTCCCGAAGCTAATCCTTACAATTCCGAAACAATGTATGTATGCAAGTTCCCTTATATAAAGCCTCTGTAGATATAAAACTTGAAAAAATAATTATGACCAAAATAGGTCTCTATACGTAAAGCGTAGTATCCATCTTTGAAAAAAATCTACTAATTGATACACGGCTGTAGGTGAGTGAAGATTGGTGTGATCGTGCTGCCTATCCCTCCGGCGGCAGCGTGATGTCGTGTACGTATGGTTGAATACTTATGCGAATTTCCGCCTTCAATGGTGGTGCTAATGGACCAATTTAGCCATAAATAAGTTTAGTTTAATAGTCAATTGCGCTCTGCCTAAACCACATCTGTTTGCCGAATCCATTGAATCCACCGCAAATCGTGACCACGCGTGGGCGACTACAACAATTGGACATTCAATTGTTTCTGATTTGAAAAGAGAACGCGTAGGTGGCGGTTTTCTGCCGTCATTAGAGTTTTTCAAATTTGGAACGATCTCGCAGTCAGTTTTAAACGCTAAACGTTTGTTCCCGCTCCCCTCGCCTGTGTTGCCATTGTTGCGACGGCGAGAACAATGCACGCTCGGGGTGTAATATGTCTTGTCAAATTGGGCTTAAGCCGATTGTGATTTTATTGCAGGGGTTCCGCCAGATATCTATCTTCATTTGATTGCTGCCGAGTTGTAGATACGGATTTCATTACCAAAACTGGCGCGTGTATTCTATGGGGAATCGCCGGAGAATATTATTAGAACAGTAAGAATCAGATTTTTTTTAATAACCATGCAAATGGAATTAGTGCTTTGCTTTTTTAGAAGGGTTGTTAAAATATATTTATTATAATTTATACTATTGTTACAAAAGACGTACAGAATTTAGCTTAGAAAACGAGGTTGAATACGAGGAGGAGGATAGGATTTGGTATGGTTAGTCCGGTGCTAGTCCGCGTACTTAATTTTGACAGATCGATTTGATTACGAATGAATTATTATCTATTAAACCCAAGAACTTATAAAAGTTAAAAGTACAAATTGTCGTCGCTTTGAAGTTATTATTTTAAACTAACACATGAATGTACCACATACGTGAGGTCATGGCTTGCGTTTTATGCCGCGCTAAACATAAAAAAACTTAAAAAAATTAAGGAAAATGATAAAGTCCAAAAGACTAAATGCACACCATATTAAATAAATAATGCCGCTTCTACTATCAATATCTCCCAAACACGAGCAACAATACAACATCGATCTATTAACGACGCGTGCCAGTACGAAAATGAACGTAGAAACTGTATTTGTAATTTGTAATTTCACGCTTATCATAATATTTATGCCCTTCTCATACCCAATGCAATAGCCGTTAAGGGGCACGATTATATTGTCATATTTTGTCTATGGTCTGTACTGTGGCGCTGGTGACTTTGAATATTTCAAAATTTTTTACGCTGTGAAATCAGAAAGTAGCGAATTCCAACTAAAATAAGCAAAGATAGTCAGCTAATAATATTATACTACTGTTTATATACGGCATGCCTATTTTAATCTTAATACTGAGGATTTCTTACCATGTGGTGTAAGTGCAAAAATATTTAAACCCTCACCCAAATGTAAAATGATCTATGTAGCAGTATACGTTCAACTCTTTTTACAAAACCAGTGACCGAGGTCAAAAAGAAAACAAAAGCACTGCAATTGTTTTCGAATTTAGAACGATATTATCCGTGCCAACTGCGTTCAAGTAATCCCAACTGGTCGATTTACTAAACACAGTCGTAAACGTGTCAATTTCGGCTTCGGTCAGCTTAATCTACCCTAACTTAATAACCTTTTGGAACGCGACAAGAGCGTGGGTGGACGCCGATCTATTTCGTTTACCGACATTAAACGGTAGCCAATTGATTCGTACATAATAGCGCCCCACACAGTTTGTCATTCTGTTATCTGATCTATTAGCTATTTTATGATAATGTCTATGCGACTGTTTATATTTATGAAAGAGTATCGGTTTTCTGCGCATCATTTGATCAAAATCAAAAAATCAAAATCAAGGTCAACGTATGATTAAACATGTAACTTTGTGGTTCACTAAAAGTGAAGTGTTTGAACATTTATTAACTCAAACGTCTCTTCGTGCAATCGGGGCTAAGAAAAAGCGCTATAATACCCGAAAACTTACTTTTTATCACGGCAACGCCAGCATTCATTATGGTATTGTAAGGTGAAATCTTTACATGTAGCTGACGAAGAAATAAATACATTAAACTAGCCCTCTTCTCTAGCCTTTTAATACGTTCATAGGGTTCCGTACCCTAAGGGTGCCAACGAAACCCTCTTACTAAGCATCCGCTGTCCGTCCGTCCGTCCGTCCGTCCGTCTGCTATCACATGGCTGTATCTCAGTAACCGTAACAGATAGACAGCTGAATTTTTTACAGAGTGTGTATTTATTTTGAAGCTATAACAACAAAAAAACGTGATTTTTTGTATTAAATATTTTACGATGGTACGGAACCCTTCGTGTGCGAGTCCGACTCGCACTAGGCCGGTTTTTGTTAATTAAATAGCAAGCAGCATGACACCGGCTGAAAGTGTCAGGCTTGCTATGTATTTTAAGTATGGCATCAAACGACGCGTCTTTTCACTTTCGGGACCCTTAAAAGTGGTACAATTACGATGCAGAAGATTCCCTCAGATTGAGCAATAAAACGCCTCAGAGAGCGCGCCGCGCCACCGCCGAGGAGCGGAGGTGATAATTGACCGGGAGCCGCGTTTCAAAAGGTCTGCATTAACACAAATAACCTATTGTCTAATTAAATATTTTCTCAACGCGTTACGCGTGTTTTTCGTGCCCTAATGCGCAAAGGGGCCGCGCATTGAAAGAAAAGAGGACCGTTTTAGTCGCGGTCGGGCGAGCACTTTGTTTTAATTTAGACTGCCAGAGTGTTTTGAATTTGGAACGTTTTTTTCCAAAACCCGCGCCAGCAACGGTGTTTACGGTCTCAATTTAAGAAGCCGAATCTAAAAGAATGGATGATACCAAATCATCTATATTACTAGTGGTGGCTATAAGAATGCAGACTGACTGGGATACAACTTTAAATGCCAGCGTTGACTTCCGGATGCCTAAAAGCGTTAGAGAGACGAAAGAAGCCCGACTACGATTTGATTAGCTAGTGAAGTGGTTCTATATTTAAGTAGGCGGAACGAAAGAAAGCTTATTGACATTCGGGGGTAAAAAACCGTTGATGGGTGAGCGAGCGAGATAGCATCTACAAAATAGAAATACGTTATGCGAGGCAAAATATAGATAATTGTATCTACATGTTCACATATGTTTTGGCTTTTATGGGTAACGCTACGTATGCCGCTAGGTAACACTCAGTTATTTGTTAATTTCTTACAACTGCATTCAGAGTGGCCGGACTAATTTTAATCCGGTTTTTGTATTGTTATGGTACTCTCTCGTACTAAGTTTTAACAGGTGCTTTCTGAATACGACTGAAAGGTTACTTAACTTATTAAGCTCAACATTTATATTACTTAATTTATTTGTTCTGACTTATTGTGTTTTTTTTATTGAATTGAATATGGCAAAATCACGTCAAACCTGGTTTTATAATCAGATTTGACTAGAACATTTTCGAACTACTGATTGCCTGTTTATTTATGGGTATCGATGGACGGGCGCTGTCACCGTTTTTTTGTGCCCTAGGCGCGCCGCAGTGGAGACAAGAACACTTGACAAGTTCCCATGCCGGGTGGCGACACACTACTCAAAAGTCAATTTGCAACCGTCTGTATTGTCGATGGCTTCCGAATGTTGCCAGACGCACGCGACTAATGCAAAAAAAAACACTCCGCCTCGGAGACGTCTTCGGATCGAGATTCGATAAAGCTTCCGTTCTTTTTTCAAATGAGGAGAATCACTTCCGTCTTATTTAACGGTTTTTTATTTGTTTCTACGGGGTTATTTCAATACGAGGATAACAGATGATTTACAATATTTTTATTATGAATTGACAAAGTAATATTATGGGTAGGTAGTTAGTAACTTAAAAAGTAATAGTAAAGTAATAACTAAACAATTAAACATAACTCGTCTATAGAACTCCATTTACCGAAGTATTAAATTAACAACGCGTTAAAACATACAATGTTTTTAGAACAATTCAAAGTAAATAGATGCGCGAAAACCGCACTAACGGATGTCTTTTTACGCGGACATTTGAATTTCGATCGCATTGCCCTCATCTTCTTCTATACAAAGGGATATTGTAAAATAAAATAACACCAAATACAACCTGTGTGATTTGCGTGTGACAGTGGGTTGTCTCGCCCCTTTAACTGAGCGCGGCTACAAAAATACACACTGCTATCTATACGAAACTGACGTCTCCACGCGGAAATTTGAATTAAGAACACATAAGAGCGGCCGTCGTAATGTGTTTTCCCTGCCCGTTGTTTCTCAGAGTGCCACTAATTCGCTCCTCACACACTCGGCCGAAACTGCTTCGTAGTGAGATATCACGAAATCTCCTTCGCCGCCAATTATAACGAAGTGACCGGAGTGCTAAGTTCGGCGACAAACAGCGCGCTGGCTGTGATTGAATTATTATCGAAATCGCACCGCTTTTGGGCAGCGAATTGAGACATCAGTGAGACGGGCGATTTCACATGACAGGCGGTAGTTTGCTCATTATGTGGCTGCATTTGCAGAAATCGTTTATCGGAAAAACCGTTCTTATAGATCCTAATACATTATTTTTTTAGCGAATAGATAAAATATTGTATTAATATTGTAAATTTTGTGAATTCGTGTTAATTTAGTGTTTTTCCTATGTTTTTGTTAAAATAATTGACAAACACTTTTGTAAATTTAGACTAAGTGGACGTTGAAAAAAAAACAGCGGAGTTTCTTTCCAGTTCTTCTTCGCTGTGTTTTGTTTTGCTGAACTGGCCAATGTTAAAATATGACAAATCCGAGTGCAGTGTACTGTCTATGGATGATGAATTAACAATACAAAAAAAAATAGTTTTATAGAATAATTACTAAATTAATTGAAGACACAATTATAAAATGTCCTCATGTCAAACAAAATCATAAGATGGATCATGTTGCTAAAACATACCGATTTATCTTCTCATGTGGTTATACCGGAAATAGAGACAAAAACTCGGTTCAAAATTTAAAATCGTTCAGGTGTAACGACATGATAAGAAATTACCATCTATGGGCGATTATCATTTCTAAGTATATGGATTTAAGATTACCCAAAAGCTTAGGTATGGTCTATTAAAGATTAATAATCTGTTTTACCAGGCACAAGTATTCCCAAAGGGTGCGTGTCTACTTGAGGCCAGCACTTATTAGTCTCAGCTGAGGTTTTAGAAAGGGGTAGCGATTACGTTATCTTAATCGGTTTACGTCTAGACAACAGCTACTTGTAGTAATTGATCTTAGTGCGAGCGCTTTGGTGATGCCGCGCCTCTTTGCTGGTTTTTGGTACACGTTTTTATGAGAAGAATATGTTTATTTGCCGACTACCGAGCGGGCTTATGACAGTCACAGTGAAGTAACTGTATGGTGAATACCTTACGTTGAAAACGGGCAAGAATCTTCTATACTTTTTTAAAAGTGTGCGAATGAGAGCATAGACAATTTACAGCCATTAGAAAAAATCGAATATTTTTTTGAAAATCGAACACACGTATTTTAACCAGCATTAAAACAATGGCCGCCTTTTGACAGCTAATCACGTGATTTTGAAAATGGAACACGAATTTTGACAACGTTTTATAGAGAAATAATATTATAATTTTGAAAAAAGAACTCGTATTCAAACGACCGTTTTCCTCTTTGCAGAATGCCTGAGCCCGTCGTCCGAGCAGCTGTCGTCGTCGTCGGACCCGAACATCCGCCGCTACCGCACGGCGTTCACGCGCGAGCAGCTCGCGCGGCTCGAGAAGGAGTTCTTCAAGGAGAACTACGTGTCGAGGCCGCGCCGCTGCGAGCTGGCGGCGCAGCTGGGCCTGCCCGAGTCGACAATCAAGGTAGCTGCCGCAGAACACTGTTACTGCAGCTCGGACCGGACTTTGTGGCCGATGTGAAGTTGGCGCGGTTCGCTGCGCAGTCACAAATTATAGGGCAGCGAGACGTAGAGGAGCACGTGGGTTGTACTGCATATCTACTCAGAAAAGCCAGATCGAAAAGTTCTCGTGTTCTATCAAACTCTATGTAGAAAAAAAATATGTCTACATTATTTCTACATAGAGTTCGACAGAAGCGAACACGAGAACTTTTCCTATTCGATTTCATGATAGACCCCGAAAATCGGCCTCAACGTGTATTCAGACCTTTTTTTAATGAAAAACTGGTATGAGTGGCTGTGCCAAAGGTGCTCAGAAAAGCCAAAAACACCTCGCCTCGAGAATCCACGCTCAGCGAGTCGCCATGCCAGTGGATTTGCGGACTCTTCCTCGTGAGAATTTCTTCGTACTTAAAAGCAAAAAAAAAATCGTGTAGTGGTGTTCGATGCAATGACACAGAAAAATGGGAATACTCTAAAAGTCATGCAAAGTTTTTCGACAAAATATGCCGCAAAAAAAATCTCATTATAAAAATGTCATGCCTGATTTTTCCAGTTCACAGTTATGTTTTATATTTCTAGTCGGAATATTGTATCGGTTTTGTTTGAGTTAAGAAAATTATATTCTGGAATTTAATGAAAAAATTATAATTTTTAATTGTAGATAAAATTAAGTTTGCACTTCATAAATTTGGCCATCTATATTACGACAGAATCTTGGCTAACAGCCAGAACAATATTTCCCAGGCTACCGTGTCAGATGACTGGCCTTCACTTCTCAATTATATGAAACAACCTAAACGTTTTCATAACATCTTGCGCAGCCAAAAGCACTTAGATGATAAACCACTTACACGCTCTATACACGACGGGAATGATACTTCAATTAGGCTCTTCATAATTTCCATCATGGCGGCCGATCACGCACTCGGAGTCGTTAATTTGCGAAGAAAAAAAAAACAGTGGCTCTTCTAACGTCAAATGGAATTGGCGCTAATGCAAGCAAACAGAAGCGCTTTGTTTCAAATTTGGAAGACTAAACGGAGCAATAAATTAGCGCTTTTGTTTTTCGTTATTTTAAGCTTATGACTCCTAAGTATTGCAACATTTAGGTCCGACGAAATCAGTCAGATAAATTTTATATTTTCACTCGACAGCCCAAACAAAAGGCAGTGCTAAAACTTTGTTCGAGCTGTTGTGTTTATTAATATTTAAGCTTTTTCAAAAATTCAGCGGCGTGGGGCCCGTCAATTATCACTCGCACCAAAGATAAAGCCAACGCATTTCGAGTTAAAAGAACACATGTTTTATGCTTACGCGAGATTGGAGTTTTACTGTCTCGCTAATTTGTCGGTAACGTCAGTTTTAAAGGCGGCTGGCTCTAAAGAATTTTCGGTAGCCGATCTGATGATCATTATCGGTAAAAAACGTTATATCGTAATAAAACCACCGAATTTTACAACCGTCATTAGTGCGTGAATGGCCGCTTCGAATTCTTGTCTATGGCTCTTTTTACTCTAGCAACACTGCCGGCGTTTACGGCGCGATAATGCCAATTAAAATCTATTAAATCTTTTCGGCGGAGAGAGCATTAATACGTCAATAAAATTAGACGTTTCAGATGTTTGTTTATTGTGATGATTCGTTATTTGTGCTCTATAAAAGTCGTTCACACGTGAAAATCGCTCTCTACTTTATGGTTAAGTTTCTAATGCAACAGTTTACAGTGTGAGACCTCTCTAGAAATTGAAGGCAACAAAATTGGCGCTAAAACGTGAATTAGCACATTCTGACGCTCGGCCGCCATCTTGGCTTCGCAACGTCGAGTTGCACGCGAAGTCATAAAGACACAAAGGGTTTTAAAAGGAAATGCCGTGTTTGCGGACTTTGTAAGTGATTCTTTTGGAGTTTAGTACTTCGGTGGGTCTCGCCAATGGTTTGTTGCGGTGCGGTGCAAATATGATGTTTAATAAGTAAATAATAACGGACAAAGGAAAGCGCGAATTGGTTTGTACTAAGCGGAGGTGTAATGCTGAATTATAGGTTGCTGTTGTGAAGATATTTGCGGTCTGACACTGCCCGGGAGAATCTGTGGGGTCTTACTCATAACAAAAGTGTCTCTTTCATTACAATGTATGTAGTTTTAAAATATTGTCATACTGCCACCAACGCGCAAATATCAATGACCCTCTACATATGTAACAGTCGGACCGAATTAGTTTGCGCGCATATTACTTAACACCACGTCCACATTGGTAGGGTAATTAGAGATTTTAGATATATAACTTGATTCAAATCATTTATTCAATTTTAAGTTTCTGGTAGCCAAACAATTTTATTATTATTACTAAATACGCTGCAAGCTGATGAGTGTACTTCACTGATTGAGTTCACATTGTCTTTTTTGAATTTATTACGAATGTACACATTATTGTCTTTTATTTTTAATACTTTTTACATGATTGTCGAAATTGTTTTTGAACCTGTTCACTGAGCTGGCACTTATGGCTTACTCCGTCAGCTTGTTCCAGTCTTCCACAACACGCTTCGACAGAAAGTGTTTCTTTGGGTCGGAATTGAATCTATTATGATTGAGTTTCAGAGAATGTCCACGAATTCTTTTAGCTTAGGTTAGGTTAGGTTAGGTAGTTACACTCTGATATCTACGTCATAAAATGATCGATAGATCCGCGGATTCGATTAACTTAGGTTAGGTTAGGTTAGGTTAGGTTAGGTTAGGTTAGGTTAGGTCGTTACACTCTGATATCTACGTCATAAAATGATCGATAGATCCGCGGATTCGATTAACTTAGGTTAGGTTAGGTTAGGTTAGGTTAGGTAGTTACACTCTGATATCTACATCATAAAATGATCCATAGATCCGCGAATTCGATTAACTTAGGTTAGATAATGTAGGTAGAGTTTGTAGCAGCGTACAACTATGCCAAACTTTTTGACATGTCTGAATACACGCCGAGTCAGAATATGCGCAGGAGCACGGGGGGCTACCCCGTGCTCCGCTGACCTAAAATATACGTTCTGCGCATCGAAACGCGCCAACTTCACATCTTCCGAAAAGTTTGGAGCGAACTGTGCTAGTCCTGCGCAGAAATGTATTCATGGGTCGTTACGGGGAGCGGATTTAGGCATGGATGGCTAATACCACTGAACCTACCGTTATGATATTGATATGATATTAGCCCAATACACCAAATTCCCGAAGGAATTAGGTGCCATGCCAGGACCTTCCCTTTATGAGCACAGCTACATTGAACTGAGGTGGGAAAAACACAGACATTTCATTTCCGTTTCGACCACATTTTCATCCAATGCGATGGTACCAACCATCGAGGATTTGAACCCAGATCTCTGGTATGCTAGTCTAGTCCCCGCGCCACTAGGCTACGAGCCGCTCTTCTCAGCCGGGTTCTAAACTGTGTACATATTTATCTAAAATACTTTTAGTTGATTATTTTCTGAATGCACGTCCTCTTGTTATTGCCTCGGTCGGAATCTTTGCCATCTACAACGAAACATCTCCTTGTTTCAGGTCTGGTTCCAAAACCGCCGCATGAAGGACAAAAGGCAGCGGATCGCCGTGGCCTGGCCCTACGCCGCCGTATACAGCGACCCCGCCTTCGCCGCCTCGATCCTGCAGGCGGCCGCCTCCTCCGTGGGCCTGCCCTACGGGTACCCCTCGCCGGCGCTGCTGCCCCACCCGCCGCACCACCCGCAGCTGCTGCCGAGCCCGTACCAGTACCAGCCGTACCCGCGCTACCCGTACCTGCCTCAGAACGAGGCGGGCCCGCTGCGGCAGGGCTACCCCTTCGTGGCGCACGGCCTGAGCGTCCCGCAGTCGTCGTACCTGCTGGGGTTCCCGAAGGAGCGGCCGGCGGGGTCGCCCAAGGAGGAGGAGCGGGAAAGGAAGAGCTGCAGCCCCTGCTCGGAGCTCAGCGTCAACTCGGGCTCCAGCACCGAGGAGCGGAGGGAGAGGCAGCCGTACCCGACGCACCACTACAAGCTGGACTCGGAGAAGATGGAGTCGCCCGTGGGCCTGACGATGCCTCAAGCGCAGGAGAAACCGAAGCTGTTCAAGCCTTACAAGAGTGAGGCGTAATGAGGGGAGGGAGTGTTCGAGAGTATTTAGAAGTCTGGGTAGGTTTAAGTAGCAATAAGATTTCTTAGTTTGTTTTAAGTCTAAACCCATCCTGTAAAGAAAGGAGGAAAGTGGCGACTGAAACGGTTTTAGTGATGATACACCGAAGAATCGAATACTTACGAATTCGGGAAGTACAACATCGATTATCATGGTGGAATAACTCGCCGGGGGAAAAGGCAAGTGAGTGAATGAATCTGACGTTTAAGATTTCTCACCATGCAAAGTAACTGGTGAATTTCGGTTGATCACAGGTCGTTTATCAGTTGACGTGGTAGGAGATGCAACTACACGTCTGATCTTACGTGTCGTTGGAACTCGAAAATATCAGGACTGAGCGAATTCGCAAGCGAACTGACTGTCCGGCGCTACCGTCGATGTACTATCACTAACATGTGGCCTCGCTGCCGTTACGTGAATGAGTTACAGTCGCCTTTTCCGTCCTTCCTTGCTCGATGTCTAAACCAAAGTAAATGCTGCCCTGATTGGTGCAATAAATGTATCTTTACATTGTTTTTGTTTACATTGTAAATACATGTTTTAGATAGCCTATGTTAAATTAATACCTAATAAATAATTAATAAATATTGAAAATGATATGAATAGTTAAAAGAGGCCACTGTTGTGAATGTATCGGGTGGGGCACAAGTCACGAAGGGGTTGCAACTGTTTATATCTTTTTTTATGAATTTAAACAAATAACAGATAATAAAATAAAACTCATCGATTCTTTTTTAATTAGATTTTAAATATTACGTCACGTAAATGACCGCCAATTACAGCCTCACAAGATCGTGCACTTCTCATTACTTTACACAGCACATGAGGAGTCAGCAACCGTATTTCAGCTCGAATGTTTGCCTTTAGCTGTTCGATTGTCTTGGATTTATTGATGTACATCTTTTCTTTTAAATAACCCTAGAGAAAATAACCCTACGTTGTTAAATCCGGGGAACGAGTCTGTCAGGGAATTGTTGAATCGCCATTGTTGAATAATGTTGGATAATAATATTATCCAGGATTATTCAACGTGAATTATCTATGATTAATATACTAAACCTTTTTAATAATTTGTGAAAACATAAGTTTCGGTGTCATATTGTCTTGTTTTTATCCCCGTCGTGACTTTTGCCCTACCCGGTACATGTGTAAACATAATTGAGGTTCCTTAAAAGTTTTTTATTGATAGGAATTCTTACTAAATATCCTGTTTCTCATGTCTATAGAATGTAAGTAAAGATTTACAGGAAATATTCACTGAATACTTAATTATTGTTGTGCAGGAGAGAGGTCCTTTGGGTGTTAATTATAATTAGATATATATACATATTAAAATAGAGCATGGGTGACATCAAAACCAGTGATTGTAAATACAGATTGTGTATGACTACGTTAATGTACAATACAATATTTAAAGAATTTAAATGAATGTTTTATTTAATAGTAAAGGCATCAATTTATCAAATATGAAAAAAAACTTTGAGAAAATCTCCGCGATTATATATGTATATATGTATAATTGGTTATCAATCTTCATGAAACAAGCTATGTCTGATAACTAATTTTTTTAAGAAGTTGTTATTTTATCGTTGAGTAATCCACCTCCAAAATTATTGTATAAAACGCGCGAAAAATTCGCACTTTCGGACCTTATGACTTAAAAACCTAACGAAGAAATAATGGGACCGATTTTGACAAACACCATAACACTGCTTTATTCGATTTCTGCCTTTATAAAGAGCATAAAAACTCTCTTATAAAAAGCCACAAATAGCTTTTTCCAGTGAAAATGAAAACGTAACCGGAAAACCTTTACCTCTTTTTATGTTACTCGACAAGGGTGACGCCTACTGACATGATATTTTCCATAATAAGTAGTATTACGCACCTACTACTCCCATGAGCTACATGGAAAATAAGTGCCATGCCAAGACCCTCCTTAAATTAATTATTGGGCGTCATTATGGACGGAAAACAATTTTCATGGTCGCTTTGGAACTAGTTCATTCAATGCAAATCATAAACATAAAACCCACAGATTTAACGCGGAATCAGAACGAGACGGCGCGGCGGCACCCAGAGTTGATCACCTCGATTTTTTTATGTAACTGGACATGGATAGTGAGTACCATGCCATGATATCTGCCTAACACACCATGCCAGGACCTTCCATATATTGCTCGGTTACATTGAACTGGATGGAAAACACGGACAATTTTAACTGTCGCTTCGGTCATTGTTCATTCAATGTGACCAACCTGGGCGGTAATTACCCTACCAAAGTAAGTCAATGAAGGGGGCGTCCATTAATTACGTGAGACGTTAACGATGACGATCTCACGAAATCTGACGTGGGGGAGAGTGTAAAATGGTGAGAAAACAGGGTTAAATTAAGTAGAAGATGTTTCTCGCAAAATATAGGAGCTTTCTCGTTAATCTTTATGTGATGAATGACATATTTAAATAAATTAAACGCAATCAAGCACAGATTAACGTATTTACATTAGGAATTCCCATAATTAAAAATCTCACGTAATATTATGAGAGCGGAGGGGTCGAGCGAAATCAAGACTTCTCAGCGAAGGGGGAGAGCGGGGTATAAAAAACGCTTAAAACGACTCACGTAATAAATGGACACCCAGTTCGTATTACTTGCACGAAAAACTATAGGTCCTCAAAGCTTTTTGTGTAAATAATACGAACTATATTATAGAAAGGACAAATGCCTTTTAAATTTGCCCCATAAAATTTACAAGGGAAAAACTTGTATTGTTTTTACGAAACCCTCGCCGGAGTACTACGCGAATTCAAAATATCTGTCGATTGTGTAAGACCGAGTTATTAATATGTAACACCGAGTTATTTATTAGGGTTCCGTACCCGAGCGGGTGCCAACGGAACCCTATTACTAAGCCTCGGCTATCGGTCCGTCTGCCAGGAAACTGTATCTTATGAACCGCAATACGTAGACAGCTGAAAGTTCCACAGAGTGTGTATTAATATTGACGCTGTAACAACATATAATAATTAAAAAATAAAGCCTAAAGGACAATACAAATTACAAAACATACAGCCCCCATACAAACAAACGTATTTTGTTATGAAATCTTGTACGTAAGTAGGTAGTTACGGAATCCTTCGCGTACGAGTGCAACTCGTGCTTGGTCGTTTCTTTCTCAAGTTATCTCAAAATGTTGCTGGTTCGGGTCCAGCCTTGCAGTATATTCGTATAAAGTAGTTCTATTTACAGGGCTCTTTCTTTCATTACTGTGTCCTTGCTTCACGGTCGATCATACATAGATATCAAATTCATTTAAAAAAGTGATGTACTTGCGTAGTACGAACAAATATAGGAACTTATTTACAGTTTGTGATTTTGATACGAGACTGATGAGATTATTTTTAATTATGGGCAGGTAGAGATGGCTTGGGGACAACTCATTAGCACCCATTCACACAGACCCTTACTCACGCGAGTTTGTACCAGGACCACCCTACTCACATTTCCTAAATAGGAGGCTCATTCTGTGTTTAAATATCGTGCAGGCGGTGCCTTTGGAGATCTCTTCTTTGTCCAGCTCTAATGACCGACAAAGCGACGTTGTCCCGACGCCATATTTGAATTTGTTTCAAGATGGCATCCATTCATGCACCCGTGATAACGTCATACAACATACAAAACTCGCCGAAAAAATTTGGAAAACTATTCCAAATTTTGTCTTGGTAGGCGTAATTAAGGTGGCCCAACCCGGCGGGACTAACTCATTCGCGGGCACGGTACAAAACCGTGCTGTTGCGCTCTGGGACCATCTCTGTTTCAAAGAATAAGACAGGTTCCGTGATGAGGAAGATGAAACATGTCCACAAAAAAGACAATGTGCATAGTGTATGATTTGGTAAGATTTACGAAAATTTCAATTACAAAACGACTTATAGCTAAAAGTAAACCACGACCGCTGTAGTCAAAAATATAACAAAAACCAAAAACATTATAAATCTTGATTATAAGCTATGTCTGATGAATAATCTTTTTTAGATATTCTTACTTTATCCTTGCGTAATCCACCTCCAAAGTTATTGTATAAAACGCGCGAGAAACTCGAACTTTCGGACCTTATAACCTATGGTTTCTAACCAAACACAATTTTGCAATGCCAACGGTCATCAGACATCTAGTTCGATCAAATAAAGCTATTTTGAGCAAAATTTGGGATCTTTGACAATAAATATGGGCGTGATCTTCTTTCCCCGTTTGTATGGGGAGTTGAGCGCGTTGGGCCGCCTTAAAACGTATGTAACGTAACAGAGTCGTTATAACCATAACTTAACAGAGTCGTTACCATACCAATTCCCCATACTACTGGCGATAACTGTTTCCATGCTCTTAATGTTTTACTATGTTTTCCACATTTCGGATTCTAAAATATATTGTTGAAATCTATGTCTGTATGTTTGAATTTTTTTAATATACCCTTTAGATAGGAATATATTGGCTAATAAACATTGGGAAAAAGTTTTCTTTTTTTACGTTCATTTTAATTTTTTTTTTTGTACTGAAAAATACAGATTTTTACACAAAATCAAAACATAGGGACATAGAAAAAAGCTTTCTCAAGTGATATAAAAAAATATCAATGAAATCTGACAACGTTTAGAGGTAGGGAAACGCTAGTTTAATTTCTTGTAAAATTGTGCGTTGGCCTTCGGACAAAGAATGCATTTCTTATTATTTTGAAATCTTAGATTTCCTGTGAGTTCACGACAGCCTTAAGATGGCCCAACCCGGCGGGACTAACTCATTCACGGGCACGGTACATAACCGTGCTGTTGCGCTCTGGAACCTTCTCTGTTTCAAAGAATAAGACAGGCTCCGTAATGAAGCGGATGCAACATGTCCACAAAGCAGACAATGATCATAGTGTTTGATTTCCTAAGATTTACGAAATTGTAATTACAAATCGATTTATAGCTAAAAGTAAACCACGACCGCTGTAGTAAAAAATCTAACAAAAACCAAATTGGTTATCAATCTTCATGAAACAAGCTATGTCTGATAACTAATTTTTTTAAGACGTTGTTATTTTATCGTTGAGCTCCCAAATTACACCTCCAAAATTATTGTATAAAACGCGCGAATAATTCGAACTTTCGGACCTTATGACTTAAAAACCTAACAACATTTTACAATGCCAACAGTCATCAGACATCTAGTTCGATCAAATAAAGCTATTTTGAGTATTTTTTTTGGATCTATGACAAGAAATATGCGCATGATCTACTTTCGACGTTTGTATGGGGTGTTGAGCGGGAAGGCCCACCTTAAGTAAAAAAGTAAGTAAGAAAAATTGACGTAACAGGAAAGGAAATAAAGAAACAGAAACTATGGAAAAATATATAAAAAACAGAAGTAGCCGAGGCGTTTTGATGTTTCGACAAATTCCCTCACCGTTCCATCTTTTGGAAATTGATGGCTAATACCACACACACCGTCACGATGCACGCAGAATTCCCGAAGGAACTAGGCGCCATGCCAGGAGCCGTTTCGACAATATTTACACCCAATGCGATACTAATCAATACTAAGCCTGGCGAACTTGAACTCTACAGTTTTGCATGGATTCCGAACCACGGAGTAGAACGAATTCGTGACAAAAAGCACTTATGCAACCCGGAAAGAGAACGAGATTGGGCATGATCGGGGCGGGGATAAAACCCAATACCTCTGGCATGGGAAGCGAGTACACGCGCTCCTGAGTTACGAGTCGTTACAGGTTGTATTTATTGGCATTGTTCGGCCTGACGGAAGCAGCAGCGATAAATTAAATGTACGGGTTCCAAGGTACCCAGAAATTAGTTTGGGAACCCTAAATGTTTGCAAGAGTACAACTTCCTGATACTAACGTGTATATCACTGGATCCCCGCACCCAATAAAGAACCTATCGAATCCGCTTCAGCCTGCAGACAGCTTAATTAAATCTCAGCTTTCAGCATCGATAATCCAATACACCGCAGAGGAAACACATTCCAATACCAACCGAATCCACTCATGATACGGTTGAAATCACATTGAAAGTTCACAATCACGTTTATATACATATCCCATGGAAATTTCACTCTTAACTTTGAGCGCATAAGGTAAATTTTCATCTAATCAACGTAAAGGGTACAAGATGGCGTCGTAATGTTATTGCGAGCGTGGAATAACAGATGGCGGTAAATGCGTTTATTAGGCCAAAGATTTAGTGGCTCCGTAATGAACATGATACTGTCGACAAAGATTTAGAGGTTATTAGCTTTTCAGGTAAACAAAAACCATTTCCCGAAGGGGTTGGCGGCCTCCCAGGTAAGCCTAGGTGTCAATTGGGATGGATTTACGACGCGCGTTAAGGCACCATATGGCACTAACCTCCAATATTTTGGGTTTCTTTTCGTGTTTTCCGTTAAGAATAAACACCCGTAGAAAATTCAAAATATCAAAAATTAGACTATTATCTAGTGTATGACAGTAAAAAGGTTTTAATGAATGTTTTCTTTAAAAGAATGTTTGTCAACACCGCTTTAATGGGTTTTTACTACGTTTTCAAGCCGGCTCTTGGAAACTATGAATGATTTACACAATTTTCTTTTTTGTGGTACAATATCACATATGTATCTAGTGAATAACCGTGAAAAATATGTTATTTCACTTTAGAATGTAGACTATACATGTCAAAAACCTAAATTTCGCTACGTCGGGCTCGATTTTCACTCGCATACAACAATTAACCCTAACGCAAGCTCAATGCTTCCGAAGATCGCCATTATCGTTTGTTTGCTAAAAACTGGAGTCAGTTGGACCCTTAATTTTTCCATTCAATGGTCTATATTGTAATCTGAAATCTCATAAAATAAAATCAAGAACGTTCATCCAAAAAAAATTTTCTCTGTGGTCTTAATTCATTCAGAACGCATTGCCATGTTATTGTCCACTAAAATAAGTTAGTATGTCACCTTTATCATAGAGAATTGCTCCTACAATCATAATCCTGATAACCGATCCGACGAAAGAGCTGTGAATCGGCCAAGAATTGTAGCGATCAATAACATTCATGAATATTTGGCAGCCTTCGGATACGAGACCATTATTTACAAAGCAGATTCCCGGATAAGGCACATGAAAAATTAGGTCCGACCCCCCAACTGGAACACTATAAAAGAGAAACCTCTAGATGAATGACAGATAAATTGCTCTAATATTCCAATTTCCATCTAATAAACTCCGACGCGTAAGACAATTTATTGAGCTATAACAAAACGACCTAAGCGCCGTCGATTCAGCGGCGCTTACGACCTTCCCTGCCGCAGCACACACGGCGCTTAGGTCTTATTAAGTTACCCGCCATAAAGAAAACGGTTCTTGCAATTTGATTTGCCCAATCAGAGGCGGCGTTCTTTTTTTGAACAGGCCAATAGCGGGACAGAGATAAAAGCCAGTTTCGCTCCGGCGATAAGTTCGCGAACTCCCCGCGCGGCGCTCAGGCGCGTTTCTACGGCGGAGCGACCACGGAGTTTCGGACCGCGCTGTATTATCTGCTATCATGGCAGGCGAGAGCGATTCATGAGCGCGTTTCGCTTCTGAAACGGTTTGCCTCGCTCCGTTTCCCTCGGCGCGCGGAAGCGAGAGGGCGATACGGAATGTTCGCGCGGGAGAGAGAGCGGCGGTGGCGGCGGTTACGTCGTTTCGGCTCGTGCGGGGGAAAAGGCAATTTTCCCGCTTTTATTTGGCGGGGTAGCGAGCTGTTTATACTTTAATAGGATATCATAAAACAATTCGGCGCGAGTATTGCCTCGCCTCGTTACGGGGAAATGAAGACGTGGTTACATTTGCGAAATCCCATTATTAAAAATAGTGTACTAAGCCCCGATTGCACGAAGAGACGCTGATTAATAAGTGTTCAAACACGTCACTTTTAGTGGAGTGTCTTCTATATATCCTATCCAATACTATAAATAATTGACTACTACAAACTGAACTACCTCTTGCAATACCTGTAGCCTCGGTAGCTCAATATGCGACGCCTTGATCGCGGTTAGGTTCTGGATGGGTGACCATTTTCGTTCGGATTCCACGCAAAATTGTAGGTCCCCTTTTTTACTTACTAGGTGGTAGGGTTAATCCCGCCCGGGTTGGTACCATCGCATTGAATGAACGATGGTCGAAGCGGCAATGAATATTGTCCGTGTTTTCCATCCAGTTCGATGTAGCCGAGCATCCGAGGTCCTGGTATGACACCCAGTTCCCATGTTGTGTGCTAGGCTAATATCGGACGGTAGTTCGGTATTAGCATCGAAATATTTATTAATTTACTTTAAAAAGTAGATTTTACAGCCCAAAAACCTAAATTTAACTTCGTCGCACTCAATTTTCCCGCGCATACAACAATAAACCCTAACGGAAACTCAAAACTGAACGCTGGAGTCAGTTCATCTGTATCAATGCATTCAAATCTAATGTGTCCTTGCTTCACGGTAGATTAAACATATCACATTCCTTGAAAAAGCGACGTACTTGCTGAGTATGCAAAAGTACATTTACTTATTGAGTATTTTCTGCCTTTGGTCAGTTTTTGACTTGGAAATTGTTTGGGGTAGTCCTAACTTACTAGATATTCGTCTAAGAGGTGCCCAATTACGCCCATGGGCTTTCGAATGCTCGCGTGTAGATACTGCGAAAGCCAAATAATGTCGACAGTATGGCAGGTAGTAGCGCTAATCCCGCTTAATCTTTGCTGGAATGTACCATCTCTGATTAACGTTTATTTTATTCTCTTCTTTCTTACTATAACCATAGATGGTGCACTCCAGCCTAAGCAACTCAAAGTGAAAGAAAAGGCAGCGCTACCCGACTACAAGACAAAAAAAACCTGGCTCAATTGCACAAAGTTTTCTGTGATATAAAAAAATCTAACAACGCCAAAGCGGTATTCTTAAGGTGTCCCCTTCCCGGCGGGACTAACTCATTCGCGGGCATGGTACAAAACCGTGCTATTGCGCTCTGGGACCTTCTATGTTTCAAAGAAAAAGACAGGCTCCGTGATGAGGCAGCTGCAACATGTCCACAAAGCAGACAGTGCGCATAGTGTTTTATTTGGTAAGATTTATGAAAAGTTTAATTACAAAACGACTTCTAGCTTAACCACGACCGTTTTAGTAAAAAATATAACGGAAACTAAATTGATTATACATTTTCATGAAACAAGCTATATCTGATGACTAATATTTTTAAGATGTATAGATTTTATCGTTAGTAATCCATCTCCAAAGTTATTTCATTTTCATTTCATTTCATTTATTTAAACTTTTTGGTAGTCAAACTACACCAAGTTACATCACAAAGATCCGCGGATTCGATCAACCCAGTAAAGAAGAACACGCAAAGAAACTTCACGGGTTTACATAACATATTTTTCCGTCCACAATTATGAAATACATACTTAGATCTAAATGCTACTGCCAAACAATTCCTTGGCAGAACAGTTGTAAGGCAAAGAACAAAGAACAATAGAAACAGCAACCCTAAGTTTAAGTTACTTACAACTAATAAAGTTACTAATTCAATTATATAAATTAATATAATTTATAGCATTACAAGTATACTCTGGTGTAAAAGCCGTCGTCAACTTAACCTATGTCAGGTGTATAAAGCCCTCGTCAAAGCCTCGTAAAGCCCTCGTCTCGTATTGTATAAAACATGCGAAAAATTCGAACTTTCAGACCTTATAACTTAGAAACCAAACACAATTGTGCAATGCCAACGGTCATCAGACATCTAGTTCGATCAAATAAAGCTATTTCAAGCAGAATTTTGGATCTCTCACAATAAATATGGGCGTGATCTTCTTTCCCCGTTTGCGGCGTGAGCGGGATGGCCCACCTTAATTTCGATTACGGGTTTATTATAAATATGAGTGAGATTTTGCACACTCAAACCCCCCGCGCTCGCTCTATTATTTCCACGAACAATGATAGCCGTTTATTCCCGCGCGCGGAGCCGCACCAGCGCCATCTTCGTTCTAAATGACGTTAATTCGCGCCAAAATAGATGAGTTGACGTTTTAATTCGCGGAGCCATGAGCGCCAGTCCGCTCCGCTGTTTGTCTTTGGAATTCGATGCGTTCGACTTTATATCTTGTTATTGGTTTACTTTGTAAGCTAAAATAATACTATTATATTAGAAAACATATTCTTAAACAGGGGGTTTGGTAATTCGATACATTCCTTCTCAGGGGTCTAGACCTCTAAATCAATAGTTTTTAAATTATTTAAGTATTTTTTTTATGTTCTGTGTTACCAAAGTAATGATTACAAAATAAATAATGCACTCTGGACATTTAATCAGCGATTTTCTAATAGCTAATGAATGAGAGACTACTACAAAAAAATAATGCATTCAAAATATCTGTAATCTCAGAAATAAAGGGTCATATATGACGGTTTATATAAAAAAATAAAACATTTATTTAAATCAAAGAGAATTACTAAAAAAACATATGACACTTAGCATACAAATTATGGAAATAACTTCATCAATTAATAAGCTTCCAGAAAAGGCCCACCAAATACACCTTATTTGGATCCTTGGTCCTCCACCGCTTTTTCATAAAAAAATAAATAATAACGTTCAATTGAAAACAAGACAAAATAATTTCCAACCGCGGCCCAATTATAATTCTTGCCAAAACCGAGCTTCACTGGTGACTTTAAGATATTTTTCGTGAAAAAAAAGCTAGGAAATAATTATGCCTAGGTAACCGCGGTAAAGAAAGAGGAGAGATCTCCAAACACAGTTCTAAGAGAACGCGACAGGACACAAACAAACAAGAACCTCTCAGCTTGAGTAACCCGATAATCTTTTGTCCGCCATTTCCAAACAAACAAACGCTCACATCAATTGGCCCCTAATTCGTCATGACACATTTAACATCGGGTTTTTGTGGAAACGACCACAGAAATGCGACAATTCGGCCGACAACAATGGGCGACGACGAACAGAAGTTACGAACGACTTGTCAATTGACGTTCAACAAACAGTATTTTGACGTTTCGCCGCCCTTGTTCAGTGTTGTCATTTATTCGGTGGTGTTGTCGCAATGATAAATTTTTGAGACGGTCGACTTTTGTGGATTGAGTCACGCTGCTTTTTTTAAGCATCTCTAATTTATGTTCAGTAATAGAAAATGGCCAAGATGTATGTATTGACTAACATTTACTTAAGGTGGCTTAACCCGCTCATCCCCCCATACAAAAGGGGAAAGAAGATCACGCCCATATTTCTTGTCAGAGATCCAAAAATTTGCTCAAAATAGCTTTATTTGATCGAACTAGATGTCTGATGACCATTGGCATTATACAATTGTGTTTGGTTTCTAAGTTATAAGGTCCGAAAGTTCGAATTTTTTGCGCGTTTTATACAATAACTTTGGAGGTGGATTACGCAATGATAAAGTAAGAACATCGTAAAACGATTAGGCATCAGGACACAGCTTATTTAATCAAGATTTATGATCTATTTGGTTTTTGTTAGATTTTTGACTACAGCGGTCGTGGTTTACTTTTAGCTATAAGTCGTTTTGAAATTAAAATTTTCGTAAATCTTACCAAATCATACACTAAGCACATTGTCTTATTTGTGGAGATGTTGCATCTCCCTTATCACGGAGCCTGTCTTATTCTTTGAAACAGAGAAGGTCCTAAACCGCAACAACACGGTTTTGTACCGTGCCCGCGAATGAGTTGGGCCCGCCGCGGCGCCGGGTTGGGCCACCTTAAGGGCGTGATAACACCTAATTGAATTTAATTCCATATCCATTCTTGTGGTAGCTTGTTCCAATAGTCCACTACTAGGTTAGTTAGAAAGTATTTTCTAGGGTCGGATTAGGAAATAGTTCGATTTAGTTTTAAGAAATATCCACGGAGTTTCTCGATGGTGTTCATTTTGTACATTGAATTAAAGTTGGCAACATGTTTTTTTTTTATGTGACCTGACATGGATGGCTAATACCACACAACTACCGTTATGATATTAGCCCAATACACCTCATTCCCAAAGGAATTTGGTGCCATGCCAGGACCTTCCCTTTATGAGCACGGCTACATTAAACTGGATGGAAAACACGGACAATTTTTCATTGCCGCTTCGACCATCTTTTCATCCAATGCGATGGTACCAACCCTGACCATTAATATTTTAAAAGTTTCGATGAGGTCTTTGTCTTATTTTTTCAAGTGTCTTCTTTGTTCAAGTAAATGTACTTTTACATACTCAGCAAGTACGTCGCATTTTTCAAGGAATGTGATATGCATGCATGCATAATCTACCGTAAAGCGAGGACACATTAATTAAAGACTCTGGAAAAATAACTTCTTTATGAATATACTGCAAGGCTGGACCCTAACCAGCAAAACATAGCATTCGCGGGTATTGCGTCTACCAATTTCGCCACCTGCTGTATACCCATTATTTGGACCTCCCGTGATCAATGCCTTCTACTAACACAGTGTTACGCCTAAATACATTTATTTGCATTTTACAAAGATTTATTGGCGTTGTGGACTGCAAACATACACAATTGTCTCTTTCTCGCAGTTTAATAAAATCAAAGTTGGCCCTCGATTTTTTTAATAGGAATGTGAATTAATTTCTTTATATTTATAAATTCATTATTTTTTGTGTGCCGGTAGGCGCATGTAGCACTGACGCGCCGGCAGGTTGTAATCCGAGCGTGGCTACCTCGTCCCGCCGGCCGCGCACCCGTTGACATACGTGGCTATCGCAAACAAGCTCGCCAGTCTTCCTATGCAGTCTTCCTTTCGTACTCGCATCGACGTGTCGTGCCCATGAACATTCCAAATTATACTTCTTCAACGTAATCCAAAGTGTTTGATTTGCCGGCCTGTAACATGCATAACTCAGTGACTAACTCTATTCTTTTGCTTTCGAGACGGCATTCTAAAATATTCTACATCAATCATATTATACAATATCCTAGTTATGAACCCCAACCTTATTTTTAAATGTTATGCTCAAAAGTCTTAATATTATTTACAAGAATGAATATTTCCCTTACCGGACGGCATGGCATGGATTAGGCTACCCGAACACGTCTTGTGACAACGGACGTACTTTGCGATGTTCTGTCCTTCTCTTATTCATATTGTTAGTAGCGTGAAGGATTAGAGAGCGTGATAAACCTATCCTGCGTAGTGTGGTTGAATCGGTAGCTTTGGAAAGGACTGTATTTGAAGTTAAATTTGATAAATGATAGAAGAGTTTTTAAGCTCTGCTGAACCAATCAGAGCATTCGGCCAATGACATTGCGTTAACTACAAGCTGACTATCGGGCCTTGGCGTGATTCTATATAAATCCAAATCAACTAAATTAAGTTGGTACGAAACATAGCGAAAGAAGTAATTGTGAATGATTAATTTTAATACATTCTTGTGACCTTAAAACAACTAAATGTCAGTGTGAAATGCTTGAAAGAGTGCATACAATTAAATACCTAGGCATACTTTTGGATGATAGATTAAACTGGAAGCCACATATCACCGCTCTTTCTGGTAGAATTAGACGTCTGATATATTTCTTTAAGTGCATTCGTAATGTGGTGGATGATGCCATGCTGAAGATGGCATACTTCGCTCTCTGTCATTCACTGATAAACTACTGTATATCGGTCTGGGGAGCGGCAGCAAAAACACATCTCATAGAATTGGAGAGAGCGCTAGGCTATCATTCTTTCGACCTATACCAAGAAGCGAAACTATTAACAGTGAGACAACTATTCATTTGTAATATTGTTTGCACTTACCACCGTACTTGTGAAAAGACCGTCAATGTCTTACGGCATGCTGACAGGTTTAGAAATAATGCAGTGGTACCCAAAACAAAAACTAAGTTTGCGCAACGGTTCCAAAAATTTCTATCGCCATATCTATACAACAAAATTAAATGTAAATGCAAATTAAATGAAATAAGACAAGGCAATAGTTACATAAAACGAATTTTAAAAATATGGTTAAACACGCTAAACTACGAAGAAACAGAAGATCTACTAACAATTGCATAATAAAACTAACTTACACACACACACAACACATTAAATTGGACAGTCTAATCTCGCAATTGTCTATGGACGGTCTGTTGGACGTAGCGAGCAGCAAACACATGCACTTACACATTCCATTTATTTCATTCTCCTAACACAGTTTCAGTTACTTACAACCAAGACACATTCATTTCACACTCTTTCTTATATTTTATATACCAATTCTATATTTTTTATTTGAATAGCATTACATTGTAAAAGTTTTAACTAATCGTATTATACCCATGTAAAAAACATTGTTAACAGTAGTTCTTATAAGACTAACCTGGTTTAGTTTAAGAATTACAGTATAATGTATTAGATATTTATATTATAAATAAATAAAAAAAAAAATATTCAACGAGTAACCGGCCATGAAAAATGGGGGTTCAGATATATTAAATTATGTGTAAATAATAAATATAAATTATCGCATATGTGTCAATATAAGACACGAATCATTTTTAAGGGGCCTGGATTTGGGCGTACTCCTTTTGAGAAAAAACCGGTAAAATGAGAGTGGGAATCACATACGAAGTGCGGAGCGTCGTACAAGAACTTGAAAAAAATCAAGTTTCTTGTATGGGGGCCCCGTTTGGTTTTTATTTGTTTTTAAATTATTACTCATGTTATTATTGTTACAGCAGCAATAGAAATGCACACTCTGTAAACATTTAAGCTGTCTACCTATGACGGTTCAAGAGATACAGCCATTTGACAGACGAAAGGACAGCAGAGGCTTAGTAAGAGGGTTCGGTTGGCACCCCCTATAAAAACTCGATGTTACACATTATTGTATGCTACCACCCATATCGTTGCAACTGGGGGCGAGCATTGAACCCATACCTCTCGCATAAAAGACAAGTCCCCCAGCCCCTAGCGGTGCGATATAAGGACAAAACAGTGATATAGAGTGGTCAGTCTGAGTTTTCACCTAAATTGGCGTTTACGGCAAACCGATCGACTAGCGTTTTCCGTCAACTCCATACATTGTTGTACGAGATATTCTGTGGATTTACTTCTTCAAGCTGTCAAAATCTAACTCGGACTTCCGATTTGTATGAAAATGCGGAGTCGAAGTAAACGGCAACGTCGACGTATTTACGGCAACGTTGAGTAAGCTGTCAAATCAAGCTCGGACTCGCAAATGTTAGTTCGATTAACGCCCACTGCGCGCGCTCTTCAATTTCTCCATACATTTGAAAACGCCAGTCGATCGGTTTGCCGTAAACGCCAATTTAGGTGACAGCTGAGACTTCGGGTACCCTACTGAAAAATTAAAATATTCCATGACAACACATTGCACACCCCACGCGCGAGACGCGAAAGGATTGTCACGCGTTCCAATTTCGAGAATTCAATCCGAGGCCCGCCGGCGCGCCCCTACTCCATGATGTAGTTTTCACGAGCGCCGCGGGACGGGCATCGTATGCGAGCTCCTCGGGGAGAGCCTATCGGAAGTGCGACGAACAGATAGGGTCCTAGTCAGACAGTGACGACGGGAGAAGCGACAGAAACTCATCCGTATGAAACAAGAAATAAGAAATAAAATAGTATTTATTGTTGCATTTCAAAGAAAACATTATGAAAAACCTGTGATCGGGTTATAAAAAGCGGCCAAGTGCGAGTCGGATTCGCACATAAAGGGTTCCGTACCATCATAAAATACATCAAACAAAAAAATACATTATTAAATTTTATTATTTGTTAATATAACTTATTTGTTGTTGAAGAGGCAAAATAAATACACACTCTGTGAAAATTTCAGCTGCCTAACTATTACGGTTCAAAAGATACAAGCCCTGTGACAGACGGACGGACGGATGGACGGACGGACTGCGGAGCGTATCCTTTGGGTACGGAACCCTAAAAACGTGGGCCTGCCGGCCTGTTACTGGGGTTCCGTAATCAGGACAAGTAAAATTAAAAAACAATGAAAAATAAAGGGTGGCCCCATACAAAAAACGTGATTTTTTGTGTTAAATCTTGTACGGTGGTACGGAGCCCTTCGTGTGCGAGTCCGACTCGCACTCGGCCGGTTTTTATAACCCGATCACAGGTCCGCCCCTCCGGGCATTACGCGCCGAGAACTGTCAATCCGGCCGGATGATGGCGCGAGAATATCCGTTATCCGGGTCCCGCGCAACCCGGCCGCGCCTTTACGGCCAATCGGCGTTTTTTACGACGCACCCGGATAGTTTTATCGCGCCCGGCTCGAATTATGGGCCCGCTAAGCCATGTATCCTATCCGGGCAGCTGAAGAATTGGCGGATCGCGAAGTTTATCTTCTTTTATTTGTTTTGCCGTTGTCTAATCGTACGGCAACACTGGCGTTCGAAAATATTGCGAATTCGCGCGAGTGACGCAGACCGCACAGTGTACGGGAAATTTATAGCCACAGCAGGTCAGGAGCGAGACCTACCGCACGGGGTTCCACAGGGGTCGATACTCGGCCCTGTCATATTTAACTTGTACGTGAGCTATTTACAAGACCTCAACCTACATCTACTAAGGAAGACACGTAACATTCTCACAATATGCCGATGACCTATGTATACTGGCCACGGTTAACAAATCACACGAAGCAGCAACACGCGCCGCATGGTCAACGGAGCCAATAATAAACTTCTACGAAAGATGGGGCCTAAAATGCAACGTGCAAAAAACAGATTTTTTTTTATGCGACCTGACATAGATGGCTAATACCACACAACTACCGTTATTATATTAGCCCAATACACCACATTCCCGAAGGAATTTCGTGCCATGCCAGGACCTTCCCTTTATGAGCACGGCTACATTGAACTGGATGGAAAACACGGACAATTTTTCAATGCCACTTCGACCATCTTTTCATCCAATGCGATGGTACCAACCCGGGCTGGATCAAACCCTACCACCTAGTAGGAGAAGGGCTACCCTACAGTTTTACATGGATTCCGAACCATGGAGCAGCTCGCATTCGTGACGAAATGCACTTATCGAGCTCGGAAAGAGAAAGACAGTGGTGCATGTCGGTATTGAACCCAGGCCTCTGGTATGCTAGGCCAGTCCCCACGCCACTAGGCTACGAGCCGCTCAACAACATTCAATAACATTAACCAAAGATAAATTGAAAGAAGCTAGAGCAACGATTAGAATAAAAAACAAAACACTAGAGCTCAAGAAGGAAGTAAGATATGTATTTAAGAAGGAGTCATCTTTGACAAGACAATGACTATGGGCCCACATACGAAATACGTAGTAAACGCGAGAATAAAAGAAGACGCGACGCATGCTTAGTTCCATCATCGGGTGGTTACTCTAAAGCCTCGCTCAATATCAAACTACCACTGATCCAGGCGTGCCTTTTACCGATCCTGAACTACGGAGTTATTCAACAACCTCCGAGATATAGCAAAACAAACCAGAGCCTCATAGAAAGGCAATACAAAGGGGCACTGATAGTGGCAGGCCAATTCCCGAAGAACATCTCGGACGAGGTAATGTGGGACCTACTAGACTGGGACCCATGGCATCTAAGCGCCCACGACCTCAATGTGGACATGATTAATCATATACAACTCGGCTAAATTGAAGGAATCCAACAACCGGGACGGCAATATACAAAGAAAGGCCATCACAACCCACAGTTGGCCTCAACTAGACTAGGGGAACATAGGGACCGCCAGCTCAGTCAAAGAACGACGCCCGCGCGTCCACGTCTACTGCGTTAGACACCATCCACCCATTTCCTTTCCTTTTCCCCTTAGAAAAGGACCTAGAAAAGGATCCTAAGTGCACCGACAAAATAAAACTAGTAGGGATTTAAAATTGTATAACTTCATCAGTTTTTAACAAAGGTAACACAGCACATGCATACTAGTCGCAAGACATCAAATGTAGCTGACACACCCGGCAGAGCCGGCTTATTGCCACAATTACTAGAGTATCTGAATCTGCGAGTGACGTATGAAATAAATAAGTAAATGTTAATATATTGGCACAAATATCTATCGTTTCACTAACGAAGCATTTGAATTAAATTTAAGCTTACCTAAACATAGCTTTACCATGAAAAAACTACAATGAGCGTATGTCAAGACTTGACACTGGCGGAATGAACCTCAGATGAGACCAGTCGCCACAGAGAGGGTTTGATCATCTCTATTAAGAAGATGAAGATTAATAACGACGGAATGCCAGAGGTTTGATTGATTGATTGAACATTCTTTAATACCCACAACAACAATTTAAAAAATTAACTACAAGTGCAAAAACAACATAATAAGTGGGGCACAAAGGCGGGCTTACCTCCCGAAGACATTTCTTCGAGCCGACCTTTGGGTGTTCGAGAAGTTCAATGGGATTATATTCAACATATCAATGGTATTTTGGTTTGGTTTGAGAGAAGGCTAGGGGTTATGCCCACTTTCTTTCTCTTGATGAGTTTGATAAGTGAATTTCGTCACGAATGCGAGTTGCTCCATGCTGAACATAGGTCCTCTTTCCTATTTCTTGAGTTAGACCGCCCTGGTCGGTACCATCGCAATGGATGAACGATGGTCGAAATGGCAATGAAAAAATGTTCATATGAAACCCAGTTCAATGTAGCTGTGATCATGTGGAATGGAAGGTCCTGGCATGGCAAGGTTTCCATAGGGAATGCGTTGTGCTGGGTCATAGACTAAAGAGGAAGGGATATACTGCTAAAGTGATAACAATGTTTTATAAGGATAATAAATGATGCTAGCTGTGCAAAATTGTGCGTTGGCCAATGGTAAAAAATGCATTACTTAAAATTTTCAAAATTGTCAAATTTTCTGTGACTTCACGACAGCCTTGATGACTGTGCAAGATGTTTTTGGAGTGACGGGAGATGGCACTGGTTAGTAATAATAATAATAATAATAATAATATTCTTTATTGCTATCATACACATGGTACATACAAGGGCGGACTTATTGCCTAATGTCAATCTCTTCCAATCAACCCGATAATGGGACAAATGGGACAAAAATATACAGGTAGCAACAAGAAAAGTAACATAAGAATAGATGTGCACTATTTATTTCTATAAAAAAAAAAGTTTCAGACCAATTTAATTATTATTAATTATTATTATTGTCCCGATACACTAGCAGCTTAAAGCTGATGCGTGTACATCTGAGTTGGTAACTGGGGGTGCACTTGTTTTTTTTTTTTATATCTATAGATAATTTAATCACTATAGACATAAAGTATGTCAGCCTAAAAATGTATATACAGAATTATATATATATACAGAAAATGTATATAAAAAAACACATAACTAAAAATTAAAAATTTTGTTTAAAAGTAAGAAATTCTGTTTTTATTGAACATAACTCATTTAGTGAGGAAGTATAATTTTAATCGTTTTTTGAAGATTTCAAGAGAAGCAGAGCTCCTGATATCAAGAGGTAATTTATTCCAAAGACGGGCCCATTAACTGTGTAATGGTATAGTACCAGCGCAAATAAGCAGATTTCGGCCAGTTATGTACCTTGTATGACGTTAGTTATCTATACCTTCCTGCATATCGATTCCCGACACTATATTTACTTTACAATCGAGTCGATCGGTTTCCAAATTTCAATCCAGTTGAGTTTGAATTTGGTATTCTTGAGTTCAACTGTGTTCGGATTTTGAGATCGAATAGCATGTTAGTAGACCGAAGTAACGTTTGCAACAGAGTCGTAGCAAGTTAGTAGTCTGACAAGCAACACTTTTCAAGCAAACTAGGTTGTTTCATATTTTAGGGTACAATAGAGAGGGATAGAAGATCGATTACATTTAGGGCATTGGCTTAATATCAGGACAGTGTCATACAGAGTGGTTTTAGCCATCCATGTCAAGTTACATAATACGAAGACGCTTGTAGACGCAAAATTCAAAGTAAACGCCTAGATTATCAGACATGAACGTTAACTAACAACAATTACTGCTTTTTTTCGTGTTTGTGTAGAGACAACACCATGGCCGAAATGTTTATAACACTTAATAAGCGATAATATTTTGTGGGCGAAGTTAGCCTACCGTAAACTATAAATGGCACAATCGACCTTGAAGCGTTTGGGCACATTTTGGGTTCCTTACAAACGATTGCCGCTTTCTGAAGACTGGAATCAGCATGCTAGGTCGACAGGCTGGCCATTTGGCCCACTTTAACATATACATTGCCAATTGAGCCGATGATGGAGGAATATTTTGATGTTTAATTAGTTATTTTTCATTCTTTTTTCTTTATTGTTTAATGGTATGAATAAAAATTCTGTTAATAAAATGAAGAACCTTTGATTTTACCTTGAATGACGATTGATATGCCATCCAGAAGAAAATAGTGGAAGCATTGTGTAGATGTTATCACTAATATCTCACGGTCGTCAGTGTGGTATTAGCTATCCATGTCCAGTCACTAAAAAAACTTGACTATAACGATTTTGTAATATAAAAACAAGACAATAAAAGTATTACAGTAAAGCCTTGTGGCGCAGGGACTGGCCTAGCGTACCAGAGGTGTGGGTTCAATTCCTCGCCCCGAAATGCACCACTTTCTTTCTCCTTCTGAATTCGATAAGTGCACTTCGTCACGGATGCGAACTACTCCATGGTTCGGAATCCATGTAAAACTGTAGGGTAGCCCTTCTCCTACCAGGTGGTAGGGTCAAGCCCGCCCGGGTTGGTACCATCGCATTGGATGAAAAGATGGTCGAAGCGGCAACGAAAAATGGTTCGTGTTTTCCAACCAGTTCAATGTAGCCGTGGTCATAAAGGGAAGGTCCTGGCATGGCACCTAATTCCTTTAGGAATGGGGTGTATTGGGCTAATATCATAATGGTAGTTGTGTGTTATTAGCCATCCATGTCAGGTCGCATAAAAAAAACTCAACGATAAAACCAAAACATCTTAAAAATGTTAGTCATCAAACCATTTCATGAAGATTTATAATAATCAATATGGTTTTGTTTGATTTTTTACTACAGCCTTCGTGATCACTTAGGGCCTTTTTCACCTACCGCTGATTAACTTAATCGCCACATATTAAGGGCCTTTCTTAGCAGCTTGCAACCAGTAAAAGATAATCAGCACTTCAGTAATAAAGGCCCTTAAGTGTGAATTAAAATAAATCAGCACTTGGTGAAAACCAGGCTTAATATAATAATATCACAGCTATGAAAATTATCACACCGGGTGAACAATAACTAATAATAATAATATAATAATAATATTTTTTTTATTTCAGGTCATGACCCATATGTTGTTAGTAGACATTACATGGTTAGTACATTTATAAAGTTGTTAACATAAAGCTATGCCAGAATATAAATATTTCGGCATTGAATTGGCTTATAATACATTTTATTATTCCGTCGATCTAACTCTCCGGAAAATCAACCTATCGCCTTCAAAGTTAAGCCGACTGCGGCATTGTTCTAGGAGTCCAAATATTTTCCCTTTATTGACTAATTGTTTCGTCCTTTGAAAAGGACCAAGGAAAGGACGCGGTCGCTACCTTTTTTTGTGTTTTATTACAGTTTACCGTAACTAATCGGTTGGTCTCTCTCGGATGTGACCAATTTGCGTTGTGGGGAGACATTTTTATTTCGGCCCCTTTTTTGTTGTGAGTATTTTATTGCGGTGAATGTCTTACTAGTGATTTTTGAGAATTGTTTTATTACGTGTACAATTAAAAATTGTGCGGATGGTTCCTTGTAATACGTACAGCAGGTCTATTCCTGGCATTGAGTAATCAAGAATCAGGAATCCTGGGTGTAGAAAACAGCTTTTGTAGCGGTTTTCAAAGCGATTTTCTTGACGAAAATATTCCGTAGCATAGTTTTTTTAATTCATCAAGGGTTTCCGTCGAAAACTCGCTTTGAAAATCACTATAAAAGCGGTGTTCTAGGCTCAGGATTCCTGATTCCTGAATGGCAGGAATAGACCTGATGGTAAGATAAATAATATATATTAAAAGCATACCAGCATGTCAGCCTCAGTGGCCCAGTGGCGCGACACTTCGGCGATTGCTCTCCGAAGTTAAGCAACGCTGGGTCCGGTCTGGTCTTGGATGGGTGACCATTCGACCGTTGCGAGAGGCTGGCCGTGGTTCGGATTCCACGTTAAGCTGTAGGTCCCCTTCCTTACTTACTAGGTGGTAGGGTTTATCCCGCCCGGGTTGGTACCATCGCATTGGATGAACGATGGTCGAAGCGGCAATGAAAATTGTCCGTGTTTTCCATCCAGTTCAATGTAGCCGTGCAATATAAGGAAGGTCCTGGCATGGCACCTAGTTCCCATGTGGTGTGTTGGGCTAATACCATGACAGAACTTGTGGTATTAGCCATCCATGTCCAGTCACATAAAAAAAAAAAAAAATATGGTGCTTCCCGCCACCGAGTTAAGTATCGTCGTACTCAAAAGTTCGTGTTTTTTTAAGGTTAGTCCAATTAGATGGACTTTCACCCGACTCCACTCCACTCCAGTCAGTCAGTTAGGGTGTTTGCATCCACTGCTGGACATACGCCTCTTCAATTTTCCTCCAGTCCTCCCGGCCCTGCGGTACGGAAGCACTGTTTTCCACCGACGCACTTGATGTCGTCCCACCCGGCGGGTGGTCTTCCCACACTCCGTTTTCCTGTCCACGGCCGCCAGTGTAGGACACGGTTACTCCAACGGTCGTCGTCTCTTCGGCTGACGTGACCAGCAATAGAGCGAGCCATGCTGGGAATTTTGCTACGTAGCAAAGTAGTCGATGTTTGGACACCGGGTGGCTAAGCTGAAATGGCAATGGGCACCCCTCCAGTATATGATTCAAGTCTTAAGGTGGCCCAACCTGGCGGGACAAACATTTTTCGAAAAAAACAAACACGTGCAGACATAGATATTTGTTGCCTGATATAAAGTTCCAAATATCAAGCAAATTGGAGTAGAGGTTTTTAAATGATTAGTAAACTACGTTTGTATGGGGGGCGTAATTTTCTGATGCTTACGGGCCCACCTTAAGGTGGCCCAACCCGGCAGGACTAACTCTTTCGCGGGCACGGTACAAAACCGTGCTGTTGCGCTCTGGGAACTTCTCTGTTTCAAAGAAAAAGAGGCACCGTGATGAGGAAGATGCAACATGTCCACAAAAAAGACAATGTGCATAGTGTATGATTTGGTAAGATTTACGAAAATTTTAATTACAAAACGACTTATAGCTAAAAGTAAACCACGACCGCTGTAGTCAAAAATCTAATAAAAACCAAATAGATTATAAATCTTCAATAAATAAGCTATGTCTGATGACTAATCTTTTTAAGATATTCTTACTTGATCATGACGTAATCCACCTCCAAAATTATTGTATAAAACGCGCGAAAAATTCAGACTTTCGGACCTTATAACTTAGAAACCAAACACAATTTTAAAATGCCAACAGTCATCAGACATCTGGTTCGATCAAACAAAGATATTTTGATCAAAATTTGGGAACTCTGACAATAAATATGGGCGTGTTCTTCTTTCCCCGTTTGTATGGGGAGTTGAGCGGGATGGCCCCCCTTAAATGGATAGGAAGAATCGAGACATACGTAAATGCAAACCACATCCAATTCGAATAAATAGTTTTCAAGTTAGAAGCGGACATGCACCAACCGTTGGAGTTTATTTTTTTCGTTTAAGTTTTAATCGACACTTGGCCTTTAAAACTAAAGCGCGGATTATCTAGTACTGGTATTGATTGACGTGTTTAATCTTACGTTGACGTTGATTCAGATTTTTTGCCCTTTCGTGCACTCGGCACTTAGGGCCTTTCTTAGCAGCTTACAATCAATAACAATACAAGATAATCAGCACTTTAGTAATAAAGGCCCTTTAAGTTTCGATTAAAATAAAACAAGCACTTGGTAAAAACCAGGCCAACCATATTACGGACATAATCCATACATTGAAGTTAGTCCGCCCACTGTGAACACGGCTGTTTTGTTTTTAGATGTTAGAGACAAATAATGCTTGTCGATAGAGTTTATGGTTTCAGGCGAACTCAGTATTAGCACAAATGCATTTCACCAAAACAGCATGCTTGAAAGAATGTTTAAACACATTATTTTACTCATTTACTAAGTGATAGACTTATTCCCTCCCGAAGATTCAAGATGGTTGAAGGAAACAGCAATGGATATTTTCCGTGATTTCGATCCAGTTCAATGTAGCAGTGCAATATAAAAAGATCCTGGCATGGCACCTAGTGCCTATGTTGGTGTAATATCACGACAGTTTATAGTGTAAAAAATAGTCAAAAACTTGTAAAGTGTGTGCCATGCCAAACCAATTTGCTAATATTTGTATTAATTAAATATCATTACCGAGTTATAAGTTTTAAGTATGTCTATGCAATATTTGGCATGCACTGAGAAAAAAGAAGCCAACTATATTTTGGTTAAATTATCCACAAGTATCTAATTCTATCAGCACAATTTTAGTAGACTCAATTATAAAATCTAAGTGGCCCTTTCTGAAGGGACTAACTCATTCGCGGCCGCAGCACAATATTGTTCAGAGCCTGTAGTCTAAGTTGTCACCTAAATTGGCGTTACGGCAAACCGATCGACTGGCGTTTTTAAATGTATGGAGAAATTGAAGAGCGCGCGTAGCGGGCGTTAAGCGAACTAACATTTGCGAGTCGGAGCTTGATTTGACAGCTTACTCAACGTTGCCGTAAATACCTCGACGTTGCCGTTTAGGTCCACTCCGCGTTTTCATACAAATCGGAAGTCCGCGTTTGACTTTGACAGCTTGAAGAAGTAAAACCACAGAATATCTAGTAAAAACTTTATGGAGTTTGGAGAAAACGCCAGTCGATCGGTTTGCCGTAAACGCCAATTTAGGTGACAACTTAGACTACCGGCTCAGTACCCGAAGTCTCAGTTGTCACCTAAATTGGCGTTTACGGCAAACCGATCGACTGGCGTTTTCCGTAAAAACGTTAAACTCCATACAAGTTTTTAATTCTTTTACTTCTTCAAGCTGTCAAAGTCAAACTCGGACTTCCGATTTGTATGAAAACGCGGAGTCGACGTAAACGGCAACGTCGACGTATTTACGGCAACGTTGAGTAAGCTGTCAAATCAAGCTCGGACTCGCAAATGTTAGTTCGCTTAACGCCCCCTCTTCAATTTCTCCATACATTTGAAAACGCCAGTCGATCGGTTTGACGTAAACGCCAATTTAGGTGACAACTGAGACTTCGGGTACTGGTACCGTCTCTGGTTTGAAGAATAATACAGTCCTCGTAATGAGGAGGATGTGACACGTCCACAAAGCAGACAATGCGCGCAGTGTTTGATTTGATTAGTTTAAAAAAAAAAAATTACAAAATGACTTTGACCTAATAGTTAATCACGGACCCTTGATTGAGAGCCTTGCGACGTATCTTAACCAGGAGAGTCAGGGACTCAAGTTGAAATGTTTTTAAGGAACTTGAGATTGTGATGCTCGCAAATAAGTATGTTTACCAAAATATCACACATGCAAAAAACAAACAATAGAAAGGTCTACCCTTAACTCTGATATATTGGTTGGGGAAAAAGTTTCTTCGCATTTTTTAAGAAAATTCAAAACATTTTTTAATATGGTTTATTTACATTTAAATAAAGTATGTAGGTACCATTTTGTTCGATAACTTTTTGCCATCTTGTAGGTAGGGACATGATCCCATTGCTATAGAAATATTGGGACTTCTGATCAATATACCGCGACAAGTGGTTTTGGCAGTCCTCTCGTGATGTTAACCTGACACTGCCTAAAGAATTCTGAAGAGACCTAAACAGGTGGAAATCTGAAGGTGCAAGGTCAGGACTATACGGCGGATGCATTAACACCTCCCAGCCAAACTCTCTTAGTTTTTGCTGAGTGGCTAAAGATGTGTTATCATGATGAAAAACCACACCCCTTCTGTTGATTAATTCCGGCCGCTTTCTCTCAACTTCTTGCTTTAATCTCATCAGTTGTTCGCAGTAGAGTTCAGAATCGATGGTCCTGCCTGGTGGTAACAGCTCATAATGAATAATGCCCTTCCAATCCCACCACACACACAGCATCACCTTGTTGCGAGTTAACCCGGGTTTCGCCACAGTCTGTGAAGCTTGACCGGCCTTTGACCACGACCTTTTTCGCACGTTCTTGTCGTACGTGATCCACTTTTCATCACCAGTTATCAGCTTCTTCAAAAATGGTTCGGTTTCATTACGTCGTAATAAATAATCACAAATGAGTACACGGTTCATTAGGTTTCTTTCAGTGAGCTCGTGAGGTACCCAAATATCGAGCTTTTTTGTGTACCCAGTTTTTTTCAAATGCGCCAAAACTGTTTTGTGGTCAATTCCTAGTTCTTCAGCTACGTCGTAATTACTGATATGCCGATCTTGCTCCACTTTTTCAAAAATGGCATCCATTTTATCCGTAATAGGGCGACCAGAGCGACGTGCATCTTTGACATCAAAATTTCCGGATTGAAAACGCTTAAACCAAATTTGTGCTACTCTCACAGACACTGCACTAGGTCCATAAACATCGCAAATTTTTTTCGCGGCTTGCGTTGCATTTTTACCTTTTTTGTAGTATTTTTTTTTTTTTTTAATTTGTTTTTTGGGCTCTGTCCAGTGTGGACAATTTGCCAGTTTCAAGTTTCACTTCTTGATTCTTGAATTCTTGAATTGAAGTAATTTATTCTGGTCCTTTCATAATTATCACAAAACAAACTTTTGGCATTGAAACTTTATTGATTGACGGTTTGATGAGATAATGGGTGAAAATAATTGAGTGAATTTAATGAATGCCAAAAAACATTTTTTTTTTTAATCTCGCAAACACTTTTGCTAAAGATTTAATTATAAATCAAGAATAAAAAGTTTAAAAAGAACATAAATGCTACTGAGCAAATAAGAGTAAAATACAAACAAAATTAATAGGTACTTCACTAAACAAAAAAAAAACAATTTAAGAGGAGAACTATTTTACACATAATAGTAACTACAGTTGAATATCATTACATCTAATAAATTTGGAAATAATATTTACTACTCTGGGTTGATCGAGGGTTAATAGGGTATTCATGTTGGCAGGAAGAGCAATTTTCGAATCTGTGAGTAGTTTATATAATGGTGGATTATTATTGAGAGAGCAAGAAAAAAATATGTGGTCAAGGTTTCCCTCATCTAATCCACATTCACAGAGGGAAGTATCTCCAATGTGGATCTTAGTTAGAAATATTGGGGTACAACAATGCCCCAATCGCATTCTACATATAACGGAAGTTTCCTTTTTAGACAGTTTTTTATATTTAGAAAACCACGGTTTTGTCGGAATTTCTGGTTGTAATGCAGCAAAATGTTTACCTTTCGATCTTCTGGATCGAATCCATTCAATTGACCAGCGCTTGTATAGACTTTGTTTGGGTAAAGACAATAAATCAGAGGGTTGAATTGAATAATAAGTGAGTTCACCAGACTCTATCGCTCTTTTGGCTAAACCGTCAACCAGTTCATTGGATTCAATGCCAACATGGCTTGGAATCCAAGCCAAAACAATTTCCATGTCATCGGCATTGCACTGGGCAAGACAGTGTTTGATGGAGAGAACAATATTATGGGGTTTATTTTTGAAAGGGTTTTGGTGTAAAGCCTTAAGGCAAGTAAAATTTTAAAATGTATCGAATTTCTTCATTAGATTCACTCATTTTGACAGTACGAAAAACAAATGAGAATCACACATTTTTCCTAATTTTAATTTGGAATTATGTTCTTTAAAATTTAAACTTTCAATGATACCAAAACCAACCAGATACAAATAGTATAGCCAAAGAGATTTTATTACAAGTTCATACATACTATAATGCGAAAAGACTTTTTCCCCGACCTATTACATGACCATGCACTAGAAATAAGTTTAACATTCCATGTACTGTACACCCGACATAGCGTTTTTACGAAGGCGTTTACACCCGCAAAACCTCGCAGGAAATACTCAATATGTATAATTATAAGGTTAATTAATTTATAATTTAAGACTTTTACATTGTGGGTTGTTGTGTTCCCGTAGTTATTAGTTGAATTAGCCTTAGACCGTTGTACCGAAAATGTAAGTTTGGAAGTAGCATTCTGGGGGTCCATTCAGGGCAAGAGTGAGTTCGAATTCGTCACTAAATATCAACTCACTTTTTTAAATAGTCAATGTTTCCACACTTCTTGAACATCATTACAGTTGGGTAAAAATCTAGTCTGTCCCGTAAATACGTTGGAAGTATAAATAACGGTTCCGTTATTTTAATAATAATATATTTCCCAGCTATTTTTAGGTTAACTCGCTCCCGAACTCCAACTCATTCTTGCCCTGAATGGACCCCCAGGTATGAAATCACAATTGTATTACATACATCATTAATGTGGACGAAAAAAAAAAATAACTTATAGACCAGTGAGATTTCTTTGCGGGTTCTTCTTCACTGAGTTGATCGAATCCGCGGATCAATTATATTGTGACACAAAAAAGAAAATAGTCTAAGGGCTGATTTTTCAATAGTCAGATAAACAGACAGTTAACTATTCGACGGATTTATTTACGGTTCTGCTTATCCATCCGATTTAGTAAGTCCATATGTTTATAACTAAAATTATAGTCAGATAGTTGTGATAGAATATGTAATTCTCCGGAAGTGACTATCCGTTTTTTGACCTACGTGAATTTGTGCTATCAGTCCGATAAGTACTATCTGAGGATTGAAAAATCGGCCCTAAATAATTTTTAATATATATATAGTAATAATAATAGGTTTTCACACATATATATTTTTTAAAGAATATAAGCAACCCATTTAAAACAATTTTAAGGTCATAAACTAGATAATAGTATAAACATTGATATTTCGATTTTTCTAGGGGTCTTTATTCATAACCTAAAATTAAAAAAATAAAAATAACCCCAAAATATTACAGGTCAGCGTCATATGGAGCCTAAACGAATGTTTTGCGTAGGTACTAAAGCGAACAATATGACGCTATAACCATATTGACATATACTAAGCCAGAACTATCCACATACAAGACATTTTTTCGACATCATCTTCCAAATTGCATCAGGAAAGGGAAGTATTTTTTTGGTCTGGCAACATTTTTATTGGTTTTAATGGCCGTGGCGCCGTCATAAGTGGATGTATGTGTTCATGGTGAATGAATGGCATTTTGTCACCCTTCGCTTTCGGAGGCCTATTAATAGGCTGTCACTGTATTCGAACCATCCCATAGTACAGATATGAACGTAAATCATAAACTGTAGAGAAGGATCAGAAGGAATATTCTGGTTTCTGTGAGAAGGATTTTTTTTTATGTAACTTGACATGGATGGCTAATAGGTACACTGAAAAAAAAAACTGTAAGCCTGGTTTTCACCAATTGCTGATTTATTTTAATAGACACTTAAAGGCTCTTTATTACAAAAGTGCTGATTATCTTGTACTGGTATTGATTGCAAGCTGCTAAGAAAGTCCCTTAGGGTGGCCCATCCCGCTCATCTCCCCATACAAACGGGGAAAGAAGATCACGCTCATATTTCAAAGATCACGCGTCGCCAGCAATGTGCCCGTTTAGACAATGTTTACTCACCTTGGTGTGACATAACTGCTGGTGTACCTCAAGGCGGTGTTCTCTCACCCTTACTCTTCTCAATTTTTATTAATAAAATTGTTTCAATTCTCGTTTCTCACTACCATCTCTACGCCGACGACTTGCAGCTGTATAGACACTTTCGTATTGATGACCTTGCTACTGATATAAGTCTTATGAATGTAGATCTTGATTTGGTACTAAATTGGGCTACGAGGTTTGGCCTTCTAGTCAATCCTTCTAAGTCGCAGGCAATCATTATTGGTACTCACAAACTTCTAGCTAAGCTGAATCGAGACGAGCTACCTGATCTTTTATTCAATGGCACTGTCATTCCTTACGTTAAATGCGTGAAAAACCTGGGACTCATGATCGACGAAACTGCTAGCATGCATACTCTGAAACTCTTAAAGAACTTTATTCCTTTCGCTACCAAAATTACGCTTGCACAATCCTTGCTTCTCCCTTTACTTGATTATGGTGACGTGTGCTATCTTGACCTCAATCAAGAGCTCCTTAACAAACTCGACCGCCTCCTCAACGTGTGTATCCGCTACGTATTTGGGCTTCGTAAATTTGATCACATCTCTGAATTCCGAACTCGTCTTCAATGGCTCGATATTCGTCACCGAAGGAATACTCATGTCCTTTCACTTCTCTACAGCATCCTTAATGATCCCAATGCTCCCTCGTACCTTCGTAATCGGTTTTCATATCTTTGCTCACATGGTCTCCCACTTAGATCGACCGGCTCTTCGGTACTGGCCATTCCCTCGCACACATCCTCCACGTATTCAGACTCCTTTACAGTGCACGCTGCGAGGCAGTGGAATCAGCTACCTCCCCATTTACGAAATTCCCCCTCTATCTATGTTTTTAAAAAAAATCTCAAAGCTTATTTTCTGTCTTTATGATTTCTTTAATTTTCTCCCTCATACTTCTTTAAGTTGGTCAGTATTTATTTTTATTTTTTTATTTCTTTTGCCAATATATATGTTTTTTTCCTTAATATTATATTGTATTAAGTATCATCTTTTATTTGTTTTTATAATATATATATGTAGTATTTAGTATTTATTTATTGATATTTATGTAGTTATATTTATGTACAGTTATATAAGTTATATATTTAAGTTTAAGTATAATGTGTATTTTTTGTATATTGTGTAGGAATTATGTTTCCTCTAAAGCTATTTCTCCATAGTTACTACTCGCACTACTGCTCACGATACCCAAAGGTAGACTGGTAGAAAATGCCTCCGGCATTAAGTTGTACCTTTTGCCCGAATGTTTTTTGAGTGCAATAAACTTATATAAATAAATAAATAAATATTTCTTGTCAGAGATCCCAAGTTTTGCTCAAAATAGCTTTATTTGATCAAACTAGATGTCTGATGACCGTTGGCATTGTAAAATTGGGGTTGATGTCTAAGTTATAAGGTCCGAAAGTTCGAATTTTTCACGCGTTTTTAACCGACTTTAAAAAAGGAGGAGGTTATCAATTCGTCTGTATGTTTTTTTTTTGTTTTTTTTTTATTATGTTTGTTACCTCATAACTTTTGCCTGGGTGAACCGATTTTGATGATTATTTTTTTAAATGATAGCTAGTGCTTCCCAAGTGGTCCCATTTTAATTTGGTGACAATGATATCCATGAGAAAATCATAAAAGTCTTAAATTTGTTTTAAGATGTGCGCGACAAATGGACGAATAACTCAATATAACGCCAACCGATTTCGGTAATTCTTTTTTTATTGGAAAGGACGTGTACAAATTAGTAAGTGTACTTCAGATTCACTAAAAATAAACAAATAAAAAAAATTAACAAAAAAATAAACGACTTCAAAGAAAAAGCACTAAAAATAAAAAATTATTTCCATTTTTGTAGTTACGATTTCTGTTATTTTTTGAGTCGGTGTCAGCCAAGGTTAGGTTAGGTTAGGTCCTCTTGATTGGCGCAGCGCGTGCCCGGCTGACGCCGACTCAAAAAACAAAAGAAATCGTAACTACAAAAATGGAAAATTATTTTTTTACTTTTTAGTGTTTTTTCTTTGAAGTCGGTTATTTTTTTGTAATTTTTTTTTTATACAATAACTTTGGAGGTTGATTACGCAATGATAATGTAAGAACATCTTAAAAAGATTAGTCATCCGACTTAGCTTATTTAATCAAGATTTATAATCAATTTGGTTTTTGTTAGATTTTTGACTACAGCGGTCGTGGTTTACTTTTAGCTATAAGTCGTTTTGTAATTAAAATTTTCGTAAATCTTATCAAATCATACATATTCAACACAAATTTTCGTAAATCTTATCAAATCAAACATATTCAATCATACACATTGTCTTTTTTGTGGACATGTTGCATCTTCCTCATCACGGAACCTGTCTTTATTTTTTTTAAACAGAGAAGGTCCCAGAGCGCAACAGCACGGTTTTGTACCGTGCCCGCGAATGAGTTCGTCCCGCCGGGTTGGGCCACCTTAATATGTGGCGATTAAGCTAACCAGCAGTAGGTGAAAAAGGCCCTTACTCTGGTAATAACAACGGTCTTGCTACGTTAAAAATGTTATACTAAGTAAGTAAATATACCATGTTAAAAGCTACCTTGGCTGACACCGACTCAAAAAATAAAATAATCGTATACAAAAATGGCAATTATTTTGTGCTTTTTCTTTGAAGTCGGTTACTTTTTTCGTTGAAAGTTTTATTTATTTCTTTATTTTTAGTGAATCTGAAGTACAGTCGTTACTTATCAAATGTATACACTGGAAAGAGAAGGATTTTCTAAGTCCCTTTTACTCTATGGTTGACGTCGGCATGTCAGAAAGAGATCTCAAATTTGTCTCTATTTCCGGTGTATAGATTTCAGACGAAACGACTGTACACTAACTAATTTGTACACGTCCTTTCCAATAAAAAAAGAATAATCGAAATCGGTTGAGTTATTCGTCCATTTTTCGCGCACATACTTACTACAAATTTCTCATGGATATCATTGTCAGAACTAAACCAATCATCAAAGTCGGTTCACCCAGGCGAAAGTTATGAGGAAAATACATAATAAAAAACATACAGACGAATTGATAACCTCCTCCTTTTTTTAAGTCGGTTAAAAATAATAAAAATAATGTGCATACATGTACATATAGTGACTGGTCGAATTAATATCTTCCTTCTTCTTGAAGTCTGTTTCTAATCTTTTCGACAATAGCGCCACCTAGATTATGTTGAGGAATTATTCAGTGAAGGAGGCTAGGATAAAGTTGCGTGAAGTGCACGCCATCTCTACTTCTACGCACGAACTAGAATGTCGCATGGGGCAGCAGGTTATACCAATTTACTATGCGTGCCCGATAGATGTCTCTGACCAATAATTTATCAACTATTATCACTTTTATATCGCAGTTGTAAAGTTAATTATTAATTATGGATATATACGGCTTGTTATGCTATGCACGTGTACTTGCTTCGGCAGTACATATACTAAAATTGGAACGATACAGAGAAGATTAGCATGGGCGCTGACACGCAAAATCGTGAAGCGTTCCACATTTTTTGTATCCGGACGAAATGATTTTATTATTTTGACTAGATATTATAGTAGCAGAGATTGGTACAAAAAGCAATAGTGACCAATTTTTAACACAGCGAAACTGCTTATCCCCTAAGTATTACCATAATCTAAAAAATAGGGAGTATGAGAGGGGACATCGTATATGCGTTCATTGAATTTTAAATTCTTAACTGACTCTACCACCTATAACTAGATGGCCTTTAACTACAATTTTGAAAGTACAACACGATGTTGTGATGCCGAATGTAGGTGTATTGAGATAAATTTCGAAAATTTTGATTATATGTTATGCATGAACGCTAGAAAATATGTATCACTTATTAAAAAAAAAGATTCCGTCGAGTTGAGAACCTCCTCCTTTTTTTTAAGTCGGTTAAAAATCAACGCTTTGCTTTAGTTTGCCGTACCATTACCTACTTCACAGAATGTGTTCCTTATAAGCGTCACTATAGGCCGGTGCAAGAATATAGCGTGCGTTTTTTTTAAATCAGCGATTTCGATTCCTGGATAAAAAAAAGATTGTTTTAAAAATCTAATGATGCACTTTTAGTTTTTATCAAAATCGGCCTCGTGATTGATTTTGAGTGATTTTGGCTATTTCTTGTAGTTACATTTGAAAAATTCGCATTCGTTGAATATCACTTTTAAAATAAATGAAGTAATTATCGAATAAATGCGAGAACCAGGCTGCTTGGCTTTCACCAAGTACTAATTAGCTTAATCCTCACATTAAAGAGCCTTTCTTAGTCATCACTTGAGTAATTAAGGCCTGGTAAGTGTCAAATTAATTAAATTAGCACTTAGTGAAAAACAGGCTTATGGATATTTGACAAAATCAACATTATTTGACCCAACATTATTGGTTTTCACCAAGCTCTGATTTATTTTAATCGACACTTAAAGGGCCTTTGTTACTAAAGTACTGATTATATTGTACTGGTTTTGATTGCAAGCTGTTAGCTAATCAACAGTAGGTGAAAAAGGCCCTAAAGTTTTATTTTCTATTTAACTTGTCGTAACTAAATATTTATTTAATTCTATTTAATCTAAGACAGATTACTTATTTATGTAAAACACTTTATTTTTTTTTCTCGTTTCGGGGGTCCATTCAGAGCAAGAGTGAGTTCGAGTTCGGGAGTGAGTTAACCTAAAAATAGCTGGGAAATATATTATTATTTAAATAACGGAACCGTTATTTATACTTCCAACGTATTTACGGGACAAACCAGATTTTTACCTAACTGTAATGATGTTCTAGAAGTGTGGAAACATTACTACGGAAACATTATAACGGTTCCGTTATTTAAATAATAATATATTTCCCAGCTATTTTTAGGTTAACTCACTCCCGAACTCGAACTCACTCTTGCTCTGAATGGACCCCCTGACGATCGGTACAAATTGTTGGTGTGATAACTAATTGTTGCATCATTTGCGTTTGCTAAAGTCTCACGCTCTGACAAAATGAACATCGCCTTACACCCAGTTTCAATAGTCATATTAGGTTGTGGTGGATTCTCTGGAAGTCAAAAAATTAACCTTCCTTGATATTGTATACCTCTGTCTAGGTATATTTTTAACCGACTTCAAAAAAGGAGAATCGACTGTATTATTTTTTACGTTTGTTACCTCTTTCGATCGATTTTGATTATTCTTTTTTTATTTGAAAGCTGGTGCTTCCCGTGTGGTCCAGTTTTGACAATGGCATCCATAAGAAAACCAAATAAGTATGTGAGCGACAAATAACTCAATATCACGCCAACCGATTTCTATGATTATTGATATTTTCCTTGTTCAAAACTTTTTTCATATAAAGCCGCATTTTCGAAAGTCTATTTTTGCGCTCTTCGCAAGACTCTTTTGAAATTGTCCTCGAGGCAGATTTCCTCTGTTGAGATCACCGATTGTTGAGATAGGCGTTTCTCCCTGACTTCGTTTGTTTCATTTAAACGGCTAATACGAGCAGCACGTTTAGTAGGTCTACCCATCCATATTCGGACAAATTAGTTAGTGTACTTCTAAAAATAAAAAAATAAACAAAAAAATATCTATGGAATAAATGAATAATGCCGGCAACAAAAAATGTGCAACGCTTCACGATTTTGGGTGTCATCCTTGCGCAGGGGCCATGCTAATCTTCTCTGTATCGTTCCAATTTTAGTATAAGTACTGCCGAAGCGAGTACACTCGCACAGTATAGGAAACCGTATATATTTATAACTAATCATGGAATTAACAACCGCGATATAAAAGTGCTTAAAATTGATAATTTAATGGTCAGAGACATCTATAGGGTACTTTCAGATTAGTTAAACAAACATCCCCTGGCGAGATTAAAGTTCGTATGTTGAAGTAGAGATGGCGCGCACTTCACGAACTTTATTGAAGCCTCACCACTCCTCACCCATGACTAGTTCCCCAACTTAATATAGATGGCGCCTTTATCGGAAAAGTAAATAATGAAACGTATTTTATTATAAAGAACTGAGTTTGGCCTTAGAATAAACTTTAGCATTCTGTAGGAATTTGACGTGATAAGTTCGACATGAGAATGGAACAATAGCTATCGATTACATTTATCTAAATTGAAATGAAGTTGATTTAGTTGACAACAATAACACACAATAAACATTTAACAGCGAATCTAGATCATCCTGGAATGTCTAGCAATGCAATAATGACGCTTTAATCTTAAATATAAATAATAAATATAAAATAAAGATGGATGTTAAGAGATAATGTTGTTACATAATTTACAAAGATGTTAATTAATAAGGACGAAGGTGAGACCCTTGCGGAAAGCCTGAAGTAACCGGTACAAAATATGAGTAAAAGCCACCGTACGAGGTCAGCCATAGAAGAAGATGGCCGTGAATCCCCATAGCTTCGACTTACTTAATCAGGATGCAGTGAGGAATTTTATCAAATACTTTGGAATGCTGTAATATTTATTATGATAAATAGTAACAAAAACCAAACAATTATTATTATGAAAGATGTTATAAACAACAATAGTCTTCCATCGGAACAATGGCCATTGTCCCGATGATCGACGCAGCGTTCCCGAATGGCCAGGCTTATCCTTTGGAATATGGAATAATCTGTGTAAACCAGGTCAACTTGATTACCCTTTTTAATTGCATGAAACGCTGTGTAAACCCTAATTTTAAGCTTTGAGTACCTACTTAATTTTAAGTTGTGAAAGTAGATAAATATTTACGAGATTTTTCTAATACTTGGCGTTCATATATTATTCTCCAAATGTTTTGCCCATTGCCTCATTAGCAGTATTGGCGTGAATTAAAAGTATCTACAAACACTGAAAGTACCTACAAAAAGTGTACCAGACATTGATAAATTGTCTCTTCTTTTGAGACAGAGGTCACGAAGAAGAAAAAAAGCAATCAATGTCACCCAAAGAGTTCGGAAAAGTAGCTGCGTTCCTGTGGTCAACACGTGGCTCATCCCTGACGATCATTCCACCAACCAAACAAACCTGTCAAAACTATTCCACGCACCAAATCAGTCAAGTTATTAAATTAAAATGAACCAGTGCCACAACAAGTACTGGCAATCGAACAATGTCGTCCAAACGGTAGTCGGAATCATAAACGAGTTACTCCATGGCACCAGCATCTGCCTTCACAATCTGTGCCACTGCAGAATGACAACGCCCACAGAGAACGCTTCTGCTGAGACGTCGTTTGTCACGGAGCCTCACGTAACAAGGCATCGGACACCAACGCGTAAACAAAGCAAAAGATCATCCAGAAAGCAACTCAGAAACAAAGATCGAGTGAAGATACACATAATTCCTTCGACCTCCAGCGAATATCTTTATGAGTACCCCAAAGTGAAGAGACGTCGCAGTCTTAAGAAGATGAAAAACAAGAAAAGCAGCTCGATATTGGTCCATCGCAGCAAATATAAGACTAGCAGTGAAAGCGACGAGCTCCCCGTATGCCGAAAACAGAAAAGATGCAAAAGTAGTGGTAGTTATTCGAGGACGGATCGCAATGAGTCGATATGGAACTTTTTGAGACTGAAACGTGGTCGGTCCTTGTCCAGTCCGAAACTAGCGAGTCGCGGTGGTAAGAAATCAGCAATCAACATGGAAATAATGGATGGAACCCTGCGTCTGGATAAAAGCAAGAAAAATTGTGACAAATTGGGTAAAAATCTACCAAAGAAAGGGAAGAAATAAATTTACGTTTCGCACGTGGCTTAAGAAAATTATTGGTATCCGTTGGAAGTTGTATTTATTGTAAATAAAGATATTCTCAAATCCCCAGGAGATTGTTTTTCGCGTTTACTTATTAAGGTGGCCCAACCCGCTCATTTCCCCATACAAAAGGGGAAAGAAGATCACGCCTATATTTCTTGTCAGAGATCCAAAATGTTGCTCAATATAGCTTTATTTGATTGAACTAGATGTCTGATGACCATTTGCATTGTAAAATTGTGTTTGGTTTCCAAGTTATAACGTCCGAAAGTTCGGATTTTTCGCGCGTTTTATACAATTACTTTGGAGGTGGATTACGCAATGATAAAGTAAGAACATCTTAAAAAGATTAGTCATCAGACATAGCTTGTTTAATCAAGATTTATAATCTATTTGGTTTTTGTTAGATTTTTGACTACAGCGGTCGTGGTTTACTTTTAGCTATAAGTCGTTTTAAAATTAAAATTTTCGTAAATCTTACCGAATCATACACTATGCACATTGTCTTTTTTGTGGACAGGTTGCATCTTCCTCATAAAGGAGCCTGTCTTATTCTTAGAAACAGAGAAGGTCCCAGAGCGCAACAGCACGGTTTTGTACCGTGCCCGCAAATGAGTTGAGGCCGCCGGGTTGGGCCACCTTAAGGGTTCTGTATCGCCCAAGGAAAAAATGAACCCTTTTGATGAAACTTCTCTGATAGTATTCACATCTCCGTCCGTCTGTCATAGCAAACACTAAAGAGTAAGGAATCGACTTTGTTAGGGACAATAACATATATACCTTCAGACATTTCAGAATACATTAAATAGAAACCAATGAATATCAAAAATATGTTTTATTTACAATGACCCAACCTACTTTACATATCACAACACCACACCCACTTTGGCGACGCATTTGCGCCTCCAGATTTTGGCGACACATATGCGCCTCTCGTCGTTGGAGACGGATCTGCGGTCAGATCGCAGATGCGTCACTGGCGATGGAGATGTTGGCGATGTATATGTTGGCGATGCAGGTATTGGAGAACAATATGTGGGAACCTCCTTGGGGACCCATCTGCGATCCAGCCGCAGCTTCGTCGCTGGCGACGGACCTGCGGCCGGGCCGCAGATGCCTCGCCGGCGCGGAAGAATAATGGCGATGCAGATATTGGCGAGGCAGATCGTGTCGATGCAGATATTGGCGATGGACATATGGAGTATCGACAGTGACAGATAGTGACAGCTCGCGCTTATAACCTCAAAAAAATTCGCCATAAAATCAATGTTTTCACTGTGATGTTTTCGTTGTATCTGCAATAATAACAACCATCACCAGTTATTTAAATTAAAAATGTAATTTTGACAAATTCAATCAGTGAGAAAAATTTAGAAAATATTGAAGATTATTGATCTATGGAATTCATTTCTAACGTTTCTAATATTTCGCCGGTGTATACTATTGCAAATTCTTAAAAAATGGAGATGCTTTACGCAGCAGGAGTGTCGCTTATCGAATCACTGCAAGAGAAGTGAGTAAGCTGTTTTCTTTCTAATGATAACTTTCTCAAATAGATTCTACAATCCCTCAGTATAACCCATCCATCTCTTTGATGGACGATTCGCTTTGAATAGGGTTTCAATTACATTCAGAATTCATAGCTAGGTAGAAAAGGGAGCGTGACTCCGAAGGAACTCGGCAGAGAAGAAATATGTTTTTAGAACTTATAGGTCATGTAGGTACTTTTCTGTTAATGTTGATTAAATGAACAGTTTTAAAGAAACAAAGGCCAACATCATAATGCAAGTATTTCACACAGTTAATGCATGAAAAATGTGAGTGCTTTGTCTTGAGAAAAAAATTAAATTTTATTGTATTTTTTTACGTTTAACTTAAGTTAATTAAAGCTGCCAATATTAAATTTACAGATGCAGTTTAATGCAGTTTAATTTTCGTCACAAAAGTCCTTTCCCAAGGTTCAGACTCTGTCTAATGGATGCTGGTACCCCCGACCAATAGCAATCAGTTATATGTTGTTGGAAAGGTATTTTAGTGTGGTATTTTGTGATGGCTCATCCCAAAGAGCTGTGCGTTCGGAGATATAGAGATTTTTGTATTTTTTGCTCTCTTTTGTATTTTGGGAGTTATACTATTGATGCCAATATAAATAAAACTCAAGTAAATATACTTTTTCGTACTTATCAGTTACATTGCTTATTCCAAGGAATGTAATATGTATGTATGTATAATTATTTCCTTTATCTTTCCCTACTATCTCTTATCTATGCTAACATCACATTTTCTGATGCCCCGATGACGTAGGCTGGCCGGCTCCGAGGAGCTGTTGGCGCGCGTCAACGACCTGGCAGACCCTCACCACGCGTACACGTACGTGTTCCCGCTGGTTGCTCTCGTGGACTCGGCGTTCGCCGCCCAGTACCTGCTGTGCTGTGCCGCCGGCGAGTGGCTCAATGTCGTGCTCAAATGGTGGGTCCCCATGCCAATGAATTTTCCACGTTTCTTACGGTTTTACTTGCCTACTTTCAGCCCTTTCTAACAATGCCCAAGGCAGGAAAGTTATTGCATTCACTATCCACCTATTGTATTGCTCGCCACCACAGTATTGCTCGGCAGTATTTTTGGATATCCAACAAGCGTTTGACAGAGTGTGGCATAAAGGCATACTGTTCAAACTAAAAAACCTGCTCCCAAACTCTTACTACATGGTACTACGATCATATTTGAACCAAAGAAAATTTCAAGTTAAATCAGGTGAAGATTTCTCAAAAATATATGATGTTAATGCCTCTGTTCCGCAAGGATCTGTACTTGGCCCGGTGCTATATTCGATCTACACTGCAGACCTGCCGACAACGGACCAGGTGGTGACTGCAACATATGCCGATGACACTGCATGTCTTGCTAGTGACCTAGACCCGTCAAAAGCTTCCAAGAAGATACAAACACAACTGAACAAGATCGATCAATGGCTCGAGACATGGAGAATCAAATGTAGCTCAACAAAATCCAACCACATCACGTTTACACTGAGAAAAGGAGATTGTGCACCGGTCACAATGGGAGGAGAAGAACTACCAAAGAAAACCTGTGTAAAATACCTCGGACTACATCTCGACAGGAGGCTCACTTGGTCTAATCATATTAAAGCAAAGAGAACAGATGCAAGTCTACAATATAAAGGTCTATACTGGCTACTGGGTAGAGATTCGTCACTTTCACTCAACAACAAAATACTGGTGTATAAGAGCATCATCAGACCTATCTGGAGCTACGGAATAGAACTCTGGGGGAGTGCGAGCAATTCTAATCTCGAAGTACTCCAAAGGTTCCAAAATATAGTGCTGAGAAATATAGCCAGAGCACCGTGGTTCACTCGCAACCAAGAAATACATGAATACCTAGAAATGCCTATGTTAAAGGAAATGGTAAAAAACCAGTGCACAAGTTACAAGAACAGGATCGAAAAACACACAAATGACTTAGCTAAAAGTCTATTAAAGACAAGTGACACTGTTTCCCGTCTGAATCGCTGGAACATCCTAGACCTGGACACGAGATCGTAGACAGCACCGATAGGTGTAACTGACCAGGGAATGATGCTTGCTGAAGCATCTCCTGCAAAAAAAGAACCACCGGAAACCATATGATTATGGCCCTGTGTAGCCGATGGCAGATCCAAAAAGCAACAAAAAAAAAAAAACTATCCACCTAAACTGGGCAGTAACTTAGGTAGGTCCCATCAGGGACAAATCCTATAAGGCATCACCGAGCTACAGAGACAGAACAAGTACCTACAGTAAACGGTACAAGTACGGTAAAGTAAGAACAGAAACAATTGAACCACTTTCTGCATCTGCATTCGGAGCCCAGTATCATATCTATTTTTTCTAGATGTTTGGCCAAATTTTTTGGTACAACGCCGTTTGTTGATGAAACAATTGGCACGATGGTGGTTTTCCGTGCACACTTAATGGCTTGTGGGCCAGGTTTAAATATCTGATTAGCTTTTAATTTTGCCATGTAGTATTGTTATGTCTACGAGGAAGATCTCGGTTCGACCGTTTTTAAAAAGAAGTACCCCCTTGAGCCCTTTCTTGGTCATCCGAAAACAAAGTCCTGCCACAGACGCATGACCTTTTGTTTTGATCATACTAAATTATTTTTGCCCTGTGAAAGCGATGTCATCGAAACTCGCTGTACGTATGAACCTTCTCTTTGGACATCCAGTATCGATCATTCGAAAGCAATGTCATCGAAAATAGCTCCTTAGGGGTAGAGCCTTGTTTGTCCCCACAAGTGGAATCCTGGATCTGCCCCTATGCAGTACAATTAAGTTTACGTAAACAAATTGCAATTCGTTTGCAGGTTACTAGCGGAGGACCGGCCGTACTGGTGGGTGCGGGAGACGGACTACTACCCGGAGGGGGAGCGACCCGTGCTGCAACAGTTCCAGCATACGTGCGAGACGGGGCCGGGCAGCCCGTCCGGACACGCCATGTCCGCGGTGATGGAGATGCTGCTGATATCCATGTGGATCGGACACATCATGGCCGATAGGTGAATTAGACAGTTTTTCGGACGGACTTTTCGATGTGAATATGTCCTAAGATAATAAACGCCAATTTAGGTGACAGCTGGCACTAGGGTCTATGATGATAACAAAATAGGGGACATGCACCGGAAGAAATGCAGTGGACTCTATGGGGAAGAAATCATTGGTATATCATCATATGGGGAAGAAATTAATTGTAGGTGTTGGTCAGAATCTCTTGTACAGGAATCTTATTCGTATATTTTTATAAAGGTTTCTATCAAACCATTGATACTCTTAGTTTTCTGTAGGTGGTAGCATTTAAAGGGTTAATATTAAATCGTTTTTTTTAGCTGTAAGAATAATAATGTATTTTGACTCTTTGTTTAGAGGTCACTGTAGTAGTTCATGACAGAAATAATAGTATTAAAACTAAATTGTACAAAATTTTCACAACTTTTTCATGTTGCCACTGGAGTAGTGCCTCGCTTTAAGGTCTTTGCTTGCGGCGATGCTAGGTTCAGGTCTCCTTTTCCCTAAAATATGGTTGAGAGAGGCAATGGTTGCGCCCGGCGTGATGCTCGTGAACGGGTGCTGTTTGTGGGGACTGGCCTGCTCCAATTGGCAACATGTTAGATGGCGGGCATAGTCTTGACAAATAAACTAATATTTGTCATGAACTGTTGCATATGACATGAATTATTGTACTTTATACTTTTGTAAACTTTTTGCCAGTTCTTCTTCGCTGGGATTGCCGAACTGGCTAATGATAAAATATCACAAATCCGAGTGCAGTCCGAGATGGATGATGAATAAACAATATTCTTCTCATAATTGAATTTTTAGTTTAAATATCGCATGCCGTCGATGCCACATTGAATTTATCGTATATATAGCTTTTGAGCCCGGTGTTGGCTGGAAACCAGCGGCTCTAGGTATGTCTTGCGACACACCTAGTGCACTATCGCTGAGCCCATCACCCTTTCCTCCGATGTACATGGTATATCATAATAGGCACATACCTATTAATATAACTATCTTTATTTTTTTCTTTCTCTTCACTGTGTCAAATAAGTTTTAAGTTTTAGTCTAAAATGTAAAAATGTAACTACCTATATTATGTTACCTGTGCTATGTTACCTGAATGTTTGTATAATTGAGTGTAATAAGAGGAATAAACGAAGTATTATTATTATTATTAATAAACATTAAAAACTTATTGTAGGTAACCAATGAGCGACCTCACCTTAGAAATGTCAAAAGTGTAATTCCTGTCAAATTTATAAATGCAAGATATACTCCATGATGCAATTCAAATAACGTTTGGTGGAAAAGAAGAGCCTTTATTTGTCTTCCGACGAATTTTAACGTTTCCTTGATGCTCGACATTTTCCCCCGTTCTGTTCAGCCGTACACGCAAGCTCCTCACCAAACTTGACTCTGTGCTCAGGAAGCTGCTGCGCTGGTGGCTCCGCTGGCCGCTGTGGCCGGCGATCGCGGCGGGCACGGCTCTGGTTGGCGTCGCGCGCATGACCGTCGCCACGCACTTCCCTCACCAGGTCGTCTTCGGGGCCATCTGTGGTGAGGCCCGATTCTTTTTTTATCTCGATTATTTTTACAAGCTGTCACAAAAATAGGAAATTCAGTAAAACGTAACGTAATTACGTAAAACGTAAACGAATTCTTATTTATAATTTTTTTATAAGAGATACATAACAGCTATTTATGGTTGCATTAAGGTGGCCCAACCCGCTCATCTCCCCATACAAAAGGGGAAAGAAGATCATGCCCATATTTCTTGTCAGAGATCCAAAATGTTGCTCAAAATAGCTTTATTTGATCGAACTAGATGTCTGATGACCATTGGCATTGTAAAATTGTGTTTGGTTTCTAAGTTATAAGGTCCGAAAGTTCGAATTTTTCGCGCGTTTTATACAATAACTTTGGAGGTGGATTACGCAATGATAAAGTAAGAACATCGTAAAAAGATTAGTCATCAGACATAGCTTATTTAATCAAGATTTATGATCTATTTGGTTTTTGTTTGATTTTTGACTACAGCGGTCGTGGCTTACTTTTAGCTATAAGTCGTTTTGAAATTAAAATTTTCGTAAATCTTACCAAATCATACACTATGCACATTGTCTTTTTTGTGGACATGTTGCATCTCCCTTATCACGGAGCCTGTCTTATTCTTTGAACCAGAGAGGGTCCCAGAGCGCAACAGCGCGGTTTTGTACCGTGCCCGCGAATGAGTTGGGCCCGCCGGGTTGGGCCACCTTAACACAGGTTATTGGTAACTCTAGTCCAATGCAGTCATAACATAATTTACGAATAGGCGGGTAGGTAGTGATATAACAAGATACTCCGGTGAAGGTTTTCCGTCCACGTGCTTCCACGAGCGCTAATCAAGTCGTCGCCCGCTCGTTCCCCTCTCCCGTTCTCTCCTTCCCTCGCTGTCTCGCTTGCCTCCCTTCCACCACGTGTCGCGCATGCAGCATCCATGAATTGATGTTTGTTGCCAGGCGATTACATATTTATCAAATTTATCAGTCAAGTGTGAAGTTCTAGAATTTGAGAATTATATTAGCGTTACGTACCTATACTGTCTATACTAATAAATCAATCTGTAAGGGTAATGAGTGTTCTTGGAGTAAGTTTCTTTGTTTTCTAAAAACACACTACACTTTATGTATGATACTGAAACTAAATTGACGATTTTTTTAAATTTGTTTGTATGTACGTATGTATGTTCCTCCATAACTCTTAAACCGATCATCCGAAACTTAGTACACGTACACTTAACTACCCGGGAATTAGGATAGGCTAAATATAATTCAGTTCTGCTAAGGCTAAAATGTGGCTGTCATACAAACCAAAATGTTCCACGCCGCCCGACGGGAGGGAGGCGGCTGGAAAGGGGGGGGGGGGGAGGCGGTGACGCTTACTTTTTCTAAACAACGAAACAAGTTAACTAATAGGAAGAGCGATCAATGAGGTAGATTTTGAAAAAAAATTATAAATATTTTATACAAAACTTAAGAGAATTATAGGTGTTTAAAAGGCCTGCAGAAAACTCCCTGATATCATGTGTCTTACCTTCTAAGGTACACACAACAACATTTTGAATCTATTACAGATTATTAAAAAAAAAAAAAGGTTAAAAAAAATACTCGCACGAAAGAAATCACGTTTATTGTATGGAGGCAACCCTTCTGTTATGGCGGCAACATAAATACACACTCTGTGAAAATTTCAGCTGTCTACCTATTACGGTTCATGAGATAGAGCCCTGTGACGGACGGACGGATGATCAGCGGAGACTTAGTCATAGGGTGCTGCTTGGTACCCTATGGGTACCAAACCCTAAAAAGGTATGGGTCATACACCAACGATGTGGTAAATGTTGTACCGCTGCAGGCGTGGCGCTCTGCCCGACGCTCTGCATCTACGTGTGCGACCCGTACGTGTGGGGCGGGCGCGGCGCGGCGGGTCGCCGCCTGCGGCACGTGGCGGCCGCGCTCGCCGCCGCTGCCGCCGCCGGCGCCCTCTACTGGGCGATGCGGCTCGTCGGCGTCGACCCGCAGTGGAGCGTCAAACTGGTGAGCTATGTAGCGTCAAACTGGTGAGCTGTGTAGCATCGAACTGGTGAGCTGTATAGCGTCAAACTGATGAGCTGTATAGCGTCAAACGCCAAAAAGTCAAATACACCTCGCCTCGCGAAACCACCCAGCGAGGCACCATACCAGCAGATATGCGGAATATCGCTGAGGTATCAAGCTTGTTCAAACTACGCTTGAAGACTCACAAGTATGAGTTCATATCCTGTTCGCACCGGCAGTTCCATATCCTGGCGGTGCGGCAGAGAAATGAATTTGAGGAACGATTCATTCTCAAAAGCCTATGGGGTGCTCTGATTCTCTTCGGCGGGTGCTCCGGATGTAGGTAGGATGGGGAGGAATAAGGGATGCAAGTTTCACAGAGCAACGTCCATATTAGTACCTGTAGAACAGACTGAGCAACCCCAAAATTCGTCTGTTGCTCAGGGACACCAGGCCAACGGTGAGTTGTGGGTCACCAACAAGACGGACCGCTTGACCCTACCCTAGCCTGGATCCAGTTCTAAAGGTTGCTCTGCTGGTGTCCGCTGAGGTGGCTGAGCTTACTCTGTTCGGTGCAATATCACTCGCACCTCCACGGTCGGCATTGTCACGACGGGACGCCAAACACATGGCACTATTTTCGACGATTCTCAATACAAATGCTTACAACGAAATACATAATATAATCTCTTCTCGTGAAGGCTTTCCAAAATATCTCTCTTACTAGCACATGCCCACAGGAAATGCTATGTGATCTGTCACAGCACTGACAGATCGGGGCTAAAGACAACTCTAATGTTTTTGTCAGGGTGTAGGCAAAGGATCTTTCCATTAAGCCGTGTCATGTAAATGAAATGAAATCATTTATTTGTCTTAATTATGGGTTGTACATACATGATACGAAGAAACAATGCTCCCCAAAATTCGATCATGGCCATGACTATGTCTTCCACAATTTGCGTTTGACCGCGTACAAATATACATACATATAAACAATCAAATAACTGAAAATAATGTTGTTTTACAGATAATTCCCTTAAAAACCTATAACTATTACTTTTACTAGGTAATTAATATAACTTATCTAACAAAATAATTCTTCTAACTTATAGAAACGTTTTTCTGCTAACCACTGCTAACAACAACTAAATAGACATCAAGACTAATATCACCGCTGCCACTCCGCGTGAACTTGCCTTCCATGCTAGAAGTCATGGGTTCAGATCCTGGCCCCATTCAGGCACTTTCGCTTTATGTGGTCGAAATAGCAAAAAAAAATATATGGTGTTTTCCATCCAGTTCAGTGTAGCTGTGCTCAAAGTATTCCCACACTTGTACATTTCATTGTTCCCACATATGTCCCGTCCAGCATTCCCGCTTATGTGTAGCCGAGTATTGCACATGTAACCATTTGAACTGTTTCTAGGCGTTCAAGTGGTGCGGTGATGTGAACAGTATCAAGGTGACAACAACGCCTCTGTTTGCGCTGGTCGAGGCATGCGCCAACCTGTTCGGCTGGGCGCTGTTCGTCACACCGAGTGTTGCCAGGTTAGCACAACTCCCTCATTTATAATCTCATTGGTTTGCTAGAATAAACGGTAAAATGAACAGTACTGATGTTGTGAACTGAATGTTTACTTACTATAGTACTTACTTAGAGAGTTAAATGCTTCTACCTCTATCAGTATGCTTTCCACTTTGTGAGGGTGCCTGCAGGCGATAACTAACCGAACCTACTGTTACGAGTCCACCATCGGCGAAGATAGCGCAACCACATAACCCACAGCGTGCAAAATAGTTCCTGAGCTTGGCAAACAGATGGCGCTACTTACCTACTTCTATGGCGAAGCTGCTTGCACAATACTATCCTCATAAATAACTCCTCAGTCTGCTAAATTCTGTACAATCTCTGGAACATTGGAGCGACTCAGGAAGGAGATTCTCTTCGACTTGTGCGCCGCGCCATGTGGGGGCGCCATTCGGTGCAGTTCTTTAGAAATAATGTCTACAAGTTTAAAAGGGGCCCAGAGGATGAGGAGAGCAGCTGCACATTCCAACTATAATCGATTATACTGCTAAAAGCGTACACAAGCGTTCCGAATCAGATTGCACGCTCAAAGCTGTAAGCATTATAAACGATTCGGACCGTTTGTGTACGTGCTTACGGAAACAAAACAACAAACATGAAACCAATGACATTAGTGCTCATAGTTTACCTCAAATTAGAATCCAATGAATTGCTCAAAGCTGAACTTGAATTTTGAACTGAGGGACATTCAACGGTTTCTGATAAAACACGGTAGAAAGACGATGATTACTCTTTAGAAACGTCAAAAAGTGACATTCCACACACGGTGCTCTATCTCCGAAGCGTGAGCACTGTGTACGACATTGCGTGACGCAGCGCTAACTTCATAACGTTCACGGAACGCCATTTTGAGAGCTGTTAGCGCGAATCGGACCACTTTTGAGCGTGCTTTTCATAACGATGGTTCAAATCGGACCACGACCCAGGTGCCATAGTTGCCAATGAACACGTGCCGGTCCCCAGGTACCGCTACAACACGAAGCGACGCAGCCTGCTCGTGGCGCTGACGTGCGGCGCGGCCGCGCACTACCTGCTCGACCGCTGGCAGCGCGGCATCGCCACCGACGACGTCCTGCGCTTCTACATCTCCCAGTTCGCGTTCCAGTTCGCGAGGTGCTTGGTGTACGTGCGGGTCATACCGTACGTCGCCGCCGCGCCTTACGCGCTTCTCGGGAAGCCGAAGGAACAATAAGTGTTATTTACTTACTAGATAATGACCGAGGCTTACTCGCGTATCATGTGCGCTTACCCGAGGTTTAAGGTGGCCCATCCCTCTCATCTCCCCATACAAAAGGGGAAAGAAGATCACGCCCATATTTCTTGTCAGAGATCCAAAATTTTGCTTGAAATAGCTTTATTTGATCGAACTAGATGTCTTATGACCATTGGCATTGTAAAATTGTGTTTGGTTTCTAAGTTACAAGGTCCAAAATTTCGATTTTGGACCTCGATTTTTCGCGCGGCAAAAACTTTGGAGGTGAATTACGCAATGATAAAGTAAGAACATCTTAAAATGATTAGTCATCAGACATAGCTTATTTAATCAAGATTTATAATCTATTTCGTTTTTATTAGATTTTTGACCACAGCGGTCGTGGTTTACTTTTAGCTATAAGTCGTTTTGAAATTAAAATTTTCGTAAATCTTACCAAATCATACGCTATGCACATTGTCTTTTTTGTGGACATATTGCATCTTCCCCATCACGGAGCCAGTCTTATTCTTTGAAAGAGAGAAGGTACCAGAGCGCAACAGCACGGTTTTGTACCGTGCCCGCGAATGAGTTAGGCCCGCCGGGTTGGGCCACCTTAAGAGTAAAACATACACCAATACAGAACGGTTCACCCTTAAAATAAGGTCAGAGCCTCTGATCACACTTGTCACCTAAATTGGCGTTTACACCAAACCGATCGACTGGCGTTTTCAATTGCATGGAGAATTGAGGAGTGTGAGTTTGTAGTACTACCTATTCTGTGGTTTTATTTCTTCAAGCTTTTAAAATAAAATTTGCAATACAGATTTGTATGAATACTCAGAGTCAGCAGAAACGGCAACATCAACGTTATTACGGTGGCGATGAGTAAGCTGTCAAATTAAATTCGCCCATATTCTACATACATTTTGTAGCGACCTAGTGCCCTCTAATAACGTGAGCTGCTAGTTTCACACGCCACAAATGCAACAAACAGATGCATAGAAGCTCTAGTTAACATGGCGCTAGATGGCGCTACCCGCTAGACATGAAGTCTATATCGCACTAACGAAGTTTCCCAACGAGTTAACACATATACAACATTCAAATCACGACTAGGTGAGAGCAGCTGTGGATCGCAAGACCTGACCCACCTTTTCATCTCTCCACAATAAACGCCAATCTAGGTGACAATTTAGTCTACTCAGGTAACACCATAAAATATTATTACTATCCTATGTTAATAATATTAAGATTATGTTAGTTTTAGATGCTAATTTACTTTATTAGATGACAATTGCTATGTATTGCGAAAGCCAAGGAAAGCATTAACTCGCCGGGTGAACACGCGTTATTCGGCTTAGGGTTGATTTTTCAATAGTCTGATAAACAGCCAGATAACTATTCCACGGATTTAATTACGCTCCTGCTTATCCATCCGATATAGTAAGTCTATTTATTTATTTATTTATATAAGTTTATTGCACTCAAAAAAACTCGGGCAAAAGGTACAACTTAATGCCGGAGGCATTTTCTACCAGTCTACCTTTGGGTATCGTGAGCAGTAGTGCGAGTAGTAACTATGGAGAAATAGCTTTATTAGTAAAATTATAGTCAATTAATTGTGATAGAAGACATAATTCTTCGGCAATGACTATCCGTCTATTAACAAACCTAAATTTACACTTTCCGTTCGATCAGTACTATCTGAGGATTGAAAAATCGACCCTTAGTGAACCAGTTAACCTAGTACGAAATGCAACTAAAAGTCACACTAATCACTCACTTGCGTGTTCACCCGGCTAGTTTATTATTGTATTGTCGTTATCACCTATTTTAGAATTACGTAATGCCACAATCTAGAAATCTCATTTGGTTTCGCAGTAAGGTATCGCTATAAGTAGTAAATTTTTTGTCAATTTTGTTTGTAAATAACTAGGTATTTGCTGTGAATATATTTTATAAAAATATTCTTTTGAGACTTATTTCTATGTGTATATTGTGTTAAGAGTGTCGTTACCCTATTAATTCCCCATGCTACGGGCGATAAGTGTTTACAGGCTCTAAATGTTTTACTAGTATTTTTTATTTTTTATTTTCCTTTTAGATTGGAAATATAGGCTAGTAAACATTGAAAAAAGTTGTTATTTTTTAACTGGAAAATACAGAAAATACAAATATATTTACATAAATATAAAAAAACATATGGACGTGAAATCTATCTTTCTAAAGTGATCAGAAAATTATTAAAAATCTGACTAGTTATAAGGCTAGTGAACCGTTAGGGCCTGGAAGACGATTTCGGTAATTTAATTCGCAATCGGCGTGCAGAATTGTTCCTTGGCCAATGGACAAAGAAAGCATTTCTCCAAATTTTCAAATGTCAAGAGTCCCACTGTCTTCACGACAGTCTTAGCCCCGGTTGCACGAAGAAACGGCTGAGTTTCGCGATGTCGCGTCACTTTTAGTGAATCGGATAGAGTTCCTTCCATACTGTCCACACAAAGTGACGTGTTTGATCATACTTTGAGGTTGATTTTGATTTTTTGTTCTTTCGCGCACTCGGCCCTTAGAAATATACTCTTCCAGCTAAAGGAAGAGTTGATCAGAGTTGTTAGCAACAAATTTTTATATTTGCTTCCTGATTATAGTTCAATCTCTATATTTTTAAGTTGTTATTTTTACAAACTTTCTTTATTTAATCTTTATTCGATTCATATATGATTCTACACACAAATTATAGGTATTTATTTATTTATAAGTTTTAGACAGGCAGCATATGCTGATGCGTCTAAATCCAGTGTTTAACTTGATAAATTTAGTTGCTGAGATTTTTTTTTTTTGTTATTTTTCTTTACATTAAATTTTGTTTGACATGGTTATCCATGTCGTTATGTTGGTTGAAAAAGCGACATTCTTGTTTGTTTTATTGAACAAATTAATTTTACTTGCTACTGCATCTTTTACAATATCAACATTTTATATTAGAAACAATTACGTGCTTAGCATAAATGTGTGTTTGTTTGTTTATATGTTAGCACCTCTTATGCACATTTGTTGTGAAACATCTTAGATATGTATACCAAAGACACTGTCGGTTGTAATAAATGTTTCAAACATATTTACAGGTGCATTATTATTTTCAAAATCAACAAGTACGATTCCCAGCTAGAAAAAACATGAAATGTTTTTTTGCCTAAAATTTCTACGCTGACTTACCTCATGCTATTCTGCAACGACGTCTGCAAGGGGTTGGATAAAAACTTTGAAACACATGCAATCTATACAGATTTCAGCAAAACTTTCGATCGTGTAAATCACAAAATTCTCCTTTGTAAACTAGGTACATTAGGAATTCATGGTTCTCTTTTACATTGGTGTCAATCATACTTAGCCAACCGCTCACAGCTTGTCCTGATAAATGGATATAAATCTTGTAGTTTTGAAGTCCCATCAGGGGTACCCCAGGGTTCCCATGTCGGCCCTCTCTTTTTTCTAATTTATATTAATGATATTTGCTACCGCAATTAAAAACACCACATTTCTTATCTTTGTCGATGACCTTAAGATTTACTCGACACTTAAAAACACTGCAAGCTTGTTTGAACCGACCTTGTCAATATACAATCATGGTGTAAAAATAACGATCTGGCAATTAACGCCCAAAAATACTTCGACATACAGTTCACTCAAAAGCGTAAGCCGATTAACTAACTGCACGTTCCGATTTGAACTGTAATCAATGGAACTACACAACTGAAAACGAGGTTCTTTACGATGTTGCCAGTGTGCAAGACCTTGGTGTTATGGTCAACCTAGTGATGAGATTTAATGTTCATATATTGATTACATTGTCAAAATTAATTTAAAATGCTAGGTTGATCGGCTGAAATCGGTTGAAAGGCATGTGTTTTTAAAAGTTCATATACTTTCATCTTTATGCTGAAGTTTCTGCAGCAGTGGAGTCCATGTTACAAGGTACATATCGACAGATTCGAGAGAGTGCAAAAGCGTTTCTTGTACCTCCTCACTTTCGCTTACATCTTTATCAGTCACTTACAAGCACAAGCCTTCGCCTCGAGTATTCTTACCTTAGCTTTACGCCATTCTCAGTCTGTTTTTATAATGTGATTCAATCCTGTCTGCAAGCCAATAAATATAAAAAGAATGGAGTTTCAGTTTCTATCAAAATCGGCCCCTAGTGTTCCCTCTTTCTTATTGTTCCGTATTTGGCCCTGAAGGCACACCCGATAAAATCCACCTGTTTAGTCCGTCAGCTTGGAAAAGGCAGCCAGTTCTGCCACCTTCGGTAGATCCAGATTTTCAAGAGATATGCTCACGGAGGAGGGAGGTAGAGAGGAGATGGTCTAAGCAAACTGAGTCTGCGTCCACCAAGTGGGTCTCTACGTCACAGCCCACGTGATAAGACTTGGCGCTGGCGGTGTTAGGTGTGGGACTGGTCTGCGGCGCAATTTTCTGCGAACAGTCGATTACACGATGAGATTTCGTGTAAAATTTGGCAAACATTACGAAGGAGAAAAATATAATATTTTAAAATATAATAATAAAATAATATTTTATGTATATAATGGATACGATATTACCGTTATCTCATTAATTTGATTTTCAGCAGCATCTACATTTGAAGCATTGTAATCAGATTTTGAAAATAATCTGAAAATGTCACGACCAATACTTTTCAAAATCTGATTACAATGCTTAAAATGTAGATGTCGCTGAAACTCAAATTAATTGTATCGATGTATCGGTTTTTCTGTTTGCCGATAGATGGCGCGCGATCATTTTCTTTGTACGGTAAACAAATTTGGTCTCATGATCCAAATTTTTGTGACATTTCATCTAAATTATTTGAATCCGCGCGATTGCATAGATTTAAATTTCGAAGGGTTTTTTATTGAAAATATTAAAGGTAACATGCAAAAGGCGCCATCTAGTTGAAGTCTTGTAACCATTAAGAATAGCTCTCGGAACAGCTGCTACCAGAATACCGATTCTACCGGTAGATGGATTTAGCAAAAATAGGCGGTGCATGACCCCACCATGAAGTGTTTTTCCCCCCGCTTCCCCTCGCACATGTGACACTGCGTTTTCTAGTAATACGAGTTAACAACATCTCCTCTCTACCTCTCTCTTCCGTGAATATGCTTCAATAAAAACCGGCTGTTTCATTTCTATCACAATTTATTTACAAAATTTACAACACACCTTTGAGTAGGTACGTATCATTTATAACACAGCAGTCACAATGATTTTCTAGCATGGCAGTGACAAAATCCTATCAAGTAAACTTAAAACTCTTGGCTCATACAAATGTTTCGATAGAGAGAGAGAAAGGGTAGTTCGCGAAGTGTTATCCGTAAAAGGTCAGATATGAAGGTCAAGGTTGAAGGTCAGGTTCACCAGCAGTAGGGGTAGTTGGGGCAGAGCGCCGGGTCAAGGCCAGCAGGCCACCGGTCGGCTACAGGCGCCGCTGCAGCGGGAACCCTAAAAAAATACAAGTAATTAAAAGTTATAGGTCGCTTCGTCGACGCACTCTGGTCCGACTTGTCACCTAAATTGAAGTCTATCTTTTCATCCAAAGCGATGCGGGTGTGGCAAGTTGCGTTAGGTTAGGTTTGGAGACAGCGGATCTCATAAAAGGCGTGCTGGGCACATCTGCCTCATTTTTTGATCTGCAAGCCTATTCTTGGAATTCCGTAAACAGGAATCGTGAGAGATTTTTAAAGCGATTTTCTTACTCAAAAGATTCCAGAGCATTTCAATTTAATCAAGGTTTTCCGTCATAAAAATCGCTTTGAAAACCATTATAAAACTGTTTTTTAGGCTCAGGATTACCAACAGGGGGCCATTCAGGGCAAGAGTGAGTTCGAATTCGTCACTAAATATCAACTCACTTTTTTGAATAATCAATGTTCCCACACTTCTTGAACATCATTACAATTAGGTAAAAATCTGGTCTGTCCCGTAAATACGTTGGAAGTACAATTAACGGTTCCGTTATTTAAATAATAATATATTTCCCAGCTATTTTTAGGTTAACTCACTCCCGAACTCGAACTCACTCTTGCCCTGAATGGACCCCTCTCCTGGCATTCAGTAATCAGAAATCAGGATCCGCTTTTTTAGTGGTTTTTATAATTTCATATTTCTACACAAATGTAAAAAACCGTGGACGGGCGATTTAGTGTACACCTCCTGCCCTATGCAATGGCGTAAACCTGCCGAATCGAACAGCGCACGAAATTTCGATAAGCCATTAGTAACTCGTAATAGGGGCTAAGGTGTCAATGCACTACAATCACGCCTTTGGCCTGGAATTCGTCAGCAATTCGCGTTGCCACAATCGAATGATCTGGTTTTGTTTCCGCACTGACGAACATTGGGCAAACCCCTCGTAGCGGTTTTCAAAGCGATTTTCTCGACGAAAATATTCCGAAGCGTAGTTTTTTTAATCAATCAAGGTTTTCCGTAGAAAAACTCGCTTTGAAAATCTCTATAAAAGCGGTTATCTGGACTCAGGATTCCTGATTACCGAATGCAAGGAATAGACCTGGGGGTCCATTCAGAGCAAGAGTGAGTTCGAGTTCGGGACTGAGTTAACCTAAAAATTGCTGGGAAATATATTATTATTTAAATAACGGAACCGTTATTTATACTTCCAACGGATTTACGGGACAAACCAGATTTTTACCTAACTGTAATGATGTTCTAGAAGTGTGGAAACATTAACTATTTAAAAAAGTGAGTTGATATTTAGTGGCGAATTCGAACTCACTCTTACTCTGAATGGACCCCCTGCTGCTGAGAGTTGAACTCACCCGGCGGCGTGTCTGTAGTACGTGGCGTCCCCGATCCCCCAGGCCGGGATGGGCTGGCCGTCGGGGGTGAACCTCGCGAGCGTGGCGGGGTCGCAGTAGGGGTAGTCGGGGCACACCGCCGGGTGCACCCCGGCCGGGTACTCGCGCGCCGCCGCCGCCAGCGCCACCGCCGCGCAGACAACGAGCTGGGGGAACGCGAGATTTTTATTTTTTAAGGCTGTCGTCGAGTCACAGGAAATCAAGATTTTAAAACAATGAGAAATGCATTCTTTGTCCGAAGGCCAAGGCACAATTTGACAACATTGAACAAACATTGAAATCGTCTTCCCTACCCCTAAACGTTGTCAGATTTTAATAAATTCATTTATATCATATGTCCCTATGTTTAGATTTTGTGTATAAAAAATTGTATTTTTTAGTACAAAAAAATTTAAAATGAACGTAAAAAAAGACAACTCTCTTCCAATATTTATTAGCCCATATTTTCATATCTAAAAGGTACATACATAAAAAAATTAAAACATGCATAGATAGATTTCTATAATATATTTTAGAATCCAAAATGTCGAAAACATAGTAAAACAGTTATCGCGCGTAGTATGGGGAATTGATAGGATAACGACTCTGTTAAGCGAACTACCATTTGCGAGTCCGAGTTTGATTTGACAGCTTACTCAACGTTGCCGTAAATAAGTCGACGTTGCCGTTTACGCCGACTCCGCGTTTTCATACAAATCGGAAGTGCGAACTCGATTTTGACAGCTTGAAGAATATCTAGTAAAAACTTGTATGGAGTTTGACGTTTTTACGGAACTTCGAAGTTCCGTTAACGCCAGTTTAGGTGACAAATGGGACTAGCAGCTCAGATATTTAAATAATTTCATATTTCTACACACATGTAAAAAATCGTGGATGGGGCGATTTAGTGTACACCTCAGATGCCTGCCCTATGCAATGGTGTAAACCTGCCGAATCGAAGAGCGCAAATTTCGATTATTGATTAGTAACTCGTAATAGGGACTCAGGTGTCAATGCACTACAACCACGCCTTTGGCCTGGAATTCGTTAGCAGTTCGCGTTGCCACAATCGAATGATCTGGTTTTGTTTCCGCACTGACGAACATTGGGCAAACCCCCCTTCGGCCACCGATAATCGGCTTGCGCTGGATTAGGCCATAGAACATGAGCCGACCAGCTGGCTCCGTTCGTGTAGACGCCGTGGATTAAGCAGAAGGCTCAGATCACCTCGAGTAAAGGCAAAACTACGAAGGTCTCAGGTCCGAATTCTGAGTCATATTGATTTCCAGAACACACTTTTACATTTTGTTAATGTATTTTTTTTATGTGACTGGACATGGATAGTTAATTAATACCACGCCTACTATCTAACATCAGCCGAACGCATCTCATGGAAACTAGGTTCCATGCCAGGACCTTCCTTACATTTCACGGCTACATTGAACGTAGATGGCTAATCCACAGCTGCAGACATGGTACTTGCCCTACACACCTCATAGGAATTAGGTGCCATGCCTTTCTTGTCATTGCCGCTTCGACCATCGTTCATTCAAGTAAGTATGGAAGGGCACCTACAGTTTTACTTAGAATCCGAATATGAACGTAAAATTAATTTTCCTCTACTTACATGCACGGAAAGAAATACAATGATGCATCATAAAGTGACAGAACCCACACAGCACATACTTTTTAGGTTTCCGTACCCAAAGGGTGCCAACGGAACCCTATTACTAAGCCTCCGCTGTCCGTCCGTCCGTCCATTCGTCCGTCCGTCCGTCCGGCCGGCCGTCACAGTATCTCATGAACTTTTTCACAGAGTGTGTATTTATTTTGCCGCTATGACAACAAATAGGAATAAAAAAACGTGATTTTTTGTGTGAAATCTTGTACGATGGTACGGAACCCTTCGTGTGCGAGTTCGACTCGCACTTGGCCGGTGCACTAATCTGCACGTGCATGGAGAGAACAGCCTTGTAGGAAGCCCTGTACATTCTGAGCGCGGAAGGTCGCGGGGCGTTGCTTCTCATGCAAAAGGTCATGCGTTTAAACCACAAGACAAATACATGATCGAAACGCCTGCTCAGTTGATATGAGTCGAACAAAGCGCGTTGTCCTTAATTAAGTTATCCTGAATATGAATATGTTGCTACGACAAGGATTATATTTGTATGCTAACGCTCCGACGAATTTACAGCCCATTGTCCTATTGTTGTGTCGAATATAGGCTTACGTGATTTATCAACTATGTCTGTGCATGGATTTTTGAGAGGTAGCCTTTGTTGATACATATCTCTAAGTATTTTTCATTGTTTGTTGTTATTAATTTTGTTGTTACCTTTAATATGTTAACTATTCAATGTTACGTTACACGTACTGCATTTATAATTTTATTAATATACTAATTTATATAGACTAATAATTAGCATATTTAGCTTAGTTTTAATTATTTAGTAAGTTTGACGATGGTGTATGCCAGAAATTGTAAGCTGTTTATTGTTGTTCCGTTTATTGTCGCAAATGCTAATTATCTATGCCTTAAAATAAAAAAATGGCCTGTAAAAGTGTAGCTTGTCGAAATACAAATACAAACAATAAAAAACACACCGTGAACAATACAATACAATATATTTTTTCTTGTCATGTGATTGTTAGTAAAATTGTAAACATTGAAATGAATTAAATTTTACATGTTCAAAAGGTTTTATTTCTTTTTTTTTATTGCTTTCTGTTTTGTTGACCGATCGAAAAATGGAGTGTTAATTCTCATCTACAGGTCGCATTTCTCAACTGATTCAAGTGAAATTTTGTGAGCAGGTTCGATAGTTATATTTATTTTAAAGTTGAGCCGATTTTTCAAAATTTTAAATTTTTTTATGGTTTTTTTTAATAAATACATTTGCATCCAAACAAAAACACTTTACAAAAATATTATTCTGACACTCATTAGCCAAATATTTACAATGTTGATATCTTAGTCACCTATAGTAAAAAAGATTTCGGATTTGATTTTAACTGTAACATAAATATAACACCGAGCACTAGTTAACACTGTACTTACCAATTTAGCGAACATTCTGTGTTGGCTCCTCGACGTTAACACGACGACTGATGTCCTGGAAAAGGTCCTGCCGGCTTATATAGCGCAAGGAGACATGACCAACTCGACCTGATACCATCGAAGTACACTCGAGCTCGGAGCTGCTTTACCAAGCGCAAAGCAACGAGCATGGAAAGATGCAAGTAGCAATCGAAACTCATTCTAACGTCTAACGTAGTCTAAAATATGTTTGAATGTTCAATCTTTGCAGTCGACTGCAACGCAGGTGAAGCATTAAATCAATGTATGTAGGTATAATCTTTAACACGGTGCTAACAGGCATTGATTACGGGAGGAGGGAATGTAGGATAATTCCAAATTATAGGTATACACAAGTGGCGAAATTGGAAGACGCAATACCCAAGGGTATTGCGACGAATGATTTGTTTTGCAGTTTCGGATCCAGCCTAGTAGTATGTTTCAGTGTGTATTTTTTTTACTGGGCTCTTTCTTTAGTAAACGTGTTCTTGCTTAACGGTCGGTTATGCTTGCATATCACATTCCTTGGAAAAAGCGACGTACCTGCTTAGTACGAAAGTAGTTTTTTTAATTGTAGTTAGTTAACTTACGAATTTGGGAAGCGCAACATCGTTCAACAATGTTCGTTACACTAAATAGCGTACTGTGAAGCTCATGCGTTTTCTTAAGGTGGGCCCCAAACAAACGTGGAAACAAGATCATGTGCATATTTCTAGTCAGAGATCTAAAATTTTACTCAAAACAGCTTTATTTGATCTAGATGTCTGATGACATAGTGTTTGGTTTTTAAGTTATAAGGGCCGAAGTTTCGCGCGGATTATACAATAACTTTGGACGTGTATTACTCAACGATAAAATAAAAACATCTTTAAAAGATTAGTCATCAGACCTAGCTTGTTTCATGAGAACTTACAATCAATTGTTACAGTTTTTGTTTGAGTGTTGACTACGTCGTGATCTACTTTTAGTTATAAGTCCTTTTGGAATTTACAAAATCGTAAATCTTACCAAATCAAACACTATGCGCATTGTCTGATTTGTGGACATGTTGCATCTTCCTCATCACGGAGCCTGTATTTTTCTTTGAAACAAAGAAGGTCCCAGAGCGCAATAGCATGGTTTTGTACCGTGCCCGCGAATGAGTTAGGGCCAGTATTTCAATCGTCCCTTTCCTACCTTCAACTTTAAGCGAAGCTTAAGCAGCATTTGAACCAAAACTATACGGTAGCCGAGGCTTTAAGGTGTTATAGGCCTTTGAAAATAGATTGCTGGGGATATTATAAAACTTCGCTGACCATTTCATTTGCGTTGAAATGCTGCATTTTGTTCCTTAAGCTTCGCTTAAAGTTGAGGCTAGGAAGAGGGACGATTGAAATACCGGCCCTTAGTCTCGCCGGGAAGGGCCACCTTAACGGTTGGTCATCGGGAGAGATATAAAATAAATATCTCCTGCCCAACTGCGTGTTTCGCGAGGTAGAAGTGAATTTGGCCGACCCATAGGGCATACCAATTTGTCTATGATTGAATGGCAACATTGTTTCAATTAGGACAGGCTTTGCTTACACAAAAAAGTAATTGGTATCAATAACAGCTGGACTGTTCCAAATGGCCTGCAATTCTTAACTATTAATATTATGTTAATCCTCTATTACCATTAGCCGTTGGAGTTACTGCGTCGGTGTATCTCCTACTCACTCACCTGGTACATTTTTAATTGCATATACTTTTGCAAAAGCAGACCTCGCTCTTTTGATTGCTTAAAATTAAAAAAAAATAACCGACTTCAAAGAAAAAGCACTAAAAAGTAAAAAATAATTTCCATTTTTGCAGTTACGATTTTTGTTATTTCTTGAGTCGGCGTCAGCCGGGCACGCGCTGCGCCAATCAAGAGAACCTTGGCTACCTTGGCTGACACCGACTCAAAAAATAACAAAAATCGTAACTACAAAAATGGAAATATTTTTTTACTTTTTAGTGCTTTTTCTTTGAAGTCGGTTTTTTTTTGTTATTTTTTTATTTGTTTATTTTTAGTGAATCTGAAGTACACTTACTAATTTGTAAACGGCCTTTCCAATAAAAAAAGAATCACCGAAATCGGTTGGCGTTATATTGAGTTATTCGTCCATTTGTCGCGCACATCATAATACAAATTTAAGACTTATATGATTTTCTCATAGATACCATTGTCACAACTTCACCAAATTAAAACGGGACCACTTAGGAAGCACTAGCTATCACTAAAAAAAAATTTATTAAAATCGGTCCACCCAGGCAAAAGTTATGAGGTAACAAACATAAAAAAAACATACAGACGAATTCATACAGACTTCAAAAAAGGAGGAGGTTATCACCTCCTCCTTTTTTGAAGTCGGTTAATAATAAAACAGGATCCCTTTTGAAGAAGATTCTGTAAGTCTATCTAAAGTATATGCTGTCGGTTTTTCTACGACTCATTAAAACTTTAGGGTGGTGTGCACAATCTCTGGTTAGTAACTTAGTCGGTTATTATAGGTATCTCTTCTTTCTTCTTCAGGCGAAAAATACACACGGATATATTTAAATTTTAAAATTATCACTAACCAGAGATGGTGTGATAATATAACATTCTAAATCTCTCTCACACACTTACAGACAAAAACACACATTTTTTTTTACAAACACACACTGTTAAACTTTTTTATAAAATTAAGCTAATTATATTTTCATTTCGCAAACACGAAGCAGCGTCACCTAAACTGCAAGGTTTAAAGATAGTTATAGTAGGGATTCGTCTGAAAACCAGCTTCGTAGTTTTTTGCGAGACAGCTTGATCCCATTTGTCACAAATTGATGATACCTACAAGAGAATGCAATGTTTAAGTGTTTTTAATTTAGTTTAATTTGTTTTATGTTCATTACTCTATTGTACTTATGTGTTGTGGCAAATAAAATGTCTTATTCTTATTCTTATTCTTAACATACATTTTATGGTCATAGGTATGGTGGATGTCGGTTAAATTTCGATTTTTTCTTTAACCGTGCACTAACAAAAAATATTCAGTTTTACGCGCGTCGAGAATACGTGTAATTGTGAGACTTTTGCCATCTTCGTGGCATATACCAAGCGAAACAGCTTCAGTTTATGATCAGAAGGTCGATTCTTCGAATTCCGTCCTCAGAAATCAGGAATGCGATTTTCTGAAGGGAAAAAATCTCGTTGAAATACCGTGCCACGAAATGATTGCGTAGGGAAAACCGTCCCGATAAATGGCTACAAAAGCGGTTTTATCGACTGAAAATTTCCTGAATTCTGAGCACGAATTTCCAGTATGTTTACTGGTTGAAATTGGTATGGCCAGGACCTTCTCTTTATCAGCACGACTACATTGAACTGTGTGAATAACAGGGACAACATTGCATTGCCACTTCGACCATCTTTTCATCAAATGCATCGGTACCAACCTGGTAGGAGAGGAGGACGTATAGTTTCACGTTTATAAATGCTTATTTATCCTTTGCAAGTCAACGGTATCCTACATTTATAGATGTAACCAATTTCAATGTGGTATTTAAAAGATTTCAACGCCCTCTAGGAAACCGGCTTCTCAAGTTTGTTTTATGTAACTGGACATGGATAGCGTATATCATACCGACCGTCATATATCCGTCAATACACGACATAGGAATTGGGTGCCATACCAGAATCTTTCTTATATTTCTCGACTCTTTTCAATTTCTTTCAAGAATAATTCCCTATTCTCCATTTCCCTTCAAGACACTTTGACGCGCAACAAAAGCACTGTATTGTATTGACTGCATTTTATTATATTGACTAATCGGTCATCTAGTTTTGCGCTTGGAAACATCTTTTTTAGGGTTCCGTACCCAAAGGGTGCTAACGGAACCCTATTACTAAGCCTCCGCCGTCCGTCCGTCCGTCCGTCCGTCACAGGGCTGTATCTAATGAACCGTAATAGGCAGCTAAAATTGTTACAGAGTGTGTGTTTCAAAAACGTGTTTTTGTTGCGTTAAATCTTGTACGATGGTACGGAATCCTTCGTGTGCGAGTCTGACTCGCACTTGGCCGATTTTTGGGCTATTTATTATAATAATAATAATAATAATAATAAAATGGTTTATTTCAGGCAATTTTGCACCCATATAGTGATAAAGTTAAAGTTTATATTAATAACGTATAATTAAAACATGAGGTACTCTTATCAAATTAAGACCGAATTCCCCCAGAACCGCTCATTTATTTGCCCCGGAATCGCTCCAAGCGACGCAATAAAGGATCGATTATTATTTATAATCAAATTAAAATTATTTACTCTTACTTACGGGCATCAAAATGTTTAAAATCAATTTCAATTTTGAATTGTAATGTAAATGAACAAATTGTATTAGTCTAATCTAAGTAATCAAATCGTTCAATTTCAAGATTTTCCGATAACCATGTTTACAAAAAAAGTGCTTTTTTCGAAAACTAGGGGCATATCCATATCATGACCAAAAAATTATGGGCGTATCCATATTATGACCATTAAGTTGGCCCTTCCCGGCGGGACTCTTATTCGCGGGCACGATACAAAACCGTTCTATTGCGCTCTAGGAACTTCTCTGTTTCAAATAAAAAGACAGGCTCCGTGATGAGGAGGATGCAACATGTCCATAAAGCTGACAATGCGTATAGTGTTTGATTTAGTAAGATTTACGATTTTTTTTATTATTATAGTCAAAAATGTAATAAAAACCAAATTGATAATAAATCTTCATGAAACAAGCTAGGTCTGATGAATAATCTTTTTATGATATTTTTATTATATCGTCAAGTAATCCCCACCTCCAAAGTTATTGTATTAAACGCGCAAAAAATTCGAACTTTCGGACCTTATGACTTAGAAACCAAACAAAATTTTACAATGCCAATGGTTATCAGACATCTAGTTCGATCAAATAAAGATGTTTTAAGTATAATCGATCTATGACAAGAAAACCAAAATCAACGAGTTCATTTCCCGGCTAGGAAAACATGTTTTTTTTTTTTAATCTAATAATGCAGTTTTAGTATTTATCAAAATCGGTCTCATGACTCCTTTGAGTGTTTTTCGCTATTTCACATAGTTTCGGATTTGGTCCTGAATGCCCACATAAAAAAATCGTCCTGTATACAAGAAATTATGTGGTACACTCGTTTGTTTCGACTTATATGTGCTTATAAGCTAATAAGCTTATAAGCGACTTATAAAATAACATATTGGCTTTTACATCCGTTTGAATAGCCGGCAGGGATAATCGAATTTCAATCGCAAATTATTTACATAATCCGCAACGCCTACGTAATCAATAGGCACATTGTCGTTATAATTATATCGTTATCATTATCATTAATCATGTCGTTATCATTATCAATCTCATTATCGTTACATTATTTTATAAGTATTATCAGAGTGAACTGTCAAAATTTAATTCGCGGAATATCTCCGGGTTTACCATACAAAATGCGATTTAGTCCGGAGATAGTCGGTGTATTAAAGTTATCACACGTCCACTCGGAATACTGATTTTGTGTACAATGTTCGTGACTCCTCTTCCTCCTAAACGGATTGACCGATTTTTATGAAACTTCTAATTCTTACTGTTCGTTTATTATCATATAAATTTAATTATCATCTATATTTATATAAATATTTTTCATCCATAGACAGTAGACTGAACTCGGATTCGTCAAATCGTATGAATTGCCAGTTTTGGCGACAAGCACCTACTTAAGGATATATAAATGAAATAAAGAAACCATGTAAGCTTTGTGAAATTATATATATCCCAATAAACATCTTATAGCTACTGAAAACCAACTGGATTATTTAATACAATATGTTTTGATTTGTAATATAATATTATATATCGACACTTATTTATTTATTATTAAAGGCCTTTATTACTAAAGTGCTTATTATCATTTTGTGTTGATTTTGTCAGCCTCGGTGGCCCAGTGGCGCGACACTTCGGCGATCGCTCTCCGAAGTTAAGCAACGCTGGGTCCGGTCTGGTCTTGGTGACCATTCGACCTATATGAGAGGCTGGCCGTGGTTCGCATTCCACGTTAAGCTGTATGTCCCCTTCCTTACTTACTAGGTGGTAGGGTTTATCCCGCCCGGGTTGGTACCATCGCATTGGATGAACGATGGTCGAAGCGGCAATGAAAATTGTCCGTGTTTTCCATCCAGTTCAATGTAGCCGTGCAATATAAGGAAGGTCCTGGCATGGCACCTAGTTCCTATGTGGTGTGTTGGGCTAATACCATGACAGAACTTGTGGTATTAGCCATCCATATCCAGTCACATAAAAAAATAAAAAATCTTGTACTGGTATTGATTGCAAGCTGCTAAGAAAGGCCCTTAATATGTGGCGTTTAAGCTAGTCAGCAATAGGTAAAAACCTTATACTTACATACCACCACGCTATCCAAAAAGATTGATCCACAGTTGACAGCACATTCGCTTTCTCTACAGACATGTTTTCGTTTCGTACAAACTCCTCGATTACGGGCGCTACATGCATACAACCTGCCCTTTCCGAGATATTACATTGATAACTTCTTGCGCGTTGGTTTCATATAAGTAAGTACAAAATTCCCATGACCGATCGACGGATGGTCGAAGAAATCTGAGAAATGTGAACGAATAAATCTACAGAGCCGATTGATAGCTTTTTACTTGCACGTTCACAATACAACTATGCAGAACGGAGCCATGGCGGCCATCTTTATCATCGCTGTTTTAGGGTTCCATACCCAAAGAATGCAAACGGAACTCTATTATAGGTTGGGGAAAAAGTTTCTTCGCATTTTTTAAGAAAATTCAAAACATTTTTTAATATGGTTTATTTACATTTAACTAAAGTATGTAGGTACCATTTTGTTCGATAACTTTTTGCCATCTTGTAGGTAGGGACATGATCCCATTGCTATAGAAATATTGGGACTTCTGATCAATATACCGCGACAAGTGGTTTTGGCAGGCCTCTCGTGATGTTAACCTGACACTGCCTAAAGAATTCTGAAGAGACCTAAACAGGTGGAAATCTGAAGGTGCAAAGGTCAGGACTATACGGCGGATGCATTAACACCTCCCAGCCAAACTCTCTTAGTTTTTGCTGAGTGGCTAAAGATGTGTGAGGTCTAGCGTTATCATGATGAAAAACCACACCCCTTCTGTTGATTAATTCCGGCCGCTTTCTCTCAACTTCTTGCTTTAATCTCATCAGTTGGTCGCAGTAGAGTTCAAAATCGATGGTCCTGCCTGGTGGTAACAGCTCATAATGAATAATGCCCTTCCAATCCCACCACACACACAGCATCACCTTGTTGCGAGTTAACCCGGGTTTCGCCACAGTCTGTGAAGCTTGACCGGCCTTTGACCACGACCTTTTTCGCACGTTCTTGTCGTACGTGATCCACTTTTCATCACCAGTTATCAGCTTCTTCAAAAATGGTTCGGTTTCATTACGTCGTAATAAAGAATCACAAATGAGTACACGGTTCATTAGGTTTCTTTCAGTGCGCTCGTGAGGTACCCAAATATCGAGCTTTTTTGTGTACCCAGTTTTTTTCAAATGCGCCAAAACTGTTTTGTGGTCAATTCCTAGTTCTTCAGCTACGTCGTAACTACTGATATGCCGATCTTGCTCCACTTTTTCAAAAATGGCATCCATTTTATCCGTAATAGGGCGACCAGAGCGACGTGCATCTTTGACATCAAAATTTCCGGATTGAAAACGCTTAAACCAAATTTGTGCTACTCTCACAGACACTGCACTAGGTCCATAAACATCGCAAATTTTTTTCGCGGCTTGCGTTGCATTTTTACCTTTTTTGTAGTAAAATTTTAAAATGTATCGAATTTCTTCATTAGATTCACTCATTTTGACAGTACGAAAAACAAATGAGAATCACACATTTTCCTAAATTGAATTTGGAATTATGTTCTTTAAAATTTAAACTTTCAATGATACCAAAACCAGCCAGATACAAATAGTATAGCCAAAGAGATTTTATTACAAGTTCATACATACTATAATGCGAAAAGACTTTTTCCCCGACCTATTACTAAGCCTTCGCTGTCCGTCCGTCCGTCCGTCCGTCCCACCGTCCGTGCGTCTGTCACAGGGCTGTATCTTATAAACAGTAATATGTAGGCAGCTAAAATTTTCAAAGAGTGGTATTTATTTTGCCACTAAAACAACAAATAATTGAAATCTTGCAAGAATAAAAATTTAAACATCAAAAACGTGATTTCTTTGAGGTAAATCTTGTACGATGGTACGGAACCCTTCGTGCGCGAGTCCGACTCGCACATGGCCGGTTTTTAACCAGAATTCTATCGTGTTTCGTATTTTACGGGACATCTTAAGTAATACAGCTATATAGTGATAATATTTTGCTGTTTTCCAAAGTTTTTATGCATGATACGATGTTGTAAATGTATAATGAACGAAATATTCCTTTTCATCTCACCATAAACAAAAAAATATATTTTATTATGGTGCCTAGTCCCAGATTTAACTCCTTATATTATCTACCTCAACCCTCCAAGCCACCAAACAAATATATATTTACACATACAACGCTCCGCTCTCACAGTAAGGAATCACATTATGAAACAAAATTTATTATGAGACAAAGAGACTCTAGTAGATATAAAATACTATACAATATAGATACGGAAATAACATATTAGACGACAAAAACCACATATATAAACCACATAGGGAAAACGCCAGAATACCATGGCGTCGTCGGATTCCTAATACCGAAATAAAAAAAATAATAATATACAAAGCTACAAAGGTTTATAAGATAGTGTGAATTCTTAAAAAAAAAATTAGTTAATAGATACATGGAAAAAAAAGATAAAAATAACTTGAAAATTGCTACTAATCTCTACAGTATTCGAACAACAAGAAATTAGTCCTGAAGAAAGATGGGTCGACGAATAAAATAAAAATAAAAAAGGGGGACGAAACGTGTAGCGAAAGAGAAAGGAGAATGAAAATCAATGGAGGAGGCCTTTACCCGAACAGGGGTCCTTAATTTTTAGTTCAGTTTTTTCTAGTTTTAATTTTCAAACATGTATTTACATAAATTAAGGAATAAAATGGCTTTATTATTATTATTATTATCTGCGGACGTGACTAAAACTTATACGGTATGAAGGCGCACATTAATAATAGATTTTGACTATTTATTACCAGATCACAAGAATATCTTTCAGCGAATTGCTGCAGTGGTTTTCGAATCATTTCCAGAATACATTTGTAAGACAAGTATACTTTTCTGATGTATAGTACCTAGCCCATTTAAAGGTTCATAGGTAAAATAACCTAATGACTAAGCTTTTTAACTAAATGATAACCAATTGTAGAATTTCATTCTGTATCATGCAGCCATCCAACATTAGGATTTAAACGGCAACTATTTACCGTGTGGTTTGTTAGATTATGACGTACGGGTGTGAAACGTGGACTCTGACGGTCGCCGTTGTCCAAAGGTTGAAAGTTGCCCAGCGAGCAATGGAGCGAGCCATGCTGGGAATATCGCTACGGGATATGTTGCGCAACGAGGCAATCCGGCGACGTATCAAAGTAGTCGATATTGGCCACCGGGTGGCTAAGCTCTAGTGGCGGTGGGCTGGTCACGTCAGCCAAAGAGACCACGACCGTTGGAGTTACCGTGTCCTACACTGGCGGCCGTGGACAGGAAATCGGAGTGTGGGACGACGACATCAGGTGCGTCGGCGGAAAGCAGTGGTTCCGTACCGCTGAGGGCCGGGAGGACTGAAGAAAAATTTGAGAGGCGTATGTCCAGCAGTGGACGCAAACACGCTGACTGACTGACTGACTGACTTGTTAGGCAAATATAATGACAGTGTAGGTTTATCAGCCGTCCACTTTCAGATTGAAAAAAATATTAAATCTAAGGATTTTTCTTCTCCTTTGTCTGTCATGTTTTTGGAAATAAATCGTTATATTTGAAATTGTAGACACTGTTTGCTAGTTCTTTACCGCATAAACTCGTCCAAGCCAGTCTTCATACCTGTTCGAGCATCGCATTCATTACTTGATTATTTCATTACCGCGCCTCGCAGTTTCGGAGCGCGAGGTGTGGTCGAAAAGTTTTCACTGTAGAAAAATGTAAAATAAGATATCATTAGAAATAAGGGAGTTTGCTTTTCCATTTTTAAATGTGTTCTGTAAAAGTAAGCGAACATAAATTGAAAAAAAAAACAATTATATATAAACAATCTTGTATTTCTTAAGAACGGCCCGTAAGCTCCCCATACAAACGTAGTTTACTTATCATTTAAAAACCGCTGTTCCAATTAAATTGATATTTAATATCTAAAATCAGGGAACCAATATCTGTGTCTGCATGCTTTTGTTTTTTTGAAAAATCCAAACCGAATCAGATGAAAGCAAAAACAAAATCTTCATACAAAGTTTGTTTTCTCTGTGGTTTGACTCAGTATACATTTATCGAAAAAACAAAGGCATGCAGACACAGATATTTGTTGCCAGATATGTGATACCAAATATCAAGTAAATTGCTTCAGTGGTTTTCAAATGATTAGTAAACTACGTTTGTATGGGAGGCGAAATTTTCTGATGCTTACGGGGGCACCTTAATGATTAAGTTTATGTATTTAATGGATATAACATTAACGTTATCACATTAATTTGAGTTTATCCACCTACACTGAAGAATTGTAATCAGATTTTAAAATAATCTTAAAAAGTTTCGGTCTGGACATTCGTCTCTGGTATGGATCATATTTTAAAGCCTTATCAAAATCGTAGTCTTAAATTATATCCAGTCCGTGAACGGAATTACCTCTACTCGCTGCTGACTACCTTCAAATGAACACAGTAATCAAGATAAGTTTGATTAAAAATGGCGTACACTTTTTAACTTCTCCTCGCTCGAGGTGGACGGCTGAATCTCGTAGGTCAAGGTGACCCAAGGACACCGCAGTAAAGTGGGTGGCCAACTCAGAGCATACTTTATTTATGGAAATGGTCACGGGGGTACCGTCATGATATTTTTCCACAAATTTTGACTACCGCTTATGGCAACTAAATCCAGGGAATTTGGATCTAACTCGGGAACTAGCAACACTGCTTGGTTAAAAAAATCTGGCCGTTCTGTCGTTCCATTCTAAATTTGAAATTAACGGCGCGCTTCGTTTGTTCTTTAGGGTTCCGTACCCAAAGGGTGCCAACGGAACCATATTACTAAGCCTCCGCTGTCCGTCCGTCCATCCGCCCGACCGTCCGTCCGTCTGTCACAGGGCTGTATCTCGCGAACCGTAATAGGTAGGCAGCTGATATTTTCACAGAGTGTGTATTTATATTGCCGCTATAGCAAAAAAAAAAGTAAAATAATAAACATTAAATACAAAAAAAACATGATTTATTTATAATCTTTTACAATCAACCCTTCGTGTGCGAGCCCGACTTGCACTTAGCTGGTTTTATGAGTCTTTTCTAGAGCAACTTGTTTAGTGGCGTCGTATAAAAAAAAACACATGGGTGTTGCACCACGACAACGCGCTGGCCTATTCCTCGTTCATTGTCAAGTTTTGGCGCAAAATGGTACTCCAACGTTGCCGCACCCATCATATAGCCCCAATATTGCCCCCTGTGACCTTTTCTTAGTCTCCAAGATGAGGTTTCACCTTCGTAGGAACGTGTGGCGGCGCACAGGAGGTCAAGGAATTTGTAACCCGCAAGTTAACTTCGGAGTTATCTCGTTAAGGAGTTAAGAATACCTACGTTTTTGCATGGGTTGCTAACCCATGCAAAGACGTAGGTAAACTAACCTAACCTAACCTAACCTAACCTAACCATAGAGTGACCTGTATTCGTAACGAAAATGCTCATTCACAACTACGAAAAAGGTGCACTAAGTAACCACAGCAGTTGACCATTGCCTACGGGACATAGAATGGAAGCCAATTCGGAGTTGTTTGGGTTTTTAGGGTTCCGTCGCAAAAAGATAAAAAAGGGACCGATATATTTTTTATCATACCTACCGAGGCTGACAAAAGTATTAGTATGGATTTAAATTGTGTATATCACGGCATCAAGACCTCCTGATACATATTAACAAAGTCCATGGCCAGTTTAATTTATCTCAGCTCGGTTTTGTTAATGAACGCAAAAAAGTACATTGGTATATTTTTTATCTTCTTATCTCAATACAAAGCACTGCAATGACATTTGGGTAAACAAACTTAAATGTCAATTAGGCCGATCGAAAGATTCCAAAGCATTTTTGAATAACGAACAGCAAAAAAAGGAGACCACACCTGCGACGCCCACAACTCGCCAACCTGCCTTGGTGTTCCGCATACTCGGTGCGCCCGTATTCCAAGTGTCAGGTTCATCGGTAGAGATGCTGCGACCTTGCGCGCGCCGCAGACCAGTTTCATTATCGCACTTGCGCTTAATTGAACGGGAAAATGGTGTCTATGTTTATTATCTGCGATACCCGGCTCTGCTCGGGACAATTACTAATAACGAAGGAACGTTTTTCGTGATGATATCTTTCGCTTAATTATATTCAAGTCGATTCCTGGTTCATTGCGGCATAAAAAACATGTGTTGTAACGATATTTCAAATATTGCTTGTCAGTAATGAATTTGGAAATATTTGATAATGCTTTAGTACAAGTTCAGTTGAATTTAGTCAAATGTCACGTTGGGGCGCAGATTTACCCGAAGAATTAAAATGACTCAATTTTGTCGTTATTTTTCGGAAAAATATTTGGTTCAAATTCATGGAGCTTTTCACCTCCATGGTTCAAATAGTGCTAATAAAATTAAACCATAGGAAAGAAAATATCACAATTACATAACCTTTAATATTTCATATCAAACTTTGTGCTGGTCTATTACTTTATCTATAACAAAAGCTCTTCTATTCCTCCTAACCCTCTTCTAACTGCATCATGGAGTATATATTTCATGTAAAAACTCGTAAATAAAACATGACAGTAATGACAGTTTGACCGTTTGACGTTATTTGGACCGGCTTCTTACAAAGTGTGGCATTTTAAAGACGTTGCTACCTTAATTTTCCACCCACAAGACATCGTAGAATGCCACAGTTCGCTGTCAATCACGAGCCCGTACCAGCCACGCCTCAACTGATTTGCAATAAGTACAATGCAATCCAGTGCAAGCAGCGAATCGTTCAGACATTTAAATTCCTGGGTCCTTAACTATATGCAAACCCTTATGGCATATTTTAGGTGGTGCAGATAGGGTAACCTTTTGAAAATGTCGTGAATCTTGAAATGACAAAAATCTTGAATCTTAAGGATGTCGTGAAGGCATCGAAGATTTGAAAAAAAATTAATCACTTGACAAAGCTTAATTTCTGTATTTTTCATAAAAAATAAACTAAAAAGACAACCAACAGTTTTAGCCAATATTTTCCAATCTAAAAGTTATATTAATAACAATTAAACATACAGACGTAGAATTCGACACTATGTTTTAGAATCCAAACTTTTATAAACCTAGCAAAACATTAACTGCAGTAAACAGAGTGAGCGGGTACTTTAATACGCGGTTTATGTCCTTACTAAGCCGGATTTTTATGGTCAGTCCTGTGATAATCCCGTATTAAATTTGGACAGTTGACTAGGGACCTACACGAATCAATTAAATTTTAATTTATTTAAACTCACGCTGCCCTATAAATAAATATTTGTACCATCGTTATTACTCCGGTATTTCTAGCTAGAAATACCGGAGTAATAGCGATGGTATTTTTTTTTTTAGTAAGACATCTAGTAGTCAACTGTAAAAGTTACCGTGGATTTTATTAACTCAGTGACGGGTGTAAAAATCACTCAAGTTTGATACCGATACAGTGAATCAAATCAATATAATGTGTATAAAACTACCAGCGTAGTATTTATTATTAGATATTATTAGATATTACAGTAGATATTATTAGTATTATCTTTGGTAGTAGGAATGTCAAAAAACTCTTACCATAACGTATGGTACATATGTAGAGACAGCTTTGCTCATAATATTATTCAATTCATTAGAGACAAATTTCTTATCACTGCAGGTAATTTATTGTACAATCTAACACTGTTATGAACGAAACTCTGTTAAGTTTTCGCTCGTCTATGTTTACGACATTGTATGCTCAACTTACTTCTAGTGTTATGGTAATGTACGTCAGAGTTCAGAGCAGTGAAGGAATTCGTAAGCGAACTGACTCGCCGGCGCACACAATACGAAACTTTGATTTCTACTCGTGTCCTTCTTTGCTATTCGTCTTTCGTAGCTGGTTCGGATGGGCTATATTTATATTATATATATATATATATATATATTATATTTTCACCGCTCCTATAATGTTTTTAATGCAATTGCAGAAATCCTTTCCACGCCTTAAAACTTTGCCAAAATGGGTTTTTTAAAGGACCGGCTTTCAACTTTAATTACCCTTCTTAAGACACCAATTTGTAGAAGTCACCCAAAGAAGGACTTCCATTATAATGTCGTTACCATAAAAGCCTTAGTGAGTACGTTCAACATTTAATAAACCACAAGTTTCACTTAAGAGAGTCGTTAACCTATCAATTTCCCGTACCCATAACTGTTTACATGCTCTTAATGTTTTATTAGGTTCATGAAATTTTGTATATGGTTAAAATCTATGTCGGTATGTGTACTTTTTTTTTAAAAACATTTAGAATGGAAAATATTGGCTAATAAACATTGGAAAAAAATCTTTATGTAAATATATTTTCGATTTTTTTTAATTAAATATACATATAAATACAAAAAATCTAAATACACAGACAAAGAATGAAGCATTCTTAAGTGATTGGAATTTTTGGTTTAAAATTTGACAACTTCGAGGCTTAGGGAAGACGATTTTGGCAGTCACCGTCAATTGTGCGTTGGCCAATGGATAAAGAATGCATTTTTTATTTTATTTTTTATTTTAGATTTCCTGTGACTTCACGACAGCCTTAATAAGCTATTCTACACATTATTTTCTGCATTTTATAGTTTCTCCGCGACCGATGAGCTGTTTCTCTTGACATTTCCGTAGATCTTTGTACCATTATCTCCGTCATTTTAATTGGGCGTCGTGGAGGCAGCGTCTTTTTGGACGGCGCGGGGCAGTTTACTTACTCTTTAGGGTTCCGTACCCAAAGGGTGCCAAACTGAACACTATAACTAAGACTCTGCTGTCCGTCCGTCCGTCCGTCTGGCACAGGGCTGTATCTCATGAACCGTAATAGGTAGACGGCTGACATTCTCACAGAGTGTGTATTTCTGTTGCCGCTATAATATAAAAATAAAAAAACAAATAAAAAACAAAGGGGGCCACCGTACAAGAAACGTAATTTATTTGTGTCAAATTTTGTATAATGCCATGGTACGGAACCCTTCGTGCGCGCGTCCAACTCGCACTTGGCCCGTTTTTAGGGTTCCGTACCCAAAGGGTACCAAAGGAACCCTATTACTAAGCCTCCGCTGTCCGTCCGTCCGTCCGTCCGTCCGTCCGTCTGTCACAGGGCTTTATCTCATAAACCGTAATATATGGGCAGCTGAAATGTTTACAGAGTGTGTATTTATTTTGCCGCTATAACAACAAATAGGTAACATTTTAAAATAATAAGAATTAAAGGTGCTCCCCATACAAATAACGTGATTTTTTTGTGTTAAATCTTGTTCGATGCTACGGAACCCTTGGTGTGCAAGTTCGACTCGCACTTGGCCGGTTTTTTTATTTGAGTGTCGATACGTACGCGGATTAATTACATATGTCACTTATAACAACACACTCTTCTAAATAGCCATGTGATGAGAAAACAAGACTTTCAAGGTATATTGACTCAACTAATCTCTTATAACATTTTCAAAAAATTTTTTTACCTGCCATACTATGTAGTGACGCATATTTTCATGGACATCAGTCGATCAGTCTAGCTGTGAAACTGAAAAATAAATTGTCCATCACCTGTCCTTCACACAATTACGTTATTGAAATCAGTACCATCGGATAGAACCATCAAATATTTAGTCAGGTTGACACCTTTAACGGTTCCAACAATGTGTGGATTTGAGACACTTAAATATGCAATGTCTTTTGATCGTAAACGGGTGAAACGTATTTAATCTATTATTTCAAATTGAGGATAATTTCGCTTCATTATTGTAAGTGCTTGTACAGTGCCGACTATAAGGGTGGAGTGCACAATATCTGGTTAGTTTAATATTTGTGTTTATTTTTTATGTAACTGCACATGGATGGCTAATATCAAACTGACCGTCAGACATTAGCCTAACACACCACATGGGAACTAGGTGCCATGCCAGGACCTTCCTTATATTGATCGGCTACATTGAACTGGATGGAAAACACGGACAATTTTCATTGCGGCTTCGACCATCGTTCATTCAATGCGATTGTGCCAACCTACAGTTTTGAGCGCGGTTAGGTTCTGGGTGGGTGACCATTTTCAACCGTTGAGGCTGGTCTGTAGGTCCCCTTCCTTACTTACTACGTGGTAGGGTTAATCCCGCCCGTGTTAGTACCATCGCATTGATTGAACGATGGTCGAAGCTGCGATGAGTATTGTCCGTGTTTTCCATCCAGTTCAATGTAGCCGAGCAATATAAGGAAGGTCCTGGCATGGCACCTAGTTCCCGTGTGGTGTGTAAGGCTAATATCTGACGGTCAGTTCGGTATTAGCCATCTATGTCCAGTTACATAAAAAAAAATACACCACTGCAGGCTTAACTAATTTATTTTATGTTTATTCATCGGTTTAAAACGTTGTCAAAATGGTCGAATTGGACGAAGAAAGTGTTGTGAATAATTCCATAAGATTAATTAAACCTTCATAAAATTATAAAACAATGTTGTTTATGAAACCGTCGAATAGAATATTACTTATATTTTCATTTACTTATATTTTCCTTAAATTGTATTATTCAGCTGACTGTACAGAATAAAGTATATATAAAACGTATTTTAAGTACAGGCATCTTCACTGCCACATTTAGACAGCTTTGGGGATGTACAATATTCGTGGTAAATATTGTAAGTAAAAGTAATAACATAAGTTGTTACCTCAGACACGGGAAACATCCTGACCATGTTGAGTCAGTCAGGCTCCGAGGAGACAATACAATTAAATTTTTTGTACACAATAAATTAAGGCTCCATATGACGCTAACCTCCAAAGTTTTCGGTTTATTTTTATATGATCTCAGCGTCGTCGGTTAAAAATAAACACCATTAAAAAAATAGTAATATGAAAGTTTAAAATGTGTTATCTGGTGTATGACCGTAAAACGGTTTTAATGAGTTGCTAACATTCAAAAAAAATGTTTTTGTAAACCTTTTCATTACCTATGTTTTTACTAAGTTTTCATGCCGGCGCTTGGAAACTATGAATTATTTAGACAATTTTCTTGTATTTGGTACAAGATAACATATTTATCTAGAGAATAAGCGTGAAACATATGTTAATTCAATTTAGAAAGTAGACTTTACAGGTCAAAAACTTAAATTTCGCTTCATCGCGCTCGATTGAAAGCACCTGAAAATTTCGCCTCCCATACAAACGTAGTTTACTAATGATTTGAAAACCACTGTTCCAACTTACTTGATATTTGGTATCTAATATTAGGCTACAAATATCTGTGTCTGCATGCCTTTGTTTTTTCGGTAAATATGTTCTGGGTCAAACCACAGAAAAAACAAAATTCGTATGAAGATTTTCTTTTTGCATTCATTTCATTCGGTTTGGATGCAGACACAGATATTTCGCACCTCCAATTCTAAAGGGACGGAATTCGAAAATTGGTTGTTTTGAGTTGAGAATGCAGTCTTGTTACCCGTAACGCCCTCTACAAATCTGTATAAGAAACAATTTCTAACTCGCTCGCACCCGGAAACTACGACTATGTGCGTCTTTCTTGCTCTGAGCGATTTCGGGCTTAGTATGAGCACTGGACAGACCTAATTAGTGTTGCGTCAGCCGCCGAAAGAAGTGTGCGTTTACTGAATTGTCTAAACACTAAAGTGGCGTTCTTGTTTTGAGATCGGAGGTGAGTTCATCCATTGTTATTACTTCTATATGGACAAAACTCTAAATTTCTCTTTACAGATTTCAAATCTTATTTAAATTTTGTCTTAAGTAAAACTTTAGCGGGATTGAATTATAAATATCAGCATAATATGAGTACTATTTAAAAATATGCTGTTATGGTTTTCAAGAACTTTGCTAAATTTAGTAATTAATTTAATATTTTTGTAAATTAGTCGTTATAGTTTTAAAATTGTGGTTGAGAATATGGTGTAAATTGAAAAAATACTGTACAGAGTTATAATATTCCAATGAATATAAATCATTAATAATTTCTAAAAAGAAAGTTGAATATACGCTTTGTTTTCATTTCAGAAAAATGACCCAGCCTGCTTTGAAAAGCAATAAAATGCAGGCAAGTCAAGGAAATAGAGGGCGGAGAATATTAGGACTCATAAACAATACACAGGTTCATAATATTGCACACTAAAATATTGATTAGTGCCTCAATATATTTTGTAATATTTAAGTAACTAAAAATTTTATTATTATTTTAGGAAAACTATGAAAATGACGAAGAAAACTTACTTCTACATCAAATATTTCCTGTCAAAACAGTTGCATAACAGGGGAGCAATGCTACTGTAAGTACAAGTGTGATGTGTGGGTGTTTCCGCCCAGTTCATTGTAGCCGTGGACAGGCAAAGAAAATGTCCGGTCATGGCACTGGGAATTGGAATTACGGGTACACAAAAAATTGGTTTGAAATTAGTCATCAAATCCGGTTCCATATAAAAAGTTACTTACGTTGTTAAGTCTTGTGCATCTATGTAGTTATTATTATTTTGAAACTGACATGGGACATAATTAAATTTATTAATTAATTGACGGCTTGAAGATGGAGCCCATGTTTTCCATCCAGTTCAATGTAGCCGTGCAATATAAGGAAGGTCCTGGCATGGCACCTAGTTCCCATGTGGTGTGTTGGGCTAATACCATGACAGAACTTGTGGTATTAGCCATCCATGTCCAGTCACATAAAAAAAAATAAAAAATGTGAGGCTCCGAAACGTCGAGCAGCACGTCCTGCTCAATAAACGCGCGGTAAGCCGTCAATGAATTAATAAATGTATGTAGTAGTTATTATCTCATTATAGCCAAGCTAACATAGCTGTTCTTTTAGATGACAAGGGAACTTCTTCCAAATGAAACTTCTACAGCCCGGTGGAGAAAGTCTCTTCCTGACGAAAATACTGCAGACCAGAGAAGCAACACTACTGTAAGTGCAAGTACTTAACTGTGATCTTTATGTATCTAAACGCTTAATGGCTATAATCTCATAACGGTCGTGCTGACATACCTATTCTTTCAGGAGATCTACACACGTGAAGATAGAAATGTCGCTTCTCAACCTGTCCCCGAGAAAACTATTACGGACCAGGGAAGCAAGCCTCTTCCTGAAGAAACTTTAACGGACCAGGGAAGAAAGCCTCTTGACAAAACTGCTACAAACCAGGAGAGAAAGCTTCTTCCTGACGCAACTGCTACAGACTAGGGGAGAAAGCAACTTCCTGATGAAACTACTGCAGACAAGGTGAACAATACTATTGTAATTGCAAGTACCTAATTGTAAGCTTTGTGCATCTAAAACCTAAATGGCTGTAATCTTGTGACAGTCGTGCTGAAATAGCTATTCTTTCAGGAGATCAACACATTTGAAGAAAAAAACGTCGCTTCTCAACCTTCTTCTGATTAAACTTTTACAGACCAGAAAAACAAGACCATTCCTGACGAAACTGTAACAGAAAATGAATGGGGAACGAGCTTTACTAAAAACAAACATGGTCGTACGGTTACGTGGGCTAATATTAAAATCCTTAAAGTACACAAGGAAAAACCCACATCCTTGTTTTACAAAGAAAGTTATGCAAATGAAAACTTTAATGAGGTGATTGTACGCAACCCTAGAACCAAACACCTAAAACCTGTTAAGGACATTCAACTTCCTCGGGCCTACCCCGATAAAATCCAGTTTTAAAGACGTTGCTACCTTAATTTTCCACCCACAAGACATCGTAGAATGCCACAGTTCGCTGTCAATCACGAGCCCGTACCAGCCACGCCTCAACTGATTTGCAATAAGTACAATGCAATCCAGTGCAAGCAGCGAATCGTTCAGACATTTAAATTCCTGGGTCCTTAACTATATGCAAACCCTTATGGCATATTTTAGGTGGTGCAGATAGGGTAACCTTTTGAAAATGTCGTGAATCTTGAAATGACAAAAATCTTGAATCTTAAGGATGTCGTGAAGGCATCGAAGATTTGAAAAAAAATTAATCACTTGACAAAGCTTAATTTCTGTATTTTTCATAAAAAATAAACTAAAAAGACAACCAACAGTTTTAGCCAATATTTTCCAATCTAAAAGTTATATTAATAACAATTAAACATACAGACGTAGAATTCGACACTATGTTTTAGAATCCAAACTTTTATAAACCTAGCAAAACATTAACTGCAGTAAACAGAGTGAGCGGGTACTTTAATACGCGGTTTATGTCCTTACTAAGCCGGATTTTTATGGTCAGTCCTGTGATAATCCCGTATTAAATTTGGACAGTTGACTAGGGACCTACACGAATCAATTAAATTTTAATTTATTTAAACTCACGCTGCCCTATAAATAAATATTTGTACCATCGTTATTACTCCGGTATTTCTAGCTAGAAATACCGGAGTAATAGCTAGCACTCTTCTAAATAGCCATGTGATGAGAAAACAAGACTTTCAAGGTATATTGACTCAACTAATCTCTTATAACATTTTCAAAAAATTTTTTTACCTGCCATACTATGTAGTGACGCATATTTTCATGGACATCAGTCGATCAGTCTAGCTGTGAAACTGAAAAATAAATTGTCCATCACCTGTCCTTCACACAATTACGTTATTGAAATCAGTACCATCGGATAGAACCATCAAATATTTAGTCAGGTTGACACCTTTAACGGTTCCAACAATGTGTGGATTTGAGACACTTAAATATGCAATGTCTTTTGATCGTAAACGGGTGAAACGTATTTAATCTATTATTTCAAATTGAGGATAATTTCGCTTCATTATTGTAAGTGCTTGTACAGTGCCGACTATAAGGGTGGAGTGCACAATATCTGGTTAGTTTAATATTTGTGTTTATTTTTTATGTAACTGCACATGGATGGCTAATATCAAACTGACCGTCAGACATTAGCCTAACACACCACATGGGAACTAGGTGCCATGCCAGGACCTTCCTTATATTGATCGGCTACATTGAACTGGATGGAAAACACGGACAATTTTCATTGCGGCTTCGACCATCGTTCATTCAATGCGATTGTGCCAACCTACAGTTTTGAGCGCGGTTAGGTTCTGGGTGGGTGACCATTTTCAACCGTTGAGGCTGGTCTGTAGGTCCCCTTCCTTACTTACTACGTGGTAGGGTTAATCCCGCCCGTGTTAGTACCATCGCATTGATTGAACGATGGTCGAAGCTGCGATGAGTATTGTCCGTGTTTTCCATCCAGTTCAATGTAGCCGAGCAATATAAGGAAGGTCCTGGCATGGCACCTAGTTCCCGTGTGGTGTGTAAGGCTAATATCTGACGGTCAGTTCGGTATTAGCCATCTATGTCCAGTTACATAAAAAAAAATACACCACTGCAGGCTTAACTAATTTATTTTATGTTTATTCATCGGTTTAAAACGTTGTCAAAATGGTCGAATTGGACGAAGAAAGTGTTGTGAATAATTCCATAAGATTAATTAAACCTTCATAAAATTATAAAACAATGTTGTTTATGAAACCGTCGAATAGAATATTACTTATATTTTCATTTACTTATATTTTCCTTAAATTGTATTATTCAGCTGACTGTACAGAATAAAGTATATATAAAACGTATTTTAAGTACAGGCATCTTCACTGCCACATTTAGACAGCTTTGGGGATGTACAATATTCGTGGTAAATATTGTAAGTAAAAGTAATAACATAAGTTGTTACCTCAGACACGGGAAACATCCTGACCATGTTGAGTCAGTCAGGCTCCGAGGAGACAATACAATTAAATTTTTTGTACACAATAAATTAAGGCTCCATATGACGCTAACCTCCAAAGTTTTCGGTTTATTTTTATATGATCTCAGCGTCGTCGGTTAAAAATAAACACCATTAAAAAAATAGTAATATGAAAGTTTAAAATGTGTTATCTGGTGTATGACCGTAAAACGGTTTTAATGAGTTGCTAACATTCAAAAAAAATGTTTTTGTAAACCTTTTCATTACCTATGTTTTTACTAAGTTTTCATGCCGGCGCTTGGAAACTATGAATTATTTAGACAATTTTCTTGTATTTGGTACAAGATAACATATTTATCTAGAGAATAAGCGTGAAACATATGTTAATTCAATTTAGAAAGTAGACTTTACAGGTCAAAAACTTAAATTTCGCTTCATCGCGCTCGATTGAAAGCACCTGAAAATTTCGCCTCCCATACAAACGTAGTTTACTAATGATTTGAAAACCACTGTTCCAACTTACTTGATATTTGGTATCTAATATTAGGCTACAAATATCTGTGTCTGCATGCCTTTGTTTTTTCGGTAAATATGTTCTGGGTCAAACCACAGAAAAAACAAAATTCGTATGAAGATTTTCTTTTTGCATTCATTTCATTCGGTTTGGATGCAGACACAGATATTTCGCACCTCCAATTCTAAAGGGACGGAATTCGAAAATTGGTTGTTTTGAGTTGAGAATGCAGTCTTGTTACCCGTAACGCCCTCTACAAATCTGTATAAGAAACAATTTCTAACTCGCTCGCACCCGGAAACTACGACTATGTGCGTCTTTCTTGCTCTGAGCGATTTCGGGCTTAGTATGAGCACTGGACAGACCTAATTAGTGTTGCGTCAGCCGCCGAAAGAAGTGTGCGTTTACTGAATTGTCTAAACACTAAAGTGGCGTTCTTGTTTTGAGATCGGAGGTGAGTTCATCCATTGTTATTACTTCTATATGGACAAAACTCTAAATTTCTCTTTACAGATTTCAAATCTTATTTAAATTTTGTCTTAAGTAAAACTTTAGCGGGATTGAATTATAAATATCAGCATAATATGAGTACTATTTAAAAATATGCTGTTATGGTTTTCAAGAACTTTGCTAAATTTAGTAATTAATTTAATATTTTTGTAAATTAGTCGTTATAGTTTTAAAATTGTGGTTGAGAATATGGTGTAAATTGAAAAAATACTGTACAGAGTTATAATATTCCAATGAATATAAATCATTAATAATTTCTAAAAAGAAAGTTGAATATACGCTTTGTTTTCATTTCAGAAAAATGACCCAGCCTGCTTTGAAAAGCAATAAAATGCAGGCAAGTCAAGGAAATAGAGGGCGGAGAATATTAGGACTCATAAACAATACACAGGTTCATAATATTGCACACTAAAATATTGATTAGTGCCTCAATATATTTTGTAATATTTAAGTAACTAAAAATTTTATTATTATTTTAGGAAAACTATGAAAATGACGAAGAAAACTTACTTCTACATCAAATATTTCCTGTCAAAACAGTTGCATAACAGGGGAGCAATGCTACTGTAAGTACAAGTGTGATGTGTGGGTGTTTCCGCCCAGTTCATTGTAGCCGTGGACAGGCAAAGAAAATGTCCGGTCATGGCACTGGGAATTGGAATTACGGGTACACAAAAAATTGGTTTGAAATTAGTCATCAAATCCGGTTCCATATAAAAAGTTACTTACGTTGTTAAGTCTTGTGCATCTATGTAGTTATTATTATTTTGAAACTGACATGGGACATAATTAAATTTATTAATTAATTGACGGCTTGAAGATGGAGCCCATGTTTTCCATCCAGTTCAATGTAGCCGTGCAATATAAGGAAGGTCCTGGCATGGCACCTAGTTCCCATGTGGTGTGTTGGGCTAATACCATGACAGAACTTGTGGTATTAGCCATCCATGTCCAGTCACATAAAAAAAAATAAAAAATGTGAGGCTCCGAAACGTCGAGCAGCACGTCCTGCTCAATAAACGCGCGGTAAGCCGTCAATGAATTAATAAATGTATGTAGTAGTTATTATCTCATTATAGCCAAGCTAACATAGCTGTTCTTTTAGATGACAAGGGAACTTCTTCCAAATGAAACTTCTACAGCCCGGTGGAGAAAGTCTCTTCCTGACGAAAATACTGCAGACCAGAGAAGCAACACTACTGTAAGTGCAAGTACTTAACTGTGATCTTTATGTATCTAAACGCTTAATGGCTATAATCTCATAACGGTCGTGCTGACATACCTATTCTTTCAGGAGATCTACACACGTGAAGATAGAAATGTCGCTTCTCAACCTGTCCCCGAGAAAACTATTACGGACCAGGGAAGCAAGCCTCTTCCTGAAGAAACTTTAACGGACCAGGGAAGAAAGCCTCTTGACAAAACTGCTACAAACCAGGAGAGAAAGCTTCTTCCTGACGCAACTGCTACAGACTAGGGGAGAAAGCAACTTCCTGATGAAACTACTGCAGACAAGGTGAACAATACTATTGTAATTGCAAGTACCTAATTGTAAGCTTTGTGCATCTAAAACCTAAATGGCTGTAATCTTGTGACAGTCGTGCTGAAATAGCTATTCTTTCAGGAGATCAACACATTTGAAGAAAAAAACGTCGCTTCTCAACCTTCTTCTGATTAAACTTTTACAGACCAGAAAAACAAGACCATTCCTGACGAAACTGTAACAGAAAATGAATGGGGAACGAGCTTTACTAAAAACAAACATGGTCGTACGGTTACGTGGGCTAATATTAAAATCCTTAAAGTACACAAGGAAAAACCCACATCCTTGTTTTACAAAGAAAGTTATGCAAATGAAAACTTTAATGAGGTGATTGTACGCAACCCTAGAACCAAACACCTAAAACCTGTTAAGGACATTCAACTTCCTCGGGCCTACCCCGATAAAATCCCACTATCTGAAAAAAATAAAAATATATTGAAGACTTGCAGCAGAAAGGAGTGATTCCACGCTTCTACAGCACTTATTTTAATGGTTTATTTTAGATTTTTTTGCAACACTGTTCCACGATTCTACAGCAATTATTTTAGTTTATATTCGATTTTTACAACAACACTTTTCCACAATTATACAGATTTTGTTTTAATGGTTTATTTTTTATTGTTTGATACACTGTGCCATGACTCTACAGCTTTTGTTTAATGTTTTATCTTAGATTGTTTCATACACTGTTCCATGATTCTTCAGCATTTGTTTTAATGATTTATTTTAGATTGTTTAAAATACTGTTGGTGTGCAACGATATGTCTAGTTGTAAGTATTTTTATAATGGAAGTGTAACAGAAATTTTACAGACCACATTATAACAGAAACCAAAGAAAACCAAATGTTTGAGTAACTAAATAAAAAAATATGCCTCCTTGATTGTAACTTAGTTGTTTTATTACAACACCCAACAATTATATAAGTCTGCTACCCATCTATATTGACAGATAATAGAAATAATCTCAACCAAATAAATAACATAAAGACAAATTACTGTTTATTACATGTAACAAATTAAATTTTTTTCACTAAATGGACATAATTGTTATTTGGTCGCTAACCTATCATGCTGATTTAATTCTATAACGCTCATTTTAATTTAGGTCGATTCTCGCCAGAACATATTGAGTTCTGTGCAGACACATTTCAAAATAATCCTCCTAATTGATCAAATGTGTAATTCTATAAAGACCAAAATAGTAAACGTATTTTAAAAAAAAATTAATAAAATAGTACATTCATTATAGATACAATGAAACATATTCAGATTAATTGCATATTTATTCTTCTTTTTAACATTGCCTTTACTTTTAAATTTCGAGTAACATATCGGCAGTAAATCGAGTTCCAACATAAAAAAGGTGAAGTAAAAATTAGTTTTTCGCATTTTACCAAAATTCAACTTTTTTGGATTTCGTCCCTCTAGAATTGGAGGTGCGATTTGTTACCTGATATTAGATATTAAATATCAATTTAATTGGAATTGCGGTTTCCAAATGACTAGTAAACTACGTTTGTATGGGGAGCATAGCTTACGGGCCGTTCTTAAGTAGAAGGACATAGGAAAGTAAGACATACCCAACGGAGCTGTCATGGTCACTAAGTGAACCCAAGCTCCAAAACAATTAATAGATCAAGGGCAAATTTTTCAATCCTCAGATAGTACTTATCGGACTGTGGTACAAATTCACGTTTGTCAAAACACGTATCGTCATTACCGAAGACATTAATCTTCTATCACAGTCATCCGACTGTTATTTTAATAATACAAATATTGACTTACTAAAACGAATGCTTACGCGGATGCGTAAATAAATCAGTCGAATGGTTATCTTGCTGCTAACTCTTGCTGAAAAAAAAGAAAGAGAAGTTGCGAGTTGAAAGTCATGTGAAAGTGTAAACGTGGTTTCAATGTTAAATTATTAAAAGTTATTTTCATGTCGAAGAGACAGATTATCAAAAACAAATAAATGATTGTATTTTGACTCACATCACACCATCACGTTGACGTACATCACCGACAGATTGATAATTGCTATGTACACATGGTCCTGCACTTGATGGATGATGTAAATGTAAGAGGTTAGATGGTTCGTGTTCGAAATCGTGTACTCGATTTCTGAAGATATTTGAAAACTTACGGCTTATGCAACTGAATGCAATCCGGTGCTGACATCCCCTTTAAATGTAAAGGCTGCGGTCTTTTGGATTGTAATACCAGGCATTGCATTAAAGTTAGCATTGCCTATCTTGTCCATAGAATAATGGTCATTGTCTTTAGTTAAAAAACAAAATATAATCCAGAAAATAAGCTTGGCCATTCAGCGAGGGAACGCTGCTTCGATCATTGGGACAATGTCAATAGTCCCAATGGAGGAGCTATTTATTTTAATTTAATTATTTAGTTTTATATTCTCTGTTTTTCTCTCCTTATTTCTGTTTTATCATATTATCCTATTAAATAAAATCCTTTTCTTAGCTCTATGTAATCCAGAAAATGTTCGTACTTCTAGCAAAACACCACTGATATGGACGAACATACTCCAAAGCTCAGCTCCTCCGACTGCCTCCAGACACACCTCTGGAAGCTGAGAATCGTCGGCATCTACCGTCTCGATCGCACATGCTCGCGCCGAGCGAGACAGCTGCACAGGCTGTACATGTGGCTGGCTTTGTTTCTGGTGGTTCTGTATCCGTTTCAAGAGATGCTTTACGCCGCGCAGGTGAGGACACGGATCTAGTGGCTCCTGTCACAGTAGATATATAGCTGTGCGACCGGCAGTGCGATTACGAAGAGCGAAGTAAGGTGTAAGTGCCACCCCAAAATGACAACTTACGTATGCAAAATCTGTCAGTTTACTGTCAGATCGGGGTAGTTGCAAACCTACACCTCTTTTCGCGCTTCGTAATCGCACTGCGGGTCCACAGCGGACACAGCAACTCAGGCTATTTTAGAGATGAATACCTTCCCGACATCGAGGGTCGGGGTTGCCACTTAAATATTGACGGAGCACTGCTCGTTCTGTTATACGTTCTCACGCGTTCAGCACCGCGAAACTAGCTTAGAGCCCATACAAGCGAGATGTGCCTGTGCAGGTGCACGAAATCGGGACTTTGTATGGAATTGAGCTACTGGATGTAATCATATCTATATTTTGTGACTAGATATCTAGTTCTCAATAGTTCCAACATTTAAATATGCTGGAGCAGGCCATGGTGAAGAATCAACGATTATAATGAAGCTGTCATACGACAGGTGTGGAGAGACCTGGACAAGTTGGTGGCGGTATCGTTCATATTCTTGTCACAATTTGACTGCGTCTGCAAGCTGCTGGTTTTCAGACTCCGCGCCGATCGAATCCAGGATCTGATAGATAATCTCGATGGTAAGGTTTAGACCACAGATAAGTTGAGACAGCGTTATAGCATTTGATACATAGTTTTTTAAAACATAATCCCCGATTTTAATCATTATTTTCGTTTTTGGAGACACGCCCTGCCAGAGCCCTTCTGCCAGAATAACTGACCCTTTTCTTTCACAAATTCGGAAAGAGGAATTTCTAAATAAAATTCATCAATTTAGTATTCCTGTTTGGTGAGATAAAAAAATGGTTTATTGAAGAAGATTTGCACCGATAAAGTACGACACGTTATCGCGATATTTTCATGTTATTTTTCAACGGTTTACAAATTTTTCATGGGTATTTTAAATTTTAGCATTGCGGTCATACTATTATTCGAGTAGTTTCGTGGGATTGTTTAAAGCTCTATTTGTTTTTTTTTTCCGCGGCACTAGAAACCACGAACTGTCATTTCTCCAGCAAACTTGGTTTTAAGGTGGCCCAACCCGGCGGCCCTAACCCATTCGCGGGCACGGTACAAAACCGTGCTGTTGCGCTCTGGGACCTTCTCTGTTTCAAAGAATAAGACAGGCTCCGTGATGAGGAAGATGCAACATGTCCACAAAAAAGACAATGTGCTTAGTGTATGATTTGGTAAGATTTACGAAAATTTTAATTTGAAAACGACTTATAGCTAAAAGTAAACCACGACCGCTGTAGTAAAAAATCGAACAAAACCCAAATAGTTTATAAATCTTGATTAAATAAGCTATGTCTGATGACTACTCATTTTAAGATGTTCTTACTTTATCATTGCGTAATCCACCTCCATGAAAAATCCGAAAAATGCGAACTTTCGGACCTTATAACTTAGAAACCAAACACAATTTTACAATACCAATGGTCATCAGACATCTAGTTCGATCAAATAAAGCTATTTTGAGCAAAATTTTGGATCTCTGACAAGAAATATGGGCGTGATCTTCTTTCCCCTTTTGTATGGGGAGATGAGCGGGATGGGCCACCTTAATTATGACGTCTGTTTATTCGTTTGCATGCTGCTATGTTAAAATAAAATATATGTAAACAATATCGGACCAATCTAGGTATACACTCTCCACTTGCAAGGATGTTTAAAAATTACAAGAAGGTATCACACATTGGGTTTGACCTCGATTTAAATTCATTCAAAAAGGGCCTAATCGACCTTTTTAAAACTGACTCTTTCTTTGTTTAACGTTAAATTGCATTATTTTCAGTTTTGGTTTTTTTTTGTTACTAAGTACTTAGTCGTTTGTTTTTTAAAGTTTTAAATTTTTGTTTCCTTTCTTAATTTTTTATACTAGTCACTTTTATTAGACTAGTCACTGAATATTCGCTTTAGGTTAAGATGCATTCTGCTTGTACATGTTGTGTTTGTCTTTTACTGAAAGTGCACTCAGGCTTAATGTTAATGTATTTATTTTTTCTTATGTGAATGTTAGAGCTGTACTTTTGTTGACGAACCTAATAAAAAAAAATGACTAAATAATATCCGAACACTTAGTAACCTGCTTTCTTCATAGCAATTTTTGTTGGAAAATGATATGTAAGATTCTTGAATGGCACCTAGCTCCCATGAGGTGTGCTGGGCAAATATCTTGACATATTGACGTCGCGATATTTTTGGTCACAGTAAGGTAAATGGCTGAATCTGGGTTCACATGTTAGAAACCCTCTGATGCTATATATGTCGGTCTGCCTGCGCCAAGTGATTACGTAATCTAGATTGCTTTATAAAATAGATGTATGTACCTCCTGATGAATATACTAGATATCATAGACATTAGATACAATTATACAAAAATAAAGAATCGGTTTTTAATTAAAAACTTACCTAAAGTTATATCTGTAACCTAAATCGCCTATAACTAGGAAATGCAACCAAATATTTGTTCAGTTTTAGTATTGCTATGAAAGTATGTACTGATACTTTCATGCTTCGTTATTTGCAGCCAATTTACCTTATAATACATATTTATTATCACCATAACTACTTTTTCCAGGCGCCATATCTACGTAACGCAACCACCTGGCCCAGGCAGACTGACACATTTAGATTGCAAGGGTTGGTATTTATCCTGTGACCCCAGTTTCAGGCATTTACGTTATCGTTACCATTATTTTCGCGACCTCCTAGTCTAACAGTAGGTCTGGCATAAGAGATAAACATGACATAAAACAAATGTATGTCCACAGGTGCGGATTACTTGAATCACGCATCCCACCGCAGGTTCCTGCAGGACACGGCATCCAGCATGAGAGTACTGCACCGCATTTTCACCGGCGGCTCGGTGTTCACTTGTTTCCTATGGGCAGTGTTCCCCTACATTGACCACACCCAGAGGAACCACATAGAGTTTCCAATATGGACTCCGGGAAATTTCAACACCGATGAGACTCCGGTGTAAGTGATCCATCGATGTAATTATCGTGTTTTAACCATTAGCTTAGAATTTAATAGACATAATAGACTCAGGCTCAGATAAATAGTCGTAATAGAAACTAAGACTAACGAAAAGAAGTACATTGTGACGTCACTTTACATTACATTGAGGCTGAGATAAATAGTCGTAACCGAAACTAAGACTAACGAAAAGTAGTAAATTGTGACGTCATTTTGCATTACTTTGAGATTACGTCCATACAAAATGTGTCAAAGTGACGTCACGAAGTACTACTTTTCGTTAGTCTCCGTTTTTTATTCGACTATTTATCTCAGCAATAGTGTCAACTGACGGATGAGACCAAAATCGTTTGATGCAAAATGTTCAGTCAGTCAGTCAGCGTGTTTGCGTCCACTGCTGGACATACGCCTCTCCAATTTTCCTCCAGTCCTCCCGGCCTTCAGCGGTACGGAACCACCGCTTTCCGCTGACGAACTTGTTGTCGTCGTCCCACCTGGCGGGTGGTCTTCCCACACTCCGTTTTCCTGTCCAGGGCCGCCAGTGTAGGACACGGTTACTCCAACGGTCGCTGTCTCTTCGGCTCATGACCAGCCCTCTGCCACTTGAGCTTAGCCACCCGCAGTGCGATTACGCAAAATTTGAGGATGGTGCCGCGGTACGTGTAGGTGCGCCCCCGTCATTTCTAAAGCGCGATTACGAAGCCGTTTTTCATCCACCTACATCCAGCACGGACCAATCTGTGTCGACAATGGGTCAACTTTTGAGGTACTTGACTAGACGAGCAGACGAAATAGGCGTTTACCTCCCCGCATTTGACAGTTCTTTGCCGTTTCGTAATACCGATTCGACGCGAAATGTATGGAGTTGACCTAATTGCTGCGGGTAGCGCTGAGTGCCGCACCATTTGTGAATGCATCGATTTCGTAATCGCAAAAGCTGTCATATTGCTGTAAGTACAGCAACCTACACCCAATTTTGTGCTTCGTAATTGCACTGCCGGTGTCCAATATCGACTACTTTAGTACGTCGGCGGATTGCCTCGTTGCGCACCATATCCCGTAGCGATATTCCCAGCATGGCTCGCTCCATTTCTCGCTGGGCAACTTTCAACCTTTGGACAACGGCGACCGTGAGAGTCCACGTTTCACATCCGTACGTCAGAACCGGAAGGACGCACTGGTCATATATCCGGGTCTTTAAATTTTGCGGAAGGTCAGACCTCAGAGCGAATTTAAGCTTTCCGAAGGCAGCCCAACCCAGTGGAATTCGTCTCTCAACCTACTTAGTCAGTCCTTGTCTGCCAAGCCGCAGAATTTGGCCGAGATATACGTACTCTTCAACCTGTTCGATCCCTTCTCCGTCGATAACGATTTGTCCTCCCGTCATAACCTCGGTCGCCATGACCTTGGTTTTGTCCCGGTTCATCTTCAGACCTACCTTTACCGATGCTTCATAAAGGTTCATAATGTTCTGACATTTCTTTATTTACCGAAAATAATAATCTAAATCGCAATTTAGCTTCAAAATAATGATCTGTAGGTACGTTTTAAGTTTTACTTTGGAGGAAAAGCTAAGAAATTTAATCTTTTTCTTTGAAACAGAGAAGGTCCCAGAGCGCAATAGCACGGTTTCGTACAGTGCGCGCGAATGAGTTAGTCCCGCCGGGTTGGGTCACCTTAACTGCAAAATATTAAAATGGGCAAGAACATTTTGAGCATGCTTGAAAAAGAAACCGTGAGTGAAAACTTGCCTAGTTCATGGTAATCATTGTTAATGGTATAGTTTTTTATTTATTTTGTTAATAATCCTCAACATGAAAATGTTACATACATCTAGCTAGACACCAAAATATAATGCTGCGTTGACCTCTACAAAATTGTCGGATTGCCCTTTTAAGGGTTCCGTACCCAAAGGGTGAAAACGGAACCCTATTACTAAGCCTCCGCTGTCCGTCCGTCCGTCCGTCCGTCCGTCCGTCCGTCCGTCCGTCCGTCCGTCCGTCCGTCCGTCTGTCCGTCTGTCACAGGGCTGTATCTCAGTAACCGTAACAGGTAGACAGCTGAAATTTTCACAGAGTGTGTATTTATTTTGCCGCTATAACAACAAATAGGTAAGATTAAAACATAATTAAAATTAAAGGGGGCTCCCATACAAAAAACGTGTTTTTTTGGTTTTTTTTTACGATGGTACGGAACCCTTCGTGTGCGAGTCCGACTCGCACTTGGCCGGTTTTTTTGGCAAAGACATACCCCAAATTCCTCGGTATAATCCCCAAATACGGTTCTGTTTCTTGCCATTCTGGACCACGTTGTTCCTTCTTACAGCTCTTAGCTCATTCCAACTTTTGAATATTTCGGTAACCAACAAGGGCGTCGCCAAGGGGGGGCAGGGTGGGGCAGCTGCCCCCCCCCCCCTAGAGATTCTAAAAAAGTTGCCAAATATAATGCAACCAAAGTCTTTGAGTTGATTTGCTTGAAGTTCAAGCCGTGAACAATCATTCCCGTACGTCGAAACTCGAATGAATTCACCAATGAGAATGAGAAAAGTATGAATTGTAGTAGTTAAAGTCAACTTGCCCCCCCCCCCCTGCGCCATTGGCTGGCGACGCCCTTGGTAACCAATAATTATGATACCGCTCCATACCTCATTTCTCTCATTGTAAATCCTATCCCTCTATGTCTGTTCATGTCGTTCGTCTTAGAAACAATCAGGAATATTTACAGTTTGGATGTTTTCGCAGGTTCGAGTGCATGATTGCATACACTTCTCTCTCAAATACTCTGCAGGCATACGTCAATACAAGCATGGATGTATTCATATACTTTATCTATGCGTTGTGTAAAACACACGTCACTATTCTAAGGTACGAGTTGTTCTCAGATAAGTACAGCAAAGTTATATTTTGCCAAAGTGTTCTAAAATAATTTATTCTTATACTGTATCTATCTTTGTGTGAACACACAAGTGTAGAACATACATCACTATTCTAATGTACGATGTTTTCTCAGATAAATGCAAAGTTAGATTTTGTCAAAGTCTATAAAAATCATCAAAAATCATCCTTTCCTTAAATTCTCAAAATCGCAGAAAGTGGGAAAACGGTTTTTGGTTTTTGAAACATGGTGCCATGCCATGACAATAATTTTATTGCATGGTTACATTCAACTGGTCGGAAAGCACGACCAAATCTTGATTGCAACTTCGACCATCGTTCATTCAATCCACGGAGGAGATTCAATCCGATGGATCAAAGTACACCCTTCAGTTTTACGTGGAATCCGAACCACAGCTGGCCTAAACCGTCGAACCATTGTCGGTGCTGATGACGAATGTGCCGATGATGTTAGAAGGTATGCTTGCAGATTCAACATTGAGCGACTGGTCGAGGCGAGTACTGAGATCGCTCACACCAATGGGGAGACGCCTGTAGTGGTTTTTAGAAGAGAGTTCAAGCGATGCATGATCCACTACAACATTATTATTGAGTGAGTTTGGATAACAGAGGAAACGGAAGTGCACATCACTGACAGAAGGATGATTATTCCACATAATACTTGTCTTTTGCGCATGTTTAAAATATATATGGTAGTTTAATGGTACATTTTTCTTCTGACGGCGTTATCTATGATAAGATGCGACTAACGTTTTTACTAGTTTAATTATTGCCTTGTAGGATTTCTAAGTTCGAAATGCTGGCAGTTCCTCAGAGCTGTATTCCGTATGTCCACATTGGCTTCAGGATGGATTAGTAGATAAGTAGTTTGATGTTTAACGAGAGTCATGTGTGCCTTCGCAACCATAGAAGGGCGCTTTCAGAATAATGTGTTTCGCACAATCACAAACGCCCCATGGTTCGTGAAAACGCACAAATACCTGCAAATGCCCAAAAAAATGCCAAAAAAAGAGGAAATAAATATTGCCTCCAAACGCTACTCTAAACGACTAAAGGCTCATGTCAATAAACTGGCTGTAGCTCTTACCAATACTACAGATAATGTCAGAAGATTGAAGTGGCATGATATTGCTAACCTGAACAAGAGAACATAATATATATTATGTTCTCTTGTTCAGGTTACTTACAGAACACTCATAAGAGATGGCCATCCAAGGGGCGCCACTATCTAGTTCTAGTCTTCAAAGCACTAAAAAAAACTGCTTATAATATGCACCGATTGCAGATAGCCAACAATAAAAAAAAACGCCTGGCACTTATAGTCTGCAGGTCTGCGAAAATCATTATCTACGGTACCCTGCGATAAAAAAGGGTTAATTATTGATATTTGTTTTTCTAAATACAACAAAAAAAAAAAACATTCATTGTTTTTCCAGGTATTGCTTTCAAGTTGGCACCGAATTTCTTGCCCATAGAAGAATGGTCATTGTCCTTTGTTTTTTCTTTGAGTGTACAGAGCATCCCGGGAGCTGCAGGACATATTCAGTGGAGTCATACTCATCCAGTTTGCAGTCAGCGGCTGGATTATCTGCATGACAGCGTACCATATCACCCAAGTATCTTCTATTTTATTCTTTAATTCGGCAGTAAAGTATATTGTTCGAAATCATGATAAATACAGAAAGAGAATGTGGAAAACTCACAGATGCTAAGATATTTTTTGATTTATCTATGTAACGCAACCACTTGAAGCAGGCAGAGTGAAACATTCACTTCAGAGTTTTGGTCGTTATCCTGAGAAGTCAGGTCACTCCCATCAGTTTCAGACATTTACGTTATCGTTACCATTTCTGTCGCGACCTCAGAGTCTATAACGAATTCTTTTTTAACGTTTACTAACATTTAGAAAAAAGTATTTTTTTTTATGCAACCTGACATGGATTGCTTATACCACACAAATACCGTTATGATATTAATCCAATACACCACATTCCCGAAGGAATTTGGTGCCATGCCAGGACTTTCTCTTTATGAGCACGGCTACATTGAACTGGATGGAAAACACGGACAACTTTTCATTGCCGCTTCAACCATATCTTCATCCAACCCGGGTGGGCTTAACCCTACCACCTAGTAGGGGAAGGGGACCTATAGTTTTACATGGGTTCCGAATCATGGAACAGCTCGTATTCGTAACGAAATGCACATTTCCCACTCAGAAAGAGGAAAAAAGTGGTGCATGACCGGGCGAGGATTTGAACCCGGATCTCTCAGATGTAAGGCAAGTCCTCTAGCCCCTAGACCACGAGCTGTTCAACTTGGGTCATACACAATTACTTATCTCTAATATTTCGTTTGACGGCTCACCGGGCGTGTGAGAAGCAGAACTTGCTGCTCGACGTTTCGGAGCCTCACATGGGCGCCATCTTCTTAGCTCTTTTGGTATTGGAGCAGACATGTTTTAACATGTCAAAAACGTTTCAGACGAACCTCGCCTCGGTGGAGTTCCTGTCGATGCTGGTGTACATGATCTGTGTTCTCATCCAACTCTACATGTATTGCTACTACGGCAACGAACTCACCATCGAGGTAACCACACACGTGAATATATACCGTGGGACTATACACATCATCTCAATCATAGATCCGCATGTTCATTTTGTATGTGAAATATTGTTAGTTCTAGATAAGTTATTAATATCTTTTAGGGCCGATGTTTCAATCCTCAGATAGTACATGTTTGCCAAAAGACGGAAAGTCATTGCTGAAGAATTATATCTTCTATGACAATTATCTGACTGTATGAGCCACAGAGGACTCCTAGAAATGCGGTTGTTGCGTAAATTATTTTATTGCAAATAGATAGAAAGGCGGGATGAAACAGAACCACTTCTAGTCTTCGACACACTCAAAAATACGACAAACCAAAAGAAATCCTTGGAAAACACTCACAGGTTGATGGCATCCGTACTCAGCACACCAAGGCCTTGGGTTTCTGGTGAATGGGGGCGAACACACCAGCGTGGTGGTTCGCGCACTGCGATCCAAATGTCTTTAGCACAGGTTCACGAGATCGTTCCAATAGTTTGTTGTTGAGAGGTCACAAAACACTCCTAGGAGGTAAAAACGTCCAAAATTATAATGTTCAAAGAATACGTTCACTCGAGGACGTGTGGCGCGTCTCGCGATTCAAACGGAACAGGAAGCACTGGCAGCGAGCTGTATTCGCGCGCTGCTTAACGTTTTTGGTAACTGTCACATGCATGCGGTAGGTAAAAAATTAAGTCCATGCATGCTGAAGCGTTTCCGGTCAATTGGAATGCCTTCTTTTAAAATGTGAGAAAGATTTTGAAGTGGCCCAAACATCTTCCCCCGCCTTGAAAGGTTCCAATATTTCAACAGTAGAAAGTAGAGCAATAATATAGAGAATATAAGTGGAATTATAATTAACATGGTTATAGCTATTGGGAAAACTAATTACTAAAAAGGATAATATCTCTAAACGAGTACTAATCCCAATTAGGGAGAGGACAGAGACGAACTACCGGACGTTTGAATGTACCAGTTTTAGTTTTTATCAACGCAATTCTAATTTGTCCATCATTACCCATAAAAGTTTGTTGTATAACACCGATAGGCCAATGTAAGGGTTGAGTATTGTTTTTCATAATTAAAACTACCATTCCTTCCCTCACTGGGCGAGCATCAGTGTTCCATTTTTCCCGAAGCTGAAGGGTATGCAAGTATTCGTCACTCCACCTTCGCCAGTACGAGTGTACAAGTCTATCCAGCAGCATATAGCGCGAAAGTAAATTTTGACTCATTTCCGGAACATTAGCAGAAGGCAGATAAGTCAGAGGAGTCGTATTCAAAAAATGCGAAGGTGTAAGTGGCAAAGGTTCTGCAGGATCCTCACTAAGGATTCCGAGCGGTCTTGAATTCAGTATTGCCTCAATTTGACACAACACTGTTAACAATTCTTCATAGGTTAGGATCTGTAACCCGATAACCCGAAAAAGATGCGTTTTAAAAGATTTAATTGTAGCTTCCCAACCACCACCAAAATGTGGGGCGTTAGGAGGGATCATTTCCCATGTTATGCGATTATTAGCCAATTCCAATTTAAAATCTGTGCTGAAGGCATCAGAATTTAAGAATTGTTGAATTTCGGTCAAATAAGCTTTAGCGCCAACAAAATTTGTACCGTGATCTGAATAGAGCTTTTCTACTGGACCTCTTCGAGAAATAAATCGTTTGAAAGCATTTAAAAAGGAATCAGTAGTTAGATCCGGAGCAATTTCAACATGTACTGCCCGAGTAGTCAGACAGATAAAGGCGCACAAATAAGCCTTTTGGCTCTTTACTCCCCGTTTTCTTGTCAAGGTAATAAAAAGCGGTCCACCGTAATCAACTCCAGTGTGAGCAAAAGGTTTTGATTTTTGTAACCGACATGAGGGTAAATTAGACATAATCGGGGGTTGAGCAGGCTTAGGCCGTGCCTTAAAGCATGGAATACAAGAAAAAATCTTGGCACGTACAGTGCGGCGGGCAGAGAGTATCCAATACATTTGTCGTAGTAAGGAAAGTACAAGTTGCGGTCCAGCATGACAAGCGGTGCGGTGTATGTGGTCAATTATTAGATCTGTTACCTTATTCTTGCTAGGCATCAGGATGGGATGTTGTGGTCGAAAGTCAAATCACTATTTTCCAATCGGCCCCCAACTCGAATGACGCCATCCACAAGAATAGGTCTCAATTTAAGGAGGGAGCGAGGGCATTGTTTACCTGACTGCATAGTCTTAATAGTGTCAGAGAAGTGTGCCTTTTGAACTGCTTTCAAAATCGTCAGTTCAGCCTTGTCCAGATCAGCTGCCGTTATATCACCGCGTGACGTCAATCGTTTCGAAAATCGCAAAACATATACAACGACGCGAAGGAGCTTCGACCAACGCGACACTCGTTCTGACAAGGCGAGCAATGGCGATTTTTCATTTGCAGGCGGCAGAATATTAGACAAGGTCACACACTTGGCCTCAGGTAAATCCTTATCAGTAGCCATAAAAGGCTGTATTGGCCAATCTGGTATATTATTTTGGATCCAGAATGGAGCGTTAATCCAAAGAGAATGATTAACTAATTGCGCGGGAGTCAATCCTCGCGACAAGCAATCACTCGGATTTTCTTTCCCCGAAATATGGTATAAACATTTTGGTTCAAGAATCTCTTGGATTTTCGTGACTCTATTAGCCACGAAAGTTTTTAAGCGGTGTGGGCTCGAGTTAACCCAATTGAGAGCAATCGTCGAATCAGAAAAGGCGAAAACGCCATCAAATTTAAAGCGATTTTCATAAGTTTTGAGAACGATGCGAATCAATTTTGCCATCAAGTGAAAACCCATCAATTCTAAACGTGCAAGACTGATTGTTTGGACAGGAGCAACCTTCGACTTTGCGCACAGCAAGTGCACAGATACTCTATCGTCAGATTGAGCGCGAACGTAAAGCACAGCTCCGTAAGCTTTTTCAGAAGCGTCAGAAAATCCGATCAAATACGCATTACACGATTTAGTAATACCAATGTGGCGGGGTATAGTCAACTTTGATAAAAGTGGCAATTCACTTTGGAATTGATTCCATTGTGAAATAATATGTTGCGGTGGCTCATCGTCCCAATCTATTTTTTGCAACCAAAGCTCTTTGATTAACAACTTTGCATATAATATCAAAGGGGCGGCGAAACCCATAACGTCCCAAAGACGTGCAATCACAGAAAGCATATTGCGTTTGGTGCATGGAACCGCAGCGGGCGGACACGTCACGAAATAAAAACAATCTTTATGAGGATCCCAAATCACACCTAAAACCTTTTGCGTCGCAGTAGTATCAAAATTGACAACTTGGGGGTGCAAAAAATCTTTCGGAAGGACAGATAGTACCTCGGTGGAATTGCTGGACCATTTATGGAGTTTAAAACCCCCTGCAGCAAACATTTCAATTAATTGCGATGCAGTTTCCTTCGCTGAATCTTCATCATTAATCGAAACACAAATATCGTCCATGTAATAAAATCCACGGTCGATAACATCAGAAGCGAGCGGAAAATTTGTTTTCTCATTTTCAGCAAGTTGGTGCAAAGTGCGCAGTGCCAGATACGGACTTGATGTCAATCCAAAACAAACCCGTTTGAATTCAAAAATCTGGACCGGTTCCGAAAGATCAAAACGATAAAGATCAAAAGAATTAAAAATAAATCTGTTTGTAAATTTGGCCCCGAATGTAAAATATCGTTAAGTGATACACCTGTATCTGTGCACGCACTTGCGTCCAATACAATGCGAGTTTTCGTAGTAAGTTTATCCTCGCGGACAACACCATGGTGCGGGATTACGTAGCCAGGTGGCTGAGATGCGTCATTATTCGGAGATTGTGGGGAAACATAGTCCTTTTCACAATACTCCTCCATAATTTTATTGTAAGCGGTGCGAAAATCAGGAGATTTTTGAAAACGCTTCTCCAAAGCGAAGAATCTTTTTTCAGAACTCTTAATTGAGTCACCTAAAACTGAAGGATCGGTTTTAAATGGCAGTGCGACGGTATAAGAACCCGAGGAATCACGTGTCGTAGAAGACTTGTAAATATTTTCACAAGCCTGCTCCTCCTGACTGAGCAGTTCAGAGCGCGGAGTTGAAACTTCCTCAGTTTCCCAAAAACTTCTCACTAGCTCTTCCAGCGGCTGGCCAGTGAAGGCGCACAGTGCATGAGAAGGCGAGCGGGCGGTGCGGGGTGAGCGTGCGGTGCGGGGCGAGCGATGTATAACGGGAGCATTACCCATTAAAATAAAACCTAACGAAGTTTGTATAGCGTCAGGTGTACCTGGTGGTCCTCGGACCTGACCAGGCAGCAAAAGGCGAGGAAACCATTTAGCGCCAATTAACATTTCCACCTCTCCAGGTTCGGAAAATGTATCATCAGCGAGCGGGGTGCGAGCGAGATAGTCTAACATCGACCTATCGACAAGTGACGTAGGTAAGCGGTCCGTAATATTATCCACAACCAGCGGATGCAACTGAAAAGAAATATTACGATCGAAGCGGGAGTGAATTAAAATGTTTGTAAAACCCTTTACAGTTTTTGAGGAACCACCGAAACCATTCACAGTTATTTGATCGTTCAGCGCACTAACATTCAATGATAAACGATCACATAACCCTTTTGTAACAAAATCTTTCATAGACCCATTACCAATTAATGCACGAACAGTGTATTCAACGCCATCTACATTTTTCACTACGACCCGGGCTGTCGCGAGTAACACGGTCTCAGCGGGTCGATGCAGCGATGTATTTGAATGCGAGCATAGCGACATCTGTGGCGCGGCATCGTCACTCGATGCACTCGGAGCGAGAACGGAAGCGGCCGTCAATGGCGCAGTGGCGGGTGTCATATCTTCACTGTTGTGGTGAGTTCGGGATTCGAATGCGGCAGCGGAAGCATTTTGATTAAAATGCAAAAGTGTATGATGCGATTTAGCTTGACAAACACCGCAATGGTTTGTTGATTTACAAGCAGCAGTTTTATGATTAAAACTCAAACAATTACAACAGCTGTTATTTGTTTTAACCACATGATAGCGTTTCTTTGGGCTTAATTTTAAAAATTCCGGACAGCGATAAAACTGTTCGTGTCCAGATTTCGAACACAACGAGCAAACATTGGTTTTATTTGAAGTGACAAAAGATTTTGTAGGTTTTGGTTTATCGATTTTGGGAACGGGTGGAGCAGAATATTTATGATAGTTATTTTTATTATAACTTGACGAAGGAAATGAACTGCCATCTGTCCGTTCATTAATTTTTACCTGTTCTTTAATGAACCTTATTAAACTTTCATAAGTCGGAAGTTTTTCTGTTCTCACGGAATTTTCGAAAAGTCGAGCAGTTTCTTAATCAATTTTTTGCAAAGCCAAAAATAGAAAAATAAAATCTTTTTTGTCCTTCATATTTAACCTATCAAAGGCACAGATTGAAGATGAAAATTTGTCGAGAAAATGATTGAGACTATCAGCTGATGCTGAAGTCAGCGGTTTCATGTTGATAATTTGTTGCAAATAAGTTGTTGCGAGTGAGCGGATATCTTGGTATTTGTCAACCAAGGTAGAATAAATGAGCATATAATTATCTGCGGTTGGTGGAATATCTGAAATGCTGGTTAATGCTGACTTTGAAAGAACGCCGATTAGGTAAAACACCTTATCTGAGTTGTTCAAACTTGTATTGTTATGAACAGCGTTGTTATAGCATTCGAAAAACGTAGGCCAATTTTTCAGCTCACCATCAAAAGTAGTCAAATTAATGGGCGGCAATTTTAATGTAGGCTTATTCCCAACGTTTTCTCTGACTTGTCCTTTCAATTCTTGCATTGTTCTTTTAATCGCAGAATAAACATCTTCGAAGGCAATAAAGGCATTATACTCCGGATCAAATTCAGGGTCATATTGCATTTTTTCCAAGTTCAGTTCATCAACTGACTTCAAGTAATCCGATCTCAGCTGTTCAATATTACACGCAGTATTGAGAAACCGGTTCTGCAATTTCTTTGAGGATATATTGCGGGATGCATCGTATGTATTTTGCAAGCAGTTGAAAAATGTTTGAACGCGGGCTTCTAATAATCTCACCTTGGGAGGAGCAACCTCTTCCTTATCTTTACCCATAGCGGATTTATAAAAATAAATATAGCGGAAGAAATAAAATAAAATAAATGCTGATCCGTTAAAGATTAATTGCGAGCGGCAATATTACAATAGCAAATGGAATAATAGGCGGTGAAATATTGTAGGAAATAATATGTAATATGTAGGTAGACACAACTCGAGCACGAGGTGAACTCGACTTTAATCTGAAACACTGATCCGCGCGCAAGCGAAAATGAACGTAATAGGAATGAAACTAGGAGTGAGATCTGCATACAATATTATTAGGTTGTTTACAACAATTTTTACTGGATTTAATTAATTATATCTTTCTTTACCGTTTAGGTTATGCAGTTTATTCGATACGAAATTTAGATTGAACGACGTGGTACATTCAAACGTATAAGCAGACGAATAAAAATAGGTAGTAAAATTTATAACCAAACGAGGTTACAGCGGGAATGAAGTACATATGCAAACTTCGAATAATTTTACTATCCGTAGGTGATTAAGATTATTCATCCAGGCACGATAGGACCATTTTGGGGTGTATGAGCCACAGAGGACTCCTAGAAATGCGGTTGTTGCGTAAATTATTTTATTGCAAATAGATAGAAAGGCGGGATGAAACAGAACCACTTCTAGTCTTCGACACACTCAAAAATACGACAAACCAAAAGAAATCCTTGGAAAACACTCACAGGTTGATGGCATCCGTACTCAGCACACCAAGGCCTTGGGTTTCTGGTGAATGGGGGCGAACACACCAGCGTGGTGGTTCGCGCACTGCGATCCAAATGTCTTTAGCACAGGTTCACGAGATCGTTCCAATAGTTTGTTGTTGAGAGGTCACAAAACACTCCTAGGAGGTAAAAACGTCCAAAATTATAATGTTCAAAGAATACGTTCACTCGAGGACGTGTGGCGCGTCTCGCGATTCAAACGGAACAGGAAGCACTGGCAGCGAGCTGTATTCGCGCGCTGCTTAACGTTTTTGATAACTGTCACATGCATGCGGTAGGTAAAAAATTAAGTCCATGCATGCTGAAGCGTTTCCGGTCAATTGGAATGCCTTCTTTTAAAATGTGAGAAAGATTTTGAAGTGGCCCAACTATGGCCTGTGGCCTGACTATTAAGACATATAGACTTACTATATCGGATGGATAAGCAGAAGCGTAAATAAATCCGTTAAATAGCTATCTAGCTGTTTTTTTGACTCTTGAAATATCAGCCCTTATTTTACCAAGCCATCTGTAATTTACTGAGAATAGTAAGGATGCAGGCATGATCTCAAAAGAATAAACCAAATCAGAAGCAGCGTTATGAGAAATTCGTAGCACCGCTGCTTCTACCTCTCCCCTGTCATCACTAATGCATTCATTAGATCGAAAACCTCGGTGACTGTCCGCCACTGCCGATTCCCCCATCAGGTGCCCAAGTAATCCCCTCGAGCGATATTCATTTTACAACGTTTTACATCCATGTAAAGAAGTTTCGTTTACAAAAACCGGCCAAGTGCGAGTCGGACGCCCACAAAAAGGGTTCCGTACCATAATACAAAATTTAACACGAAATAATCACATTTTGTGTATGTTAATTTTTATTATTTTTTTATTTTGCCTATTCGGTGTTGTAGCGGCAAAATAAATACATACTCTGTGAAAATTTGAGCTGCCTACCTATCACGGCTTAAGAGATACAGCCCTGTGACAGACGGACGGACGGACAGACGGACGGACGGACGGACGGACGGACGGATGGACGGAAGGCGGAGTCATCGTAATAGGGTTCCGTTGGCACCCTTTGGGTACGGAACCCTAACAACTACAGAGTGCCTGCGCAGAGCGACCGGCTGGTGGAGGCGGCGTACTCGATGCGGTGGTTGCGCACGGCGCCGCGCGAGCGGCGGAGCACGCTGCTGTTTATGGAGCGTGCGACGCGCCCCATACGACCCAATGCCGGCGTAATCATACCACTCTCCATGAACACTTTTATGAAGGTATGTTTGAAAAATGTTACGGCTTTTCACGCGGCAGTCGTCTGCTGCACGAGCACGAGCGCGGCGGATGCCTCCTTGACAACGGGCTGAATGATTAGCTCGAAACGTCGGAGAATATCTCTTCCTGCCGCGTGAAAAGCCGTAACATTTTTTTAAACATGTCTAACGACCGCGGTAACCTCAAAAGTACTTTTATGAAGGTTGTCTCTTTCATATTTAAGTTTGATATCTGTACAATCGTTTCCTCTCAATTGTATACACTGGAAAGAGAAGGAATTCCAAAGTCCCTTTTAATCTGTGGTTGACGTCAGCATGACAGAAAGAGATATCAAAGCCTCTATTTCCGGTATATAGATTTCAGAAGAAACCACCGTCCAGTTGACGAAATGACCGTACATCAAAGACGGCAATATCTTTGAAGTCAATGTCCGCAACGCAGTTGAAGCGTTAAATAAATGTATGCAGGTATAGTCTTAAACACTGGCATTCATTACGGGAGTGGGGACTGTAGGAGAGTTCCAAATTATGGGTATAAAACAGCCGGTGGCGAAATTGGTAGACGCAATACCCACGAAAGGTATGTTTTGTTGATTCGGCTCTAGCCTTGCAGTTATTCATAAAGTAGTTCTTTTTAGTCGGCTCTATCTTCAATTAATGTGTCCTTGCTTCGCGGTCGATTATAAATACATACCTATCACATTCCTTAAATAAAATATATTTGTTTATTACATTTTGTCATTTTTCAGTCCACATCCATCGGCATGGTCTATTACCCCAACACACCGCATTCACGAAGGAATAAGGTTCCATGCCAGGACCTTCCCTTTATGAGCACGGCTGCATTGAACTGGTCTATCCAGACCCGAACAATTTTTCATTGCCGTTTGAACGGTCTTTTCATTCAATGCGATGGTACCCACCCTGGTAGGCTTAACCCTTACCACCTATAATTTTATATGGATTTCGAACTATGGAATAGCCAGTATTCGTAGCGAAATGCCCATATCCAACTCAGACAAAGAAATTAAGTGGTCCATGAGCCAACCGGGGATTGGAACCCGTGAAATCTGCCATGGAAAACTAATTCCGGAGATCTCTGAGCCGCTAATACTATATCTATACTACTCTACTAATACTAATAATACTAATAATACTACTCTACTATATCCGTGTGCTTTCAGATCCTGAAGTCTTCATACACATTTTATGCCCTTCTCCGGGAGATGAAATAAAAGTAACGTCTCTACGAGTACATTCCTGGACGCGTCCAATAAAGATATTGTTTTGTTATATGTTAAAGATCAGAGTGGTCAGTCTGAGTTCTCACCTAAATTGGCGTTTACGGAACTTCGAAGTTACGTAAAAACGTCAAAAAAATCCTAAATCCAAAATAACACCATAAAAATATTTACTACTTATTCTGTGGTTTTACTTCTTCAAGCCGTCAATATCAAACTCGGACTTCCGCCGACAGTGAGTAAGCTGTAAAATCAAGCTCAGACTCGCAAATGGTAGTTCGCTGAGCGCCCACTGCGCGCGCTCCTCAATTTCTCCATACATTTGAAAACGCCAGTCGATCGGTTTGCCGTAAACGCCAATTTAGGTGACAACTGGGACTACAGAGCCGGTAGTCTCGGCTCTCACCTAAATTGGCGTTTACGTAACTTTGAAGTTCCGTAAAAACGTCAAACTCCATACAAGTTTTTACTAGATATTCTGTGGTTTTACTTCTTCAAGCTGTCAAAGTCAAACTCGAACTTCCGATTTGTATGAAAACGCGGAGTCGACGTAAACGGCAATGTCGACGTATTTACGGCAACGTTGAGTAAACTGTTAAATCAAACTTGAACTCGCAAATGCTGCGCGCGCTCTTCAATTTCTCCATACATTTGCAAACGCCAGTCGATCGGTTTGCCGTAAACGCCAATTTAGGTGACAACTGGGACTACAGAGCCGGTAGTCTCAGCTCTCACCTAAATTGGCGTTTACGTAACTTTGAAGTTCCGTAAAAACGTCAAACTCCATACAAGTTTTTACTAGATATTCTGTGGTTTTACTTCTTCAAGCTGTCAAAGTCAAACTCGAACTTCCGATTTGTATGAAAACGCGGAGTCGACGTAAACGGCAATGTCGACGTATTTACGGCAACGTTGAGTAAACTGTTAAATCAAACTTGAACTCGCAAATGCTGCGCGCGCTCTTCAATTTCTCCATACATTTGAAAACGCCAGTCGATCGGTTTAGGTGACAACTGAGACTACCGGCTCAGGAAACATTTGGGCTGGAGTGTTTTCATATCCTAATAATGATATTGTTTTTGTAATATGTTTAAGATCCGATTAAGTTGCACTTTACATTGTGGCCCAGCCTCAGTGGCCCAGTTTGTCAGCCTCAGTGGCCCAGTGGCGCGACACTTTGGCGATCGCTCTCCGAAGTTAAGCAACGCTGGGTCCGGTCTGGTCTTGGATGGGTGACCATTCGACCGTTGAGAGAGGCGGGCCGTGGTTCGGATTCCACGTTAAGCTGTAGGTCCCCTTCCTTACTTACTAGGTGGTAGGGTTTATCCCGCCCGGGTTGGTACCATCGCATTGGATGAACGATGGTCGAAGCGGCAATGAAAATTGTCCGTGTTTTCCATCCAGTTCAATGTAGCCGTGCAATATAAGGAAGGTCCTGGCATGGCACCTAGTTCCCATGTGGTGTGTTGGGCTAATACCATGACAGAACTTGTGGTATTAGCCATCCATGTCCAGTCACATAAAAAAAAAACCCATCATGGTACGAAATTATATCAATCGGTACTCAGTAGAGTGCGTGTTACGTTTTATTACTTCTATGTGTTTCCTCATCTGATTTGACATGGTTTCATGCTTGCATATAAAATTACTCAATTCCATAAAAATGTCATTGTGTTATTGTTCGTTGTTTATTCATCATCAATAGGCAGCCCACTGCACTCGGATTTGTCATATCTTTAACCGACTTTAAAAGGAGTAGGTTCTCAATTCGTCGAAATCTTTTTTTATCATAAGCCAGCAATACATACATTAAATTAATATTAAGGTGGCCCAACCCGGCGGCCTCAACTCATTTGCGGGCACGGTACAATACCGTGCTGTTGCGCTCTGGGAACTTCTTTGTTTCTAAGAATAAGACAGGCTCCGTGATGAGGAAGATGCAACCTGTTCACAAAAAAGACAATGTGCATAGTGTATGGTTTGGTAAGATTTACGAAAATTTTAATTTCAAAACGACTTATAGCTAAAAGTAAACCACGACCGCTGTAGTCAAAAAATCTAACAAAAACCAAATAGATTATAAATCTTGATTAAATAAGCTATGTCTGATGACTAATCTTTTTAAGATATTCTTACTTTATCATTGCGTAATCCATCTCCAAAGTTATTGTATAAAACGCGCGAAAAATCCGAACTTTCGGACGTTATAACATGGAAACCAAACACAATTTGACAATGACAATTGTCATCAGACATCTACTTCAATCAAATAAAGCTATTTTGAGCAAAATTTTGGATCTCTGACAAGAAATATAGGCGTGATCTTCTTTCCCCTTTTGTATGGGGAGATGAGCGGGTTGGGCCACCTTAATTCACAAACATGTAACGTTCATGCCCTACTCAAGTATTTCCATTACTTTACATCAAATTTTCACAATTTTATTCATGATTTTTCAATAAGTAGCTACTGTTTTATGCTAATAATATACCCCCTACTATAGAACAACTTGTTTTGGTCATTCACAAAGTAAACCACCAACCAAAACCATCAAAAAGCCACACCAGTTATTTTAAAACACAGGTTTGTACTTTATTCAGTACAAAAAAAACAAGTATTGATTGGTTTAGTACATTCCGTTACTGTTATTTGGTATATTCTTATGTACACATGCTAACAGCTTTGTTCGCTAATCAAATAAAAAGAAAATGTTTTTTTTATGTTAAGGTGGCCCAACCTGGCGGCCTCAACTCATTTGCGGGCACGGTACAAAACCGTGCTGTTGCGCTCTGGGACCTTCTCTGTTTCCAAGAATAAGAAAGGCTCCGTGATGAGGAAGATGCAACATGTCCACAAAAAAGACAATGTGCATAGTGTATGATTTCGTAAGATTTACGAAAATTTTAATTTCAAAACGACTTATAGCTAAAAGTAAACCACGACCGCTGTAGTCAAAAATCTAACAAAAACCAAATAGATTATAAATCTTGATTAAATAAGCTATGTCTAAGACTAATCTTATTAAGATGTTCTTACTTTATCATTGCGTAATCCACCTCCAAAGTTATTGTATAAAAAGCGCGAAAAATCCGAACTTTCGGACGTTATAACTTGGAAACCAAACACAATTTTACAATGGCAATGGTCATCAGACATCTAGTTTAATCAAATAGAGCTATTTTGAGCAAAATTTTGGATCTCTGACGAGAAATATAGGCGTGATCTTCTTTCCCCTTTTGTATGGGGAGATGAGCGGGTTGGGCCACCTTAAGCGCGGCATATGGCGTACGCCAGGACAACATACTGTAGGTACCCGACGACGCCCAAGGGATCTCGAACTTATAGGGGGGCTACGAAAACCATGTCGGCCGGCCAGGTGCTTCTTCACACCATGTTTGAAGGACGCCAGGTTGTACTTTGGGAGAAATACTTTGGAAGGGAGTTCGTTTCATAGTTTTTCGAAGGATCTAGAAGATTGGCGATAATGGGTCATAGTTTTTCTACCGATCGGATACGAAGATTATTGCAACCGCTATAGACAATTACAAACATAGGATAATTAAGTAATCTTTGCTTAGATATCTATTGTAAAATTGCATATTTTTTTTTCCTAAAGTTATAAATAATAGTGTGCTCTTGTAAACTATACATCTGATTAGGTATAATATAGTTATATTTGATGCACCTAGAACAAAAGGATTATTTTTATTTCCGATACCGAGAAGAAACTAACAAAAAATAATGAAAAAATCACAAACTTGCTTGCGTTGCTTTTCCCATCATGACAACTGGTAAATTTCAGTTCAGTTAACCGCCGTTTTCACCACCTGAAATTCGGTACCTAGTTAACTGTCGGTTACATTGCATATTTATATGGTGTAACTTTGGGTTTTTCGTAGCCGGGTGTGGTGCAAACGGGCGTAACTCGTCGTTTGACGTTGGCATGGTACGAAACACAACTAAACGTCATATTTATCGTCGTTACATTACAAAAAGAAAATCACTTCATCAAATTTATATTCTGTAAACGTTTATATTTATCTTACACCATTTTATCTAAAATAAATATCTTTCAAATGTATATTTTCATTTTTATCACAACATAATTTTCTTATAAAATAAATAGAATATAAAACATGCATTTAAAAAAAAATCTTTACGAAATTATTACATGATATTATATATATTTTTAGGTGCGTTCATTGTTTCATCCTACTTTTTCTAGATTACCAGCATTGAATAGGACACGTGTTGGTATTACTTTGTCTCCCGTAGAAGGGCATAGAATGAATACGAAGACTTCAGGATCTGAAAGCACACGAATCTGGTTGAGAATGAGGAACAATTCTATTATTAACATTTGAGCTTCGATAAAATCAACGATTTTTCCTTGATAGAAAAATCCTTGATAGAAGCCCCCAGTGATGGAGAGATTCATTTATTTATTTATTTGGTATGCCAACAACATTATACACAAAACAGTTACATGCATTTATGTGCATGAACCACCACAACCACACTTAACAAATTTAGAGTGTACATGTTTCACTTATAGGCCTGCATAGCTTCCTCACAAGTAAATATAACACAATCAATTTATGTATTTGGCATGAAGAAGGACTTGCGCACAAAAACTAGAATATGTAAGAAATCAATAACTGAATAAGAGAAAGATTAACAAACAATGATGAAAGAGACCGGTGATACCATGATTTAGGTCAATTTACTCATATTAAGCACAATGCCAGGAATGCCGTCAGGACCATTACTCTTCAAAGTTCTAACTTTCTTAAACATTTGAATATCAGTCCATATAGGGTGCTTCTGGGTGATCCTTGGTTCCTTCATATAAATGCTACGATGTGATATCGAGATAGGAGCTTCACCCTTGCCATCCAACGTAGAGTATTCGCCTTATTCTTCGCGAGGATAGCGAGTGATCCATCAGACCGTTCCAGGGGAGATGTAGAAGAGTGACAGAGGTTAAGACAAATCGAATTGGCGAGAGACCAGAATGCACGGCTGTCCAATGGGTAGCGCACTAGTCTCCCGCCAATCTTACGATCGTGCTTAAACTTGACCACGGTAAGCGTTAGCTTGGAGGACTTGGAATAAATATCTCCTACATTTAGTGCACGCCTTCCCTCAACGGTAAGTTTCTGCAGCCTTTGTCAATAGGCGCGATTTTTTGTCTTAACCCGTAGACGGCCTTTGCGGTTGAACCAGGGCTTGTGATTACCACCCACCGTTACAACAGAGGAAGGAATGAGGTAATCTATACCCCGTTGTATCAGCTCGGCACTAGACTCGGCGCAGCTCGATGGGTTCGGATATGTATGACATATTCCTATGAAAGAATGAACATCTTCCCATCGACTTGTAGTACCAGACTGCGTGGACTTGGCGCACGTGCAGTCGCGACTTGAACCGATTGCAAAGTACAGGATACCAGACAGTGGTCAGAGCTTCCAAGGGGCGCTCTAACACTTAGTTGGTATCCTGTAGGTCGCACTAGGTACAACGTCACAATCGTTGGGCATTGCCCATCTTATAAGTTACGGGGTAATCGATATTGGTGGTGTTTTGAGTTAAATACAATTTTGACAACCAGTCAGATCTCAATAAACTTAGCACTTAATTTGTGGAATTATGAGAACACAACCTTCATAAAGGTGGGTATTGAGAGTGGTATGATGGTGCCGGTGGTGGGTCGCACGGGCCGCCTCGCGCGCTCCATGAACATGAGCGTGCTCCGCTGCTGGCGCGGCGGCGTGCGCAGCCACCGCATCGAGTACGCCGCCTCCACCAGCCGGTCGCTCTGCGCAGGCAGCACCCTGCACTTGTACTGGAGAGAGATACGCGTGCACACGGAGAGCGGTATGGCGGCCCCGGTGGGGGGTCGTACGGGCCGCCTCGTGCGCTCCATGAACATGAGCGTGCTCCGCTGCTGGCGCGGCGCCGTGCGCAGCCACCGCATCGAGTACGCCGCCTCCACCAGCCGGTCGCTCTGCGCAGGCAGCACCCTGCACTTGTACTGGAGAGAGATACGCGTGCGCACGGAGAGCGGTATGGCGGCACCGGTGGGGGGTCGCACGGGCCGCCTCGCGCGCTCCATGAACATGAGCGTGCTCCGCTGCCGGCGCGGCGGCGTGCGCAGCCACCGCATCGAGTACGTCGCCTATACCAGCCGGAAGGCGAGAAGCTGTCATTAACATTTTGTTTACACATATGCAGTTTGACAGGCGCTCGTAACTTCTCGTGTTCGGTTCATGAGTGCATACACTATTATCGCTTGCTAAGCATACGGGCTGTCCCCAGCGCTCGAGAACCTTTTATTACTGTGTATCTTATTTTTAGAAAATGTATTTTAGGTACCCACGCGGATCACCAGTTGAGAACAATCTCCTTCGAGAATCCCCCGAATTTTCCAGAAATTGTCCTAATCTGAACAGCCCGAGAGGAAAACGCATAATCCGCTCGCCATGGAAGTAGGTAAGTGGCGCCATCTGTTGACTAAGCTCGGTCAGCGGGCGAATGCTTTTCGGCCTCGCAAACGGCGCGTTCGTAATAATAGCATTTAACTTGACACACTTTTATCTACAAAATAAACACAAGATCTTCGATTACAATCTTGTTAAGATTCCTACAGAAAATAATCACGTGCATGTTTACCTCGATTGTGAGTTCGTTGCCATAGTAACAGAAAATGAAGAGCTCCGTGAGGATGCAGCTCATGTACAGCAACATCGAGAAGAACTCCACCGACGCCGGGTTTAGCTGAAACATTTCATATTCTCCGGAAGCAACTGGTTAGAGCTTGCATATACAGAGTGTTTCATAAGTCATGAAAGGGGATTATAGAGAAAGTCATTTGCAATCATAGACGTAGCATAGCGCGCTGTGCCAAAGGCTGTGCTTATAACACGAACATGTGGGAGTGAGACGTCAAATCAAGCTAACTACTAATAACTACTTATCTCATGCTCAATATGGATACAGAAAAAATAAATCCACTAATATGGCCATCAGAAAATTAACTAATGACATTCTAAACCATTTAAACAACGGAAAACATTGTGCCGGTGTTTTTTGTGACTTAAGTAAGGCTTTTGACTGTGTAGATCACAACATCCTATTAAATAAATTAGAGTACTATGGCATACGAGGGTTACAATTAGAGTTGTTAAAAAGTTATTTAAGTAACCGTAAACAATATGTAGAAGTGACTTACGTAAATGAAAGGAACGAGGTGTCAACAGCTAAATCAGAAGTAACGAATATCACTAAAGGTGTACCACAAGGATCGGTCTTAGGTCCGTTACTCTTTTTAATATTTATTAACGATTTGCCCATTAACGTGTCTAGTGCTGTTTACTTGTTTGCGGATGACACAAGCGGAATAGCAGTTGCTGACAGCAAAGAAAAATTAGTAGAAAACCTAAGAATATGTATACAAAATTTAGAATACTGGTTTTTTAACAACAAACTAATACTTAATAAAGCAAAATCGATATACATTATTTTTCAGAAATCTATTAATTATAAAGAGCCAGACACTAGTGACTTCGAACTAGAGAAATGTAAAGCAACAGAATTTTTAGGGGTCACTTTTGATAATATAATGTCATTTCAACCACATGTAGATAACATAGGAAATAAAATAGCCTGTGCATGTTATGCTATTAGAACAATTAGAAAATCTGTCGACACAAGTACGTTAAGAATAATATATTTTAGTTATATAGAATCGATTTTAAGGTATGGACTGGATGTATGGGGTAATAATTGCAATGTAAAAAATAATATTCTCAAACTTCAGAAAAAGGTTATTCGAATAATTTGTGGTGCGAAATATGATGATACTTGCCGGCCCCTTTTTGTGAAATTAAAAATAATGACAGTAATTTCGTTATATATATTCATATTATGCATAGAAATCCATAAGATAAAGGAAGATTTGGAAAAAGTAAAAGAAGTACAAAGGTATAACTTAAGAAATAATGAAAGTTTTAGACAAAAAGGACCTAAATGTTTATTATTTAAGAATTCATTTGATTATTTAGGAGTTAAAATTTACAATCATTTAAATATATCGATTAGAAATAGTAATACGTTGACCGATTTTAAGATTAAGTTGAAGGAATATTTATTGTGCCACCCATTTTATAATTTAGAAGAATTTTTCAATGACTCTGATAGCAATTAAGACTTACATATAATAAGGATAATAATATATATAACATTTGATTTTGCCATATTATAGTTTTTTAATAATAATGATTTTCAAGGAATATTTAATTTAATTTAAATGTAATTTTTTGTATAATTATAATTGTAATTTTCAATAATTTGTGAATTTAATGTAATGATTTTATTTTAATGTATTATACCATGTGCACGGCCCGCAAGGGTTATTTATGCTCAATAAATATAAAAAAGTACCACTATCACGAGTTAGAGGGGAGATGGAACACATCTGCCCGATGAGGCAACTTCTGAGCCGATAGTCTAAGATGTCACCTAAATTGGCGTTACGGCAAACCGAACGACTGGCGTTTTCAAATGTATGGAGAAATTGAAGAGCGCGCGCAGCCCGAGCTTGATTTGACAGCTTACTCAACGCTGCCGTAAATACGTCGACGTTGCCGTTTACGTCCACTCCGCGTTTTCATACTAATCGGAAGTCCACGTTTGACTTTGACAGCTTGAAGAAGTAAAACCACAGAATATCTAGTAAAAACTTGTATGGAGTTTGGAGAAAACGCCAGTCGATTGGTTTACCGTAAACGCCAATTTAGGTGAGAACTTAGACTGGCCACTCTGAAATCGTTATCAATGCATAGGAGTCGCGCTCATGGAATGTGAAATGTTTTTTTGTGATTGTTATATGATTGCGCTAGTTTTCCTCGAATGAAGCAATTTATGGATTGTTTAGTGAACGGGAGTAAAAAACCCAGACAAAAACCCTTTTTTGATGGTATATAAAGGGTGACCCACTGATTATTTATCGATCAAATTTCTTAACTTTTCCTGAATATTTCAAAGTAAAACTAAAAATCATAGCTTCATATCATTATTATTAAGCTACTTAGCGATGTTTTTTCAGTAAAAAAGAAATTTTAGCACATTTCGGTCTCATCTGTCAATTGTGTCTGTATTTGTGTAGGTATGTATGTTTGCAATCGAATTATCCCACAATTGGTTACACAATTTTCAATGCTAAATTTACATAATATGTAAATACGTGCACGATCTGTGATTGTAGATAATTAAAAAAAACATATAAATCCATCCTTATTTTACGCCTGAAGAAGAAAGAAGAAAGATCTAAAACTATAATACTAAACAGAGACAATGCACTCTAGCCTTAGTCGCCTCTCACTACACGGTCGGGGAAAAGGGGGCATTGGGGACCACTTATAACGTAGTGGTCGGGGAGAAATTCATTGGGGGCCCCTTATAACGTAGTGGTCGGGGTGAAATTCATTGGGGACCACTTATAACGTAGTGGTCGGGGAGAAATTCATTGGGGACCACTTATAACGTAGTGGTCGGGGAGAAATTCATTGGGGACCACTTATAACGTAGTGGTCGGGGAGAAATTCATTGGGGACCACTTATAACGTTATGCTCGGGGAGAAATTCATTGGGGACCACTTATAACGAAGTGGTCGGGGAGAAATTCATTGGGGACCACTTATAACGTAGTGGTCGGGGAGAAATTCATTGGGGACCACTTATAACGTTATGCTCGGGGAGAAATTCATTGGGGACCACTTATAACGTAGTGGTCGGGGAGAAATTCATTGGGGACCACTTATAACGTAGTGGTCGGGGAGAAATTCATTGGGGACCACTTATAACGTTATGCTCGGGGAGAAATTCATTGGGGACCACTTATAACGAAGTGGTCGGGGAGAAATTCATTGGGGACCACTTATAACGTAGTGGTCGGGGAGAAATTCATTGGGGACCACTTATAACGTAGTGGTCGGGGAGAAATTCATTGGGGACCACTTATAACGTTATGCTCGGGGAGAAATTCATTGGGGACCACTTATAACGAAGTGGTCGGGGAGAAATTCATTGGGGACCACTTATAACGTAGTGGTCGGGGAGAAATTCATTGGGGACCACTTATAACGTAGTGGTCGGGGAGAAATTCATTGGGGACCACTTGCAAAGTGATAAGTAAAAAAAAGCAAAAGTACGTCTGTGATCTTGTAAGCTGTCATGCAGATGATCCAGCCACTGACGGCGAACTGGAAGAGAATGACCCCGCCGAATATGTCCTGCAGCTCGCGGGATGCTCTGTACAATAGAAAACATTGTCAAACTATGAATGAAATGTGCGGATGAGACAAGATAATAATTAAAAAAACCGGCCAAGCAGGAGTCGGACTCGCACACGAAGGGTTCCGTACCAACGTAGAAGATTTTACACAAAATAATTGAATGAAGGCCACCCTATAATTTTCATTATTTTTATATTTTACCTATTTGTTGTTATAGCGGCAAAATAAATACACATTCTGTAAAAAATCAGCCACCTGTCTATTACGGTTAATGAGATACAGCCCTGTGACAGAAGGGCGGACGAACGGACGGACTGCGGAGGCTTAGTAATAGGGTTCCGATTTCACCCTTAGGGTACGGAAACCTAAAAAAGCAATGGCCTATAAACATGCCCTGCAGCCGCGCAGAGAGCGTTTGCTGCAACAATATACGTCATATTATTCAACTGGTGAACCAAGCTATCCAAAAATAAAATAAATATGAAAATTTAGAACATTTTCAATACAAGCCGTGCGGTGTTTTGTACGAAATATCATGAAATCATCAGTGAATGCACCTCGGAAACGGCATTAGCACAGCTCGACAGATCCATAGCGTCGAAACAAGTGCCTCGAGGGGAAGTAGGATATGTCAGCCTCAGCCTCAGTGGCCCAGTGGCGCGACACTTCGGCGATCGCTCTCCGAAGTTAAGCAACGCTGGGTCCGGTCTGGTCTTGGATGGGTGACCATTCGACCGTTGAGAGAGGCTGGCCGTGGTTCGGATTCCATGTTAAACTGTAGGTCCCCTTCCTCACTTACTAGGTGGTAGGGTTAATCCCGCCCGGGTCGGTACCATCGCATTGGATGAACGATGGTCGAAGCGGCAATGAAAATTGTCCGTGTTTTCCATCCAGTTCAATGTAGCCGTGCAATATAAGGAAGGTCCTGGCATGGCACCTAGTTCCCATGTGGTGTGTTGGGCTAATACCATGACAGAAGGTGTGGTATTAGCCATCTATGTCCAGTCAAATAAAAAAAAAATATTTACTGCGGCGACTTGTTTTGACCCGCCCGTGAGGGTGCCCTTACATACGCAAATCATAGAATAATTCCAAAGGAATTAAAGCAAGGCTTTATAATTAATTTTAGTTTCAGCGACATCTGAATTTGAAGCATTGTAATTAGATTTTGAAAATAATCCGAAAAAGTATTCGACAATCGTCGGAAGCAGGATTCCAGGATACTTTTTCGGATTATTTTCAAAATCTGATTACAATGCTTGCTCAAATACTTTACTATACTAACGAATACTATACTATACTACTAATACTGTACTATACTATACTCAAATGAATGAGTATAGTAATTGCGCGGCGAACTATGAACTTTCGGTCTTTGCGGTTGAGACACTTGGCCCTTGGAGCGAGGACGCAGTCGCGCTTTCTACCAAAATCGAACAACTTTTGATAGAAGCTTCGGGCGACCTTCGAGCAGCGCATAAGCCAGGCGATACAGCGGGGAAACGCTGCCTCCGTTATGGGGACAATGTCATCTGTCCCCATGAAAGAATATTTTAATTTGTGATTATGATTTTCATTTTTAGTTTCTTAATATTTTATCAAATGAATGAGATAACGGTAATGTCGTATCCATTAAATACATAAAAATATCTGGCTTTATAATGTATTTGGATATTCACTGTTATTTCTAGCCAATGACATTTAATTGCCATTCTCCTTTCACGAGTTTCTTATTGATCATTGTACCAAGCTGATGTGCTTCTTCACTATTTAAGTTACATGAGTAAATAAGACTTTCTTTGGATATGCGACTTTGGTTGGAGAAAATCTAAACTCACCCAATAACCATGTTGTAATGCTCCATGCATCGGTTGAATTCCCTTGTGAAAACCAAATCCATGGTCTCGCCATTGCTGCGGGCGATCTCAGCGCTAGCTTCAACCAGGCACTCAAGGTTGAATCTACAATCATATTTTCTATCAAATAAAACTTAATTGGAGCAGCTCGTAGCTCAGTGGCGGGGCAATTTGCCTTGCATGTCAAAGGTTATGGGTTGAAATCCCCTCCCCGTAGTTGTACCACTTTATTCTTGCTTTTGAGTTGGATAAGTGCACTTCGTCACGATTGCGAGCTGTACGATCCCATGGTTCGGAATCCATGTTAAACTGCAGGTCCCCTCCCCCACTCTGATGTGAGGGTTAAGCCCACCCGGGTTGGTACCATTGATTTGGAACAAGGAAGGTCGTAACTGTTAAGGCATTGTCCGTGTTTTCCATAAATTGCAATGCAGTCGGGCTCATGGAATATCCTGGCACGTCTCCAAATTCGTTCGGGAATGCGTTGTGCTGTGCTAATTCATGACGGTAGGTGTAGTTTAACATAAAAAAAACATCGTAAGAGGCTTTTTAGAAAGAAAATAAAGTACCTTAAAATTGTAACATGTGTTCGGCACAATGCAAAGATGGCGCAGACAAAAGCATCCATGCTTGTATTGGCGAATCCCTGCAATGCCTTCTGAAGGGACGTGTATGCTAGCATGCACTCAAACCTGTGATGACATCCAAACTGTTTGATGGGGTTGCCAAGAAGCATATACCATGGAGGTGAAGAATGTACCGCGGTACCAAGGTACCGCGGTACCAAGGTACCGCGGTACCAAGGTACCGCGGTACCAAGGTACCGCGACGTAGAAACATTTGTACTCAAAATAATGTATAAAGCATGGAGGTGACGTAATTAATAGGAGAACGGATGGAACTAACAAAAGTGTCGACACCTCATTTGTGCCGCGGGACGCGTCACGGCCGAATTCGACCTTTGTTTCGGCTCTCGCTGAATACATAATTACGAATGAAGAATGACGTAACGACCAACTGGTTTATTGAAAAATAATTATTTATTTAGTTATTCATTTATTTTACAAAAGGTACGCCAACAGTGTACACACGAAAACTTTATATAATAGCAAACATAGTGGGGGGCACATTCCTGGTGTGCATACCAATTAGTTATAGGCGAACACAACATTTCGGAACAGTGTCTAACACCGAGTGCACAATTTAAACATATTTAATAAAAACATAATATAATAAGTTGAAAACATCATAAACGAGAGAGTCTAGAAATAACCACGCAAAATCAAAGTAAAAGAAAAATAAAATAATGACATTTGAACAGCAGTTGAGTGACGGTTGAGATTTAATGATTCACAGTAATGCCTTGTAAGTCAATGCATAATGCTTAACACTACTTAGTTGGTCTTGAAATATGTCCACATCTGTGTTATGCGTGAGTTCATTAAAATCTTTCATTATTCTAGAAAGAACTCTCATCTTTACAAATGTGTACGGCGATATAACGTTGTAAGTCGCGTGGCGTCATTTTTTGCGCGCTCGTTGTGCGGAAGTTATTTCTCCATACATTCTTCACCTACATGGTATAAAGTCATTGCATGTGTGTAATTTTTTTTCTGAATTTAGGGTTTATCAATAGGCAAACTTGATATGCACATAAATTCCCTACAACAAGCAAACACCCTATAAACGATAAACACAACATGCACCAGCAACAAAACTTCTTTAATTTACAGTGATCGTTCTCAACATTGAAAAGTAACACAAACAGCTGTTGGATTTTCAAATCACTGCCTAGTGATGGATAATCATCATCATTCTTCATATTTATCGTCGCTTACATAAATCCGATAGTAAAATCAAACCCAGTTGGGAAATCATAAGAGAGGAATGTGGTATATTCGGAAATAAATTGGATGTCAGTGTGGCAATTGACAAAAATATCTTTTATTCAGCTAAAAAATTTAAATACCATTTCTCAACGATAGTCAACAATGTGGCCAAAGGTCTTAAAACAGATGATACTGCTATTCATTTATTAAAATCATATTGCCTACCAACTGAAAGCTGTTTCACATTGAACCCAGTTACGCCTCATGTAATAATTAAAAAAATCCGTAAAATCAAAATCAAAAGGTCAATGGATTTGTGGGGTCCATCTATTAGGTGAAGTAGGGTTTAGAGTGGCAAGCCGTGTGACAAGGTCAACGGATCTATTTAATATTCAATCTAGGTGCACAAATTCAGGAGAGCGCATACCATTACATAGAATGTGTCTCACGAATAATAATATGTTTAACTTGATTGACATTCATTCTCTCAGTCCATTAAGCTACAAGCGTGCAGTGCTGTCAACCCTCAGGTTGTTGGATTCATAGAAGAATAAGCTGTAGGTCTATAACCTTCCTACAAAGTTTTATGTTTTTTTTTATATAGATATACATAGCCTATTTCATCTGCTTGGTTTTTTTATTTTAATTTTTTTTTTGTGTTTAATTTTATTTTTGTTTAATTTTGTTTCATTTTCTTTTTCTCTTGATGCTTACTTTTATGTAATGTCTTATTAAGGATTTTTTTTTTATATGTTTTTCTCTAAAATGTTACATTTATAGTTTCAGATAAATATTTAACAATGTGTTGATATTTTCTGGATTAGTTGCTTTCGGTTTATAACTCCATTTTAACTTATGTGATGTATCTATTCTGTAATGTACTTGTGTGTCTTTTGCTGGTTGTATATGTAGTTAATTTTGATCTAAATATTTCTGTAAATAATTTGTGTGTACAACCGTTTTGGCGCCTTATAAATAAAATAAAAATAAAATAAAAAAATACTAACACTATTTAATAATTCATTCGTTACATTGCTCCTTTTCTGGCAGATATTTTTAACAAATATTTTATATATTACTGGTTCTTTCCCTGACTTCATTAAGATTAGTAAAATAATTCAAATTTACAAGAATGGAGCTAGGATAGAATGTAACAACTATAGGCCCATATCAATCCAGCTAGTATTATGTAAGATATTAGAAAAAAAATATACTTGATCAACTTGTAAAGTTTGAAGATACGCATAATATCCTAAATAAGAGTCAGTTTAGATTCCAAGCCCAAAACGGAACTAATGATGCAAATGCTAACCTTTTTACTTATGTACTTAATTCGTTGGAGAACCAACATAAAACGGTACGCATTTTCTGTGATCTCTCCAAGGCATTTGACTGCGTTCACCATGATTCACTAGTTAAGCTAGATGCTGCGTTCACTAGATAAGCTAAAGTTGCTTAGATCATACCTTTCAAATAGACGACATTTAATATGGGTAATCTCATGGTAAGCTCCTCTTATGCTGAGATTCAGAAACAGTTCTTGGGTCTTGGGACGATTCTCAAGTCTTCCGTCAGTCAAATTTGACATTACTTCCATACATAATGTCAACATTGACAGTGGGACATTGGGTTTTGAGAAATGTCTCAAGACCCAACAACTGTTTTTGAATCTCAGTATAAGAGGAACTTACCATGAGCATTTGAGTAGTATTCGAAATAACGAACATCAAAACAACATGGAGGTGAAGAAATAACCTTTTCTTCACCTCCATGCAAAAAAATAATTTTCTTTGAATCTTAGCATTAAGCCATCTGGGATGTTTTACAACACAACTTTTGGGCTTTGTGAATTTGTTGCTTTCTACCTCTCTTCTCATCTCTTTAATCTGGAAGTAAACAGCTACGATTCCCGCACTCACACTGGGCTCTCATCCGTATCATAGATCCCCGGAGTCCAGATCGTGAACTCCACATTGAGCCCCTGGATGTGGTCCAGGTAGGGGAACACCGCCCAGAGGAGGCACGTAAACATGGCGGCGCCCGTGTACGCTCGCAGCAGAGCCCTCATGCTGGCGGCCGTGCCCCGCAGGAACGTGCTGTGGGCGCGGTGATGCAAGTAATCCGCTCCTGTGGGCGGTTTGCTTGCATGTCAGCTATGTTGGCTGGTGCCAAGTTGTTCGGTTGGACGGCATCTCAGATTAAGGAGATCAAGGACTGCGAAGCTAGCAGTTGCGCCCTTCTAAGGTTGCGCCGGCCGATTCAGCCTGAGCCGAGATAGAGTCATATAAAAGCAATGGCGGTAATCTCCGCCATTTCTAATTTTACGAAAACTTAAAACCCTTTCTACTCTCTAAGACTTACCACATATCATGGAGGTTTCTTCACCTCCATGTATTGCCTATTTTGCTTTGAATATGAATAGAGAATGTCGCTTTTGCCTCACTGTAATATGATTGCTTGATGTAGATATTGCTGCCTTTGTTTTATCGTTTGGGAGATTGCCGCATTTTCTTTGAACTACTTAAATCCGCGAAACGATACACCGACTCCGCGTTTTCATACAAATCGGAAGTCCGAGTTTGACTTTGACAGCTTGAAGAAGTTAAACCACAGAATAAGTAGTAAGCATTTGCATGGGTTTTGACGTGTTTACGTAATTTCGAAGTTCCGTATACGCCAATTTAGGTGAGAACTCAGACTGACCTCTCTGTAAACAACACTTTATCTTTGTTTCTTTCCTATCAATTGTCTTACCGTCGAGTTTGTCAATGAGGGCCTGGATACGGTCGGCACGGAATCTAAAAACCAGAAGCTTGGAGATGCAGTCAAAGTGTGTTAACAGTATGAACGAGACCGCCACCACCTTGTCCAGGTCTTCCCATACCTGTCAAAAGATAGTGTCGTCATTTTCTTTCGCATCATTATGAAACGATCCGAGAGATGCTCTCTGAACACGACTGTAGCGGTCGTATTCAGATAGAACTTGTCAAAACTTAGAATTTCTTAGCACCTCACTAACCATACAAAAACCGGTTTAGTCCGGCGTATTAAAGTTAGTCCGCCCACTCTAAGTACGGCTGGAAGAGGTTGGCTGGAAAGTGGTAGATCACTTCTTATAACGTTTACAGCACCATCAGATACAATAACAGCCACACGTACAGTCCGTGCGACCGTCTCGCTCTACCCGGAGGGGCAAGAGAGAGACAGTAGAGTTCATCCCATGCTCACCTGCGCGGTGTAGATCACTTCTTATAACGTATACAGCACCACCAGATACAATACCAGCCACATGTACAGTCCGTGTGTCTGTCTCGCTCGACCCGGAGGGGCAAGAGAGAGACAGTAGTGTTCATTCCGTACTTACCTGCGCGGTGTAGATAACTTCTTATAACGTATACAGCACCACCAGATAAAATTCCAGCCACACATACAGTCCGTGTGTGTGTCTCGCTCGACCCGGAGGGGTAAGAGAGAGACAGTAGTGTTCATTCCGTACTTACCTGCGCGGTGTAGATCACTTCTTGTAACGTATACAGCACCACCAGATACAATACCAGCCACATGTACAGTCCGTGTGTCTGTCTCGCTAGACCCGGAGCGGCAGGAGAGAGACGGTAGAACCCGATCACTCTGAGGTTCCAGGAGTGTGGCTCCAGACATTGAGTAGAGCAGAATTTTGTAGTATTTTCGACCATCTTTGGAATGCCTTAAAGCTGTCGTAAAGCCACAGGAAATCTAAGATTTTTTTTTTTTTAAGAAAAGCATTATTTGTCATCGGCCTAGGCACAATTTCGCAAGGCGACTGACGATAAACTTTTTTTTTATGCAACTGGACATGGATGGCTAATCCCACAGAACTACCGTTATGATATTAGCCCAATACACTACATTTCCGAAGTAAGTAGGTGCCATGCCAGGACCTACCCTTTATGAGCACGGCTACATTGAACTGGATGGAAAACACGGACAATTTTTCATTGCCGTTTCGCCCAACTTTTTCATCCAATGCGATGGTACCAACCCGGGCGGGCTATATTCAAATGATGTGAAATGAATTTAAATATGTAATTAGTTTTATAGTTTGTTAAAATATGGACTTTGTCTGCAATAAATATTTTATTATTATTATTATTATTATTATTATTATTAAGCCCTACCACCTAGTAGGGGAAGGGAACCTACAGTTTTACATGGATTCCGAACCATGGAGAAGCTCTCATTCGTGACGAAATGCACTTATCGAACTCGGAAAGAGAAAGAAAGTGGTGCGTATTCGGGCGAGGAATTGAACCCAGGCCTCTGGTACGCGAGGCCAGTCCCCGCGCCACTAGGCTACGAGCCGCTCAGAGCCGCAACCTATTGTAGCGGGTTACTAAACAAGCCGTACAAAACTTAAAAGGTAACGTCCTGTAGATTTGTATATTTTGAAAAATCATGAAATGTAAAACCTTGAATTAAGAACGGCCCGTAAGCTATGCTCCCCATACAAACATAGTTTACTTATCATTTAAAAACCGCTGTTCCAATTAAATTGATATTTAATCAGGGAACCAATATCTGTGTCTGCATGCTTTTTAGGGTTCCGTACCCAAAGGGTGAAAACGGAACCCTATTACTAAGCCTCCGCTGTCCGTCCGTCCGTCCGTCCGTCCGTCCGTCTGTCCGTCTGCCACAGGGCTGTATCTCAGTAACCGTAACAGGTAGACAGCTGAAATTTTCACAGATTATGTATTTATTTTGCCGCTATAACAACAAATAGGTAACATTATAAAATAATAATAATTAAAGGGGGGCCCCATACAAAAAACGTGTTTTTTTTATATTTTGCGATGGTACGGAACCCTTCGTGTGCGAGTCCGACTCGCACTTGGCCAGTTTTTTGAAAAATCCAAACCGAATCAGATGAAAGAAAAAACAAAATCTTCATACTAATTTTGTTTTCTCTGTGGTTTGACTCAGTATACATTTATCGAAAAGATAAAGGCATGCAGACACAGATATTTGTTGCCAGATATGTGATACCAAATATCAAGTACTTAAATTGCTACAGTGGTTTTCAAATGATTAGTAAACTACGTTTGTATGGGAGGCGAAATTTTCTGATGCTTACACGGTAAAAAAAGATTGCTTGAATTAAGAAAATTAATATTGTCAGCATTTAATTCTTGGATTAAGACAACAATTTCTTAAGTTTACTCTATGAACTTGAACTAAAGTAATGAAAATTCGTAATGTAAGAATTTAATAGTGTTAAAAATATTTCTTGGATGAAGACAATTTATGTTAATCTAAGACTTGAGAATACTTCGAATTGAAAAAAGATAGTATGCTTAATCCAAGACATGTTAAATTCTTATCGCAACAATTCTCGATGTTAAATTGAGCACACGTAAGTCTTAAAACTAAACAGTCATTAATATTCTTATTTTAAGAATATATTGTTGATGTAAATCATTAAATGTTATGTCAAAATTCAATATTGTTATGGTAAAACAACGACTTTCATGTTTTAAGAAATTAGATCTTAAATTAAAACCAACATGTTTCTTCCATTAAGCATACTTTAGCGTTATTCTAAATGACAAGAATCTTAAAATTAACTCTGCAAATGTTAATGTAAAACTAAATTTCTTAGATTTAGTCAACGGAAATTGTTATTAGAAAACATTTATCAAGTTTTAATTCAAGCAAGAATTTCTTCATTCAAAATGTTCAAATTCTTAAAAGAAACTATAATAGTGTTCATGTAAAACTGAAAGTCTTAGATTAAGATAAGGGCAATTCTCAAAAAAAGAATCATGATTTTTTCATTGAAGAGACACTTTCTTCATTTGAAATATTTGGATTCTTGAAATAAACTGTGATAGTGTTTCCGCAAAACTGAAAGTCTTGGGTTAAGAAAAGTGATCTTCTCAAAAACAAATATCATAAATTTTCCATTCAAGAAATGCAGTCTTCATTTGAAAAAATTAGATTCTTCAGATAAATTATGCTAGTGTTAATGCAAAACCTAAAGTCTTAGATTAAGCCAATGGATTATGTGGAAAAAAGAATCATCATGTCTCAATTTAACAGACAATTTCTTCATTTGAAATATTTTGATTCTTCAAATAAATTATGATAGTCTTTATGTAAAACTGAAAGTCTTAGATTAAGATAAAGGATATTCTCAAAAACAATCATTATCAATTTTCCATTGAAGAGAGATTTTCTTCATTTGAAATATATAGATTCTTGAAATAAACTATGATAGTGTTTCTGCAAAACTAAAAGTCTTAGGTTAAGAAAAGGGTTCTTCTCTTAACAAAAATATCATAAATTTTCCATTCAAGAAATGCTGTCTTCATTTGAAATATTTAGATTCTTAAGATAAATTATGCTATTGTTAGTGTAAAACCTAAAGTCTTAGATTAAGACAATGGATTATCTGGAAAAAAGAATCATCGAGTCTCAATTTAACAGACATTTTCTTCATTTGAAATATTTTGATTCTTCAAATAAATTATGATAGTCTTTATGTAAAACTGAAAGTCTTAGATTAAGAAAAAGGATATTCTCAAAAACAAGCATCATCAATTTTCCATTGAAGAGAGATTTTCTTCATTTGAAATATTTAGATTGTTCAAATAAATTATAAGAGTGTTCATGTAAAGTCTATTCTGATTAAGAAAAGAGGTCTTCTCGAGGTTTTTACCGAACCGAACGAACCTACGTTTCTAGTATTTAGATTCTTCTACTAAACTAAGCTCGTGTTTTAAAATAATGGATTATCTCAAAAAATATATCATATTTTCATTTAAGCGACCCTTTCGTTTGATTTATTTAGATTCTTTAAACCTAACCTAACCTTGCCTAATACACCTAACGTAATCTAACATTTCCACATGTAACCTAATATAACCTATCGTAACCTAACGTAACCTAACTTAACCAAACGGAACCTAATGTAACCTATCGTAACCTAACGCAACTTAACGTAAACTAATGAAGTCTAACGTAACCTAACCTAACCTAACCTTAATATTGTTTTACATCTATTCGTCTAACCTAACGTAATCTACAGTAACTTAACATAAGTTAACCTAACCTAACCTAACCCAACTTAACCTAACCTAACCCAACTTAACCTAACCTAACCTAACCAAACCCAACACACCTAACCTAACCTAACTTAACGTAACCGACCAATCGATAGCTAGGATGGGTGTACTTAAAATACTGGTGTAGTCAAGCAAAACGATTTGATTCCAATGTACATTTAATTTTTTGGACGATCATCCATTACTTAATATTTTGGCTAATATCTATTTGTCCTCACGCCAATGTGATGAATCCAATTGGGTGATTATCTATACTTGGATTTAGTAAGATAAAAACATTGGAAAGAAAAGTATATTTGCATCCAAAATTTACATGACTAACATATTTGTACTTGTATAAATCCATAGTTATTAGAATATCTGTTGTTAGATCACGACAAAGGATGTCATCGAAATATATATCATCATTCAAGAAAGTTTTTCGTTTGACAAAGTTGGATTTTTAAAATCAATGTTGGTAGCGTTTATGTAAGTAAAACTGAATGTGTTGCATGCGATACATAATTATAAAAAAAAACAATTTCAAGTGTTCATTCAAGCAAGTGTTCGGTAGGACAAATTTAGATTACCTATTAATATAAACTATGCTAGTGTTTACGGCAGCCTGAATATTTTAGTTCGAATCCATTTTGAAAATAATAATGTTCAAGTTTTAATGTTCAAGAGAGATTTGCTTCCTTCTAAATATTTAGTTTCTTTAAATAAACTCCTTTAATGTTTCTCTAAGACTGAATGTCTTGAAATAAAATAATTTAAATAAAAAAATCTATACGTTTTCATTCAAGACTGACTTTCTTAATTTTAAATATTGAGATTCTTATTTCAAGACTTCTAACTTTGATTTAAGATAATGAATTCTTCAAGTCACGCCACCCTAACCGACCAATCAACGGCTAGGACTGGAACGGTAGAAAGACTGTTGTAAAAAGCAAAACGACCTAAATGCAAAACAAATAATTTTAAACGATCGGAACAGGATATTTCGTGTCCAGTGCCAATATTAATTTCTCACTGGTCATGGATGGCTAATACCACACCAACTATCACGATATTAGCCCAACACAACTCTTGGGAACTAGGTGCCATTGCAGGATTTTCCTTTTATAGCACAACTATATTAAACTGAATGGAAAACACGGACAACATTCATTGTCGCGTCTATCATCGTTCAATCAATGCAATGGTACCAACCTGAGTGGGATTAGCTCTACCATCTTAGTGTGTTAGTATTAAAGGAGACCTACAGTAAAACGTAGAATCAGAACCACGAACGACGAATGCCTTAATTGGCTTCATGCAAGGAAAAACATGCAGTCGGCCCAATGGTATTATTATTGACGGATGATTATGGGAGAAGGGACTGTGGGATAATTCCAAATTTTGGGTATACAGCAGGTGGCAAAAATGGTATACACAATACCCATGAATAGTATGTTTTGCTGGTTCGATTCCAGCCTTGCAGTATGGTCGTAGTTATTTTTACGAAAGAAAGAAATAAATTCTTTATTGTGCAAATAACATTAAAAATAATACAAGAATACGATTCAATACAAATACAGAACAATAAAATCTAACAGAGCGAAACTGCACAAAGGCGGGCTTTATCACTAAAAGTGATTCTAGTCAACCTTTAGGTTCAAGTTATTTTTACTGGGCTCTTTCTTTAATTAACGTCTCCTTGCTTCACGATCGATTATAGACACATACATATCACATTTCTTGGTATAAGCGACGTACCTGCTTAGTACGTAAAAGTATTACGTACGTAATACGTACGTTATTCAACCTAGGACCGGCTCTAGCGTCTGATACCAAATACGATTTTGGTGACTACGGCAATATGTTTGAAAGCTCAATCTTTGCAGTCGATATCCGTATTGCAGATGAAACGTTAAATAAATATATGTAGGTAAAATCTTAAACACTATGTTAGTAGGAGGCATTTCAAATGATGGGTATACAGAAGGTGGCAAATTTGGGGGAGTTTTGCTGGTTCGAGTCCAGCCTTGCAGTATATATTCATAAATTCATAATGTAGTTATTTTTACAGGACTCTTTTTTTAATGAATGTGTACTTGTTATACATACATATCACTTTCCTTTACAAAATAAACATTTATCTAGTACTTGAGATACCTAGTATTTTTAAATTTCTTATTTCTTCAAGCATAAAATTATCCTAACGGTAGCGGCAAAGCCCTCAGACCTCTCTCTCATATGAGTTAGTCCCCTGTACAATTTCACGATAAATATGATAATGCAAAACAAAAATTAAGCCAATTCTTCGGTGCGAAACTAGGTGAACTAATTGGTATTTACTTAAAGTGCGGCATGCGTAGTGGTTTGGATCCGACAAGACCAACTATACTGGTAGTGCTGTGTGCAGCTTCCAACCAGTTTTTTTATGGAACGTGACATCAATGGCTAATACCAAACCTACTGTCATAATAGCTTATTTATAAGCCTGGCAATATTTACCTGAATACAATTGATAACACAGATAATACCCTAATTTTTAAGCAAATACAATTTAATGGTAAGTGCCACTTGACACTTCTATCTAGTAAGTAAGGCCGATACTTTTTGAGTTCCGAAGTATACAATTTCGGAAAGGAAAAAAAGAGTTATACCCACAGTCTTCGGCACAAATAAACAACAGCCGTTAAACATTAAGCTATTATTTACAAAAAGTTTTTTTCTTAAAAAAAGCAGTGGGAAGGACAGTATATTCATATATAACGAATTTGGCAAATTATTATGTAAAAACACAACGTTTCTATGCATACAACCAAAAATCTTCATGTAATCCGATGTACATTTTAGGTAGCACACCGGTGTTATGCGGTAAACATAAGTAATCAAAAATAGACCAATACAATTTCAATTATTTAAAATGGGGACTTGTATCTTTTTACCAATTACGAAAATGTATCCACGCGTACGCAAGCGTCGTCGCGCGCCCAATCCGCTCGCTCGCTCATTCACTCTTGATTCGTACCGCTCGAGGTACGTGATAGTTGTTGTTAGTTTTTTTATTTGGTGACGTGCTGAGAACTTATTTTATTCATCTATGGTGCAGCAGAAATAATGTCTAACGATATTCCTACAATCATAACTACCATCGAAAGCTTACTGCAGTGCTGGGACGTTCCATCCGACAACATCCAAATGTTTATTGGTGAGTAATGCAGTATTATTGTACTTTCATGTCGAACATCACTTCAAGCACAGCATTCTTTAATAACTTACGATAGTTGACAGTATTTTGTTATCATTGGTATTGAAATGAAGATATGTCCACCTGGCCTTCTCTGTATGGCCCTTCGTACATCTTTTTCCACACTCTGTCCCAGCACCAAACAATGTAGCAGCAGAGATGTATTTTTTCTCAGAAAATACACAACACATTATATTATTCTTTTTCTAGAAGCGACTGAAGAAGACATAACCTGGCTTAACAAAAACAAGGAACCGTGGGACACGGTAATCTTCAAATGGAATCATGCTTGACATTGAGATCAACATAAATGGACTGACGGTGCACGTAGTTCGTGCAACAATTTCCCGCTCTTTGATAAGCGATATCTTGGTAAGTTTTTTTTTTATATTTCCACTTAAGCAAGACTTTTTTATTTAAGATATTTAGATCCTTACCTAAAACTCAGCGAGATTTTATGTAAAACTGTCAATGTGTGTGTGTAAATATTCTCAGTTTTAATGAAAATTCATGTTTTCATTCAACAATGACTTTCTTAGTTTGACATATTTCGATTGTTCAAATAAATATGTCTAGCGATTATGCAAAACTTAATATGTTGCATAAAAAAAACGGATATTCTTTAAATAATGTTGTCTTTAAGCTTTCATTTAAGTGAGGTTTTCTTCGCATGAATATTTAGATTCTAAAAATAAACTTTGCTTTACCTAGGTATGTGTGTGCTTACCACGACAAGAAATTATATGCTAGAAACAATAACATAAAAAAATACGTTATTTAACATACGGTTCATAACAATCAATTACGATATTTGACATTTATGTGTGTTATAATTTTCAGATTAACTAGGATTTTGACGAATCTTCCCTGAAAAATCAGCACCTTTTCACTAATTTTATTTGATTAATTAATCGAGTAAACGAGGTGCATTTAAGAGCTGCGCTGCGAGCAACTAATGGTACAGCAGATATAAAGGTATTTAGATTATAATAATTATTATTGTTATGGAAAACGGTAAAATTGTTTGCTTGAGCTATCTTCCACATACATTTTGGAAATAATTTCAGAAACACTGCAGATTCACTTCTTATTTTGGTATTTAACACCAGTCAGTCGATATTTATTGGCATACTTAGGTTTTTTAACCATAACTGCATTAAATTACGACAAAAACTACAAATATGCTACCACATTTCTTTTCGCTATAATTTGACGCCGGATACATTTTGTCAGCTTTGGTAGCCCAGTGGTGCGACGCCTTGTAATTCGATAAGCTGGGGAAGCACCTCTGAACGCGGTTTGGTTCTGGATGGGGGACAATTTTCAACCGTTGAGGCTGGTCGTGGTTCGGATTCCACGTAAAATTATAGGGGACCTAACTCCTTACTAACTAAGAAATCCCGCCCGGGTTGGTACCATCGCATTGATTTAACGAAAACGCAATGAAAATTGTCCGTGTTTTCCATTCAGTTAAATAAAGCCGAGCAATATTAGGAAAGTCTGGCATCGCACCTAGTTCCCTTGTGGTGTGTTAGGCTAATATCTTACGTTCAGTTTGGTATTAGCCATCTATGTCCAGTTACATAAAAAAAATAGTTTTCAAGAAAATAAAACCTACTAACACATATAAGAGAAGGATAACATAGATTTCACACACCAAAAGCATAAAATTGGCTTATAACAGTGGTTTTTAAATTATTTATAAACTAGGGTTATATGGCGAGCGCAGTTTCCGGGTGTTTACAGGCTTTATTATTGGGTTTCCTTCCCAGCAACGACAAGTTAGCTAATGTAAAAACATAATCACCCCTAAAATGTTTAGTGTAAATTCGTTATGTAAAAGATTGTCATTACGAAAAGAAAACGTTTTTAATGATCAATTACATTCTGTGTAAAATTTTTGGGATTTTAAATATTTAAAATTGTCTACAAATCACTATATAATGAATGATTAATCATAGTTCTCACTCTTTTTCAGAATAGTGGAGATGTCGAAACCAAAAGGAAAAACACATAAACACATAAAAAAGGCCCAGCAACTGTATAATCCTTAGAACATATGAAGCTACTTATTGTTGTTATATCAGATAAAAACATACTGATGCGTAATTGTTTGTTTTTTAAATTAATTAGATAATAAATATTGAAAACAATAAAATCCTTATTTTATTATTTTACTTTAATAATTGTGAAATTCACAAGATGTTAAATGTTTACAGGAAGCAGAATGTATCTTGAAAGAAAACAAAGTATGTAAGGGATGATGTTCATTAGACGTCAGGAAATAATTTTTTTCTTTCTTCTAATTAACATCGTTTCCGAAAGTATTAGCTTTGTTTTCTTTCAAGATTACATTCGGCTTGCTATAAACATCTTACATCTTGGTCTAAGAATTTCAAAATTTGGATCCAAGAAAAGATATTGGTACACCAAGAGATCATTTACTTCAATCGAAGAAATATATATCTTGATTTAATAACTTCATTATCTCATTCTAAGAAACAATATTTGTATATCAAGAAAAGTATTAGCATTGACTAAGAAATAATTTCCTTCATTTAAGAAACAAATATTTTGGTCTAACAATTTAATCGATTTGTTCCAAGAAATGATATTATCACAACAAGAATATCATGAGCATTAACCAAGAAATAATTTTGTTAATTCAAGAAACAACTGTCTTGGTATAATAATTTTATAGTTTAAATTCAAGAAACGATATTGATAAACCGAAAAAAGTACTACGTCAAGACAAGATATCACTTGCTTCATTGAAGAAACAAATGTCTTGGTCCAAGAATTGTACACTTTTACTCCAAGAAACAGTATTGTTATACCAAGAAAAACATTAGCATTGCCTAAGAAATTATTTACTTCATTGAAAAAAATAAGATATTGGACTAATCATATTATAGTTTTAATTCAAGAAACGATATTCGTTCACCAAGAAAAGTATAGACATTGACCAAGAAACCATATTCTTAACTCAAGTAACAACAGTTTTGGTCTTAAAATTTTATAGTTTTATTACAAGAAACGATATTGGTAGACCAAGAAAGGTGTTAGAATTTGCCAAGAAAATATTTACTTCATTGAAGAAAAAAAAATCTTAGTCTAATAATATATAGTTTCGTTCGAAGAAACGATATTATTACACCAAGAAAAGTAGTGGTTAGGCCAAAAAAATATTTACTTGAGGCAACACAATGATGTTTTAATTTAAGTAATTAATTTGTTGCATATACTATTTATTTTCTTACAACAAGAATAATATATCTTCAACTAAGAAAAGTGGCAACTTAAATTAACGTTACGATAATCTTGATTTAAATACTTTAACAACTTGAAGCAAGAGATCAGCAAAATCTTATTTCAAGTATGTAAATTCTTGGAACGAAGTAACTATTTTAAGAATATAATTATTCTATTTTAAGAAAATATTTTGTTCCCGAATATGTGAATCACGCATTGCTTTGAATCAAAGCAATTTGCTTTATTTCAAGAAATTATTTTTTACCGTGTACGGGGGCACCTTAATGTTACGAACTCCATGTATTCCTTACCTACACTACGGAAACTGTTTTACTTGTCCAGAGCTCTGTCAACGTAACAATGAGGACAGATTCACATTAAACAATGAACACCTGCTCCTTTTTACAGGCGCACGGAGGCCAATTCTGGGAATTCTGGGTTGATGAACAGAAGTGTTGTCAGGAGAGGAATACACATTGGCATTACTTTGGTAATCTGGCAATTGATTGCAGCACCACAGATAATAAGTGGCACGAAAAAAAACATTTCCATGTGTTCTCTAATTTAACGCTAACGAAGAATTGTATATTTCGCCATAAGGTTAGCTGTTAGAGATTGCCTTTGGCAATAAGCTCGCCTTTGCATACTATGTAATAGCTGTAAGCAACAAAGAATATTTTAATTTTTCATTTTTCATTTCATAAGCGATCCGTAAATGCACCAGGGGCCGGTACCATCGCAAAGTGACTTACAAGGGATTGTGGTGCCCACTCAGCAATAAACATACACGCACACAGGCCCATACACACTACCGCATACTCACAAACGCACAGACATTGCACCAGCGCCGCTCCCAGGTATTCAGTCATTAAACAAACTGCGAACCGAAATAACGTTTTTCATTACGGCGTTTGGCACGCCACAAATACTGCCAAATTGATGAAGATATTGGGCGCTACGCGAATTCACACTTCACCATACCATCCACAGGCAAACGGTGTCGTAGAGCGATGGCACAGGTCGCTGAAATCCGCGCTAATGACAAGCTGCGACACCGCACAGTGGGTAGAAGGATTAAGCACGTCACATTGCATAGCCAGTATGGAAGGATATCCATGCGGTTCTCTAAAAGTGACGTGTTTGAACATTGATTTATCTCAACAGTCTCTTCGTGCAATCGGGGCTAAGAGCAACCATACGAAAGGATCAAATCCGACGTTTAGTTGCATTTAATACCATTCTAACTGTCAAACGACGTGTTATTCCGCCAAGTGTATTTACCAGTGGTACGAAATGAAATTAAACGATTTAAACACTCACTTGCGTCTTTAATTGCAATCGGGCGAATTAATTCACCATGGGGGCTATTCAGGAGAATTTAGGAGTGTTCATTCCGTACGTAAACTAATTAGCGCAAGAATTCTCCAGCAATCTGAACGTACTTTATTGTGTACAGTCAGCACAGTAATTTGACCTCTTAATTCGCGTAAAATCGTTGAGGATGAACATTGAGGTGGGACATTGAGCGACTCCTACCTCAGTGGCACGGGGACTTGATTTGTATGCCAGAGGTAATGGGTTCTGGGCTCCGCCTTGTTCATGCACCACTTTCTTTCTCTTCCTGAGTTGGATAAGTGCATTTGGTCACGAATGCGAGCGGAGACCATTCAGGTAAGAGTGAGTTCGAGTTCGGGAGTGAGTTAACCTAAAAATAACTGGGAAATATATTATTATTTAAATAACGGAACCGTTATTTATACTTCCAACGTATTTACGGGACAGACCAGATTTTTACCTAACTGTAATGATGTTCCAGAAGTGTGGAAACATTGAATATGTAAAAAAGTGCGGTGATATTTAGTGACGAATTCGAACTCACTCTTGCCCTGAATGGACCCCCTGTTCCATTGTTCGGGATCCATGTAAAACTGTATGCATTTTATGTGACTCGACATGGATGCCTAAAACCGCACCCGCCGTCATATCCAATCCAATGCACCGCATTCCCCAAGGAATTGGGTGCCATGCCAGTGTATTGACATTAGGAGCACGGCCACATTAAGCTGGATAAAAAAGGGCGGACAATTTTTCATTGCCGCTTCGACCATATTTTCTACTTATGAGATAGTACCAACTTATGTGGACTTAATCCTACCACCTAGTTTTGTTTTATGTGACTGGATATGGATGGCTAAATACCACACCTTCTGTCATGGTATTAGCCCAACACACCACATGGGAACTAGGTGCCATGCCAGGACCTTCCTTATATTGCACGGCTACATTGAACTGGATGGAAAACACGGACAATTTTCATTGCCGCTTCGATCATCTTTCATCCAATGCGATGGTACCAACCCGGGCGGGATAAACCCTACCACCTAGTAAGTTAAGGAAGGGGACCTACGGTTTAACGTGGAATCCGAACCACGGCCAGCCTCTCTCAACGGTCGAATGGTCACCCATCCAAGACCAGACCGGATCCAGCGTGGCTTAACTTCGGAGAGCGATCGCCGAAGTGTCGCGCCACTGGGCTATTGAGGCTGATAGTGGTGCATGACGCATTCTTGGCGTAACGCACTTATCAAAATCTGAAATGGAAAGAAAGTAGTGTGTAGGGTTCAAACCCATGACCTCTGGCATGGAAGGCTAATCCACCCGCCACTCATTAGTTTATTTCCCCTACTAAGTAGTAGGGTTTCGGCCCGCCTGGGTTCGTACCATCGCATTGGATGAACAGACTGTAGGGGGCAATGAACGAAAATCAGTGTTTTCCATTTAGTCCAAAGTAGCCGTGCTCATAAAGGGAAACTCCTGGCATGGCACCTAATATCTTCGGGAATGCGGGATGTTGGACGATGGGTTTGGTATTAGTCATCAATGTGCAGTTAGTTAAAAATATTCGAGACTGTACTAGCAGGTATAAAATGGAAACGTGTTATACGCGCTCGCGAAGCAATAAAAAAAAATTCCTCGATCAAGAAGTCTTTGCATATTTAACGGTCTTACCACACATTACCTGTCCGCTCCAAGCTGTCGGTCTGACTAAATATTTGATTATTTCATTCGATGGGACAGATTTAAGCAGGGCCTATCGTGATGGATACATTTTATTCATGTATTTCTTTGTTCGTTTCAATATTTTGGACAGATTTGTGACGACGAGTGACGATTTCCGTGTTTTAAGGGGTTCCGCACCCAAAGGGTAAAAACGGAACCCTATTACTAAGCCTCCGCTGTCCGTCCGTCCGTCCGTCTGTCACAGAGCTGTATCTAATGAACCGTAATAATGAGGCAGCTGAAATGTTCACAGCGTGTGTATTTATTTTGCCGCTATTACAACAAATACGTAAAATAAAAAAATTATAAAAATTAAAGGGGGACCGTGACTTTTTTGTGTTAAATCTTGTATGATCGTACGGAACCCTTCGTGTGCAAGTCCGACTCGCACTTGGCCGGTTTTTGTGACTGCACTGGCTGCCTAATAGCACATCCACTGCCATGTACAATCGAGAAGGGAGTGCTAAGATGGGTTGGACATAAGGAACGAGTGGGTGACGAAAGATCGACGAAACAAATTTACAGAGCGGACGTGAGCGGAAGTGTCGTGCCCGGTCGGCCCAGGAGAACGTCCCGCGACCAAATCGATGTAATTCTAAAGGTCAGGTACTTAGCACCCGTAATCGTAGAGCAAGTATGAAAATATGTATGTATGTACCTAGATGAAGCGAAAGAGGTGTGCTGTGATCGTACCGTATGGCGCTTTATCATCTCTGCCTACCCCTCCGGGAAAACAGCTTGAATTTCTTTATGTATGTATGTCATGATATTATAGCCTAACACACCTCATGGAAACTAGGTGCTATGCTAAGACCTTCTTATGTCCTTAATCCTTAATGCATGGAAACGTTCATGTTGTACGGCTACATTGAACTGGATGGAAAACATGGGAAATTTTAATTGCCGCTTTGACCATTGTTACAATACGATGGTATCAACCCGGGCGAGATTAACCTTACCACCTATATCAGATACTCTTTTGTTGTGTCAGAACCACAGATTAAGTAGTCAGAACATATTATGAACGTTGCATGACTTCAAGTTTCCGATTTCTGATATACACATTACATATACATGCTTTAAAAACACGCTGCTCTAAAGATATTTGACTACTGAACAAATTAAAAAGACTCCTAAATCTATTTTATGAAAGTGTTAATATAAAATAAAACTATTAATAAATAAACGTTTAATAAATTCGGAATGTTTTCGTTTTTTCTCTTTAACTATTTTTTTTTAAAGTATGAATAAGATGTTTTTTTGGAGGCCCCGGCTTTCGATAAAGAATTCTGGGTGAATTGGGGATATGAACCCGGACCTCTGGGATAGAAGGCAAGTCCACCAGCCCCTGAGCTATGTGCCTTTTACAAATTTCAAAGTTATGTGTTGTACACGTCACTTCTTGTGAAAAGTCCTTAAGGTGGCCCAACCCGGTCATCTCCCCATACAAAAGGGGAAACAAGATCACGCCTTTATTTCTTGTCAGAGATCCAAAATTATACTCAAAATAGCTTTATTTGATCGAACTAGATGTCTGATGACCATTGGCATTGTAAAATTGTGTTTGGTTTCTAAGTTATAACGTCCGAAAGTTCGGATTTTTCGCGCGTTTTATACAATAACTTTGGAGGTGGACTACGCAATGATAAAGTAAGAACATCTTAAAAAGATTAGTCATCAGACATAGCTTATTTAATCAAGATTTATAATCGATTTGGTTTTTGTTAGATTTTTTACTACAGCGGTCGTGGTTTACTTTTACCTATAAGTCGTTTTGAAATTAAAATTTTCGTAAATCTTACCAAATCATACACTATGCACATTGTCTTTTTTGTGGACATGTTGCATCTTCCTCATCACGGATCCTGTCTTATTCTTAGAAACAGAGAAGGTCCCAGAGCGCAACAGCACGGTTTTGTACCGTGCCCGCAAATGAGTTGAGGCCGCCGGGTTGGGCCACCTTAAGGTGGCCCATCCCGCTCATCTCCCCATACAAAAGGGGAAAGAAGATCACGCCCATATTTCTTGTCAGAGATCCAAAATTTTGCTCAAAATAGCTTTATTAGATCGAACTAGATGTCTGATGACCATTGGCATGGCAAAATTGTGTTTAGTTTCTAAATTATAAGGTCCAAAAGTTTGAATTTTTTGCGCGTTTTATACAATAACTTTAGAGGTGGATTACGCAATGATAAAGTAAGAACATATTAAAAAGATTAGTCATCAGACATAGCTTATTTAACCAAGATGTATAATCTATTTGGTATTTGTTAGATGTTTGACTACAGCGGTCGTGGTTTACTTTTAGCTATAAGTCGTTTTGAAATTAAAACTTTCGTAAATCTTACCAAATCAAACACTATGCACATTGTCTTTTTTGTGGACATATTGCATCTTCCTCATCACGGAACCTGTCTTATTCTTTGAAACAGAGAAGGTCCCAGAGCGCAACAGCACGGTTTTGTACCGTGCCCGCGAATGAGTTAGGCCCGCCGGGTTGGGCCACCTTAAGGATGCTAATTGATTCCTACGAAATGCGGTTATTCAAACGATAAACTAATTTTAAATGTTGACACATCTTTCTGCAACCAAGCCTTAAGGTGGCCCAACCCGGCGGGACGAACTGATTCGCGGGCACGGTACAAAACCATGCTGTTGCCCTCTGGGACCTTCTCTGTTTAAAAAAAAAAGACAGGATCCGTGATGAGGAAGATCCAACATGTCCACAAAAAAGACAATGTGCATAGTGTATGATTTGATAAGATTTACGAAAATCTTAATTACAAAACGAATTATAGCTAAAAGTAAACCACGACCGCTGTAGTCAAAAATCTAACAAAAACCAAATAGATTATATATCTTAATTAAATAAGCTATATCTGATGACTAATCTTTTTAAGATGTTCTTACTTTATCATTGCTTAATTGACTTCCAAAGTTATTGTATAAAACGCGCGAAAAATTCGAACTTTCGGACATTATAACTAACCAAACACAATTTTACAATGCCAACGGTCATCAGACATCTAGTTCGATCAAATAAAGCTATTTTGAGAAAAACTTGGGATCTCTGACAAGAAATATGGGCGTGATCTTCTTTCCCCGTTTGCATGGGGAGTTGAGCGGGATGGGCCATCTTAAGTCTACAGATGACTAGGTAAGCCAAACGGTCTCACCTGAGGCGATACAGTACTCACACAAAGGCATTTCTCTGAAACAGTATGCTTGTAAATGCCTACCTAGGCAAAATCAGCTAAAAAAGCTTAGTTTGTTTACGGTGTAACTAGTTTTGGCAGTGACGGGAGATGGCGCTGTTTAGAAATGTCATCGTACCAGCGAGAATGAGCAGTTTTCGGCGAGTTTTGTACGTTTTATGAGCTCAGGTTAGAACAAACGATTCAATACTTTGAAAATAAATATTATAATAAAACACATTATGGTGTAAACATTTTTAATATGATCAACTTATTTTATTACAGCCAATAATTTCTTTATCGACCACAGAACAGAACAAATGCGATATTTCTTAGGCTATACAAAATCCATGAAAAAACAGCTCAGAAGAAAAACAGGCCTAGCAGAACTGACAAAGATTTACGTAAACAGATTATTAATTTTAAATGTTAAGAATAAAACCGTAATAGTGGCGTCGAAAACATTTTCAAAATTTCAGGTATCATGGTTTTGTTGTAATTAGCAATAAGAAGTTTTACACCTTCCGATGGCGCTGTTAAATTGATGTTAAAAAAAAACCAATAAACCTGAAACTGAAAATGTTTTTGCTGCAACAACTATGGCTATATTAAACATATAAAATTCAAGGAATGTGACATGTATGTATGTATAATCGACCGTAAAGCAAGGACACAATAATTAAAAAATTTGCAAAGTATTAAGAACTACTTTACGAATATACTGAAGGCTGGACCCGAACCAACAAAACATACCACGCGAGTATTGAGTCTACCAATTACGCCACTGGCTGTATACTCATAATTTGGAACGCTCCTAAAGTCCCTCCTCCCTAAATCAATGCCTTCTGCTAACACAGTGTTTAAGATTAGACTTACATACATTTATTTAACGCTTCATCTGGGATATATAGTAGGAGGCATTGATTACAGAAGGAGGGACAACGAGAAATCGAAATTATGGGTATACAGTGGCGAAGTTGTTAGACGCAATACCCGCGAATGGTATGTTTTGCTGGTTCGGGTCCAGCCTTGCAGTATATTCGTAAAGTAGTTCTTTATACTGCGCTCTTTCTTTAATTAATGTGTCCTTGCTTCACGGTCGATTATACATACATACATGGCACATTCCTTGGAATAATGAATGTACCTGCTTAGTACGATAAAGTACAACGCGATTCAAATAAGAATAGGACGGGGCTCGTGACTAACTTCATTCGAATTCGCGAGGGAAAGTAACTAAGTAGTGAAGTTTGTGAAGTGAAGTGAGGGCCTTATCAGTTTGACAAAAAATGGCGGTGATCCTATTATGATTTGAATCGCATTTTATATTCATTTAAAAATCGTTCGGCGCTCAAAGTGCAATAATTTTTTTATTTAAGGTGCATTCTCTGCACAAAAAACATTGTATTGGTTGTAACAGCCCCAATGAGAGGAACCTAGCCCCGCCCCTCCGCCAGCAGTGGTCCCGCCGGCCGCACTATCCCGGCGGCCACTCGAGCTGCCGCCCGCCGAGGATGTGGACGTGCAGATGGTACACGCTCTGAGCGGCGGCCTTGCCGTCGTTCACCACCAGCCGGTAACCGGACTTATCCAGACCCGCCTGCGCCGCCACCTTCCGGGCGACCACCATGAGGTGACCTGCGCAGTGGAATAACATTTTTAACCGACTTCAAAAAAGGAGGAGGTTCTCAATTCGACAGTTTTTTTTTGTATGTTTGTTACCTTAGAACTTTCGACTGGGTAAACTGATTTTGATGATTCTTTTTTCTATTTGAAAGCTGGTGCTTCCCGTGTGGTCCCATTTCAATTTGGTTTAGTTCTGACAATGGCATCCATGAGAAAATCATATAAGTCTTAAATTTGCATTAAGTATGTGTGCAACAAATGGACGAATAACTCAATATCGCGCCAACCCATTTCGATGATTCTTTTTTTATTGGAAAGGACGTACAAATTAGTAAATGTACTTCAGATTCACTAAAAATAAAAAAATAAACAAAAATTTTAACACAAAAAAAAACCGACTTCAATGAAAAAGTATTGCAAAACCAATTAACATGCACTAAAAAGTCAAAAAATAATTGCCATTTTTGTAGTTACGATTATTGTTATTTTTTTAAGTTGGTGTCAGCCAAGGTTTTCTTGACTGGCGCAGCGCGTGCCCGGCTGGCACCTATGCTTTAAGTTTTACTTTGAAATAATGAGAAAAAGTTTGAAAATTTGATCCACAAAGAATCAGTGGGTCACCCCTTAATTATCATCAAAATTTGTCCGGGTTTTACTCCCGGTCACCATACTTTATTTAAGGAAAACTAGAGAAATCATAAAGATTTCACAAAAAAACCATTTCACATTCCATGAGCGCGACTAAAATGGTCTCATCGGGCAGATTTGTTCCATCTCCCTCTAACTCGCGGTAGTGGTACTTGAGTTGACGTCTCACTCCCACGCTCTGGATGTCTCGTAAGTACAGCGCGTTATGCTAGGTATGATCAAGACTCTTTTTCAGACAAGAAGTTACTGCAAAAAAACGGTGTTTATTGCCAATAGATGCCTTGAGGGGACAGTTTTCTTGTAAATATGATGCCTATCCTAAGAGTAGACTTACATAACCGAGTGTAATGATTTGTTTCCCAAGTTAATCTTAGTAGTAGTAGCAATGGAAGACATACTTATTTACACACAGTTAAGAGTTCCGCTGCATATCAACTTATATTGTATTAAGGAATGTGACATGTATGTATGTATAATCGACCGTGAAGCAAGGACACATTAATTGAAGAAAGAGCCTTGAAGAATGTGTCCTTGCTTCACGGTCGATTATACATACATACATGTCACATTCCTTGGAATAAGCAACGTACCCGCTTAGTACGAAAAAGTATATTTATCTTGTATTGTTTAATCTCATTTGCAACATGTATATGGCTGATGAGATAAATGCTTCTTTTAAATTTTAAAGCAATATTTGTCATGGAGACCTGATATTGGCTAATATAGCATAATACCCGAAAAAAAAGCATTCAGATAATTGGCAATGTTTTCAACCGTTGAGGCTGGTTCGGATTCCACATAAAACTGAAGGTCCCCTTACTTACTGGGTGGTAGGTTTTATCCCGTCCCGGTTGGTACCATCGCATTGAATGAAAGATGGTCGAAGCGGAAATGAAAATTCTGTGTATTCCATCCAGTTCAATTCAGCCGAGCAATATAAGGAAGGTCCTGGCATGGCATCGAGTTCCTATGAGGTGGGTTTGCATTCATACCCAGTGACATAAAAAAATCTAACTCAATCAGTATATGACCCCCATCTATGTAGTGTTTAGGTTCTTTTGTAAATGTACAGGTAAAGACCCAATTACTTTTTCTTATTGAACTGGACAGTTTACCATATCTCCTGTCGCATCAGCCCGACACACTGTATTCCTGAAGGAATTGAGGACCATGCCAGAACATTTTCTTTATGAGCACGGCTACAAAGTGGACAGAAAACGAGGCACAAGGACAGAAAACAAAGACAATATTTTATTGTCACTTTGACCATCTTTCATAGGATGCGATGGTACCTACCCAGACGGGCTTAACTCTACCAACTAGTAGGGAAAGGGTACCGACAGTTTTACGTGGATTCCGAACCGTGGAGCAGCTCGCATTCGTAACGAAAGGCACATATCACACTAACAACGAGAAGAGAGGCTAGGCCCCTTGACCTAAGATACGAGGCGCCTTTCTTTGAAAATGGCATCAGGTAATTTGTTGATCGCTCATTACCAAGCAGTTGTTCGTCCGAGTCATCCGACTTGGAGAGTTGTTGTATCGGCTTCCTTGGGATCACAAGAATGTGCACGGGCGCCTGTGGGTTGACATCGTTGAACGCCACGCACTGCAACACACATCATTCACAGTTAAGGCTGTCGTGAAGTCACAGGAAATCTCAGAATTGAAAATATAAAGAAATGCATTCTTTGTCCATTGGCCATAGCGACTGCCGTTAAAATGCCTTCCATGCCTACCCCTAAACGTTGTCAGATTTTAATCACATTTTTTGTATCTCTTCAGAAAGCTTAATTCTATGTTCATATGTTATGATTTTTTCTATGTATCTGTATTTTTTTATTTATTTTTTTTGAAAATTAACGTAAAGAAAGATAATATTTTTCAATGTTTATTATCCAATATTTTCCAATCTAAAAGATATATTAAAAAAAAAAAAACATACAGACATAGATTTCTATAATGTATTTTAGAATCCAACATTTCAAAAACCTACTTAAACATTAAGAGCATGTAAACAGTTATCACCCGTAGTATGGAGAATTGATAAAAAAATTACATCCCCTTGCCGTCCACACTCGTGCGTCAGTTTGCGTGCCTCATCCACCCACAGAAATCAGAATATGATGAACGCGTCTGAAGCCATCTAACTTCCCGCTAAAAGTACCGCTTAAGTGCTCGTATAGATTTTAAAAAAACTGGTGATTCGAGAAAACAACCACAACACCGGGGACATTACATATGTATGAAGGTATATCTAGCGAGGCTGCTCTTTAGATTAGTACATCCTTTCTACCAACTATCTGGGTATCAGGGATGGTAGAGTAGTTTTTTAGAAACATTTTGATGTTAAAATTTCGGTCCGGAGATATCTATTTTTCTTGAAAAAAATTTTTTTAAATTATTTTCTTTGTGCTCCATCGATATATTTAGTTCTGTATTGAGACGCGAACATACCTTGTCTTTCCATTTTTAAGTTGCCAACACGTCGTTACCCATAATTAAGGGTAAAATGATGGTGTGTTTTTTAGAAGCGCGAAGACGAAAGCTCGTACAGGACGTCCTGAGCGTTTGCAACCGACATGAGCCATCCCGACATGGACCAGTTAGTTTAAGGTTAATTTATAGAAGACACGGAGCGGAAGCGACGTGTCTTCTTTAAATTAACCTTGGTAATTTTTTTTATAGACCACGGAAAAATAAATGAGTACATGGCAATACCATTTTGTCGCTGGTGTCGCTATTGTTGCGAGCACTGCAGTGCATATCATAGATAATATAATATTACTGGTGCATATCTTGCTGTTGTTCCGCGCACATGTATGCACTGTGACTGTTGACTCGCTACGCGTCGTCATTGCATTTGTTGGGATTTGGATGCTGTCTTCACATTTATAACATTTAGGGAGTGGTGAAAGTGGACACGTTTGGTTTTAAATACTTTCATTTGTGCGAAAAGGACGCAGTATTCGTGTTTATTCAGTGTTTGTGGATGCAAATGACAGAAATTTCGTCACAAATTCAAAGGTGAGATTTTTTTTTTAATGTTTTTTTTCGATTTCCGGACCCCAATTTTGATTTAGAATAACGTATTTTGAGGCCTTTAGTAGGTATATATATTTTTTTTCTTAGTTTTCGCGATGTACTAATCTAAAGAATTTCCTCTAGCGAAACTAATCTTTACGATTTATAAAAGATTTTAAGCAAGATAAAGAAGTACTATTTTAATTTAAGTAGTTTAGCAATATATTTATTAAACAGTCAAAAATAACCTCAAAAAGTATGTGTACCAGTTTAGATACGAAAACATCTGGTTGCCTGACAAACAAGGATGCACTATTTAAGTCTGATATAGTACCGGCTTTTATTGAAATCAAATCAATACATAAAAAAGAAGCAGGTTTTCTACCTGGTCATCCTCGTACACGAACTTAGCGGGGATTTCTTTGCGGAGAATCTTGCCGAATATAGTGTCGCCTCCAGGCACAGCGGCCGCTGCAAGTTCCACCTCACCGGCCATGCTTCCTCCAACCAAAGCTTCAAAGGGAACAGAACAGCCGTCAAGAAAACTGCGAAAGAAAATGAAAGGTTGGATTGGTGGAATCACAGACTAAAAAGAGAATTTTTGACACAAACCAAAGAGTAAGAGTTCAGTAATGTAATCTAACACAAAATAATGTATTATTTTTACTTTACTTATTAGTTTACTACTAGAAAGCAGTAAGTTGATATTATTCGTTTAATTTGTCCGACGTAAAACACTTTGATTAAATACCCCTCGGTAACTTATTTGTCCAAAGCAAAATATATCCGCTAACGCTAAAAGGATAGGTACTGGAAATATCCGCACATTGGCCTGAACAAAAGCAAACTGAACGACCTTAAAATTGGCCATTATAAACTATTGGCCAATGTGTTCTCCAAATTGACCAACGTGAACAGCTGACAAAAGCTGTAAATTCCTCTAAATTCTGTGCTGTGGCAAAACATATATTCTGTGAGCAAAAATCTGAAAAAGGTTGCCGTGTATCTCTCTATAGACTGTGGTTGCCGCCCGGTAAATTTTACTAAATCATTCCATCCAATTGGATTATTTAACTTCTTCAAGATGTCTAACCATGTCGTTAATGCTATATTCGAAGAGTTCCAGCGTAGTTTGACTGAGGAGCAAGACATACGCGAGGTAAGCTCACATAAGTAGGTAAGGTTAGGCCATTGCATGCTGCAAAACATCTCCGACCGAACTGCAGTTGTCAGATGTGATGTTAGGGTAATTGGAGGCTTCAAAAATGCATTAAAATCGCCAAAAATTACCATAAAATACGTGAATTTTCGCAAAACCTTTAAAATAAGTTTAAAAAAGCCTAAAAACTAAAATTTTCACTTGTAATCTCATCGAAGGCTTTAAGAACGGCCCGTAAGCTATGCTCCCCATACAAACGTAGTTTACTAATAATTTGGAAACCGCTATTCCAATTGAATTGATATTTAATATCTAATATCAGGTAACAAATATCTGTGTCTGCATATTTTTGTTTTTTTGAAAAATCCAAACCGAATGAAATTAAAGCAAAAAGAAAATCTTCATACGAATTTTGTTTTCTCTGTGGTTTGACACAGAATACATTTACCGAAAAAACAAAGACATGCAGACACAGATATTTGTAGCCTAATATAAGATACCAAATATCAAGTAAGTTGGAACAGTGGTTTTCAAATTATTAGTAAACTACGGTTGTATGGGAGGCGAAATTTTCTGATGCTTACGGGCCGACCTTAATGAGATTAAATTGCTGGTTAAGTTGTTATATATTTAGGCCGGGTTGCACGTACGCTCGTGCATGTAAACATCACTTTCAAAGTATGATTAAAGCCTGATCAGGCAAATTTTACGTTGCACGAAACTTAAACATTACGTTGATCGCTGATGTTAACCGCTAATCGTAATCACTCCCGACCCATTGATCACGGTCAAAATCACGATCAAATAATAATTCAAAGTATCAAAAGTCACTATTTTTACATTTTTGCAGTATTATTGGACCTTAAATAATAGGCAAACGATGCCATTGATAAAATACAATGCTTTGTTTTTCATAATTATTAGCCTGACACTCGGTTCAACAGATTAAAAATGTCGGCACCATATCTATGTATTCTGTGGTGCTACAAACAGCTGATAGCAAGCCGACATATTGGGCGCCACCCCGCGGCTCCAAGAGCAACTGTTTTGTTTGTTACTACGAATGATTGACGCTAGATGGTGCTTCAATTGTGCCTGTCTCTTTCTGATAATATACTGTGGAAGAAGGACAGTACTATGTCAGCAAACATTTTTGCCGATTGTTTCGAGGGACTATATGTGGTCTGACACCTGGCAAGCTAACTTTGACGAAAATATGTTATGTGCAACTCAATTTCATATGATGGGCGATTAGCCGTCACATCATTGTCAAATGTAATCAGTAATGGATAACATTTTACGAGGCGTCGTGCACTCGGCCCTTAAGATACACTTTGAATATGCGGTAGGCAATATTGTATTGTATTCCAAGGAATGTGACATGTATGTACAGTCGACCGTGAAGCAAGGACACATTAATTTAAGAAAGATTCCTGTAAAAATAACGACTTTACGAATATACTGCAAGGCTGGACCCGAACCAACAAAAAACACCATTCGCGGGGATTGCGTCTTACCAATTTTGCCAACTGCTGTATACCCATAATTTGTAAATCTCCTACAGTCCCTCTTCCCGTAATCAATGCCTCTTATCAAAACAGTATTTAAGATTATACCTACATACATTCATTTAACGCCATACCTGTGTTACGGACTTTGATTGCAAAGATTGAACATTCAAATATATTGCCGTCGTCACCAAAATTGTGTTTAGTATCAGACTCTAGCGTCGGTCCTTGGTTGACTTAAGTAAATATACTTATTTCCTTACCTTACCTTACCCTCTTTCCGAAGGATACATGTCACATTCCTTGGAATAAGCGACGTACATGCTTAGTACCAAAAAGTATTTTTTTTATTATTTTTATTTTCCATAGACAGTACACGGCACTCGGATTTGTTATATTTTAACATTTTAGTATTAGCCAGTACGTGGCAGCGGTCGGTTCGGAATCGCTCGGAATCACTCCTTTTTGCTCCACCTTGCCGAGGTGACCCGCGGGAACGGAGCGACATCTGTCACTTAAACCTCAGCCATCAAATCGCCCACAAACACGGAGGTGAAGAAATAACAGGAGAACGGATGGAACTAAAAAAGTGTCGACACCTCAATTGTGCCGCCGGAGGCATGACGGCCGGATTTGGCTCTCAGGGAATACATCATTACGAATGAAGAATGACGTACGACCATCTGGTTTATTGAAAAATAATTCCTCACTTTATCAGTTTTTCTACCAATTTGGGAGACTTCAAATTTATTTTTTCTCCGTTTTCATCACTCCGCTACAAATGTGTGCGGCGATATAATGTTGTAAGTCGCGTGGCGTCATTTTTTGCGCTCTCATTGTATGGAAGTTATTTCTCTATACATTGTTCACCTCCATGCCTACACCATGTTATTTTGAGTTGAATTTCGTATCGATTGGAAATTATTATTATTATTAAATTATTCTCTCTTCTGGCCTCATAGAGTCGGAATACCTCTCTGAATTCATATTATCAATTTAGAAAGCCCGGAAATGCATACAAGTTTACCATTCGACTGTTGAGAAAGGCTGGCCGTGGTTCGGATTCCACATTAAACTGTAGGTCCCCTTCCTTACTTACAAGATGGTAGGGTTTATCCCGCCCGGTTTGGTACCATCGCATTGGATGAACGATGGTCGAAGCGGCAATGAACATTGTCCGTGTTTTCCATCCAGTTCAATGTAGCCGTGCGATATAAGGAAGGTCCTGGCATGGCACCTAGCTCCCATGTGGTGTGTTGGGCTAATACCATGACAGAAGGTGTGGTATTAGCCATCCATGTTCAGTCACATAAAAAAAAATATAAAAAAATCTGCACACACATTCTGATTTTTTTAGTTTTATAAATATTTCAGATCTGTCAGAAATCTGGTCAGAAAATTTAAGATAATGTATTCAGAACACAAATATTTCCATACATTTGTAAAGACCGAAAACACACGTAATGGAATAAGACTATGAATTATCTCAGTTATCACTGCAAGCTTGTATCGTTGCATGTTGATTATCTGAATGTTTAAGATGTGTGTGAGGCAATGCACCGGAATTATGAATTCTGAGAGGTATTCTGGCTGTATGAGGCAAGCCTAAGTCTATGATCGTGAGAGAATGTGTGATATTAGCAATGCTTGTCCAGATCCATAAAAACAATTTTATTTGTTTCTGTCGTAGTCGATTCGGACTGTCTGCAAGGAGATCGACCAGATATCGCGCGAGGTGACCACCGTACTTCAGGTTATCCACCATGATGAGACTGGCAGTAAGTTTAATGTTCGGAATCTTCCTATCTTCCTAAAATAAAAAACTTTTGCCTTATTAGAGATATAAAAAAACCGGCCAAGTGCGAGTCGGACTCGCAAACGAAGGATTCCGTACCATCGTACAATATTTAACACAAAAAAGTAACGTTTTTTGTATTATTTTTTTATTTCACCTATTTGTTGTTATAGCGGCAAAATAAATACTCACTCTGTGAAATTTTCAGCTGCCTACTTATTACGGTTAATGAGATACAGCCCTGTGACAGACGGACGGACGGACAGTGGAGGCTTAGTAATAGGGTTCCGTTTTCAACCTACGGGTACGGAACCCTAAAAAACCAGCCAAGTGCGAGTTGGACTTGCACACGAAGGGTTCCGTACCATCGTCCAAGATTTAATACAAAAATCACATTAAGGTGGCCCATCCCGCTCAACTCCCCATACAAACGGGGAAAGTAGATCACGCCCATATTTCTTGTCAGAGATCCTAAGTTTTACTCAAAATAGCTTTATTTCATCGAACTAGATGTCTGATGACCGTTGGCATTGTAAAATTGTGTTTGGTTTCTAAGTTATAGGTCCGAAAGTTCGAATTTTTCGCGCGTTTTATACAATAACTTTGGAGGTCGATTACGCAATGATAAAGTAAGAACATCTTAAAAAGATTATTCATCAGACATTGCTTATTTAACCAAGATTTATAATCTATTTGGTTTTTGTTAGATTTTTGACTACAACGGTCGTGGTTTACTTTTAGCTATAAGTCGTTTTGTAATTAAAATTTTCGTAAATCTTATCAAATCATACACTATGCACATTATCTTTTATGTGGACATGTTGCATCTTCCTCATCACGGAGCCTGTCTTTTTTTTTTAAACAGAGAGGGTCCCAGAGCGCAACAGCACGGTTTTGTACCGTGCCCGCGAATGAGTTAGTCCCGCCGAGTTGGGCCACCTTAAGACTTATACTCAAATTTAGGACTTCTATGGTTTTCTCATGGATGCCATTGTCAAAACTAAAAATTGTAATGGGACCAAACGGGAAGAACCAGCTTTCAAATAAAAAGAATCATCAAAATCGGTTCACCCAATCGAAAGTTCTGAGGTAACACACATAAAAAAATACATTCGAATTGGGAACCTCCTCCTTTTTTGAAGTCGGTTAAAAAGGGTAAGATTGGGTAGAGCACCTTAGAAACGGTCACCGATTTGCCAATAAGGCAATGCAGCGTTTGTCTTAAGTGGTACTGAAGAGCAAGAAAGTGGTAACCTAAAACTAAAAACCGGCCAAGTGCGAATCGGACTTGCACACGAAGGGTTCCGTACCATCGTACAGCAAAAAATCATATTTTTTGTATGGGGGCCCCCTTTAATTGTTATGATTTATTTATTTTACCTATTCATTATTTATAGCATAATATAAATATAATTAATTATAGCGACAGTACAAATACATACTTTGTGAACATTCCAGCTGCCTACTTATTACAGAGCCGGTAGTCTCAGTTGTCACCTAAATTGGCGTTACGGCAAACCGATCGACTGGCGTTTTCAAATGTATGGAGAAATTGAAGAGCACGCGCAGCGGGCGTTAAGCGAACTAACATTTGCGAGTCCGAGCTTGATTTGACAGCTTACTCAACGTTGCCGTAAATATGTCGACGTTGCCGTTTACGTCCACTCCGCGTTTTCATACAAATCGGAAGTCCGCGTTTGACTTTGACAGCTTGAAGAAGTGAAACCACAGAATATCTACTAAAAACTTGTATGGAGTTAGGAGAAAACGCCAGTCGATCGGTTTGCCGTAAACGCCAATTTAGGTGAGAACTCAGACTGACCACTCTGTTCATGAGATACAGTCCCTTGGACAGACGGACAGTGGAGCCTTAGTAATATGCTCCCGTTGGCACCCTTTGGGTTTACACTACACTTTACGGGTTACACTACACACAAAAAATAAACAATAATGTGACCTTTGTTGCAGAGTCCGCATTTTTATTTCCCATTGTGTTGAAATGTTGCTTTATTTTGCACCGCATCTACAGTAATGGCAGCGTGTCAGAAGTCCCGCGAGCTGTTCTCGCAGGCCAAGCTGGGCTATGAAAAACTGAAGGATATCGTGCCGGCGAACGAGTACTACCGGTGAGTGAATTCGTCCCACGTAAAAAACCGGCCAAGTGCGAGTCGGACTCGCACACCGAGGCTCCGTACCATCAACAACAAAAAATCCGGTTTTTTGTATGGGGCCCCCCTTTAATATTTATATTTTTTTTATTTTACCTATTTGTTGTTATAGCGGCAAAATAAATACACACTCTGTGAAAATTTCAGCTGCCTAGCTATTACGGTTCATGAGATACAGCCCTGTGGCAGACGGACGGACGGACGGACGGACAGCGGAGGCTTAGTAATAGGGTTCCGTTTTCACCCTTTGGGTACGGAATCCTAAAAAACTATTCTATTGGCCCTTCCTATTTTTTTATGGATCCTGGCATGGATGGCCACATAACTACAAAAAAATCATCATGATATTCAACAACATATTCCCGAAGGAAATAGGTACCATGCCAGCCCCTTCCCTTTGTGAGCACGGCTACACTGAACTGGATGGAAAACGCGGACAACTTTTCATTGCCGCTTGGACCATAGTTTCGTCCAATGCGGTTGTACCAACTTGGGCGGGCTTAACCCTACCACCTAGTTTCTTTCCAGTTTTTCACTGTGTTTGGTAATAGCTGAACGGGCCAATGTTAAAATATGACAAATCCGAGTGCTACTAGTGACAATGGTGGGAACAATGACAGGACATTGTTCACTCAACAAGCACCTCCATAACCTGGGGGTGACGGACAGCCCTCTATGTCGTGGCTGCATGGAGAAAACGGAAACAACCGCCCATGTACTGTTGGAGTGCAAGAGTGTGGCCAACCATCGAGCGCAGACCCTGGGAGCACCGGGATCCCTTGCAGAGGCCTGTGGGAATGTAAAGGGTATGCTGGACTTCTGGGACGAGCTGGGATGGCTTACATAGTCACCTTTGTTACGCACAATGGCCTCTCTGTGAAGTAGGCTTAGCGCGGAAAACATTTTGCCCAACTAACTAACTAACTAACTAACTATCCGAGTGCAGTGCAGTCTATGGATGATCAATAAACAATGCAACAATACAATACAATACAATACAATGTGTTATAACTTTATGGCAATAACCCTGCTTCCCGTAACACAGGGGATCCTGGCATGGAAACTAGGACACCAGTAGCTCAAACTCCTGTAGACGTAATAATAAGGTATGTAATTTTCTGTGCTAAGGCTAATCTGTTGCTCACAAATAAATGAATAATTCGAACATTGCAGATACCATGACCACTGGCGGTTCATGACGCAGCGGTACTGCTATCTCATCGCGCTCACCATTTGGCTGGAGGTGGGCATACTGGCCACACAGGACACCATAGCAGGAGTCCTCGGCAGTGAGTTCTAATATGCATGCCTCCTGAAGGACTCCTCAACAGAAGGCAAACAAAAGCTCGTTTTTTCCTCCAAACCTTTAGCTGCATCATGGAGTACATCTTTTATCTAAAACTCGTAAATAAAACTGGACAGCAATGACAGTTTTGACGTCGCTAAGGTGAGGTCGCTCATGCGACATCTACAATGAGCTTTGTGTTTTGTTCCCCATGTTGGTGAATGCCTTATGGGTTTTTTTTACTCATCTTCTTCTTCAACCTTACACGTCCAGCAGTGGACAACAACTGCTGGACGTAGATCTCCCCCAGACTTTTTCTTCGCCAGTTGTCAGCTGCTGTTTGACGTATATCGTCTGACCAACGTGCTGGTGGTTTGCCGACGCTTCTTTTCCCTGTGTAGGGTCTCCACATCAACACATCAGTGCTCCATCAGTCTTTTTTTTTCTCATGATGAACAATTGAGAATTAGAAACAAGAAAAATGTATTGCATTGAAAAGCAATGGAAATTAAATTTAACAGAAACCGAAACTTGTTAAACTGATTCTAATTTGTATCTCTTAGTCGGTGCTGAGCAGCAGAAGACAGGATTCCACCTGGACGTTGAAGACTTTCTGATCGGCCTTCTCCAGATGAGCTCCGAGCTGGTGAGCTCTCATTTGCAGTAGCATATTACATTATATCATCACATTAGTCCAAATAACACCGTAAATTAATTTAAAAAATTGTGTGTGTGTGTGTGTGTGTGAGATAAATTAATTAGGTACATAAATGTATACGCATTGAAACAGCCAAATTTAAGGTCACTTTTAACTAAAATATTTTTTATTATGTACCACAAAAGAAGATCCCAATGTTTTCATCTATTTCTTGAAATCTAGTATTTTTATGCTAGACATAGATGGCTCACTGTCATATAAGCCTAACAAACCGCATTCCCGAAAGAATTCGTTGCTCTTCCAAGACCTTCCCTTTTTTCTTAAAGGTTTTGAATGTCAACACAATTTAATCCTATCAATAAAATTAAACACCATTATTAAAATTTTATTTCAAAAACGAAAATAGACACCTGTACCTATTACTAGTGGAATCTAGACCAACACACCATATGGGAACTAGTTGCCATGTCAGGACCTTCCCTATTATCCACGGTTTGATTGAACTGGATTGAAATCACGGACAAATGTTATTGCCGTTTGAAAAAAAAGGTGCTCATCTTTCTTTCAACCCGGATGGTGTATCTTACTACCTAGTTGGTAAGGACCCCGTCCTTACTCGCTAGGTCAGTCTACGTCAGGTTTACTTCAAATCCGAACCATGAACGAGGAATCCCGTAGTCGCTCTTAAGACATCCACAGGAATAAATGCAGTGGACACCACTGGTATTATTTGAAGTGTCGGAACCCTGAGGGTCGAAAACGGTCACCCATCGATAGTCCGACCACGTCCAGAGTTTCACCTCGGTTATAGAGCGGCAAAGCCACCGAGCTGACACTGTACACTTGTGGTTGCAGGCGCGGCTCGCAGTCAACGCGGTGACGCGCGGCGATTACAACAAACCACTTCAGATCTCAAAGTTCGTGATGGAGCTCAACGCTGGATTCAGGTGATCGTCCCGTCGTCATATGTTATGCTCGGTTCACATGCGTCGCGTACCTCGCCTATTCTCGATAATATGCTTTATGATGACGTACCTAACCTAAAAGCTATGTATTCCCTGAACACTGACCAAAGACTTCGTGGACATTCTCTGAAACTCAATCATAATAGCTTCAATTCCAACCCGAGGAAACACTTACTGTCAAACCGTGTTGTGGAAGACTGGAACAAGCTGCCGGAGGAAGTCATAAGTGCTAGCTCAGTGAGCAGTTTCAAACACAATTTTGACAATCATGTAAAAAATATTTTAAAAAATGATTCATATTGTGAACACTTAAAATAAAAAATATTTAAAAAAAATGTGAACTCAATCAGTGAAGTACACGCATCAGCTTGCAGCTGCTAGTGTATATAATAATAGTGCTTAATAGATATGCTGTGTGATACAACAACGTCTCAATGTTACTTCCCCGTCTGCGTACACACCCGTCCTATGACTTTAGCAGAAATAGCTGTTTTTTTTTTTTTTTATGCGACCTGATATGGATGGCTAATACCACACAACTACCGTTATGATATTAGCCCAATACACCACATTCCCGAAGGAATTTGGTGCCATGCCAGGACCTTCCCTTCATTATCACGGCTACATTGAACTGGACGGAAAACACGGACAATTTTTCATTGCCGCTTCGACCATATTTTCATCCAATGCGATGGTACCAACCCGGGCGGGCTTAAACCCTACCACCTAGTAGGGGAAGGGGACCTACAGTTTTACATGAATTCCGAACCATGGAGCAGCTCGCATTTGTGACGAAATGCACTTATCGAACTATGAAAGAGAAAGACAGTTGTGCATGCCGGTATTGAACCCAGGCCTCTGGTACGCTACGCCAGTCCCCGCGCCACTAGGCTACGAGCCGCTCAATGTACAACCGTGGCGCCATCTACATGACGCACAAGACCCCTTAAAGCCGCGATTTGACGATAATAGTTGACTCTGAGGTAATGCACTCTGGCGGTCACTCTGATGGTACTCGTATCTTGGAAACCGTGCATCAGAGTTCACTCGGACGAGTGTGTGCAATCATAGTGGACTAGGACCGTGCTCAACTTTATCGAGTGGACTATTAAAAGAGTGGGATAACCTCACTTGTTTGAGATATATATTTTTTTAATATTTTATAATCTTGTGGTGTTTATGTGGCAAAACATTGTCCGTTATGATATAGATATTATTTATTTGCGGAAAAGATTTTTGCCTGTCAACTTCTTTAGATTACATAATAGTAAACTATGAAATGTGTAAACCACTATCATAGTACACTAGGATGGAGGCTACTATGTCATAGTACACTCTTACAAGTAATCTCTTTTCATTATAACACAGCTTTGAGCCACTGTTTTGCTACATAAACGCAAAAGACCATGAAATATTTAAAAAATAACACAAATATTTCAATTCTGTTTTTCATAATTATATTTTAATTATGTGTAGTACTGAAAAAAGCCCGGTCCTAGTCCACTATGATTGCACACATTCGTCCAAGTGAACTCTGATGCACGGTGTCCACGATACGAGTACCATCAGAGTGACTGCCAGAGTACACTACGTCAGAGTCAACTCTTATAGTCAAAACGCGGCTTTAACGTGCGGCACCTGCATGAATGCCTGTGTATAACACGGTGGTGACGTCTGAACCAACCTCAAGTGTGTCCCCGCCGTGTGCACGGGCCTAGTGTCATTCGATGTGCGTCAATCTGATATATTCTATTCTGTTGTGTATGCTTTTGCGCAGATGACAGCGTCTGCGCAGTATGTTTGTTTTGGTTAATGCAATATTTTGTTCTTGTGTTCTACCCACGTGTATTTTGGAAATAAAAACCATTTTGGAACTACAGCCGAGTTACATGTGTTAATTCAAGTAAATTAATATATTTTCTAATGCTCAAGGCTGCTCAACTTGAAGAACGACCACCTGCGCAAGAGGTTCGACGCGCTCAAATACGACGTGAAGAAGATAGAAGAGGTGGTCTACGACCTCAGTATCCGGGGACTGCTACCCAAAAGCGAGCCTGCCGAAGTCGCGGTATAGATGTATGAAATGCCCAGAGATTCATAGTTGTAACTACGAGCCGCTTAACTTCCGTCATTCCCTTGATAGTTTGAATTACATTCTCGAATACAGAGTGGATAACGAAAAAAAAATTGGGTGATCCAAATTGGTCATGATCGAAGCAGTATGTGATTTAATCTTTTTAAATAAGTCAATCTCTCGATCTTTTATGAACGGTTACATTGTAAAAGATCTACACATACTATTTCTGATTTGTTTTTTTTTAACATTCTCTTACACATGAACGGGAGAATTAGTTTTGGGTGATCCAAATTGATCATAATCGAAGCAGGATGTGATTGAATATTTTTAAATAAGTCAATCTCTCGATCCGTTTTGAACGGTTACATTGTAAAAGGCATGTATACGCAGACTATTTATGATTAGTGTTCTTTAACATTCTCTTACACGTGAACGGGAGAATTCATTTTGGGTGATCCAAATTGATCATAATCGAAGCAGGATGTGATTGAATATTTTTAAATGAGTCAATCTCTCGATCTCTTTTGAACGGTTACATTGTAAAAGATCTGTTTACACATACTGTTTCTGATTCGTTTTCTTTAACATTCTCTTACACATTAACGGAAGAATTAAGTTTTGGGTGATCCAAATTGGTCATAATCGAAGCAGGATGTGATTGAATATTTTTAAATGAGTTAATCTCTCGATCTCTTTTGAACGGTTACATTGTAAAAGGCATGTATATGCATACTATTTATGATTAGTGTTCTTTAACATTCTCTTACACGTGAACGGGAGAATTCGTTTTGGGTGATCTAAGTTGATCATAATCGAAGCAGGATGTGATTGAATCGTTTTACGTTTTACATTAGTACGAAGTCATTAAAAAGGCCTGTACACGCATACTATTACTGATTAGTTTACTTTAACATTCAACATGAGCGGGAGAATTGATATAAAAAAAAACTTGAATTGGAGAGCAGCGTATACGCTGCTGTCTGCAATGTACGCATTTCAGAATGCACGACATGTAATCACTTATTGAATGTTGCATCAAATCAAGACTATTTGAAGGATTTTCATTAATTGGGATGACAAAAAACTGTCGATGAGCAATGGACTTTGACATTGGCGAAATGTGTTAGATGCACGAAAGCCATAAGGAGGGATCCAAAAGTAGGACCCTGAAAAGAAGTCTATTCGAAGTGCTCATAGTCACAACTATTGGTTTCGTTACCATAGCAATTCTTTAGTATTTAAGTAAAGATACTTATCTTTGTTATTAAGGACTTCTAAGGTTAGTTGATTATCGCTGATCATCATTTGTTTTGTCTCGCTAAAAATTCAAGATACGTACGACCTATGTTTGAATGGAAGTTCACCTATTCATAGATGAACGAATATGTTTTGATCTCTTTTCATAGTTTTCCACTGAAAGAAATAAAAGATTATTCATTTGTGTTGCAGAATTTTATTTGTGTTGATATATTAAAAATATACAGAATTATTCAATTTAAGGTGAATCGAAAAGCTCGCTAGTTCTCCAATGTAATCTAGATGGCGCCATTATCAAAAAAGTAAAAAAAATCTGCTCTCCTATTACTTTATCCTATTTAACTTAATTTAAACTGTACAATAAATATATTATTATTGCTGATACAAAACGTTTTTTTATAATAAATGCATAGTAAAAAAAATCGGTTGCATTAATAAAATTTTTGAAAAAGTTGAAAATTAAGATTTAGTTGATGCATGTCTAAAGCTATGATGGTTTCTTCCAACTTTTCGGATAATGGTGCCCATCTAGATTGTTTCTTCAATTGCAATATCGTATCGAATAACCCTAAAGTGAAGTGGACTTTAAAAAAAATCACTTAAACATTATCCCGTGAGTATTAAATTACTAGCGATGACTAACATTTTATTTGAAAAAAATATATATTTAACATTTATTTTTCATAAATATGAAAAATATGGCATTTTCCAACAGTTTAATCGTACTATTAATGTACGGTTTAATATTGAGAGTATTTGCGTGGAATGCTTAGTTTGAAAATTTGCAATTGGGCACCCAATCAAGTCTGAGTTGAGTATATTGTCTTCAGAGATTTTAGCAATATTTTTTCCATAAGTATACTCGCTTTTGGTGTCACAATGGAGTATGTTATTTCCCCGAAAATATACTGTATTTACAGATTCCAGTTTATGGAACATAAAAATAACCAACAATTAACGGACAATTTTTCATTGCTGCTTCGACCATTGTTTCATCTAATGTGTTGGTACCCATCCGGGCAGGTTTAACCCTACTACCTAGTAGGCAAAGGGGACTTACAGTTTTACAATGGGTTCTAAACCATAAAATAGCTCGCATTTTTTACGATTTGCAATTATGCAACTCAGAACCAGAAAGAAAGCAGTGCATGGACCGGGTGGAGATTGAACCATATTCATACATTCCCCGTACCTTGTTTGAAAAAGTTAAAAAATCAATGCAGTGTTGTTTTTATCAAAATCGGCCCCCTGACTCCTTTGAGATTTTTCGCTAGTTGTAGTTTCGAATTTGGCCACGAAGGCTTGAAAAATTCAGCCTGCATAAATAGGTAACCCACCCCTATACCGATTATTCGGTTCCCAGGAGCCAGATATGGCAACCATAAAGTTTATTATATAAATGCCCACGGACAATCATTACATTATTTTATAGGCAGTGTGATTTAGCTAAATTAAAACTTTAACATTATTTTTTATGAACAACCGACCTCAAAGCAAGGATAGTGTAACAGGCCGCCTGCTTTTACACATTTTAAATATATTTAAAAAAAAATAGCGTCGCCTAGCAACACTGTAGTAGAGAAAATAAAATAGTTTTTTTTTTTCACTTTTTACAGCATTGCTAAGCGACGCAATTTTTTTAATATATATTTTTAAAATGTGTAAAGCCAGACGGCCTGTTACACTCATCCCGGGCTCCCTGAAGGGTGAGTACGGGGGTATGGGTCACTCTAAAACTTCGGGGACTTAAGACTCGCTATGCACCGGAATGAGATACCATGCCAGCACATAATAAGCATAACAAAAACCCCAGCTAAAAGGTCCTAAGCCCGCAAGTCTGACCTAGCTAAGAGTCGAGCAAGTGACGGCGGTGCCACTGATTACCTATAGCCCTAGATGGTGGGTTCTCAGGGAACCCTACAAAAAACAATGTAAAAAGAACCACTGAGTATATGCTCAAGGCCTCGGTGCAGGAAGAGAAGTCCAACTTAAAATTAGGTTAACGTTTTATTAAACTCGTCATTGTTCGGCGAACATATAAAATCAATTAAGCCTTCAATACTTTTCACAAAAAGTGACCGTGTTCAATTGTACATTGACTTTTATGTCGTATTCTTCAACTGAGCCTTAACAACTAACTTTAGACTTATTATTGACTGAGATTTCTTTTATTTGTGTCCATGTGTTACATGAAATATTGTTACAAAATGTAGGGCAATCGCTTAGAGCAGAGAAGCAAAATAACGCTTAGGCATGAGTGCACGATCTCTGGTTAACATTAAAGTTATTGCTAAGATGTATCTATTCTTAGTTAATGACATAAGAAAAATTTTAACTACATACATTTATTTATACTTTATCTTAAGAATAACATTAACGTTAAACAGAAATGATGCAATCTAGCCTTAGGCCTGATTGCAGGAAGGGACGGGTAAGTTAATCAATGTTGAAACACGTCACTTTTAGTGAACCGCATGTATTGACTGAGCTACCTTCCATGCTGTCCATAGAAAGTGACGTATTTAATCATCTCTGGCATTGATTTTCACTGCATTCCGAAATGCGTACATTGCGGAGAATTCACAATGTACGCGTACACGACCGTTCCGAATTGCTTATATACTCTCTCTTGTGAACGTCATTTTAACATAAGGGACGTGACTCTAGGCCGCACACAGATCGTACAAAGCGCGCACGGTTGAGAGCATGTGCGCCGTGTACGCTGTCAAATGGCTGTCATCGAGCTGTGATTAAGCGTGTTTATCTGTAGTTCTCTGATCATATGCACTTTTACTCTGAAATAACGAAAGCCTTTCGCCGTTTGTTTCGCAATTCTATGCCTGAAATAACCACTCTCGAGACTTACAAGGCATTTTCGAGGTAGTTAGGTTAGGCTCTGACACATATGTCTGCTCAAATTCGTTCCGATTTGATATCGTGCGATCGTGGCTATGAGCAGTGATATCAATTCGGAACACAAGTATTCACTGTGTTCGCTTTCTCTGCGATATTTGCCATGTACGCATTTCGGAATGCAGGGTTTGTGTCCTTTCGTGCCCTCGGCCCTTAGAGTAGAACTTTCCCTATTGTTATCTAATTTCCATTACATTTACAATTTCTTATATATCCTGAAGAAATAGTTGATATCTCCCTCACTCTGCATCTCGGCTGGCACCGGTTCCTTCTCCTTTTCGATGTCGATGAGAGAGAAGTCATTCTTCATGTCCGGGAAGAATGTGTCGCAATCGAAGGACTTCTGGATCTCCGTCAGGTAAATCTTGCCGCAATTGGGGTGGTCCATTGCCTCCTGGAAATAACCAGAAGAAACTTCGTGAATCAGCGGGCACCTTTATTTTATGCAACCTGACATGGATGGCTAATATCACACGATTACCGTTATATTAGCCCAATACACCACATTCCCGAAGGAATTAGTTGCCATGCCAGGACCTCCCCTTTTATGCGCATGGCTACATTGAACTAGATGAAAAATATGGACAATTTTTCATTGCCGCTTCGACCATCTTTCCATCCAATGCGATGGCATGGTCGTTCCTGTCAAGTTTGATTTACGAGTTTTTAGATGAAAGATGTACTCCGTGATGTAGTTGTTAATGAAGAAAATTTAGTCATTTCAATTACATAGATAAATACAATTTTCAAATCTATTCTGTTTTATTTTGTATGGTACATAGACAGCTTTGACAGCTTATCACCTAAATTATTTTAAATGTTTTTCAAATTATACTCAAATAGAGGGAAGATCCTGTCATGGCATCTAGTTACTTCAGGTATGCAGTGTGATGGGTAATTATTGACCAAGCGTAGCGAAGGTCTCCGTTTCAAGATTGAACAAAAATTCTTCGTGTGTCCAGCTGTTCTGTAAAGGTCACATTTCTCCACTGATTAAGATGAAATTTTGTAGGCAGCTTCGATATTTATACAGAATTTTTCAGTCGAGCTAGTTTTTCAAAATTTTTCAAAATGGTGGATTTATTTTGCCCGCGAAAGCTTTTAATTTTTTTTTTCAAAATTTAGCATTTTATAAAAAAAATTCAAATGTTCAAAAAGACAGACTCGCGAGGTCTACAGCTCAGAAAGCCACTAGTGATAGGGTAAAGACCGCTCAGGGGACGGCGGCTCACGCACCTTGTAAATGGAAGAGCCGCCAATGACCCACGTGTTCTCAATGTCCGACCGGCCCTCTATGTACGCCACCGCCTCGTCCAGCCCCCCACACACGACGACGCCTGCGGGCACTCCGCTCCGGAGGGCGTCGGCGTTGCGCGTGAGCACCACGTTGACGCGGTCGGCGAGCGGCCGGTACGTGGGCGGGATGCAGTCCCACGTCCGCCGGCCCATTATCACGGCGTTCTTTTTGGTCGGGTCGGTGACGCCGGTGGTCATTGATGTGAAGTAGGCCATCTCCTTTCTAGGATGAGAGGATATGGCGTCAAGTACTCAGCAGGTATGTCAGCCTCAATGGCCCAGTGGCGCGACACTTCGGCGATCGCTCTCCGAAGTTAAGCAACGCTGGGTCCAGTCTGGTCTTGGATCCATTGGACCATTCGACCGTTGAGAGAGGCTGGCCGTGGTTCGGATTCCACGTTAAACTGTAGGTCCCCTTCCTTACTTACTAGGTGGTAGGGTAAATCCCGCCCGGGTTGGTACCAACGCATTGGATGAATGATGGTCGAAGAGGCAATGAAAATCGTCCGTGTTTTCCGTCCAGTTCAATGTAGTCGTGCAATATAAGGAAGGTCCTGGCATGGCACCTAGTTCCCATGTGGTGTGTTGGGCTAATACCATGACGAAAGTGTGGTATTAGCCATCCATGTCCAGTCACATATAAAAAACATTTTTATCCTACTAATATAATAAATGTGAAAGTTTGGATATTTGAATGTTTGTTACTCGATCACGCAAAAACAAATGAAAGTATTTATATGAAATTTGGATTGAGACATAGGCTACTTTTTATCCAGAAACATTCAAATGTTTTCTAATAATTAAAACAAAAGCCGAACTGAAAACAGAGCCAGTACTGCAGATAGTGAAAGATATGGATATCTGAAGAACGGTCAGTTCTCTTTTCTCTCTTCTGTGAACTATCGATTTTTTTTATTTGGCTGGACATGGATGGCTAATACCACAAGTTCTGTCATGGTATTAGCCCAACACACCACATGGGAACTAGGTGCCATGCCAGGACCTTCCTTATAAGGTGATCAATGGAGAATTCTCTTTTTAAGCTGCAGGAACCCTTACTTCAGGAAGGATATTGACCTTTTGGAGAGGGTACAGAGGCGTGCAACTAAGATGGTGATGCCCCTTAAGAATAAATAATATAAAAACAGATTGGATGCACTGGGCCTCACTAAGCTAGAAAAAAGAAGACACCGGGGTGACTTGATCGAAACTTTTAAAATTCTAAATGGACTTTACGATGTACCCAACCTTCGAACCATATTTACTATGAATACTAATGAGAGACTTCGTGGACATTCTTTAAAACTAAACCAAAGTATCTTCAACTCTAACCCAAGAAAACATTTCATATCTAACCGAGTGGTGGACTCTTGAAACAAACTGCCACAAGAAGTGATCAGTCTATAACAGTGAAAGGGTTCAAAAACCAATTGGACATTTATTAAAAAACACAGATGTTTTGTAACCAAATAGTGCGCTTAACCAATGACATACACGCATCAGTTTTAAGCTGCTAGTGTATATAAATAAATAAATAAATAAAACACATTAAAATTTCTGCATAAGATGATTATCATCGCTGAACGCACAACAGACCAATAATGCATTCATTACTCTCACAAGAACAAACCGATACTGTAGATCCATTGTGGAGTAAACGGTGGCATGCAGCTTTTGGTATTCAACCCAAAGTTCAACCTAAGGTCCTAGACGGCATGGTTTTCGCAGCCCCCAAAAAAGTTCGAAAGCTCACGGGAATCCTCGGGTGCATCTTAGTTGAGAGTTTGGCCCATAATATATGCCAAACTTTTTATATATCATAAGCTATAGATAAGCCAAAAATCTTAATTTCTGCCTAATTTTATCACAGGTCAACAATCACAGAGATGTTTACACCAAATACTTTCGTGTTATTAAAAATATGGAATTACTGTTATACTGGTTTTGCTATATTGGCGGAAAAAAGAGCACCGTAAAAGAAACACAGTTGCAGTTATATAAACTGTTAAGTTACCATAATCCACGTGGTATTGGACGACCAGTTCCAGTTAGAAAACACAAAAACTTTTATCTTAGTCTAGCACCGTAATAGGCGGGAAAATATATCACGCGCCAAAGTATTTTTGGGCGTTGTATTCGAAATTAGCACTTACTTGAGCCTCCATGGCAGGGTTCCATTGGCTCCAATGCCCCTGTTTTCGCAGGCTGCGGCGATAAGGTTAAGTTTAACCTTAGACATGCTGGTTCCGATACGACGCGATAGAATAAAATCGATAGGTGCGATTGTCTATAATGGAATGTAATGATTCTACGCTAATACTACACAGTTTAAGTTACATTACACTTAATTTAAAAACGTTTTTATGAGTATTAGGATCATTAATACGCTATGTTATTTTAACAAAACAACGTTCACGCAAAAAACGCGCATGCCGTGCCGCCCACCCTCGACGGTCACAGAACGAGTACTAGCTTGATTGACACTTGACAGCCGTCAAAATATTATATACTTTTTTTCTACGTTAATCCATTTTAAGAAGGCAAGGGTTTTTTTGTCAGCCGCGGCGTTGGCTTACGCCAGGTCCTTGATAAGAGTGACCGACCGACTTTCTAACTTACACGGGGGCTGCGAAAACCATTAGGGCCGGCCAGTACTTTGAGGGAAATAGCTCAGGCAGAGTTTTTTTTTTATTTCACCGACCCTCTAGATAATGGATCTAGGTCTGGTTGATTATTATTTTGGGACTGTCGAAAGATAATGCCTGCTTTCTCAGCCTTTTCCGCGTTGAGCGAGATGGCAGAACAATCTATATTTTCGTAGCACTGTAATAAATACAATAATATTGCTAACTATTTTTACTCCAAATTTGACTAATGCTGCAGAGAGGTATCTTTAGTGTGTTTCTATTCAAGGTGTATGGACATTGTGGAAGCATTCCTCACTTCAGTTGTGGCTCGCGGGCACAGAACATGTAGAGTTCGAACAAAACATTTTGGCCGTTGTTGCGCCCCTGCGAGTAATTTACGTGTTACGATGAATCTCGCCCTGGTTGGTACCATCGCATTTAATGAACGTATCCGGGTTTTCATGGCGCCTAGTTCCTATGTGGTCTGTTGGCTTGATATCATGAAGTGTGATAAGAGCCATCAATGTCCATGGCTATACTTAAACTCAACGAATACCAATAATAACGAAGGTCGGCTAAATAATTTAAATTTCTATGTGTAGTTACATACCTAACAGTTTATTTCGCTAGTAATAGTATCTCTAAAATGTTGTTGGCACCATAGATACTAAGGACCGAGTGCACGAAAGGACAAAAAATCAAAATCAACGTCAATGTACGATCAAACACGTCACTTTATGTAGACAGTATGGAAGGAACTCTATGCGGTTCACTAAAAGTGACGTGTTTGAACATTGATTAACTCAGCCGTTTCTTCGTGCAACCAGAGCTAAGTATGGTTCATCCTTCTGTGCGTACACGTCCGCATTAGTAACGCAGGAATTACTTCGCAACCAAGATCGAAAAGTGTTTGCGCTGCACCCGTAGTCTCTGCCTACCCCTCCCGTTAAATTTCGTGATGGTACAATTCGCCAGGAAAAACAAAAAACTAACTTAGGTGAGTCAACTTACAAGTTTTGTGAAAAAAAAGGTTGTAACCGTAAATATGAAAAAAAATCCTTTTGACAAATTTTAGTTACATTTACATGAAAAAACTTTACAAAAACAACATTATATTATACGCGCGCCATTGAATTAGGTAAGTGGCGCCATCTGTTGAACAATATCGGTCCTTGGACAAATGCTTTTCATGCTTCGGTTTTGCAGTTCCGCTATGCCTTCATAAGTGGCGCAGTGTCGACTGTGAAGCAAGGACAAATTAAAGAAATAAAGCTGTAAAGAGAACCAATCCTACCCTAGCGTAGTGGCGCGGTGACTGGCCTAGCGTACCAGAGGCCTGGGTTAAATTCCGACATGCACCACTGTCTTTCTCTTTCAGAGTTCAAAAAGTGCATTTCGTCACGAATGCGAGCTGCTCCATGGTTCGGAATCCATGTAAAACTGTAGGTCCCCTTCCCCTTCTAGGTGGTAGGGTTTAAGCCCGCCCGGGTTGGTACCATCGCATTGGATGAAAAGATGGTCGAAGCAGCAATGAAAAATTGGCCGTGTTTTCCATCCAGTTCAATGTAGCCGTGCTCATAAAGGGAAGGTACTGGCATGGCACCTAATTACTTCAGGAATGTGCCTATTTTCGACGTGTTTAGGGACAAAAAGCATAAAAAAATACATTTAGTATTTCCTTTGTACGCCACGGAGATGCTAGACTCGTATTTGTTTGGCAAAAATAGTTTTTTTATGAGTCATTACGCCACTGGCGCTGGGCACTCTGCTGTTTATAGGAAAATAAGGGTATTCACTGTGGCGTCAAGTGTGTACTCTGTCAATTGAGTGAAATGTATGTGGTCGACGAGCGAATTTCTTTTATTAGCGATTTTCAAGAAGTATGCAGTATTATGCTGTAATCAGCGATCATGGGAGGACGGCAGCAGCGATCGAAACCAATTCGTATGGCGAAAGCGTAGTCACGGCCTAGTGGATAACGGCTTTAGATAAACAGTCGTAACAGAAACTAAGGGCCGAGTGCAAGAACAAAAAATCAAAATCAACGTCAAAGTATGATTAAACACGGCATTTTGTGTGGACAGTATGGAAGGACATCTATGCGGCTCACTAAAAATGACGTGTTTGAACATTGATCAACTCAGCCGTTTCTTCGTGCAACCGGGGCTAAGGCTGAAATAAATAGTCGTCACCGAAACTAATGCTAACGCAAAGTAGTACTTTGTGACGTCAATTGGCATTGCTTTGAGATTTCGTCCATACAAAATGTGTCAAAGTGACGTCACAAAGTACTACTTTCCGTTAGGCTTAGTTTTTGTTACGACTATTTATCTCAGCCTTAGACTAACGAAAAGTAGTACTTTGTGACGTCACTTTGCATTACTTTGAAAACTTCCTCCATACAAAATGTGTCAAAGTGACGTCACAAAGCACTACTTTTCGTTAGTCTTAGTTTCTGTTACGACTGTTTATCTCAACCATAGACTAGCGAAAAGTAGTACTTTGTGATTTCACTTTGACAAATTTTGTACGGAGGAAATGTTAAAGTAATGCAAAGTGACGTCACCAAGTACTACTTTTCGTTGAGGCTGAGATAAATCGTCGTAACAGAAACTGAGACTAACGAAAAGTACTACTCTTTGACGTCACTTTGCATTACTTTGAGCTTTCTTCCATACAAAATATGTCAATGTTACGTCACAAAGTACTACTTTTCGTTAGCCTTAGTTTTTGTTACGACTATTTATCTTATGCTTAGGCTGAGATAAATAGTCGTCACCGAAGCTAATGCTAACGCATAGTAGTGCTTTGTGACGTCATTTCGTCACACTTTGGCTGAGATAAATAGTTGGAAGGAATCTCAAAGTAATGCAAAGTGACATCACAAAGTACTACTTTTCGTTAGCCCTAGTTTCTGTTATAAGCCAATTCATTAAAGAATCATATCACTGCGTGCTCTGATTTGATATTTTGTTTTGCAGTCGGTACTGCACTGTGTGAATATAGATAGCGATATAGTGGAAGTGAGAAAGCATGCGATTCGCAAGTACAAGCAGGCATCCGTCACTCCTAAATACCTACTGAGATCTTCACCTACGGCGCTAGGGAACCCGAGGTTCCAAATTCAGTGAGGGCCGCCGCGCGCACACGCTCGCACGTCTACTACGTCCAGTCGATCAGTCGCTTCGGAAAGCGCACTTTCGCTGTTTTTCTTCGTAATAATGTTCAATCATCATCGAATTAAATATGATAACTGTTGCGTGAACGGATGTCATAGTACACAAAATTTGAAGTTACCTTTCTTTACGCTACCGAAATATTCTGAAAGGTAAGTTTGTTTTTTTAGTTTAGGTTTATTGACGTTTTGCCTTTATGTAGGTAGGAATGTGGTATAGTGTTATGAGGAGCCTATTGAATTGACACGTATTTAACTGATATCAGCACAGCACTTTTTTGTGCATTAGGTAGTATTTATCCATGTATTACAAGGACAAACAACAGAAATTGGTTTCGTCTAGTGAAAGAATAATGGGCAATCATTCGTGGCAGCTCCAGGTACTTATTGCCTATTTTCCTTTGCTGCATGTAGTTTGTTTTTTGCCATACCAGGACCTTCCTTTCATGAGCACGACGATATTGAACTGAATGGAAAACACGGACAATGTTTCATTACCGTTTCGACCATATTTTTATCCAATGTGATATTATCAACCCGGCCTTAATCAACAATGCCAAACATTACTAGACCAAAGTATATCGAAAACACCGAAATACACAGAAAACATCAAACTACACCGTTAAAGCCAATCAACACTAAACAATATCAAACAACACCGAAAAACAATAAACAACATATAACAGCACCAGGCATATTTGTGACGCAAAATCTTAAAATAATCATAATTTTAGTTTGTATTTTATTCGACTTTAAAACGATAGGCGGAGGCCGTGCGTGATAACCCTAGCGCAAACCGCATTCCAGCGACAATATTGTGTAGTGGGGCGGGTGAGCGACGACGCGTTTCATCTCGCCGCCGCGCCGGCAATGAGCGACGTAATAAATACTTTAGCTTAACGACAATTAGGATCAAAATTTAAAAAATACTGTCGGGGAGTGCAACTTCTGTGCGTAGCACTATTAGTTATTCTGTGGTACAAGCCTCCAATTCTATATGGTTTCTTTATTGAACCAGGATATACGACTATTGATCTCAGCCTTAGTTTCTGTTTCGATCAGCACATGGTGAAAGAGATATCTTTTTTATGTGACTAGACATGGACGGCAAATAAATATACACACATATCATCCAATAATAATTATTAACCCAACCACAGAACAATTAGGAGGTAAGATTTGTGAAGTGGGCGGAACTCGCGCGCCGGTATTTAGCGGGGAACCGCTCACTTCATACGCGCATGATTCACTCCTCTGCGGCTGTCCTGTGCATTAAATTATCCGTGATACAATCTAAAATTGAAAAGGAGTAATGCCGTACTGTGCCATAATAACGTGCAAACACGACCGCCGGTGCACAACCTTCATAATGGAGGAGTTTCGTATTACCGGTAAGTTTCATTTACATGAATAGCGATAAAACTTACGACAAATGCATTACGAAACAATGGCGCCGCGGCGTCATTTTGCTCGCCGGGTCATGTCTCGCTACGTTGTTTGCGACCACGTGCGTGTGAGGCGCTCGGCCGTGTTCGAAAGTGACGTAACATTTGATTGCAAACAGTATTGGAATTCCAACATAGAGTGATTACGTTGAGGTTCATATTTACTAAACAAATGTGGATTTGTTGTTTTGTTATCGATTAAGAAGGGATAGCCAATTGCGACTGTTATACATTCGCGAAGCAAAAAGGTCTTAAGTAAAACGGTAACAGCGGTCCTGGAACAAATTTACAAACGTTTCACTTCCTGCCTCCTCAATATTCCGTGAACCCAACACACCACATGGGACTTGACTAGATGGAAAACGCAAAAAAAAATATTGCCGCGCTTCGACCATCGTTCATTCAATGCGATGATACCAACCCAGGCGGGATTAGCCCTACCATCTAGCAAAAAGGAATCATGGTTCCACGTGATGGAATTTCAGGAATGCGGTGTGGTAAGAATAAAAAATACCAGATGAATTAGATATAATCTGTTGGTTCTTACGCCAAATTATTTTTGATTAGTTTGCCTATTAATCTTCTATATGCCATACTAATAATATGAATTCGGAAGTGACCCAATTTTGACTTACTTGTTAGAATGTAATTCGTTTTACATTTTTTGATGCAACCCGACATGGATGGCTAATACTACACAATTACCGTTATACTATCAGCCTAAATAGCGGCTATGTAGCGGTAACTACATATGAGGCACATATGTAGTTATGCTCTTATTATGTGGCGATTAAGCTAATCAGCAGTAGGTGAAAAAGGTACTTGTGATTAATTTATGTTTTTTGTGAGCAGTAATTGTTGGTTTTTCTTCGCCAGAGGTAATCGAACCGACTGAACAAATTACGAATCCGATTGTGTGATGATTTGCCTAGGTACATCCTACTAATTATAAAGGGGAAAGTTTGTAATAATGGATGGATGGATGGATGGATGGATGGATGGATGGATGGATGTTTGTTACTCTTTCACGTAAAAACTACTAAATGGATTTTAATGAAACTTTACAATAATATAGCTTATACATCAGAATAACACATAGGCTACAATTTGTAAAGATATTGCTCCCATGGGCTTTCGAACTTTCACGGGGCTTCGAAAACGATGCCGGTAGCGCTACTTCACACCTGGGGGAGCGGTGGCGGGGGCGGCGGCGCGAACGGCGGCGGGGGCGGGGCATGCGGTCCGACGCTCGGAGGGGGGGGGGGGTACAAGAAGTCGCTCATCGCTGAATGCGCTACTCGAACACGGGCAGGCGCTTGAGGGCAGACGTCATTGACCGCTGTGTCCGTTTGGCGAATTATTATTGGTTGTAATTAATTAATTGGTCCATTTTTGGTTGTTTTGGTTCTGTGAATAACATAACAGCAATAATTATGTAATTTACTAATAATAAATCTGTAAGGGTTGTTCATGGATTAAGTTGCTTTATTTTATAAGATATTTCGTTTGTAGACTTTATTTATGATACTTAAACTAAACTGACGATTTTTAGAAATCATTTCTGTATGTATGTATGTATGTATGTACGAATGTTCCTCCATAACTCTTAAACCGATTATCCGAATTAGATGTAACTTAGTACACGTTCATTTAACTAACCGGGAATTAGAATAGGCTAAATAGAATTCAGTTCCGCTTCCGCTGAAATGTGGCTGTCATAAAAACTGCAATGCTCTGCACGGCTGGGCGGGAGGGCGGCGGCTGGATGGGGGGGGGGCGGTGCTTACTTTTACCGCAACTTTAGGACTACTTGGTATCACGCTAAATCGCCAGAGGTGCGACCAATAGAATAAAATCCTTGAGAAGCGGATTGTATCTACGTCTAGCCTGATTCTACTCAAAACTTATAGGCTACATAATATAACGCTACATTACCAAAAAGGTGAGTAGTGAGTATTAAATTCTTACAACTTGCGAACCACTTACCCGATTTATGTGCGTATTTTATCAATGTATAGCATCTCTGGGAGCAGTCAGGTTCGAGATGGGTTACTGTTTTCGATGTTGAGGCTGGCTGTGGGTTGGATTCCACGCAAAACTTACCTACGTTACACGTTACTTACTTACTATGTAAGCATTGTAGCAGTGCAAGTGCAGAAAGGTTCTGGCGGCAAATGATTTTTTTTAAATAGCCAGCAAATGTCAACGAAGCTCTAAATGGGAATTATTGGATGTTTCTCATTAAATCATGCTATTTCGGCTTGAACGATCTTGATGAAATTTGATAGGTGGATACATTTTCCTGAACCAGTTTGGCCCTATTTTGGACCAGCCATGTGGGCTACTTTTTATCCATGAAATAATTTAGCCGACACTAACCCGAGCGGAGCCGGGTACCGCAGCTAGTATAGTATATTATGGATGAAATGAAGAAACTGAAACTGAAATTGATCTTGAAATTATAATAATGTCTCTATTGAGATACACAGTTGTAAATGCATGGAATTCACAGCCATCAAATACATTATTTATTCACAGTATAATACATAAAACTTAATAAAATAAATTGAAAAAAAAAATTACTTTATATTTCAAATGTAATTAAAATAAGGATTGTGACATGTATGTATGTTTAATCGACGTGAAGCAAGGACACATTCGTTAACGAAAGATCCCTGTAAAAAGAACTACTTTAGGAATATACTGCAAGGCTGGACCCGAACCAGCAAAACATACCATTCGCGGGTATTGCATCTAATCAAACATGTCACATTCCTTGGAATAAGCGATGTACATGCTAGTACGAAAAAGTATATTTAATTCTTAAAATACATTGTAACTTCAGATTGTAATCAAAATAAATAAAAACTATCACAATCATATTAACCAATTTGATTATTTCACGCTCCAGAAAAGACTTCAATTCGCGGGCGATGGCAAAGAAGTCGAGAAGTGAGCCTCAATGTTCAATGTTCACACTTAACTAGAGATAATAGGCTATCGTTGACCGACGTTCATCACATTAAACCTTCAGGCCCCATCGAAACTTAATGTCATTATCAAAATAAACATATTAAAGCCGGCACGTATATTTACGTAAGCAACGCGACCCCCCCTCCCCCCCCTGTCGCCCCGGGTTACACAACGCCCCCCCCCCCCGCCGCGTCCCCCGCCACCTCCCAACGGGGCGTAGTGAAATTTCCAGAAAGATCAGCGGCGATCGGACAGTATATCTCGGTTTTTAGGCGCGGGGTACCGGACGGAATTCGAGGTATCAGGTGCTAATAGACTAGGAGGTCGCAACGAAAATGGTAACGATGACGTAAATAGCTGAAACTGGGTTCACGGGATGAAGGTCAATCCGCGGAAGCTGTGTCGGTCTCCCTGCGTCAAGTGGTTACGTTAAGTTTAAAAAGTAGGTAGTTATTGAGACAAAAAAAAGTATAAACAACGATTCATAAAAGTATCAGTACATGTACATAATTTATTAATAATAAGAAAACTGAAGAAATCTCGATAATTTTATGCAAGTAATGGATACAAAAAAAGAGCAAAAAAAAGGGTAAAAAAATACGACAAGCACCAGTGCCAACTTATATTTATAATAAGCATTTTATTTAAGTCTCTCGATTAGTTTAAGTAATGAAAAAATGCAAACATTCCCAGAAGGTCTAGTCAGCTAGGGAATTAAAAGACTACACCTCATGCCCGCAAGCATGAGAGGCCATATAGCCCAATTGAGGGTGGCACTAAAAAAACATATAAATATGTATTTAGTTAAGTATATTTTTGTGCGAAACATGACTTAGTAATAAAAATAGATAAGACATTACCGTTATCTCATTAATTTGAGTTTCAGCGACATATACATTTGAAGCATTGTAATCAGATTTTTAAAATAATCTAAAAAGTTTTTGTTCGTGACATTCGTTGGAAGCAGGATGCGAACCTGCGACCTTGGATTACATGCCCATGGCTCTAACCAACTAAGCTAGGTTGAAATTATCGGCATATCTCAGAATTATTGGTGACAATTGGAGACCCCACCCGGAAACTTTTTCCAGGGTCTCTTCAACGGTTTACCAACGAGGCGCCACCTATAACTACACTATTTATTTATTTGGTACAAAAAACAGAAAATTTACCATTAAAGAACAATAATTAACATCACATAAAACATATACTAGGCAATATCCCAATAACATTGTGCACACCGCATGCATAGTTGTACAACCATTGTATGAAAACACGTTAAGGAAAAAAAATATGAACTTAAATTTTAATAACAATGAAATGTGATTTCCAAATTGTACTTTAACAAACAAAAAAAAGTTTTAATTTATTTATAAACATAGCCACGTTATAACAGGCAAACATGTCGGGAAAATGTTGTTCTCAAGACAGAGTGTCATGCAATGTGCGCAAAACCTTTCAATCGGGTAACTAAACTATATTTTCATTTCATTTCACTATTTTTGGAGCGGCTTTCTCTGAAAGTCGCGCGTTTCCGTTTCAGGATAGTAAAACGAAAAGGGAAGGATATAACGCTCCGTGAATTTTCCTGCGACCAATCGGCGCGTGGAAACGGGACAGTCGCAATTTCTGCTCTCACAACTGCATTGATAGGTATACTCTGGCAACACACGAACGCACTTTACCTCTTGATAAATGTTAATATTAATCACACATCTTGATTAAAATTTTAGTTGTCTTTGTTATATTGTAACTAATTTGTTTTGTCCATTGTTAACGTAAAATATTTTTTTTTAATGAAAAACCGGAATGGGTGGCAGTTCTGAGGACCGAAGATGCTCAGAAAAGTCAAAAATACCTCGCCTCGCGAAACCACGCTCAGCGAGGCACCTATGGAGGAAATTATGGCGGCAGACCCTGCTTCTCATAACACAGGGAATCCTAGCATGGGAAGCAGGACTCTAGTAGCTCAAAATAGCCTTTGGACTATGTAATAAATTTTAAGAAAAAAAAATACTTAGTCTAATCTGTTGATCTTAAATACTTTTGGATGTTTTTATTTTGAACTCAATTTTGAATAATATCTTTTGTAGTTACCGACCATGTACCTAACCAATAAAGCATTAATTAGAAAAGGATTATCAATGTCTGCCATCTGCCAAAGCTTCTTATTTTTCAAAAAAATAACTTCATATCAATTCTTCATACAAGTATTTTTGTAATGGTTTTTGTAAAACAATTTATTTTAGAGATATTGGCAGCTGGAATAGTGTGCGTCGTCGCAACGATCGTCATTTGTCAAACGCACGTCAATTGTTTTTGTCATTTTGATTTTTGTCACGCTTGCTCCTTGCCGTTTCCAGTTGTTTTTTAAACTTCCCCGATTAAAAATAAATAGGTATATAAATAATGAGACAATGAGGCACAAACAATGTGGAATTAAAACAAATGAAAAACATCTGTCGCAGTATACTATTGCATCATGAGTGTACCAATAAATAAATAAAAAAAACCCAAATCCTGAAGAAATGCGTTTTCCTCAGCTGATTTCAAACAACTTACGCATCTGCGTATCACGAGATGTTTACACATTTTTTGCACCTACCGAATCGTTTTTCTGGTCGATGAATTCTAATATTCAGAATTGCAGCGCTCTTCGAATTCTTGCCAACCTATACCTCCCTATCTGCCTACATCCCGAGATAGGTGGGTTTAGTCCTCCCGCAGCGGCCGCGACGCTCGCTCGCGTTCCCGTTTCGCAAATCATTTGCAATGTGAGTGAACGCACGTGTTCCGTTATGGCGGCGAGCACATCGATGTTTTTATAGATGCATTCTAAATTTAAAATCGACGGATATCGGTCACGCGAACGGCCGCGATTGACGTTTACTTTCCCGCGCGTTTTTGACGTTTCGACTTTTGCCGTGTCCCCAGCGAATTTGTGCTTTGCGGTGAGGTGACAGTGTGTTTGTGAATGAGAGGTGGAATTTCATCAGTGGACAGCTGGAACATGAAGGAATTCAATTAAAGACGGAAGAGATATTCAACAGGCAGGTAACAAATTGGTTTAATATTTTAAACATGCAAATGTCTAGAAAATGCATTATGACTAGAAACAAACAAAATGTTCTTTAACATTCTACTATAAGTACGTCTTATTTAATTGTTTTTATCTCGGATGAAAATCACGTCATTAACATATGGTAGGTAGAATCTATATACTTGAATCAACCAGTTCGGATTCAAATAGTTATTGCATGCGTCCTTAGTTTTAGCTTCTCAAAGTCCCTAATTATTCTCATGTATGCCTTTGGATTTACGTGAATAATTAAATACCAATGTACCTACCTACCTAAGCAGATTGAACCTACCTATGAATTTAACTACGTTAGTCGGTTATTAGCTTCGTGGATTCAAGTACGAAGTGCAAATCAAAATGTTCGTTGTTTTCCCGAATGTAACCCTGCCTCCAATAAAAGGAAGGTTAACCTAGCCTAACCTCAATTGATTAGTTTGAAATAAGCTAGGTATAAATACTTATTAGGCACGGAACGTTTCAGAGCAAAGTTTATACCTACCTTCACAACCATCGATATAATAAAAAAACCGGCCAAGTACGAGTCGGACTCGCACACGAAGGGTTCCGTACCATCGTACAAGATTTAACACAAAAAAATCACGTTTTTTGTATGGGACCCCCCTTTAATTATTATTATTTTTTTATTTTACCTACTTGTAGTTATAGCGGCAAAATAAAGGCACACTCTGTGAAAATTACAGCTGCCTACCTATTACGGTTCATGAGATACAGCACTGTGACAGACGGACAGACGAACGGACGGACAGACGGACGGACGGACGGACGGACGGACAGCGGAGGGTTCCGTTTTTTCCTTTTGGGTACGGAACCCTAAAAAAACTTGCTTTGGTATGTCGATGTTCACAACGTAATATTCGTAGGTACCTACAAACATATTTTGACGCATTCTACCAGTAGAACATTATCACGCCAGCGGGTTTGATAACACAAGTCACTTGTAACCCTTAATTACACATATGTGTCCACATTCAGCGGCGTGTGATCTGATAAGATCTGTAGAAAACATCTGGGTGCTGTAACATATGGTAGTTGTAGACACCGATCGACTTGCTATGTTATGTAGACAGGACTTGGATTCGAAAGTCTTGAATAGGGTTACCATAAGGCTGGCTAATAGCTCAGCGGGGCGGCGACTTGCCTTGCATGCCAGAGGTCATCGGTTCAAATCCCCGCCTGTTTTCGTCGATCGTTGTATACAATCTGTGTTGTTAACATTATTTTACCAAATCCCGCCCGAAGATGAATTAACATACGTATATATTGTTTTATGTTTCACGATTTTGTCTGTGTCGTAATATTCCGAGAGGTCACGATAAGGTAAATGGCTGAATCTGGGTTCACATGTTAGAGACCAACCCTCTGATGCTAATATGTCGGTACGCCTACGGTAAGTGGTTGCGTTACGTACCTAGATAAGAAACTTGAGAAAGTAGTTATGGTGACAAAAATATATATGGTCTATATCCAGAATAAATCTTTATCCAGTGAACCCAGTTTCGTTACCATTTTTGTCGCGACCTCCTAGTCTATAAATAATTCCAACGGAGCTTTCATTCCCTATGCAATTACATTTTATAAAACTTTAGGGTCTTTTCCACCAAGTACTGATTTGCTCAATTCGTACATTAAAGGGCCTTTCTTACCATCAAAAAAAGATTCCGATGAATTGAGAACCTGCTCGTTTTTTTTGAAGTCTGTAAAAAAACACGTTTCATGTATGGAGGCCTCCATTCGTTTTTAACTATTACAATTTCTGTAAATATACTTTTTCGTACTAAGCAGGTACGTCGCTTATTCCAAGGAATGTGACATGTATGTATGTATAATCGACCGTGAAGCAAGGATGCAAGAATTGAAGAAAGAGCCCAGTCGTAAAGTAGTTCTTTTTACTGGGCTCTTTCTTCAATTCATGCATCCTTGCTTCACGGTCGATTATACATACATACATGTCACATTCCTTATTACAATTTTTTTGTTATATATGCAATAGGAATGCACACACTTTGAACATTTCAGCTGTCTACCTATTTTTATTGAGACGCTGACAGACGGGCGGACAGCGGAGGCTTAGTAATAGCGTTCCTTTGGCACCCTGAGGGTACGGAAACCTAAAAAATAGCGCGGTCTCACACATTTTTGTACGCTGTAAACAGTGAAGATACTCCATTCTGGATCGTTTCAACCAATTGAGTGCTTGGACTACGGGACGCACAACATTGAATTTCCGTTGCACTAAAAAGAAAGAAATAAACAAATAAATTATTTATTTATCTGCCTTAAACAACTTTTAACTAAACAAGGTATTTGACTTAATCTATAGAATGAACTTAATATAACAATGATAGAAATAAACAATCCTGTAAATAGTTTTTTGAGATTTTGTAAATTAAATAATCTGCGAAGTTTTCGAAGTCAAATTATAATTATGTATTGAAATATGAGAAATAAAGCTCTACTAAAATATTATTCTTTGTATATTTCATTTTCGGATTCCTTCCATTCTATGATAAAATCTATATAAAACCTAAAATTGGATGGATTAGGAAGGTTCCAGCTGGGACAAATCCTGTAAGGCCGCTGCTCCTAGCTACAGAGACAGAAACGTCCGAAGGATTCTCGTGTTCGAGAGTAGAACCCACAGATTAATTAAGGGTAGAATCTCTTTCTGCATCAGCAGCGGGAACACAAACGAACGATACAGCTCGTCTATCTTTCTCGTTTCCGCTAAGCGAACCAAAATCACAGATATCGATCGATGCAGCCGTATCGTTGCCATTGTACTCCCGCTACTAGAACGTACCCCAATATCGATTTCTTATTTTTCGAGAGGTTAAGCCAAACTTTTTCGTAGACATATGTATGCTCCTTATGTGCATTTTTCGCGCACGCCACAGGGCGGTAACCTGTAGGGCCACGTCTAAATATTTCATTAGCTTCTCATTTTTAGTCTTGTCGAGGTTTTCGTCATGTGGCATTATTGTATCTACGATCAAGACCTCGTTAGACTTGGGATCGATCAACACAGGTAACCTGTAGGGCCACGTCTAAATATTTCATTAGCTTCTCATTTTTAGTCTTGTCGTGATTTTCGTCATGTGGCATTATTGTATCTAAGATCAAGACCTCGTAAGACTTGGGATCGATCAACACAGGTAACCTGTAGGGCCACGTCTAAATATTTCATTAGCTTCACATTTTTAGTCCTGTCGAAGTTTTCGTCATGTGGCATTGTTGTATCTGCGATCAAGACCTCGTTGGACTTGGGATCGATCAACACAATCAAATCAAAAACATAAAATGTAAAAAAAAACTCGCAACGCAGTGTTTCTACCGAAAAAATCTTATAATCTCATGTAAAACCGAGTCAATTATTATATTTAGTATTTATGGAAGCACCTATTCAAAAACTTTAGTCATAAATTGTTACCTATTTAGTTACCTAGCAATATTTATGGTGACTGTATCAATATTAGACATCTTTATTTCTATCTCTACTTATATAAAAGGGAACGTCTGTCCACATGCGAAGGGTAATCTCCGTAACCACAGAACAGATCAAGATGCCGTTTGTACCGATTTACAGATTCGATCGCGGGGCTGGCTTTAGGATACATACCATCACGCTAAATATCCTAAAGGCTGAGCAATATCAATGAAATTACTCTCAAACAAAATTAATACCATCCCGTGGCGCATGACGGCGCTACGTGCGGCGTCATTTTGCTCGCACTCCAAATATAGAAACGATTAACAATTTTCGCGATAAATGTAAGAAGCCAGTTGGCGTGTAACCGACTGTTTCAAACATCAGTCAAAAACGACATGGACCTGAGCGGAGCCGGGTACCGCAGCTAGTAATAAATAAATGTAATGACTTGGCAATCCTCCGGCAGCATAATCACATAAGGATGAGAGTCTTCTACCTTATCGCATATCATTCCGAAACTTTGTGCCCCTCTATTTCCAGTTTTCTCAACATTCTCAACTTTTATCACGTATTGTGATTACGTCTTATATAATTTAATAACTTCGACTGGCGATTGTTTGTAAACTATAAGTATAAAATAACTATTTTATAGTTTTATAGTATACTCTCTTGGTCACTGAAAATGTAGGCTTCAAGTTTTGAATGAATGAATGAATAAATTATTTATTGTGCAATATAGAAAACGAATACAATTACAAGAACAATTCACGACAACACCAAAATGGCACAAAGGCGTACTTATTTATCACTAAGAGTGATTTCTTCCAGTCAACCTTTGTCTCTCTCAAGGAGAGGCATACTAAATTATCTGTAGAAAGGTACACAATAGCAATTTGAAAGGAAAAAGAATAAAAAATTAAAAATATATAAATAGAGTATGAACATGCATAAACCATATTTAACGTAACAATACAATCATACTTTGAATTAAATAAACTAATATATATGATACAATATACTTGCAATATACAATATATAATACAATAATGTATAGAATTACCAAACACCCTGTGTTTTGTAATTCGATAAATTCCTTCTAATGGGTCATTCTAGAGCAAAATTGCAAAAAATTTGTCCCATAAAACTTGGGGTCGAAAATCAATAGTTTTTGAGTTATTTAGGTTTTAAATTTTTTTGGAAAGTCTTGTTACCAATGATAATTATAAAATTACTACTCCGCTCTGGCCACTTAATCGGCTATTTTTTAATAGGTGACGAATGAAAGACTACTTTAAAAATATATTTGCCCTCAAAATATCCGTAATCTCAGAAATAAAAGGTCATAAATCACAGGTTATGAAAAAATACACAAAATGTATTGAAATCGAAGAGGATTACAAAAAAAAATGTATGCCACAAATTATAGAAATAAATTCATAATTTCATAAGCTTTCAGAAAATTTACAAATGTTGTTAAGTTGCACACAAGCTATTTTTTTTTATCAGATATCAAGTATAAGATTCGTGCTCAAAATTAACGAACAATTAAACGTCTGATACAGAGAGAACGTTTACTCGGGATCGACCGTTTTGTCTCCCGCCAAAATTCAAATTTGGAACACCGCGATGATTCGTTGGAAAACGAACTCCATATTGTTGATTCCTTTGTGCCTGCAGTAATGGCTGCATTCACTGGTGAAGAATACGGTGATATTCTGTTTTGCTATGGATTTTGCGGCGGCGTTGACGCTGCGGCACAAAGGGAATACGCGCGTCTTTATCCTATCGTGCGTCGTACACCTCATGTAAGAGTGTTTTCTGGTACACACCGGCGCCGCCACCGAGAAACCGGCAGCATTAACCGAGAGGCAGGCAGATGCTGGCAGACGAGGGGGTCCATTCAGGGCAAGAGTGAGTTCGAATTCGTCACTAAATATGAACTCACTTTTTTAAACAGTCAATGTTTCCACACTTCTTGAACATCATTACAGTTGGGTAAAAATCTGGTCTATCCCGTAAATACGTTGGAAGTATAAATAAAGGTTCCGTTATTTAAATAATAATATATTTCCCAGCTATTTTTAGGTTAACCCACTCCCGAACTCGAACTCACTCTTGACCTGGGGGTCCAAGGTGTTATTCCGCCTGAAGATGAGGACGAAGTATTGGAGTTTTTCAGAAGAGATCTTACTATTTCAATTAGAGCGTACACGTTCTCACAACGAATACCCGCAAAAAATATGGAGAATGACAGCTACTTGCAGGTATTCGCTATGAGAATTTCTCGCATTCGCTTCTTGATATGGTACGGCTGTGCTATTGCTCGACTTGGCTGGGGCACTGCCGTGCCCCCAGATATTATGCACCTGATTGTCTTATTTGCTTGTATTTGTCGATCCTAATATGGCTTCCTGCCATCATTTTCCTTAATAATATTATTATTATACACCCGCTCTGAATACTAAATGATTTCCATTCTGAAACCCATACAGTCGACGCGCGTACCAGGTCCCCTATTGACCACAGTACTTAGTTATCGCAATCACGTCCCGCCCGCCCCCGCGCCGCCCGCAGGGTTGCCAGGCGTCGGTCGCCCAGACAACCGGGGAATATTGTCTGATTCCCGGGCCGCTTCTCCGAGTTGTATACGTGCGAGTGCCCTCGCATTCGCGCGACATTTTGATCATCGGAGAGGGACATTCTTTTGTGTGCCCAGGTCGGGTTTCGACTCATTTGAAACCATAGATAAATTATTGTAGGGAAATATTGTTAACGTCATGCAAGTGTTTAATAGGGATAAAAAACCGGCCAAGTTCCAGTCGGACTTGCACGCGAAGGGTTCCGTACCATCGTAAATAATTTATCACCAAAATATCACGTTTTTTGTATGGGGGGTCCCCTCTAATTTTTGAAGTGAAAACTTCTTTAGCGGCGCTGAGCACTTTTTGTTGGATGGGTAAAAACTTCCAAACTCGCGTCAGGGTCACGTGATGCTGATCGAAAAAGCGTAAGATTGAAGTGAAAACTTCTTTAGCGGCGCTGAGCACTTTTTGTTCCGCACCCGCCCCCGTCGGACCGCTCGCCCCGCCCCCGGCCCCGCTCCCGCTACCGCCCCCGGCCCCGCTCCCCTTGGTGTGAAGTAGCGCTACTGGCATCGTTTTCGCAGCCCCGTGAAAGTTCTTAAGCCCATGGGCACAATATCTTTATAAATTGTAGCCTATGTGTTATTCTGATGTATAAGCTATATTATTGTAAAGTTTCATTAGAATCCATTCAGTAGTTTTTACGTGAAAGAGTAACAAACAACCATCGATTCGAATCAAAACTGTTTGTTTCTTACTTCAGCTATCATAAACCGATTGTATCAGTTTTAGAAATTTGCGATGATGATTCTGGTAATAACGATGGTGAAAAAGTCGTCGAAATTATGGATGAAAGTTGATTTTTCTAAGAGATAAAAATTAATGTAATATATAAATAAATAACGATATAATATTATGAATAATAACATGTAAATTGTCATATTTGTGTACGATAGCGCAATAAATAAACATTGTATTCTACCTCATAAATGATAGTATTTTTGTACTTATAATTAAACACAACGTTAATACTAAAGTTTTCACTTCTGCCCGGAGTGCTATTTTTTTTAGCGAGTTTGGAGGTACTTTGCATGTCGTTGATTTTTATTTTATTTAGCATGAGTGACTTGAACCGTGCACATTTTTTAACTTAAAAAAATAATGATCTTAGAATTATCTATCTATACTAATAATAAACCTGTAAGGGGTGTTCAGGGAGTAAGTTGCTTTGTTTTCTAAGATACTTCGTTTGTAGACTTTCTGTATGATACTAAAACGAAATTGTCGATTTTTAGAAATCATTTCTGTATGTATGTATGTATGTATGTTCCTCCATAACTCTTAAACCAATCATCCGAATTAGATGAAACTTAATACATGTACATTTAACTACCCGGGAATTAGGATAGGCTAAAATGAATTCAGTTTCGCTTACGCTAAGATGTAGCTGTCATACAAACCGAAGGCGGCGCTTACTTATACTAATCGTACCGAAGTACGGCTTAGTATTTCCCGCAACTTTAGGACTACTTGGCATCACCCTAAATCGCCAGAAGTGCGACCAGTAGAATAAAATACTTTTACCTGGGAATCAACTACTCGATTTAGATGAGGATTGTATCTACATCTAGCTTGATTATACTCAAGATTATAGGCTACATAATATAAGGCTTCATTACCGGAGGGCTGAGTAGTGAGTGTTAAATTCGTATAACTTGCGAACCACTTACCCGATTTATATGCGTATTTTATCAACGTATAGCATCTCTAGGAGCAGTCAGGTTCGAGATGGGTTACCGTTTTCGATGTTGAGGCTGGTTGTGGGTTGGAGTCCACGCAAAACTTACCTACGTTACATGTTACTTACTTTTTTTTTGTAAAGCGCGGCATATGGCGTACGCCAAGACCTCTTAAGGTGCCCGACGACGCCCATGAGCTTTCGAACTTACTAGGTATGCAATGTAGCAGGGCAAGTGCAGAAAGGTTCTGGCGGAAAAAGCTTTTTTTTTAAATAGCCACCAAAAGTCAACGAAGCTCTAAAAGGGAATTATTGGATGTTTCTCATTCAATCATGCTATTTCGGCTCAAACGATCTTGATTGAATTTGGTAGATGGAAATATTGTCCTGAACCAGTTTGACCCTATTTTGGACCAGCCATGTGGTCTACTTTTTATCCATGAAATAATTTAGGCGGCACTAACCCGAGCGGAGCCGGGTACCGCAGCTAGTATAAAATAAATGATCAATAATAAATGTAAATATAAATGTATGCACAATAACTCGTACATATTCCACAAATTAAATTAAAATTATTGAAAAAAATTATTCAAATTTATTTTAAAATTGGTTTTGTTAAACTCTGTTGAATGGAAATAGGTAAATTATTGTAAATTTTTACTCCAGTATAAATCGATGAATTCTTAAACAATAAACATTTTGGGACTTTAGTCGAAAGCTGTCGTTAGCAGTCTATCCCATCAATCTAATCATTTGTCTACAAGCTACAGCTACAAAGGGAGGGACAGCTATAATTCTTCGAAATGCAGCTTACTAAATAATGAGAGCCTGGTATGCTAAGTTTTCCTGTGTCAATACTGAACATAGATGGCATATCACACCTGCTGTAGTGTGTTTTTAAAAATAACTGCACCGTTCAAGAGGTGTATCTTTATCGAAAATAGATCAACTTGCTTTATTTAAAAAGTTGAAATTAAAAATAATCATATAAAATGAAATTCCAATAATAAAATTGAAAAAACCGTTTCGAAAATGATTGTTGCGCATATGGAGTATTTTACACACTCTTTGTTGTAGGTAGGTCACTTCCGAGCCTGTCCGAGATGGTTGGGGCCATAGCTTTAGATGACTAACGGACATGGATGGCTAATACCAAACTGACCGTGAGGACCAGGACCTTCCTTATATTGCTTGGCTACATAGAACTGAATGTAAAACACGCAACATTTTCATAACTGCTTCGACCATCCTTCATTCAATGCGATGGTACCTACCCGGTTGGGATTAACCCAAGAAGGAGAGAGGTAGAGAGGAGATGTTGTTAACTCATATTACTAGAAAACGCAGTGTCATACGTGCGAGAGGAAGCGGGGGGAAAAACACTTCATGGTGGGGTTCATGCACCGCCTATTGTTGCTACATCCATCTACCGGTAGAACCGGTACTTATTCTGGTAGCAGCTGTTCCAAGAGCTATTCTTAGTGGTCACAAGACTACAACTAGATGGCGCCTTTTGCATTTAACCGTTAGTTTTTCTCTATCTATGCATTCGGGCGGATTCAAATAATTTTGATTTAAAAATGTCATAAAAAATTGCATCATGAGATCAACATTTCTTACCATACAAAGAAAATGATTGCGCGCCATCTATAGGCAAATAGAAAGACCGATACAATGTTCGAATATTGACTCAAATTATAAAATATGAGGTGTTTTACTGAAAAATAAAACGTAATTCCACCTACAGACTTTAGATATTTTTTCCTGTGTAATGTTTGCAACATTTTACACAAAACCTCATCGTGTAATCGACTATTCGCCTAAAATAGCGCCGCAGACGACAATATTGTCCCACAAAATAACACCGCCAGCGCCATGTCGCGAATGACGCTAAGCCACGCCTTCTTATCACTTGGGCTGTGACGTAACGACCCACTTGATGGACACAAACCCAGTTTGCTTAGACCATCTCCTCTTTACCTCTCTCCTCCTTGGATTAACCCTACCATCTAGTAAGTAAGGAAGGGGACCTACAGTTTTACGTCGAATCGGAACCACGGCCAGCCTCCACGGTTGAAAATGGTCACCCATCCAGAACCCAACCGCGCTCACAGGCGCTTACCCAGCTTATCGAATCGCAAGGCGTCGCGCCACCGAGGCTGACAAATACTTGCACACCTACACCTTTACGTGGGACGAAATCTCCCCATTGTGTTGCCAGAAATAGAACGCCGAATGAAAACAGATTCGACGTGGATAGTCCAAATGCAAATACGCCGCTGGCAACCCTAGCGTAAGGACAAATGACAACACTCCCCGAGGGGCGACTGAAGGTCGTCCGCTATCACTCCCCATTTGCTGAGGAAAAAACAATGCCCCCCTCGCCGCCTCCTCTGCCGCCCCGCAGCGCCAAATATGCAGCGAAGCACGCGACCTTTTCGAATTCTTTCGTTGCTGGGGAACGTTTTTATCTTGTCCGCCCGTCCGTTCCATAGACACCAACGACAATACCAAAGATATCGATACAAGAGAGATGTCGATTGAGGATGGCACTATACACCAGATTTAGGTTAAATTTGTAAGGTTCATAATTATATTTTTTTTATAAATGTTTTTAATGTGTTTCCTTATGTTTTTCTTGTGAGCCGTGGTATTGATTAATTAACTACTTAAATTTGAATTAAGTTTTAAACTTATTTTGTGACTAGAAAAGTATGTTTGCCAGTTGTTTTATACATAACGATAGCATAGCATAACGATTCTTGACATTTTCAAGTGTAGGTTACCTACCTATGAATGCAAAAAAAAAAGAAAAAATAGTTATTTGACAGATGATTACCACAGATATCGAAGAAAGAACCGATGGATGAGACCAAAATGTATTAATACAAAATGGACTGACATTTCTTTTTTTACTCAAACACATCTCTACATCGCCATATAACCTCAAAATAATAATCTGAAGTTATTTAAATGTTTAATGATGAGGAAAATATAAGAAAATATGCCCGCCTAGTGCGAGTCGGTCTCGCACACGAAGAGTTCCGTACCATCAAGATTTAACACAAAAATCACGTTTCTTGTACGTTTTTTTATTTTAATTTGATTTAAATGCTCACTATAGATTGTTATGGTGGCAATAAAAATACGCAGATTTTGTAAGCATTTCAACCGTCTACCTATTACGGTTCATGAGATACAGCCCGCTGACAGACGTAACGGACGGACGGCTGGACAAACGGACAGCGGAGGCTTAGTAACAGGGTCCCTTTGGCACCCTAAAAAGTGTTACCTCATAATCTACAAATACACAGTTCACGTTGGCTTTAACAAATGCTTTCTTTGAGAAAAATATGAAAGGTAATTTCCTTACCGTGGTACAGCTCACATTCGTAACGAAATGCACGTGTCCAACACAGAGAGAGAAATAAAGTGGTACATGACCGGGGCGAGGATTTGAACCCAGAACTTCTCGCATGAAAGGCAAATCCTCTAGCCTCTACACCCCGAGCAACATATTATAATTGTGTAATAAGCAAACATTGAAGTGAAATAATTGCAAAGAGTATATACTGTTACGAGCGCGCCCCGCTGCGAAGAAATAACGCTGCTACACTACCAAAGTACGCCAAATGGTTCCTTCAAGTCTCAGTAGATGGCGTTACTTGTCTTATTCCATTGCGCAGGCTATTGCATCACTGTCGTCCCATATAAAGTGACGCCTCGTCCAACTGACTTCAAGAACAAATCTCGAACTTTCGAGCAATGTCTCGAGGGAGATTGTTCTCGACTGCTGCCCTACATGGGCGCCTAGAAATCGGTGGAGTGTTCTGGAAAGAAGCTCCACCGATATAAAAGGCGCCCAAGGCGCTGAGGGCGGCAGTCTATTTTTGGTAGCGAAACGAGCGACGGTAAGCGATACCAAGAAAAGTGAACTAGATCAGTGAAGTGAGTGATACAGTTTGAAAATAAGTGTTTGAATTAACCTAATGTGAAATTGTAATTGTGAGTTTGCTTGTGAATTATTTGAAATAAAGGAAGAGTGTTGAGTATTGGTGTTTTATTCTCTAATCTGCACCCTACCTGCGTACCAATAATATCCTTTCCGTGCTCAAGTGTGCACCAGCCGCAAATATCATCCACCAGAAATTGGAAAACTTCGAAGTTACTTACTCTTCGTTATTTAAAAAAAAATCGTTTGATCTCATGCTGGTTTGACGTTTCACGAACGTGCCGCTGATATGAGAACTCGGAACGGAAATGATTGCTTGATAATTCTCTATCTTACTTTGTATGGATTTTACTTGTTGTACTTTAAATTTATACTTGGTACTTGTTTCTTGATAAAATATTAAAGATAAAACATGAAGCTGGAAGTGTGGGAGTAAGAAGTCTACGCAAGCACCACTGCCGCGAGTTAGAGAGAGATGGAACACACCTATCCGATGCGATAATTTGAACCGACTTCAAAAAAGGAGGAGGTTATCAATTCGTCTGTATGTTTTTTTTTTTATTTGTTTTTTATGTTTGTTACCTCATAACTTTTGCCTGGGTGAACCGATTTTGATGATTATTTTTTTAAATGATAGCTAGTGCTTCCCAAGTTGTCCCATTATTTTAATTTGGTTAAGCTCTGACAATTATATCCATGAGAAAATCATAAAAGTCTTAAATTTGTATTAAGATGTGCGCGACAAATGGACAAATAACTCAATATAACGCCAACCGATTTCGGTGATTATTTTTTTATTGGAAAGGACGTGTACAAATTAGTAAGTGTACTTCAGATTCACTAAAAATAAACAAAAAAAAAATTTACAAAAAAAATAACCGACTTCAAAGAAAAAGCACTAAAAAGTAAAAAATAATTTCCATTTTTGTAGTTACGATTTCTGTTATTTTTTTAGTCGGTGTCAGCCAAGGTTAGGTTAGGTTAGGTTAGGCTCTCTTGATTGGCGCAGCGTGTGCCCGGCTGACGCCGACTCAAAAAATAACAGAAATCGTAACTACAAAAATGGAAATTATTTTTTACTTTTTAGTGCTTTTTCTTTGAAGTCGGTTATTTTTTTTTTTAATTTCGAATCTCTGTAACTATTGCCACTGCACATTGCCACGGCTCATGAAATGTCAAAAAAATATTTTCGCGAACTTTATATTCTTTGATTTGAGGTGATCCTCTGACATATATGTACATTGAAGCTTAGATGAAAAAGGAATTGAAGTATAGGAGCATTGCTATTAGATTTTGAAAATATTCCGAAAAATATTTTGGTCTGAACATTCGTCGGCAGCAGGATTCGAACCTGCGACAACATTCCTCTACCGCTGAGCTATCCCGGCGATTACGTCAGCCAACGAATTTCTCCATTATTTACGAATCTACTAATTCCCCTTTCTACTACTAGATGTCGCTGGTATGCGTATGATTTTGAGTCGTTTTGTCGCGTTGGATAACCTCAAATTAATGAGACAACGGTAATGTCGTATTCACTTAATAAGTACATATAGATATTAAACTAACAGAATCAACATCAATTACTTGGTCTGTGCCAACGTCCCGAAACCCTCGTATTTCCGTAACGTATTCTAAGATGGACGGGTGTCACAGCGGAACCAGACAGGAGCGATGCCATGTGGCTTCGCTTCAGAATATTTGCCCATAAATCTTATTACGTGTAGCGATATACCACAAGGTTGCAGAAAAAACAAGCGAGAGCGAAATGCGCGGGACGAACGTGCGCCTCCCGCGCTCCGTCCGCAGTGTAGCCAACGTCACGTCGACGTCATAGAATAATAAGTAGCGGAAACGGCCACAGATTACTCATACTGCGAATATAGCTATACTATGAATGGGGTTTGCCCGCTGGCGCCCGTTGCCACCACCTCCAGCTACAAAAATCCCAAAGTTACTTTTCGGTTACACCACACAAATATGCCATGTAACGGAAAGTTACATATCGGATTTCAGGTAACTGGCGTAAGTAAAAACAGGGGCCACCCCTGTTATTTGGTTAACCATAGCTAAAGAACGCTTCTTTTGCCTAATTGTTGAAGGTAAGGTCGCTTAGCCTTGGTTTAGTTAAATTGTGATTTATTTCTAAGGTAACTTTAGGTTAGGTGGCGTAAGGTTAGGTTGGGTGGCGTAAGGTTAGGTTGGGTTAGGAAATTAACCTGACATAACCTTACTAGGTTATGTCAGGTTAATTTGATTGGTTTCGGTTAGATAAATGACCAATATATATGATTTTTCCTTGTACTCATGAAGCGAATACGAGAAGTTCTCACACGATTAGCTCTCATCCTCCATATTGAAAAACATTTTTTTCACATCATCTATAAATTCTGCCCGAAAAGGTTCATGTCCAGACTTATAGATCGTGGGGTCACCATCGATTATACATGCATATAGCATACTTACGTATGTTTTGTACTTAATATACCTACCTACATTGAGCTCAAAACATAGGTGAGGTCTTGGTCACAACATTATTTTTAGGGTTCCATACCCAAAAGGGAAAACGGAACCCCATTACTAAGTCTCCGCTGTCCGTCCGTCCGTCCGTCCGTCTGTCACAGGGCTTTATCTCATGAACCGTAATAAGTAAGGCAGCTAAAATATTCACAGAGTTTGTATTTATTTTGCCGCTATAGCAACAAATAGGTAAAATAAAAAAAATTAAAGGGCCCATACACAAAACCTGATTTTTTGGTGTTGATGGTACGGAACCCTTCGCGTGCGAGTCCGACTCGCACTTGGCCGGTTTTTCAATTGACACTGCTTTCTCCCTTTCATTCGAAATTTGTCCGTTAATGTTTGTGAATGTTTCAATCGAATATTTTAATATATTTTAATATATTATTTTAATATATTTCTTTGTAAAATCCATAACAACGACTATGGCTAAGCTTCTAATATGAATTATAAGGAACTACGAGGATATCAGGTCCATTCCTTTATAACGTTCTTGGTTTTGATATTAATTACTTCGGGAGTGTGGAACTGTCTCTAACATGACAGCAGATGTTATATTTGCCACCCGTACACCCGAGATCAAATTATAATGGCGAACGTGTGTGTGAATACGAAAACAAGACGAGATCGCGCTGGCTAGGCTAGACGTTTTCATCTGACATCTCAAGTGGCGTATTATCTCTAATTAGATGAATACATTAGGCCAATTCCGCCAGCGCGATGGCGGCATTCGGAAGGCGTACCGGCTGAAACATCTGAGTGCGAGTGCATTTTATCTACTTACTCAATCTTACGCATTTGATGAAAATGAAATCACCAAAAACGTATTGATTCTTCTTATTTTCTAATAGTTGTTTATTGTAAATTCACGTCATAATATAGGTATATAGGTAATACCACAGATATTTTAAGTATAGTATGTCTATGCGAATACACTCGCTGCTTATCAAATCGTATCAAATATCATATTATCAAATCTTATTTTGGCAATATTTGGGTATTTAAAATTAGGCGGAAATTTCCTTGAGTACCCTAGCTTATAATGTGGTTGGAATGTAAAGAAACAGAGTCAACTGACGTAATTTTTTTTAGCTTCAAAATAATGATCTGAAGTTATGTTTTAAAATTTTGATTTGAAATAATGAGGAAAAGTTAAGAAATATGATCGGCAAGGAATCAAGGAACCTCTCATTTACCAGAAAACAATTGTAACTGTCCAGGTTTTTTACGGCCGTTCACGAAACAATCTATAAATGCACAGGTCACCGTCCTTTATTTAAGGAAAACTCGAGAATTAATAAAGATTTTGCATTGCCTGAGCGCGGCTCCTATATACGGATGATTCGAAAAAATGTTGCATCTCCCTCTAACTCGAGGTAGCGGAGATGTTGCGTCTCCCTCTAACTCGCGGTAGCGGAGATGTTGCGTCTCCCTCTAACTCGCGGTAGCGGAGATGTTGCGTCTCCCTCTAACTCGCGGTAGCGGAGATGTTGCGTCTCCCTCTAACTCGCGGTAGCTGAGATGGTGCGTCTCCCTCTAACTCGCGGTAGCGGAGATGTTGCGTCTCCCAATAACTCGCGGTAGCGGTACTTTAATTGACGTCTCGATCCACTCTCTCTGTTCATCTTGTAAGCACAGCGCGCTATTCTAGGTATATGAGAAAACTTATAAAGATTTTACAATTATGCCTTTTACGTTATAGGAGCGCGGACACTAAGCCATTCGAAAAGTTATTTCATCAGGTAGTTATGTTCCATCTCTCTCCAACGCACTGTAGTGGTACTTGAGATGACGTCTCACTCCCACAGCGTGTTCGTTTGAAGCACAGCATGCTCATGCTAGATCTGTGGTTTGCACCACGTATGCACTAACGAGGGATTTTTGTGACAGAAAAAAACACCGGCCAAGTGCGAGTAGGACTCGCACACGAAGGGTTCCGTAACATCAAACAAGATTAAATACAAAATGAACGCGAATCACCCCTTTATTATTTTTATTTTAAATAAATACACACTCAATTGCAGCTGCCTAACTCATGAGAAGTAGCCCTGTGACAGTCGGACGGACTGACGGACAGCGGAGGCTTAGTAATAGGGTGCCAACGGAACCCTTTGGATACGGAACCCTAAAAGTGGCACTCGGACACTTTTTCCCGTGTATCTCTCATCCGATAAACGAGCGACAAGGAACATAGTTCCGAAAACCCAAGGTAGTCAATATGACAAGAAGGTATTCCTATTTCCGCTCTAAGGATACGAAAATACGTTATTGTACATCTCGTATAAACACTAAAAAACTCGCTAAAAACTCCCCCACCATAACTCGGAAATAGCCGGTTACATCCAGCGACGTAACAGCGCCTGAAAAAATACTTACAGCTGTCTGAGTTGATTAATAGCATCAACAGCGCGCCACGAATGAGTGTGGGGAAAATATAATGGCGCTACTGTCTATGTGTTTGGTTTTAAATCGTGAGTGATTATGTAAGTATACTTTTTCGTACTAAGCAGGTACGTCGCTTATTCCAAGGAATGTGATATGTATGTATATATAATTCCTTGACATTCCTTCGAATAAGCGATGTACCTGTTTAGTACGAAAAAGTATACTCACTTAAGTCAACCTTGGACAGGCTCTAGAGTCTGATGCCAAATACGATTTTGGTGACGACGGCAATATGTTTGAATGTTCAATCTTTGCAGTCAATGTCCGCAACGCAGATGAAGCGTCAAATAAATATATGTAGGTATAAACTTACACTGTGTTAGTAGGAGGCATTAATTACGGGAAGAGGGACTGCAGGAGAATTCCAAATTATGGGTATTCCAAATTGGTAGACGCAATACCCGCGAATGGTATGCTTTGCCGGTTCGGGTCCAGCCTTGCAGTATATTCGTAAAGTAGTTCCTTTTATAGGGATCTTACTTTAATTAATAGGTCCTTGCTTCACGGTCGATTATACATACATACACGTCACATGCCGTGAGTGATTATTTTTACTACTAGCTGAGACGCCCAGCTCCACTAGGGTTGGTGTCGTTTTGGACATTCTCCCGAGCGGGCCCCAGTAGTCGGACGTGCCAACAGTAATTGCCTAAAGTTTCATCGCAAACGTATAAATGGCGTAGGAACAAATGTAGGGCAAAACATTTCTTTATAAAATGTTTGCAACCCTCGTTTAAACCTTTTAGTGATGGAGTATCAAAAAATAATTCCTTAGGAAGATAGCAAAGCTAGGTAGCAAAGTCTTAATATGCTAAGAAATCGTTACTTATTTTAGTGTTGATTGATCTACTTATCCTATCCTATCTAACACTAAGAAAAAAGATGACAACTATATTTTGTTAAAATAAATGATTGCTAGTTCCTTCAGTACAGGTGCATAACCAAACCTAGTAAAAGCGTGTGTGGTAGATGTTTTAAGGGCGAACTAGCTTGCTTGCCTGGATGATGCGCCGAAAGGACCCTAAATATGGCGACATAAGGTGGCCCAACCCGGCGGGACTAACTCATTCGCGGGCACGGTACAAAACCGTGCTGTTACGCTCTGGGACCTTCTTTGTTTCAAAGAAAAAGACAGGCTCCGTGATGAGGAAGATGCAACATGTCCACAAAAAAGACAATGTGCATGGTGTATGATTTGGAAAGATTTACGAAAATTTTGATTTCAAAACGACTTATAGCTAAAAGTCAACCACGACCGCTGTAGACAAAAAACCAAATAGATTATAAATTTTGATTAAATAAGCTATGTCTGATCACAAATCTTTTTAAGATTTTCTTACTTTATCATTGCGTAATAAACCACCAAAGTTATTGTATAAAACGCGCGAAAAATTCGAACTTTCGGACCTTATAACTTAGAAACCAAACACAATTTTACAATGTTAACGGTCATCAGACATCTAGTTCGATCAAATAAAGCTCTTTTGAGCAAAATTTTGGATCTCTGATAAGAAATATGGGCGTGATCTTCTTTCCCCGTTTGTATGGGGAGATGAGCGGGTTGTGCCACCATAAGGAATAGGGGTCCCACGCTCACAATTGACAGCCAAGTCAAAAACAACTTTGATCTATTTCCTGGAGATTTGGTAAGGGGGAAGGCAAGGACCTTTCTCCATACAGCCTAAACTTAACAGTAGATTTAGCTAGATTTCAATTTCATAAAATAAGGATGAACAGGGTACTCCAGCTACCAAAACACTTGTATTATTTTAAACTAGCTGCAGTACCCGGCTCCGCTCGGGTTAGTGTCGGCTAAATTATCTCATGGATAAAAAGTAGCCCACATGACTGGTCCAAAATAGGGTCAAACTGGTCCAGGACAATGTATCCATGTACCAAATTTAATCAAGATCGTTCGAGCCGAAATAGCATGATGTAATGAGAAACATCGAATAATTCCCATTTAGAGCTTCGTTGACGTTTGGTGGCTATTTAAAAAAAAAAACATTTGCCGCCAGAACCTTTCTGCACTTTCATTGCTACATTGCCTACCTAGTAAGTAACGTGTAACGTAGGTAAGTTCACCACAGCCAGCCTCAACATCGAAAACAGTAACCCATCTCAAACCTGACTGCTCCCAGAGATGCTATACATTGACAAAATACGCGCACCCTTCTGGTAATGAAGCGTTATATTATGTAGCCTAAAAGTTTTTAGTAGAATCAGGCTAGACCTAGATACAATCCACGTCTAAATCGAGTAATTGGTTCTCAAGGATTTTATTCTATTGGTCGCACCTCCGGCGATTTAGCGTGATGCCAAGTAGTGTTAAAGTTGCGGGAAATACCAAGCCGTACTTCGGTACACTTAGTAAAAGTAAGCGCTGCCGCCGCGCCGCATGTACCCATTCCCAGCCGACACTTAAAAATAAATACCATCCGATCCTTTGGATCCTTTATTTATAGGGTCGCTAAACTATGGAATCGACTCCATACCGATTTATTTCCCCCAAAGTCCCCCGGGGTCGTTGAAACATGGGGTGAAAGAGCACCTGGCCGGCCGGCATGGTTTTCGTATCCCCCGTGAAAGTTCGAAATGCCGCGCTTGGCTTAGTACCTACTAATCTACCAAACAAAAATTAAGAAACCATTCAACTGAAACCGTAATATCCTAACAATACGCGTTTAAACAATCAACCTAAAAAGCCCAAACAAATGCGTGTAGCAAGGAACGGCTGTCGCTAAGTTAGCATACCGCGCGGGTTGGTAAAAAGAATACAAAGAATTTACGTAAAAAATCTCATACTAATCCGTGTACCACACGACCACGGAGCGCCACTTGACTGAGGCGGCGCGGGAACCGCGGCCGGCGAGATGTTCGTCGCCAGCGTTTAGTTATTCTGTGCCAGCGTCGCCGATCGCTCCCCGATTCCCCGAATCACGGGAAATTTGAGGTATTGCGGGGAAAATGGTGGGGAATGCAAGCGTTGGGAAATTTGCGGGGAATTGGCCAATTCGTGGGGAATTTAGTTTTTTTGCCTTTATATTTACCATTTTTTCTTTGCTCATTCGAAAAATATATCGAACATTAAAGCAATCGGGGCAACTTTGGATTCAACTTAGATTTGGAGTTGTTCGGACGGCCGTCGACTGCATGACCTTTTTTTGGTCATTCGAAATTTTTGATGAAAATTTGGTTTCTATTCCGGATTTTTACGGAATTCCGGGAATCCTATGAACGTTTTCGGGGAATTGGAGGAGTGGTTATCGGCAACGCTGGTCACCGTTTCGCGCGCTCGCGCTTCGCCTCGATTCGGCAATACTCGGTCCTCGTCGGATGGCCACCGCCGTCACGGCCCTCGCCGCGCTATGATTTCGATTTCGCTCCGCGCCCTCTGACTATTTTTCTTTTTGTTCGGCTCCTAAGGGTCGTTACGTGATGTTCAATAGCTTAAAGCCTTCCTTAAGAATTAGGCTATCGAATTTAATAATATTTTTTCAAACCTGACTGGTAGTTCCAGAGATTAGGGCGTTCAAACAAAAAAACAAACAAACAAACTCTTCAGCCTTATTATATTAGTATAGATAATAAAGCATTTTGCACTACGATTGGGATTGAATTTTAGGGTTCCGTACCCAAAGGGTGAAAACGGAACCCTATTACTAAGCCTCCGCTGTCCATCCGTCCGTCCGTCCGTCTGTTACAGGGCTGTATATCAAGAACCGTAATTTTTTTTTAAAAAAATTCACAGAGTGTGTATTTATTTTGCCGCTATAACAACAAATAGGTAAAATTAAAAAATAGCAAAAATTAACATACAAAAAACGTGATTTTTTTGTGTTAAATCTTGTACGATGCTACGGAACCCTTCGTGTACGAGTCCGACTCGCACTTGGTCGGTTTTTTATAGTGTGTATTGACCAATTAAAAAACGCTGAGCAAAATCGTTTTTTTATCGAAATGAGATGCATGCATGGCGCACGGCATTTTCATGACGAATCAATTACCCGAAAAGGAGGAAAATCCTTTTGGATACCATCTGGCAACCCTAAGTAAGGGGCATTATTGCCACTTGCGAATTTATTGCCTTGCTAATAGATGTATCTGGTAGCAAAACTATATCAGATAACACTTTGAATGGCAGAAAATATGAGCACGGTGTCCAAAAAATATTTACAGGGCTGTATAAAATATTTTTTTTATTTCTGCCATTACCTGAACTTGTTTTATTTGTTTCAGAAACAAATATTTTTAAAATTTATACTAAATGAGGGTCGAGAATAACTTGTACGGTGTTTTATGGAGTTGTATGGTTTATTAAGGGAACAGACATGGCACCTGAGGGCCCATTCGCATTAGGCGGTTGAACCGAGGCGGCTGAACCGAGGCGGCGCGCCGCCCCTGGCGGTTGAACAAGCGGTTTTCAAGGCTGTCCAACCGAGGCGGTTCAACCGCCCGGCAGACGGCTGAACCGCGTCGGTTGCTTGAAGCTACTTGGCTTCATGTATTTCTCCATGATGGACGTGGAAGAAGTTGCTGCGCTTGTGTATTTGCACACCCGGAATCGGCGTCGTCAACGAAAGGTCAGAATAAAAAAGTATTGGATTCATCCTTTGCTAGAATTTCGCGGAGAAAAGGGTCTATTTGTTATATTTTTCAACGAACTAAAAAGTCTGTCGTGATATTTTATTTTTATTTTATTTTATTTATTCGGAGAAACAACAGTGCATTCATACATAAAGTGAATTAACAAAGTAATAAAAATAGACACCAGTTACATATTCTCACAGTTGAGTTAACAAATGAAAAAAAAGATGCAGTCGTCGAACATACCTAGACAAAAACACGTTAAAATATTACTTCAAATATGAGCATCACATGTCGCAAAAAAAATTAAAGGTGGTTACAAAATTAATGAATTTTCCTTACTTTAAAAGGTAAAATAATAATAGTATTGCTGGGTTTAATGAGTTTACGTTTTTCTTATTGTTCATTTCCAAAATAAAGAATATTTACTTCATTTTTGATGCTCTTAAAGTTCATGCAAAATAGGTCGAGGTGGTTATATTTTAAATTAAGAGTGTTACTTGCACGCCACATAAATGAATTTTGCCTGTATTTTGATTTCACTAGGTCAACATTTAGAGGGTGAATATTTCTGGTAGCACGGCTCGGCACATGAAGCTGAATGCATGCAAGTAGATCCGGACAGTCAATCAGACCGTTTGCTACTTTTACTAAAAGTAATAAAGCAGCAAGTTCCCTACGCGCTTCAAGTGGTAGTATGTGATGATAACGTCGAGATTCTTCAATTGAGTTAAACTTTTGGAAGGTTCTGTAATTAAGATTCTTGATAAATTTTGATTGGATAGATTTTAGTCTATTTGTATAAATTGCGACGCGTTATTTGGGACGCGTACTCTAAATGGCTTCGTACATATGTAAAGTAAAATTCTACATAAAAAATGTATACTATATGTCGACAAAAATATATAATAATATACCAAATGAAATAAAAAAATTAGATCTAAATGAATTTAAGAAAAAATTGTATGTATGGTTAGTAGAAAAATGTTTCTACAAAATTAATGAATTTATGACGATAATAGTTTGAAATAATAGAAGTGTTTAATGGTTTTTTTTTAATATATATAAATGGCTCAATTAGATAAGGAAACGTTAAAAGAGGTTAATTTATTCAAATTTACATACATGGTTAGATTAAGCTAATATAGTGATTGCACTGCTCTCTTATTGAGAGCCACGTGCTATTGTACGCCTACCCAGGCAATTTGTAGATGGTACTCGCTTTTATTTACCTCATTTGGGTTCTGTAACACCTCTGCAAATATGCAATAAATTATTTGATTTTGATTTTGAAGTACAAGGTTTTTAGGGTGTTAGGATTCTTAAAGCTCTTTGATATTCTCAATATAAAGCCAAGCGCCTTACTAGCTTTGGAAACAATCGCGTCAACGTGTTTGTCATAAATAAGTTTCTGATCGAGTAATACGCCCAGATCACGCACATTACTTTTTTTTTCTAGAACTTGTCCTGCTATAGCGTAAGAAGTATCCAGGATGCGAAGTTTTCGAGAATAAGTGATACTGATACACTTCAGGGGGTTCAAATCAAGTTTATTTAAATCGCAATATATTTCTACTCTTCTCAGATCTTCCTGTAATAACGTAGAATCGGAAGGAACGGTTATTTCTTTGAAGATCTTCATATCGTCAGCAAATAAAAGGAATTTTGAGTTAAGGATGCACTTATCTATGTCGGTAATATAAATTATGAAAAGAAGAGGGCCTAGCAAGGAACCTTGCGGAACGCCTGATGGGATTTTTACCCAGTTTGATCTAAAACCACATGTGACCACAGCTTGAGAACGATTGGTTATGTAAGAAGAGAACCATCGCAAGAGGTCTCCGTGTATACCTGCGGCCTCTAGCTTGTACATCAAAATCGGGTGGTCGATACGATCAAAGGCTTTGCTATCGGTGTATACCGTGTCAACCTGAACTTTTTTGTCCATGCTGCGGGTCAAGTAGTCAGTAAACAATACTAAGTTTGTAACAGTTGAGCGTAAACCGTGTTGAAATGGACTGAAAGTGGACCTAAGAGCTGAGTAAACTTGATCATATACTATTTTTTCAAAGAGTTTACTAAAAATGCAGAGTTTAGATATGGGCCTATAATTTTCGACGTCATTTTTTTGCCCTTTTTATGAATTGGAGTAATAAATGCACTCTTTCATATAACGGGGACCACACCTTCTGACGAGGAACGATTGAAAATAATGGTCAGAGGTATACTGAGACTTGATGCACAAGCCAGTATAAAGACACTGCTGATATCATCTGGTCCCGCTGGTTTATTTTTATCCAATTTTCTAATATAATTTATAATCATATTTTTTGTGACGTGAACATTATTAATAGATGAGAGGTTGACAGAGATAGGTTGGGGAGAAATATTTAAATTAGCACTGTCCGCGATATCAGAAAAAGTATAGACCGACTTAAAGTAGCTAGAAAAAAGATTACATATCTCATCCCCTGCTTTAGCTTCGACACCTTTATAAAACATGACTTTATGAATAGAGTTGGACTGATTACGGACTTTCGCGAATGCCCAAAACCTTTTTGGGTCACTAGTTATCTCTGCCTCAATCTTATTGATGTACTCATGTAAGCTCTTGAGCGCAATAAAGAAAACGCTTCAAAGTCAGCAAGATTTTTATAAATTTTATATTTTTTATGTAATTTATATTTTTCCTTCAATAGTTTAATAAGGGCAGGACTAAACCATGCTGGGTAAAGCGCATCTGACACGAGTTTGTGGGGAACATGTGCATTTCTTAGGTTATAAAGAATGGAATAAAATCGCTCAGTGCAAGCATCGACACTTCCGGAACCCAATATTTCTTCCCAATCTACTTCATCTAGAGCTTTCCCGATGGAGTTGAAATCCCCACGATTGTAGAAAAATTTAAGTCTCTTTTCAGGGAGTAACTCGTGCAGCTGAGCAAATGAGGCATTGATGATAAGGGACTTATGGTGCGGGTCTTCTCTTGCTTCCGCGTGCTTTTGGTTCCATATAGCTTCCCTTTTTTCAACTTCGTCAATAAGTCTCTCGGTATGGAAACTCATCGCGAGTGTGCAGGATACACGTGCTCTCCTCCTCGATTTTACGACGCGACTAAACCGCCTAGGTTGAACCGCCTGTGCGAACAGCGAACCGCGCCGCCTCACTCTAGCCAGCCGCGGCGGTTGGGGCGGCCGAACCGCCATAATGTGAACAGATCGAGCGGTTTCCATACTAAATGAGTATTCTGAAGAACCGCCTCGGTTCAACCGCCTCGTGCGAATGGGCACTAAGGGAATACGGTACGGTGGGTTAATGTCATGAAAGAAGGAAAAGGAGAAAGAACTGTTGCCATAGATAATAACCGGCCAAGTGCGCTTTGGACTCGCACACAAAGGGTTCCGTACCATCAATCCCAAAAAATCACGTTTTTTGTATGGGGTTCCCCTTTAATTTCTATTTTATTTTTATTTTACCTATTTGTTGTTATAGCGGCAAAACAAGTACACACTCTGTGAAAATTTCAGTTGCCTACCTGTCACGGTTCATGAGATACAGCCCTGTGACAGACGAACGGACGGACGGATGGACGGACGGACGGACGGACAGCGTAGGCTTAATAATAGGGTTCCGTTTTCACCCTTTGGGTACGGAACCCTAAAAATGAAGTAGATATGGCATCAAGCGCGCCTACTATGGGACCCCCTGTCTCTAATTTTCAAAAACTACATGCCACATGCAAACAGTCGCAGACGTATTGGAGTGTTTGGGTGGGTGGGAACTGACTTAACGAACGCTATTTTAGGGCAATTTGCGCGTTGTGGCGATGTTTCGATTCCCATACAATTATTGGTCATTTTGACCATATAGCGAAGACGCGATATGCTTCTTCACGCCATGTTTAAAGGACCCCAGGGGGTCCCAACCCAACCCAGCCATGGTGAGTTAACTCGCCGGGTGAATAGTAGGTGAACAGGCAAGAGATTGGTTAAATATGAGGTTGAGTTGCATTTTGGACCAGGTTAACTGTCAAACGACGTGTTATTCGGTCAAGCGAACTGAAATTTACCAGTTAAGATATTAAGTAATGCTACTTTACGTCAGATTGTATCCCCTTTTGCCTATTTATTTGCTATTAACCTGGCGAGTTATTTATCATGGTAACCTCCCAGGTTGCACTTTGAGGGAAAAACTTTGGCAGGGAGTCTATGAAATGAAATTTAATATATTTATTTATATAACAATTTGAGTGCAATAACAGTATAGGTATTTCAAACTAAAAAATATTTAATTTTAATTTAAACTTATAAGTATCAAAAGTCATTATTGCCGTGTCAGACCTTGTCCCTTAAACTAGCCTTACGTGCTGTATCATAAGGGGCAGCACTTATATAAAAGTGTGTAATGGCATTTGTGATGATTCACGAGCCATTTATAATTATAATAACTTTTATTTAATTTATAGTCGATTCCATAGTTTACCGAACCTATGGATAAAATATCTAGATGATCGGTGGGTTCTTATTTTGGGAAAGTAGACAGTGAATGGATGCATTCCCTGCCTGTTCCGCGTTGTGCGGTGTTAGAAAGGGGACGGAGGGACATCACTCTCCATGGTAAGGACGATAGAACACAGCGAGATTTGAAGGGTCTCTAAATTTAGGGATACCTTGGGATCGTCGACGATATGGGATAGTGTTACTAAAGGCATATACACTTTATTTCCGTAGTTTTAAAATCGCCAATGTCGCCGCGTCGATCGGGTAACGGACTCGACCGCGCGCGGGGGCGGCGCACATCCGCCGGAAATAGGCTGTCGGACGGGAAACGAGCGTGGGCAGCAGGGTTGCCAGATGGGTGGACTAAGGCTGCAGTGTTACATATTGTCTGTCAACAGAAGGAGAAAGAAGGCAGTCAATATTATTAGACATAAGAAGAAAGAAGACAGACAAAATGTTTTAGTCATGAAAAGAAAGAAGACTGACAATATTATTAGATATAAGAAGAAAAAAGACAGAAAATCAACAGAAGAAGAAAGAAGGCAGACAATATTATTAGACATAAGAAGAAAAAGACAGACAATCAAACGGAAGAAGAAAGAAGGCAGACAATATTATTAGACATAAGAAGAAAAAAGACAGACAATCAACAGAAGAAGAAAGAAGGCAGACAATATTATTAGACATAAGAAGAAAAAAGACAGACAATCAACAGAAGAAGAAAGAAGGCAGACAATATTATTAGACATAAGAAGAAAGAAGACGGACAAAATGTTTTAGTCATGAAAAGAAAGAAGACTGACAATATTATTAGACATAAGAAGAAAAAAGACAGACAATCAACAGAAGAAGAAAGAAGGCAGACAATATTATTAGACATAAGAAGAAAAAAGACAGACAATCAACAGAAGAAGAAAGAAGGCAGACAATATTATTAGACATAAGAAGAAAAAAGACAGACAATCAACAGAAGAAGAAAGAAGGCAGACAATATTATTAGACATAAGAAGAAAGAAGACAGACAAAATGTTTTAGTCATGAAAAGAAAGAAGACTGACAATATTATTAGACATAAGAAGAAAAAAGACAGACAATCAACAGAAGAAGAAAGAAGGCAGACAATATTATTAGACATAAGAAGAAAAAAGACGGACAATCAACAGAAGAAGAAAGAAGGCAGACAATATTATTAGACATAAGAAGAAAAAAGACGGACAATCAACAGAAGAAGAAAGAAGGCAGACAATATTATTAGACATAAGAAGAAAAAATACAGACAATCAACAGAAGAAGAAAGAAGGCAGTCAATATTATTAGACATAAGAAGAAAGAAGACAGACAAAATGTTTTAGTCATGAAAAGAAAGAAGACTGACAATATTATTAGATATAAGAAGAAAAAAGACAGAAAATCAACAGAAGAAGAAAGAAGGCAGACAATATTATTAGACATAAGAAGAAAAAGACAGACAATCAACAGAAGAAGAAAGAAGGCAGACAATATTATTAGACATAAGAAGAAAAAAGACAGACAATCAACAGAAGAAGAAAGAAGGCAGACAATATTATTAGACATAAGAAGAAAAAAGACAGACAATCAACAGAAGAAGAAAGAAGGCAGACAATATTATTAGACATAAGAAGAAAGAAGACGGACAAAATGTTTTAGTCATGAAAAGAAAGAAGACTGACAATATTATTAGACATAAGAAGAAAAAAGACAGACAATCAACAGAAGAAGAAAGAAGGCAGACAATATTATTAGACATAAGAAGAAAAAAGACAGACAATCAACAGAAGAAGAAAGAAGGCAGACAATATTATTAGACATAAGAAGAAAAAAGACAGACAATCAACAGAAGAAGAAAGAAGGCAGACAATATTATTAGACATAAGAAGAAAGAAGACAGACAAAATGTTTTAGTCATGAAAAGAAAGAAGACTGACAATATTGTTAGACATAAGAAGAAAAAAGACAGACAATCAACAGAAGAAGAAAGAAGGCAGACAATATTATTAGACATAAGAAGAAAAAAGACGGACAATCAACAGAAGAAGAAAGAAGGCAGACAATATTATTAGACATAAGAAGAAAAAAGACGGACAATCAACAGAAGAAGAAAGAAGGCAGACAATATTATTAGACATAAGAAGAAAAAATACAGACAATCAACAGAAGAAGAAAGAAGGCAGACAATATTATTAGACATAAAAAGAAAAAAGACAGACAATCAACAGAAGAAGAAAGAAGGCAGACAATATTATTAGACATAAAAAGAAAAAAGACAGACAATCAACAGAAGAAGAAAGAAGGCAGACAATATTATTAGATATAAGATGAAAAAAAAACAGACAATCAACAGAAGAAGAAAGAAGGCAGAAAATATTATTAGACATAAGAAGAAAAAATACAGACAATCAACAGAAGAAGAAAGAAGGCAGACAATATTATTAGACATAAAAAGAAAAAATACAGACAATCAACAGAAGAAGAAAGAAGGCAGACAATATTATTAGACATAAAAAGAAAAAAGACAGACAATCAACAAAAGAAGAAAGAAGGCAGACAATATTATTAGACATAAGAAGAAAAAATACAGACAATCAACAGAAGAAGAAAGAAGGCAGACAATATTATTAGACATAAAAATAGGCATAGCCTCTTACAATAGCGGTAGCGCAGGTAAGTAAGTTTGATTCGATTACTGCTGATTTTCTCGAGTCCCAACAAAACGTGAAACATCACAGGGCGCTATTTATTTTAACGAACATTCCATGTTGCGCTTTCCGAATTATAACTACACTTGTTCACTACCTCGTGGCTACACTTCCACTATACCATAGACAAAGGGTAGTATCGAAAGACTGCGAACGTCATACGATGTACGATGTTACGGAACCCTTCGTGTGCAAGTCCGACTCGCACTTGGCCGGTTTTTTCTTTATTTTGTGAATTGATCATGTGTGGATGAAATAAACGCCACCTTGTGTGGCACTGAATCTGACTCTGAATCCGGGCGAACAATTCTCTCGGCGAGAGAGCGTACGTGTAAAGGCGACTAAGCGTAAAGTGCTTTTGAAACCGCACGGTGATTTAAAAAAACTGTTTTCTGTGTTTCGGGAAATTTAGTATTTTGTCGGGACTCTGGACATCCTACGAATTATCGGAACAATACCGGCGAATGCCGATCCCCTGGCAACCCTAAGGCAGGCTCGCGACACTGGTGTGTGTGTGCGTCCTCTCGGGCCCGTTTCACACCATTACTCGGGAGAGATAATGAAGAGTCACTGCACGCCCCGTTAGCTCTCCGCCTCCCCCGCGCCGCTTGCTGTGGGGATATTAGATCACAATATTATAAGAAGACTGTAGAATAGTTTTGTAGGCTGGCAACACAACGGTCGCCATCTTGTTTTCGCGGACATTATATCTCCGGTGACATTTTGAAAACACGTTACATATGGACGGGTGAAAGTGAATCACCTTCATTGCACTTTCGCATTACGTCATCGCTTTTATTTTATGTTATTTCATCGCACTGTTATAATTAGGAAATTATTTAGAAAGCTATGGATGGATGTATTGCTTGCTGCTTGTTCTTTGTGTTGTTAGTGCAATGTATTTTAGCCATGAATATTGTGTGCCATGACAATTTCAAGTGTAGTTTACTACCATATAACTGCTGATTTAAAATAAAATAAAAATGAATTGATTGACTAGGTAGAGGCAACAATATAACACTGATTTGTTAGGGAGTATCGACGTATTCTGCAAACCACTATAAGTGTCCCTTCTGGGCGTGGAACTGGAAGCATCAAGCAAGGAAGGACAGGAGAGTAGAACAAAACTCATGGATCAAGGGTTACCCCGAATCAAAACGGATTCGGGGTAACCCTTATAACGACTTATAACTAAAAGTAAATCACGAGTAGCCAAGTCAGCCAGTTGAGCGACGCCTTGCGGTTCGATAAGGTTGGTGAAAGTCTGAGCGCGGTTGGATTCTAGATGGGTGACCGTTTGCAACTGTTGAGTTTAGCCGTGGTTCGGATTCCACTTAAAACTGTAGGTCTCCTTCCTACATAACTAAATATATTTAACTTCTTAGTGTGCTCGTCAATACAGTTCTTGTTTGTATCTTTCTATTTAGGGCGTTATAGTAGAAATAGTCATGATTGAATGTGGCGCCATCTGCGTAGATACTAACCCCCTTAAGATTCGGTGTGTTACCTCATTCCTTTGTCCGAACATCGCGGATCGGCAACATCAAAAAGACGAGTTATAGCCCTCAGCACTGACGCTAGTCGGCTATTTCTGACATTTTGTATATTGTTCGGAGAATACGACCTAAAGCGATGTCGATAAAGCCGTAGACTGTGGCAATAGTGTGGGGATGGATGTGGTGTCGATATATTTTTGATTTATTGATTGAAAATTATTTATTACGCCACAAAACAACAATTTACTACAAAAATTAAACTTAAAAAAACTAAACTTTACAAAAAAAAAAGAAAATTGTCTAAATCACTTATAGATTCAAAGCGCCGCAGGCTTGAAAACCTAGTAAAACCGGCCAAGTGCGAGTCGGACTCGCACACAAAGGGTTCCGTACCATTGCACAAGATTTACAAAAAAAAACACGTTTTTTGTATGGGGCCCCCCTTTAATTATAGGTATTTTATTATGTTACCTATTTGTTATTATAGCGGCAAAATAAATACATAATCTGTGAAAATTTCAACTTCCTACCTGTTACGATTCATGAGATGCAGCCCTGTGACAGACGGACAGACGGACGGACGGACGGACGGACGGACGGACGGACGGACGGACGGACGGACGGACGGACGGACGGACGGACAGCGGAGTCTTAGTAATAGGGTTCCGTTTTCACCCTTTGGGTACGGAACCCTAAAAACTTATCAATAGGTGTTTACAAGCATATTTTTTTTAAAACAATATAACCAACTTATTAAAACCGTTTTACGGTCATACACTAAATAACAGTCTTTTGATATTTCGATTCTTTTACCGGTGTTTATGCTTAACAGACGCTGAGATAAAATAAAAATTAACCCAAAATGTTGGTGGTTAGCGTCTTCAATTTAAAGATTTAGTTTCAACACATTGTAGACTTGCTAGCAGTTTCTCAGCGACAGCTGTTGTTTAGATACAGCTTTTTGTAATGTTCGAAACATCGAAAAGTAAATTGAAGAGTAACATGTATTTACTCCGTAATTATTTTAGATTACAAGGGATAACAGGAGATATAAGTTCTTTTTAAATACATGAATCCGTAAATGCTAGTACTAAATACTGCTATGGATAATTTCGATACATTTGTAGGGTAAGCAAAGAAATCAATAAATATTTTTAAACTACAGTTCATTAAAAGGCAGCACCTAAAAAAAATAATGATATACAAATGATGAGGCTTGAAGTAACTGTAAAGATTAAATTTTCGATATTAATTTTACATCCATAAAATCTAAATAATCATTATTGATTACTTTTAAATCGTAAGAAGTCAAAAGTACTAACATATGTATTGAGCATGTCACTTCTAAGTTCTTTCTCTTCTGGGTTCAACGATCTCAATAGAGCAATTGTCGATATCGATAGAAATAGAAGCGGTCACAACACTTATCACAGAAATAGTATAAAGTGTTACAGAAAACGTTAACTGCCGCCTATGTTTACCTCATTATCCTCTGTTCGGGGTTGCCTACTCCCATTTCGCAACCGACTCCCGGAGCCCGTTGGCTGCACTCCCAGTCGAGGGCACTGCTTCCTGCCCATGCTTGAGGTACACGTCGCTTTCTCTGGTGTTGCCAGATATCGCAGAGGGCCACGGCCCTTCCCGGCCTCTAGCGTTACCCATGGTAGGCAGAGCAGCTCATCAGTTCTGTAAAGTCGCGCAAGTTCTTCGGCGCTCAGGTGCTCGAGCTCGTTACGTCGCTTCCTCGCTGGTGTCGGCAGATATCGCAGAGGGCGACGGCCCTTCCAGGACTCTAGCGTTACCTATGGCAGGCAGAACAGCTCATCAGTTCTGTAAAGTCGCGCCAGTTCTTCGGCGCTCAGGTGCTCGAGCTCGTTACGTCGCTTCCTCCCTGGTGTCGGCAGATATCGCAGAGGGCGACGGCCCTTCCAGGACTCTAGCGTTACCTTTGGCAGGCGGAGCAGCTCATCCGTTCTGTAAAGTCGCGCAAGTTCTTCGGCGCTCAGGTGCTCGAGCTCGAAGAAAAAGCAGCCCGGCGTCCCTCCTCCCGGAGGGATAACGCTGACGTGAGTAACCGCGAAACCAAGCTCACAGAGTGCAGAGTGCGGTCCCCTCAGAGCCATCTTCGTCGGCCGTTCTTTTTATATATGCAACCGTTTTTTTTATGCAACCTGACATGGATGGCTGATACCACACAACTGCCGTTATGATATTAGCCTAATACACCATATTCCGGAAGGAGTTAGGCGCCATGCCAGGACCTTTCCTTTATGAGCACGGCTACATTGAACTGGATGGAAAACACGGACAATTTTTCATTGCCGCTTCAACAATAGTTTCATCCAATGCGGTGTTACCAACCCGAGCGGGCTTAACCCTACCACTTAGTATGGAAAGGGGACCTACAGTTTTACATGGGTTCCGAACCATGGAACAGCTCGTATTCGTAACGAAATGCACTTATCCAACTCAGGAAGAGAAAGAAAGTGGTGCATGACCGGGTGAGGATTTAAACCCAAACCTCTCGGATGAAAAGCAAGTCCTCTAGCCCCTAGAACACGAGCTGTTCGACAGCGCTCATGGTATTTTGCACTATCGCGGGGGCTGCGAAAACTATGCCGGCCGGCCAAATTCTCCACGCCATGTTTGAGGGACCCAGCTTGAAGTTTGGGTGATACCTCGGCAGTGTAGTGTGGATTGCGACGAGCGTAAAACCTCTTCTCGTTGTTTCTGTAGCATCAAATGCTTTCCAGTAGTTCGGGGAGATGTATTATTTTCTCTCTCCATGTTTTCTTTGAATCAGATACAATTTTATACAATTGCTCAACTCTCTAAGTCAAGGATAGCAATGCAACTATGATATTTTAACGCCTGTCGTAAAAGAAAAGTTAAAGCTGCCCACAATAGTTCTACATCTTAGATATGCTAGAATTTCATTACCTGTTTTCTTTTCAGAGTTTATGAGTTTCACTTTTAGCGAGGAAACTATGCTTACATAATTATTCTCGTATTTTCTATACATAAGTACTCTGTCTGCCTCAATTAACTTATACAATCTATTTTTATTCATATGAATTATTCCATTCTTAACGTTAAATTATAAGCATTTGTTTTGCAAGGCAGATTCAAGTATTATTTATTATTCGAAATCGTACTAGAACAAATAATTAAAAATAGCAATAAATAGTTGCTTGTAGGCGACGCCTGTGTTATCTCGTTTAGGAAATATCTTTGAACGACTCACCTAAAACATAAGTTTTTAAATGTTTTTCCGATGTTAAAATCTAAGCAATTCTTTAAGTTGTTTGGTATTGTTACACCACTGAGTAAGTGATTCAGAATTACCGTAGTCATGGAGATCTCTGTGCCCGTATTTGATTAAAGAACCACAGAACTGGTAAATAGGTTAGAAATGCCTTTCCTCTCCTTTCGCTACAGCACGCATGAACTGTAGAGTTTTGTGAGTTCATATTAATTTAATGTGTAACTTACCTGTGTTTTTCTCTTATAATCAACAATAAATACTTGATATTTATGTTACAAGACTGGGTTGGGCTGCCTTCGGAAAGCTTAAATTCGCTCTGAAGTCTGACCTTCCGCAAAAATTAAAGACCAAAATATGACCAGTGCGTCCTCCCGGTAATGACGTACGGGTGTGAAACGTGGACTCTGATGGTCGCCGTTGTTCAGAAGTTGAAAGTTGCCCAGCTAGCAATGGAGCGAGCCATGATGGGAATATCGCTATGGGATATAGTGCGTAACGAGGCAATCCGCTGACGTACCAGAGTAGTCGATATTGGACACCGGGTGGGTATGCTCAAGTGGCAGTGGGCTGGCCATGTCAGCCGAAGAGACGACGACCGTTGGAGTAACCGTGTCCTATACTGGCGGCCTTGGACAGGAAAACGGAGTGTGGGAAGACCATCCGCCAGGTAAGTGCGTCGGCGGAAAGCAGTGGTTCCTTACCGCTGAGGGCCGGGAGGACTGGAAAAAAATTGGAGAGGCGTTTGTCCAGCAGTGGACGCAAACACGCTGACTGACTGACATGTTACAAGGGATTAAAAAAAGGTATTCATACTCGTAAAAATAGGTACCAATAACTCGTACGTTTGTAAGCAGTGGCAACCATTTTTGTAAACTTAGAATTAGTGGACGTTGAAAAAATCCAGCGAAGTTTCTTGCCAGTTCTTCTTCGCTGTCAATACTGAACTGGCAAACGATACAATATGACAAATCCGATGCTGGCTATGGATGATAAACGAACAATAAATAAAAAACACGCTTGTTATTCAAACTTCTCATACATAGTTTAGACGTGCCAGTTGTAATAATAAATAATGTCATATCCAACCCCTGCACAATGTCAGGATAATTTTTGAATTACATGAAATTTGAATGACACAGGAATGGATACAACCTAAAACTACTAGATGCGCTTTCAAATTTTCCCCGCACACAGTGGGGGAAAAAAGTTGAACTTTTTGACGCCACAATGGTTTAATGCGACCAAAAGCTATCCTTGGGCCTTAAGGCTACGCCGTCCACCCGTGGGAAACAAATATTGCCACACCACATTGACACAACGTGCTCACTCACACAAATGTAAGACATTTACACGGCGCACATTGGATCACGATGCACGGTGAACTTGGACTACGTATTTTTTAAATATTATAAAATTATTACGTATTATTTCATTGTTATAATCCCACATGTTTTTGATTATTACAAGTGAGCCTGGATATAAACCGTTTTATTTGCAAAATCATGCTACCATGTCTATCTGAATCATAGAATCCTAACGGGTTATTAGAGTGATTGTGAAGTTTTTTTAAAAGACACAATAGCGCATTGAAATATGTATTTCAGACTGTTCCTTGTTCACTGGCAGAGAAATGAGTTTGTGACACGGTTCGTTCTCAAAAGCCTATTGTCAACCACAAGGGGATGCTCTGATTCTCTCCGGATATGGAGCACTCGCTCCATCCGGGATATTGGATGGGGAAGAATAAGGGATGCAAGTTTCGCGGAGCAACGTCCATGATAATACCCGTGGAACAGACTGAGCGACCCTACAAACCGTCTAGCTGTCGTGGTGTCACAGGAAATATAAGATGAACCACGAATGCATCTCTTAATTTTCAAGAGATGCATTCACGGTTCATTGGCCAAGGCACAATTTTGTACGGCTACTGCCATTAAAATAGCGAAATCGTCCTACGCGCCCTAACGTTTTCCTACCCCTAAACGTTGTCAGATTTTCAACTTCATCAATTGAGAAAGCTTAATTCTATGTCTGTATGTTTTTATTTTTTTGTAAATAGCTGTATTTTTCAGTAAAAAAATCGCAATTAAGCGCATGGAGAGAGTTATCACCCGTAGTATGGGAAAATGATGGGGCAACGACTCTCTTAAGGCTGTTCCGACCCATATAAAGTTGTTTGCACACATAACGCAAAAAGTATTGCACTTTAAGCCACGAATTAATAATAAAAGTTTAATATAGTCACATTACTTGCAGCGAAAACAATTTCACAATTTCAGGATTATTGGTTTTGTTACAATTTATTTAAATATGATTATTATTTAACAGCGCCATCTAACGGTGTAAAACTTCTAATCGGCAATTACAACGAAACCATTAAACCTGAAATTGTGAATATGTTTTCGCTGCAACTACTATGGCTATATTTAATATTTTTGACGAATTCGTGCCTTAAAGTTGTTTTAGGTAACGTCGTTGGACACGGGCACTTCCAGCGTACTCCCGATTCCGTGGGAGGCGCCGCGTCGGCAATAGTGGATCGTTGTCTATTTAAATGCCAAGGCCCAATGGAAAGTAGGTGTGAGGGGAATCCTAGGAGCCGTATTTGTTGTTCGCCGAGGAGCGCGCGCGACAGCTCAGCGAGGACGAACGCTTATTGCATTCCATGAGCGACGGATAAGAAAGGGCTGGAGTGGCGACTGATACACTGAAAAATATTATGTGCAACTGTTTACTGTTTTAGCACAGTTAAAATGCAGTATTTATATTAAATTATTTCTTATTACTATTAGGCCTGATTTTTCAGTAGTCAGATAATCAGCTAGATATATATATATATATATATATATATATAGATAGATTCGTAGGATTTTTTTACGCCTCTGCTTATCCATCCGGTATGTTAAGTCTATAATTTTATTAGTAAAATTGCAGTCAAATAATCTTGATAAAATATATAATTCTCCAGTAATGACTATCCTTCTTTTGACAAAAGTAAATTTGCACTATCAGTCTGATAAGCACTATCTGAGGATTGAAAAATCGGCCTTTAACGTATTACGGTAAGTTCATTAATGAGCCAATATAATATTAAAATATTAAACAGTTATTTTAACCGGTTGAACAGTAGTTATCGCTTGGTGAAAATAACACGTAGATAATTTTGAAACGGTTATCTTTTTTTTATGTGACTGGACATGGATGGCTAATACCACACCATTCTGTCATGGTATTCGCCCAACACGCCACATGGGAGCTAGGTGCCATGCCAGGACCTTCCTTATAATGCACGGCTACATTGAACTGAATGGAAAACACGGACAATTTTTATTGCCGCTTCGACCATCGTTCATCCAATGCGATGGTACCAACCCGGGGCGGGATTAACCCTACCACCTAGTAAGTAAGGAAGGGAACCTAAAGTTTAACGTGGAATCCGAACCACGGTCAGCCTCTCTCAACGGTCGAATGGTGACCCATCCAAGACCAGACCGGAGCCAGCGTTGCTTAACTTCGGAGAGCGATCGCCGCAGTGTCGCGCCACTGGGCCATTGAGGCTGACAACTGATTGAACATTAGGGCGGATAAATTAGGCGTGCAACTGTCCATTTTCAAGAGATACTTAAATTGTAACAGATTGGACGGTACCTTTTCACATAAGTCGTTAGTATGAATGAAAAAAAAACTAAAGCTAAAAACAGTTTTCACACAGTTACAAAAACAATTAAGGTGGCCCAACCCGGCGGGCCCAACTCATTCGCGGGCACGGTATAAAACCGTGCTGTTGCGCTCTGGGACCTTCTCTGTTTCAAAGAATAAGACAGGCTCCGTGATGAGGAAGATGCAACATGTCCACAAAAAAAAACAATGTGCATAGTATATGATTTGGTAAGATTTACGAAAATTTTAATTTCAAAACGACTTATAGCTAAAATTGAACCACGACCGCTGTAGTCGAAAATCTAACAAAAACCAAATAGATCATAAATTATGATTAAAGAAGCTATGTCTGATGACTAATCTTTTTACGATATTCTTACTTTATCATTGCGTAATCCACCTCCAAAGTTATTTTATAAAACGCGCGAAAAATTCGAACTTTCGGACCTTATAACGTAGAAACCAAACACAATTTTACAATGCCAATGGTCATCAGACATCTAGTTCGATCAAATAAAGCTATTTTGAGCAAAATTTTGGATCTCTGTCAAGAAATATGGGCGTGGTCTTCTTTCCCCTTTTGTATGGGGAGATGAGCGGGATGGGCCACCTTAAAAGTAGATGGTGAAATTGGAAGACGCAATACCCGCAAATGGTATGTCGCGCTGGTTCAGGCCTAGCCTTGCAATATATTTATAAAGTAGGTCTTTTTACATGGCCCTTTCTTTAAATATCCTTGCTTCCCGGAAGATTACACATGCATACATATCATGTTCATAGACGAGTTTCCCTCGCCGCTGCCGTCCTTTCTTGCTCAATGACCACAAGGCACCCGCATTGAGTAAGCTCCGGATGAGCTTTTGTGTAACTTACGCGGCCCTGAGCGCGACCGAAATGGGCTCTCAATAATTGTGTGAGTTCTATTTATCGGTGGACGTAACGCTCGACTGTCGTAAAGGCAGCGGGGCTTAAAATTGGGGAAAGAATTTCTTTGCCCATTGACCAAGTCACAATTTTGCACGTCGACTGCGACGTGCGATTAGAAAACCGGCCAAGTGCGAGTCGGACTCGCACACCAAGGGTTCCGTAGCATCGTACAAGATTTAACAGAAAAAAAACAGGTTTTTTGTATGGGGGCCCCTAAATTTCTATTATTTTGCCATTTTACCTATTTGTTGTTGTAGCGGCAAAATAAATACACACTCTGTGAAATTTTCCGCTACCTACCTAGTACGGTTCATGAGATACAGCCCTGTGACAGACGGAAGGACGGACGGACGGACGGAAGGACGGACGGACGGACGGACGGACGGACGGGCAGCGGAGGCTTAGTAGTAGGGTTCCGTTTGGCACCCTTTGGGTACGGAATCCTAACTAGCGAAATCGTCTTTCAGGCCCTTACGGTTCCCTACACGTAAATATTGTTAGATTTTATCATGATTATTTGATCACTCGAGGAAGGTTGATTCTATTCCTGTATATAAATATTTTTTGTATCTATTATCTGTATTTTTCATTGAAATGACTAAACATTTCTATATGTTCATGTTTGTTTATTTTCAGAGTGTATTTACAGTACGCTCTTTGCTCAGACTTAAGATCACATCTAATTTGAATTTTGTATATATTCTTTATATTTCAGTGAAGAATAGTTACGAAATAGGCTAATAATGTAATCCTACTCTCTTAAATTTTAATTTGTAATTGTCTATTTCTGTTTTTCCTTCTAATATATAAAAAAAAATTACATAGCCTAAAACTCAACAATGTTCACCTTTAAATAAAATGTGTATTTTCTGACTCACTTATAAACTACCTAACGCTTTAGATCTATGGAATGCATTTTCAGCAAGAAAATGCCACAGAATTAAAGTTTTTCAAAATATCGAGAAAATACCAGAAACTTAATCAACGAAAAAAAACCATATAAATATCGAACCGGCTCACAAAATTCCACGACAATCGGTTGAGAAATGCGACCTGTAGAGCAGAACAGCCGAACATACGAAATCATTTTTGCCCTAGCTGAAACTGGGACGCTTTTCTCGCGCTTCGCTCAGTGGCCACGCTGCCGCCAATGAGTTTACATCGCTACTTGCACAAACATAAATGTTACACTCTTGTTTGCTGAAAGTATTTTTTTTTCTTTTGTATCATTGTATGTATTTCTTAATTGAACCCTATTGTTTTAAATTAGATACGATCTAGAATACTGCCAATAAAAATCAAAACCATTTGAAGCATCAGAAAATTTCGCCTCCCATACAAACGTAGTTTACTAATAATTTGTAAACCACTGTTCCAATTTACTTGATATTTGGTATCTAATATTAAGTTATTAATATCTGTGTCTGCATGTCTTTGTTTTTTTTGGTAAATGTATTCTGAGTCAATCCACAGAGAAAACAAAATTCGTATGAAGATTTTCTTTTTACTTTCATTTCATTCGGTTTGGATTTTTCTTAAAATCAAAAGCGTGCAGACACAGATATTGGTTCCCTGATGTTAGATATTAAATATCAATTTAATTGGAACAGCGGTTTTTAAATGATTAGTAAACTACGTTTGTACGGGCCCGTTCTTAAGATAACTAACCGTGATATGTATTGTTACCTCTCAGGCTGAGATAAATAGTCGTCACCGAAACTAATGCTAACGCAAAGTAGTACTTTGTGACGTCACATTGATACATTTTGTATGGACGAAATTTCAAAGTAATGCAAATGGACGTCACAAAGTAGTACTTTTAGTTAGTCTTAGTTTCTGTTACGACTATTTATCTCAGTCTCATAGTACAAACTGATTTTAGTTTCGGAGGTAGCAAACTAATTTCAACATTATGTTACAAATAACTTTTTTGTTCAGACACTATTTTTGTATAATGTTGTATACTTTGTTTTTAAATATCTAATAAACGATTATTATTATTACTCCGGGAATTCCATGCTCGCTGGATTACCCTACGTTTGAAACTATTAATTTCCATCTGGATTTTTCATCGTCAGCACCTGCGCTGCAATGAATGTCCGGAGTGATAAATGGATCTGCGTCGATCTTCAAATGGTTAGAGACAAATACATCATAATATATATAAACTGGCATGACGAAAGCCACGGTAAAAATATTGAAATAATAAATCGCACATGTAGTGAATCAAGGCGGGAATTTCGTAATTTGTTTGATGCTCGCTCGTTCAATTCATTACTTTGATATCTACATTTTAGCCATTGCTTTTTGAGGTGGCTTAGTTCGGTTTTTGTAGTTAGAACGACCGTTTGCTATTAGTTACCGTTTAGTATTTTTTTATGTTTTTACTTTTTTTTTATGTGACTGGACATGGATGTCTAATACCACACCTTCTAAGCTGACCTAACCTAACCTAACCTAACCTAACCTAACCTAACCCAACACACCACATGGGAACTAGGTGCCATGCCAGGACCTTCCTCATATTGCACGGCTACATTGAACTGGATGGAAAACACGGACAATTTTCATTGCCGCTTCGACCATCGTTCATCCAATGCGAGGGTACCAACGCGGGCGGGATAAACCCTACCACCTAGTAAGTAAGGAAGGGGACCTACAGTTTAACGTGGAAACCGAACCACGGCCAGCCTCTCTCAACGGTCTAATGGTCACCCATCCAAGACCAGACCGGACCCAGCGTTGCTTAACTTCGGAGAGCGATCGCCGAAGTGTCGCGCCACTGGGCCACTGAGGCTGACATTACTGAGTACTTTTATGCAAACGTGGAAAAACTTAGCATGGAACCATTTTGTTAATAATAATTATTATTACAACGACCGTCTGTCATGAGGTTGTAGGTAGAGGAATCCATATTTTCGAGGTGTGTAATTATGTAAACCTAGTTAAATAAATACATACTGTGAATAATAATAAAATTCGTTATTGTAAACCTTTTAATAATGGTTACAACAGGCGGGCTTCATGCCGAAGGGCATTCTCTACCTACCTACCTTTGGGATGTAGAGAGAGGTACATGGCAGTTGAAATAATTCAAAGAATTTGAAGATAACAATAAAAACATAAATCACTGTTAAAATAAAAATAAATAATCTTTGACTAACATGTAAGAGTAGTTTTGTTGACTAACCATAGTTGGTACTTGCCATTAAAATTCAACCCAATTCAATTTTAAATGATTTAAAAAAAAATGCTTAACTCCTCTAACACAAGCGGGATACCCTCATATTTCATTTTAATTTATATATTTAATGTATATATCTGTTTATATATTTCATTTTAATTATTTTTCATCTATTTCAATTTTTTTCATTGTTGTTGTGGTTGTTATTCCTATTATTATTAGTATTGTTTTATTGGTGATGTGGTTATCTTTCGTTTGTATGGTCGTTTTGTCTGAAATATATACACCGGAAATAGAGACAAATTTAAGATCTCTTTCTGTCATGCTGAAGTCAACCATAGAGTAAAGGACTTAGGAATTCCTTCTCTTTTCAGTGTATACAATTGAGAGGAAACGACCGTACAGTGACTGAATTTATATTCTTAATGTATTTTTAATGACTTATTTTTATCATTTTATTGCTTTGTATATTTTTACTGTGAATTTATTGAAAATGTAATATTGTAATTGACTATTTCTATAGCATGATGTATTTTTCCACCTATAATGCTCGCTGAAATAAAAACATTTTGATTTTGATTTAATTTATTTAATTTAACTGGACATAGAAGCTCTACACCCACAATCGTGATAATATCCAAACACGTTCCTCAAAAAACTAGGTGCCATGCCAGGACCTTCCCTGTATTAGCGTAAGAACTTCACAGGACACTAATGTAGTACAACGGACATTCGATGTTACGCGTCGCATATTCGTAAGCAGTCACAGTAACTATAATTTGCAGTATATTTGTAAAGTAGTTCTTTTTACTGCGCTCTTTCTTTAATTAATGTGTCCTTGCTTCACGGTCGATTATACATACATACATACATATCACATTCCTTGGAATAAGCGACGTACCTACTTAGCACGAAAAAGGACTGGCTCGAGCGTCTGATACCAAACACGATTTTGGTGATGACGGCAATATATTTGAATGTTCAATGCTTGCAGTCAATGTCCGCAACGCACATGAGACGTTAAATTTATTTATTTATTTATTTATAGGTACACCAACAGTAAACACACGGACAACTTATAAAACTATGCTAACAGTACAATACTACAAGAGTAAGTGCCACATTCAGGGTGTGAGTACCAATAATAGGTATACACAGCACTCAAATTTTTTAAACTAAAATATTCATTCAAAAGATAAATTATAAAATAATGTGTATTAATCTAATCAATTTCTGACAAATAGGAACCAATATACTTTTTAAATATATTATTACTAAGGTTAAAAATATCTAATTCTATTTGAATGGGGAGATCATTATAACAACGTAACATTCTAGGCAAGCTTGACTCTGATGCTAAATTAGAAATTGTTAAATAAATGTATATAGGTATAATCTTAAACACTGTTTTAGTAGGAGGCATTCATTACGGGAGGAGGATTCCATATTATGGGTATACAGCAGGTGGCGAAATCGGTAGACGCAATACCCGCGAATGGTGTGTTTTGCTGGTTCGGGTCCAGCCTTGCCATTTGTAAAGTAGTTCTTTTTACTGGGCTCTTTCTTCAATTAATGTGTCCTTGCATCACGGTCGATTATACACACACATATCACATTCCTTGGAATAAGTCCGAAAAAGTATGTTTACTTAACCACAGTCGATTGCTACTCCCGCCCTTCTATGCTCGCTGCTTACATTCACCCGGCGAGTAATTTACCAAGGTGACCCCCACTTCCGATACGATCCTGTCATTCGGACGTTCCACCGACGTAACCGTCTTTATTTCCGTGGGTCTCGACACCGCGCGGGAGGAATATAAGGCGAGATAGGAGACCGCTTTCATAAAGCTGCTCGCTCGCGGTCCGAGGGGACGATCTGAGCCCTTAGTCCGAGCTGTCACCTCAATTGGCGTTTACGGCGAACCGATCGACGGGCGCTTTCAAATGTATGGAGAAATTGAAGAGCGCGCGCGGTGGGCGTTGAGCGAACTAACATTTGCGAGTCCAAGTTTGACTTTGACAGCTTGAAGAAGTAAAACCGTATCTAGTAAAAACCGGCCAAGTGCGAGTCGGATTCGCACACGAAGGGCTCCGTACAAAATTGAACACGAAAAATTATTTTTATTTTGTTACCTATTTGTTGTTATAGCGGCAAAATAAATACACACTCTGTGAAAATTTCAGCTGCCTACTTATTACGATACATGAGATACAGCCCTGTGACAGACGGACGGACGGACGGACCGATGGACGGACGGACGGACAGCGAAGGCTTTTTGGCGTAAGTAAATGTCGACTCGCCAGTCCGGAGTGAAACGCGTGCAATCTGGTAGAAGGGCGTATATTCACTAAATAATTCGGGCGCGCGTCGCAGCGCGCGTGGACTGAGGCGGGGGGAAACACCTATACACGTGTGTGTGTGCGGTATGCTTACAAAGCATGCCGCCACATAATTCCCCCTTTAAAAAAAACTTTATTTAAAATTAATTTAATAGAGTTTAAACACGTTCACACATTGAATACAATACAGACATCAAATACAAAATAATAAAACATTCTAAAGTGTAAAGAAATAAATGATTGCAAGTGTACATAAAACTGCATGACCTGAAAATATTTGCTTGTCATTGATTAAAACAATCATACAATTCAAGTAATACAATTCAGGAAACCGGTGGTAGGATGTTCGCGTACTGTCCGGCGGGATGAGCCATTTTTTTTTTTAAACGTTTTCGTCGAGATCTCGTCGGGGCCTCCACTTTGGCGTAAGTAAATGTCGACTCGCCAGTCCGGAGTGAAACGCGTGCAATCTGGTAGAAGGGCGTATATTCACTAAATAATTCGGGCGCGCGTCGCAGCGCGCGTGGACTGAGGCGGGGGGAAACACCTATACACGTGTGTGTGTGCGGTATGCTTACAAAGCATGCCGCCACAGCTTAGTAATAGGGTTCCGTTGGCACCGTTTGGGTACGGAACCCTAAAAACTTGTATGGAGTTTACCTTTTAACGGACCTTCGAAGTTCTGTAAACGCCAGTTTACGTGAGAACTGGGACTACGGGCTCTGTTCGCGCCAGCGAGCATGGAACGTCGCGAGGCGCGATCGAATCTTATGGCGGCACACCGCCGCGAGTTAGTGGAAAACTTCTAACTGTAATTGACCGAGCGAAGCGCGAGCAAAGCGTCTACGTTTCAGATTGGGCAAAAATGATTTCGTATGTTCGGCTGTCCTCCTCTACGGTTTGCATTTCTCAACCGATTGTCGTGAAATTTTGTGAGCATGGATTGCGATATGTATGTTTGTATAATCGACCGTGAAACAAGGACACATTAATGAAAGAAAGACCCCTGTAAAAAGAAGTACTTTACGAATATACTGCAAGGCTGAACCCGAACCAGCAAAACACACCATTCGCGGGTATTGCGTGTAACCAATCCCGCCACCTGCTGTATCCACATAATTTGGAATTCTCCTACAGTCCCTCCTCACATAATCAGGGCCTCCTACTAACACAGTATTTAAGATTATTCCTACATACATTTATTAAATGCAACATGTGCGTTACGGACCTTGACTGCAAATAATGAATCGGTTCAGTGAATGTTCAATCGTTGGGAGTGTCAAGTGAGAGTTTTTTAAGTGTCGTTTGAACTCAAGAAAATCCGTAGTAAGCAAATCCTCAAGCCAACTCACTCGCGGGCGATACCGCTTTCGTAAGCCCTCCCCAGATGAGTTTAGACTTCTACTTCCGTCCTATTATGCTCGCTGGTTCGCGCTCTTCCCAGAGCCGAACCTAGAAAATCTAACAGCGTAGATGGAAATGTATTTTACGGTCGCAGCGGGAGTCTGCACTGGCTGTGTGTTATGTGGACCATATACCGAGATATTATTTTTATTTACGTATAGGCAATGGATAGAATTACTTATTTAGGTCGAAATGTAGTTATCAGCCCTTTATAAGAGATAGAAAAGCCCTAAATTTGTTTGTATTAATTATCATTTATAGCATAATTCATTTATACCACATGTCATACAAATCATTCACTATGTAGCCAAATTAGTGAAAATATTTGGATCATTCATTTATACCACATGTCATACAAATAATTCACTATATAGCCAAATTAGTGAATATATTAACATCATTCATTGATACCACATGTCATACAAATCATTCACAAAGCTGCTTACAAAGATTTTTTATGACCTAAAGTATTTCCAATAATTTTTACTAATGATTTCACTCAATTTATTATTCTGTTTAAATTATTCATTGCCTTATTTAATTTTAATTAATTTCATGAATGTTATTTGATTTATACTGATTTAATGTAATTGACTTGATTTGATTGACTTTAATTGATTGACATGTATATTATGTAGACCTAATAATTTTGACGATGTGATAAATTGGTTAGTATCTCGTATCAACTGAAAACCACGGATTAAATGAATTTTGAATTTTGAAACTATGTAGCAAAATTAGTAAATATATAAGCATCATTCATTTATACCACATTTCATACAAATCATTCACTATGTAGCCGAATGAGTGAAAATAGCAATGAAAATAGCTATGAAAATAGCAATGAAATAGCAATGAAAATAGCAAATGAGTGAAAATAGCATCATTAATTTATACCACATGTCATACAAATCATTCACTATGTATCCAAATTAGTGAAAACTGGCATTAACAATGTAATCCTAATACATAGTTCGATTCGAACCAAGATCCTCGTGACCGTTACATGTTCTAAATTGTTTTTTTTTAACGGTATTTTTTTTTTATCTTAACGAATTTATAAAAATCTAAATTATACCATACCGAACAAACGCCAAAAAGCAGCATTTTGCAATTGCATAACTCGTGAGAAAACCTAACCTAACATAACATAACTTAACCGAACTTAGCGTAATGTAAATAGGTTAGTCTCAGTTATGTTGCCTTAGTGTGTAGTCTTAGGGCCGAGTGCACGAAAGGACAAAACATCAAAATCAACGTCAACGTACGATTAAACACGTCACTTTGTGTGGAAAGTATGGAAGGAACTATATGCGGTTCACTAAAAGTGACGTGTTTGAACATTGATTAACTCAGCCGTTTTTTCGTGCAACCGGGGCTTAGTTAACATTGGTTTACCTCAAAATTGGGTAAACATTTATATTTCTTTTAAAAATCGATGTTTTGTTCAGGTCGGGCTCGGTTAGGTTAGGTTAGGTTATATTTCCTTTCATATGATACTATCGTAAAATGTGGCTTTCTGCCCCTTTGTTAGGTACTATTTTTAGTTTTTTTTTAATGTTTGCGTATCTAAAGTAAACCAGGCCCTACCAACCGCAAACCTGTCCCCGAGAGCAGCGCGCTCGGCGACCCGGAGTGACGCTTCGAAGTAGCGGAATTTTACTGTCACGTTTTGCAAATTAAACTCTTTCAAAATTAGATGTTTTGGTTAGGTTACGTTAGGTTAAAGCGGGGTTAGGCTTGGTAAAGTTAGGTTATGTTTTCTTTCACTGTTTTTTTAATTCTCGTTAGGGTTTTTATCGTGTAAATTACGCAAAACGCGCCCTACCATCCACGAACCTGTCCCAGAGTACAGCGCGGAGCACCGGAGTAGCGTCATTTTACTGCCGCGTCGTCCGAATTGGAGAAGACGCCCTCCGTCTGATTTACATCGCGGCCGCTGTATCGGCAAGGGCATAAAACCACAGAGCGCCACTCGGGTGCGCCCTCTTGACTTGGGATTCTGCGGTCGCGCCCGGTCGGCGACACGGCCGATGGCGTCGAGCTGCGAACGATCCATGTTCGAATGCATCCAAAGAAACTGCGCGAGCTGCCAACGATCCATGTTCGAATGCATCCAATGAAACTGCGCGAGCTGCCAACGATCCATGTTCGAATGCATCCAATGAAACTGCGCGAGCTGCCAACGATCCATGTTCGAAGGCATCCAAAGAAACTGCGCGAGCTGCCAACGATCCATGTTCGAATGCATCCAAAGAAACTGCGCGAGCTGCTAACGATCCATAATAGAATGCATCCAAAGAAACTGCGCAAGCTGCCAACGATCCATGTTCGAATGCATCAAAAGAAAATGCGCGAGCTGCCAACGATCCATGTTCGAATGCATCCAAAGAAACTGCGCGAGCTGCCAACGATCCATGTTCGAATGCATCAAAAGAAAATGCGCGAGCTGCCAACGATCCATGTTCGAATGCATCCAAAGAAACTGCGCGAGCTGCCAACGATCCATGTTCGAATGCATCCAAAGAAACTGCGCGAGCTGCCAACGATCCATGTTCGAATGCATCCAAAGAAACTGCGCGAGCTATCAACGATCCATGTTCGAATGCATCAAAAGAAAATGCGCGAGCTGCCAACGATCCATGTTCGAATGCATCCAAAGAAACTGCGCGAGCTGCCAACGATCCATGTTCGAATGCATCAAAAGAAAATGCGCGAGCTGCCAACGATCCATGTTCGAATGCATCCAAAGAAACTGCGCGAGCTGCCAACGATCCATGTTCGAATGCATCCAAAGAAACTGCGCGAGCTGCCAACGATCCATGTTCGAATGCATCCAAAGAAACTGCGCGTGCCAACGATCCATGTTCGAATGCATCCAAAGAAACTGCGCGAGCTGCCAACGATCCATGTTCGAATGCATCAAAAGAAAATGCGCGAGCTGCCAACGATCCATGTTCGAATGCATCCAAAGAAACTGCGCGAGCTGCCAACGATCCATGTTCGAATGCATCAAAAGAAAATGCGCGAGCTGCCAACGATCCATGTTCGAATGCATCCAAAGAAACTGCGCGAGCTGCCAACGATCCATGTTCGAATGCATCCAAAGAAACTGCGCGAGCTGCCAACGATCCATGTTCGAATGCATCAAAAGAAAATGCGCGAGCTGCCAACGATCCATGTTCGAATGCATCCAAAGAAACTGCGCGAGCTGCCAACGATCCATGTTCGAATGCATCCAAAGAAACTGCGCGAGCTGCGAACGATCCATGTTCGAATGCATCCAAAGAAACTGCGCGAGCTGCCAACGATCCATGTTCGAATGCATCCAAAGAAACTGCGCGAGCTGCCAACGATCCATGTTCGAATGCATCCAAAGAAACTGCGCGAGCTGCCAACGATCCATGTTCGAATGCATCAAAAGAAAATGCGCGAGCTGCCAACGATCCATGTTCGAATGCATCCAAAGAAACTGCGCAAGCTGCCAACGATCCATGTTCGAATGCATCAAAAGAAAATGCGCGAGCTGCCAACGATCCATGTTCGAATGCATCCAAAGAAAATGCGCGAGCTGCGAATTAAACTCGTGCGAGCTGCGAACTAAACGAATCACGTTCCTTGTATGGGGTTTTAAGTTTAAATCCTACATATTTGTTATTATAGCGGCAAAATAAATACACACTCTGTGAACATTTCAACTGCCTATCTATTACGGTTCATGAGATACAGCCCTGTGACGGACGGACGGACCGACAGCGGAAACTAAGTAATAGGGTTCCGTTTATACCCTTTGGGTACGGAATCCTAAAGAACAGCGGAGTTTCCTTCCAGTTCTTCTTCGCTGTGTTTTGTTTTGCTGAACTGGCCAATGTTAAAATCTGTGGCGGGGTTAATCCGCACAAGTTGGTATCATCGCATTGAATGAACGATGGTCGAAGCGACATGAAAGGAGGGTCCTGACATGGCACCTAGTTCCCATGAAGTGCTTACGGATAATATCATGAAAGAAGGAGCGGTATTAGCCACCCATGTAATAACTGCACAGGATGCCATAAGGTGTAACGAACATTCTATGTTGCGCGTCCTTATTTTGTAAGCGAACTGACTGGCTGGCGGTATCGCGGTGCCGTCAGTCAATCACCGTGTTTGCGTCCACTGCTGGACATGCGCCTCTCCAATTTTTCTCCAGCCCTCAGCGGTACGGAACCACTGCTTTCCGCCGACGCACTTGATGTCGTCGTCCCACCTGACGGGTGGTCTTCCCACACTCCGTTTTTCTGGCCACGGCCGCCAGTGTAGAACAAGTTACTCCAACGGTCGTCGTCTCTTCGGCTGACGTGACCAGTCCACTGCCATTTGAGCTTAGCCACCCGGTGTCCAATATCGACTACTTTGGTACGTCGGCGGATTGCCTCGTTACGCACCATATCCCGTAGCGATATTCCCAGCATGGCTCGCTCCATTGCTCGCTGGGCAACTTTCAACCTTTGGACAACGGCGACCGTCAGAGTCTACGCTTCACGACCGTACGGCATAACCGGGGGGAGGAAGCACTGGTCATATATTCGGGTCTTTAAACTTTGCGGATCTAAAAGTAATATCGCCGTCTTGATAAATAACTGATAAATAAATTAATTTGAGTTTCAGCGACATCTACATTTGAAGCATTGTAATCAGATTTTGAAAATAATCTGAAAAAGTACTGGTCGTGACATTCGTCGGAAGCAGGACTCAAACTCAAATTAATGAGATAACGGTTATGTCGTATCCATTATACACATAAAATTACCATGATACTGATATTTTTTTTTCAAATCGGTTGAAAATTTTCGGAGATATCGAATAACATACACACAAAATAACATACAGACGAATTGAGATCCTCCTCCTTTTCCGTAGTTTGTTGAAAAAAAATACTCGAGCGTAAACACACAAAAAACGCACAGTCGGTTAAAAAACGAAAACCACTTCACTTCGTCCACGCATTAAACTGGAGATTTATCGCGCGACTGTACGTTTGTAGCGCAACACGTCACGGTGGCGTGTTTATCGCCGTAAGCAATTACTACCGGCCTACTTTGATGTCGCGACTTTTATACGGCTCAGATACGACTACACAACGACCCATTACAAAGAAGAGGAACACGGCGAATGTCGAAATTACAGCTAAACATGTTTTGCATGTGTTGCCACGTTCCCGTAACTTACCCGGGGATAGCGTTGCTATCTCTAAAATTTGGCAACCAGGACAAGACGTGAAAATACGCGTGAAAACCCCGTATTTTAGAGCCCAGAACCCGGATATGTCAACAGGTTTTTTTAAACAGTCAGTGTAATAAAGTGCGTGTGTCGCGGGCGGCCCAAATCTTTAAATTTGTAAACCCGGACTACAAATGAAGCCCCGCCCGGACGCTCCCCGGATGCCCTCTAGGACAAATCCGGGGAAACCCGGACGGATGGCAACCCTACCCGGGTTGGTTCCTGGGTCACGCGTCATTAAGCATATTTGTCTAGGCAACAGAACGAAATCACCGGCCAAGTGCGAGTCGGACTCGCCCACGAAGGGTTCCGTACCATCGTACAAGATTTAACACAAAACATCACGTTTTTTGTATTTTTGAAATAATTATTTTTGTAATAGCGGCAAAATAAATAAACACTCTGTGAAAATTTCAGCTGCCTACCTATTACGGCTCATGAGATACAGCCCTGTGACAAACGGACGGACGGACGGACGGACGGACGGACGGACGGACGGACAGCGGAGGTTTAGTAATAGGGTTCCGTTGGCACCTTTTGGGTACGAAACCCTAACAAAGCAAAACAACGAATGTCCGGAACCGCTGAACTTCAAAATGTCTCATCCAAAAGGAAAGCTATTGTGAATATTTCATATTTTTGGGTACAGCGGTTCCACAGAGTCTGTTTCTTGCGTAAGTGTTGTGTATAAATGTGAACATATCGGCCTCGTTTATCCCCTTGACAGTTGAATTTTGTATAATCCGTTGTGAGCGAGCCATTTCGTTGCAAAAAGAAGCCCCTCTGAAAATTTTATAGGTTCTAGTATAATTGGTATCGGAGATCTGAACATGAGTGGTTTTCGCCTAAATGTATTAATTTTGGTCTGTTTTTGTGTGACGGTGGATTTCGCTTCGATTCGAGGCCAGTAGGTCTATTCTTGGTATCCCGTACTCAGGAATCAGGAGGCTTTCAGTGGAGAAAACAAGCTTTCATAGCCGTTGTTGAAATAGCGTACTGCAGATTGCTTCCGTCAAGGAAACCGCTTTGACCGTGCGGCAGATTTTTTCCGTCGTTGAAACCAGTTTGACAACCGCTATTAATGCTGTTTCCTCGACCGAAAGATTCCTAATTCCTGAGCGCGATATTTAAATAATGAACACCCGGTTTCCTAGCAACGCAGAAAGGAGAATAAATAAGCCGATGACCCGTTTTAAGCCAAAACAGAAATGGTCCCTGCCTCTATACGGATGAGTACTGTATGCACGTGGTTTATCCCACGTAAAACTAAAGGTCCCATTTTTACTCAAGTGGTAGTTTTACATGAAAGAAAGAAGAAAGACAGAAAATTCGTTTATTTGTCTCTTTCATTTGCATTAAATTAAGTACATAGTAATGATGAAAAATAAATAACAGTAGACAGAATGGACCCAATCGCAGCATATTCTATAGATAATGTGTCTTTAGCGCTGATATGGTGGGTCCGGGTGGTGATATTAGTAACCAGGCAATGAAAGTCCGTGTTTTCCATCCAGTTCAATGTAGCCGTGCTCATAAAGGGAAGGTCCTGGCATGGCACCTAATTCCTTCGGGATTGTGGTGTATTAGGCTAATATCATAACGGTGGTTGTGTGGTATTAGCCATCCATGTCAGGTCACATAAAAAAACCAGGGAACGGTGGTCATGGAACTTATAACTAAAAGCGATTTCTCTCAGGCCACCCTTATAATATTTTGATGTTTTTTCATGCAAACTTAATTATAAATACCATACAGCGAAATATTGAATTTAAAGGATAATTTCCACATAATTTACCACCATGACATCGAAAGGTGACGGCTAAATGAAGAGATCAAAATTAGAAATTAGGCGAGCGAGCATCAAACAAATCACGAATTCCCGCCTTGATTGGTCACTACGTCTGCGATTTATTATTTTAATATTTTTACCAGAGCTTTCGTAATGCCAGTTTATATATATTATGATGTATTTGTATCTAACCGTTTGAAGATCGACGCAGATCCATACATCACGCCAGACATTCATTGCAGCGCAGGTGGTGAATAGGAAATATCCAGATGGAAATAGTTAGAACCATACTTAACACGGTGATTTTTCCAGTGTGCCCACATGGCCATATCCGATACTCTATGAAATAGCGAAAAACGCTCAAAGGAGTCACGGATCCGCGGTTTAGTCGGTTAGGCTGTATCTCATCAACCGTAATAGGTAGGCAGCTGCAATTTTCACAGAGTATGTATTTATTTTGCAGCTATAACAACAAAACAACAAAATAATAAAAAAATAAAGGGTGGCATATACCATACAAAAAACGTTACTTTTTGGTGTTCAGTCTTGTAGTTGGTACGGTGTAGGAGATACGCAACCCTTCGTGTGCGATTCCGACCCCCTTTAGTTTTTATTATTTTATAATTTTACGTATTGTCAGCCTCGGTGGCCCAGTGGCGCGACACTTCGGCGATCGCTCTCCGAAGTTAAGCAACGCTGGGTCCGGTCTGGTCTTGGATGGGTGACCATTCGACCGTTGAGAGAGGCTGGCCGTGGTTCGGATTCCACGTTAAGCTGTAGGTCCCCTTCCTTACTTACTAGGTGGTAGGGTTTATCCCGCCCGGGTTGGTACCATCGCATTGGATGAACGATGGTCGAAGCGGCAATGAAAATTGTCCGTGTTTTCCGTCCAGTTCAATGTAGCCGTGCAATATAAGGAAGGTCCTGGCATGGCACCTAGTTCCCATGTGGTGTGTTGGGCTAATACCATGACAGAACTTGTGGTATTAGCCATCCATGTCCAGTCACATAAAAAAAAAAAGTATTTGCTGTTATAGCGGCAAAATAAATACATAATCTGTGAAAATGTCAGCTTCCTACCTGTTACGGTTCATGAGATACAGCCCTGTAACAGACGGACGGACGGACAGCGGATACTTAGTAATGGGTTCCGTTTTAACCCTTTGGGTACAGAACCCTAAAAAGCATAAGATTTATAATTTGGTTTTTGTTAGATTTTACTACAGCGGTCGTGGTTTACTTTTAGCTATAAGTCGTTTTGTAATTAATATTTTCGTAAATCTTACCAAATCATACACTATGCACATTGTCTTTTTTGTGGACATGTTGCATCTTCCTCATCACGGAGCCTGTCTATAATTATTATTATTTTTTACACGCTGCTTTTGATACATGTTATAGTATGGTGATTTACTTGTTTATTTTCAATGTTATTTTTAATATTTATTTTATAGTATTGTCATCTTGTGCTGTATGTTAAACAATAAATCAAACATTCCTGTTCAATGAACGGCTAGGCTTAAAATCAGCGCCACTGCATTATGAATTCCATAATACAGTGACATATGCTGCGCCTAGAACCGATTTACGTGTTGTTTTATTATATGTATGTGTATAGGTATTTACTTTTAGTTCTAAGCTTTTTAAATATCTAGTTGTTCAGTTAATTTTATATTAAGCTATTTTCATAGATTAAGCCAAATACCTTGTTAAGTTAATTTCTCTTTAAACGCAGGTAAATAAACGATTTCTTTCTTTTCTTTCTTTCTTTTTCTTTGTAACAGAGAAGGTCCCAGAGCGCAACAACACGGTTTTGTACCGTGCCCGCGAATGAGTTGGTCCCGCCGGGTGGGGCCACCTTAAGGCGCCTATATACTATAGCGTAAAGTTAAGAATACGCGCGGCGGAATCTAGCCAGTGCCATCATGTCAGCGGAAGGGTGCCTACGCACGTTTCGCGCGCTCCCGGATATTTCGTGTATTTGATGGCAAGGTAACAACTAGTCTGATTTTGTAAAATACCTGTATTTAGAAGTTTTTCAACAGCAAGGGAGATGTGATTTTTTCAATGTCATTCTTCTAAATAGAAAGATAACAGAAAAAATGGCTTTGAAAGTTAAAAAAGGTCCTTTTAAAAATAAATATTTTTTATTTCGATGATTGTACAAGTGTTTTGAAAAAAATGGGGATGTGTACCTTTCCAAACGTACATTTTATAAGTTTTCAATGTATAACAACCAAAGGCTTTACTGCAATCGAATTCAGAAAAACGTTAAATTTTAGGTATTTATTCCCCTTAATAAGTACACTTGAACTTTTCCATTTTAATTTGCTTATCACCCACATTTCCAAACGTAAGTCAACCGCTATTTCGCATTAGCGAAAATCGCACTCTAAGGGCTTCAGTACAATTGCACGCGTAGAATGTTTGAGTGGCGCTACAGCAATCAAACTCGTTGCGAGATTTTCGTGCTCCCGCCAATCCCAATTGAAATAATATAATTAAAACCTTTCAATTCACATGCTGTTTCGAAAATTAATGAAACAAAAACATACCAATTCAGTGGAACTCCCCCCGCTGGGCTTGCATGAGGAAATCACATCGTAACTCAAATACACGGACAGATTGTACGTTCAAACATTTCGAGCGATGTGATAATATTCCACCTTAGTACACGAAAGGATAAAAAATCTAAATCACGTCACTTTGTGGACAGTCTGAAAGGAACTCCATGTGGTTCACTAAAAGTGACGTGTTTGAAAATAGATCAACTCAGCCGTCTCTTCGTGCAATCGGGCTTAGTCATTCTGACAACTGCACCTAACATCACAGATTACATTTTAATATGTACGGACAATCATAATATTCTCTCTTAGCCCCGGTTGCACGACGAGACGGGCGAGTTAATCAATGTTCAAACACGTCACTTTTAGTGATCCGCACAGAGCTCCTTCCGTACTGTCCACACAAACTGACGTGTTTGATCATAATTTGACGATGATTTTGATTTTTTGTCCTTTCGTGCACTCGGCCCTCAGACAATCTGACAACTTTCTGCCCCTTACATCACAGATTACATTGTTTTACATTGTTAATATGTATTCACAGTGAATATGGTTCCGTTTTCCTCGGGTCATATTTCGTAGCGATTCGTTTTTTCCATGTTTTGAACCTGAATTTTAACAACCTATAGATTGTGTTTTATACATTCACAATACTGACTATCTGAAGAAAAAGATGCCCATTTTGGCGATATTTTCTTATCAAGCAAGGTTGTTCTGTGGAAAGTAAAACAAATTGAGGATATCCTTACATTTAAATCAAAACAATATTTGAGTTAGATCAATTAAATATTCTCTGAGAAATCACCGAATAACTGAGTACCACCTAGGGTAGGACTGAGTCTTAATTGTGGTTTCGACGAAGTTATTTTAGCTGCGATGTGCACCTCGTCGCGATGACCTGACTGGCGAGTCAGTCCGTTGGGATTGAAAGAACTCGGATATTCAGAAAGACCGAAAATACGTTATAAAGCAATCGGGACAATTGCGAGTAAGACTCGCGCCCTGGGGGTCCATTCAGGGTAAGAGTGAGTTCGAATTGGTCACTAAATATCAACTCACTTTTTTAAATAGTTAATGTTTCCACACTTCTTGAACATTATTACAGTTAGATAAAAATCTGGTCGGCCCCGTAAATACGTTAGAAGTATAAATAACGGTTCCGTTATTTAAATAATAACATATTTCCCAGCTAATTTTAGGTTAACTCACTCCCGAACTCGAACTCATTCTTTCCCTGAATGGACCCCCTGAGGTTTCCTTACAAACTTAATCTAATAAATAATAAATAATATATAATAAATAATATATCAAAACTGGGATTCGAGAGGTTATTATTATTATTACAAACTTGCAATGTTTTTATTTTTCCTATATTTATTTATTTATTTATTTATTTATTTGGAGAAGAACAGAGAACAGGTTACAATGACACATTAATAAAATATTATAAATTAAAATTAAGCTACGCCTGCCTCCACTACGCTTCCCTCGAAAACACATAATGTAGAACATAAATATTTACACTAGATGAAGCAACACAGAACATTACATATGCTTAAGAGGAATCGTTTGGATGCCTGGATGTCTAGCAGATTAAATTAAAAGTTTTACCAAAAAGTGAATAACATTTAAAGCATACAGTTAGAAGAGGCACAAGTAAACATATAAAATAAAATAATACACTACTTATCACAATTATCCAGCAGGTGACGGACATGTTTTTTGAAGGTGAGAGCTGTATTGCAAAATAAATCAATGGATGTTAAATATCTGTTGTAGCTATCGCACATTCTGCGGATTGGTGCACGGACACCAGCTTTTGTTTTAGCTCTTCCTACATGAAACAGTGACATCGAGCGTGTTTGTCTGCATGGCACGTGTAGACCTACCTGAGCGAGTAGATCAGGGCAATTGTAAGTGCTGACACTTATGTTGCGTAGAACCGATGCATCAAGCATTTTGCGTCTAATATTTAGTGAAGGTAAGTGATAGAATTTAAGAAGACTACTATACGATGCTTTACAACTTGTAAGACGAAAATGTAATGCTCTTAAAAATCTTTTTTCAATTTTTTCAATACGATCTATGTAGACAGTATAGTACGGGTTCCATACTACAGATACATATTCAAGTTGAGAACGAACTAAGCCTTGATAAAGTGTCTTGTAGGCTTGGACAGTTTTAAATTTCTTTGTCGAGCGAAGTAAGAAACCTAACATTTGGTATGCTTTAGTAATAATATTATCCACATGTGCACTGAAATGTAGTTTATCATCGAAAATTATTCCAAGGTCACGTATACTGACCACTTTTTCCAGTACATTTCCTCCTAATGAAAAGTTGTAATCAATACTGAAGCGGTTTTTAGTAAAGGATATATGCTTGCACTTTTCATAACTGAGGAACATTTTATTAACACCACAGTAAGCAGAGAAGCGATCTAAATCCTCCTGTACCAGCACACAGTCTGTTTCACTACCAATAGTCTTGTAGATTTTGAGATCATCAGCAAAAAGTAGTATAGAGCAATGCTTAAAACATTTTTTAATGTCATTAATAAATAATATGAACAACAAGGGCCCCAAAATAGACCCCTGAGGAACCCCTGAAGTTATTTGGACCATGCCTGATGAGTAGCCATTAACTACTACCGATTGACTTCGATTGCTAAGGTATGATGTGAACCATCTTAACAAATTACCCTTAATACCATTGTAGGAAAGTTTTCTTAAAAGCATAATATGGTCTACCTTGTCAAAAGCCTTTCGAAAGTCAGTATAAATGGCATCTACTTGGAGTCTTTGATCCATACTTTCGAATAGATAGTTAGAGAAAAGAAGAAGATTAGTGAGAGTTGATCTGTTTTTTACGAAACCATGCTGCTGTTGAATAATACATCCCTCCAAAGAAGAATACACTTGTTCATGTACCAGCTTTTCAAATATTTTAGGTATGGAGGATAGTATTGAAATTGGTCTATAGTTTTCTATTTTTCCTTTTGCACCACTCTTATGAATAGGTGTAATACAAGCCAATTTCCAGCACTCAGGAAATATACCTTCATGTAAACATTTATTAAAAATTAGTGTCAATGGCTTAGAAAGAACGGTTCCTGTGTTTTTTAAAAATGTAGGACTTATCTTGTCCGGTCCAGGTCCTTTACAAACATCTAAATTTTTTAGAACAGTTAAGACCGACGTTTCATCAAGTACAAGACTGGATAAATATACGGACTGTGCATGTGTATCATCTGAGTTTTCAACTTCATCGGTATGACTTACAACAGAAGGTTCGAAGGCTGACATGAAGTTGAAAGAGAACATCTCACAAATTTCTGAGGGATCTTCGGAAGAAACATTACCGAGTGACATTTTTGATGGGTAGCCTGAAGTAGTCTTTTTGAGGGACGAAGTGTATTGCCAAAAATATTTAACATTTTGTGTAGTCGCTTTTTCGATATTTTCTGTATAGGATCGATCACATTCCAACAATAAAGCTTTGAACTGCTTGCGAAGAAGCGAGAACTGACTATAGTTGGCGAATCCACCGTAAGTGTTCCACCTAAGCCATGCTTTTTCTTTGTTTCGAAATAGATTCTTCAAAGCAGGGGTGAACCAAGTAGGAAATCTTTGTGACTTGTTCCTTTTTACAGGTATATGAGTATCAATGATTTTGTAAATAATGTCGTAAAAAGTTGATACTGCCAATTCAGAAGTAAGACTGTTTAATTTTATCTCCCAAGGTATTTCAGCTATTTCTTTACATATTGCGTTGTAATCACCCTTGATAAAGTTGTATTTGGGAATATTTAGGGACACCAGTTGTTTATAATTAGAAAGAGAAATATTAAATTCAAAAGCAGGATGGTGCCGGTCTAAGTTAACTACTGGGAAATCGGCAATAACAACTTCACACGGCATGCTACATAACACTAGATCTAATATTTTGCCATTTACGTTTAACTTGCTATTATACTGGCGCAGATCTAAGAAGGACATTGCATTTGCTAGAAGCGTTGATACACAATTTGAGACGTCCACTGGGTTCAGGAAAGATAAGCCATCTGTCCCATTATGCATCCAAGTGAGCTCGCTGATATTGTAATCACCTACAGAGCAAATCTGCGCCTCGGGCGACTTGATGCATATGTCCTGAAGATTGTTAAAGTGGGTCTCATAGATATGGATAGGAGAACTGGGTGGTATATAAACTGCGCATACGATCATTGTTTCTGTCCGAGTGGCTATATTCACGAAAATCTCCTCCTGTCCCGACACTTCCCATTCGGCTTGGCGAGAAGAATTTAAAGTTTTGCTGACTGCAATTAAGACACCTCCGCCTCGTGTTTTGTCTGTTTGATATGATAGGTCTCTGTCACGCCTGTATATTAAATATCTGTCGTCAATCAATTCAGAATCATGAATTCCCGGCAAAAGCCATGTTTCAGTAAGTATTATTATATCATAATTACAGCTTAAAATGTTATGTCGAATTTCATTTAATTTACTTCTTAAGCCATTGCAGTTTTGATAGTAAAATGTAATTTTTTTCTCAGGTCCTGCCATTAACAATAAATTTTGATACAACCGATATGAGCAAATTGTGTTTAGAAGTACTCAAGAGAAGGACGTGATTTTTTAATATGTGTAACGACACATTTAAAAGCACAGCATGACATGTACCGTACCAACTGGACAATTTTACAATAAACTTAGGAGTTAATAAGCAGTTTGCCCATGACACATAGTAGTAAGCAGGTGCGAAGTAAGTTACATAGTTTAATGACAACAGTAAATACAATGAGCCTGAACATAAAACAATTTTGTATTTCAAATATAGTGAAATTAAAACTAAATTATTTTGTGTTAACATTTCGTGAAGTTTAGTTATAACGATTAATGACAAATATTGGATAATATAATGCTGAGAGCGTATAGAAAAAAATAATAAAAACTTAAACAACATGGATAAAGGATTTCTTGCAACAAAAGCTATAAAAGTAAGAGAAAAAAGGATTAGCATCACAAGAATATCTTGACAAAGTGGTAAATGCTGGTTTAAATCAACATGACAGCGAACTGCGGTAATAAGGTAGTGAGACGCAGGCGCCGCCCGTCACAGTTTTTGTAGGTCTTCCTCGCAACGCACGTTGATTACGCGCGCTTGATCATCCTTTTTTACTAATATTCTCGCGTTCTTTATCCAGATGTACTTGTAGCTCGAACGCGCCACTTCCCTTGTCTTGGCGTACAGTATTTTGTTTGAAAGTGTCAAATGTTCATTGATGAATATTTTGTTGTGTGGCGTGCCGAGTCCTAGTTGCTCGGTGGTAAGGCCGCGGCGCGCGCGCGCTGCCGCTATGACGTCATCTCGCAGGCGCCGAGTCGCCAGCTGAACTATGATGTTGCGCGGTCGGCCGGGAGGCGAGGCGCGGCCGGGCGCGACGCGGTGCACCATCACCACGCTGCTCTCGGGGAGCTGCACGTTGATAAGCGAGCCTATTTTCTCGACCAGCGTCAACAAATTTTCACCTTTCTTTTCAGGAACATTATGTATGTCAATATTACACATGCGACTTCGCTGCTCAGTATCTTCCTGCTGCCGGCGCAGATGATTCACTTCCTTTCGAAGGCTTGCGTTCTCGGTAGACACCGCGCTGCACCGCTCTTCCATCTCGAGAAAACGGGCATCCCAGGAAGCGATTGTCCCTGTTATAGCGTCCAGTTTCTCCTGCAGGAGACCGGTGCTGACCCGGGTTTCCTCTCGCAGTGCTTCAAACTTTGACTCCATGAATGATATCAGGGCTTCAGTGTCAATATTTACCATTGACATCGGGGAGGCCGGCGCGGAGAGGGGGGTCAGATTCATGCAGGGGCCTGCAGGGTTTTTCTTGTGAGCAATTTTTTTGCAATCATGGCACTTCCATTTAAGTTTGTTCATTGACAACATTTTTGAAAAATCCGTTTCCGAAAGGCCAGCGCAGGAGAAATGTCGCGTTTGAAGGCAGGCTACGCACTTATTTTTTTCATTTTCATTTACTGGCTTGCGACAATTAGGGCACTCCATATTGAATCACTGTAATTAGAACGAATGTAAATTTGATAGCGCCACCTGTTGGTGTCAGAAGCTGACAACACTGCTGCCTGCTACGCTCGGTGGCACCGGACTTGCGACCGATAATGGATCTGTTCTAAGTCAGTGGGTAGGTAGTCTAACAGCAAATCAGCGTTCGTTGCGATTCAATAAGTGCACTTTTTAGCAAAATTACAGCATGTCAAGTCAAGATAACACTCACCGGTGTTTCTAAACCGATGATTAAGACAATGATATAGCACTTAATCCCTTCTAACGTTCACTTTTCACCAATAATGCCAAATAAGCAGGAGCGATTAAACTGACACTTCCGTAAGATTTGGCGCCATCTAGCGACTCTATACAGGGCTAGTAGAGGAGAAATCCAAAAATATCTTGCATCTTGCCAAATTTCATGTTCTAAATCTACGGGAATTATCCTAAACGTTTTGATAAGTGAGGTGGTGTGTAGTTACAATAAATAAAATATTAAAGGTTTTTTTTTTTACGTTATCTTTGAGTCCTAGCTTTTTAGCAAATTTCATGATTCTGAGCCAACGGATATATTTTGATTGGGTTGATTTAGAAGTTTTAATTTCTGACAACTGACGAGGAACCATAGCTTTTAGTGTTTTAATTACTTTTTTTTCTTTATTAAGGTTCGCCAACAGGGTAATACACGTACAATTTACAAAAGGAGATGTGTTACAAAAATATAGCGTTCGTGTACACCCCACAAGTGGCGACCACGGCATGCGTGATTATAACAGAATGATAACTTAATTTAACCTAACATTTTTAACAAAACGAAACAGCATTTTATTAAAAATAAAAATGTTACATTTCAAACTTGATATTACTAGATTTTTACTCATTCCTGAGAGATCCCATAAAAGTACTGTTTTTTCGTTTTAACGTACGGAACTTAAAAATGCATAGTAGGCAGGTAGGTAGACATCTACTGATGTCGACGGCTCAAGACTTACAAAACTGTGGTAAAATTTCATTTAAGAACTATTTATATGAATAAATTCTGTCATTTTTATTGTCATAATAGAATCTCATCGCCCCCACGCGTGAAGCCACAAAAAGTTCCTGCCAACGGCACTTAAATTGAAACCCACGTCTCTGATTAAGATTTACGCGTAACGTGAGCAGGTGTGTTCCTGACTGCGTTTTCACACTGGCGCATCGACCGAATTCATTTACGTATTTTCCGCGAACAAATGCTCGCTCGCCACGTTCAGGATTGTCAATATTTATTAAGATTGTAATGTACAATTAAGAACTAAAACAACCATAAAAATCACTATTTATATAAAAAAACGACGTACTTTCTGGATATGAAAAAGTATATTTGCTTAATAATTATTGATTAAACCTTAAAAACTATGCAACTTAATAATTTTCCCTTTACTGTTTTTTTTTAATACATACATTGAATTTTTAAAATCATATAAGTAAACTGTATGTTATTAGAGCTAGGAGTGTTTATTTATCACACAGAAAGCGGTTCTTTTCTTATTTTAGTCAATAGATATATTTTTTCTTTAACGTATTAAAACATATTATATATTTATTTCGAGACCTTTACAATAGATCAATAGAAAAAAGAAACTTGCAGGTATGTCATTTTGTTGCAATTGTGCATTAAAATTGTATTTTAAATAGCAACATTATTCGCACGAAAACACAATGTATTGCTCGCAAAACGCAGCAGTGTGTGCAGACCCTATGGAATGTATTTTTGAATGTGGAACGAACGCCGTCTATTTCAGAATTCGCGCGCAAACTTGCTCCGCCCACATTCGCCATATGGCGCGAATTTGCTGTTTTTTTCTTTTATCGATCCTTTTTAATGTTTTAACCTTTTTTATTTGATTGGCCAGCAATTACTTGATTCATTATGTTTACCATATATTCGTGAATGGTTCAACCTTGCAAAAAGTAGTTCGTGAGCCAGCTGTTTGCAGCAAATTCGAACTCACTGATTGAGTCACTCAGCTCGTTATTTCTCCTTTTCGTATGTCAAAGCGCAGATACGTTGGGCATACTGAAAGTTTCTAGAAATGGCCACTTATAATAAAATAAATAAACAACCAATTTGAAAATAGAAGTCTCTGAGAAAATGTAACTTTTTAATTTGCCAGATTGTCATTTGTTTTCATCGTGGCGTCATTTCAAAAACTGTGTGTAGGCATTTCAATGGACTTAACTCGAAAACATTTTCGCTCTTTGTTTTTAACCATCGATATAATCTTGAATATTTCCGCTATAGCTTAACTCTATCAGCTATATCCTATTGCCTATTACACAGGTTTTAGCGGAGTTTTAGTTCAAACGTTAACCAGGTGTTTCTTGGCCCATTTGTAGCAAAAAAGTTAGCCCACATTTTGTTGTACAAACTTAAAAAAATTCGCCATTAAAGTTGATTGGGTGCGCGAATTTTTTTTAAGCCGTACAACAAAATATTATCTATCTTTTTTGCTCCAAATAGGCCAAGGAATACATCGTGAAGTTTTGGACTATAGTTCCGTTAACACCCGGTATAAAGTGTTTTGCTATAGGATATGAACTACTTACTTATTATTGAAATAAAAAACCTTATTACACAAATCGACATTTTGATGTTTTCTTCCAATAATGAGAACTAGATCTTATTCTTGAATTTTTATTATCCTATAAACGAGGAATTATTCTACATTTAACTTTTATTTGTGACAGCTTTCCTATACAGATACACTCATAGAACTGCAAGTTATCTATAAAAACGTGACGTACTTTTTTCCGAATAATGTTGACTTATAGCCTGTGACGCAAGAGAAATATGGAGATATATCACGCACCGCCTCTGCCTCCAAGTTTATCGAAAACTCGGCATACTTAAGGACGAAGAAAGTATGTCAATGTTTGGATAGGAAAGCGAGAATATAATCGACTTTGAAGGACTTTCACACACACCAAATATATCCTTTGTGCAGATAGTATACGCAGGATAATCTCGCAATGGGAGAGGATTCCAGAGGCAAACAAAAGCAACGTTTTCATCTATCAATTTAACAAAATACTCAGGTTACTGTTGACCGTAATTTAGTGGCTAATTACTGTGGTCTCTTCTATCCGATCCATCTGAGCGGCTCGTAGCCTATAGTGGCGCGGGGACTGGCCTAGCATACCAGAGGTCTGGGTTCATTTCCTCGCCCCGAAATGCACGACTTTCTCTCTCTTTCTGAGTTCGATAAGTGCATTTCGTCACGAATGCAAGCCGCTCCATGGTTCGTGATCCATGTAAAACTGTAGGTCCCATTCCCCTACTAGGTGGTAGGGTTTAAGCCCGCCCGGGTTGGTACCATCGTATTGGATGAAAAGATGGTCGAAGCGGCAACGAAAAAATTTCCGTGTTTTCCAACCAGTTCAATGCAGGCGTGCACATAAAGGGAGGTCCAGGCATGGCACTTAATTCCTTCGGGAATGTGATGTATTAGGCTAATTTAATAACGCTTTTGAGGTCACCGCGGTCGTTAGACATGTTTGAAAAAATGTTACGGCTTTTCACGCGGCAGGTAGAGGTCTGCGCACGAGCGCGGCGGATGCCTCCTTGACAACGGGCTGTACGATTAGCTCGAAACGTCGGAGAATATCTCTACCTGCCGCGTGAAAAGCCGTAACATTTTTCAAACATAATTTAATAACGGTAGTTGTGTGGTTTTAGCCATCCATGTCAGGATGCATAAAAAAAATACAAGATTTTTATACGCTTTTGCTGTGAAATACCATCTTGTTGGACGAGCACTGCGTAACAATTCAAAAGTAAACCCAAATCGCGGAGAGAGCTTCCCCATTTCTCTTGAATCAGCAGGATCAGATTGGCAAGCAAATATGTAACTACTCATGAAATGGGTCCGAAGTAAGGAACAGACATTTGATACACCCTTCCCAATGGCATAAACTCATTCGCGGGCACGGTACCAAATCGTGCTATTGCGCTCTGGGACCTTCTCTGCTTCAAATAAAAGGACAGGCTCCGTGATGAGGAGGATGCAACACGTCTACAAAGCAGACAATGCGCGTAGTGTTTGATTTGGTAAGATTTACGAAAATTTTAATTACAAAACAACTTATAGCTAAAAGTAAACCACGACCGCTGTAGTCAAAAATCGAACAAAAACCAAATAGATTATAAATCTTGATTAAATAAGCTATGTCTAATGACTAATATTTTTAAGATGTTCTTACTTTATCATTGCGTAATCCACCTCCAAAGTTACTGCATAAAACGCGCGAAAAATTCGAACTTTCGGACCTTATAACTTAGAAACCAAACACAATTTTACAATGCCAACGGTCATCTAGTTCGATCAAATAAAGCAATTTTTTTTAGATACAATTTTGGATCTCTGACAAGATATATGGGCATGATCTTCTTTCCACGTTTATATGGTGAGTTGAGCGGGAAGGCCCACCTTAAATCATGTAAGTTAGGAAGTAAGGAACAGTTGCGTTCCACATACGTGCAGCGCTAACAGTAAATTAATCTGTGCATAAAGAAGAATTATGTCCCGGGGAAACAAGAAGCAAATTTACTGTGGATCTGAGGGGTAGGCCATGAGAACAGGGGGTCCATTCAGAGTAAGAGTGAGTTCGAATTCGCCACTAAATATCAACTCACTTTTTTAATATTTTTAAACTTACGCGGGACATAACTACAATATTTAGTTTGACGGCTTACCGCGCGTGTGAGGAGCAGGACGTGCTGCTCGACGTTTCGGAGCCTCACATGGGCTCCATCTTCAGGAGAACGTGCCTGTCGCGACGGAGGTAGGCACGTTACTGGCTACCCGCCGCTTTGCTTCACTTCTCAGCGTCCATGGCAACACTCGTACATTTTCTTGAGGATTAGCTGCGGTCCGAATTTCGTGTGAAGTGCAAAACACGCTGACTGTGTTTTCCTCGACGTCTGTTGTCGGTGCACCTCTCCGAAATCCACTTCTAGAACATCATTACAGTTAGGTAAAAATCTGGTTTGTCCCGTAAATACGTTAAAAGTATAAATAACGGTTCCGTTATTTAGATAATAATACATTTCCCAGCTATTTTTAGGTTAACTCACTCCCGAACTCGAGCTCACTCTTGCTCTGAATGGACCCCCAGAGCGGTTATATCCCGTCAGTGAGATATTTCTTAGTAGCCGGGTTATTCATCATACCGAAGGGAAGGGAGAGAACATGGGTATTTCTGCGTAACTTCTGTTCCTGTTCCCGACGATTAGAGGCGGTTCCATGAGTGGTTCCTAATATAAGCCGGAACAAGCTTCTTTTTTTATGTAACTGGATGTAATCCTACCACCTAGTAAGTAAGAAAGGGGATCTAGAGTCTTACGTGGAATCCGAACCGCGGCCCGGCCTCAACGGTTGAAAATGGACACCCATCCAGAACCTAACCGCGCTCAGAGGTGCTGCCCCAGCTTATCGATTCGCAAGGCGTCGCGCACCGAGCTACCGAGGCTGACACTGGGCTCACTAGCGGGAGCTCGTGTTTACGCGTAGTGTTGGCTGTTTGTGTGCGCCTGTCGTGTGTCGCTCGTTGTATGGAGGTGGCCTTCGGGTATTATTTATTTTATGCCGCAAGCTTTACCCCCCAGGCTACGTTCTCGGGTCGGGATTACTTAGGCCATTAAACTGGGAGATTCAACTCACAATAACTCTCCCATCAGAAATTAGTTTTGAAATGTAATAGATTTAAATGGGTTGATGTCAAATGCAAAATAATCCAACAACGTGTTTATTAGTTTTTTTAAACAATTCAATCGGGACAATTTTCCTGCCTGATTCTTGGATTTCATAATTTTTCGAAATGATAAGTTAACAAAACAAGAATAGTAACATAATATAAAGCATTCGACGGAAATAATACCTATGTTCTTAGATTTACACCGTGGCTATACACAATGTTTTGAAAAGTTACGGTATTCCGGTGTGCAATGCCGTGCTTGGCCATGTTTCGCCTCCAACGACTGAAGCATCGTCAGGGCCACTTCGTTGCTCCGGAGTTACGTCTGACAGCCCGGCTTATTTTGGCGAAACATGTCGGCCAAGCACGGCATTGCACACCGGAAAACCGTAAGTTTTTAAAACATTAGGTAATAATACATTTTCCGAATGATGAAAACATTCATTTTAGAGTTTGTAAGAAGGATTACTCTCGTTGCATCGATGGATGATGCGATGTTTCGGTCCAAAGATTGGTTAATCAGGCAAACACCCCTTCCGACGGCAGTCAACGAGGAACTGTCAGTTTGACGTGTTCCGCCGTCAAGGTGGGCCATCCCGCTCAACTCCCCATACAAACGGGGAAAGAAGATCACGCCCATATTTCTTATCAAAGATCCCAAATTTTGATCAAAATAGCTTTATTTAATCGGATTTGATGTCTGATGACCGTTGACATTGTAAAATTTTGTTTGGTTTCTAAGTTATAAGGTCCGAAAGTTCGAATTTTTCGCGCGTTTTATACAATAACTTTGGAGGGGGATTACGCAATGATAAAGTAAAAACATCTTAAAAAGATTAGTCATCAGATATAGCTTATTTAATCAAAAATTTTAATCTATTTGGTTTTTTGTTAGATTTTTGACTACAGTGGTCGTGGTTTACTTTTAGTGATAAGTCGTTTAGTAATTAAAATTTTCGTAAATCTTACCAAATCACACACTATGCACATTGTCTTTTTTGTGGACATGTCGAATCTTCCTCATCACGGAGCCTGTCTTTTTCTTTGAAGCAGAGAAGGTCCCAAAGCGCAACAGCACGGTTTTGTACTGTGCCCGTGAATGAGTTAGTCCCGCCGGGTTGGGCCACCTTAACGAAGATTACAGCTATGGGTGAGGTTAGTTTGCGCGAAACTTTGCCTTATGATAGATCTCATTTTTGATCGCATCATCCATCGTGGGTAAGCCGTTTTTGCAAGACCTAAAATGAGTAACCACGGTAATCTTATTTCCTCATACCTGTAACCTGGGAGTCTTCAAGCGTAATTTGAAGAAGCTCGATAGCTCTACGATAGTCCGCAAATCCGCTGGCATGGTGCCTCGCTGAGCGTGGTGTCGGTTTTTTTGCTTTTCTGAGCACTTTTTGTCCTCAACACAGCTATCCCGGTTATTCATAAAAAAAAACATTCTGAAATCATAGAGAGATGATTTTTTTTATGTTTTGACATTAAATAACTTAACTAGTTACATATATCGAACAATGAACTATATTTTAAATCAAAAGAACTATAATATTCTGTCAAAGCTTGTGTGTTTGTTTTTCTTTACACTTCTTTTTATAATCAAACAAAACCGGGCGAGAATTACTGTTGAGGTCTCTATACACTTTGAATTCGTTTTCCATACATATTGTTCAATCATATTGCAAAATAAAATCGGCCAGGAATTACTGTTGAGGTCTCTTTACAAAATAAATTAAAATTGTATGGTCTAAGTTTCGAAATATAAATAACTCGGGACGCTCTGGAATAATAAGCTAGTTTTTTTTTTTTTGCGACCTGACATGGATGGCTAATACCACACAACTACCGTTATGATATTAGCCCAATACACCACATTCCCGAAGGAATTGGGTGCCATGCCAGGACCTTCCCTTTATGAGCACGGCTACATTGAACTGGATGGAAAACACGGACAATTTTTCATTGCCGCTTCGACCATCTTTTCATCCAATGCGATGGTACCAACCCGGGCGGGCTTAAACTCTACCACCTAGTAAGGGAAGGGGACCTACAGTTTTACATGGATTCCAAACCATGGAGCAGCTCGCATTCGTGACGAAATGCACTTATCGAACTCTGAAAGAGAAAGACAGTGGTGCAAGTTGGTATTGAACCCGGGCCTCTGGTACGCTAGGCCAGTCCCCGCGCCACTAGGCTACGAGCCGCTCAATTTACCTATACAAATAAAGAATAACATTCAGTGTCGTTTACCCGAATAGATTTTACCGAGAACTCACCCCTGGTAACCCAGTTCGGTATCGCAGTATTCTCATAGACGTAGAATAACCCAGAACTTGGTCCCGCAGGCCTATTTCTGGGTATTTGTATGGGACCCCCATTTAATTTTTATATTTTTTTTATTTTCCCTATTTGTTGTTATAGCGGCAAAAAAAGAAATACACACTCTGTGAACATTTCATCTCACTACCTATTACGGTTCATGAGATACAGCCCTGTGACAGACGGACGGACGGATGAACGGACGGACGGACGGACAGACGGACGGACGGACAGCGGAGGCTTAGTAAGAGGGTTCCGTTTTCACCCTTTGAGTATATATATACCCATGCAAAAAATGTGATTTTTTGGTGTCAAATCATGTACGGTGGTACGGAACCCATCGTGTGCGAGTCCGACTCGCACTTGGCCGGTTTTTTTAATCACTTGTGAAAGCCTCATTCTATGTCCGTATGTTTGAATTTTAATGTTAAAATCTGTATTTTACAGATAAAAATCTAACAAACGACCAATTTTTTTTAAAATATTTTTTATATTTATTATTTTATTTATATTATGACAGAATATTATGTAATTATTATGCGTAACAAAATACATTTGACGCAAAAATTATAAAGTTAAGCAATTTAACAGTCATTTGGAGCCCAACCTAATTATAGACTTCTATGAAATTTGACGTTTGCCCAGATATAGAAATGGAAAACCTACGCACGCCTATCTACCTGACTACGGATTTGCAGAAGTTGACTGATCAATTATAGTTATAGTTGAGTGGATTATCTCCGGATTAAATCACGTTGTGTAAGGTAGGTTAGGAGATAATCCACGTTTATTTTGACAGCGACTTCTGGATAGACCTTGCATACGACAACTCCAATATATTTTTTGCTTTTATCTATTTGTATTAATTTAGTCCTCCTTTACGTGTCTCCTAACTCCATTACGTGTCATATATCCTCAATGATTTTCTTTTTCCTCTCAATTATTTTTTGGGACTTTAGCCACATTGTGACTATGTCAGCCCCATAGTACATTTAATATTTCTAGTTTCTTAATTCAAGAGATGCTTTAACAAAGCTGATCAAATGTTTGCAATCTGCTGACAGTGGCTCAGTTAGCGCATTGTGAATTGCAAAAAATAAGTTTAGCCTGTCAGTTTTGAGTTTTGCAATGAATGCATGACGCAAGCTCTCGTTCCGTTCACACTCCATCAAAAGGTGGTATTGATCCTCGACTTTTGGGCATAAATCACAGTTTGGTGAATTTCGTTTGCGCATGAGGTGTGCATCTCTGTTTAATGGAGTACCACAATGATTAATCTAAAAGACAGTTTATCTAATGTTGTCTAGTTCTAATAGTTTCCTTCTGGGTTCACCAAAATGAGGCCTCCACACAAGAAACGTGATTTTTTGGGTCAAATATTGTATAATGGTACGGAACCCTTCGTGTGCGAGTACGACTCGCACTTGGCCGGTTTTTTTATAAGGCGATATACGACTAAATACACGGCCCGAGACCATGGCCAAAGTTTTTAATTCGTAATTTTCAGCCTGAAGTGAACGTCCGCTTACCGACAATGCGCCGCCGCGACGCCTGTCCGGTGCACGTGTTCGAAAAACGCTCACAACTTTGTTCACAATAGTGAGCTTGTCCACTCACCCCAACGACGTGTTAAGGTGGCCCATCCCGCTCATCTCCCCATACAAAAGGGGAAAGAAGATCACGCCCATATTTCTTGTTAAAGATCCAAAATTTTGCTCAAAATAGCTTTATTTGATCGAACTAGATGTCTGATGACCATTGGCATTGTAAAATTGTGTTTGGTTTCTAAGTTATAATGTCCGCAAGTTCGAATTTTTCGCGCGTTTTATACAATAACTTTGGAGGTGGATTACGCAATGATAAAGTAAGAACATCGTAAAAAAATTAGTCATCAGACATAGCTTATTTAATCAAGATTTATGATCTATTTAGTTTTTGTTAGATGTTTTACTACAGCGCAGCGGTCGTGGTTTACTTTTAGCTATAAGTCGTTTTGAAATTAAAAATTTCGTAAATCTTACCAAATCATACACTATGCACATTGTCTTTTTTGTGGACATGTTGCATCTTGCTCATCACGGAGCCTGTCTTATTCTTTGAAACAGAGAAGGTCCCAGAGCGCAACAGCACGGTTTTGTACCGTGCCCGCGAATGATTTAGGCCCGCCGGGTTGGGCCACCTTAAGGTCGGCCGCAAGCATCAGAAAATTATGCTCCCCATACAAACGTAGTTTACTAATCACGCCGCGACGCCTGTCCGGTGCACGTGTTCGAAAAACGCTCACAACTTTGTTCACAATTGTGAGCTTGTCCACTCACCCCAACGACGTGTTAAGGTCGGCCGCAAGCACCAGAAAATTATGCTCCCCATACAAACGTAGTTTACTAATCACGCCGCGACGCCTGTCCGGTGCACGTGTTCGAAAAACGCTCACAACTTTGTTCACAATTGTGAGCTTGTCCACTCATCCCAACGACGTGTTAAGGTCGGCCGCAAGCACCAGAAAATTATGCTCCCCATACAAACGTAGTTTACTAATCATTTGAAAACCACTGTTCCAATTTACTTGATATGTGGTATCTAATATCAGGCAATAAATATCTGTGTCTGAATGATTATTTTTTTCGGTAAATATATTATGCATCAAACCACAGAGGAATCAAAATATTTATGAAGATTTTCTTTTTGCTTTCATTTGATTCACTTAAGATTTATTAAAAAAGCAAACAAGATATTTATTGCCTGATATTAAACATTAAATATTAATTCAAATGGTATAGTCGATTTCCAATGAATAATAAACTACTTTTCTCTGATCGTACCGCATGACGCACTATAATCTCTGCCTACCCCTCCGGGAAAGCGGCATAAAGATATGTACATATGTATCATGATGGTCAAAGCGGCAATGAAAAATTGTCCGTGTTTTCCATCCAGTTCAATGTAGCCGTGCTCATAAAGGGAAGGTCCTGGCATGGCACCTAATTCCTTCGGGAATGTGGTGCATTGGGCTAATATCATAACGGTAGTTGTGTGGTATTAGCCATCCATGTCAGGTCGCTTTAAAAAAAAATCATATTAGTAAAGATTGAATGTGGATAGCAAGAAAACACCAAGCTATAAGAGGGATAAAATTGGAATATTCCAGGAATTGAATGGACAAGCCGCCTAATGTGCCACTTATCTCTCGTCGTCCATGGACCGTTCATTATTTTTAAATGTTTATTCAGATTAAAAAAAGCAATCTCATATGTGTATATTTAAATTGGTTTTAAAATAAAACCCAACATTTTCATACCATTATTTCCCCTTTGCATTGAAAATTGGAAATTTCCCTTAACAATAAAATTGTGCTTTATGAATCAAGCGGGTGACATTTTTAATCGTAAACCTTAAGAACGGCCCGTAAGCTGTGCTCCCCGTACAAACGTAGTTCAATTAAATTGATATTTAATATCTAATATCAGGTAACAAATATCTGTGTCTGAACACTTTTGTTTTTTTGAAAAATCTTAACCGAATGAAATGAAAGCAAAAAGAAAATCTTCATACGAATTTTGTTTTCTCTGTGGTTTGACCCAGAATACATTTACCGAAAGAACAAAGACATGCAGACACAGATATTTGTATCCTAATATTAGATACCAAATATCAAGTAAGTTGGAACATTGTTTTTCAAATTATTAGTAAACTACGTTTGTATGGGAGGCGAAATTTTCTGATGCTTACGGGCGCGACTTTGAGACTAGAATTTTAATCATTATAATGATTCAATACTTAGTTCTGTGTGCCATCATAGTAGGATGTTCTAAATTTTTTTACTGTATAATTTAAAATACGTCTAGATATGGAATATGATATGTATGTATTTATAATCGACCGTCAAGCAAGGACACATTCATTAAAGAAAGTACCCTGTAAAAATAAATACTTTTTTAATGTATACTGCAAGGCTCGACCCGAACCAGCTAAACATACCATTCGCGGGTATTGCGTCTTCCAATATTGCCACCTGTTAAGTAATTTGCAATTCTCTTACAGTCCCTCCTCAGGTAATCAATGCCTCCTACTAACACAGTGTTTACATAAAAACATGCATATTATTATGAAAATGTTGATGATGCTAACAACATTGAAAGTCTAATCTAAATAAACAAACATGCATTTTTTTTTATGCGGCCTGACATGGATGGATAATACCACACAACTACCGTTATGATATTAGCCCAATGCACCACATTCCCAAAGGAATTTGGTGCCATGCCAGGACCTTCCCTTTATGAGCACGGCTACATTAAACTGGATGGAAAACACGGACAATTTTTCATTGCCGCTTCGACCATCTTTTCATCCAATGCGATGGTACCAACCCGGGCGGGCATAAACCCTACCACCTAGTAGGGGAAAGGGACCTACAGTTTTACATGGATTCCGAACCATGGAGTAGCTCGCATTCGTAACAAATTGCACTTATCGAACTCGGAAAGAGAAAGACAGTGGTGCATGTCGGTATTGAACACAGAAATATTTCCGATTTCTGTGGTATTGAACCCAGGTCTCTGGTAAGCTAGGCCAGTTCCCGCGCCACTAGGCTACGAGCCGCGAAATGGATATTACATTCCTTGGAATAAGCGACGTTCCTGCTTCCGTATAGATATTTTTTATTTTAAAATAAAGGAGTATCCTTCAAGAATTATATGTTTCCCTTCTCTCTCAGTACCCACAGAAGGGAAAGAGAAAGAGAGTCGCCATGTAGTAGCCACACAGTCCAAACATCGCCACCGCACGCGAATTTGCTCTCGAAATGCTTTCGCCAAGTCAGTTATCACGCACGCAAACCCTCCAATACGCAGACTATGCTTGCGTGTAGCATGTACGTTGGGCTGGTAGTTTTAGGAAATAGGATCAGGCAGATCTCTTAGCAAGCGCGCTATGACATCTCCTTTCATAGGGTTCCGTACCCAAAGGGTGCCAACGGAACCCTATTACCAAGCCTCCGCTGTCCGTCCGTTCGTCCTTCCTCCACAGGGCTGTATCTCATGAACTGTCATAGGTGGGCAGCTGAAATTTTCACAGAGCGTGTATGTATTTTGCCACTATATGAACAAATATAAAAAACTTATTTCTTGTGTTAAATCTTGTACAATGGTACGGAACCCTTCGTGGGCGAGTCCTACTCGCATTTGGCCGGTTTTTTATCAGTGCCTACCTAATTGATTCCAGGAGCTATCCATTCCATTCTTTATTTGCAAAGAACAGGATTCTCTATAATACAGAACGACAGTTGTCAAACTGCCAGTCGAGGTGACAAACAATTGGAAGTGAGACTTTCTTGTACTTAGATAACTCAATCTAAAATTCGTGAGTTTCCAAGAAAAGTTTCTTCCAAGGGCAGGAACTAATTTACACGTGCCTCAGTAATCATATTGAGAAACTGTGAAGACAGCTTGATTGTGATGTCCTTTGTTGAAAAGCTAGAAACAGATACTCAATTCAATCTACCTTTATATCTAAATGTAATTAAATTAAAATGTACCTTAAGGTGGGCCTTCCCTTTCAACTCCCCATACAAATGTGGAAAGAAGATCATACGCATATTACTTGTCAGAGATCCAATATTATACCCAAAACAGCTTTATTTGATCGAACTAGATGTCTGATGACCATTGGCATTATAAAATAGTGTTTGCTTTCTACGTTATAAGGTTAGAAAGTTCGAACTTTTCCCGGGTTTTATGCAATAACTTTGGATGTGGACTACTCAACGATAAAATAAAACATCTTGAAAAGGTAAGTCATCAGACGTAGCTTGTTTAATGAAGATTGATAATCAAGTTGGTTTTTGTTTGATTTTTTACTAGAGCGGTCGTGATTTACTTTAAGCTGTAAAACGTTTTGTAATAAAATGTTGCGTGTAAGATTTAAGATAAGTAAACTATGCGCATTTCTGCTTTGTGGACATGTTCCATCCTCCTCATCACGGAGCCTGCCTTTAAAACAGAGAAGGTCCCAGAACGCTAGCACGGTTTTGCACCGTGCCCGCGAATGAGTTAGTCCCGCCGGGTTGGGCCACCTTAAGGTGGCCCTTCCCGACGGGGAAGAGATGAAGTATCATTGCGTAATCCGCCTCCAAAGTTATTGTATAAAACGCGCGAAAAATTCGAAATTTCGGACCTTATAACTTAGAAACCAAACACAATTTTACAATGCCAGGGTCATCAGACATCTAGTTCGATCAAATAAAGCTATTTTGAGCAAAATTTTGGATCTCTGACAATAAATATGGGCGTGATCTTCTTTCCCCTTTTGTATTGGGAGATGAGCGGGATGGGCCACCTCAAGCTGATAATAAACTTTCGAAATATGACGTGGCGTGGAGTCCGTCAAACATGGCGTGAAAAAGCACCTGGTCGGCTGGAATGGTTTTCGGAGACCCCATGAAAGTTCGAAAGGCCATGGGCGTCGTAGGGCATCTCTTATATAAGGTCCAGGTGCACGCCATATGCCGCGCTTGACATAAAAAAAGCGAGTCGGACTCGCACAAAAAGGGTTCCGTACCATCGCACAAGATTAAACACAAAACATCAGATTTTTTGTATTGGAGCCCCCTTCAATTTTTAACCGACTTCAAAAAAGGAGGAGGTTATCAATTCGTCTGTATGTTTTTTTTTTATGTTTGTTACCTCATAACTTTTGCCTGGGTGAACCGATTTTGATTTTATTTTTTTTAAATGATAGCTAGTGCTTCCCAAGTGGTCCCATTTTAATTTGGTTAAGTTCTGACAATGATATCCATGAGAAAATCATAAAAGTCTTAAATTTGTATTAAGATGTGCGCGACAAATGGACGAATAACTCAATATAACGCCAACCGATTTCGGTGATTCTTTTTTTATTGGAAAGGACGTGTACAAATTAGTAAGTGTACTTCAGATTCACTAAAAATAAACAAATAAAAAAAAATTAACAAAAAAAATTACCGACTTCAAAGAAAAAGCACTAAAAAGTAAAAAATAATTTCCATTTTTGTAGTTACGATTTCTGTTATTTTTTGAGTCAGCCAAGGTTAGGTTAGGTTAGGTTAGGTTAGGTTAGGTTCTCTTGATTGGCGCAGTGCGTGCCCGGCTGACGTCGACTCAAAAAATAACCGAAATCGTAACTACACAAATGGAAATTATTTTTTACTTTTTAGTGCTTTTTCTTTGAAGTCGGTTATTTTTTTTGTTAATTTTTTTTAATTATTTTTACATTTTACCTATTTGTTGTTATAGCGGCAAAAGAAATACACACTCTTTGGAAATGTCAGCTGCCTACCTATTACGGTTCATGAGGTACAGCCCTGTGACAGACGGACGGACGAACGGACGGACGGACAGCGGAGGCTTAGTAATAGGGTTCCGATATCACCCTTTGGGTACGGAACCCTTAAAATTGAGTGAGCGAATTCGTAATCGAACAGACTGGCCGTCAGTCAGTCTTATTTCACTGAAAAAACCGGCCAAGCGCGAGTCGGACTCGCACACGAAGGGTTCCGTACCATCGAACTACATTTAACACAAAAAATACACGTTTTTTGTATGGAGCTCCCTTTAATTTTTTTGTTTTACCTAATTGTTGTTATAGCGGCAAAATAAATACACACTCTGTGAAAATTTCAGCTGCCTACCTATTTCTGTTCATGAGATACAGCCCTGTGACAGACGGATAGACGGACGGACGGACAGACGGACGGACGGACGGACGAACGGACGGACAGCGGAGGCTTAGTAATAGGGTTCCGTTGGCACCCTTTGGGTACGGAAACCTAACAATTATGAGCAACTGTTCTTACGGTATTACTGTAAGTATCTATAAATGACTTTAAACAGTTATTTTAATGGATTGAACAATACGGGTGACTAAAAATCAGGCGTGCACCTGTCCAGTTTCAAGAGGTAGGTACAGTTATTTTATCAGGTTGGACAGAACCTTTTCACTGAATATAAGTAAATACCTATGGAAGCCAGAAACGGTTTTCACACAGTTAGGGAAACAGTGGGAGAAAACAGTTATTGCACACAGTTACAAAAACAATTGAAAGGTACAGTAACATTTAAATAGTCGTAACAGAAACTAAGGCTAACGAAAAGTAGTACTTTGTGACGTCAATTTGCATTACAGATTTCGTCCATACAAAATGTGTCAAAGTGACGTCACAAAGTAATACTTTTCGTTAGCCTTAGTTTTTGTTACGACTATTTATCTCAGCCTTAATGTTTAAGGCTAACTTTCTTCACTCAGAGTAACCAATTTATTTAGTTGGCTCTATTTTAACTTTGGAAGACGGTCGTTATTATGGGAATTACAGTTAGAGGTTAGAGCCTACCACCCACACAAGCCCTCCAACATGTCTGCGACTATATTTGCATGTGGCACGCACGTTTAAGTTCGGTTGGTTGTTTTTAGGGTTCCGTACCCAAAGGGTAACAAACGGAACCTCCGCTGTCCGTCCGTTCATCCGTCCGTCTGTCACAGGGCTTTATCTCATGAACCGTAATAGGTAGACAGCTGAAATTTTCACAGAAAAATTGATAAAAGAAAGTTATAAATTTTTTTTATTAAGTCTTGTACGATGGTACGGAACCTTTCGTGCGCGAGTCCGATTCGCTCTTGGCCGGTTTTTTCTATAGTATTATAACTCAAAAGTGGCTACGTTGCCGCTCTATGGATGCATTTCGGTGCCCTTTCTCATTCCTCCCTACTCTGTGCTCATAGAAACATTAATTACATACAAACATTTTTTTTTATTAAATCTTGTACGATGGTACGGAACCCTACGTGTGCGAGTCCGACTCGCACTTAGCCGGTCTTGTCTATGGTATTATTACTCAATAGCGGATACGTTGCCGCTCTATGGATGCATTTCGGTGCCCTCTCCCATCCCTCCTTACTCTATGCTGCCAGCGGTCAAACTTTTCGCATTCAACTCCCATAATGGTATAGGCCCGCGGCGCGCATGCTATAAATCGATAACTATGCGCGGGAAAGCAAAACTTTGGGATACGAACATTGAATACCAACGAGCATGGAGGGATGGGAGTAGCGATAGAAACTCATACTTATGGCGGCGGCAGCGTAGCCACAAAAGGACTTGATTAGTGATCACAAAGATCTTAGGCCCATTAGCTTACTACCAGTTATTTCGAAGATTCTTGAAAAGGTCGTAAATGCCCAGCTCACTAATTATCTACATGAGAAGTCCTTAATACCATCTTATCAGTCCGGTTTTAGGAAACAACATGGTACAGAGACTGCCTTACTAGAGGTCAAAGATCAGATACTTTGCGCCGCAGACGTCGGTAAAGGATCCGCACTAATTCTATTGGATTTCTCAAGGGCCTTTGACACCATAAATACTAAATTACTGTTAGCCAAGTTGTACGCTTACGGTGCTTCTCCAACGGCAATTACCTGGTTTAGAAGTTTTCTTTGCGGTAGATCCCAGATAACGGTTTGCGCACATGGAAAAAATGGAGTTCAAAGGTCTAAATTAAAAAATATTGAGCGCGGAGTGCCACAAGGATCATCTCTTTCACCAATCTTGTACAGTCTGTATACAGCAGATTTATTACAAATCCTTAAGCACTGCGAAGGTCATATGTTTGCAGATGACACGCAACTTATGATTTCTTTTTCCCCCTCCGAGACGTCATCAGCTACAGAGAAGATTAATGAAGATCTCGAAATATTGTCTCAGACTGTTAGAGACCACGGCTTGGTATTAAATCCAATTATAACTAAAGCAATAATTGCTGGCACAAGAAACCAAATAAATAGAATCCTAGAGCTATCGCCACAAATAATAATAGATAATACAGTGGTAGAACTAGTACCTAATGCCAGGAACTTAGGTCTAATCTTTGACGGTACAATGCACTTTGAAGAACATATCAATAATAAAATAAAAAACTGTTTCTATAGATTAAAAATTATGTATGCCATAAGGGACTTTTTATCTGTAAAGGTTAGACGCCTTTTAGTGGAGGCATTAGTATTATCACAACTTAATTATTGCGACGTTGTATATGGACCACGCATACTTAACCGTACCGAGAGATCTATTCAGCGAATACAAAATGCTTGCATAAGATATTGCTATAAGGTTCCCAGGCGAGCCCATGTTACTGCGGTCTATAACACCAACGGTATTCTTAAGATGAAAGCGCGGCGACAGCTACACTTCCAGTGTTTGGTTTTTAAAGTTATAAAGAAGCATACTCCTGAATACCTGTATAAAAAACTCACCTGGACACAAGAAACGCACGGGCATAACACCCGGGCACAGTGTTTCCCATTACAGGTCCCTAAGCATCACTCTGCTGCCTTTAGAGGCAGTTTCAAGTACGCTGCCACTAAATGCTGGAACAATATCCCACCTCCGATCAGGGCAACAACGGGTCTTCCAGCATTTCGACATGCGTGCTTGAGACTGCTCCTGGGGCAGCAGAGAGATGCGGCAATCTAAAAAACACTATAGCTTTATGAAAATAAAATTTAAATGATGAAACAAAACTTTAACACTAACACTAAAACTAAAAACGAAAATTAATAACAATAATAAGATTCCAGTTCTATGCAAACTCACAATCCTGCATTAATTCCTACCTTAGCAAAGCTCACACACAAAACCTATGTACATACACATCCACATTCTTAATAGTTACATATTATATGTTACAAATATTCTAGTGCGCTACCAGTGCAAACTTAAAGTTTACTTTTGTGTTAGTATTATCGCAGCACTCCTCACCCACGTACGAGGTGAGCAGCGCGACGCCTCACAATTTCACATATAATAAATTTATTGGCAGGTACTTGCTGAAAATCAGCACCTTGCAGTCAGCTCAACTCAGGTAGTACTGGCCGCTTAGGAATTATGCTGAGCTAGCACCTTTTGGTATACAATTACCTCATTAGGATGCATTAAATGTATGATAGGTTATTTTTAAACATTTGTAAATTGTACCTAATTGTTGTTTTTGTTGCCAATAAAGAATTTGAATTTGAATTTGAATTTGAATTTGAAAAGACAATGCGCATTTGATTGATTGATTGATTGAAAATTCTTTAATACGCCACAAAAAACAATTTACAAAAGAAAGTATAGTGCAATAACAAACATAAGTGGGGAGCAAAGGCGTGCTTATCCCTCAAAGAGATTTCTTCCAGCCGACCTTTGGGTGTTTGAGAAGTTCAATAGGGATATTCGTAGTTAGTGGCGGTAGAAAAGCGGATTAAGTAAACTGTTCCCGAAAAATGCCTAAATTGTTTGAATTTTAAATGAAAATGGAGATTTATGGTGTAATTGTTTCATTGCAGGAAGATTTTACAAAATGGTTTGCTTATTAAATGGTTTTTTGACTTCCAATTCGGCCAAACGAACCGCGATTACGCAAGTCTTCAACAGATGTCGCTCGCATCAAGCTGTTTTCATTTGCTTTGTTGACAATTATACACTGCAAAGAAAAATATTGGTTTATTTACATTACTTGAGTAATATTAACATAATCACATATTTCTTAGTAAAGCATGGTAAAGTTAAAAAAATAAAGAGAACGTTTTGATTTGTTTGACCCATACCGAGCAGGCGAAATATATTAGACCAGATGTGATCTATAAAAATTGGTATATATAGTTTCCCGTCTCCAAGAAAACTTTAATATATCAATTATAATGTGATTTAAGAAAATATACAAATGAACTTTCGCTGGGGGCTGTTGTGAATGCACTATCGGTAACGTAAGCTCAAATGGTGTTGGCCTTGGTATTAAATATTTATTATTTCACTGCTTATCCTCGGAACAGTTATACCAAACATAAAGTAGTTTTAGGAGTCATTACTAATAATCTCGGAATAGAGTAAGAAAATTTTCACCGACGCTTCCTAGTCTTCATACGAAATGGATTCCCCTCAGCAGCTGTTGCGACCGACGACGCCATGCCCCCAGCAAAGAATATCGAATATATACCGGCTACCGCAAACATACTGCACGCACAGAATATACACTCCATACTAGAACACTATATTCACTGAATGTTAAAGCTTTAAATCAGCTAATGAGTTTTTGTTGTAATTTTGTCATGTATTCGAGTAACCTTACACCAACTTTATTAGTATTTTCTGTTGACAGCTAAAAACACCGGAGAAATAGCGATGGTATACATATTTATAAGTAAGCCAGTATAAAAAACGTCCTCCAAAAGTTAGAAAGCCTAACCTCGAAATGTTATCTGTTGGACGCAATAAGTTTCCAAGTTAGTTGTACGAACGAAGCCTAAGTCAAGATGAACTATAATATTACGCAGAATCAGGCCCGTCGCATACGTTATCTATTCGAAGAAATTAATTTCCAACTAAGTCACCGAAACTTCACTCAAGATCAACTTGTCCATTATATTCGGTAGAATCACCCTTGTCGATGGAAATTGTTGGGAGTTTGAAACTTAGCTGCTAAGACCCCCTTACCCTACATATCGAAGTTGTCAATTTCAGTTATATTTTTTTCCTACATTATATGTCTATTCCATACAAACACTATTTGTCAACAATATTTACCTCTGGCAAAGAAGAACCATAAAGAAACTTCGCCGGGTTTGTCAAATATGTTTTTGCTGTCATGCTTATAAACTAGTTTACAACCATGGGTGATGAAACTACTGCTCACAAAGATCATTATTTTTGCATGGGTGGTAGGCAAACTCTTCACTAGCTTAATGACATTTTATTCTAAATATGTTAATATAATGCTGTAAGGTGTATTACATGTTCAGTTACATATAAAAAAGGTATTTAGAAGCCATAATCGTAGAGTATGTATTAATACGTGTACGTCTCATCGTGGTCCCATTTGAAGGCTACCGATATCACGGGCGGTCCGATTTGCGCGGACAGCTCTTAAATCGGTGTACCTTGAATAATATAAACTCAACTTTATGTCACTAAATATCGTGCACAGTGCTCATACTTTGGCTGTAGGTGCAACTGTCAGTGTCACATTTGACATTCGATTTCTTTTTTCTTTCGACAGTGCTGTTTCACAAATCAAAGTTCATCTTATAGAATTGATTCGATTCAACGATGAGGAGAATGGCTTCAAGTAATATCATCGATTCCATATTTGTTTGATTGTTACCGTAAGCGCGCACCCGATTGCCGATCGTTCCGAATTGTTTTTGATGCTTACAATAAGCACGTAATCTGAATCGGAACACTCGTGTGCGCCGTTTACGGTGTATACGTTGACATATACGGACCACGCTGTCTGTCTGCAGAGCAAGCGAAAGAAGTATGCTCTGATCGCACCGTGTGGCGTCATCTCTACCTTGCTTTTCGGAGAAGCGTTGTAATTGTACTCAGAGTGGTCAGTCTGAGTTCTGACCTAAATTGGCGCTTAGGAACTTCGAAGCTAAGTTAAAACGTCAAATAGACACAAAGTTTTACTTCTTCAAGTTGTCAAAGTCAAACTCGGATTTCCGATTTGCATGAAATCGCGAAGTCGGCGTAAACGGCAACCTCAACGTATTTACGGTGAGTAAGCTGTCAAATCAAACTCGGACTCGAAAATGTTAGTTCGCTCAACGCTACCTGCGCGCGCTCTTCAATTTCTCCATAAATTTAAAAACTCCAGTCGATCGGTTTGGCGTAAAAGTCAATTTAGGTGACAAATACGACCTGCAGGCCTATTTCTGGAATTTCGTAATCAGCAATCAGGAATCCTGAGTCTCGAAAACCGCTTTTCAAGCTGTTTTCAAAGCGATTTTCTTGACGAAAATCTTCTGGGGCATAGCTTTTTTAATTAATGAAGGTTTTCCGTCAAAAAACTCGCTTTGAAAACCGCTATTAAAGCGGTTTTTAGACTCAGGATTTCTGATTTCTGATTACGGAATCCTAGGAATAGACCTGCAGGGGCTCGAATGCAAGTAAATATACTTATTAGTACTAAGCAGGTGCGTCGCTTATTCCAAGAAATGTGATATGTATGTATGTATAATCGACCGTAAAGCAAGCTTGAAGAAAGAGCCCAGTAAAAAGAACTACTTTACGAAAATACTGCAAGGCTGGACCCGAACCATCTTCTTCTTCATTCTTCTTTCTTTTCTTCTTTCTTCAATTAATGTGTCCTTGCTTCACGGTCGGTAATACATACATACATATCACATCGCTCGAATACAAATCCAGAAATGAGTCCACCCCGTAAATGCGCGGCTCGGTGTAACACAGGGGCCGAGTGGTCGCGTTGCGCGGATCAATGGCTCTCAAATCCTACCCCCGGAGCATCGTCTGCATTGATTGAAGTTGTAAAGTGGTTCAGTAGGCATAATTAATCGCTTCGAAAACTTTTACACCGCTCCGGGTGTACTTGTTTAGCGGAGCCATTACAGGAGATTTTCGCGGATAATGTATTCAGGCTGCAAGCAAGCTGTGTTTCGCTGATTTGGGATGAGAGAGAATTTTCCTTTTAACAGGATATTTCGCTGCTTTATTCACTGTTTTGTATGTTCGTTAGCAGATAAAATAAAGATTATTATGTTCTTGTTGGTAATGTTAGGTTTAAAAACCAGCCAAGTGCGAGTCGGACTCGCACACGAAGGGTTCCGTCCCATAGTACAAGATTTAACAAAAGAAATATTTTTTCTTGTATGGGGCCCCCCCCTTTAATTTTTATTGTTTTTTATTTTACCTATTTGTTATAGAAGCAAAATAAATACATACTCAGTGAAAATTTCAGCCAGCTGCATACCTATTACGGTTCATGAGATACAGCCCTGTGACAGACGGACAGACGGACGGACTGACGGATGGACGGACGGACGGACGGACAGCGGAGGCTTAGTAATAGGGTTCCGTTTTCACCCTTTGGGTACGGAACCCTAAACATGAAACAAACATTAAATCAGGCAGCCTCAGTTCAGTGGAGTTCACGATTTAACATCGGCCGAGTTGCATTTCCTGTGACATGTGAATTGATCTTGAATAAATATCAATAACCATTGTGGTTATAATTGTATTAGTAATTATGTATTATATCACAATTTTAATAAAATGTATCCTACGACTGGACTGAACCTTAGAATAACTTGGCATAAGACCGCCCCGAACTACAGTGACAGAAACCTCTGAACGATTCTCGTTTGAGTAGAACCGATTTCTGAGATGATCGAAGTTCCATACAATGGCTCATGCCTGTTTACTTTGTTAAATATTTTTTTATGATATATTTAACCGTCTTCAACAAAAGGAGGAGGTTCTTAATTCGTCGGAATCTTTATTTTGTGCCTAATAAATTAATCAACTGAGAGCTACGTTCGTACATTTAGATTTTCTTGATAACTTATGTAGGCCTCTAAATATTTCTATCAATTCTTGGATCAACAATTGAATGGCCTAGGTGCAATTCGGACGGATTCCGGAGATGTCAAAATCCAGAATTTCCCGTTATTCCAAAGTTTTACAAAATGGCGCCATCCACTCTCTAGTATACGAGCGAGAGTAATCCGTAATCGGATTACTGCCGAATTTCGCCATTAACGCCTAGAGCTAAAGGTTAGATGCTTGTATAATTATTATTCTTGGTACCTCAGTAAAAAAATTGCAGATAATAATACCACCAAGAACAATAATTATTATCTAAGCATCTAACCTTTAGAGAAATTCGGCAGTGATCCGATTGCAGGCTGCACGAGCTGGGTTATTTCCCGGGTAGGCGATGCCCGGGGGTCCAATTGTGTGCAACGAGCCGGCTCGGTTCCGCCACCTTCGTCCGGGTCGGCCGCCGCTGTACGTTACATCCGGACGTCGAAACTCTCGCTCGTATTCTAGAGGGTGGATAGCGCCATTTTGTTTATAGTTCGAATAACGGAAATTCTGGGTTAATTATTAATAATGTAGATATGGTACTTCCCGTTGACCTAGAATCATGAAATTCATAAGCCAATGGGCGTCGTCGCACTGAAAGCCTAGTGCCGTGTATCGCGCTGCACATAAAAACATATTCAATGTTTTAGAGCCGTTTTCAGAGTGGGCGGACTAACTTTAATACGCCGGACTCATCGATATAATCTAAAACTACGTTGATGGCCGGACTAAAGCGGTTCTTGTATGGTTACTCCGGTGCTAATCTCGTACTAAATTTTGACAGTTTCTCTCTGAATACGACTGTTAGTTCTTTGTCCTAGTATATTTATAAACATTTGAATAGAAAGGTACCTTTCTTTTTGACAAACCAGCTTCGGTGGCTATGCCGAGGGACCCAAGGTCTCTGGGTCGGACAAATACACCTCACCGAAACAACGCCCAGTGAGCACCATGCCAGCCGACTGTACCTAACTGAAACGTTATTCACGGTGTTGTTATTTTTTTACATTAATCTTCCTAAACAAACAAAGCCCACAGAGGGCACAAAGGAAACGGTGAGCATAAATTACGGAGTTTTTTTCACGAAAAACAATACCTCTCGACATGATTTAAGGGCCCCGGGTGATCCGGTTTCCGCCGGTAATAACCGGTTAGTGCCGCCGACATAGCCGGATGATTGCGGCACGGCCCGGCGCGCGCCATTACGCTGTCCCGACGCCAATATTCCCGCCGAAATTAATCCAAACGTGCAGGTTTTCAGATGGAATCCATCTTTTCCTATTCTATTCACATATTTAAAGAGCGTCTCAAATGTCTGTTCCTCGATTTTTGACTTGTATTATTTAATCAGTAGTTATTTGCTTTTACTGATCCTACTGATTCAAGAGACACATTGTTTCTTTTGTGCATTGAATATAAAGGTATATATTTATATGTGTAAATATTTGTATGTATCTATCTGTTAATACTAAGTACTATACATTATAAGCCTATATTATGTACGTTTATTTTATGAAAATATATATTTTTCCATTTCATTTTAAAATATTTTTTAAGATACTTAATATTTTCTTTAGTTTTTAGTTTTTTTTTCTTTTGCCCGCCACACGCACCTCCTCATTACCCGGAATTAATGCCTCATGGCATTAATTCCGCCTTTTTGTGAACCATGCTTGCAGGCATGGAAATAAAGATTTTTTTCATTTTATTTCATTTTCATTTTTTCAATTATAATACAGCGGAATAAATCTAATACAGTTACATCAGAAGAGCGATCATGCGAGCCGCGCGCTTACAGCAGAACAGAGTGTGCGAGTGAGAAGTCAACTAAAACATCACTGTCGCGAGTTAGAAAGGGATGGAACATACCAACCCCTTACAGATTTTCTGATCGGTGCTACCCGATGAGACGACTTTTTGAATCGCTAGAGGTACATAGTGTCACGGCTCATCATATGAGATCATTTTCCTTAAAGAAAGCATGTATTTAAACCATGGCATAGGAGGAAGAGATCGATTGTTAACGTCATAAAAATGTTGAATAGTGATAATAAAAGTCAACAGCTGGCGTTGCGGTTTCATTTTTACATTACAACATTACTAAATTTATAGTTAAAATGTAACATTGTCACGTCTTAGGTAGACGTGACAATGTTACAATTTAACAAAATTTGGTATCAAGGTTAGTTTGATGACGGTGTAACTAGTTCTGTAAGGATGTAATTAGTTAACAGTTCCGAAAGATGGCATTGGTTGAAATGTCATAGCACCAGCGAAAATAAGCAGCTTTCGGGAAGTTTCGTACGTTGGGTGACGTTAGCAATCTATACCTGACTCTTTAGTCTATGCCGAAACTAGCCGATTGTCTATTTCCAAGGTCCGATATGCATTATTTACCGCGGGGTAATGTCCTAAACACAACAAAAGGAAAAGAGGGAGACAATATAAACGACGGGAAGATGAGATAAGAGCCGAGGCAGGAATCACATGGACGCAGTGGCGGCCTTTGGGGGTGGCGAGCAGGGCAACCGCCCGGGGCCTCGCTGTTGCAGGGGCCTCGCGCACTCGCAACCACCCTAGTAGAAACATATTAGGCACTAATATGTTTATTTGAATTTCGCGCCGTACGTCTCGCAATATAAAACTATTACATCATTTTGGGGTTGAAATATAAAAGAAAAGAAAATTAACCAAAGTGTACACCTACTTTCGAAGTGGTCCTGAAAATGATAGCCAAAACACCTGTACAAGTTGCGTCGAGGTTATAAACATTAAAACATTTCTGCCAAACCTGATATAATATCGGCTTTCAGGTCTTGCTAAAATTTTAAAGGAAATTGACGTAGGTCTTTCCTTAAATTATTATGATTTAATTAATGATTTTAGTCTTAGAGAAAGCCGCAAAATGGAACCGTAGCCCCGGTTGCACGAAGAGACGGACGAGTTAATCAATGTTCAAACACGTCACTTTTAGTGATCCGCATAGAGTTCCTTCAATAGTGTCCACACAAAGTGACGTGTTTGATCAGACGTTGACGTTGATTTTGATTTTTTGTCCTTTCGTGCACTCGGCCCTTAGTTTATCATGATTAATAATAATTTGTAATCCATGCGTTTATTATTATTTGTTTATTTCCAAAAAACTATTTACTACTCTAAATTTATGTATTGATTACTTTGCATTAAAACTCGCAACGACAAGGGCCTCGCAAATATCTACTCGCCAGGGGCCTCGCAATGGCTGAAGCCGCCCCTGCATGGACGAGGACAGCAAGGGATAGAACAGCGTGGAGGAGCTTGGAGGAGGCCTTTGCCAACGAAGGGCCAACAGACAACGCTATCGATGTCGACTAATTGAACTAAATTTTGTGTTTAATAACGATGTAAAATTGTCTGAAATAAAGGCTTATATTATAGTCAGCCTCAGTGGCCCAGTGGCGCGACACTTCGGCGATCGCTCTCCGAAGTTAAGCAACGCTGGGTCCGGTCTGGTCTTGGATGGGTGACCATTCGACCGTTGAGAGAGGCTGGCCGTGGTTCGGATTCCACGTTAAGCTGTAGGTCCCCTTCCTTACTTACTAGGTGGTAGGGTTTATCCCGCCCGGGTTGGTACCATCGCATTGGATGAACGATGGTCGAAGCGGCAATGAAAATTGTCCGTGTTTTCCATCCAGTTCAATGTAGCCGTGCAATATAAAGAAGGTCCTGGCATGGCACCTAGTTCCCATGTGGTGTGTTGGGCTAATACCATGACAGAACTTGTGGTATTAGCCATCCATGTCCAGTCACATAAAAAAAAACCAGCTGAGGTACCCGGCTCCGCTCTGGTCAATGTCGTTTTGGACTCATGTCGAGCTGTACCCGAAGTGCTGGTTCAAAAGCCTTGTCGAACTACTTTACTAACAGATTAGGTACAGCCCGACATCAGTCCGAAACAAAATTGAGCCGATCGAAGCCGGGTACCTCAGCTAGCCTCTTTATAAATGATAGCCTATCTGTTATTCTGGTGTATAATCTATAATATTGTAAAGTTTTATCCAACTCTGTTCGGTAGTTTTTTCGTGAAAGAGTAACGAACATCCATCCATACTCACCAACTTACGCGTTTATAATATTAGTAGGATCAATGTATATGGAAATTTTCTGAGTCTTGATTCTGTTTTATGACTGTAGAAATTGCTCTGGATTGAGTAAGGATCCCTAGTTGGATATAGCGTGAGTCGGGTCCAGCCTGCCTCCCTATAACTAGTTAACCAGTATCGTGTAAAGATATTACGACCCTACAGTGCAACCATAGTATACTGACAGTTTTTTCTTAACACAGTTTCCCGATATGGATCGCCAGTATGTAACCAGCATACTCTTTTGATCGTGCTAATATGGGGTTAACTTAATTACGAGCGTTTTCACAGTGAATACATCGTTTTCTGAACCCTATCTGTAGCAACAAGGATTCGCTCGTTATCCTCGTAAGTTCAGATTTCGATGCTTATGGATAGATTGGTAAGGATTTGCATCAAAATGTTTAAGGTGGCCCCAACTCATTCGCGGGCACGGTACACAACCGTGCTATTGCGCTCTGGGACCTTCTCTGTTTCAAAGAAAAAGACAGGCACCGTGATGAGGAGGATGCAACATGTCCACAAAGCAGACAATGCTCATAGTGTCTTATTTGGTAACATTTCCGAAAAATTTAATTACAAAACGACTTATAGCTAAAAGTAAAACACGACCGTTGTAGTAAAAAAAAAAACCAAATTGATTATAAATATTCATGAAACAAACTAGGTCTGATGTCTAATCTTTTTGAGATGTTTTTTTTTTATCGTTGAGTAATTCACCTCCAAAGTTTTTGTATTTAACGCGCGGAAAATTCGAACTTTCAGACTTTAAAACCAAGTACTATTTTGCCTATCTATTTTGTACTATTTTGTACTATCAAGCCAATGATCATCAGACAATTAGTTCGATCAAATAAAACAGTTTTTAATCTGCGTATGATCTTCTTTCCATGTTTGTATGTGGAGTTGAGTGGGAAGGCCCACATTAAGAGCGTATATCATTTGTATACAAGTTAAAATATATAAAAAAACGTACGGACGTAGCTCTGAGTTGATAGATATAATCTGCGAAATTTCAGAAGAATATTTCTTAATTTGACTGAGGAAAAGGGCACGAGCTATTGTATGAAACTCCATCACCTCACCACCCTCTTAACGTTTTGCGTTTTGTGTTCCAGCGAGGATGCCGAACGCGGCGGCGCCGGGACTTCAGTGGGACAAGCTGTCGCCGGCCGAGTTCCAGCAGCTCCAGGACCTAGCCAGCTGTAAGTTCACATTATCATCGAATACTCATCAAATAACGAAATGGTTCAATGTAAAAAAAATTATTTAATTTTTAGGGTTCCGTATCCGAAGGGTGCCAACGGAACCCTATTACTAAGCCTCCGCTGTCCGTCCGTCCATCAGTCACAGGGTTGTATCTCTTGAACCGTAATATATAGGCAGCTGAAAGTTTCACAGAGTGTGTGTTCATTTTGCCGCTATAACAACAAAGCATACAAAAAACTAGTTTTTTTTTTGTGATCAATCTTGTACAATTTTACGGAACCCCTACGTGTGCGAGTCCGACTTTTTTTATTTATTTAATATTTTACCTCAAAACTGATAGATCCGCGGATTCGATCAACTAGTAAAGAAGAATCCGCAAAGAGACTTTACGACTTTTCCGTCCACAGTCCGTCATTCGATAAGCTGGGTGAATCATCTCTGAGCGCGGTTGGGCTCTGGATGGTTGACCATTTCCAACCCTTGAGGCTGGCCGTGGTTCGGATTCTACGTAAAACTGTAGGTCCCCTTCCTTACTCACCAGGTGGTAGGTTTTCCCGGGTCGGTACCATCGCATTGAATATCCGGTTCAATGTAGCCGAGCAATATAGGGAAGGCCCTGGCATGGCACCTAGTTCCCATGTGGCGTGTCAGGCTAATATCTCACGGTCAGTTTAGTATTAGTCATCCATGTCCAGTAAAAAAATTTTTTTTGCAAAAATAAATATTTCTTTTCTTTTTACTTATATCCTGAAATCTGTTCGTCCTTTCCCCTGCCCAACGAGTTCGATTTATCCTTCAGCCTCAACCGTCATTAGTTTTTTCTCCCGTTAGTCGCCAATGTAGGTGCTTCAACAGATACGGCACAGGCGCAATAGACTAGGAGGTCGCGACAAAAATGGTAACGATAACGTAAATGGCTGAAACACAGGATAGAGACCGGGCGGCCATCTGAAGCTAAATATGTCGATATGCGTGCGCCGAGCGGTTGCGTTACCTAGATAAAGCGCCTGAACAAGTAGTTATCGTTACAAAAAAAATTGGATAAGGTAAATTACCTCAAATAACGCAGCATGAAAGTATAAGTACATACTTACGTAGAATACCAAAACTGAACAAATCGTTGGTTGCATTCGGTAGTTATAGGCGATTTATATGAATATATATCAATATTTTCAGACAATCAGTATACTCATCAGCAGGAACATAAATAAAAGAATAAACTGTATTTTAGATGAAACGTATGCATACATTCTTAGAGTAGACTTAATATAATTGTACAACTGTTAGTTTCATCGAATGGACCATTATATTGCCTTGATGCAATCTCTTCCTGGCCACCCATTAGATTTTACAACATCATTTAGGTAGGTAAACAAGTAAAGTAAGCATTAACTTAAGATTAAAACATGCGACAATTTGAAGCTAAACGAAACAAAATTATAACAAACATCATAAATATTTAAATAGACACCAAACGAAGGCAACGACTACATAGGTACATAGGTACATAGCAACATCTATTTTGTGTAGCCAATCTAGTTAATGCAACCACTTGGCGCAGGCAGACCGACATATTTAGCATCAGAGGGTTGGTCTCTGACCTGTCAACTCAGATTCAGCCATTTACCTTATCGTGACCAAAATTGTCGTGACCTCCCGGGGTACAAGGGTACGAGATAGGACAGCTCGCCTGCAAGTACTGAAAAAACGCTCGCCTTGGAGATAAGATTGGCTTATCGCACAAAAAGCTCTGAGTAAAAAGCCTCCTTATAATGACGTTCATTGTCCGTCTTTCTTAAAAGGATAATGAGGTGATCAACTTCTATACAACGGGTCGTGCCTGTTTCCTCAGTCAAATTAAGAAAAATTTTTTTGGAATTTTGCAAATAAAAAAAATCAAATGAGATCTACGTCCGTACGTTTATGTTTTTTTATTTTTCGAAAAAAATAAGCAACTTAAAATAACAAGTACACGAATACACAAAAGAAAAAAATGCAATTAAAACATAAGATTAAATTCTATTTTCAGAAAATAACTTAATAAAATGCAAACAAAGTATATCATAACGGTTAAATATTTTAAAACAAACAATACAAAAATAATTTAAAATATAAATGGCATCAATGATTTAAATCAATAACACGTAAAAAAAACAGATAAAACAGATCGCTACAAATTAACTGAAATCGTTGAATATCAAAATAGTATTAATGTTTACATACTTATAATCATGGAGGTGAAGAAATAACAGGAGAACGGTGGGACTAAACAAGTGCGAGTCGGACTCGCACACGAAGGGTTCCGTAACATAGTACAAGTTTTAACACAAAAAAACAGGTCGCGGTCCGCACCGGGCGGCACTTTGACGGGGACGGCATTTCAAAATCAAATCAAAAAACGTTTATTGCACTTAAATCGTACACAATGGTAGCGCCTAATGCCTAAGGCATTTTCCGCCAGTCTACCCTTTTTTACATAATGACACAAGGGTCACAATACTACAGAGTTGTGGCAAACAAATGTAAAAAAAAACATATTAAAAATTATAATATAAAACAAAAAGAAAATTTTACATAAATCATACATATGCATATTTATATACAGAAGTGAGACAAAATAAATGTAAACATGTACATAGATAATGTGGTCAACCGAGAAAACCAGGGACGCAGTAGAAGAAAAAGATATTCATGTTTGGGGAGATGGTCTTTCACTAGCTCTGAATGTGCGGACCGATGCACACTGACGTAAACGTAGAGGGAGTTCGTTCCACATCCGTGCAGCATGCACTGAGAAAGAGTTAGTGTAAAATGCTGAGCAATGAACGCATTTCACAGGTGGCGAAATAAATGCGGGTAAAAAGGCATATTTTATGATCAATCACAAAAATAAGAAGGCGGCAAATCTGGGATCCGCACCGGGTGCTAGTGAACTATGCTACGCCACTGGATCCGAACCATCGTTACTAAAAGCGCGGTCCGATCCGCGCTTACAGCCCTAAAAATGGCGTCCCGTGAACGGTATGACGACATCGCTGCGTCACGCAATGCCGTACACAATGCTCACGCTTTGGAGGTAGGGCACTGTGTGTGGAACTGTCAAGTATTTGAACTTTCTATATCGTAGTCTAACGCCTTTCTACTGTGTTTTTTCACAAACCGTTGAATATCCCCGAGTTGAAAATTCAAGTTCAGCTTAGAGCAATTAATCAGAGCCGGTAGTCTTAGTTCTCACCTAAATTGGCGTTTACGGCAAACCGATCGACTGGCGTTTTTTTAATGTATGGAGAAATTGAAGAGCGCGCGCGGTGGGTGTTAAGCGAACTAACATTTGCGAGTCCGAGTTTGATTTGACAGCTTACTCAACGTTGCCGTAAATAAGTACGTCGACGTTGCGGTTTACGTCCACTCCGCGTTTTCATACAAATCGGAAGTCCGAGTTTGACTTTGACAGCTTGAAGAAGTAAAAACACAGAATATCTAGTAAAAACTTGCATGGAGTTTGACGTTTTTACGGAAAACGCCAGTCGATTCAAATTTGAGGTGAACTGCTACAATTAATGTAATTTGTTCCATGTCTGTTGTTTTGTTTCCGTAAGCGGGTACACCAACAGTCCGAATCGTTTGTAATGCTTACAGCTTTGAGCGTACAATCTGTTTCGGGACGCTTGTAAACTCTTTTTAACCGACTTCAAAAAAGGAGGAGGTTATCAATTTGTCGGAATCTTTTTTTTTTTTATGTATGTTCACTCGAAGACCCCTGGACCGATTTGGAAAATTCTTTTTTTGTTCGAAAGGATATACTTTCTAGTTGGTCCCATTTTTTTTATCAAAATCGGTTCAGTAGTTTGGTACTTAACTGTAACAAACATCGAATTTCTTAACCCCGCGAACCCAGAAATGTGATTTTTTAGTTACAGTATCTTTCTTTTCGGGTGAGATTGCTCAGTATGAGAGGTTTTCTTTTACTTCAATTGTTGAGGGTATTCAAGGGGGGTAAAAGAGGGCAAATTGTACACATTTCTATCTCTAGAGCCGCTGAACCCAGAAATGTGTTCTGTGTGTGTCTGAACGTGAAATGTGTCCAGAGTATGTTTTGTTTTAGATGGGAATGCTTAAGAAGAAAATATTTTTGGAAATTATACTATTAGGGGGGTAAAACAGGTCAAAATGGACACATTTAGGCGAAAACCACTCATGTTTAGATCTCTGAAACCAATTATCCTTGAAACTTGAAATTTTCAGTGACTTCTTGTTAAGACGAAAAGGCTCGCTCAGAACGGATTTTACAAAATTCAACTGTTAAGGGGAGATAATCGAGGCCGATATGTACACATTTTCATACGACTTAAACTTACGCAAGAAACAGACTATCCGGAACGATGGAAGGATGAGAAATTCAGAAGCTCAGCGGTTCCGTCATTCGTTGTTTTGTCTTTTTAGGGTTCCGTTCCCAAAGGGCACCAACGGAACCCTATTACTAAGCTTCCGCTGTCCGTCCGTCCGTCCGTCTGTCACAGCACTCTATCTCACGTGATCTCATCGTATCAATTATCGTACGTATCAACCGTGAACTCATGAATCCAGATAGTTACCGGTCTACCTATTGTCAGAAATGAGATTTCTCAATGGTTTCATTTCTGCTAATGCTCGTTCATTGTATTGTATTGTATTGTATATGTATGTATATCTTCTTTCCACTTTGTATGTGAAGTTGAGCAGGAGGGCTCGCCCACCTTGAGTCAAAAGTTACGCCACCACTAAAAAGCAAAAAATAAAATATTTTTAAATAAAAAAAAGACCGCCTTCAAAAAAACCGGAACTAAAAAGCAAAAAATAATTCGTTACTTTTAATTAATGTACGAAGAGCTATTTTAATTCTAACTAATTATGTACAATTTCTTAATTTTTAATCATCTTTTGAAGTCGGTGCCTTGGGTAGACGTTCTATAAGGGCTGCAAGTAGTTAGATTAATATCACCTATGGCTAAGAAAGAAATATAAGTAGGTAGCTACTTACCTACTTGAACAAAACACGAAAACAAAAATTAAATAAACAAACAGGTCGGAAAAACGTATGTAAGTAGGTATTTAGGCAAGTACTTTGTAATTTAAATATGCCTTATACTTAAACTAAATACCTAACATAGTAAAAACAAAATATTTACAAGAAAACCCTACGAACAAACCAATATAAAAACAACGACCACTTATATGATAAATATTTAGGTAGGTGTAGCTTGTACTTTTTATTCTACCTAAATACCTACATAACACAAAACAAAAAAAATACAAATATAAAAAGAACAGAAAACAATAGGTAGCGACTTTGAGGTGTCTGCTCTCAACTACGTGTCAAAACGAGTGTGCGGTTAGTACATATCTCACCAATTTCGGCAGAAATCGTCTCGTTTAGACAACGATGTCGCAGGGAAGTACCAATCAACACAGAGCAGTCACCAAAGCCGAAAGTACTAATAATCGTTGAAATCCAATTTCAGTACGCTGCGTTGTATCGATATCAGCTTGCACGTAAACCAACGCTAAGGGCATCTCCAGTTAGACGAACGGTCGCTTAAAATGCTCTGTGGACCAATCATTGCTGACTCAGGTTGTTTACGCTCTCGTAGACTTCGGGTGTGTTATGCTGAAATAGTGTCTGTTCGGTCAGCAGCGTGCGAAGCGAACTCTACACAAGGCACCGACTTCAAAAGATGATTAAAAATTAAGAAATTGTACATAACTAGTTAGAATTAAAATAGCTTTTCGTACATTAATTAAAAGTAACTAATTATTTTTTGCTTTTTAGTTCCGGTTTTTTTGAAGGCGGTCCTTTTTTTATTTAAAAATATTTTATAAGTGATCGTTTACAGTTCAAAACAGAACGCGCAGTTAGGCTGATAGAATGCACTATAACTAAACATATAAAACCTTCCGTTGTACGAGTTGCAGACATGAAGGTGAAGAACCTCCATGGTTGCAGACTACACTACACCGTGAACCTCTCGCAAAAGGCCTTATTCCCGGATTGTGCCTATTAACTTAATTCACCCGGAGGAAGAGGAATGTGGTGGAATTGGATTGCCATTCGAATGAAGCGACTCGCGAAGGCACTCCGACTTGTCGGCGCAATTTAATTTACAGTTCATTTCGTGCGAGATTACAACTATTGTACCTTTTTTTGTATGAAAGAACGGAATGACAGTGGAATGGGAACGTCTAATCAGTGGTTGCACGTGTCTTATAATGTCTTTCGGTCGTTTTATTGTTTTTTTTTAATATTTATGACACTTTAAAAACGAAAATGCCCAGACGGAATTTAAGGAACGCCCTTAAAAACAATTGGCTTTGATTCAATATGATTTTTTTTCTCATACCGAACTGACCGTCCGATGAGAGTGTGGGAAGACCACCCGCCAGGTGGGACGGCGACATCAAGTGCGTCGGCGGAAAGCAGTGGTTCCGTACCGGTGAGGGCCGGGAGGACTGGAGAAAAATTTAAGAGGGTATGTCCAGCGGTGGACGCAAACACGCTGACTGACTGACTGACTGACTGACTGACTGACTGACTGACTGACTGACTGACTGACTGACTGACTGACTGACTGACTGACTGACTGACTGACTGACTGACTGACTCTGACTGACAGACCACATGGGAACGGGATGCCATGCTAGGATCTTTCTTACATTGCTCGGCTACATTGAACTGGATGGAAAACACGAACTATTTTAATTGCCGCTTCCAACATCTTTTCATACAATGCGATGTTTCTAACCCGGGCAGGCTTAACCCTGCCACCTAGTTGGAGATAGGGACATGCAGCTCGACATGGGTTCCGAACCGTGAAACGGAACGAGAAGCTCTTTCATCTAGGAAAGAAAAATATAATGGCATGAACGGGCCGGGAGTCGATGCCATGACCTCTAATATGCTAAGCAAGAGCCCACGCCCCTGAGCAATAAGCCGTTCAAAGTCTAACGTTTAAGAGGATAGTAAGGTGATCGAGTTTCATACAATGGCTCGTACCTGTTTCCTCAGTCAAATTTAAAAAAAAAACTGAAATTTTGCTCATTAAGTCAATACATTAAGAGGGACGTCTGTACGTTTTTTTTTTCATGATAACTTACTTAGAACCTTTTTACAGGCGTAAATAATGGATACAATATCATAAAATGGAAAACGTACATACTTCGCTTTCACTCTTTTTATTTTATGTGCAAAATATCAGAAAAATATTTCTTCATTTGCCTGAGAAAACAGGCACGAGCCAGTGTATGGAACTTGATCAACTCATTATCCTCTTAAGTGTGAACGAATGAACGGACGTTTTAAAGAATTTCAAATGTGTCATAATTAGCTTCACTCACGTGTACTGTGTGGTTTCAGACTCGACGCGAAAGCTTCAAGATGTTCTCACGGAGTTCTGCGAGACCAGAAAGCAGAGTCCAGACGGGGTGAGTTTTGTGTACTTCTACGCCACCGGTGGTGAAGAAAAATATACCACCACAAATTAAGTAAGGAAGAGCTAGATGAGTTAGAGCGCACGAGAACGTGTCGGCGTCATAAGCGCAAATTAGCGCTTATAGCGAGCGAGCCGCGAGCCGGGCATATAGTGCTACTGTACGCGCGGCGCGAGTGCGACCTTCTTGCTTTGCCGGTCTGCGCTGTGCAAATATGTAAAAAAAATAGTGCAGAAGTACAGTCGAACAAAGAGTTTAGGATACACATCCGGTTGAATGAAAAGATGAACAGTCGAAATACTTTGACTTTTGGAAACAATTATAGTGTTGAGTATAGATTCAAACATAGTTGATGATGTCTACTAGCTAGGGAGTAAACAAAACCCTAACAAAATTTAATCAGAAATTGTATTTAAACACCATTCATTTTTGCGTTTAACCGGAAGTGTATCCTTTAACCTTTGGTTGACTGTACAGTATACCAGCACACGGTATCTGAAAACTAGCTCACGTCATAATAATTAAATATAAGTAGTTAAAAATCAAACATTCAGACATTTACAATTATTTATCGATACACCTATAGATGTCGATTAAAGTTTTGTCACATATGTTCTTAGATTTACACCGTCGCTGTACATAATGTTTTGAAAACTTACGGTTTTCCGGTGTGCAATGCCGTGCTTGGCCGACATGTTTCGCCTCCCACGACGGAAACACTTCGTTGCCCCGGAGGTCGCTGTTACACCTACAATCTTCGCAGCCGACGCCCGCCAGTTACCGTTTGACCATCCGGGCTGTCAGACGTAACTCCGGGGCAACGAAGTGGCCCTGACGATGCTTCCGTCGTGGGAGGCGAAACATGTCGGCCAAGCACGGCATTGCACACCGGAAAACCGTCAGTTTTCAATGCATTAAAGTTTGTCAGTCTCTAGCGTAAATGTAAAATGATGCTTATGTTTACGCTTCCGACGCGGATCGGCGTCATTCCCTTCCCGTTCCGCACCCAATGAGCGACGAAGGAAAACGTCAGGCGAGCCAGTTCCCACCAATAGAAACCATCCAATACGTTTACGACGATGTGTGCGTGCGGCGTGTACGTACAAGCTGGGCTTGTAGTTGTAGCAGAAATGGAGACAGCGGGTCTCGTAGCAAATGCCCTCCTTTCTTTGACCAGTGTATACCACACATATATCTGCATTGAATCCCAGTAAACAGACTTTGAAAATGATCAGAAAAAAAATCCTGGACATTCGTCTAAAGCAGGATTCGAAACTGTGACCATTTCTTTAGCTCTCATCCAAATAATTACCCGCTCGATTATTGTTTGAAACCATGCCTTCTCTATCTTTAAGATGGAGCTAATTTTTTTTAAACTCCACGGATTTTTTAATGCTCACAAAGAGAAAGTCCTGGCATGGCACCTGATTCCTTCGAAAATGTGGTGTATTAGGCTAATGTCATAAAGGTAGTCCTGTGGCATTAGCCATCCATGTCAGGTTGCATAAAACAAATTTCAATTGACAATGAATTACCGTGATGATATCAGCCCAATACCACTTCTATTTGCTTATATTCCGGGAGGTCACGACATTTTTGGTCACGATAATGTAAATGGCTGAATCTGGGTTCACGTGTTAGAGACCAACCCTCTGATGCTAAATGTGTCGGTCTGCCTGTGCTAAGTGGTTGCGTTAGCTAGATTGTTTATACAAAATACATGTTAGTATGCATCGGCTGATGAATATACTGATTGTTTAGAAATATTGATATCCATTAATTATACAACAATAGACATTCGGTTTTTTGATGAAATACTTAAATATACCTAAAGTTATGTCTGTAACCTAAATCGCCTATAACTACGAAATGCAACCGAGATTTGTTCAATATTGGTATTTATAAGCAAGTATGTACTGATACTTTCACGCTTCGTTATTTACAGCCATTTACCTTATCACATTTTTTTTTGGTTACGATAACTACTTTTTCTAGGCAACGCAACCACTTGGTGCAGGCAGACCGACACATTTAGCATCAGAGGGATTGTCTTTATTCTGTAAACCCAGTTTCAGCCATTTACGTTATCGTTACCATTTTTGTCGCGACCTCCTAGTCTATTAGTTGTTATGCTTTTTCATTCGCCTGCTGTGTAGCTACATATATTAACATAAATAACTGTGTACGAGAGCAAGGAACATTTAAATTGTTTTTCTTTTGTATAGCTCGTGGTATAGGTGTTAGGGGACTTGACTTTCATGCGAGGGGTTATGGGTTCAAAACCTAGCCCCGGTCATGCACCACTTTACTTCTCTTTCTGAGTTTGATAAGTGCATTTCGTTACGAATGCAAGCTGTTCCATGGCTCGGAACCAATTAGACTAGGAGGTCGCAACAAAAATGGTAACGATAACGTAAATGGCTGAAACTGGGTTCATGGTATATAGACCAACCCTCTGAATCTAAGTGTCAGTCTGCCTGTTCCAAGTGGTTGCGTTACATAGGTAAGGCGACTGAAAAAGTATTAACGGTGACAAAAAATGTATATTATAAGGTAAATGGATGCAAATGACGAAGCATGAAAGTATCAGTACACACTTACTTAGCAATAAAAAAACTGAACAAATCTTTGGTTGCATTTCTTAGTTATAGGCGATTTAGGTTACACATATAACTTTAGGTATATTTAAGTATTTAATTAAAAAACCGACTGGTTATTGTTGTATAATTAATAGGTATCAATGTTTCCAGACAATCAGTATATTCATCAGCAGGTACATACCAGCATCTATTTTATATAACCAATCTAGATAACGCAACCACTTGGCGCAAGCAGACCGACATATTTAGCATCAGAGGGTTGGTATCTAACACGTGAACCCAGATTTAGCCGTTTACCTTATCGTGACCAAAAATGTCGTGACCTCCCGGAATGAATGTAAATGTAAATGTAGGTTCCCTTCCCCTACTAGGTGGAAGGGTATAGCCCGCCCGGGTTGGTACCACCGCATTGGATGAAACTATGGTCGAAGGCACAATGAATTATTGTTCGTGTGTTACGTCCAGTTCAGTGTAGCCGTGCTCATAAATGGAAGGTCCTGGCATGGCACCTAATTCCTTCGGGAATGTGGTTTATTGGGCTAATATCATAACGCAAGTTGTGTGGTATTAACCATCCATGTCAGGTCGCATAATAAAAAAAAATATCTCGGTAACTAGACGTTTGCGAGACAACAATACTTACTTTTGGTGAAATTAATGCAATAACTTGTGTCTTTTTTTTTATTTATGAACAGAAATATTATGTTTGTCTTTATGACTCCTCTATGATTATTGGATATATATTTATATCAGCGGAATTTTTTATGTGTAAAGATGGCGTTTGCAAAGTGGAATAATTATATGCTGCAAATTTCTCCCTGCGAGAAAGGTGCCATGCCGGATCGTTATAAACCGATAGGGCTATTTTTACCGCCTTATTCACGCATAACATTACATTACCTTGACTGGACAATTATTTAGTTAGATAGAAAAACACCTCTGGGTACACCCATATAAAGATACCCAGGATGCGACACCCAAGGTATAACTTCGAAAACACAGTCTACTGAACCAATAGCAAATAAAAATATTCTGTTTCGTTTAGGCTAAAAAAAATTTAACAAAAAAAATAACCGACTTCAAATAATAAGGACTAAAAAGTAAAAAATTATTTCCATTTTTTTTGTTACGATTTCTGTTATTTTTTGAGTCGGCTTCAGCCGGGCACGCGCTGCGCCAATCAAGAGAACCTAACCTAACCTAACCTAACCTAACCTAACCTAACCTAACCTTGGCTGACACCGACTCAAAAAATAACAGAAATCGTAACTACAAAAATGGAAAATATTTTTTACTTTTTAGTGCTTTTTCTTTGAAGTCGGCTATTTTTTTTGTTATTTTTTTTTATTTGTTTATTTTTAGTGAATCTGAAGTAAACTTACTAATTTGTACACGTCCTTTCCAATAAAAATAGAATCACCGAAATCGGTTGGCGTTATATTGAGTTATTCGTCCATTTGTCGCGCACATCTTAATACAAATTTAAGACTTTTATGATTTTCTCATGGATATCAATGTCAGAACTTAACTAAATTAAAATCGGACCATTTTGGAAGCACTAGCTAACATTTAAAAAAAGAATCATCAAAATCGGTTCACCCAGGCAAAAGTTATGAGGTAACAAACTTAAAAAAAAAAACATACAGACGAATTGATAACCTCCTCCTTTTTTTGAAGTCGGTTAAAAATAGGTTAAATAAGAGCTTCCTTAGTCATTTATTGAATCAATATCTACACCTAGAATCGCACATATTAGGCATTCACTCGTTTATACGGCCGGAAAATGTATTACCTAACTTTTTTCCAAATAAAGCTACTTTTGGCGGACCTCTCAATTTACAGGCCCGATAAGTTTACTTCGCTTTTGCTTCTTACAGCTTCGCTTTTAATAGAGTCCCTCGTTCATTTCCAAGTGACGGAAATTTGGTAATGAATTAAATAAATTATGATATTTTGATCTATTTGATTAGTTATCTCTTTATTTGTGTCTGCTTGTTATGTGTTACAACAATATTAACATTCAAAATACAACTGGTTAGATCATGTTGTAAAAATTAAAACCAACTAACGTTAGAAATTGAGTGGGAAATAGCTTTTCTTTTTGTATGTACCGACACGAAAAATATACCCTTTTAAGGATCAATACCTGAGATTGTCGGGTATCAGACACCGTTTGACTCGTGTGTTCCTGTGAACTCGACTATTAGCAGTAATTAAATCAATCCCTCCGGCACACATATTATGTTCCCAAACAACAAATCTAAACCTTTGGCAAAAGCTTTAGCAAATATTTCATTGGCTCACAAAGACTTACGCTCGAGACCGACAATTACGCTGCTTCAAATTACAGTAACGAACGATAAAGGCTGGCCCTCGAGCGAAATTCCTGGAGTCTCTTTTACCGTAATACAACGCTCGGGCGAGAAATTATCGATACAATGAGAATGTCGCCCATCTCTGAAGCGGCCCGCCGGAGTGGAAAATCTTCATTTGAAGTATGAAATGGAGCGATATTTAGGGCCGAGTGCACGAAAGGACAAAACATCAAAATCAACGTCAACGTATGATTAAACGCGTCACTTTGTATGGACATTTCATTTATTTAAACTATTTGGTAGTCAAACTACATTAAGTTACGTCACAAATATTCGCGGATTCGATCAACCTAGTAAAGAAGAACCCGCAAAGAAACATAACATATTTTTCCATCCACAATTATGAAATACACACTATGATCTAAATGCTACTGCCAAACAATTCCTTGGTAAAACAGATTAAGGCAAAGAACAAAGAACAAAGAACATCAACCCTCAGTTTAAATTATTTACAACTACTAAAGTTACTAATGCAATAATATAAATTAATGTAATGTATAGCATTACAAGAATTCTCTGGTGTAAAAGCCGTCGTCAACTTAACCTATGTCAGGTGTATAAAGCCCTCGCCAAGTTAGATACGAATGTATAGATGGAAATCCAGGCGGTTCACTAAAAGTAATATTTTTGAACATTGATTAAATCGGGGCTTAGTGAATAGAAAACTTTTTGCGTCCCCAGTGTTGGCATTACTTTTCTCGTAAACTATGTATGTCTCTAATTGCACTCTCTTACTAATAAACAATCTCTTATTGCACTAATTATCCTCGAAAGAGCCACACAAGATATAAAGGTGTAATAGGATGAATTTCTAATAATCTCGGAATAGAGATGGAATTATTTAAACTGCGCTCACTAATCTTTATACGAAATGTATTGAATCAGCAGCAAATACTGCAAATCCTGGGTCACCCGATTCACTGATTTTCAAAATTACAAATTAGCTGATGCTATCTTGTTCTATTCCTCATGTAATCAAATAACTTTGTACCGCCTTTTTTGAAAACTAGAAATACCGCAGTGATAGCGACTTATTAAAAGAACTTAAAGATGTTTTGAGTGACTACATTCCCATTTTGTTCTTTCTGTTGCCAACAGTGTCACTTTCTGGAGTAGATAACAGGCCAAACTACATTCATTCGTTCGCAACGACTTTTTAGGGTTCCGTACCCAAAGGGTAAAAACGGAACCCTATAACTAAGCCTCCGCTGTCCGTCCGTCCGTCCGTCCGTCTGTCACAGGGCTGTATCTCATGAACCGTAACAGGTAGGAAGCTGAAATTTTCATAGATTATGTATTTATTTTGCCGCTATAACAACAAATAGGTAACATTATAAAATAATAAAAATTAAAGGGGGTCCTATACAAAAAACGTGTTCTTTTTTTGTAAATCCTGTACGATCGTACGGAACCCTTCGTGTGCGAGTCCGACTCGCACTTGGCCGGTTTTATGAATAAAATACTATAACTCTTCAATTAATAATTGTATTTTTTTTGTTTTCTTTCAATTATTCTTATTCATTACTTCAGGTCTATGCAATGTAAAAATAATGTGTAATTTCATTTCTTATGTTCTATTCCACCTCAATTATGACACGTTTGTATTATTTCTTATTTTTACATATAACAGTGAAATTTTTTTTTGTTCTTAATTCTTTGTTCTCTATTAACATATGTGTTGCTATTCTTATTATTGTGATGTTATAATGTTAATATTTATCTTTTACTTTACTTCTATATGTTTGCCGTCTATTGTATTGTTCCCCTCAACGTATTTTTCGGTTATTGTTTTTTTTTATGTAATGTTCTCTATTGATATTTGTAACTATGTTTATTCTTGTAAGCTTATTATTATTATTGTGTCACTTAATTTTCTGTATTTTTTCTCGTTAAGTTCATTTGTTTCACTGTTTTTGGTTTCTTTTATTCTCATTACCTTTTATTTTCTTTACCTATAACTCGAATGTATTTAGTTGTTGTGGAGGCGAGTTCATTGTTTTTTTTTCTCTACTTCTCGGTTGGTGTTGGCTTAATCCCCAGATCTAAACACCTTGCCCGGAAAGTCCGCCTTATGTAGCGATTCGATACTCTTGAAATTACGGCCGTGAAGAGCCAACAGCCCCCCCCCCCCTCATTAAAGTTCGCAAAAGTTCGAGCAAGCTCGACGAGTCTCCACAAAGCCACCCGCGCCTGTAGATCTCACGCTCGACATTAACCGGGAATGCTTTCGTTTTCTTCGAAATTAATAACGGCCGGCGGCCATGTCATTGTTTAGTTTCCAGCCGAGCGCACAAATCTGCAGGCCTATTCCTGGTAATTCCGTAATCAGAGTCTAAGAAACCGCTTTTATAGTGGTTTTCAAAGCGATTCATTCGACGGAAAATCTTTATTCAAATTAAATACTATGCTCCAAAATCATTTCGGCAAGAAAATCGCTTTGAATACCGCTATAAAAGCGGTTTCTTAGACTCAGGATTCCTGATTCCTGTTTACGGAATTGCAGGAATTGGAACCTGCCGTTCCGTATTTGAGTTTGGAAGAGTTTTAAAGACAAAGAAGTACATATATCGAGCAGGCTCTCATGTGGCCTTTGTTGTGGTCTTAAGCGGCACCGATGCATCTAAAATAGCCCTCATCGAGCCCGGATCCAAATCTAAAGGGATAGTGAGTCTTTCGACCCTCGAAGCTCCTGGAACTTGTGGGATTATCTGATGTATCAACGTCTATAAACCATGGAGGTGAAGAAATGACAGGAGAGCGGATGGAACTAAAAACCGACCAAGTGTGAGTCGGACTCGAACACGAAGGGTTCCGTACCATCGAACAAAAAAATCACGTTTTTTTGTATGGGGGCCTCCTTTAATTTAAATTATTTTATTATCTTACCTATTTATTGTTATAGCGGCAAAATAAATACACAATCTGTGAAAATTTCAGCTGTCTATCTGTTACGGTTACTGAGATACAGCCCTGTGACAGACGGACAGACGGACGGACGGACGGACGGACGGACGGACAGCGGAGGCTTAGTAATAGGGTTCCGTTTTCAACCTTTGGGTACGGAACCCTAAAAAGTGTCGACACCTCAATTGTGCCGCCGGAGGAATTTGGCCTTTGTTTCGGCATACATTCTTTGGTTTCGGCTCTCGCTAAAAACATACATCATAACGAACGAAGAATGACGTAACGACTATATTGTTTATTGAAAAATAATTCTTATCTTTGTCAGCTTACCTACCAATTTGGGAGACTTCAAATTGGATTTTTCTCCGTTTTCATCACTGCGCTACAAATGTGTACAGCGATATAATGTTGTAAGTCGCGTGGCGTCATTTTTTGCGCGCTCGTTGTATAGAAGTTATTTCTCTATACATTTGTGGCGGTCAGCAACCTGCCGACGCGACATTTCCTATCCCGCGCCGCCGCCTCAGCGCCGCGGCAGTGGGTCCGAGGCAGCCGCGCCGCGCACATGCATTCCACCTCGTTTGCACAATATAAATGTATCAATATATAGTCAAATCGTATGAACGAGTTTCCGTTGCATCCCCGTATAACCCTACCGCATAGAGGCATAAACATTACCCCACAACTGGTGACCCCGTTGGAACACGTAAACTGAAAGTGAAGAAGAAGTGAACAGTAAAACAGAAAGGATGTATCAAGCGCCGCAGCAGCAGATGAATCAAGGTCCGGCGCCGGAAGCTCCAGTCACGGCGATTGCCAGCCTGTCCTTGCAGGCAAGAATCCCAGCCTTTTGGCGCGAGGACACGCGTCTATGGTTCGCACAATACGAGTCAGTGGTAGCAGCGCACAAGCTAGGAGACAAGCAGAAGTATGACCTAGTCATAGGGGTTCTGCAGCGAGAGGACGTCAAACAAGTGAGTGACATCGTGATCAGCCCACCAGAGGACGGCAAGTACGAGGCTCTGAAGGAGAGGCTAATCTCCATCTACGAGGAGTCCACCACGCAGCAGTTTCATAGGCTGCTCAGCGGACTAGAGCTAGGAGACCAACGTCCCTCACAGTTACTGCGGAAAATGAGGGAACTCGCGTCACAGAATGTACCCGACGACGCCTTAAAAATATTGTGGATGGGCCACCTGCCACCATCAGCGCGGGCGGTGCTAGCGGTATCTAAGGAGACGGAATTGAACGATCTAGCCATCATGGCCGATAAAATGCTCGAACATATGGGCAGAAGCCACGTCAACACGGTATCCGCGCCATCGGACGGAAGTCAACGACATGACCCAGTTTCGAGTGTCGACGCGCTGGCGGGCGAAATTGCCGATTTGCGAAATCAAATAGCACGAATGAGCCGCCGCCAGCCGAGCAGGGCTAGCGGGCGGTATCAACGCGGTAGGTCGGCTTCTCGGAACGGCCGCCGGACACCGGAAAATGCAGACTGGCTATGTTTTTATCATTTTCGATTCGGAGACAAAGCAAGCAGATGCGAGCAGCCATGTAACTATAAAAATCAGGGAAACGGCAACTAGTGTGCACCGCGGCGGATGTGCACACGACAGTCGATAATAACCGCCTTAGCGTCTACGATCGCGACAGCGGTATACAATACCTAATAGATACCGGGGCCAACGTGTCGGTGTTACCAAAGTCAATCCTAGCACCGAGAGATAGGACTACTAGTGATTATAAGTTATACGCGGCAAACGGTAGCGTAATAGAGACGTACGGAGTGAAAACCATGGTGCTTAATTTAAATTTGCGTAGACCTTATAAGTGGATATTCGTAATCGCAGACATTGCGCAAGCCATAATTGGGGCAGACTTGTTAAAACATTATAAGTTACTAGTGGATTTAAGTGGTAAAAGACTAATAGACAAGGTGACAAGTTTAGACACAATATGTACGGTTAAAAATTTGCAAGTGTGTTCGCTGACGTCGATTGGGGAGCAGCACGCGTTTCGTGATCTTTTGGAAAAGTATCCGGACATCACGAAACCAGCATCTTTCAAGGAAACCCCGCAACATGGCGTCGTGCACCACATCGAGACGGTAGGAGCACCAGTGTTCGCACGGGCTAGACCTTTGGCCCCAGACAGGTACATTAAAGTTAAGAGAGAATTTGAACTAATGATGGAAATGGGAATATGCAGACCATCCAAATCTCCGTGGTCATCTCCTCTACATTGTGTCCCAAAATCTAATGGTGATATCCGTCCGTGCGGGGACTACCGAGCACTCAATGCAGTTACGAAACCAGACCGGTATCAGATTCCTAGACTTGGAGAATTTCAGTATCTTTTAGCAGGCAAACGATATTTTTCTAAGATTGACATCACGAGAGCCTATCATTGCATACCGGTGGCCCCAGGTGATATTGAGAAGACAGCCATCGCGACTCCTTTTGGTCTTTATGAGTTCACGCGAATGACTTTCGGGCTTAGAAACGCGGCCCAGTCGTTCCAGAGGTTTATGGATCATAGCGTCCTGCAAGGATTCGATTTTCTGTTTACATACATTGATGACGTAATCATAGCAAGCTCGACTATTGAAGAACACAGATTGCACCTAGAAAAGGTTTTTCAACGCTTCAACGAGTTCGGCATAGCAATCAATCTGAGTAAATGCAGTTTTGGGAAATCGGAAATAGATTTTTTGGGTTTTCACGTTACCCAGGATGGAGTTAAGCCCTTGGAGGGAAAAGTTAAGGCAATCGAGGATTTTCCAAAACCGAGTAATATCGAGGAATTAAGAAGGTTTTTGGGAATGTTAAATTTTTATAGAAGCCACATTCCAAACGCAGCCAGTGCCCAAGCAGAACTGCACAAGTACTTGCACAATACAAAAAAAAGAGATAAAACCGAAATACAATGGACACAACAATCGGAAACCGCATTCGAAGAATGTAAACGCAGCCTAAAGAGCGCGCTCACGTTATCGCACCCGTTACCCGACACCCCTTTGGCTATATTTGCTGACGCGTCCGAATACTCTGCGGGCGCTGTTTTACAACAACAAGTCAGCAATACATGGACACCGCTAGGTTTTTTTTCAACCAAGTTCAGCGATGCGCAAAAGAAATATAGTGCATACGACAGAGAATTGGCGGCAATTTATTTAGCAGTAAAACATTTCAGATATTTTATAGAAGGGAGAGACGTCATTGTGTACACAGATCACAAGCCGCTGACACACGCACTCAGTAAGAACGTGGCCAGCGGATGTGACACCCCGAGACGAATAAGACACTTAAGTTTTATAAGCGAATTTTGCACGGATATCAGACATATTAGCGGATCAGAAAATGTAGTCGCAGACGCACTATCGAGAATAGCTGAAATTTATACCCCGACGACCATAGATTACAATGAATTAGCAAGCGACCAGGAAAGAGACCTAGAATTAATGGAACTAATGAAAAAAGATAATCTTTGTTTCAAACTGATCATGTTGCCCAATGTTGGCAAACCGGTATACTGTGAGATGTCAAAGGGGAACGCACGACCATACCTGACCGAGAGACACCGTTACAAAGCTTTCACAGCAGTACACGGGGTAAGTCACCCAGGTGTACGGGCTACAAGAAAACTGATGACAGACAGATATTTTTGGAAGTCCATTAATAGTGAGGTAAATAAATGGAGCAAGGCATGCGTATCTTGTCAGAGATCCAAAGTACAGCGACATACGGTCGCGCCGCTAGTTGAATTCGCGAGTGTTGGACGATTCAGTCATCTACACATCGACATAATTGGCCCTTTTCCGCCCTGTGAAGATAAAAGATACTGCGTCTCATACATCTGCAGAACAACCAAGTGGATAGAAGCAGTACCGATACGCGACATTACGGCGGAAACCATCGCGAGAGCAACGGTAGATCACTGGATTAGTAGATTTGGATGTCCGGAAAAGATTACTACGGATCAAGGTACCCAGTTCGAGTCGCAGCTATTTCGTCAGCTGACAAATAAATTTGGAATCGAAAAAACTCGAACGGTCAGCTGGCACCCGGCATGCAATGGCCAAATCGAGCGAGTCCATCGGGGCATAAAAGCAGCCTTAATGGCAAAATGCACGAGCGCCGAGTGGGCCCGCGAATTGCCACTAATTTTGCTAGGATTGAGATCGGCCGTTAAAGAGGATATCGGGTTTAGTCCAGCAGTTTAGTTTTTGTACCGAGCAGGCCACAAAGTTTAGACGCCGACTATGTACAACGCCTAACCACCACACTCGAATCGCTGAACCCATCTCCCAGAACGGCCCACGGTGAAAGGAAAACGTTCGTTCACAGCGACCTGCGTACGTGCTCGCACGTGTTCATCAGAAACGAAATAAAACGTTCCCTCACGGCTCCCTACCAAGGTCCGTACAGGGTATTGAAGAGGCAAGACAAATATTTCGACATTGAGCTACCGAACAGGAACACGCGAGTGACAATAGATCGATTAAAACCAGCGTACCTACTCAACGAGGACACCATCGAGCCAGAAAGGCGACCCCCCTACCCAGTCCTCCAACGGACAAGTCCCGACCACGAGGAGACACCGCAATCGAGAGTTGACACCCTGCCGGTACAAACCATGACGAAAACGGGGGACCGCGAGGCGAGCACACAAGCACCGACGTCAGCTAGAACCACACGGGCAGGGCGACTAATCAAACCACCAGTGCGTTTCGCTTAACGTAGGGCGGGACGTCCGTGGGCGCCCAAACAGTGGCGGCTGATACCGCGATAAATAAGTGATATAGGAAGTGATATCAGTGGTGCGGGCTGGCGTGAACGACGTTACTCTGCGCAGCTCGCACATTAGATTAAGAAAAGTGGTGACAGTAGGAGAGCCCGAACTGTTAGCAAGCATAGTTTTTTTTAAAAAGGAAGGGGTTGATGTGGCGGTCAGCAACCTGCCGACGCGACATTTCCTATCCCGCGCCGCCGCCTCAGCGCCGCGGCAGTGGGTCCGAGGCAGCCGCGCCGCGCACATGCATTCCACCTCGTTTGCACAATATAAATGTATCAATATATAGTCAAATCGTATGAACGAGTTTCCGTTGCATCCCCGTATAACCCTACCGCATAGAGGCATAAACATTACCCCACAACATGCTTCACCTCCATGCTGTAAACTAGTTTGTAAGTATTAAGGGCCTGGTACTAGCCAAATCGCAAAGTTAGACGAGGCACCCCAAGTTAACTAACTAAGTCTGACGATTATAAGTGTCATTCTTACAATATATGATTCCTTGTCTAGGAATTGAATTATTTTCGTTAATGTATGTTTCCTTTTTCTATACAAAATACATTGCGGAAACGGTGTCCATTTCCGAACTTTTTTGACTAAATGTAGAAATCTAAAAGCAAATGGAATTTTTCGTTTATGCATATATGCTGTTTTTGCTTATATCTAGAAATCGAATTACTTTCAGATTTCTAATGAGAAAAATCAACTTTTTTATTTTTATTATTATTTAAATAAATGATGGAATAAAAAAATATTAACAATCCATTATCAGTCTGGAGTTCTATTTGGATTTGCTGAAGCGTTTCACTACATATTATTACATTTGTTATAAAGTGCATTTGTATGGCGCGAGTAGTTGGCTAGTCCTAGCGCCTTAATGGAAAAAAAATACTAAAACACAAACTTGATGAACTTTCTTGTCGGTTTTTCTTCGCCAGAAGTAATCGAACAGAAAAGGAATAAACACGGAGGATAGAGATGGTCTAAGCAAAGTAGGTGTCCACCAAGTGAGTCGCTACGTCACAGCCCACGTGATAAAGAAGGCGTGGCTTAGCGACATTCGCGACATGGCGCTGGCGGTGTTAGGTTGTGGGACAATATTATGGTCTGCGGCGCAATTTTCGGCGAACAGTCGATTACACGATGAGATTTTGTGTAAAATGTTGCAAAATAATCTATAGTTTGTAGGTGGGATTACGTTTTATTTGTCAGTAAAACACCTCATATTTTATAATTTGAGTCAATATTAGAGCATTGTATCGATGTATCGCTATTGCTATGTGCCGATAGATGGCGCGCAATCATTTTCGTTTTACGTTAAGAAATGTTGATCTCATGATGCAAATTTTAATGACATTTTTAAATTAAAATTATTTGAATCCGCGCGAAGGCATAGATTTAAATTTCTAAGGTCTTTTTTAGAAAAAACACTTGGTAAAATTTAAAAGGCGACATCTAGTTGTAGTCTTGTAACCACTAAGAATAGCTCTCGGAATAGCTGCTACCAGAATATCGATTCTTCCGGTAGATGGATTTCGCAAAAATGGGCGGTGCATGACCCCACCATGAAGCGATTTTCACCCCGCTTCCCCGCACAGTGTCACGCTGCGATCCTTAGTAATATGAGTTCTCTCTTTCCTCCTATCTCCGTATCCTCCGTAGGAATAACGAATCGGAGTGTGTAATTTACACCCAATGGATGAAACAAAGAAACTTAAACTTGTCAACACTTCACTTCACTTTTTCACACAAAACGGCAATTAGCACAAGGCACACGAAAACATACACCCCTATCTATGTCGGCAGAAGGTCACAATCAATTCCGAATTAGCAAGCACATTCCTGGAACCCGATTACAAAAATCTGACCCACACACTCACAGATCCAAAACGCAAGACACGCTTTTATATTTTGATCGTTCTGGTCAGGGGGTAGGCAAATTACCTTTTCCATACAGCCGCGTTCACACAAAAACTGGAGGTTAAATACAGATATATAAATACAAAATACAGATAAAAATCACCCATATATACGTGTTGTCGTGTTTATTTCTTGTCGATGCTAGTTCTCACTAGTTTAACAGTAATAGGGTTTCCCCATAGGCTAAGAATGTAAAGACATACAGAGTCATCTGACAGATGAGACCAAAATCGTTTCATACAAAATGTACTGAAATTATTTTTTTTACCCAAAAAAAATCGAAATCGCTATGTAACTTCATAATAATGATCTGAAGTTATGTTTTTAGTTTTTTGGTTTTACTTTCAAATATTGAGGAAAAGTTAAGAAATTCGATCGTGAAAGAATCAGTAGGTCACCCCTTATTTCACATCAAAAAATAGTTTTTGTCCGGGTTTTATACTCCCGTTCACTAAACAATCTATAAATACACGGGCCACCATGCCTTCTTTAAGTAAAACTAGAGAAATCATAGATATTTCACAAAAAAATAACATTTCACATTCCATGAGCACGACTCCAATGTATCGATAACGATTTCAGAAGTAGTCTCGGCAGATGTGTTCCATCTCCCTCTAACTCGCGGTAGTGGTACTTGAGTTGACGTCTCACTCCCACACGTTGTTCGTCTTGTTAGCACAGCACGCCATGCTGGGTTTTTTTGCGAAATACTATTGATACAAATAGAAATCATCCATATAAATGTTGTCGACTGTGCACTAGATTTATCTGACGGAAGAACTAACAACACATTTTGTAGTTACACTATAAGGGTTCCAGTTATATTTTTTTTCTTTTCTTCCATTAGGTGTATATTACACAATCGGATTCGTAATTTTTTTTCCTGTCAGTTCGATTACTTCTGGCGAAGACGAGCCGACAAGAAACTTCGTCAGGCTGGTCATTGTATTATTTTTTTCCATTGATACTACTACATACATTCCTTGATTACTACTGCTCACAAATAACATTATACGCATTGGTGAAGAGCAAACTCTTGACTAAGATAATGACATCTTATTCAAAATTAATAGGAATTTTATCTAAATTATTCAGGTGTAAAAAGGGTTCCGTGAGTCTTCTAGCAATAGCAACGCACATAAATTATACCTTTTGATGTCGAGGAGAATATTGAGTTGCCTGCGCCGATGCCTCCAAGGATGATTTGCGTGAGTGTATGTGTAATCGTGTAAGGGTGTATATGTATGTGTGTACATTATTTGAAATCTCAGCGAGGGACAAATTCTCAGCTTTCCGAGCACGTCGACCTAATGCGCGGTATAAATATTTGAGAAGGTGCCCACTTTTTTGTGTGAACTTCTCCACCGCGGGCTCTGAATGGGCCTAGTAGATCTGCAGACGTCGTGGGTTCGGACCCCAGGTACTTAGGTATTTCTCTCTATTACATTGTTTTTAGTTTGAATCATTCAGATTTTTTAATAAGGTCCACCGAGGATATTTCAACAAAAAAATTGTTACTACCTAAAAATAACCTCAAAACTAGCCAGTTATAGAATTATATCGCTTAATAAAGTTACTGTACAACTGCAGAATTGTTGATAATTGTATGTATTTAATGGATACGACATTACCGTAATCTCATTAATTTGAGTTTCAGCGACATCTACATTTGAAGCATTATAATCAGATTTTTAAAATAATCTGAAAAAGTATTGGTCGTGACATTCGTCGGAAGCAGGACTTGAACCTGCGACCTTTGGATTACATGTCCACTGCTCTAAACCAACTGAGCTATCCCGACAATTACGTCAGCCAACGAATTTCTCGATTATATTCGAATCGACACAATGCTTCCCCTATAGACTAGGAGGTCGCGACAAAAATGGTAACGATAACGTAAATGGCTGAAACTGGGTTCACATTATAAAGTCCATCCCTCTGAAGCTAAATGTGTCGGTCTGCCTGTTGCAAGTGGTTGCGTTACGTAGATAAGGCGACTGAAAAAGTAGTTATGGTGACATATAATATATATGATAAGGTAAATGGCTGCAAATTTATTTTATTTATTTATTTATTTGGAAACTTAACAGCTAAATTAAACAACATTGAAAAACTTAAACTACACAAACTATACAGCCAATAATAAAGTTTCACTTTTTAACAAACTAACACAAAAATATATCCACTTAATCTAATTATAAGTATTGCATCAAATTGACGGGTATGTGAGAAGGTGAGGATGTAAGGGTGTTTGAGGATATGTGTGTGTGTTTATGTAAGAGAGGATGTGTGTGTGTGTGAGAGAGAGAGGGTGTGTATGCTAGCGTGTTTGTATAACTTAGTTATTTAATGTCTTAACAACTTTATCTAAATATGATGGTTTTGTATTATTAAATATATCTATGTTACCGAATGAATTGTCATAACTACTCATACATCTATTGATAACTGAGTCCCTGGCGTGATTAGTGGCGTGGCAAATGACGAAGCATGAAAGCATCAATACATACTTGCTTGGAAATACAAAAACTGAACAAATATTTGGTTGCATTTCTTAGCTTTTTTTTTATGCGACCTGACATGGATGGCTAATACCACACAACTACCGTTATGATATTAGCCCAATACACCTCATTCCCAAAGGAATTTGGTGCCATGCCAGGACCTTCCCTTTATGAGCACGGCTACATTAAACTGGATGGAAAACACGGACAATTTTTCATTGCCGCTTCGACCATCTTTTCATCCAATGCCACTACCACCTAGTAGGGGAAGGGGACCTACAGTTTTACATGGATTCCGAACCATGGAGCAGCTCGCATTCGTAACGAATTGCACTTATCGAACTCGGAAAGAGAAAGACAGTGGTGCATGTCTGTTATTTTAATAGCAGTCGCCGTGCAAAATTGTGCCTTGACCAATGGACAAAGAATGCATTTCTTAAATTTTTCAAATCTTAGATTTCTTGTAATAATTGAAAATATTTCTTAATTTTACTGATGAAACAGGCACGAGCCATTGTATGGAACTCGATCACCTCATTATCCTCTTAACTATAAGGTTTTTGTAGCAGTGTACTGGAATCCAGAAAAAGAACCTAGGTACGTTTAATCTCGATTAAATTTCCACATCCCCCCTTGACGGCACTGGCATGTGGCACACGTAACCATATATTATCTGCTAATTTCTGTTAACTTGTTGTTCATTTTTCATCTCGTTATTCTCCCGGAAATCGTGGCCAATTACAAAGTGATAAACATTTTGCAGAAACAGACAGGAGTTTCGAGCGACAGGTAGGCTTTCGAGTCATCCAATTATCCCTTGGTCTCGCATTAAGGCGAAAACATAACTCAAAACGTGAAATGTCGGCAGTTATAAATACAAATTTTGAGCTATTTGTAAAGACCAATGATCTATAAAAACATGTGCCATACTCTGATCGATTACAAACAGTGGTTTAATTATTTGTTTTATTCCGAGAATGTGTAAAAAGGAATCCATTTATATGCTGTTATTTTGCATTAAAATGTAATTCTCTTGGATATATGGTTTTCGTATAAAGCTAATGTAAAAGTATATATTAAGTCATTCATAATTTTAGATTTTTTGTTTCCATGCGTTTCTGTCGATTTCTGCGACTAAATATTAAGTTGGGGTAATTAGTCGTAACTGAGACTAAGACTAACCAAAAGTAGTAATTACTAATGTCAAAAGTTACATTTCGTATATAAAAATGTCTCAAAATTACTTTTCAGTTGCTCAACCTTAGGCTGAGATACATATGCTGAGACACACAGTCGCAATTGTTACTAAATAGGTACTTACCGCAAGTCAGTCAGTCAGCGTGTTTGCGTCCTCTGCTGGACATACGACCCGCAAATTTTCCTCCAGTCCTCCTGGCCTTCAGCGATACGGAACCACTGATTTCCACCGACGCACTTGATGTCGTCGTCCCACCTGGCGGGTGGTCTTCCCACACTCCGTTGTCCTGTCCACGGCCGCCAGTGTAGGACACGGTTACTCCAACGGTCGTCGTCTCTTGTCGACTAATGTCAAAAGAGCCGTTTCAAAATCATCGGATCCGTCACACGTGTTATTTTCACCAAACGGTACCGTTCAATCGGTTAAAATAACTGTTAAATATTGACAGTACAGTTTTGACTCATTAATAGATACTTGCCGTAATCATCACTACATAGTATAAAACAAAGTCGCTTTCTCTGTCCCTATATCCCTATATCCCTATGTACGCTTAAATCTTTAAAACTACGCAACGGATTTTTATGCGGTTTTTTTAATAGATAGAGTAATTAAAGAGGAAGGTTTATATGTGTAATAACATTCATTAAATAGTGGAAAAATACTGTTATTTTTGAGTTTTCCAATGTGATGTCGTAAAAATTTACATTTTTTCCGCTTACATTGCAAACGCAGGTTGAACCCTACGAGATTTATCAAAATAACGTACTAAGTATTGTACACATTTAAAAGGTCTACAGAAAACTCCGCGATGGTATATGTCTATCTCTTATGGATATCCCACAATAACATTTTTTTGTCATTTACTTTTTACGACAAATAATGGCTAATTTTCGAAGTAATTTTAACCAATACAGCATTAATCCTTATCCAATTAAATACCTTAAATACATTGTTGATTTAATATAGATCTATATGGCCCGTTACAGCATAAGATTTAAATAAATATTTTCAAAGATATTACAAATTTAAAAAATTCGGGACGTAACGTTTGCGGCGGTACCGGCCGGCCGGGGCGGCGGGAGCGTGCCTATAAATAGAGGCCGCGGTTCTCCCTATAGCACTTTGAATTTATTATTTCTCTAATATCTCATAATCATCTTATAATAATATCTAAGTTTTTTTTTATTTCAAATATTTCAATATAGGAAGTCTACGTAAAAAGGGTTTATTTGTGTATCATTGTGTCAAAATATTTTTTTTAAATGATATAATGCCCGTGCAAATCCGGGACCGGCTGCTAGTAAATTAATAATAATGAGAAATAGTTTACCATAAATGACTGAATTTTAACTGTGCTCAAACAAAACTTTTTTCAGTATTCTTACGTCACTTTGACACATTTTGTATTGCCGAAACGTCACTTTTGACGGTAGTTAGTACGACTTTTGGTTAGTCTTAGTTTCAGTTACGAATATTTATCTCAACCCCACTCCCCGTGGCCACTTGCTGAGTCTTGTCTCCGCCTTAAGGTGGCCCAACCCGGCGGCCTCAACTCATTTGCGGGCACGGTACAAAACCGTGCTGTTGCGCTCTGGGACCTTCTCTGTTTCTAAGAATAAGACAGGCTCCGTGATGAGGAAGATGCAACCTGTCTACAAAAAAGACAATGTGCATAGTGTATGATTTGGTAAGATTTACGAAAATTTTAATTTCAAAACGACTTATAGCTAAAAGTAAACCACGACCGCTGTAGTAAAAAATCTAACAAAAACCAAATAGAATGTAAATCTTGATTAAAAAGGCTATGTCTGATGACTAATCTTTTTAAGATGTTCTTACTTTATCTTTGCGTAATCCACCTCCAAAGTTATTGTATAAAACGCGCGAAAAATCCGAAATTTCGGACGTTATAACTTGGAAACCAAACACAATTTTACAATGCCAATGGTCATCAGACATCTAGTTCAATCAAATAAAGCTATTTTGAGTAAAATTTTGGATCTCTGACAAGAAATATAGGCGTGATTTTCTTTCCCCTTTTGTATGGGGAGATGAGCGGGTTGGGCCACCTTAAGCCGTTGTACCGTACAAATTTCGTGCGCTCCCCTGCGTTAATTATGAGTATTACTCAGGGTTCAGACGGGCTTATATCGTCCCCCACGCTGTAGCTAGTACATACTACATTCATTAATGTTAATTACTTGTTCATATAATTAATAGCACACATCTTATTTGACAGGTGACAGGGATTTCAGATTCCCAACGATTTCATTGAACCGTCTGTGTTATATATATATATATATATATATATATATATATATATATATATATATATATATATATGATACTTTTTATGGTTTCGTACCCAAAGGGTGCCAACGGAACCTTATTACCAAGCCTCCGCTCTCCGTCCATCCGTCCGTCTGTCGCAGGGCTGTATCTCATGACCCGTAATACTTACGCAGCTGAAATGTTAACAGAGTATGTATTTATTTTGCTGCTATAAGAACAAATAGGTAAAATTTTAAAATAATGAAAATTAAAGGGGGCCGCATAAAAAAACGTGATTTTTTGTGTTAGATCTTGTACGATGGTACGGAACCCTTTGTGTGCGAGTCCGACTCGCACTTGGCCTGTTTTTTTATGTTACCGCGGTCGTTGAACATGTTTTAAAACTTACGTTTTTTCACGCAGCGGAAGGAGACATTCTCCGACGTTTCGAGCTGATCTTTCGCAACTACCCGCACCCGCAGGTACGATCTACGACCACCGCGAGCCTAGCTGTCAGTCGGCTGCTGACGGACATAGCGGCTTAACCTTGACAACGGGCTGAACGATCAGTTAAAAACGTCGGTGAATGTCTCCTCCATGGGGGAGTAATTTCCTTACCTCGATGGTCTCTTCCCGCCGCGCGAAAAACCGTAAGTCTTGAAACAAGTCTGTGTTATAGTTGTCAATGTTGATAAATTATATACACATGTTGCAGTAACTTGTCAAAGTCGTATTATAATATTTTTACCGTTTCAGTTTCTTACAATAAACCTAACCTAACCTAACCGAACTATCTCCAGTGAACGTCTAGGGGACACAAACTGTTGCATACGGCATGAATTGTAATGTTTTGTAAATTCATGTTAATTTTGTGTTTCACCTATGTTTTTGCTAAAAAAATTTACAAACGCTTTTATAAATTTAGACTAAGTGGACGTTAAAAAAAAAACCGCGGAGTTTCTTTCCAGTTCTTCTTCGCTGTGTTATGTTTTGCTGAACTGGCCAATGCTAAAATATGACAAATCCAAGGGCAGTTTACTGTCTATGGATGATGAATAAACAATACAAATACAGTACACAATATTTCAAATAAACTTAAATGTTACAAACAAATTTATCATAATACGGCGTTGACAATTAACTGTGACTGATATAACAAGATGAATAGAAACTTTGCATTCATGGCCGAAACCGCAACTGTACGAAAAACCGGTCATGTACGAGTCGGGTTCGCACACGAAGGGTTCCGTTCCATCGAACAAGATTTTGTATGGGGGGGGTTTTGTATGGGGACCCCCTTTAATTCTTAATATTTGCACATTGACACATTGATACTAAAGTCAAATCAATTAAAAACATTTTGGTAAATCTGGGTTAAAAAATGGGCGTTTTTTCGCCTATTTAAAAAAAATATTTAATTAATCAACCGAAATAAACAAGGAATGTGACATGTATGTATGTATAATCGACCGTTACGTGTATGTTTGTATAATACATGTCACATTCCTTGGAATAAGCGACGTACCTGCTTAGTACAAAAAAGTGTATTTACGAAATAAACAAATTTAAAAAACCTCGACTTTTACTACGACACATCGACCTTGACTTCCAGGAATTATCTCACCTCAACGAAATAATTCCCTGAAAAATGCAAAAAGCATAAATATAGTTATTGACAATACTTACAGTCAGGTTGATTTGAAAAAGCGATTTCTCACGAAGAAGTTTAAGGTGGCCCAACCCGGCGGGCCTAATTCATTCGCGGGCACGGTACAAAACCGTGCTGTTGCGCTCTGGGACCTTCTCTTTTTCAAAGAATAAGACAGGCTCCGTGATGAAGAAGATGCAACATGTCCACAAAAAAGACGATGTGCATAGTGTATGATTTGGTAAGATTTACGAAAATTTTAATTTCAAAATGACTTTTAGCTAAAAGTAAACCACGACCGCTGTATTCAAAAATCTAACAAGAACCAAATAGATCATAAATCTTGATTAAATAAGCTATGTCTGATGACTAATCTTTTTACGATGTTCTTACTTTATCATTGCGTAATCCACCTCCAAAGTTATTGTATAAAACGCGCGAAAAATTCGAACTTTCGGACCTTATAGCTTAGAAACCAAACACAACTTTACAATGCCAATGGTCATCAGACATCTAGTTCGATCAAATAAAGCTATTTTGAGCAAAATTTTGGATCTCTGACAAGAAATATGGGCGTGATCTTCTTTCCCCTTTTGTATAGGGAGATGAGCGGGATGGGCCACCTTAAAAGCTACTTATAGCAGGCGCAAATCTTTAATGCCGCTCTTTCGTTGTGTTCGCGCATGTGTACAGTCAAGATTAAATGTTCAATTTAATTTTTTTTAAGAAAATACTATTCACGCACATGAACACGAGTGCTATGCAGATTTCACCGGAAAGCAAGGATACATCATTTAAGAAAAGAAAAAAATTATTAATTTAAAAATAGAGGAATACCCGCCATTGCCGAAAGGTTTGCATGCTTGTTAATTTTCAGCCTTATAATGTGCTTATAAAGTACTTCTTTTTACAGCTATCTTTCTTTGATAAATGTGTGCTTGCTGCAGGGTTGATTTTACAAACATAAATAATTTCACTTTAATTAACTTAATTGCGAATAATATAAGAAAATATATTGTTTTATAAATGAGAAATCCTCTTTGCATGGGACTTTGGGGCTGATTTGTTTTGTTCATCAATTAAATCCTTTGATTAGTAATTAATACGAATTGTTTTGTAGTTCTCACTTGGCCGAGTAATTTTTTATATTAGAACTAAAAAAATATTACATACTAGGTTTACTTCACAAACTAACACTTCATAACTGTAGGTACCGAAAGCATTATAGAAAGCACAAAAACCACCACCTAACTAAATCTCTGAGCGTACAAGCGCTCGTTGCAGAGCGGGGATTGCGGGGTTAGTTACGGGGAAGGCGCGGGCGCAAACAAGCGGTTGCTAAGGTAACGAGGTGGCGTGGGGGTGAGCGCGTCATTTCTCCCGCCCCGCGCCCCGCACGCTCACCGAGCTGACCTGAAATTCGACTACTGCGCAGGTACATACAGCGGCATTTAAGTTTTGCGCGTACTATACCATGAATCTGCAAACCTCAGGAAGAACGCTAAGCGAAAACGAACTAATAGCGCGGGCGGGCGAGGCAACCTGTGATACGAGGGCCAGAGGTGCATTTTACCAGCTCCGAAAAAGAAACTAAATAACCCGAGCGCAGCCGGAAACCTCGGCTAGCATATAATGCCAGCCCCTGATGTAATTTACCAAATCTACTCAACCTATACCGAATTCTATTTTTCATTCTTCGCAGGCACTGCACTTAAGCTTCTAAGTCCTCCAGATTGAGTGCTGAAAACTCATGAAAACAAATTTATTGTGGATCGGCTCCGACACTCAGACTGATTGCGGATTATTCCCGCTTTCTTTTTGTTTCTCTTAGTAGTTGACTAAGCAGCGATATTCTCAAAAGAGAAGCTGAAATTCCAAAAAAAAAAACTTAAAATTTCTCATCGGCAGGATGTTCCGACCCATACAATGTTTTTTTTACACAGAACGCAAAAAGTATTGCACTTTAAGGCACGAATTCGTCAAAAATATTAAATATAGCCATAGTAGTTGCAGCGAAAACATATTCACAATTTCAGGATTATTGGTTTTGTTACAATTTATTTCAATACGATTTTTATTTAAGGTGGCCCATCCCGGTCATCTCCCCATACAAAAGGGGAAAGAAGATCACGCCCATATTTCTTGTCAGAGATCCAAAATTTTGCTCAAAATAGCTTTATTTGATCGAACTAGATGTCTGATGACTGTTGGCATTGTAAAATTGTGTTTGGTTTCTAAGTTATGAGGTCCGTAAGTTCGAATTTTTCGCGCGTTTTATACAATAATTTTGGAGGTGGATTACGCAATGATAAAGTAAGAATATCTTAAAAAGATTCGTCATCAGACATAGCTTATTTAATCAAGATTTATAATCAATTTGGTTTTTGTTCGATTATTTACTACAGCGGTCGTGGTTTACTTTTAGCTATAAGTCGTTTTGAAATTAAAATTTTCGTAAATCTTACTAAATCATACACTATGCACATTGTCTTTTTTGTGGACATGTTGAATCTTCCTCATCACTGAGCCTGTCTTATTCTTTGAAACAGAGAAGGTCCCAGAGTGCAACAGCACGTTTTTGTACCATGCCCGCGAATGTGTTAGGGCCGCCGGGTTGGGCCACCTTAAGAGCGGCTCTCCCAATTCATATGCTCACGACTCAGAACTACAGCGCAACAAAGCGAGGTGAGTACGCCTCCTAGACATCAGGTATACAAAACAGTATAATTTTACTCAGTAATTATATTTTTTATCTGAAGGTCAAAAAAAAATTAGGAACACCTACATTTAGACTAAGAACCAAAATTAAAGACTGTATCGTTCATGCAGCGAATCTAAAATGGAAATGGGCAGGACACATAATGAGGCTCCAAGACGGAAGGCGGACGAAGAGAGTAGCCATGTGAAAACCGCTAGGCTGGAAGTAGGACAAGAGGACTACCAGGATATAGATGGGCAGTGGCGTAACAATAGGGTGGCAGGGTTGGCCAAATGCCACGGGCCCCCGACCCAAGAGGGCCCCGGCCCAACAAAAATATTTTTTTACATTGTACCTGAGTATTTTATTTTATTTGAAAAGTATATTTTGATAAGTTCTGCTTAAAATCCAAAGTGAGACAACTAAAGACCATAATACAATTTCAAGTTAATCGTTAAGCATTTCAACCATCCCAAAATTGTATTATGCGGAACTTTTGCGGAACCGAAAGCTCGAAAAAAAGGTTTTTTTCTTAATAAAAATCCTATCGAAATTAAATTCCTATTTTAATTTCAATGTAAATGTATGCAGGTTTCCTCACGATGTTGTTCCTTCACCGAAAAGCTAGCGAATAGATGATGATTGCATTGAGATATTATGTTCTATGGATGAATGTAAAGTCTACAATACGCATTGGGCTAGCGTAGCGTTATCTGGAAGTTTGCCACGGGCCCCAGATGGTATAGTTACGCCACTGTAGATTGGAGGACGATATTACAAGGGTGGCAGGAAGAAAATGGATTGACGTAGCCATTACTCCTACAAACATATATCCATACATTATTCCTAAAGGGAAGGAAATGGAGGAGGCCCATACCCTGCAGTGGGGAACCAGTTAAAATTCAGCAAGAAAAAAAAAAATTAATTTTAATAATAACTCTTTTTAAAAAAAATTAACAAATCTGTATGGTTCAAATAAACAGCTTTTATTATTATCATTGTTATTATTTTACTGAAATAAACCTATTTCGCCTTAATCTTAGATGGCGGTAGATACACTGGAATCGCCTCATAAAAGATATCATTCAGGCCTTTCAGCGCCTCCGTTTAGTGATGCGCGGGCGTTATAGCGGTTAACGTGCTGGAGGGGGAATTAAACGTAGGGTCTGTAAGCGCGCACAACCTGGTAAGGGGGCGTTCATAAACCACGTGATAGATTTTAGACCTTCCCTCCCCCATAGCATAGACAAAGGATACTCGAGTCATAGACCTGGTAAGGTCAACTGTGCCACACACCCAGTCTGAGACACGTGCGTCTTGCACGCGTCTGGTGTGGCACTACGAGTCAGCAGATTGGGACGGAATGAGAGAACACTTCTCCTCCTTCCCTTGGAGGCAGCTCTGTTTCAGCGCTATGGATCCGTCGAGCTGTGCTAATGCCGTTTCCGAGGTGATTCAGGGAGCTATGGAATTATTTATTCCTAGCTCTACCAAATCCCTCGGTGGTAAATGCCAGCCATGGTTCAACGCGGAGTGCGCGGTCGCCTGTTCAACTAAGAACGCGGCCCACCGTGCATGGTTTCGTGCGCGAACACGACGTGACCCAAACCTGAAGACGCTGAAACAGGCCCTTAACGTAGCCTCCAGATCTAGTAAGAGAATAATTGCCAGAGCGAAGTTCGAGCATATCAGCAGAATTGGCGAGAAGTTGATCAGCCACCCGACTGGGAGCCGTCAATTCTGGTCCCTCGCCAAATCTGTCGAAGCAAATTTCTGCCGCTCCTCACTTCCACCATTGCAGCAGCCTGACGGATCACTCGCTTTTTCCGCCAGAGAGAAGGCCGACCTTCTCGTGGGCCTCTTTGCGGCGAACTCACGCCTGGATGATGGCGGCTCCACTCCGCCTTCTATCCCCGGGTGCGAAGTGTCTATGCCGAGCATACAGTTCCGTCAGGGAGCTGTGCGGCGTGAGCTCTTCGCCCTAGACTCCAGGAAGGCGAGTGGCCCTGATGGTATTCCTGCGCTCGTGTTAAGGAATTGTGCTCCCGAACTAGCTCCTGTCTTAACCCGCCTTTACCGCCTATCGTACTCCACTGGTTGTGTGCCTGCAGCTTGGAAATCGGCCAACGTTCAGCCCGTGCCTAAAAAGGGAGATCGATCGGACCCGGCCAACTACCGACCCATAGCCATCACCTCTCTTCTCTGCAAAGTGATGGAGCGCATCATTAACTCTCAGTTGATGAAGTATCTAGAGAGCAATGAACTTCTCAGCGATCATCAATACGGCTTCCGTCCGAATCGATCTGCTGGGGATCTCCTAGTATACGTCTCACATGAGATGGGCGATGCGCTCGAAAATCATGGCGAAGGTATGGCTATCGGCCTGGATATCGCTAAAGCATTTGACCGGGTCTGGCATAAGGCACTGCTTTCCAAGCTGCCCTCTTACGGCCTTCCACTCGAGCTGTGTGACTGGATCGCCGACTTCCTGCATGGCCGCAGCATAAAAGTCTTGGTTGACGGTTGCTGCTCCAAAGCCATGTCTGTGAATGCCGGCGTGCCGCAGGGCTCTGTGTTGTCCCCGACCCTTTTTCTGCTGCACATCAATGACCTGCTCAATTTGGGCGACATTGATTGCTACGCAGATGACAGCACGGTGCTAGCCAGGTACACCAGTCACCAGACCGCAAGCCGGGCTGAAGTGGATGACGATAGACGGCGCCTCGTTGCTAGACTCGAAGAGACCCTGGAAAAAGTTTCCGGGTGGGGTCTCCAGAACCTCGTCGAGTTTAACGCGAGCAAGACGCAGGCGTGCGTGTTCAGTGCGAAGCGAGCTCCGTTCGGTGCGGCTCCGACCTTCCAGGGAGCAACTCTACATATTGACGACCACATAGGGATCCTTGGTGTTGACCTGACGCATGACCTTAATTTCGGACGCCATATCGAGGATAAAGCCAAGCTCGCCTCAAAAAAGCTGGGAGTCCTCAACAGGGTGCGTCAGTACTTCACGCCTGACCAAAAACTGCTTCTTTACAAGGCGCAGATAAGGTCCTGCGTGGAGTACTGTTCGCACTTGTGGGACGGCTCAGCTAAGCACCTGCTTGGCTCCCTGGACTCGATACAGCGTCGGGCCGTGCGTCTCGTTGACGACCCCGAGGTATCCCTAAATTTGGAGACCCTTCAACTCAGAAGGGATGTAGGGTCTCTCTCTGTCTTCTATCGTCTTTACCATGGAGAATGCTCGTCGGAGCTGCATAACGCTGTTCCTCCGTCCCCTTTCTACCTTCGGTCAACGCGGAACAGGGAGAAAATGCACAAATTCACAGTCGACATTCCAAAAATAAGAACTCACCGATCCTCTAGATCCTTTATCTATAGGGTCGGTAAACAATGGAATGAACTCCCTTCCGAGGTATTTCCCCCAAATTACGACCTGGGGTCCTTCAAACGTGGTGTGAAGAAGCACCTGGCCGGCCGGCATGGTTTTCGCAGCCCCCCTGAATGTTCGAAAACCCATGGGCGTCGTCGGGCACCTTTAGGTCCTGGCGTACGCCATATGCCGCGCTTAACATAAAAAAAAAAAAAAAAAAAAAAAATACAACCTAGAAAACTCGCTAAGTACTTCTTATTTCCGCTGACACTATGTCATTTCTATACAGCGCCATCTTCCGTCACTGCCAGAACTAGTTACACCGTTATTGAACTAAGCTTAATTCCAAATTAAGTAATTTTATAAACACAGTGTTAGTAGGCGGCATCGATTACGAATGGAGAGACTTCTACGTATTCAGCCGTACTGAATACGTAGGAGTAAACGTGCGTTAGTATTGCCCCCTATTTTTTCCAGGAATGCGGTGTATAAGGCTGATAACTTGACAGTGAGTCTGGTATCAGTCATCCATGCGGAGTCACATAAAAAATCAGTCTGAAAGCAATATCAAATTGCTACCCAAAAGATACTCAGCATCCAGAGTTAGTAATATTATTCAATCTGCATATAGAAATGATATACTTAAGGTAATAAAGCTGTGATCTTTTCTGCAACTTTATGGAACAACTTTCTGCAACTTTCGTTATATTTCATTGGAGCTTTTCAATCTTTTGAATCGGTGCTTTTTAATCTATTTAATATCAGATATTCAATTTACTAAAATTGAGCTTTTCTATAGATTTAATTCAAGATTTTAAATCTATTTCGAGGAAGCTTTTAAATTTATTTAATTGGAACTTTTCAATTTCTTTAAATACACCTTGTCAATGTATTTAATTAGAATTTTCAATATAATTAATAGGAGCTTTTCAATCTTCTCAATTTGAGCTTTTAAATCTACTTAACTGGAGCGTTTTAATCTACTTAACTCAGCTTTACAATCTATTTAATTTTAGCTTTTCAGTGTATTTTATTAGAGAGTTACAATCTATTTATTTGGTCATGAAAATCATTTCAATAAATATATGCTCTCAACGCCGCTTTTTAATTAATAATGGCAAAAAAGATGTCGGCTGTCTAATGCTCTGCCTGTGTTATTTCCTTCATTTTCATTGCCTCCTTCGCGCGTGGAATAAACCTTCCGAGCGTTTTTCTCTTGGCTCCGAGGAAAAGCTAAAAATGTTTATTTATTTGGCTGAGATGGATCGAAACAATCAACGCGCTCGTTGGAGGCAATCAATGAAGGAAAAGCAGACATAAAAAAGAAACGCAATGATTTGAAAGTTGATTGAGGTTGGAGTGCACAATATACGGTTATATATATAGTATACAAGTTCCTTGCATCAACTTGCTGTTAACTTTTGCGAGGGTTTGACTGTCCGTTCATGCTGTCAGCCAAAAACTTTGGTGTAAGCAATTTTTTTTTATTGTGCTATAGTTCTTAGAACTTAGCTCGATCGCTGTGACACCTGTCATCAAAACCCCGCCCATTAAATTCTGAAATTCGTTGGTGGGAGCCATTTTTAAATTATTGTGCTATATTTCTTAAAACTTAGCTTGATCGCTGTGATAGCTCTCATCGAAATCCCGCCCATGAAGTTCTGATTTTTTAAAGCTATTTATGACTTGTGGCAACGTCGCACTTTATGGTTTCAACATGTCCCAACCCTAATCGTGTCACTTTGACAGCTGTCGCAGCGATCAAGCTAAGCTTTAAGTAATCATCAAAGTTGTGAACTTTGAATGTATGTGGTGAAAGAGGACTAAATAATATTTAGTTTTACGGGTTACTGCGCGCATGATTAGTTTGATTGCTCTTCGACATTTTGGAATCACACGTGGCCGCCATCTTTGTTTCAAGGAAACCGAAGTACGCATCCGTTGCTAATCAATTATTAATAAACCTATCGCTTGCTTCTTCGAGAACAGACCTCTTTGTGCCATCTTAAATTTTCACAATACCTCCATAAAAGTCTTTCCCCGAATTCGTATACCTCGAACTCGAGCGATCAACGCGCGAAAGAACGATTCGCTAATTGGATTAGGCGAAACAGGAAAATGTATAAATTCAAAGAAAAACTCACGCTTTGTTTCCGTCATAGACTTAGAAGGTAAGACTCAGAGGGTTAACTGACTGATGAGATCGAAATTGTTTCATGGCCGAAATTTTATTCGTTTCACTCAAAACATCTCTAAATCACCCTGTATCATCAAAATAATGATCTGAAGTTACGTTTCAAGTTTAACTTTGAAATAATTAGGAAAAGATAGGAAATATGCTCGGCAATTAATCAGTGGGTCACCACCACAGAACAGCCTCCTCAATATTCCGTGGTCACCACCATAATCTCACAATTCACAAATGAGTACATCACCAAGGCATCAACACATGCATCCTTTGAGGACAATTCGAGAAATAATAGAGAATTTGAAAAACACATTTCTCATATAATGAGCAGTGACACTGTGTACCTCTAGTGTAGCGATTCAAAAAGTTGTCACATCCAGTAGGCGTGCTCCATCTCTCTCTAACTCGTGGTAGTGTTGATTTCTCATTCACACACTCAGTTCGTCTCGTAAGCGGGCGGCGCGTATGCTAGGTCTGTGGTTTCCAACTCCCGCTGCAAAAACGAAAATGCCATTCGACGTGAGTGCCCAGCGAGTACGGCAGTACGGGAGTAGCCAAGCAAACATGGGGGCCGCGAAGCCACTTGTACATGCAATGGCAGCACCGCCTGCGAGTGAATCCGCTTACGAATTCGATAACTACTGATTTTCTCGAGTTCCAACGACACATGAACACGTACGAACTTCACTGAATAAATAATCAGTGAATTTAATTGTAATTCCGATAATAACAACCGTCTTACAACGTTAAAATAGAGCCAACTAATTAAATTGGTTACTCTAACTGAGTAAAAACAATTAACCTTAAACATGAAAATGTTTCTGTATTTTTCAATTGTTTTTTTAACTGTGTGCTTTCTCTTAGTGTTTTCCTAACTGTGTGAAAACTTTTTGTAGCTTTAGTATTTTTTCCATTCTTACTAACGTTTTATATCCAGTGAAAAGGCACTATCCAAACTCATTAAATTGCTGTACAAACTGGACAATAGAACGTTTGATTTGTTGTAAGCTGTCAATCAGTTAATATAACCGTTTTAAAATTATCTGATCTGACATACGTGCTATTTTCACCAAGTTCAAGCGGTTAAAATGTTGTAAATGTTAAAATCGACTGTTTTGGCTTATCTATAGATACTTACCGTAATACATTAATAGTAATGAGAAATACTTTACTATAAACAGCTGTCTTTTTTGTATTGAGAACATTTTCATAATTTTTTTCAGTGTAGTGCAAAGAACGTTCGATCCAGTCGCGAATTTACTATATTCCGGAAGTTTACGACATTTTTGGTCACGATATGTTAAGGTGGCCCCGTAGGCATCAGAAAATTACGCTCCCCATACAAACGTAGTTTACTAATCATTTGAAGACCACTGTTCCAATTTGCTTGATATCTGGGACTTAATATCAGGCAACAAATATCTAAGTCTGCATTTGTTTTTTCGAAAAATGTATCCTGTGTCACACAACAGAGAAAAGAAAAATTTCTTCTGCATGTTATTTGACTTGCCTTAGATTTTTTAGCAAAATAAAAACGTGCAAACACAGATATTTATTGTATAATATTAGATACCAAATATCAAGCGAATCGTAACAGTGTTTTTTTAAATGACTAGTAAACTACGTTTGTATGGGGAACATAGCTTACGGGCCGTTCTTAAATGGCTGAATCTGGGTTCACAGGTTATAGACCATCCCTCCGATGGTAAACATGTGGGTCACTCAGACGCCAAGTGCTTGCGTTAGCTAGATTTGCTGCAAAAAATAGTTGCTGTCATGTACCTGCTGATGAATATACAGATTGTCTGGACATAATGATACCTATTAATTATACAACAATAACCGGTCGGTTTTTTAATTGAATACTTAAATATACCTAAATTATAAATAATATGATTTATTATATCGTTATTCTTATTAGAACTAAGTTAGTGCCCTATGGTTAGACCTAAGGACATTTTATGTATCATGTTTTATTTGTCCATTATTAGTGATAGTTTCAGGTTATGTTTATTTCCAAGATTTGTAGTCACTATCGTCAAATCTCAATTTAAAAAAAACCTAAATCGCGTATAACTACGAAATGCAACCAAATATTTGTTCAGTTTTCGTATTACTAAGCAAGAATGTACTGATACTTTCACGCATCGTTATTTTCAGCCATTTACCTTATCATATTTTGTTTCGTCATTTAAACACTTTTTCTACTTATAGGTAACGCAACCACTTGGCGCAGGCAGACCGACACATTTGTCACCAGAGGGTTGGTCTTTATCCTGTGAACCCAGTTTCAGCCATTTACGTTATCGTTACCATTTTTGTTGCGACCTCCTAGTCTACGGCACGTCAGCCGAAGAGACGACCGTTGGAGCAACCGTGACCTACACTGGCGGCCGTGGACAGGAAAACGGATTGTGTGAAGACCACCCGCCAGGTGGGACGACGACATCAAGTGCGTCGGCGAAAAGCAGCGGTTCCGTACCGCTGAGGGCCGGGAGGACTGGAGAAAAATTGGAGAGGCGTATGTCCAGCAGTAGACGCAAACACGCTGACTGACCGACTGACCTAGTCTACTACAGTTAGACGCCTCCCACTAACTCATGGCTACGCTGGCGCCATACGAATGAGTTTCTATCGCTTCTCCCGCCCATCCATGTTCGCTGCGAGTGCCCCTCCACGGTTTCCGTGTTCCTAATTCTCCACGAGTCTGTTTAATCTCCTTTTACAGACGACAACGGCTCAGTTATTCCAATGTTTATGGACCTATAAAGCCCGCAATTGGTGAGCGGACCCGGCTGTGATCTGGCTTCTGGGCGGATCGGTTCCATATTAATTAAAAATATACAGCCGTCACATCATGGCACGTTGGAGTTTGCGAAGAGATATTGGTTTTATTTAATTAAAGAAAGATCCTTCATAAAGAACTACTTTACGAAGGCTGGACCGGAACCAGCAAAACATATCAATCGCGGGTATTGCGTCTAACCAATTTCACCACCTGCTGTATACACATAATTTGGATATCCACCACAAGGACGGTGGTTGTATGGTATTAGCCATCCGTGTGAGGTTCCTCAAAAAAAAAGTATCCAGCGACTATGGATGGACAGGAGCGATTGAAACTCATTTGTATGGCGGTAAGGTTGCCACGAGTTAGTCTAAAACGACTAACTGTAGTAATTCAGCTTATATACGAGTTCGAAACGAGCGACATCGAATGTGTGTTGCACCAAATAGCGTCGTTGGAACTCGAGAAAATCAGTAGTAAGCGAATTCGTAACCGAACTCACTCGCCGGCACTTCCGTTTTCAGGGTTCCGTAGTCAACAAGGAACCCTTATAGTTTCGCCATGTCCGTCCGTCTTTCCGACATTTATCTCAGAGACTCTTAGTGCTACAAAGCTGTAACTAAACATACGTATACATATACATATTTTAAAACTTACGCGGGACATAACTATAATATTTAGTTTGACGGCTTACTGAGCGTGTGAGGAGCACTCACACGCGCGGGAAGCCTTCCAACTAAATATTATAGGTATACATTTGATTGTATGTTAAAGTGGCTCCGCCGCCCCCAAACACACCAGTTTTGGTTGTAACTCGTCCATACACACTGGATTTAACATAGCAGCTCCAAGCTAAGTGGTGCAGGGACTTGCCTTGCATGCCAGAGGTCTGGGTTCAAATTCCCGCTCCGTTAATTCTTCACTTTCCTTCTGTTTCTGAGTTTGATGAGTGCACGTAACAATTCTAAAATGTACCCTACCCAAAGGGCGCCAAACGAAACCCTATTACTAAGCCTCCGCTGTCCGTCCATCCGTCCGTCCGTCATAGGGCTGTACCTCATGAACCGTAATAGGTATACAGCTGAATTTTTCACAGAGTGTGTATTTCTGTTGCCGCCACAACAACAAAAATAAAAAACAAATAAAAATTAAAGGGGGCAACTAAATAAATATAAAAGGGTACAAGAAACTTGTTTTCTTTGGATCAAAACGGAGCCCTTCGTGTGCGAGTCCGACTCGCACTTGGCCGGTTTTAGAATCGTATCCCAGCCCGAAACGCCTAAAACGACATCACCTCGAGCGGAGCCGGGTACTGAAGCTAGAATAATAATCGCAGCCATCATTTCACAATAACTTCCTCCCCTAACTGTCACTAGCGGAAACTTCTCAGCCCGAAGAGCGATCGAACCGGAAACATCGGTCGCCCTATTTTTGACATTTGCCATTCTCGTGTGATGAAAAATGTGGAACATCGATCATGATGGGCGCACTTGCGTGAAAAGGGACGGATACATTTCAGGAGATTTTTACAGGCGCTTTCGCGACAGCGAGCAAGGGAGAGTGGAAGTGGCGATTTAGACTCGTATGTATGGCGGCGTAGCCACTTACACTGAAAAAATAATCAGTGAATCTAACCTTAATTCCAATAGTAACAACCGTCTTGCAATCTTCAAATAGAGCCTAATAAGTAAATCGGTCACTCTAAATGAGTACAATACTGTATCTTTTCATTGCTTTTTTAACTTTTTTTTTTTATGTGACTGGACATGGATGGCTAATACCACACTTTCTGTCATGGTATTAGCCCAACACACCACATGGGAACTAGGTGCCATGCCAGGACCTTCCTTATATTGCACGGCTACATTGAACTGGACGGAAAACACGGACAATTTTCATTGCCGCTTCGACCATCGTTCATCCAATGCGATGGTACCAACCCGGGCGGGATTTACCCTACCGCCTAGTAAGTAAGGAAGGGGACCTACAGTTTAACGTGGAATCCGAACCACGGCCAGCCTCTCTCAACGGTCGAATGGTCACCCATCCAAGACCAGACGGGACCCAGCGTTGCTTAACTTCGGAGAGCGATCGCCGAAGTGTCGCGCCACTGGGCCATTGAGGCTGTGTTCAATAACTGTTTTCTCTTATTGTTTCCCTAACTATTTCTAGCTTTAGTATTTTTTTTATTCTAACTTACGTCTTATATGCAATGAAAAGGTACTATACAATGTGTTAAAATTACTATACCTATATTAAATTGAACAGTTGCACGCCTAATTTGCAGTGAGTCGTAACACGTGTAATTTTCACCAAGCGGTACTGTTCAATCGGATATAATAACTGTGCGAGTTTTAGCTCTTTTTTGATTATGGCTAATACCACACAACTACCGTTATGATATCAGCCCAATACACCACATTCCCGAAGGAATGAGGTGCCATGCCAGGACCTTTCCTTTATGAGCATTGAACTGGATGGAAAACACGGACAATTTTTCATCGCCGCTTCAACCATAGTTTCATCCAATGCGGTGGTACCAACCCGGGCGGGCTTAACCCTACCACCTAGTAGGGAAAGGGGACCTACAGTTTTACATGGGTTCCGAACCATGGAACACCTCGTATTCGTAACGAAATGCACTTGTCCAACTCGGAAAGAGAAAGAAAGTGGTGCATGACCGGGTGAGGATTTGAACCCAGACCTCTCGGATGAAAGGCAAGTCCACTAGCCCCTAGACCACGAGCTGTACTAATTATATCGTTGTAACTGTTATTATCGATCGCTGCTCCGGTGCTTACTTACTCGCTGTTACACGATATTCATACGCTTGACGGATCGTTCGAAAGATGAGCCGATCCACGCTACAGCGTGATGCATTGTCTTTTGTCTGCCGTAGTGTATCCATACGGGGTGTCTTATAGGCTTGATTGTGAACATATTCGAGCGGCTCGTAGCCTAGTGGCGCGGGGACTGGCCTACCAGAGGTCGGGGTTCAATTCCGACATGCACCAATTTCTTTCTGTTTCAGAGTTCGAAAAGTGCATTTCGTCACGAATGCGAGCTGCACCATGGTTCGGAATCCATGTAAAACTGTTGGTCCCCTTCCCCTACTAGGTTGTAGGGTTTAAGCCCGCCCGGGTCGGTACCATCGCGTTGGATGATAAGATGGTCGAAGCGGCAATGAAAAATCGACCGTGTTTTCCATCTAGTTCCATGTAGCCGTGCTCATAAAGGGAAGGTCCTGGCATGGCACCTAATTCCATCGGGAATGTGGCCATCATAACGGTAGTTGTGTGGTATTAGCCATCCATGTCAGGTCGCATAAAAAAAATTAGATTTTAAATTTAAGAGAAAATTAATGTGAATATTTTTCTCTTAAAAGCTTGAAGCATCATAAGGGAGTACTGAAAGAAACCCACAATAATTCAAGAAAATGTTTGTAATGTCTATTTCAAAATGCTTGTTTTAAGTTATTCTGTAAGTAACATATTTTCCTTACGCCCCTTGCCGTACGCAAGCATGACTAATCACACAATGGACGCGCAGAGCACAGAACAGTTTAGGTAAAGGTATACATAAATACAGAGACCCTCAAAGAGATATCATTTTGCTTTGATCTGACACGCAATCTTAATGAAACAGGTGTGCGGAAAATTCTTCATTAAGGATGTTCCGACCCATACAATGTTTTTTTTACACAGAACGCAAAAAGTATTGCACTTTAAGGCACGAATTCGTCAAAAATATTAAATATAGCCTTAGTAGTTGCAGCGAAAACATATTCACAATTAAACCTGAAAGGTTTAATGGTTTCGTTGTAATTGCCGATTAGAAGTTTTACACCATTAGATGGCGCTGTTAAATAAAAATCGTATTTAAATAAATTGTAACTAAACCAATAATCCTGAAATTGTGATATTATTTTCGCTGTAAGTAATTTATTATTACAAACTTTTATTATGAATTCGTGGCTTAAAGTGCAATACTTTTTGCGTTATGTGTGCAAACAACTTTATATGGATCGGAACAGCCTTAAGTAAATATACTTTTTCGTACTTAGCAGGTACGTCGCTTATTCGAAGGAATGTGATATCAATGTATGTGTAATCGACCGTGAAGCAAGGACACATTAATTGACGAGAGAGATCAGTAACAATAACTACTTTACAAATATACTGTAAGGCTGGAACCGAACCAGCAAAACATACCATTCGCGGGTATTGCGTCTACCAATTTCGCCACCGGCTGTATATCAATCATTTGGGATTTTTCTGCAGTCCCTCCTCCCGTAATGAATGCCTCCTACTTACACAGTGTTTAAAATTATACCTACATACATTTATTTAACGCTTCATCTGCGTTGCGAATATTGACTGCAAAGATCGAACATTCAAACATATTGCCGTCGGCACCAAAATCGTATTTGGCATCAGACGCTAGAGCAAATCCTAGTTTGTCTTAAGTAAATATACTTTTTGGAAAGTAAGCTGGTACGTCGCTTATTCCAGTATGTATGTATAATCGACCGTGCAGCAAAGACACATTAATCCAAGGGTTCAGCCTTGCAGTATATTTGTAAAGTAGTTCTTTTTACTGGGCTCTTTGTTCAATTAATGTGTCCTTGCTTCACGGTCGATTATACAAATTCTACATTGTTTATTCTTTACTATATTCGTATACTCTGTGGATAATAGAGGATTACACCGCATTTGTATTAAACATATTACGAGTACAATCACCACAGCTCGTGGTTTACGGGCTAGACGACTTGCCTTTCATGCGAGAGTTTAAGGTGGCCCATCCCGCTCATCTCCCCATACAAAAGGGGAAAGAAGATCACGCCCATATTTCTTGTCAGAGATCCAAAATTTTGCTCAAAATAGCTTTATTTGATCGAACTAGATGTCTGATGACCATTGGCATTGTAAAATTGTGTTTGGTTTCTAAGTTATAAGGTCCGAAAGTTCGAATTTTTCGCGCGTTTTATGCAATAACTTTGGAGGTGGATTACGCAATGATAAAGAACATCTTAAAAAGATTAGTCATCAGACATAGCTAATTTAATCAAGATTTATAATCTATTTAGTTTTTAATAGATTTTTGACCACAGCGGTCGTGGTTTACTTTTAGCTATGAGTCGTTTTGAAATTAAAATTTTCGTAAATCTTACCAAATCATACGCTATGCACATTGTCTTTTTTGTGGACATGTTGCATCTTCCTCATTACGGAGCCAGTCTTATTCTTTGAAACAGAGAAGGTCCCAGAGCGCAACAGCACGGTTTTGTACCGTGCCCGCGAATGAGTTAGTCCCGCCGGGTTGGCCCACCTTAAGGGTTCAAATCCTCGCCCCGGAGGGGCAATTAGGCTATTAGCATCGCTTTCATTCTCTCTCCGAGTTGGATAAGTGCATTTCGGTAAAACGGCGAGCTGTTCAATGGTTCGGAATCCATGTAGAATTGGATGTCCCCTTCCCCTAATAGTAGATAGGGTTAAACACGCCCGGGTTGGTACCACCGCATTGGATGAAACTTTATTTAAAGCATGCCAGCAACTTCCCATTATGAGCACAGCCATATTGAACTGGATGGAAAACACTGGCAATTTTTCATTGCCGCTTCGACCATCTTTTCGTCCAATGCGATTGTACCAACCCAGGTGGACTTAAGACACCTATTTGGGGAACCTGCAGCATTAGATCGACTCTGAACAATGAAACAGATCGCATTCGTGACGAAAGTGTACTTATCAGACTTAGAAAGAGAAAAAAGTGGTGCATCGAACATGTGACCTCTGTATTAGGCGAAGAAATTGTCCATAAGGTCATTTAAAAAAGGCTTAGCTTAATGATCTTTGCGACAAATCCTCACGTTTTTAACCGAGCGACACATCTCTGTTTCATCTTGAGCAAAAATACTGTGTGTCCGGCTGTTCTCGCAAATCTCAACCGATTCTCGTGAAATTTTGTTAGCAATTTCGATAATTGTATGGATTTTTTTGTAGATTCATTTTTTGAAACGGAGCCTTTTCGAAAACTTTCACAAAACTTTTGTTTAGTGACAAGGCCTAAAGCCTTAGGTAATTAATACAGTGAGAACACAAAACAAGAAAAATAACACCATTCAGTTTCAAGCTTTGCAAAGGCAGATAGCTCGGAGACCCACTACTCTTCACCCGAGACAGAAAAATCTCAAAGTACATATCGGATAAAATATTTAGAATTATTTACATAAATAAGATACCACTCGACGAAACATTTTCATACTACATTCCACCTTTTTTAGGGTTCCGTACCCAAAGTGTGAAAACGGAACCCTATCACTAAGCCTCCGCTGTCCGTCCGTCCGTCCGTCCGTCCGTTTGTCACAGGGCTGTATCTCATGAACCATAATAGGTAGGCAGCTGAAATTTTCACAGAGTGTGTATTTATTTTGCCGCTATAACAACAAATAGGTAACATTAAAAAATAATAAAGATTAAAGGGGTATACAAAAATCGTATTTTTTTATGTTAAATCTTGGACGATGGTACGGAACCCTTCGTGTGCGAGTCCGACTAGCACTTGGCCGGTTTTTTTCGCCCTGCCTTTGAAATATCTCCTTTGGAAATATGTTTCAAAGCAACTTTGATTATGCTAGACTTCTTTCTACCAATTTTCCGATCGCAGAGCGATTTCATTATGCTTGAAGGAAATCTTTGGCTTGAACGATAATAAAATGGTTCAATGATTTCGCTTAAAACTTTAACCAATTTCAGTCTGTCCTTAGCTTTTATGTTGATAACTTATCTTTATTCTGTGTTTGAATTAGTCGGAGGAATTTACATTTAATAATATTTATTTTAGTTTCCCTCAATCATAACTTTTTTTTGAGCGGCTCGTAGCCTCGTAGCGCGGGGACATGCCTAGCATACCAATGCGAGCTGCTCTATGGTTCGGAACCCATGTAAAACTGTAGTTCCCCTTCCCCTACAAGGTGGTAGACTTTAAGCCCGCCCGGGTTGGTACAACGCATTGGATAAAATATGGTCGAAGCGGCTATGAAAAATTGTTAGTATTTTCCATCCAGTCCCATGTAGCCGTGCTCATAAAGGGAAGGTCCTGGCATGGCACCCAATTCTTTCGGGAATGTGGTGTATTGGGCTAATATCATATACAGACGTTGATTTCCGCAATATATTTTAGAATCCGAAATTTTAAAATGCTAGTGAAACTTTAAAGCTGAGATTCATAAAGCTTACTTGTACTTGGCGAAGCCAAAGTATGCCTTTCGAGTATCGGTTTTGACACAAAATACATGGAAGTAATGTCAAATTTGACAGCCGGAACCGATACTTTGGCTAAGCCAAGCACGAGTAAGGTTTATTAAATCTCAGCATAAGAGCATGTAAATTGTGATTGTTCATAGTTCATTTATTTCAAATATGTTTTTTCATGTCACAATTGGTTTTTAAGGTGGGCCTTCCCGCTCAACTCCCCATACAAACGTGGAAAGAAGATCAAGCCCACATTTCTTGTCAGAGATCCATTTTTTTTCTCAAAATAGCTTTGTTTGATCGAACTAGATGTCTGATGACATCGATCGATGATTGGTTTCCAAGTTATAAGGTCCGAAAGTCCGAATTTTTTGCGCGTTTTAAACAATAACTTTGGAGGTGCATTGCTCACGATAAAATAAAAACATATTTAAAAGATTAGTCATCAGACATAGCTTGTTTTGGGAAGATTTATAATCAATTTGGTTTTTGTTAGATTGTTGACTGCAGCGGTCGTAGTTTTATTTTAGCTAAAAGTCGTTTTGTAATTAAAATTTTCGTAAATCTTACCCAATCAAACACTATTCGCATTGTATGCATTATGGACATGTTGTCCTCATCACGGAGTCTGTCTTTTTCTTTGAAACAGAGAAGGTCCCAGAGCGCAATATCACGATATTGTACCGTGCCCGCGAAGGAGTTAGTCCCGCCGGGAAGGGCCACCTTAACAGCGATTGATATAGTGTTGAGATGAAGGGGTGTCGAAGCGACGGTGCCGTAGCCGGGCGCCTAGTAGACTAGGAGGTCGCGACAAAAGTGGTAACGCTAACGTAAATGGCTGAAACTGGGTTCACAGGATAAAGAACAACCCTCTTATGATAAATGTGTCAGTCTGCCTGCGTCAAGTGGTTCAGTTAGCAAGATAAGACGCCTTAAAAAGTATCATGACTTAATAAATAAATGGCTGCAAATAACGAAGCATAAAAGTCTTCCAGCACATAATTGCTTAGTAATACCAAAGCTGAACAATTTTTTTGTTGCATTTAGCAGTTATAGGCGATGTAGGATATAAATATAAATTTAGGTATTCAAATTCAAAATTCAAAATTCAAAAGTATTTATATCGTTACATAAAAACATAGGTGGTAAAGATATACATTCCAAGGTTACATCAGATTTTTCGAAACGTGCCATTAATGGTACTAATCGTTCCTACATCCTGTAAAAGAATACGATTCTGCACAACAGGATTTAGGTTCCGTTGGGCTTAGCTGACGGTAGTGAAGCACTATGTTATCTAATAGGCATGGGTGTGTGGGTGTACATAGGTAAGAGTCCATATGTGAATGTGTATGTGAGGGGGGAGGGTGTGCGTGTGATCATTATAGAGTAGTATATTTAAGTATTTAATTAAAAAAACCTACCGGTTATTGTTGCACAATTCATAGGTATTCATCAGCAGGTACATACCAGCATCTGTTTTGCGCAGGCAGACCGACACATTAGCATCAGAGCTCACACAGGCTAGAGACCAACTCTAGCCTGTGAACCATGACATAGCCATTTACCTTATCGTGACCAAAAACGTCGTGACCTCCGGGACTATAGCCACAGCGGATCGTACATCGAGCGACTGAAGATGCCCGAACCATTAAGTAGACCCCCGAGGCGGTGGCGCGCTGCGCCCCGGCCCCGGCGTGCCAGCTCACATTAGCACTTCATAACCCGTGGGTCATACCTAATCCATGTTATAATATGCAATAACCAATATCCCGTCAATAATTACCGATGCAAGGATATAGTGCACAACTTCGGCAATTTGTAATTAAGTTCGTTTAAATTAATTAAGATTATTTATTACGCTCTAAACCTCGGTTTACTGCTCTGTTCTTTGTGTTGTTAGACGCAATGTATTTTAACCATGAATATTGTAATTGACAAACTCAAGTGTGGTTTATTACCATATAACTGCTGATTTAATAAATAAATAAATAAATAAATAACGAATCTACGATTAATAAAACAATAAAATGAAAGGATCCATTATTGTATGGGCGAAAAAAGCAGTGTGAATGTTCCTCTGTGAAACAAGCGTAGTTAGTTTGCACATATTTAATCATATTATAATGGATATATTACAGTTTTCCTGAAGCGTATCAATTTTTTAAAATCACATCTGGTCTAATTTATAATGAAAATTAATTTATAGAAAAAAATAATGAAAAAGTTATCTTCAATTATTTTTTTACTTTACCATGCTTTTTGCATCCTTTGTGCATTACAATGCATGTAATTATGTAAATATTGTACAAGTAATGTAAATAGTGCTATATTTTTATTCAACAAAGCAAATTAAGACAGCTCGATGCAAGCGACATCTGTTGGAGACTTGCGCAATCGCGCTTCGTATGGCGGAATCGGAAATCAAAAGACCTGGGCACTGGTTGAGGTTTGATCAGGTGAAAGTCCTAGTACCTGAACAACGAAACCTCCCACGAATCATTCGGGAGTCCATCGAAATCAGCAAGCACAAGAACTTCAATCGTGAAGATTCCTACCGTCTTTCGCCCACATGGAAACCCGTGCTGAATAAGCTGAAAACTGAATTTCGGAGAGGTGCACCGACAACAGACGTCGAGGAAAACACAGTCAGCGTGTTTTGCACTTCACACGAAATTCGGACCGTAGCTAATCCTCAAGAAAATGTACGAGTGTTGCCATGGACGCTGAGAAGTGAAGCAAAGCGGCGGGTAGCCAGTAACGTGCCTACCTCCGTCGCGACAGGCACGTTCTCCTGAAGATGGAGCCCATGTGAGGCTCCGAAACGTCGAGCAGCACGTCCTGCTCCTCACACGCGCGGTAAGCCGTCAAACTAAATATTGTTATCAAAAGACAATTGATTGAGCAAACCTTTTTATGCAATCTTCCTGCAATTTAACAATCACATTATAATTATTAGAGCCGGTGGGCCTGAGTAGGGATGATGGAAAGAGACCAGATGGCATGACCATAATTCCATGGGACAAAGGCAGGGCTCTGGTGTGGGACGCCACATGCGTGGATACATTGGCGGCCTCATATGTTAGTTCGACCGCTCGCACGTCAGGAGCAGCAGCAGAAAAAGATTAAAACACTCAACATATTCGGCAATTAAAGTAAATTATGAGTTCGTTGCTTTTGCGGTCGAGACTTTAGGTGTCTGGAGTAAGGATACAAAATTATTCGTCAAAAACTTGGGTTCCAAATTAAAAGAATGTTCAGGCGATTACCGATCTGGAAGATATCTTCGACAGAGGGTCGGACTGGCTATACAGCGAGGAAATGCAGCGAGCGTAATGGCGTCTACAAAATTGCTTTGTAGAGAAAAATTGGATGAAATCTTTTATATTTTGTAAATTACAAACTATAAACATTATAAATCTCCATATTCATTTGTGATCCCAACGCTTTAGGCATTTTTCGGGAACCGTCTACATAATCTTCAGCTCCGCTTTTCAAATGGGCATTCAAGTATTTTAGAGTAACCACGGGTCTCTCTCGAAAAGCCAGTAGGCGTGCATAATCTCCGGTTGGTGTTAATATTAAATATCTAGTCGACCAAACCGTGACTTACAATGCTACCTCTACATGGGGCGAGTACGCGGGATTGCGACTAAAATATAGTTTACTAGCTGAGGTACCCGGCTCCGCTCGGGTCAATGTCGTTTCGGACTGATGTCGGGCTGAACCTAACATTTTATATGAGTTCCCCATACAAACTATCATCTCCCTTTTCACCTCTCACCTTTTAGTTTAATTAATTTTGCCACAAAAGGTAGAAAATATTTAAGTTGATTTAGGGTACCGTACCCAAAGGTTGCCAACGGAACCCTAATACTAAACCTCCGCTGTCCGTCCGTCCTTCCGTCCGTCCGTCCGTCCGTCTGTCACAGGGCTGTATCTCATGAACCGTAATAGATAGGCAGCTAAAATGCTTACAGAGTGTGTATATATTTTGGTAACATTTAAAAATAATAAGAATTAAATCCCATGAAACGCGATTTTTTGTGTTAAATCTTGTTCGATGGTACGGAACCCTTCGTGTGCGAGTCCGATTCGCACTTGGCCGGTTTTTTTACATATAGAAGAAAATTAAATTTTAATTTATTACAATATAAAATTTGACTTTTATGTATTTTAATGGATGAGACATTACCGCTATCTCATTGATTTGAGGTTATCCAACGACATCTACAAACCGGTTTTGAAAAAAATCCGAAAACGACACGAAGTCGTGATATTCGTCGAAATCAGGGTACGAAACTGCAACATTTGGATTGCATGTACACTGCTCTAACCACTGAGCTATCCCGACAATCACGTCAGCCAACGAATTTCCGACTTTATTCGAATCATAACAATGCTTCCCCTGTCTTCTACTGGATATAAATATACACTAGACATATGTTATGATATAAAAGCTTGTCGCAAAAATGTATCCGCGTAAATGAACAATAATACAGTAACTTGACCTTGACACAAGTAATTCTAAGAAAAAAATGTTATTTCTCAAAAAAAAATTACGCAGGTAAATCAAGCAACAAAAAGGCGATTTTTTGCGTTAAATCTTGTACGATGGTACGGAACCATTTATGTCCGAGGCCGCTTCGCATCTGGCCGTTTTTAGGGTTCCGTACCCAAAGGGTGAAAACGAAACCCTATTACTAAGCCTCCGCTGTCCGTCCGTCCGTCCGTCCGTCCGTCCGTCCGTCCGTCCGTCCGTCCGTCCGTCTGTCCGTCTGTCACAGGGCTGTATCTCAGTAACCGTAACAGATAGACAGCTGAAATTTTCACAGAGTGTGTATTTATTTTGCCGCTATAACAACAAATAGGTAAGATTAAGAAATAATTAAAATTAAAGGGGGTCCCCATACAAAAAACGTGATTTTTTTGTATACATTTTTTTACGATGGTACGGAACCCTTCGTGTGCGAGTCCGACTCGCACTTGGCCGGTTTTTTTACATCAGTCATATATGTAGGTTAGGATTGTTGTACACCAGTATATTCGCTAGCTACAGTATTCTTTAAAATTACATGCTTTTTAATTTTAAATGCGTTATGACGGAGTGCATATGTATGCTAGGGGTGCTTTTACCCAAGAGGTATTATTACCCACCGCCGTCGATATCCTCCTACCTCCTAATGCCTCTCTTTAACTGACTATCGGTGGTCGTAACTCAACTGAATTCCCTGAAAACACCCCTTCTTTTTTTCTCTTTTTTAGGGTTCCGTACCCAAAGGGTTCCAACTGAACCCTTTGTTTTTTTAAAATATATATATATATATATATATATATATTTAATATATATATTTAAAATATATATAAAATTTCTTAGTTTTTTTATGTTTCAGCTTTCTTTTGTCTGATGCTTTTGTTTTGTTTTCTATCTCTTCATTTTTTATTCATTCCTATTAAATGCTTATTTTGTTTCTTGTCTTATGTTCATGTAAAAGATTGTTATTTCGTCTTCATTTCTCTGAACAAAGTATATGTCTTTTACATTATTTTTATATTGATTCTTATGAAATTGTAGTTTGCCAGTTACTGTCACTTTCTTAAATATGCTAGGCTTATAAAAATTAGATAATTGAGCACATTTTGGGCTTGTTAGACGCAGAAGTACCCGCCGGCCGAATTTGTTTTAGGAAAGTTCTACGCCGCTAGGGGCGCAGGTAGGTACATGGGTCGCACATAATCAGAGAACCCCCTTGTGGTTGACATGAGACCTTTGAGAACGAACCGATTCTCAAAATCATCTCTCTGCCGCACCGCCAGGGATAGAACTGTCTGCCGGCGGGTACCTTTCCTCATACCCATAACCTGGGAGTCTTCAAGTGTCATTTGAACAAGCTCGATAGCTCAGCGAGAGTCCTCAAATCCGCTGGCACGGTGCCTCGCTGAGCGTTGTTTCGCGAGGCGAGGTGTATTTGGGTATTCTAGGGTTCAGTACCCAAAGGGTGCCAACGGAAACCTATTACTAAGCCTCCGCTGTCCGTCCCTCCGTCCGTCCGTCACAGGGCTGTATCTCGTGAACCATAATAGGTCCGTGTATGGTAGGCAACTGTCCGTCTGTCACAGGGCTGTATCTCAGTAACCGTAACAGATAGACAGCTGAAATTTTCACAGAGTGTGTATTTATTTTGCCGCTATAACAACAAATATCGAAAATAAAAAATATTAAAATTAATTTAAATGTAAACCTGAATGTTTTATGTTCCGACTCGCACTTGGCCGGTTTTTTACAGATTTTTTCCCAAAAAAGAATGGTTTAAACAAATCCTGGGGTGGCAGCGGCTATAAAAAGCCGTTCAAATATTTTCGATTGTTCTCGTCTTCCGTCCGAAAATCGACGAGTTATTACTGAAGGTCACGCGCATTACGCCGGTGCCTCTTACGGCCCCAAGCACAGAATAATAGACTAGGAGGTAGCGACAAAAATGGTAAGGATAACGTAAATGGCTGAAACTGGCTTCACAGGATGAAGACCAACCCTCTGAAGTCATGTCAATGTGTCAGTCCGCCTGGGCCAAGTGATTGCGTTACGTAAATAAGGCGCCTGAAAAAGTAGTTATGGTGACAAACAATTTAAATGATAAAGTAAATGGTTCCAAATAACAAAGTATGAAAGTATCAGTAATTACTTTCTTAGCAATACCAAACTTAACAAATCTTTAGTTGCATTTCGTAGTTATAGGCTATTTAGGTTACAGATATAACTTTACGTATATTTAAGTATGTCATTAAAAAACCGGCTGGTTATTGTTACATAATTCATAGTCATTACATAGTTATTAATAATCAGTATATTCATTAGCTGGTACATACATAGTCAGTCAGCGTGTTTGCGTCCACTGCTGGACATACGCCTCTCCAATTTTCCTCCAGTCCTCCTGGCCTTCAGCGGTAAGGAACCACTGCTTTCCGCCAACGCACTTGATGTCGTCGTCCCACCTGGCGGGTGGTCTTCCCACACTCCGTTTTCCTGTCCACGGCCGCCAGTGTAGGACACGGTTACTCCAACGGTCGTCGTCTCTTCGGCTGACATGGCCAGCCCACTGCCACTTGAGCTTAGCCACCCGGTGTCCAATATCGACTACTCTGGTACGTCGGCGAATTGCCTCGTTGCGCACCATATCCCGTAGCGATATTCCCAGCATGGCTCGCTCCATTGCTCGCTGGGCAACTTTCAACCTTTGGACAACGGCGACCGTCAGAGTCCACGTTTCACATCCGTACGTCATAACCGGGAGGACGCACTGGTCATATATCCGGGTCTTTAAATTTTGCGGAAGGTCAGACCTCAGAGCGTATGTAAGCTTTCCGAAGGCAGCCCAACCCAGTTGAATTCGTCTCTCAACCTCCTTAGTCAGTCCTTGTCCACCAAGCATAACATACATACATAACAACATCTATTTTATATAGCCAATCTAGATAACGCAACCACTTGGCGCAGGCAGACCGACATATTTAGCATCAGAGGGTTGGCTAACCTGTGAACGCATATTCAGACATTTATCTTATCTTGTCAGCCTCAGTGGCCCAGTGGCGCGACACTTCGGCGATCGCTCTCCGAAGTTAAGCAACGCTGGGTCCGGTCTGGTCTTGGATGGGTGACCATTCGACCGTTGAGAGAGGCTGGCCGTGGTTCGGATTCCACGTTAAACTGTAGGTCCCCTTCCTTACTTACTAGGTGGTAGGGTTAATCCCGCTCGGGTTGGTACCATCGCATTGGATGAACGCTGGTCGAAGCTGCAATGAAAATTGTCCGTGTTTTCCATCCAGTTCAATGTAGCCGTGCAATATAAGGAAGGTCCTGGCATGGCACCTAGTTCCCATGTGGTGTGTTGGGCTAATACCATGACAGAACTTGTGGTATTAGCCATCCATGTCCAGTCACGTAAAAAAAAATCGTGACCGTAAATGTCGTGACCTCCCGGAATATAAGTAATAGCGCGCAGGGAACTCGCATTAGACCTCGAGGCACGAAAGTTCATAATGACGCCGACTCCCTGCGGCCTCGCTCTAACAATTTGGAGCCATATTTGAGGAGGCCGTCTTTTTTCTTGGTCTTGCATCCCTCCGACCCACAAGGACTGTTACTTTTAAGACAGCTGAGGTCTTATTCAAAATATACTGTTTTCGTACTAAGCAAGTACAGTCATACAAAGAGTATTGTATTTTTTTTTATTGTATTGTTTATTCATCATCCATAGACAGTACTGCACTCGGATTTGTCATATCTTAGCATTGGCCAGTTCAGCAAAACAAAACACAGCGAAGAAGAACTGGAAGGAAACTCCGCTGTTTTTTTTTTCAACGTTCACTTAGTCTAAGTTTACAAAAGTGTTTGTCAATTATTTTAACAAAAACATAGGTAAAACACTAAATTCACGTGAATACACAAAAATTTACAATCCATGCCGTAGGCAAAAGTTCATGACACATACACATGTCAATATATGGATTTTATAGTTTAGGATACACATCCGGTTGAATGAAAAGATGAACAGTCGAAATGCTTTGACTTTTGGAAACAATTTCAGGTGTTGAGTATAGATTTAAACATAGTTGAGGATGTCTACTAGCTACTGAGTAAACAAAACCCTGACAAAATTGAATCAGAGGTTATATTTAAACACCATTCATTTTTACGTTTAATCAGAAGTGTATCCTTTAACCTTTGGTTGACTGTACGTCGCTTTTTTCAACAAGTGTTTTCTATTTTTTCATCAAAATTCAGTCAAAAAAAGTATTTCTCATTACTATTATTGTATTACGGTAAGTATATTTAGATGATCCCAAACAGTTAATATGAAACAATTATTTAAACAGATTGAACAGTACCGTTTGTTGATAAAATAACACATGATCACATGATTTAGAAATGGGTATCCTAACTGATTGAAAATTTCGGCTGACTACAAATTAGGTGGGCAACTGTCCAGTTTCTAGAGGTACAGTTATTTTAACAGATTGGACACTGAATATAAAAGTTCATTAAAAATAAAAAAATACGAAATCTGAAAACAGTTTTCACACAATTAGGAAAAATGTAAGAGACAACAGATATGGCACACAGTTAAGAAGCAATTAAAAGACACAGTAACACGTTCCGTTATACATATCATCACATACATATCACATTTCTTAGATACAGTAACCTTTAATGATTAAGGTTAACTGATAACCAATTTACTCAGTTGGCTCTATTTTAACGCTGCAAGACGGTTGTTATTATCGGAATTACCACCGATTAACACCGAGAAATGTTTTTGAGTGTCATAATACTACCCCGAAACACCTCACGGTCACTAAGTGCAACGCCAGGATCTCACTTATATTGAATTATATTCCTACGCAGTGGAACAAAACACGTCGCCATATCCCGCTTATTTCGGCAAACAGTATCCAATTTCGCTAAACATACAGCCTCCTCTCCCCCGATGCCGTCGCCTCCTCAGGCCGATCGCTGCCAAGATATTTGGAATCTCAATCTTGTAAAACAAACACGGATAATTCGGCACCGACTTGTACACCGACACCCATTAGTGTAAGGGAGGGGATCCCATGCAAGAGAAAATGTCACTGTGCACCGTTAAACTAATATAGTTACTCTAAACTAAACCCATACAGCAAATACAACAAATTCATGCAGCGGTGACGTGTTTAATCATACATCGACGTTGACTTTGATTGATTTCGTGCACTCGGCTCTTAATCTAAGCTTACAAAAGCGTATAGCCACTGCTTGCCAAGTTATTGATATATGCTTTTAATTCCTTACAAGATTAAAAGCATGTGTTTAACATTGATGATGGGAGAAAACGCAGGTAAAATAAGTAATATATAAGTCAATGGGTAAAATACTAAGTCTGGTTTTCACCAAGTGCTGATTTATATTAGAGCCTTTATTACTAAAGTACTGATTATCTTGTACCTATATTGATTTCAAGCTGCTAAGAAAGGCCCTTAATATGTAGCGATTAAGCAAATCAGCAGTAGGTGAAAAAGGTCCTAATAGTCGTATTCAGAGAGCACCTATCAAAACTTAGTACGAGATTAGCACCGGACTAACCTTACAAAAACCGGTTTAGTCCGGCGGATTAAAGTTAGTCCGCCCATTCTGAATGCAATAGTTAATTCATAAGAATTCAAAGCAGTTCGAGTTAAGCGGTATTAAATTATCGCTAACTCGATTTCCGTTTCCTACGCCTCCGCCGCCGCCAGCGTTCCAATTTCGAACGGTGCATCGACATGGCCGCCCGCCGACGTCACAGACGTGCGAGCGGGACGGGCGCGGCGCGCGCCTCGCCCGCGCGTGACGTCACGGCCGCCGGCGCGACGTCACCGCTGCAGCGGGAGTGATGGATGCTCGCTGGACGGATGGGGTGGGGGTACCGGAGTGCCGCCGGGAGATAAGGTTTCCTTGAAAGCTTGGAGCCGAGCGGCCGTCACTTGCAAGTTCTGCGAGTCGTTTGAACTGGCAGCCCTTAAATTATCGTTGCGGTATTTTCGGTTCCGAGTTAGGAATCCTCTGATTGCGTTTACAATGAGCTTTTCAGAGTGGAGTGCACCACTACACAGTTACAGGGCCAGATCATTACTAGAGACAGAGCCTTAGAAGTGTGTTGATAACATTTACAAGAGCAACAAAAATATGGGCAAGATGCAACATTTTTTTTATTAAACCCTGGTTCATAGATAAAAATGTAGAATTTTACTTTTAACGAGCAGTGTATCTTTATTGTAGCTGTAACGTCTTTTCAAAATCCTTTTTCTCTTTTAAACGAGCGTTTAATAGGCTAAATTTTTCACAAAAAGAATAAATGTGAGCATATTTATATCATCATATTTAGTTTACCTTACTTAACTTAACCATAAAAAACGAAGGCATAGTTTCTTGGGAAGGACTTTTAGATTGTTAGTAAATACTTACATTTGGTCAATATTATAGAAAAAAATTACATATCTTGTGATAAATGTAACTGATATATGATTTAAAAGCTCTTTTTAAGAGGGGGCAGTTTTTTTGATAACTAAATGAATTTGTAATTAATACAATAATAATCGTTTGTTAGATATTAATTTATAATTATGCAACATTATTTTACCTCCCAAACTAAACTCAGTTTGTACTATGAGAGGTAACAACGTTAGTAGGTATCACGTGCTGCTAAAGGTTTTCATTTTTATTGGCAGTATTCTAGACCGTATCTGATTTAAAACAATAGGGTTAAATTAGCAATTACAATCATACAAAGGAAAAAACCGGCCAAGTGCGAGTCGGACTCGCACACGAAGGGTTCCGTACCATAGTACAAAAAAATCATGCAAAAAAATCGCGTTTTTTGTATGGGGGCCCCCATTTAATTTTAACTATTTTTTAATCTTACCTATTTGTTGTTATAGTAAATAATATATATTAAATAAATAATAATATATAATAATATATAATATTAAATAACTACACACTCTGTGAAAATTTCAGCTGTCTATCTGCTACGGTTACTGAGATACAGCCCTGTGACAGACGGACAGACGGACGGACGGACGGACGGACGGACGGACGGACGGACGGACAGCAGAGGCTTAGTAATAGGGTTCCGTTTTCACCCTTTGGGTACGGAACCCTAAAAATACTTTTAGCAAGCAAGAGCGAAACATTTATGTTTGTGCAAGTATCTAGGTGCAGAATAAGAATAGTGTGGCAATGATTACGAGAGTTCTGTAAAATCTGTTATTGTGCATAAATAAATTTATTTTTGTGAAATTTATATTATAATAATTTATCTTATAACGTGTAAAAGTTGTTCGGTTCTATTATAATCCAGTTCAATCAGATGTTTGTTAACGTGTTGTTTCAAGGCGTTACATCTAAGGTTATATATATTATATGCCACAGCGCTTTTTTTTGGCGCTGTGGCCAAGTTGCGTGTTCTGTTGACTATTTTTCAAAACAAGCCTTAATAAATAATATACTAAAATTAATCACTAAATTCACCGATAAATTAGTTGAAAAATACGTGATCTTTACCAAAATAAATAAACACCCACTGATAATTGCTAATATCGTATCCACTCTTATATTGTATTACCATCAGAACAATGAAATCGGAGCCCGATATAAAAAACTTATTTTTGATATCAGAACCGATACAAAGATTTGAACCTTTCGTAGACATAATAAATTAGGTTTTACGAGCAGGCTAGAGGCGTCGCAAGGATTCATTAGCTTATAATTTTCCGCCGTGTCGAGGCTCTCGTCATGCGGTGTTGTTATGTCTACGATAAAGATCTTGTTATACATGGGATCATCCAGCACAATATCAGGTTTATTACTCTGCATTTAATTAGGTTTCAAAGTAAATATGTTGAATTTTTCAAGTGTGACGTTATGGCTGGATCGGAAAGTATACAAATAGCGATAAATACTCGAGGACTCATGAGGCTGATTTTGATAAGAACTAAAACTGTATTTTCAGATTAAAAACCGGCCAAGTGCGAGTCGGACTCGCACACGAAGGGTTCCGTACCATCGTTCAAAAAAGAAATACAAAAAAATCACGTTTTTCGTATGGGGGCCCCATTTAATTGTTATAATTTTTTAATCTTACCAATTTGTTGTTATAGCGGCAAATTAAATACAAACTCTGTGAAAATTTCAGCTGTCTATCTGTTACGGTTACTGAGATACAGCCCTGTGACAGACGGACGGACGGACGGACGGACGGACAGCGGAGGCTTAGTAATAGGGTCCCGCTGGCACCCCTCGGGTACGGAACCCTAAAAAAAATGTTTTGCCGGGAATAGAACTCGTCGATTTTGATAACAATAACACATTCTTTATTTTAATAGTGTCGCTTATAAGGAACACATTCTGTGAAGTAATCTCGAACGGCAAACTAGAGTAATGGGCAAATTTTTAACAAAAACAATATTTTGTTGTTTTACATTAGTTAAGTTAACTAATTGGCGTGTGCACAAAAGGACAAACAATCGACATCAATGTCCACGTATGATTAAACACGTCACTTTGTATGGACAGTATGAAAGGAACTCCATGCGGTTCACTTTAATTAACGTGTTTGAACATCATCGAACACGTCTCTTCGTGCAATTGAGGCTAAGTACTCAATTGTTATATGAGCCCTTTCTTTTAGTTTGCTGTTTGACTGTGTTCATTATAAGCGACACTATTATCTGGTACATTACAGGGTACGTATTTTTTCTCAAAATCAACGGGTTCGATCCCTGACTAAAAAAAATATGCATTCATAAATCTAATAATTTAGCTTTTTCTTATAAATTTTGATATTTTGTATAGTTGATCCCTGTATAGTTAGTCTTATATAGTCATGTTTGAAAAATGTTACGGCTTTTCACGCGGCAGGAAGAGACATTCTCCATTGAGACATTGGAGAGACATTCTCCATTGAGACATTCCTGCCGCGTGAAAAGCCGTAACATTTTTCAAACATGTCCAACGACCGCGGTAATCTCAAAAGTATCAGTCTTATATAGTGTGTTATTTTTACTTAAGTTATATTCAACTAAAAGCAATCATTACTTATTACTTACTTAAAATACGCGGCACATGAGGCCCTCAAGTAAGTAGCGCCTGACGACGCCCATAGGCTTTCAAACTTTCTCGGGGGCTGCGAAATCCATGCCGGCCGGCCAGATGCTTCTTTAAATTATGTTTAAAACACCCCTGGGGTCTAAGACACACCCTCTTAAGTTCCTTGGAATCACGTACACAAATACCATTCTTTTTTTTATGCGACCTGACACGGATGACTAATACCACACAACTACCGTTATGATATAAGCCCAATACACCACATTCCCGAAGGAATTAGGTGCCATGCCAGAACCTTCCCTTTATGAGCACGGCTACATTGAACTGGATTTTTCAATTTTTCACTGCCGCTTCGACCATCTTTTCATCAAATGCGATGGTACCAGGCGGGCTTAAACCCTACCACCTAATAGGGGAAGGGGACCTACAGCTTTACATGGATTCCGAACCAGGGAGCAGCTCGCATTCGTGACAAAATGCACTTATCAAACTCGGAAAGAGAAAGACAGTGGTGCATGTCGGAATTGAACCCAGGTCTTTGGTACGCTAGGCCAGTCCCCGCGCCACTAGGTTAACAGCCGCTCAAATTGTTTAATTACATACCAGGAAATAAATATTACTTCCTCACTACAAAATCTAGTTCTCATTCGTACATTTTCAGCCCCTCCTGGATATAGGCCTCAACTGGCTTAGACACTCCCTTGTCCAGATAACAATCTACAATGCGGCCTAATATTTCACCATTCCTAAGTACTCTGCCCTTATCTTCAAAAAAACTCCGAGTAAAAGTGTAAATTTTCCGCCGACAGCGGCCTGACAAATTATTCCGCCGAGTTAGGAAGTAAGACACGGACGTTGATTTATCTGTTATATAACGCTCTCACTTCGTGTCAGCTTATGATGAACAAGATAAGTTTATTAGCGCGTGGAGTGGCTGTATTGTTATCTCGGGTAGTCTAGTTTCTCTGTGGTTAGCATACGGCGGGTCGGGCACCCAATTCGTTGCGACGATTTGGAGTGGAGTATCTTATACATCGTTTTAATTTAATGCAACACTTTGTAAAAAAAACGGCCAAGTTTCATTTAATTTAATTTCATTTATTTAAACTTTTTGGTAGTCAAACTACACCAAGTTACGTCACAAAGATCCGCGGATTCGATTAAACCAGTGAAGAAGAACCCGCGAAGAAACTTCACGGGTTTACATAACATATTGTTACGCGGGTAGGGTGCAGATTAGAGAAGAAAACACCAATACTTAACACTCTTCCTTTACTTCAAATAATTCACATGCAAACTCGCAAATACAATTTCACACTAGGTTAATCCAAACACTAATTTACAAACTATATCACTCACTTCACTGATTCACTTCAGAGCTAGTTCGCTGCACTTCTATATCGCTTGTTGTCGCTCACTTCGCTTCCAAAAATAGACTGCCGCCCTCAGCGCCTTGGGCGCCTTTTATATCGGTGGAGCTTCTTTCCAGAACACTCCACCGATTTCTAGGCGCCCATGTAGGGCAGCAGTCGAGAACAATCTCCCTCGAGACATTACTAGAATGTCCGAGATTTGTTTCTGAAGTCAGCTGGACGAGGCGTCACTTTATATGGGACGACAGTGATGCGATAGCCTGCGCAATGCAATAAGACAAGTAGCGCCATCTACTGAAATTCGAAGGAACCATTTGGCGCACTTTGGTAGTGTATCAGCGCTATGTCTTCGCAGCGGGGCGCGCTCGTAACACTGCCTCCTCCTTAGTTATGCTCGTCTCGAGCATAATTGTCTCCGTGGTATCGGGCCAGACGATCTACGTGCACAATCTTTTCCCGACATCTATCATTCCGGCGGATACGATATGTCACGTCATTGATTTTAGTCACCACTCTATATGGGCCTTCCCATTTTGGTTGCAGTTTGGGACTTTTTCCTTTTTTTCGTAATGGATTATGTAGCCAAACTAAAGATCCTTCTTCAAATACATTTCCATTAGCTTTGCGGTCGTAACGTGTTTTCATCCGCTCGCTTGCTCGTAGACCAGCCTCTCTGACACGTTTATAAACAGTGTCCATTTTTCCTCGCAGATCTGACACATACTCTGTTACACAATGGGATGCCTCTGGTGGAATTCCTGTCAGAAGGTCAGCTGGTAGTCTGAGTTCGTGTCCAAAATTTATGTAGGCTGGAGTTTCATCTACGCTTTCATGCACAGCGGTTCGGTATGACAGCAGAAACTGTCCCTGTCCCTGAATATACTGGTCCCAATCCTTTTGATGGTCTTCTACCAATTTGGCCAAGTGTCTTTCCAATGTCTGATTAAATCGTTCCACCATGCCATCTGACTGTGGGTGGTATGGGGTTGTCCTGGTCTTATGGATTCCCATTATTCGACATGTCTCCTGAAACACTCGGGATTCGAAGTTTCTGCCTTGATCAGTGTGTATCTCGAGAGGTACTCCATAGCGACAGAAAACTTCGTGGACCAATTTCTGTGCAACCGTGATCGCCTCTTGGTTTGGTATGGCAAATACCTCAGGCCACTTAGTGAAATAATCCATTACAACCATAAAGTAACGGTTGCCGTCATTTGTCGGAGGAAAAGGGCCAGCCACATCAAGAGCAATTCTCTCCCACGGAGCTCCAACATTGTACAATTTTAAAGTTCCCTTGCTCCGTGTATGAGGCCCTTTAACAGCGCTACAGATCGTGCATTTACGGCACCAATCTTCTACATCATCGCGACAATTTATCCAGTAGAACCGTTGTCGTATCTTCAGGAGAGTTCTCTTTATTCCCAAATGTCCACCTGAAGTTCCATCGTGCAGGCATTGAAGAACTTCTTTAATCTTAGATCTGGGGATGACTAATTGCAGAGAAGTATCCTTTCCGTTAGGTGTTTCCCATTTTCTGTACAATATTCCGTCATGAAGTACCAGGCTCGACCACTGCGCCCAGTAACTTTTAGTCGCTGTGCTCATTGCAGAAATATCTCTCCATTCTGGCTTTGTCTCTCCTGCTCTCTTCCAGTGAATAATGGGCATCAGATCATCGTCCCCCTCCTGGGCTAGCTTCATGTTTTCATTGCTCCATTCTTCGCTGATGTTATCCGTTCGGATGGCCTTTAAATGAACGGTCTCCTTTATCTCCTCCCTGATGCAGTGCTTACACTCTTCTGGGCAGGGTCGACGAGACAAAGCGTCAGCATTTCCATGGGTTTTACCACTCCGATGCTCTGTATCAAACTGATACTCTTGGAGCTGTTCCAGCCAACGTGCAACCTGCCCTTCTGGATTCTTAAACTGAAGCAGCCATTTCAAAGCAGCGTGGTCAGTCCTCAAGCGGAATCTTCGGCCGAGAAGATACTTGTTGAAATGCTGCAAAGTCTTCACTACTGCTAGAAGCTCTCGTCTGGTCACACAATAGTTCCGTTCTGGTTTTGAAAGGGATTTGCTGAAATAACCAATAACGATCTCCTTGTCCCCATGACGTTGTGAGAGTACACCGCCGATTCCGGTATTACTTGCGTCTGTGTCGACTATGAACTCTTTGTCGGCTTCGGGGTAGCCCAAGATAGGAGTGTTACAGAGATGTTGCTTAAGTTCTTGAAACGAATTTGCGCAGTCCTCGTCCCAATTAAATTGACGCTTATCTTCTGTAAGTCGATGCAGAGGCTTAGCAATCTCGGAGAAGTTTCGGACAAAACGGCGGTAATATGAGCACAGTCCTAAAAAGGCACGAACTTCAGTCTTATCCTTTGGAATTGGCCACTCCTGTACGGCTTCGATCTTCTTTGGGTCAGTTTGGATGCCATTTCCGGAGATAACGTGACCCAAATAGCTAACCTGACGCTTGAAGAAAGAACACTTCTTGCCACTTAGTTTAAGGTTAGCTTGGCGAATCTTGCTTAAAACGTTCTCCAAATTCTTGATGTGCTCGTCAAATGTCCGCCCTAATATGATTATATCGTCCAAGTACACCAGACAAGCTTCCCCGATCAGCCCAAAAAGTACTCGTTCCATAAGCCTGTCGAAGGTTGCGGGAGCATTACAAAGTCCAAACGGCATCACTTTGAATTGCCACAGCCCATGCCCTGTCGTAAACGCTGTCTTCTCTTTGTCTTTGTTGTCGATTTCCACCTGCCAGTAGCCGCTTTTCAGGTCCAGGGTTGTGAACCACTTCATGCCACTCAATGTATCCAGCGTGTCATCAATTCTAGGAATCGGATAGCTGTCCTTTTTTGTTACATCATTTAAACGTCGATAGTCCACACAAAATCTGGTGCTGTCATCTTTCTTCTTTACCAGAACTACGGGTGAACACCATGGACTTGATGAAGTCTCTATAACATTATTTTTCTGCATGTCCGCTATCATTCTCTGAACTTCTTCTTCTTTAGCTACGGGAACGCGGCGTGGCCTCTGACGTATTGGAAGAGCATCTCCTGTGTCGATGCGGTGCTTAACCATGCTTGTTCTCCCAATGTCTCCGTCGTGCGAAGAGAAGATGTCTGAATATCGCATAAGTAGATTTGTTGCTTTCTTGAAATCATCAACAGTCAGGTCCCGTCTGCTTTCTTCCAAAAGAGTGGACACTTTAGATCTCCCTGTGTCCAATTTATCTGAGGAAATTTCATCACATTTGCGTAGCCAGGAAACTTCTTCTTTGCCACATATTAGCACGCCATTTGCCACATCTATTTTACAGTTGTTAGTTCTCATAAAGTTCAAACCTAGAATGCAATCATCGATGATATCTGCTAAAACGGCGGTATGACGATAAGTCTTACATCCAATTTTAATCGTAACTTCTATCTCTCCATAAACGGGTATGTGCTGGCCGGTAGCTGTCTGAAGCCTGCAACCATTAAAATACTGGCGACGATTCCATATGACGCGGCCAAAGGTTTTTGACTTAACGATTGTACGGGATGCTCCAGTATCCAAGGTCAAGTTGCAATATATCCCGTTCACTTGGCCTTCAACGAGCAGGCTGTTTCCAGTACATGCCTGCGAAATTGTGACTTTTGGGGCTTCTATTTTACCAGCCAGCATCCGCCCCCCGGTTCTGGCCTTTTCATCTTCATTTGCAGCATCAGGCCTTTCGGTTTGATTTTTGGGGCAGTTGGTTCGAAGGTGCCCCAGTTCATTGCACTTGTAGCACCGGGGAGTAAATTTACGTCTTGCAGGTGATCTGGTTTCCGACGTCACCACTTCTCTTATTCGATGCGCTCGGGGATCTGATCGAACCGCTTCGACCTCCAACGCGTGGGCAAGAGCGTCCTTCAACGTTGCGTGGTGACTTAATCGTACAGCAGCTCGTACTTCGATGTCCCTGATGCCATCCACGAAAGCCTGCACCAAGTAATCTTCCAACGAAGAATTCGATGATGATTGATGGGCCTTTCGGACAAGTTTTTCGATTTCCAGTGCCCACTGTTGAAGTCCTTCACTTGCTCGTTGTACTCGATCACGAAGTTGAGCTCGGTAGACGTGTTCCAAATGCTTGTCGCCAAACCTTGACTCCAGTGCTTCTAAAAGTCCGTCATAGGTGATTTGGGGACCTAAAGCCTCGAGAACATGGAGTGCCTTGTCCCGAAGTCCTAAGGTCAAAGCAGTTCGTGCTTGGTTCTCATTCCATCCATTTGCAATAACCACTGATTCAAACTGAAGTTTGTAAGCGGCCCAGGATGTCAAACCATCGAAAGGAGGAACCTTAAATCTTGCTCCTGCTGTTGCAGATGAAGATACAGTTACTCCACAGGTCTTGATTTTCTCCATTTCTTCGGATATCTTTGACTCAAGCCCGTTCAGTCGCTCTTCATGGCGCCCGAGAGTTTGGTCTTGCTCTTCGATCTTAGAGTTGACCTCATCAAGCTTCTCCTTTATTTTGGCATTGGATTCCCTAACGGCCCACATCAGTTCTTGCTGCTGCTCCTCCTGACGGCGAGCATGTTCCTGCGCCTGCTCCTCTTGACGGCGGGCCTGTTCTTCCTGACGGCGGGCCTTTTCTTGCAACTGCTCCTCTTGACGGCGGGCCTGTTCTTGCATGAAGGTCATCAATGCGTTCAAGTCCAAGGCAGGAGTTTGCGTCATTAATTGATGGCTCTCGAATTCTTGAGTTCCTGAGGCTGCTGCATCCTCGGCCGGTGTTGTGTCGGCTGCCGTCTGGCTCCTGGTCCTCACGCCTTCCTGGTCTTCTCTCGGTGTAATCGGCATCTCTAATCCCCGCTTCTGACACCAATTGTTACGCGGGTAGGGTGCAGATTAGAGAAGAAAACACCAATACTTAACACTCTTCCTTTACTTCAAATAATTCACATGCAAACTCGCAAATACAATTTCACACTAGGTTAATCCAAACACTAATTTACAAACTATATCACTCACTTCACTGATTCACTTCAGAGCTAGTTCGCTGCACTTCTATATCGCTTGTTGTCGCTCACTTCGCTTCCAAAAATAGACTGCCGCCCTCAGCGCCTTGGGCGCCTTTTATATCGGTGGAGCTTCTTTCCAGAACACTCCACCGATTTCTAGGCGCCCATTTAGGGCAGCAGTCAAGAACAATCTCCCTCGAGACATTACTAGAATGTCCGAGATTTGTTTCTGAAGTCAGCTGGACGAGGCGTCACTTTATATGGGACGACAGTGATGCGATAGCCTGCGCAATGCAATAAGACAAGTAGCGCCATCTACTGAAATTCGAAGGAACCATTTGGCGCACTTTGGTAGTGTATCAGCGCTATGTCTTCGCAGCGGGGCGCGCTCGTAACAATATTTTTTCGTCCACACTTATGAAATACATACTTAGATCTAAATGCTACTGCCAGACAATTCCATGGTAGAACAGATTAAGGCAAAGAACAAAGAACAATAGAAACAGCAACTCTTATTTGAAAAATGTTACGGCTTTTCACGCGGCAGGTAGAGATATTCTCTCGTGCGCGCGGCGGATGCTTCCTTGACAACGGGCTGAATGATTAGCTCGAAACGTCTGAGAATATCTCTACCTGCCGCGTGAAAAGCCGTAACATTTTTCAAACATGTCTAGCGACCGCGGTAACCTCAAAAGTATCAACAGCAACCCTTAGTTTAAGTTACTTACAACTAATAAAGTTACTAATGAAATTATATAAATTAATTTAATTTGCGAGTCGGACTCGCACACGAAGGGTACCTTACCATCGTACGAGATTTAACACAAAGAAAATCACGTTTTCGAATGGGGTCCCCATTAAATTTTTAATACTTTCAAAATTTTATCTATTTCTTGTTATAGCGGCAAAATAAATACACACTTTGTGGAAATGACAGATGCTCACCTATTAAGGTTTGTACGATACAGCCCTGTGACAGACGGACGGACGGAAAGCGGAGGCTTAGTAATAGGGTTTCGTTGGTACTCTTTGGGTACGGAACCCTAAAAGGATAACATTTGTGAGTTAATTATGAGGCTTAGTTCAAAAAGTTACTAATTTGTAAATAGCAATTGTTCGCATACATCCTCAGAATGATCTAAAATTTCAGCTTTTTTTTTTATTGTTGAATTCGATTAAATACATAACCTAATAATGTGCTCGCCACTACAGTTATAGTTTGTAACTTGCTATGTTTTAGGAGTAAATGTGAGGAATTTTCAGGAGAGAATGGAGAGGAGTGAATGGAGAAGAGGAGGAATTTGTAGAAAAATAACTACAAAAGACTGTGGCGCCCTCTATTTTGACGCATAGCCTGTCGTGACTCGTGAAGTCACAGGAAATCTAAGATTTGTTTTTCTTTAATGCATTCTATGTCCATTGGCCAAGGCACAATTTTGCACGGCGACTGCCATGAAAATAGCGTTTTTCAGGCCCTAACGTTTCTCTACCTCTAAACATTGTCAGATTTTAATCATTTATTTATTTATTTATTTATTTATTTGGAAAATCAACAGCTTTTATAAACATAGCTTTTATACAATGACAAAAATGCAAAACATAAGCCAGTAACAGATTTCCACTTCTTGTACAATAAAGACTGTGCTTCAACTGTATTCGTCTATGATGGTGAGAGATTGTGTGAGGGTGTGTGTGGTGTGTCAGAGGGTGTGTATGTATATGTATGTGTGTAAATCATCTTGATGTAAATATATAAATATGGGTGGGATGAGAATGAAGATGTATGAAATTGATGAATGATTTTGCTTATTTCGTATTATTTAAATTTATGCTTAAATGTCTTCAAGTGTCACAAGAGCTTCAATAATTTTTTTTTCGAAATGTATATTTGGTGTGGATGAAGATATCAATTTCATTGAACTTACGATTATAGTTTCGTGTAATACGCGTTATTATCTTATTTTCAGCATAGTTTGTGCGTTGAAGTGGCACGTGAAATAATGGTATGTGTCGGGTACGACGGCAAGGCACATTCAAACTCAACTCGTTCAGCAATTCGGCGCAATCAATTCGACCCCGTACTATGTCAAAAAGCACCATCATTTCCAAGACATTCCTTCTTTTTTCTAGGCTTATCCCCTTGTGCGCCAGACAACTAGCTTCGTACGAATCAAATGTTAAATTTCGTCGGTAATTTAAGTGCTTTATAAATTTATTTTGTATTCTTTCGATAGAAACAATATATTTCGCATACATAGGTGACCAGATACTACTGGCGTACTCGAGAACGCTGCGTACGTATGCAAAATATACTGTTTTTAAACATGCGATATCTTTAAACGGTTTACATACCCTAATAACAAATCCAAGACTTTTATATGCTTTTTGTGTAATATAATATAATCATAATGTTGTGATAGCACAAGTTTGCTATCCAAAAGTACACCTAGATCGCGGATAAGATCTACTTTACTTACTTAATTTGAATATCATCTTTGTCCGGATGTTTTGATTTGTTTGTAAATATCTGTATTTTTCAGTAAAAGTACATAATTCTAAAACGGTAAGCGCCCAGACGGGATGACTAATTCCCTGGTCACACGGTAGGGCTCTCGTCTGGGACGCTACCTGCGTCGACACTCTCGCGGCTTCGCACGTCGGCTCCACCGCAGGGACCGCTATAGGCTAGGAGGTCGCGACAAAAATGGTCACGATAACGTACCAATACCATATCCAAGTACCAGGCAATTATTAGCCAAAATTATAACTTTATCCGTTTCGCAATAGAGACGCTAGGGCCCGTTTGCGCAGCCGGAAGACAATTGTTGAGCGAGCTGAGTATCTGGCTGCGCGAATCGTCCGGAGACAGTCGAGCCGGCTCGTTCCTCCTCCAGCGCACCAGCCTGGCCGTGCAGAGGGCCGCGCAGCAAGCGTTATGGGAACCTTCCCACAGTCGGTGCCCATGGAGGAGATGTTTTACATAGTCTAATGAGCACCGCTACTATAAATTAACTATGCCATTGTTTTTAACGAAATAGGTAATTCTTATTTCTGGACTTTTTAATAATCGTCTTTTTCGCTTGTATCAAACTGTTGGCTTTATTACAAATTGGAATTGTAATAAATTTATGTATTGGAATTGAACGTGAGTCGTCGTGCAGAATAGACGTGTCGCAAGTAACGCTCTCGAAAATAATTGCTTTGCTGCTCCCTCCCGAGGCTGGGACACCAAGAAGGTGAGACAACACCATTTTAGTAACTCCGTGCTCAGTTACACAGCGAGGTAACAGAATACCCCCACCTTGCCACCACGATCGGCTGCGCCACCGCCGCACTGCCGCTTATCACTCGAGCGAGCGGCTCGTGCATCACCCTAGCCGGACCACTAAAGGAGAAGACGGACTGTTTTGGAGCGTCACTACCGTCGCCTTTTATCCACCATGGCGACAACACCAGAGGTTCCAGAAGTCCGTGCAGAGGAGGACGATAATACAAAGAAGGTGGTAGAAGACGACGAAGTTAAGGTATGCGGTGCATGCCAGGGCCCCCTAGGCACCGAAAAGCCGGCAGTCTGCTGCATATGTAAGGAGGTCTACCATCTGGAGTGCGCCAGTCTACCAGGGGCAGATGAGATCGCCAGGCGAACCAGAGCTTCGAAAGAAGAATGGACATGTGCAGCGTGCGTGGGGAAGACTCGGCTAGGAATCGGATTCTACAATAGTCCCCTACCTAAGCAGAAAACGACTCCGACTACTTCAGTGGGAAACACGCCTGTGGCTAGCCCAATCGCATCACCAGTCGCCAGTCCTATGAAAGTCCCAGAAAAACTGATTCCTCAGTCCGGTAAGAAAAAGTTAATGGTTAAGGGGGCAAAGGACGGAAAAGGAAAGGCTGGCTCCGAGCGCCACCAATCTCCGGGATCTGATGGCGAGCGCCATCTCAATAGCGGTATGGCTGCTGCTGTACCTGCTCCAGTCTCAGGTAGTACTTCCTTCGATATGGACAGCATTATCGGTTGCATTGAAAGGAAAATGGATGAGATGGGCCGTGTGCTATCTAAGAAAATCGAAGCTTCTCTCTTTCGCCTGGAGACGAGACTCGGTGAAGTCACTGAATCCATACAGTTCCTGAGCGATAGAATGGACGACTTTGACAAGGAGTACAAGAATGTCCCCGAAAAACTTGAGTCGCTGGCTGTATTATATGTTTTTATCCAATTTTCTTTTTCCTTCATAGTATTTAGTGATATACATAATGAATAAGTCAAACAAAAAGAAAGAAATTAATAAGAAAAAACACAAACTCACACTAGGATTACTAAATTCCCAATCTCTCGGTACTGGTTATGATGAGCTGTGTGCGGCCCTAGTTGTACCATGACCCTGATATACTTGCCCTGAATGAGACCTGGCTCCGACCGGGTGAAAAAGCCCGAGCTGTGCCCGGGTACATTCTGAAACATATACCTGCGGAGATGAGAGGAGGCGGAGTAGGGTTTCTTATTAAGCGTGGTCTACGGACCCAAGTGCGTTCACATCCGCAAAGCTGCTTAGAACAAATGTGGCTGGAAATGTCAACTGGTGGTATGAGAATTGCCATCGGTACAGCCTACCGCCCAGCCAGAGTAAGCGTAGATGACACGGTGGACGACTTGAGTGAAGCTATGGCTACGATAGCCCATTGTACATATACTTTTTTTCTAGGAGATATTAACATTAATTTACTGAACCCAAGAGACGCGGGCTCGATCAAGTGGTCTAATTTTATATCATCTCATAATTTAATTCAAGTAGTTGATAAGCCGACACGTATAACGAACAATACATCCAGTTTATTAGACCTAATTTGTACAGACGTCCCAGGAGGAGCATTATCTGTAGATGTTTATCAAAATCGAGATCTCAGCGACCATGGCCTAGTAATAGCAACTTTCAATATAAAGAAACCTAAGCCCGAGCCACATTTCATTACATACCGACCCCTGAGAGAAATCAACCACGATCTTTTCTTACATGACCTCCTACACATAAACTGGCAAATTATTTATACCCTTGATAACGTCAATGAAATGGTAATTCATTTTAAAATTCTAATGACAGAGCTGTTTGATAGACACGCACCGTTTAGAACAAAAATTTTAAAAACAATGCCAACTCCATGGATAACCGATAACATAAGATTCATGATGCAATTACGTAACGCCGCGGATACCAGAGCTCGAAAAACCAAAAAAGACTCACACACAGCCTACTACAGGGACCTCCGAAATCTGGTAACATCGGCAATACGTCACGAAAAAACTGCATATCATGAGTATCAGGTTAATTCTAATCTAAAAGATCCCAAGAGATTGTGGAAGAACTTAAAACAACATTCGTCGGTACCAAGTAGGAACAATAATAGTGAAATTCCGCCACACTTGAGCGACCCTGACGTATTAAACGAAATGTTTTTAGATGCTCCGGGAAATAAAGATGATAATGCTAATCTTATACAGAAATATATGTCGAATAGACTGCACCATGATGAGTTTGTTTTGAAACCTGTTTGTACAACAGAGGTAGCAAAAATCTTACAAAACATTAAGTCCGATGCAAGTGGAATTGACGAAATGACAACAGCGATGGTTAAAATGACTCTGCCTTATACACTCGAATGTATCACATTTATAATCAATTCTTCCTTGAGTAGTGCACATTTTCCTGGAGCATGGAAAGTAGCTTTAGTTAAGCCGATACCCAAGAAGGACTTGATTAGTGATTACAAAGATCTTAGGCCCATTAGCTTACTACCAGTTATTTCGAAGATTCTTGAAAAGGTCGTAAATGCCCAGCTCACTAATTATCTACATGAGAAGTCCTTAATACCATCTTATCAGTCCGGTTTTAGGAAACAACATGGTACAGAGACTGCCTTACTAGAGGTCAAAGATCAGATACTTTGCGCCGCAGACGTCGGTAAAGGATCCGCACTAATTCTATTGGATTTCTCAAGGGCCTTTGACACCATAAATACTAAATTACTGTTAGCCAAGTTGTACGCTTACGGTGCTTCTCCAACGGCAATTACCTGGTTTAGAAGTTTTCTTTGCGGTAGATCCCAGATAACGGTTTGCGCACATGGAAAAAATGGAGTTCAAAGGTCTAAATTAAAAAATATTGAGCGCGGAGTGCCACAAGGATCATCTCTTTCACCAATCTTGTACAGTCTGTATACAGCAGATTTATTACAAATCCTTAAGCACTGCGAAGGTCATATGTTTGCAGATGACACGCAACTTATGATTTCTTTTTCCCCCTCCGAGACGTCATCAGCTACAGAGAAGATTAATGAAGATCTCGAAATATTGTCTCAGACTGTTAGAGACCACAGCTTGGTATTAAATCCAATTAAATCTAAAGCAATAATTGCTGGCACAAGAAACCAAATAAATAGAATCCTAGAGCTATCGCCACAAATAATAATAGATAATACAGTGGTAGAACTAGTACCTAATGCCAGGAACTTAGGTCTAATCTTTGACGGTACAATGCACTTTGAAGAACATATCAATAATAAAATAAAAAACTGTTTCTATAGATTAAAAATTATGTATGCCATAAGGGACTTTTTATCTGTAAAGGTTAGACGCCTTTTAGTGGAGGCATTAGTATTATCACAACTTAATTATTGCGACGTTGTATATGGACCATGCATACTTAACCGTACCGAGAGATCTATTCAGCGAATACAAAATGCTTGCATAAGATATTGCTATAAGGTTCCCAGGCGAGCCCATGTTACTGCGGTCTATAACACCAACGGTATTCTTAAGATGAAAGCGCGGCGACAGCTACACTTCCAGTGTTTGGTTTTTAAAGTTATAAAGAAGCATACTCCTGAATACCTGTATAAAAAACTCACCTGGACACAAGAAACGCACGGGCATAACACCCGGACACAGTGTTTCCCATTACAGGTCCCTAAGCATCACTCTGCTGCCTTTAGAGGCAGTTTCAAGTACGCTGCCACTAAATGCTGGAACAATATCCCACCTCCGATCAGGGCAACAACGGGTCTTCCAGCATTTCGACATGCGTGCTTGAGACTGCTCCTGGGGCAGCAGAGAGATGCGGCAATCTAAAAAACACTATAGCTTTATGAAAATAAAATTTAAATGATGAAACAAAACTTTAACACTAACACTAAAACTAAAAACGAAAATTAATAACAATAATAAGATTCCAGTTCTATGCAAACTCACAATCCTGCATTAATTCCTACCTTAGCAAAGCTCACACACAAAACCTATGTACATACACATCCACACTCTTAATAGTTACATATTATATGTTACAAATATTCTAGTGCGCTAACAGTGCAAACTTAAAGTTTACTTTTGTGTTAGTATTATCGCAGCACTCCTCACCCACGTACGAGGTGAGCAGCGCGACGCCTCACAATTTCACATATAATAAATTTATTGGCAGGTACTTGCTGAAAATCAGCACCTTGCAGTCAGCTCAACTCAGGTAGTACTGGCCGCTTAGCAATTATGCTGAGCTAGCACCTTTTGGTATACAATTACCTCATTAGGATGCATTGAATGTATGATAGGTTATTTTTAAACATTTCTAAATTGTACCTAATTGTTGTTTTTGTTGCCAATAAAGAATTTGAATTTGAATTTGAATTTGAATTTGAATTTGAAATTATTCTAAAATGCACGTAAAAAAGGCAACTTATTTCCAATGTTTATTAGCCAATGTTTTCCAATCTAAAAGGTATATTGGCTAGTGCCTGTATCCTTAGTTAAATAAGGAAATATTTATCTGAAAGGTATATTAAAAACATTAAAGACATAGTATTCTAAAATATATTTTGGAATCCAAAATTTCAAAAACATAGTAAAACATTAAGAGCATGGAAACAGTTATCGCCCGTAGTATGGGGCATTGATAGGGTAACGACTCTCTTAAGGTGACCCATCCCGCTCGCAACGGGGAAAGAAGCTCACGCACATATTACTTGTCAGAGATCCCAAATTTTGCTCAAAATAGCTTTATTTGATCAAACTAGATGCCTGGTGACCGTTGGCATTGTAAAATTGTGTTTGGTTTCTAAGTTATAAGGTCCGAAAGTTCGGATTTTTCGCGCGTTTTATGCAATAACTTTGGAGGTAGATTACGCAATTATAAAGTAAGAATATCTTAAAAAGATTAGTCATCAGTCATAGCTTATTTAATCAAGATTTATAATCTATTTGGTTTTTGTTTGATTTTTAAATACAGCGGTCGTGGTTTAGCTACAAGTCGTTTAGTAAATAAAATTTTCGTAAATCTTACCAAATCATACACTATGCACATTGTCTTTTTTGTGGACGTGTTGCATCTTCCTCATCACGGAGCCTGTCTTTTTCTTTGAAACAGAGAAGGTCCCAGAGCGCAACAGCACGGTTTTGTACCGTGCCCGCGATTGAATGTCCCGCCGGGTTGGGCCACCTTAAGATTGCAACTTCGCTAATGCGAAATACCGCTCGAGTGGCATTTTTAAATGTGTGAGACCAAACTATTTCTTAGGTTTTTGTGCCCAAAGGGTGCCAACGGCCAATTAGCCTCCGCTGTCCATCCGTCTGTCAGCGTCTACGACAAGAAACCACCACCGACAAGAAATTTACCCGGATTGAAACTGAATCCGAATACATTATTTAGCTAAAAAATTCAAATTCAAATTCAAAATTCAAAAATATTTATTTCGTTTCACAAAAACATAGGTGGTAACGATATACATTCCAAGATAATATCATTTTTTGTTTGTTTTTCGAAACGTGCTATTGATGGTATTAATAGTTCTTACATCCCGTAAAAGAATACGATTATGCACTACAGGGTGTAGGTTCCGTTGGTCTTAATTAGCAGACGGTAGCGAAGCACTATGTTATGTAATAGGCGTGGGTGTGTGGCTGTACATAGGTAAGAGTGTATGTGTGAGTGTGTATGATAAGGACATAGGCGAAAATTAAGCTCGAAGGGCGTGTAATGGGGCATGAACATTTCTACGAGTGTGGGGAAAATCCAGGAAATAATTCGGCCCGACATCAGTCCAAAACGACATTGAACCGAGCGGACCCGGGTACCTCAGCTAGTCTCCACTAATTATAAAACACTAGGGAATTTTGGAATTTCACAAAAAACTTTTTCGAGGCCTATACTGACGAAACTGAGGATAAAAAACTATTTTTCGCAAGTGTCTGTCTGTCCGTCTTCAACTGGCCGCTTTTCACGATGAAACGGCTAATTCTATTTAGATGCGGGTTTCACTAATATAATCAAGCACATCTCGAAGAAAGTGAACATGATTTTTCGTACTAAGCATATACGTCGGTTATTCCAAGGAATGTGACATGTATGTGTGTATACCGTCACAAACATGCATGTCACAAACCTTGGAATAAGAGACGGACATACTTAGTATGTAACATATATTTACTTAAGTCAACCTAGGACCGGCTCTAGCGTCTGATATCAAATACGATTTTGGTAACGACGGCAATATGTTTGAATGTTCAATCTTTGCAGTCTAGATCCGTAACGTAGGTATAATAATAAAGCCGTTTATTTTATGAGAACAGATGGTAATCGTTACATTGTGATGATTTCTAGAGTATTAGTGTATAGCAAAACGAACTGTCAATAGATATTTCCTCTTATTCTTAAAACTTAAGTCCTAAATATTACTAAAGTCTTTATCATTTTTCAAATCACTGTGCTCCCCACTGCAGGGTGAAGGCCTCCCCCATTTTTTCCCATTGTTTTCTCTCATTTGGCTTTCTTGTCCATATTCTCTCAGCAATTTTAACTATGTCGTCGTCCCATCTCTTCTTCTGTCGTCCTACGCTCCTTTTTCTGTATCGTGGGTTTTTTTTTATGTGACGGGACATGGATGGCTAATACTACACCTTCTGTCATGGTATTAGCCCAACACACCACATGGGAACTAGGTGCCTTGCCAGGACCTTCCTTATATTGCACGGCTACATTGAACTGGATGGAAAACACGGACAATTTTCATTGCCGCTTCGACCATCGTTCATCCAATGCAATGGTACCAACCCGGCGGGAATAACCCTACCACCTAGTAAGTAAGGAAGGGGACCTACAGTTTAACGTGGAATCCGAACCACGGCCAGCCTCTCTCAACGAATGGTCACCCATCCAAGACCAGACCGGACCCAGCGTTGCTTAAGTTCGGAGAGCGATCGCCGAAGTGTCGCGCCACTGGGCCACTGAGGCTGACAAAAAGTACCATTCTGTGGTCCTTTTTGTCCATCTTTCATCTTTAGTCCTAATGAGGTGTCCGGCCCATTTCTACTTAAGCTTTTTTGAGTGAACAATACTATCTTTCATTTCGTATTTTAGAACGTAGTCTCCTAGGCATAACAAGGCGTGACAAAATAAGAAATACACTTGTAGGAGAGAAGACAAAAATGAAAGATAGTATTGTTTACTCAAAAAAGCTTAAGTGGAAATGAGCCGGAACGTAGGTATAGCGTTAAATAAATATATGTAGGTGTAATCTTAAATACTGTGTTAGTAGGAGGCATTGATTACGGGAAGAGGCACTGTAGGAGAATTCAAAATTTTTGGCATACAGCAGGTGGCGAAATTGGTAGACGCAATACTCGCGAATGGAATGTTTTGCTGGTTCGGGTCCAGCCTTGCAGTATGTTCGTAAATTAGTTCTATTTACAGGGATCTTTCTTTAATTGATGTGTCCCTGCTTCACAATCGATTATACATACATACATCTCACATTCCATCTCAAAGAAGTTTTTGCATCATCACGACATTTTGGAAATCTCCCTATTGAGCGAAAATGTCAATGACCTTTTTTGACCTTTTCAATTCTCACAGTCGTAACGTGAGCGGCGAGCAGACTATATAATATCGTACTTCAACGCGAGCAGAGCCGCGGGCACAGCTATATTCCACCACAACAGTTACATACCCCATACAAGACCGCCCTCCCCCACACAGACATTTAGATAAAGACGAGATGTCTTTGAAATTCGAATCCTCACTTGATGCGGATTATGAATACGTCTGAAAGCTTTCGAGGCCTACTCCTGAAGCGTTCAATGAAAATGGAGCGCACGTCGCGTTTCGTTTTTCCTTATTGTACGTATTGCCCCTTCATCCTGAGATGGGTTCAATAAAAATCTTGGGCCTATTGCGTTCGGCCTCGTTTCCATATCGAGTGTGTTATTTCAAAGGAGCGGAGGCGGGACGTGCGATCTGAGTGAGACCTAAGAGTAAATGAAAATATTGATAAATACGCAATAACGCATAGACTTAAGGTGGCCCTTCCCGGCGGGGCTAACTAATTCGCTGGCACGGTACAAAACCGCGCTGTTGCGCTCTTAGACCTTCTCTGTTTCAAAGAAAAAGACAGACTCCGCGATGAGAAGGATGCAACATGTCCACAAAGCAGACAATGCGCATAGTGTTTGATTTGGTAACATTTACGAAAATGTTTATTACAAAACGACTTATAGCTAAAAGTAAACCACGACCGCTGCTGTAGTAAAAAATCTAACAAAAACTAAATTGACTATTAATTTTCATGAAACAAACTATGTCTAATGACTAATCTTTTTAAGATGAATACATTTTATCGTTGAGCAATCCAACTCGAAAGTTATTGTATAAAACGCGCGAATAATTCGAACTTTTGGACCTTATAACTTAGAAACCAAACACAATTGTGCAATGTCAATGGTCATCAGACATCTAGTTCGATCAAATGAAGCAATTTCGAGCAAAACTTTAGATCTCTGACAAGAAATATGGGCGTGATCTTCTTTCCCCGTTTGTATGGGGAGTTGAGCGGGAAGGCCCAACCTAAGGTACAAGCGTAGACATAGGATAGTAGGGATAGACTAGAACGTACAAAACTCGCTAAACACTTCTTATTTTCGCTGTTACTATGACATTTCTGACCAGCGCCATATCCCGTCACTGCGAGAACTAGTTGCACCGTTTTTAAACTAAACTTATTAGGGTTCCGTACCCAAAGGTACATAGAGTCGTTACATAAACGCTGACAAAAATTGGGTCGTGCAACTGTTCAGTTTCAAGAGGTACAGTAATTTTAACAGATTGGACAGTACGTTTTCACTAAATATAAGACGTAAGTAAAAATGGAAAAAATAATAAAGCTGGAAACATTTTTCGCTCAGAAAAAGAGTAAGAGATAACAGTTATGGCACACAGTTAAAGAAACTATTAAAAGATACAGCTATTGAATGCTAATTCAATGTTTGAGGCAAACTATTTTCACTCAGAGTAACCAATTTACTTAGTTGGCTCTATTGTAACGTTGCAAGACGGTTGTTATTATCGGAACTACTGTATTCACGGATTGTTTTTCACTGTGCGAACTGCATTTCTTCCTGCGCTTTCCGTAAGGCGGACCAAGAATTTCGTGTTTCGGACACCACGTAAATCTGTAGGTCACCTACTTACGAGGTGGGAGGCTTAATCCCGCCCAGGCTGGTCATTGAATGAAAGATGGTCGCAGCGTCAATGGAAATTGCACGTCGGAGGTACACGCTCTCCCGGGGGGGGAGGCCTGCCCTGCCCTAACGCGGACAAAGCCGGCCATCAGCGATATTACAGTGGCGCCGGGGGAAATCGCCGTATCATAACCGAGCGCCGCCAATCCTATTATATCCCTCCGGTGCCCCCGACTCAGTCCCATAATGAAACCTCCACTCCATCGCCGATAGCTTGATGGACAATAAGCAGATAAGCGCTCCACTGTTTCTCGATATGACGCGCGAATGGCCCACTTGACTGGAAATTTAATGGCTTTTTATCATTTGATTCGGTGCCGCTTTGGTTCCGGCATTGATACGGAAAGATAGGTTGTATTCAGGGCATTCATTTAGGGCTCGTACCCATACTACGTGATGGATTTTATCCACTTTTTGAGCCCCTCCCCCCTTGTGACCTTTAAGCGCGGCATATGGCGCACGCCAGGACCTCACAAATAAGGCTCTCGACGACGCCCATGGTCTTTCAGACTCTCACAGGGGCTGCGAAAACCAAGTCTGCCGGCCAGGTGATTCTTCACGCCATGTTTGAAGGAACCCAGATTGTACTTTGAGGGATACACTTCGGCTGGGAGTCGATTCCATATTTTACCGACCCTATAGATTATCTAGAGGATCTGTGGGTTCTTATTTTGGGATTTTCGGCAGTGAATGGGTGCATTCCCTGCCTGTTCCACGTTGGGAGGTGGTAGAAAAGGGACAATATTTTAGAAACCAAAATTAAGTAAACATATTAAAACATTTAGAGCGCCTGTAGTATGGGGAACTTTCACAACGGACAAATTTCGGAAAATTTTCTAGGAGTATGTAACTGGTTTTTCTATTCCTATTCTCCCGGCATTGCTATATCAGAGACGTCGCTCGGCGTAGCAAAAGAAACGCGTAGCAGCTATAAATTTCGTGGTCACAGGGCAAAAAGCGTAGCGGCTCTACGCGGGAGAGGCGGTGGTTGTGGCGTAGAGGGGTAGAGGGTCTACCGCAGGTACTCCGCAGAGCTAGTAGGAAAGCATAGCGGCTCTACGCGGGAGAGGCGGTGGCTGTGGCGTAGAGGGGTAGCCACTCCGCAGAGCTAGTAAGAAGCGTAGAGGGGTAGAGGGTCTACGCAGCCACTACGCAGAGCTAGTAAGAAGCGTAGCGGCTCTACGCGTGAGAGTCGGTGACTGTGGCGTAGAGGAGTAGAGGGTCTACGCAGGCACTCCGCAGAGCTAATAGGAAAGCGTAGCGGCTCTACGCGTGAGAGTCGGTGACTGTGGCGTAGAGGAGTAGAGGGTCTACGCAGGCACTCCGCAGAGCTAATAGGAAAGCGTAGCGGCTCTACGCGTGAGAGTCGGTGACTGTGGCGTAGAGGAGTAGAGGGTCTACGCAGCCACTCCGCAGAGCTAGTAGGAAAGCGTAGCGGCTCTACGCGTGAGAGTCGGTGACTGTGGCGTAGAGGAGTAGAGGGTCTACGCAGCCACTCCGCAGAGCTAGTAGGAAAGCGTAGCGGCTCTACGCGTGAGAGTCGGTGACTGTGGCGTAGAGGAGTAGAGGGTCTACGCAGCCACTCCGCATAGCTAGTAGGAAAGCGTAGCGGCTCTACGCGTGAGAGTCGGTGACTGTGGCGTAGAGAAGTAGAGGGTCTACGCAGGCACTCCACAGAGCTACTAGGAAAGCGTAGCGGCTATTATATCTACTCTTAGCCGGTGGTTGCGCCACTGTTTTCGCCAAATTTTATACAATTTAATAGAGTGTGCCTCTTGCTAAATAAATTAAGGCGATAATGAGGTGATCAATAATAATTTTCTGAAATTTTGCACATTAATTAATTCCATAAATCCAGAAAGCGGACAATGTGCATAGTGTTTGATTTGATAAGATTTACGAAAATGTTTATTCCAAAATGGCTTATAGCTAAAAGTAAATCACGACCGCTGTAGTCAAAAGTGAAACAAAAACCTTATTCATTAAAAATCTTCATGAAACAAGCTTCGTCTAATGACTAACCCATTTTAGATCTTTTTGTTTTTTCGTTGAGTAATCCATGTCCAAAATTATTGTATAAAACGAGAAAAAAATTCTAACTTTCGGACCTTATGACTTAGAAACCAAACACAATTTTACAATGCCAATGGTCATCAGACATCTAGTTCGAATAAATAAAGCTGTTTTGAGTACACATTTGGATCTCTGACAATAAATATGCGCAGGATCTTCTTTCCACGTTTGTATGGGATATGAGCGGAAAGGCCGACCTTAAGGATGTTCCGACCCATACAATGTTTTTTTTACACAGAACGCAAAAAGTATTGCACTTTAAGGCACAAATTCGTCAAAAATATTAAATATAGCCATAGTAGTTGCAGCCAAAACATATTCACAATTTCTGGTTTAATGGTTTCGTTGTAATTGCCGATTAGAAGTTTTACACCGTTAGATGGCGCTGTTAAATAAAAATCGTATTTAAATAAATTGTAACAAAACCAATAATCCTGAAATTGTGAAATTGTTTTCGCTGCAAGTAATATGACTATATTAAACTTTTATTATTAATTCGTGGCTTAAAGTGCAGTACTTTTTGCGTTATGTGTGCAAACAACTTTATATGGGTCGGAACAGCCTTAAGGTGGCCCATCCCGCTCATCTCCCCATACAAAACGGGAAAGAAGATCACGCCCATATTTCTTGTCAGAGATCCAAAATTTTGCTCAAAATAGCTTTATTTGATCGAACTAGATGTCTGATGACCATTGGCATTGTAAAATTGTGTTTGGTTTCTACGTTATAAGGTCCGAAAGTTCGAATTTTTCGCGCGTTTTATACAATAACTTTGGAGGTGGATTACGCAATGATAAAGTAAGAACATCGTAAAAAGATTAGTCATCAGACATAGCTTCTTTAATCAAAATGTATGATCTATTTGGTTTTTGTTAGATTTTCGACTACAGCGGTCGTGGTTTACTTTTAGCTATAAGTCGTTTTGAAAATAAAATTTTCGTAAATCTTACCAAATCATACATTATGCACATTGTTTTTTTTGTGGACATGTTGCATCTTCCTCATCACGGAGCCCGTCTTATTCTTTGAAACAGAGAAGGTCCCAGAGCGCAACAGCACGGTTTTGTACCGTGCCCGCGAATGAGTTGGGCCCGCCGGGTTGGGCCACCTTAACGGGGAAAATTTCAGAAAAAAAATCTTAATTTGGCTAAGGAATTGTATGGAACCTGATCACCTCGTTATCCTCTTAATTGGAATACTCATTGGAAGTATCCTACGAAACAAGTCGTTTCGAAGGAATAAATACGGGGCCCATTCTCTTTTTATCTTATTTGGTAATTATAAACTTTTAATTCATACAAAAAAAAATAGGAAAATATCTGCGATGGACTTATTTATATTTCTCTTGAAGACTTTGTTAAAAAGTTTACCGGTGTCCCTTGAGTCCGAACGGAATACCAAATATTCAACATTTAAGTTTTGAGCTGCTAGTTCCAGTTGTTACCTAAACTGGCGTACGGAACTTCGAAGTTCCGTAAAAACGTCAAACTTCATACAAGTTTTTACTAGATACTCTGTGGTTTTACTTATTCAAGCTATCAAAGTCAAACTCGGACTTCCGATTTGTGTGAAAACGCGGAGTCGGCCTAAACGGCAACGTTGAGTAGGCTGTCAAATCAAACTCGGACTCGCGAATGATAGTTCGCTTAACGCCCTCTGCGCGCGCTCTTCAATCTCTCCATACGTTTGAAAAAGCCAGTCGATCGGCTTGCCGTCAACGCCAATTTAGGTGACAGCTGGGACTACGGGCTCTGATAAGTATACTTTTCCACAATGTTTGCAATTTGGAATGTATTTCAGCTATATTTACATGACAGTAAATAATAATATACAACTATTGTGTTTCGAGAATGATATATTGAATAACAATTTACATTTCATTGTCTTTGGCTAGCGATCAAATTATTGCTTTCTAAATTCTGATGCGATAAATAAATACGATTTTTAATCTTATTGGAAAAACATTTCAATTAAAAAAATACAGACGATAAATTATCAGAAGTCTAATTTGGACTTCCTCATATAACTGGACAAGCATTGCTGATACCACAATCCTTAACCCATTGAAACCATAACCTCTCGCATGAAAGGCAAGTCCTCTGGCCCCTACACTACGAGGCGTATCTGCCTAAGCTCTTTCATACCCTCATTCATAAGTTAATAAGCTGCCAAGGTAAGCATTGTCCTTACAATTTAGAATCCTTTGTTGTCATGTAGATAATATCTATTCATTTGTGTGAAATTCTGAACCTGTTACCAATTAAATAATAGCTCCGCTCCCTTGCCTAGGATATTAAATTAGCCACAAGGGTATACGATCCCCTTTTACATGCAATTTTAATCGGCACAAAGGTTACGGCTTATAGTTCACTAGGGCAACGCGTTTTCATACAAAACTATGCCTTATTCCTAAACCAGAAGGTTCTCATTCGCTCGAGACATCTCAGCCGTTACGACACCCGCATTTACATCGCACGATGCAGGCACTAGAGTCGAGAATACAGTTTATTTGTAGACTATGACGTCAGCGGCGAGCGAGAGGCGAGATGTGCAGCTCTCTTTCTCTGTGACGTCACGGGGGTGGGAGCGGGACGCATCGTTGTGTCCCTTTCGCGCACGAAAGAGGGTATCGGTCGGTAAGTTTTACAGTGGGCCTCGGCGTAATGTAGGATTTAAGGGCGGTTTCACACTGGAGGGGGTATTTAAAAAACGTATTAAACGATTATTATTTAGAACCATTTTTAAATTCCATTGGGAATTATAATTTGAATAAGATTCTTGATTTTAACGATAGACTTGAATCACTACACTGAGAAAAATATGACAACTGTATTTTGCTTAAATGTTAGCGAGTGCCATTAACCAAATTTATTAGTGTAAACTAAAAAAATAAGTGTTATCAGAACAAACATTTAGTGGCTATATAATTAAGTTTAATTTAGACATAAAGAAAGGGTACTTAGTTACAAAGACAATAATTGTCAAGGACTTGAATAATATAGCGTTTTGCAATATGTCTTCATTATAACCTTAACCCAACCTAACCTAACATATTTGAATTTTAACTAGAAACCTTTTAGTCACTGGGGGCCATATAGATATAGACCTAGCCCATATAGACCTAGCATAGCGCGCTGTGCTAACCAGACGAACAAGCGTGGGAGTGAGACGTCAACTCAAGTACCACTACCGCGAGTTAGAGGGAGATGGAACACATCGGCCCGATGAGGCAACTTCTGAAATCGTTATCAATACATTGGAGTCGCGCTAATTGAATGTGAAATTTGTTTTTGTGAAATCTGTGCATTTACAGAATGTGAACGAGAGTAAAAACCCGGACAAAAACCATTTTTTGATGGTAAATAAGGTGTAACCCACTGGTTAATTTAATTTATATGATTGCATTAGTAACTTTGTTAGTTGTTAGCAGTTTAAACTGAGGGTTGCTGTTTCTAGTGTTCTTTGTTCTTTGCCTTAATCTGTTCTACCGAGGAATTGTTTGGCAGTAGCATTTAGATCTAAGTGTGTATTTCATAATTGTGGATGGAAAAATATGTTATGTAAACCCGTGAAGTTTCTTTGCGGGTTCTTCTTTACTGGGTTGATCGAATCCGCGGATAGTTGTGACGTAACTTAGTGTAGTTTGACTACCAAAAAGTTTAAACAAATGAAATGAAATGAGAAGTAATATGGCTAAAGATAATTGAATTCCCGTACACAATTTATCAGTTTGCTATCAGATTGGGGTGCAGCACGTATAGTCCCACATATATCATTTTGCACCTGGCTGGGGGCACCACTGTCGTCTTACGGTTACCACAGGAAATCAAATCCCCCATTTATGGGCGAAAATTTGACAACCTACCTCTAAAATAAACTCAGCCTACAGGGAATAAATAGTGGGTAACTCGATGGTATGGCTACACTTGCCTGAGACGGCAAAAGCACGCTCAGTGACGTTTTGAAATGGGATTATGGCCCATTTCTTTCCTTTTCGTCATCGAAAATCTTTCTCACATTCAAGACAATCTCTCGAACTCCACTTTTGTACACTTGAGGCATTATTTTACGTGTTTAAAATACTGAAAATGTTCCTACAAAGACAGAGCACAGCATACGGAGAAATCTGACAGCAGAATGACGTTCAAGATGGCGACCGCTTAGTTTCGTTTTTGGCCACGCGTAAAATGACCTATGCGGGACTATACACCTCATTTCGCGGTTCGTAGTCTCACTACCGTACGAATCCGGAACGAGTCGCTAGTAAATAACACGATAGGATATGAATATTTCTTATCTTTATTGGGGCTCCCCCAAAGCCGCGTCACAGCGATATACGAGGGGTGTTAATGGTTTCCCTAAAGACCCGAGCCCGTAAAGAGAATGCGGAAGCGAGCTCGCATCCCTATCTGTAGAGACAGAAAGTCCAGTGTGAAAGCTCCCGCCCTCGGCACAGATAATTCTAGCTCGCGGCGCCGCGGCGGCGGCTGCTTCTCAGCCTTCGGTCTATTTATAGAATGGGCGGGGCGGTACGGTGTCGCCAGGGTATCATAGCCATGGACTCACTAAAGCCTCACTAATAGACATTTATTCCATCGCTATTACTACTTAATACTACTTTTAAAGGCGGTATACTCTGAAAAAAATTAGGTGTACCTGTTCTCTGTTTTAGCACAGTTAAAATTCAATGATTTATGGTAAAGTATTTCTAATTATTATTAATGTATTACGGTCAGTATCTAAAAATTTGCCAAACCAGTTCATATTAAACAGTTATTTTAACCGATTGCACAGTACCGCTTGATAAAATAACAAATGTGACGGATCAGATGATTTTGAAACACTTATCTTACCCGATTGAACATTGCGGCTGACTTCAAATCAGGCACGCAACTGTCCAGTTTCAAGAGGTACATGAATTTTAACAGATTTGACAGTACCTTTTTACAGAATATAAGATGTAAGTAATAATGGAATACATTCTAAAGTTAGAAAGCGTTTTCACACATTTAGGGAAACAATAAGAGAAGACAGCCATTGCACACAGTTAAAAAACAATTAAAAGATACATTTTTCAAACATGTCTAACGACCGCAGTAACCTCTAAAGTATCATTAAAAGATACAGTTTTTTTATTTAAAGCGCGGCATATGGCGTACGCCAGGACCTCTTAAGGTGCCCGACGACGCCCATGAGCTTTCGAACTTTCGAGGCTGCGAAAATTATGCCGGCCGGCATGTTTAAGGCTAACTGTTTTCACTCAGTTATGGTAACCAATTTACTTAGTTGGCTCTATTTTAACTTTTCTAGACGGTTGTTACTATCGGAATTACATTCAACTGATATATATTTTACCATGTAAGGTTATAAAGGGCATGAGAAATTAAACAAAATGGCGACAAAAAAGCATCAGCTGAATTGTACTTCATCTGTGAATCGTGTTACATATGGGCATAAAATAGAGAATTTTGTGCAGTATGTTTGTGGAAGGTGCTTCGTAGCCCTGAAATTCGCAGCAACTGCTTATTTGAGTCCATTTCTTATGAAGACTATTGAATATAGGTCAATGTATTCCTTCTCTATTCCGAGATTCTTAGTAATGAATGAAATTAATGATATATTCATGTCTGGTATAACTGTAACGAGAATAATTAGTTTAATAAGAAATGTTTATAAGTAAGTCAGATAATGTACTCGTAAAGACACACAAAGTTAACTGACGGATGAGACCAATATTGTTTTCAATAGGGCAAATGAACTGAAATAATTTTTTTGATTAAAAAATATCGTTACATGTAGCCATGCAGCTTTAAAATATTGAGGGGAAGTTATGTTTAAAGTGTTACATTGAAATCGTGAGAAAAATTATAAATATTATGGTGGTCAAAGAATTATGGAGTAGGTCACCTTTTATTTACCCGAAAAAAATATATTCATCCTAGTTATTGCACCCGTTTCACCTCATAATCACCAAATGCATGGCCTAAAACATGCTTTCTTTAAGTAAAATACTGCTCACGATACCCAAAGGTAGACTGGTAGATAATTTCGCCGGCATGAAGTTGTACATTTTGCCCTAATTTTGAGTGCCGTAAGCATATATAAATAAATAAATAAATAAATAAAAATATAAATACATATATAAGTGCTTTCTTTAACTAAGATTAGAGAATGAAAAGATGGTTGAAGAGTCAATGAAAATTAATCCTTGTATTCCACCCAGTTCAAAGCAGTCTTCGTCAGTTCAGCTCATAAAAGGACGATCTTGACATGGCACATAACTCCTTTGAAAATAGGTGTGTTGGGCTAATATCCTACCAGCAGATGTGGCATCAGCCATCCATGTACACTTACATAAAAAACAGTTTCAAAATATTTTGGCATATTCTCAACAGTATAGGAGAAGTGTCGACTTATGCTAAAGTATCTTTTTTATTTCTCTATTCCCGCGCCCTCGGGCTACAAACGACCTCACCAAACCCTTCTCAGTTCTTACTACATTTCCCACTTTCCACTCTACCTTTTCAACTATTCCGTGCCCTGTCCAACAAAGCGTCTAGCGATCATATATGCACAGAGCTAATTCCGTGTGGCGTTTGTACAACTGTACCCGAAATGTTTTCGTATAATGAAATTAGTTCCACCATTCACCTGGGAACGCCGTCTCTGTCACAAGGAACGTATAGCGGTCCCTGCGGTGAATGTATAATTTTAGGATACATCCTACTTCCTGCTAATATTATAAACACGAAAATGTGCGAGGATGTTTGTTACTCTGTATCGCAAAAACTACTGAACGGATTTCGATGAAACATATAGCTTATATATCAGAATAACATAGAGACTTTAATTTATATTTCTACTAATAAACCTGAAAGTTTGGGAGGATGGATAGATGTATGTTCTATATATCTTTCACGCATAAAGTGGGAAACAAATTTGGATAAAACGGAATTGTAATATAGCGTACACATCAGAATAACATATACGCAGTGAGCAGATTCGATCATTATACAGATTTTTTTAAGTCAAGCGAGCTTTTGATAATATGAAAAAATCTTGAAACTTTTTCAAAAATGTCAAATTTTTAAAAAGACAGACTTGCGAGATCTACAGCTCAGAGAGCCACCAATATACTACATAATAGTTTACCGAGCGAAGAGGAAAACTCGAGAAATTGGCCAAAATGATTTCGTATGTTCACCTCTACAGGTCGCATTTCTCAACCGATTCTCGTGAAATTTTGTAAGCATGTTCGATAATCATATGGAATTATTCAATATATAATTTTTATATATTTTTTTTCTAAATGTTCAAGAAGACCGACTTGCGAGATCTACAGCCACTAGTATTATCATAGGTATTATTAACGCATAATGAATAGTTTTTGAGGAATGAAGGATGTTTGTTACTCTTTCAGGCAAAAACTACTGAACGGATTTTGATGAAACTTTACAGTAGTATAGCCTATACATCAAGAGTAAGAGATGGATTATCATTTATAAAGGTGTTGTTTAAATTATCTAAAATAATGATAAATGTTGAGTAAGACGGAAAAAAATCCTGTAATCTGAGAACTATCTCGGCGTACTCTACATAAACTGAAAAAGATACAACAGGTCGAGCAGCTCGTAGCCTAGTGGCGCGGGGACTAGACTAGCATACCAGAGGTCTGGGTTCAAATCCTCGCTCGTGCACAACTTCCTTTCTCATTCTGAGTTAGATAAGTGCATTTCGTCACGAATGCGAGAGGCTCCATGGTTCGGAATCCATGTAAAACTGTAGGTCCCCTTCCCCTCCTAGGTGGTAGGGCTTAAGCCCGTCCGTGTTGGTACCATCGTATTGGATGAAAAGATAGTTGAAGCGTGCTTATAAAGGGAAAGTCCTGGCATGGCACCTAATTCCTTCGGGAATGTTGTGTATTGGGCTAATATAATGGTAGTTACGTGATATTAGACATCCATGTCAGGTTGCATAAATAAAAAAATGAAGATAATGTATGGTAGCATTGTTTCTCCAGAACAGTTAAAAAAATCCACGACACCATATATATACTTTCTATGAGGAAGCAATAATCGCCAAAATTGTGAATAAATAAGGTCTTTAGGTTCAGCCCGGGTTAATTTCCAAAACGACATTGGCCCGAACGGAACCGGGTTCCTCAGCTAGTTCTGTTAAGAGTATAATCGAGCTCCATACAATGGCTTGTGCCCGTTTCCACAGTGAAATTCAGAAATATTTTTCCGAAAATTTTGCTTATTACCAACTACCAACTAAAAGCTACGTCTTTACGTTTTTTTTTTTATAATATATCCAAGCCTCTAAATATTTATATGAATTAAGTTATAAAAAAAATAAAAACGTACAAACGTAACTCTCAGTTGGTTTATTTAATGGGCAAAATGTCGAACAAAAAGAACCTAATTTGACTGAAGAGACGGGCACAAGCCATTGCATGGAGCTCGATCACCTCATTATCCTCTTAAGGGCGGTACCTTCGGTGAAATCGCGACTTTGTTTGCGAACTACCATTTTCCTCGTGTATTGTAACTTTAGGGTCGCCGTATTTTGCTCCAACTAACCTTCAAGTTACAAAAGCAATTCGATTTATTATGAAAGCGGAAAATATGGATATCCTGTGTGTTCTCCCATCTCGCGGACTTGTTGAATGTTATTTATTGTTGTTTGTTATATTTATGGGTTATAATTTGGATTCCTCCAAGTTTTTTACATGCCACCTGACATGGATGGCCCACAATTACCGTTATGATATTAGCCTTTGTATTGGGTTAATATCATAACGGTAGTTATTTTTAATTAATTATTAATGAATTAGTAATATTATTGAACTGGATGGAAAACACGGAACATTTTTCATTGCCGCTTCGACCATATTTTCATCCAATGCGATAGTACCAACCCGGCTTAAACCCTACCACCTAGTAGGGGAGGGGACCTACAGTTTTACGTGGATTCCGAACCATGGAGCAGCTCGCATTCGTGACGAAATGCACCTATCGAACTCGGAAACAGAAAAAAGTGGTGCCCAGTGGCACCAGCGGTGGTGAAAGTCCAAATGTCAGTGAAAATATCCTTTATTGCTTACCATTATGAGTATATCAACAGTACAGTCGAACAAAGAGTTTGGGATACACATCCGGTTGAATGAAAAGATGAACAGTCAAAATACTTTGACTTTTGGAAACAATTATAGGGTTCGGGATAGATTCAAACAGAGTTAAGGATGTCTACTAGCTACTGAGTAGTCAAAACTCTAACAAAATTGAATCAGAGGTTAGATTTAAACACCATTCATTTTTACGTTTAACCGGAAGTTGGTTGACTGTACATCAAGTACGCCGACAACCACAAGGTATCCCTGATATAGAGACCATTGAATTCCGAAGGGATGTAGGTTCTCGATGTATTCTATCGTCTTTACCATGGAGAATGATCTTTGGAGCTGCCCTCTGTCCCCTTCCTACCACTGCACAACGCGAAAAAGGCAGGGAATGCACCCATTCACTGTCGGAATTCCCAAAATAAAAACCCACCGATTCACTAGATATTTTATTTATAGGGTCGGTAAAATATGGAATGGACTCCCTGCCGAAGTTTTTCCCTCAAAGTACAGTCGAACAAAGAGTTTGGGGTACACATCCGGTTGAATGAAAAGATGAAAAGTCAAAATACTTAGACTTTTGGAAACAATTATAGTGTTGAGTATAGATTCAAACATAGTTGAGGATGTCTACTAGCTACTGAGTAAACAAAACCCTAACACAATTGAATCGGAGGTTGTATTTAAGCACCATTCATTTTTACGTTTAACCGGAAGTGTATCCTTTAACCTTTGGTTGACTGTACAACCTGAAGTCCTTTATACATGGTGTGAAGAAGCACCTGGCCGACCGGAATGGTTTTCGCAGCCCCTGTGAAAGTCCGAAAGCCCATGGGCTTCTTCGGGCGCCTTTTTGTGAGGTTCTGGCGTGCGCCGAATGCCGCGCTAAACATAAAAAAGAGGCGACCTTATTTCCATAGGTATTTTTTTAAGTATTACATGGATAGCTAATACTAGACCGATCGTCATCTTATTAGCCTATACCATACGGGAACTGGGTGCCATGCATGAACCTTCCTTATATTGCTCGGTTACATTGAAATGGATGGAAAACACGGTCAATTATCATGGCCGCTTCGATGATCGTTCATTCAGTGCGATGGTACATACGCGGGTCCAGCCATCGCCACCACATTTGAGGGACAGGGGCGATCCGTACCACGCGCAACGGTAAACAAAGACCTCAAATATTGTAACGAGCGCGCCGCGCCATCTACATATGATAGCAAAGTAATTGTAAATACTTCGGCACATCGACGCGAAAAGAATTTGCCCGCGGACCGACATTGGTCAACAGATGGCGCCACTTTCTTGTTTACACAGCGCGCTGCTTATACAATGCTGTCCTTATAAAAATATCTTCTCGCTCATACACACATAGTTCGCTCCAGCTACACAGCACCCACGTGACATGTAAAATATGACACGGCGCGTGTGGTTCCACTTCACTGCCGCGACCTGTACAGCCCCCGACGGAGCCTACCACATTTTCCGGTCGCGTCGGCGCGCATTACTACACAAATAGAAGTCGCGCGTTATCAGGCTTCGAATCTGAACCTCCGTCAGCGAGCTGTCGTCACGTCGTTTGGTGACGTCACCGGGCGACGTAAAGCCGGTCGGGTCGCCTCCTGCGTTCTTTATGATTTATTTATTTATGGCACTCAATTGAGATTGCTTTCCTTATTTAGAAACACGCTAGGTGGCGCTCCGATTAACTGGACACAAGTTATCCGAACGAAACTGTACGGTCGTGTTTTAAGGTGGGCCTTCCCACTCAAATCCCCATACAAATGTGGAAATAAGATCAAGCCCATATTTATTGTTATAGATCCATAATTTTACTCAAAATAGCTTTATTTATAGCTGGTTTCATGAAGATTTATAATCAATTTGGATTTTATTAAATTTTATACTACAGCGGTCGTGATTTACTTTTAGCTATAAGTCGTTTTGAAATTAAAATTTTCGTAAATCTTACCAAATCAAACACTATGCTCATTGTCTTCTTTGCGGACATGTTGGATCCTCCTCATCACGGAGCCTGTCTTTTTCTTTGAAACAGAGAAGGTCCCAGAGCGCGTTAGAACGGTTTTGTACCGTTCCCGCGAATGAGGTAGTCCCGCCGGGAAGGGCCACCTTAATAATAAACATGGCAGGTAAATGCGTCCTCCGATCAAATGTATTTACGCTTTCCGAATGAAACTGTACGGTTGTGTATTTATTAAGTAACATGGAAGGTGGTGCACCGATCAATTGCAAGTTATCCGAACGTAGCTGAACGGTCTTGTATTTATTTATAAATATGAAACATGGTACTCCGATTAACTGCACATAAGTTATCTGAACGAAACTGTCCGGTCGTATATTAATTTAGAAATATGAATGGTGGTGCTCCGATTAACTGCACATATGTTATCCGAACGATACTGTCGTATATTATTTTTAGATATGGTAGGCGATGCTCCGATTAAATAGGCATAGTTTATACGAATAAAAACTGCACGGTCGTGTATTATTTATAGAGATACCATATTCTCCATGTTACGTCCAAAGTACGCGATGCTACATATAACGCTTTGACGTGGGCTAAGAACGCGTCCTGTTTGGCCAGGCCAAAAATACGGTAGAGTCCGTGCGGAAAGGGAACCGCCTCAGAGGCGCACATGTGCACATTTACCGTATTTTTAACCGACTTCAAAAAAAGGAGGAGGTTATCAATTCGTCTGTATGTTTTTTTTTTTTTTTTTGTTTTTTTTTTTTATGTTTGTTACCTCATAACTTTTTCCTGGGTGAACCGATTTTGATGATTATTTTTTTAAATGATAGCTAGTGCTTCCCAAGTGGTCCCATTTTAATTTGGTTAAGTTCTGACAATGATATCCATGAGAAAATCATAAAAGTCTTAAATTTGTATTAAGATGTGCGCGACAAATGGACGAATAACTCAATATAACGCCAACCGATTTCGGTGATTCTTTTTTTATTGGAAAGGACGTGTACAAATTAGTAAGTTTACTTCAGATTCACTAAAAATTAACAAATAAAAAAACAAATTTAACAAAAAAAAATAACCGACTTCAAAGGAAAAGCACTAAAAAGTAAAAAATAATGTTCATTTTTGTAGTTACGATTTCTGTTATTTTTTGAGTCGGTGTCAGGCAAGGTTAGGTTAGGTTAGGTTAGGTTAGGTTAGATTAGGTTAGGTTCTCTTGATTGGCGCAGCGCGTGCCCGGCTGACGCCGACTCAAAAAATAACAGAAATCGTAACTACAAAAATGAACATTATTTTTTACTTTTTAGTGCTTTTCCTTTGAAGTCGGTTATTTTTTTTGTTAAATTTGTTTTTTTTTCCTGTTGACAACACTGGCACGTCGTTATAGTATGACTGTAACCACTTGATATTTTGAGGATGTGTTAGAATATAATATTTTCAAATTCTCAGGTCTTAATAACTGTCTTAGTTCATGTTATGTAAAAATCTTAACGTTAGTTCCATTGTACGCCACGCCGGTTCTCTTTCCGCACGGATTCTACGGGCTATTTCAATTTATTTTCCAAAAAACACGAGCCCGCGCACCGCGGTCAGAATTCTGCGTTCTAGTGACCGTTGACCGCTCAAGAGTTCCAACACACACAAGCGGCGTTCAAATTCTGGCGTTCTAGTTCCGTTTGGGTCTTTGTACATGCAACATGTCACTGGAAAGTTCATCGTCCGATGAAGAATTTCTCTTGTTTTCTAAAAAGAAAATAAGTATTGGGTGCACCCAAATAACACAACGCGAGAATAACAAGGCGAATTTAGTAGTATTTTTCAGGATTTACTTAAAGATTTATTTGTTTATATATGTTTATTGCACTCAAAATTCGGGCAAAAGGTACAACTTAATGCCAGGGGCATTCTCTACCAGTCTACCTTTGGGTATCGTGAGCAGTAGTGCGAGTAGCAGTTATAGAGACAAATGAATTTACTACAACAAATATCATACACAATATACCAACTACTTATATACATATAAATATAAATATACATTAATATAAATATATAAACACTATATATAATATAGAAATAGAAACAACGATGCTATATTTATTTTCGAATGTCCAAGAATAGTTTTAATGAATTGTATAAAATTATGAAACCTGATATCGAAAAACAAAATACTAACTGGAGGAAATTTGTTTCATCAAAAGAAAGGCTAGCTGTATTTTTAAGGTATGTTTTATTATAAGTATTATAGTCTACATCACTTAAATCGTATAATAATCTCCTTTCCCTAACCAATTCAATCAACTTTTTCTTGTTTGCAGCCTCAGAAATCGCGGCGTCCAGGCGTTCCCTGTCTCGGCGGGCAAAGAACTCTTAGAACGCGACGTTTCACTTCGACCGCCGCGGTCTGACTGCCCGCCGTGTGCGTTGTTGTTATAGACTCGATACATTCTAATGAACGCCGAACGCGGAACTCGGAACTCCTGACCGCTCTCCGTGTGCGCGGGCTCGTTAAAAAAAAACAATAGGTTACAATAACACATTCTACGAGAATCTAGTTAATAAAATTATACATTGCAGCCTACAGAAGAACTAAATTCTGTGTAGTAGGCCGCATGGCATAGCACTTAGAAGTACATTAAATAGTAATGGTGAAAGCACACTGTACTACTGTCTATCGTATGTTGTCCTATGCATCCACGATTTCAATTTTCCGGATTGTCAACGTTTGACCTTACACCCTAACCGTTTCGGATAATGGTCTATCATAAATTGTTCTTTCTATATTCAAGTAGCGAGCCTCCTCTTCAGAAATATTTACAGGATTTTTTACGTCACATTTTATAGCCAAGGCAACGGATGGACTATGAATCATGTGTTTAAGTGTTAATAACATCTCTGTTTATGCATCGTCCATTTAATAGTACACTTTTGACAGAGAGAAGCGAGGTTCTATTTAGGGTTCCGTTTCCTAAAGGCAAGTGCGAGTCGGACTTGCACACGAAGGGTTCCGTACCAATGCAAATGATCTGATCTGTGAAAATTTCAACTATCTACCTGTTACGGTGACAAACGGACGGACAGGCGGACGGACAGCGGAGGCTTAGTAATACGGTCCTGTTTGCACCCTTCGGGTACGGAACCCTAAAAACCGGCCAAGTGCGAGTCGAACTCGCACACGAAGAGTTCCGTACCATCGTACAAGTTTTAACACGTTGTTTGTATGGAGCCCACCTTTAATTTTTATTATTCTAAAATTTTACCTACATACTTTGTAAAAAATTCAGCTGCCTACATATAACGGTTAATGAGATACAGCCCTGTGACAAACGGACGGACGGACAGGAGGCTTAGTAATAGGTTTCCGCTGGCACCTTTTGGGTAAGGAACCCTAAAAAGCATATGATTTACTTAAGAACGGCCCGTAAGCTATGCTCCCCATACAAACGTAGCATACTAATCATTTGGAATCCACTATTCCAATTAAATTGATATTTAATATCTAATATCAGGTAACAAATATCTGTGTCTGCATGCTTTTGTTTTTTTGAAAAAATCCAAACCGCATGAAATGAAATCAAAAAGAAAATCTTCATACGAATTTTGTTTTCTCTGTGGTTTGACCCAGAATACATTCACCGAAAAAACAAAAGACATGCAGACACAAATATTTGTAGCCTAATATTAGATACCAAATATCAAGTAAGTTGGAACGGAACGGTGGTTTTCAAATTATAAAAAGATTTACTTTACACATCGTACTTTTAAAAAGTACGATTGTATGGGAGGCGAAATTTTTCGATGCTTACGGGCCGACCTAAACTTATGGCAACATTTCCATTCCTTTCGTCCTCATTTAGTTAAGTGAAGAAGAGTCCATTACCGCCATCTTTATTAAGGCGCCGAGTTAGTTCTCTTCTCTCCGGTTTATAGCGCACTTAGCGCAATCCTTCCATCTACAGGCGCGGCGCACGCCCCTGTCAGGGCTGCTTAAAATCCAACCGACGACTCACGGAACCCTATTCACGCTGCGTTGCCCCCAGGGGCTGAACGCCGTAGCCAGGCTATTTATTTTTATAGTTTCCATAAAGCTTCTATGAACTACGATTGATCGGTATTTGATGGTCTTCGAATGGGTTTGTTTACTTTTCGGGTTCCGAAGTTCACCAGCGAATGGGTCTCTTTCGCCACGTACAGTTAAAGTTCTAATCCATGGATAAAAAATGGCCAAGTGCGAGTCGGACTCGCACACAAAGGGTTCCGTACCATCGTACAAGGTTTAACACAAAAAATCACTTTTTTGTATGGGGGCAAGCCACTTTCATTTTTGTTATTTTTTAATTTTACCTACTTGTTGTTATAGCGGCAAAATAAATACATACTCTGTGAAAATTTTTGCTGCCTATCTCAGTTCATGAGATACAGCCTTTGACAGACGGACGGACGGACGGACAGGCGGTCGGATGTCACATGCAAACATAGTCGCAAACGGAATGTGATATGCATGCATGTACAGTCGACCGTGAAACAAGGACACATTAATTGAAGAAAGAGCCCAGTAAAAAGAACTACTTTACGAATATACTGCAAGGCTGGACCCGAACCAGCAAAACATACCATTCGCAATGAGCGACGTACCTGCTTAATACGAAAAAGTATATTTACTATAGTCGTAAACGTATTTTACGTATTCTACAAAACAAGGTTTGTGTGAGTGGGAACTGACTTGACAAACGCATTTTTCCCCAGCATACTTCTTTTATTTAAAGTGGTAAATTATTAGATCCGCCGATTCGATTAACTCACTGAATATTCCGGGAGGTCACGACATTTTTGGTCACGATAAGGTAAACGGCTGAATCTTGGTTCACATGTTAGAGACCAACCCTCTGATGCTAAATATGTCGGTCTGCCCGTGCCAAGTGGTTGCGTTTTCTAGATTGGCTATATAAAATAGATGCTGGTATGTACCTGCTGATGAATATACTGATTATCTGGAAACATTGATACCTATTAATTATACAACAATAACCAGACGGTTACTTAATTAAATACTTAAATATACCTAAAGTTATGTCTGTAACCTAAATCGCCTATAATTACTAAATACAACCAAAGATTTGTTCAGTTTTTGTATTGCTAAGCAAGTATGTATTGATACTTTCATGCTTCGTCATTTTCATCCATTTACTATATCATATGTATTTTTTGTCACCATAACTACTTTTCAGGCGCCTTATATACGTAACGCAACCACATGAAACAGGCAGACTAACACATTTAGCTTTAGAGGGTTGTACTTTATCCCGTGATCCCATTTACGTTATCGTTAGCATTTTTGTTACGAAGTTTCTCGCCAGTTCTTCGCTGTGAATGCTGAACTGGCTAATGATAATATGATAAATCCGAGTGCAGGGGCCCAATTTCGGTAGGAGTGAGTTCAAGTTTGGGAGTGAGTTAACCTAAAAATAGCTTGAAAATAAATTATTTTTTTAAATAACGGAACTTTTATCTATACTTCCAACGTATATGGGATAAACCAGATTTATACCAAACTAAAATGACTTTCAAGAAGTGTGAAAACATGAACTAGTTAAAAAGGTGAGTTGATATTTAGCGAGGAATTCGAACTCCCTCTTACCTTAATGGGTGCCCAAGGAGTCCGTAGTCCCAGCTGTCATCTAAATTGGTGTTTACGGCAAACCGATCGATTGGCGTTTTCAAATGTATGGAGAAATTGAAAAGCGCGCGTAGTGGGCGTTAAGCGAACTAACATTCCGAGTTCGAGTTTGATTTGACAGCTTACTCAACGTTGCCGTAAAACGTCGACGTTGCCGTTTACGCCGTTTCCGCGTTTTCATACAAAACTCGACTTTGACAGCATGAAAAAGTAAAACCACAGATTATCTCGTAAACACTTGCATGGAGTTTGACGTTTTATGGAACTTCGAAGTTCCGTTAACGCCAGTTTAGGTGACAACTGGAACTAGCAGCTCATGTCATAACAATAAGCAATTAAGTATGAATACAATTCCTTGATGAGATTTAGACTAAAACCTAGAACCAAAAAATACTAAACTTAAATCCGGGTGTACAAAGCCCTTAGGCAAGGTTAGCACGATACAGTCCCCTTGTAATGGTATCTAAGCTTCAGACAACGGACAGTTGCCGCCTCACGTTGACACTTTTGTTATTTACATCTCATAAGCAAAAGACCATGGTGCGCTGCTTAGGCCGCTACACAAACCAAGCACTATTATTCTGTCATTCGATGCCGAAACTGTTTGCACTTGGGCAGAGGTAGCGTTCCTCAAACTGCGCGTTCCGATTTAAACTGTAATCGATTACACTGCTAAAAGCGTATACAGGCGTCCCGAATCAGATTGCACGCTCAAAGCAGTAAGCATTAACAACGATTCGGACCGTTTGTGTACGCGCTTACGGAAACAAAACAACCAAAATGGAATAAATGACGTTAATTGTAGTATTTCACCTTAAATTTGAATATAATAAATTGTTTTAAGTTGCACATGCATTTTCTACTGAGGGACATTCAACGGTTTGTGAAAAAACACGATAGACTACTCTTTAGAAACGTCAAAATGTGACACTGACAGTTCCACACACAGTGCCCTACCTTCGAAGCGTGAGCACTGTGTACGGCATTGCGTGACGCAGCGCTAACTTCATACCGTTCACGGGACGCCATTTTGAGGGCTGTGAGCGCGAATCGGACAAGTTTTGAGCCTGCTTCTGGTAACGATGGTTCTAATCGGACTACAACCTAAGAGAATATCCATTTTAAAAGCGGAGCTGAATATTAAGGAGACTATTCCTGAACAATGCCTAAATTGTTGGAATTACCAATTAATATGTAGATTTATGGTGTGATTTCATAATCAAATTAATATGGACATTTATGAAGTGATTTCATTGAGGGATTTTCGCATAAAAAGGTTGCTAAATAAATTGTGTTTTAATTTCCGATTGCCCCACACTAACCGCGATTACGCAAGTTTCCAACAGATGTCGCTCGCATCAAGCTGTATTCATTTTTTTTTTGACATGGCTAATATACTCTTTGAAGAAAAATATTGCCTTATTAAAATCACTTTAACAATATTTATATAATCACAACAAAGTATGGAGCAATGTGGAGCAATATCGCTCCATTTCGCTGGGATCATTGCCGAAAGTGTATTGGGGTTGCTCTATATTGCTCCACCTATTGCTCTTCTGTTTGACAACAGTTGCCCAGCAATTAGCGGCTCGTAGCTAAGTGGCGCGGGGACTAGCCTAGCGTACCAGAGGTCTGGGTTCAATTCCTCGCCCCGACATGCATCACTTTCTTTCTCTTTCTGAGTTCGATAAATTCGTCACGAATGCGAGCTGGTCCATGGTTCGGAAACCATGTAAAACTGTAGGTCCCCTTCCCCTACTAGGTGGTAGGGTTAAGCCCGCCCGGGTTGGTACCACCGCATTGGATGAAACTATGGTTGAAGCGGCAATAAAAAATGTTCCGTGTTTTCCATCCAGTTCAATGTAACCGTGCTCATAAAGGGAAGGTCCTGGCATGGCACCTAATTCCTTCTGGAATGTGGTGTATTGGGCTAATATCATAACGGTTGTTATGTGGTATTAGCCATCCATGTCAGGTTGCATAAAAAAATGGCCACAAAAGCTTAGATGAAAAAGAATTCCTTTTTCATCTAAGCACAAAAGTTGTTCGTGTACGGGGCACCTTTAAAATGTAAACTAGAGCCCAGGTATCGACAGCGCTTTCAGAACCATCTGTCAAACGCATACAATATTTTTGGCAGGCGATATCGCCTCCTCGATAGCGCCTACTCGATAGGGTTCGTAGTTGGGGCCCAGGCCGTATGGACCACCGCACGTGTCCTCAATACAAGATTGAACCCGGAAATGGAACGGGCTTAAGTCAACTGTGACAGACAACACAACCGTGCAAACATTGTTACGATGACCATGGAGGAAGCAACCGCCGTGGAGCAGCCAGAGAATTATTTTATTAAGACTGTCGCGAAGGCTGGGAAATATTTGAAAAGGAGAATGCCCATTGCCCCATAATATTTGGACCCCTCAAAATGTTAGTGTTTGTCTTCCAAATCAGTGTTATAATTTAGAAAATAATATAACTATTCGAGTTATGAATTTTGAAGACCAAATTCATTGCCATTTTAAAGTTATTGACAAAATGCGGTTTTGAGATTATGATTGTTTTAGATACACCAGAGATCTCAGCGTGGAACAAAATTCTCCAGTCCAAACGCAACAAAAATGGACAGTGTTTAATGTCTCTTTAATATTTCATAAGCAACAATCCTTCACATTGGTCCTAAGGATCATAATTTTACATACGTTTTACACCTTTTTCCCCCCTTACAGGATGGAATGTCATGGAGCAGGCTACCCTAACACGTCTTGTGACTCTGCGATGTTCTGTCCTTGTCACTTTCATATTGTTAGTAGGAAAAGAAGTAACTGAATGATCCCTTTTAATTATTAAACGAAAAACCGGCCGTAAAAAATGGGGATTTAGATAGTTTAATATATGTTTAAATAATAAATATAAATTATCGCATGTGTCAATAAAAGACCTGAATGATTTCTAAGGGGCCTGGAGTTGGGCATTCTCCATTAAGAAATGCTTTTTTCCATTCACCAAGACACAATTTTTCACAGCGACTGCCATTCAACTTTCCAAATCGTCTTCCAGGCCTTAACGGTTCCCTACATAAATTAATCAATAAAAAAATCACTCAGTTGTATTTTTTAATTGAGTGAATTGAATCACTGAGTTGGATTCAGAAATACCTAGTACCAGCAATAGCGATTTTCAAAATAGAAAATTCATATTAAGGAACTATTTTAAACAAATTTTATATATACATATCTCCAATTGCTACATTCTCATATCCAGTATGGTTAAAACATCGAATGAATAAACACACAGAGTTAACTGATGGATGAGATCAAAACGTTTCATACAAAATGTACTGAGATCTTATTTTTTTACACATTTTTTATCTAAATCGTAAGTACTTTAAAAATAATGATCTGAAGTTATATTTTATTTTGAATTATTTAGGAAAAGTTAAGAAAATGTATCGACAAAAAATATGTGGGTCACCCCATATGTACTATAAAAGAAGGGTGTTTGTCCGGTATTTGTATTGCCTTTCCCTTAACAATCTAGAAATACGCAGGGCCAGCATGCTTTATTTAAGGAAAACTAGAGAAATCATAAAGATTTCACAAACAAAACATTTCACATTCCTTGAGCGCGACTCCTATGTATTGATAAAGATTTGAGAAGTTGTGTCATCGGGGAGATGTGTTCCATCTCCCTCTAACTCGCGGTAGTAGTACTTGAGTTGACGTCTCACTCCCACACTTTGTTCGTCTTAATCACAGCGCGCTATGCTAGGTCTATGGGTAAAAGGCGGACCTTCCCACTCAACCCCCATACAAAAGTGGAAAGAAGATCATGCCTATATTTCTTGTCCGAGATGCAAAATGTTACTCAAAATAGCTATATTTGATCGAACTAGATGTCTGATGACCGTTGGCATTGTAAAATTGTGTTTGGTTTCTAAGTTATAAGGTCCGAAAGTTCAAATTTTTCGGTCGTTTAATACAATAACTTTGATGGTAGCTTACTCAACGATAAAATAAAATCATCTTAAAATATTTGTCATCAGACATAGCTTGTTTTATTAAGATTTATATTCAATTTGTTTTTTTTTTGACTACACCGGTCGTGGTTTACTTATATCTATAAGTCGTTTTACAATTAAAATTTTCTTAAATCTTACCAAATCAAACACTATGCGCATTGTCTGCTTTGGGGACATGTTGCATCCTCCTCATCACGGAGCCTGTCTCTTTCTTTGAGACGGAGAAGGTCCCAGAGTGCAATAGCATGGTTTTTTACCGTGCCCGCGAATGGGTTAGTCCCGCCGGGAAGGGCCACCTTAAAGACTTTTTAAAAGGGATTACCGTCTTGAAATATATACGCTTTGAAGAAGACACCGTCACGTCCCCGGTTCCGTGTGGCTCCACGTCCCTGACAGGTGGACACCGATGACGTCACAGCTGTCAACCGTTTCTATCTCCTCGTTTATCTAACAACCTTCCCTGGAGGCACGCGTCGCGGCGAATTCCACGTGTTGTATGTTTATCCACGCGAATTCGGTGGCCGTCGGTACCGTTATAAGGAAAAACCGAGAACGTTAAAAACCGGCCAAGTGCGAGTCGGGCTCCCACACGAAGGGTTCCGTAACATTATACAAGATTTGACCCAAAGAAAACAGGTTTATTGTATGGTGGCCTCCTTTATATTTTTGTTTTTGATTTTTACTATTTGTTGTCATTGCGGCAACAGAAATACAAACTCTGTAAAAATTACGGTTCATGAGATACAACCCTGTTACTGATGGATGGACGAACGGACGGACATCGGAGGTTTAGTATTAGGGTTCCGTTTGGCACCCTTAGGGTACGGAACCCTAATAAGGGCAAAACTAATACTTTTGTGTATATTATTTATTTTGCGAAACTATATTTTAAGAATTGGTTTTTAACTGTAATGTATAAGGATATTATGAAAAAATAAATCAATCAATCAATAGTTTCTCCCAAGAACGTAAAAATAAGTGGACTAGAGACACATCCGGCAACCGCGTCGCAGAGTGTTTGCTTAAAGAGGCAAACTCCATAGAACGAGCCCATTGTAATGTTGACTACGCGCACGTTTCTCTGTAATGTAAAAAGTAAACGAACTAAGATAATTTTTTTTAAACTACGTAATGAATATTCGATATTGAACGCATTTTTAACCGACTTCAAAAAAAGGAGGAGGTTCTCAATTCGTCGAAATATTTTTTTATGTGTGTTCACCGATTACTCGAAACCCCTGGACCGATTTGGAAAATTCTTTTTTTGTTCGAAAGGGTATACTTTCTAGTTGATCCCATTTTTTTATCAAAAGAAGAATCAGTGAGGCCACTTACACCCCATCACAAAAGTTTTTTTGTCCGGGTTTTTTACTCCCATTCACTAAACAATCTATAAATGCACTGGTCACCGTGCTTTCTTTAAGGAAAACTAGAGAAATAAAAAAGATTTCTCCAATTTACATTCCGTGAGCGCGACTAAAATGTACTGATAAAGATTTCAGAAGTGGTCTCATCGGGCAGATGTGTTCCATCTCCCTCTAACTGGCGGTAGCGGTACGTTGAGTTGACGTCTCACTCCCACGCTTTGTTCGTCTTGTAGGTCTATGATTTCTACGGTATTCAAAAGCGAATATCTCGTAAATTACTGGCCAGATTTTAATGAGATTTTCACCATTTAAAGATAACACGTAATACTTGACATATTCTGTTCAGCGTGTGTAATTGTATCGTTTCCTTTGTTACAGGACATCGACTATGAAGGATTCCGCTGGTTCCTGGACACATTTCTCGAGGTCTCCACACCCGATGAGCTCAGCAGGTACGTTGTTCTCAGCGAGCACACTGAAAAATGAATCAGTGAATCTATCTGTAACTGTGATAATACTCGTAACGGTAAAATAGACCCAACCAAATAAATAGGTTACTCTGAGTAAAAACCAGTTAACCTTAAACGTTAAATGTTACTGTATATTTTAATTGTTTTTTTTTAAACTTTGTGCAATAACTTTTTTCTCTGACTGTTTCCCTAACTGTGTGAAATCTGTTTCTAGCTTTAGTGTTTTTTCCATTCTTACTTACGTCTAATATTCCGTCTGCTGTACCTCTTGAAACTAAACAGTTGCACGCCTGATTTGTAGTCGATCAGTTACGATAACCGTTTCAAAATCATCTGATCTGTGACACGTGTTATTTTAACCAAGTGATACTGTACAATCGGATAGGATAAATGTTTAAAATTAACTTTTTTGACTCATCTACAGATACTTACCGTAAAACATGAATAGTCATGAGAAATACTTTACCATAAAAGACTGAATTTTAACTGTGATAAAACAGACTCCTCATATTTTTTTTTCAATGTAGCTCAGGGATGCCGGGCCTTATTGCTAATGCATGAGGTCACGTTCACGGACCCCTTCCTTTCTTTTTAGGGTTCCGTACCCAAAGGGTGAAAACGGAACCCTATTACTAAGCCTGCGCTGTCCGTCCGTCCGTCCGTTTGTCACAGGGCTGTATCTCATGAACCGTAATAGGTAGGGAGCTGAAATTTTCAGAGAGTGTGTATTTATTTTGCCCCATACAAAAAACGTGATTGTTTTGTGTTTAATCTTGTACGATAGTACGGAACCCTTCGTTGCGAGTCCGACTCGCACTTGGCCGGTTTTTCCGAATTATTTAAGTGCGTTTCGTCACGAATGTGAGCTGTTCCATGGTTCTGAATATACATCTATCAAACTAGGTATCAGGGCTAGCTCCGCCCGGGTGGGTATCATCGCATTGAAACGGTGTTCGAAGAGGCAATGAAAAATTGCAAATCCATTCCTTAGTATTTTGAATCCGGTTCAATTTAGCCGTGCTATTAACCGAAGGTTAGGTTAGGTTAGGTTAGGTTAGGTTAGGTTAGGTTAGGTTAGGTTAGGTTAGCACCTAATTCCCACAGACATGCGGTGCTTTGGTCTAATGCATGACTTTAGAATCCCAAGCTCAAACTGACCATCTGACCGAAAGCCCTTTTCGCTCTCACGTCGCCCCTTAGAGCAGAGGATACCTGTTGAGCTGACATGACGTCGCACACACACCCTTAGTCAAGAACGTTAAAACTAAATTGGCTAGACACACGCCCAGCTATCGCGTGCCGAGCTTTTGAGCAAACGGGCTAGTCATATGAGCCTGTAGTAATTCGACTACGGGCGGTACGCGAAGTTCGTCATGTTTCAATTGTTTCATTATATTCAAGCAGAAACAACATTCCACAGTTCGTAGACAACCTGTCAAAACTTAGAATGAGATGAGCACCGGACTGACCATACAAAAACCGGTTTAGTCCGGCGTAATAAAGTTAGTCCGCCCACTCTGAATACGGCTACCAGAATAAACTATATTTGTATGTATCTTTCATCTCAATCCGTTTATACGTTTTTTGCGTGAATGAGTAGAACATCCAAACTTTCGCATTTATTATTATATTAAGATTTACTTGATATGGCGCGACACAGCCATATAAAACAAGTGTGCATATAATCGTACACTGAACAAAAAAATGTGCAACTGTTCTCTGTTTCAGCACTGTTAAAATTCAGTCATTTATGGTAAAGTATTTTTCATTACAATTAATATATTACGGTAAGTATCTAGGGAAGGTCCTGGCATGGCACCTAATTTCATCGGGAATGTGGTGTATTGGGCTAATATCATATCGGTGGTTGTGTGGTATTTGCCATTCATGTCAGGTTGCATAAAAAAAATGTACGAATGACAGCATGAGCCGTCCTGTTGCAGACACCTGTTTATGTGGGGGCCCCTCTTTTGGGGCGACACCGGGCGGGTGCCCCGTCTGCCCCCCTCGAAGTCTCGCTGTCTCTGTCTACCCCCCCGAAAGGTGTGTACGTGTGACAGCACGCGCCGTCCTGTTGCAGGCACCTGTACCTGTCGTTCGTACGGCGCGACCGGCGGCCGGCGCTGCGGGAGATGGCCGCCGCCAGCTCCGCCGCCGCCTGCGCGCCGGTCACCGCGCACGCCGACCACCAGGTCGCCGCCTCCGATAGCTATAGCTCGGGGGCGCGGGGACTCGCCCTCCGTGCCAGGGGTCGTGGGCTCGAGTGCCGGGTCATGCCGGATTAGTGCATTTCGTTACGAATGCGTGCAGCTCCGTGGTTCGGAATCCATGTAAAACTGTTGGTCCTCTTCATTCATTGCTAGGTGGTAGGGTTAATCCCGCCCAGGTTGGTATCATCGCATTGAATGATCGATGAATGAAAGACGCATCATGAAGTCCTAAAAGCACAAGGTGCAAAACCCATGTCATCCAAAATACTTATTAGTACTGATTGTGTTTTTCGTGTTTTCCGTCGAGTTCTAGCCGTGCTAAAGGGAAGGTCCTGGCATGGCTCCTAGTTCCTTCGGGAACGCGTTGTATTGGACTAATGTCGTCCACGTATAAAACGTATGGTATTGTATTAGCTATCCATGTCCGTTTACATATAGGCGCACTGAATGACATATCCACTTCCTTTTTAACCGACTTCAAAAAAGGAGGAGGTTCTCAATTCGACTGTTTTTTTTTATTTTTTATATGTTTGTTACCTCAGAACTTTCGCCTGGGTGATCCGAATTTAATAATTATTTTTTTAATTGAAATCTGGTGCTTCCCGTGTGGTCCCATTTCAATTCGGTTTAGTTCTGGTAACCCATGAGAAATTCATATAAGTCTTACATTTGTATTAAGAAGTGTGCGCGTCAAATCTACGAATAACTCAATACCACGCAAACCGATTTCGATGATTCTTTTTTTATTGGAAAGGATGCGTAAAAATTTGTTAGTGTAATTCATATTCACTAAAATAACCAAATAAACAAAAATGTTAACAAAAAAAAACGACTTCAAAGAAAAAATATTCCAAAACCAATTAACTAAAAAGTAAAAAAAAGAATTACCATTTTTGTAGTTACGATTATTGTTATTTTTTGAGTCGGTGTCAGCCAAAGTAGCCAAGGTTCTCTTGACTGGCGCAGCGCGTGCCCGGCTGACGCCGATTAAAAAAATAACAATAATCGTAACTACAAAGATGTCAATTATTTTTTTACTTTTTAGTGCATGTTAATTTGTTTTGGAACACTTTTTCTTTGAAGTCGGGGGTTATTTTTTTTTTTTTTTGTTTTTGATCCGGCGTGTCGGCCAACAGGGCACCAAGCTCAGCCTGGCGTCGAAGATCCACGGCCTGGCGGAACGGCTGCAGCAGCTGGGGAAAAGCTCCAGCGACTCTGTCGACGGCAGCGACAAGAGTTCCCGCAGTCGCACAGGTAGCATTGTTTACTAGGGTTCCGTACCCAAAGGGTGAAAACGGGGCCCTATTAATAAGCCTCCGCTGCCCGTCCGTCCGTCTGCCCGTCTGTCCGTCTGTCACAGGGCTGTATCTCATGAACCGTAATAGGTAGGCAGCTGATAGCGTAATAGGGCCCCATACAACAAAGTGATTTTTTTGGGTTTAATCTTGTACGATTGGACGGAACCCTTCGTGTGCGAGTCCGACTCGCACTGGGCCGGTTTTTTGTTGTTATTTATTGTTCGTTGTTTATGTGCAACATAATTCATTGACTATGAAATATGTTGATGATTACCGTAATCTCATTGATTTGAGGTTATCCAACGACATCTACATTGAAGCATTGTAATGTTAAAAGTCCACGTGTTGTGGGACGTCTTGAGACCCTGTGTCTATGTCCAGCAGTGACGGAACCCTCGTCAAGTGAACACGATCATGCTTGACCGGTTTTCTTAATGCAAAGCGCGGCACATGGATTTAAACGTTTGTCGGAGGCTGCGAAAACCATGCCAGCGGGCCAGCCAGCTTCTTTAAATAAAGTTTGAAGGACCCCAGATCGTATTTTGCGAGAAATATACCGTGTATTCCATGGTTTGGAGAATCTTCAGAATTAATTGGTTCTTATTGGAGGAACTTGGACATAGGTGTCTGAATTCACGCTTCCGATCCCCAAAGTCTGTGCCCGTTCGGAGCACAACAAAATGAATAAGCAATGAAGTGTACGCAGGGAGCGTGCACCCGATGCTGACGGTGACGACCCACCCGAGCTACTCCAGCCACGAGCTGGGCGAGCGGCGCGCGGAGACCAGCCCCAGCCACAGCCAGATGTCGAGGAACTCGAGCCGCAAGTCCAGCAACTCGCTCCGGGTCAACCAGTCGGCGAGATACGAAGGTGCGGGTTGTGTCGTCATACATTACATATTGTTACGTGGAGTGTGCGTCCGATGCTGGCGGTGACGACCCACCCGAGCTACTCCAGCCACGAGCTGGGCGAGCGGCGCGCGGAGACCAGCCCCAGCCACAGCCAGATGTCGAGGAACTCGAGCCGCAAGTCCAGCAACTCGCTCCGGGTCAACCAGTCGGCGAGATACGAAGGTGCGGGTTGTGTCGTCATACATTACATATTGTTACGTGGAGTGTGCGTCCGATGCTGGCGGTGACGACCCACCCGAGCTACTCCAGCCACGAGCTGGGCGAGCGGCGCGCGGAGACCAGCCCCAGCCACAGCCAGATGTCGAGGAACTCGAGCCGCAAGTCCAGCAACTCGCTCCGGGTCAACCAGTCGGCGAGATACGAAGGTGCGGGTTGTGTCGTCACACATTACATATTGTTACGTGGAGCGTGCATCCGATGCTGACGGTGACGACCCACCCGAGCTACTCCAGCCACGAGCTGGGCGAGCGGCGCGCGGAGACCAGCCCCAGCCACAGCCAGATGTCGAGGAACTCGAGCCGCAAGTCCAGCAACTCGCTCCGGGTCAACCAGTCGGCGAGATACGAAGGTGCGGGTTGTGTCGTCACACATTACATATTGTTACGTGGAGCGTGCATCCGATGCTGGCGGTGACGACCCACCCGAGCTACTCCAGCCACGAGCTGGGCGAGCGGCGCGCGGAGACCAGCCCCAGCCACAGCCAGATGTCGAGGAACTCGAGCCGCAAGTCCAGCAACTCGCTCCGGGTCAACCAGTCGGCGAGATACGAATGTGCGGGTTGTGTCGTCATACATTACATATTGTTACGTGGAGTGTGCGTCCGATGCTGGCGGTGACGACCCACCCGAGCTACTCCAGGCACGAGCTGGGCGAGCGGCCCGCGGAGACCAGCCCCAGCCACAGCCAGATGTCGAGGAACTCGAGCCGCAAGTCCAGCAACTCGCTCCGGGTCAACCAGTCGGCGAGATACGAAGGTGCGGGTTGTGTCGTCATACATTACATATTGTTACGTGGAGTGTGCGCCCGATGCTGGCGGTGACGACCCACCCGAGCTACTCCAGGCACGAGCTGGGCGAGCGACGCGCGGAGGCCAGCCCCAGCCACAGCCAGATGTCGAGGAACTCAAGCCGCAAGTCCAGCAACTCGCTCCGGGTCAACCAGTCGGCGAGATACGAAGGTGCGGGTTGTGTCGTCATACATTACATATTGTTACGTGGAGTGTGCGCCCGATGCTGGCGGTGACGACCCACCCGAGCTACTCCAGGCACGAGCTGGGCGAGCGACGCGCGGAGGCCAGCCCCAGCCACAGCCAGATGTCGAGGAACTCGAGCCGCAAGTCCAGCAACTCGCTCCGGGTCAACCAGTCGGCGAGATACGAAGGTGCGGGTTGTGTCGTCATACATTACATATTGTTACGTGGAGTGTGCGCCCGATGCTGGCGGTGACGACCCACCCGAGCTACTCCAGGCACGAGCTGGGCGAGCGGCCCGCGGAGACCAGCCCCAGCCACAGCCAGATGTCGAGGAACTCGAGCCGCAAGTCCAGCAACTCGCTCCGGGTCAACCAGTCGGCGAGATACGAAGGTGCGGGTTGTGTCGTCACACATTACATATTGTTACGTGGAGTGTGCGCCCGATGCTGGCGGTGACGACCCACCCGAGCTACTCCAGCACACACGAGGAACCATCGTCATCAACAGGTTTTAGGTACATAGTTGTAGGTGTTATCGATATCTGGAACAATTTACTATAATGCTATCTTAACCAAGATCCTAGCGAAGGAAGTTAGGAATAATTATGTAAAATAATAACAGATTCAAATAATGTCGCCTGTGTGTGCAGACTTCAAGCAGCTGGTGCGACGCACGTCAGCTATGGACGTGGCGGCGGCGCGCGTCTCCCTGAAGGACATCGTGTGCTACCTCTCGCTGCTGGAGGCTGGTCGGCCCGAGGATAAGCTGGAATGTGAGCATATACAATAATTGCTATAAACAATAATGCACTTTCTACGCCGGTAGAATCTTGACGCCATATCTTTTGTACGATGTATATCAAATTTAATAATTTAAAAATAGGTTTGTCAAATTAGGGTACATTAAAAGAGGCGTTTTATTTGTACTTACGATAAAATAACGAGAGGCTCGCACAGGAATAAGAAAAGAAATCCCTATATTTTTCTAAGTGGCAAAAAAAATATTTCAAAACGAGCCAAAGATGTTTTTGCTCTGAACATGGATCGTTTGGCGAAAAATTTTGTCAATAAACATCCATAAAATTATAAGCATTCAGTTAATATTTAAACTAACTCAAAGTTTTTAAAATATCCAATTCATATGGAAAGTAAAAGCGTTTGATATAGACAAATATCAAAAGCTCAGCATTGAAAGCGTTGACAGGTCACTGATTTAAAATCCCTTTATAATGCTTGCAGTATTATCCACGGAGATTTGTTCGATGTTATCAATGAATATAAGTTGAAAATAGAATATCCTTTTATTATTGGAGATATTATTACTATAAACCAACACATCCGCCAAAAGAATCCTGACGCAGTTATGGGACAAACTGAAAAGATTTAACCAATCCAATGTTGCTATAGTCATGTTCCGGCTCTATGACACTGACGGGAATGGAGTCCTGGACACCAACGAGATGGACTGCATCGTCAACCAGATGATGACGGTCGCAGAATACCTCGGTTGGGACGTCTCCGAGCTTCGACCGGTCAGTATTTATGCGATCATTTATTTTCCTATTTTTATCGGTTATAGTTTCGCACACTTTTAATTCATATGAAATCACTATATACTTATTTAGGACAATTTCTTTGTTTGTCGTATTTTCTACGTCTTGTAGATACTTAGTCATCACCTGAGCCAAAACGTAGCCACCTTAGCCATAACAATGAAGAGCAGTCGCCTGCAGAGTTTATTTAGGACAATTTCTTTGTTTGTCGTATTTTCTACGTCTTGTAGATACTTAGTCATCACCTGAGCCAAAACGTAGCCACCTTAGCCATAACAATGAAGAGCAGTCGCCTGCAGAGTTTACATTTCGAAAGCGTACCTTAAATAGGTTCCACTACTGAGTATGTTATTGAAATAGGTTAGTCATAAATAGATCGGTGAAAAAATTTTGCCAAACGTAGAAAGACAAACTGTCCAATTTTAATCTTAAATAAAATATCTCATGTTTAACGCAATTAAATCGTAAGCTGAAATAAATATCAAACTACATTAGCATAATGGCTCTAGACATTCAATTTAGTTTTTCCTCTCAAAGGAATGCATAATTGATAATACTATTTTACATTTTCCAGATTCTTCAAGATATGATGGTGGAGATAGATTACGATTCTGATGGTACTGTCTCACTAGACGAATGGAAGCGAGGAGGGTGAGCTAATTCATTTATTTATTTATTTATTATTTATTTATTCTCCGTATTTATAAATACGGAGTTTCCAATTGTATTTTGCTTATTGTTAATGTATGATTGTATTCACTTAGGTTACTTACTTCTTCGATTAGTGCCATGAGTGACAGTCTAGTGACCAGCCAAGTTTCAGGAGTGGCATGCACTTGAACATTGCCAATATTACATATTACACAATCTTCTTGATCAATGATCTCTTGGTAGTGGCATTAAAGATTTTCAGCTTGAAATACTTTACAATCAATACTAGTTGCGATTCACTCAATCCATATCTAGTACTAGAGATGCCCATAGCTTTGCTTAAAAATCTCATATCTTTAGCTTTAACCCCTCTAAATGTTGCCAGGATGACGACGATTCCACTGCTGGTACTGCTAGGGCTAGACACCAACGTGAAGGAGGATGGTGAGCACGCTTGGAGACTGAAGCACTTCTCGAGACCGGCCTACTGCAATCTTTGCCTCAACATGCTGGTTGGACTTGGGAAGAAGGGGCTCTGCTGTATATGTAAGTGCCATTTCATTCTTGCTGCTGTATATGCAAGTGCCACCATATACTTGGTAACGATCGGTGCATGCCACTTACAAGATGGTAATTTAGCCGAATCCAAATATGAGTTCATTTGAGCCTTGTACTAAATCAGAGGAATCAGGATTTTATTTAAAAAATATTTACACCCTGTCGCTAATCTGACTCTTCAAAATCAGAAAATCTTTGCAAGATTTTTTGGGATATTCCTTTCACATTCGCATACATATCATAATAATCTCTAAGAATAGAAAAAATAAGAAGCTTATATTGTTTTCTTATATTAGCTGACTTTTTTTAACAGAAGCACGATGCCGAACTCGATTGGTTTTCATTTAGTATGAGCATACATATAGACCGTGGAATTACTCTGCAAACAGCCCCTTTGTATCAGTTTTGATTGCCATAAGTTCAAATAGATATTCTGTTTCGTAATGTTGTTAAGCATCCAAACATTCATCATGAGACTTATGGTTTTCGGGCTGTATACAGCCCTCCTTATTCAAAAGACTGTAACTACATATTAGGCACACATGTTTTAACCGCCTTTTGAATAAGGAGGGCAGTATAAGCAAAACCTATTCTTTCTGCGGCCACCACAGTTGCCGCCTGCTAGTTCAGCAGGTGCCTGCCTCCACTATATCCATGTACATTCCGATCGTCTCTCACCACTGTTCCGTTGTTGCAGTCTTCAAGTTCACGGTGCACGAGCGCTGCGTGCAGCGCGCGCCTGCCTCCTGCATCGCCACTTACTCCAAGTCGAGACGCGCCGCGCCCATCCTCTCTCACCACTGTTCCGTTGTTGCAGTCTGCAAGTTCACGGTGCACGAGCGCTGCGTGCAGCGCGCGCCTGCCTCCTGCATCGCCACTTACTCCAAGTCGAGACGCGCCGCGCCCATCCTCTCTCACCACTGTTCCGTTGTTGCAGTCTGCAAGTTCACGGTGCACGAGCGCTGCGTGCAGCGCGCGCCTGCCGCCTGCATCGCCACTTACTCCAAGTCGAGACGCGCCGCGCCCATCCTCTCTCACCACTGTTCCGTTGTTGCAGTCTGCAAGTTCACGGTGCACGAGCGCTGCGTGCAGCGCGCGCCTGCCTCCTGCATCGCCACTTACTCCAAGTCGAGACGCGCCGCGCCCATCCTCTCTCACCACTGTTCCGTTGTTGCAGTCTGCAAGTTCACGGTGCACGAGCGCTGCGTGCAGCGCGCGCCTGCCTCCTGCATCGCCACTTACTCCAAGTCGAGACGCGCCGCGCCCATCCTCTCTCACCACTGTTCCGTTGTTGCAGTCTGCAAGTTCACGGTGCACGAGTGCTGCGTGCAGCGCGCGCCTGCCTCCTGCATCGCCACTTACTCCAAGTCGAGACGCGCCGCGCCCATCCTCTCTCACCACTGTTCCGTTGTTGCAGTCTGCAAGTTCACGGTGCACGAGCGCTGCGTGCAGCGCGCGCCTGCCTCCTGCATCGCCACTTACTCCAAGTCGAGACGCGCCGCGCCCATCCTCTCTCACCACTGTTCCGTTGTTGCAGTCTGCAAGTTCACGGTGCACGAGCGCTGCGTGCAGCGCGCGCCTGCCTCCTGCATCGCCACTTACTCCAAGTCGAGACGCGCCGCGCCCATCCTCTCTCACCACTGTTCCGTTGTTGCAGTCTGCAAGTTCACGGTGCACGAGCGCTGCGTGCAGCGCGCGCCTGCCTCCTGCATCGCCACTTACTCCAAGTCGAGACGCGCCGCGCCCATCCTCTCTCACCACTGTTCCGTTGTTGCAGTCTGCAAGTTCACGGTGCACGAGCGCTGCGTGCAGCGCGCGCCTGCCTCCTGCATCGCCACTTACTCCAAGTCGAGACGCGCAGCGCCCATCCTCTCTCACCACTGTTCCGTTGTTGCAGTCTGCAAGTTCACGGTGCACGAGTGCTGCGTGCAGCGCGCGCCTGCCTCCTGCATCGCCACTTACTCTAAGTCGAGACGCGCCGCGCCCATCCTCTCTCACCACTGTTCCGTTGTTGCAGTCTGCAAGTTCACGGTGCACGAGCGCTGCGTGCAGCGCGCGCCTGCCTCCTGCATCGCCACTTACTCCAAGTCGAGACGCGCAGCGCCCATCCTCTCTCACCACTGTTCCGTTGTTGCAGTCTGCAAGTTCACGGTGCACGAGTGCTGCGTGCAGCGCGCGCCTGCCTCCTGCATCGCCACTTACTCTAAGTCGAGACGCGCCGCGCCCATCCTCTCTCACCACTGTTCCGTTGTTGCAGTCTGCAAGTTCACGGTGCACGAGCGCTGCGTGCAGCGCGCGCCTGCCTCCTGCATCGCCACTTACTCCAAGTCGAGACGCGCAGCGCCCATCCTCTCTCACCACTGTTCCGTTGTTGCAGTCTGCAAGTTCACGGTGCACGAGTGCTGCGTGCAGCGCGCGCCTGCCTCCTGCATCGCCACTTACTCCAAGTCGAGACGCGCCGCGCCCATCCTCTCTCACCACTGTTCCGTTGTTGCAGTCTGCAAGTTCACGGTGCACGAGTGCTGCGTGCAGCGCGCGCCTGCCTCCTGCATCGCCACTTACTCCAAGTCGAGACGCGCCGCGCCCATCCTCTCTCACCACTGTTCCGTTGTTGCAGTCTGCAAGTTCACGGTGCACGAGCGCTGCGTGCAGCGCGCGCCTGCCTCCTGCATCGCCACTTACTCCAAGTCGAGACGCGCCGCGCCCATCCTCTCTCACCACTGTTCCGTTGTTGCAGTCTGCAAGTTCACGGTGCACGAGCGCTGCGTGCAGCGCGCGCCTGCCTCCTGCATCGCCACTTACTCCAAGTCGAGACGCGCCGCGCCCATCCTCTCTCACCACTGTTCCGTTGTTGCAGTCTGCAAGTTCACGGTGCACGAGCGCTGCGTGCAGCGCGCGCCTGCCTCCTGCATCGCCACTTACTCCAAGTCGAGACGCGCCGCGCCCATCCTCTCTCACCACTGTTCCGTTGTTGCAGTCTGCAAGTTCACGGTGCACGAGCGCTGCGTGCAGCGCGCGCCTGCCTCCTGCATCGCCACTTACTCCAAGTCGAGACGCGCCGCGCCCATCCTCTCTCACCACTGTTCCGTTGTTGCAGTCTGCAAGTTCACGGTGCACAAGCGCTGCGTGCAGCGCGCGCCTGCCTCCTGCATCGCCACTTACTCCAAGTCGAGACGCGCCGCGCCCATCCTCTCTCACCACTGTTCCGTTGTTGCAGTCTGCAAGTTCACGGTGCACGAGCGCTGCGTGCAGCGCGCGCCTGCCTCCTGCATCGCCACTTACTCCAAGTCGAGACGCGCAGCGCCCATCCTCTCTCACCACTGTTCCGTTGTTGCAGTCTGCAAGTTCACGGTGCACGAGTGCTGCGTGCAGCGCGCGCCTGCCTCCTGCATCGCCACTTACTCTAAGTCGAGACGCGCCGCGCCCATCCTCTCTCACCACTGTTCCGTTGTTGCAGTCTGCAAGTTCACGGTGCACGAGCGCTGCGTGCAGCGCGCGCCTGCCTCCTGCATCGCCACTTACTCCAAGTCGAGACGCGCAGCGCCCATCCTCTCTCACCACTGTTCCGTTGTTGCAGTCTGCAAGTTCACGGTGCACGAGTGCTGCGTGCAGCGCGCGCCTGCCTCCTGCATCGCCACTTACTCTAAGTCGAGACGCGCCGCGCCCATCCTCTCTCACCACTGTTCCGTTGTTGCAGTCTGCAAGTTCACGGTGCACGAGTGCTGCGTGCAGCGCGCGCCTGCCTCCTGCATCGCCACTTACTCTAAGTCGAGACGCGCCGCGCCCATCCTCTCTCACCACTGTTCCGTTGTTGCAGTCTGCAAGTTCACGGTGCACGAGCGCTGCGTGCAGCGCGCGCCTGCCTCCTGCATCGCCACTTACTCCAAGTCGAGACGCGCCGCGCCCATCCTCTCTCACCACTGTTCCGTTGTTGCAGTCTGCAAGTTCACGGTGCACGAGCGCTGCGTGCAGCGCGCGCCTGCCTCCTGCATCGCCACTTACTCCAAGTCGAGACGCGCCGCGCCCATCCTCTCTCACCACTGTTCCGTTGTTGCAGTCTGCAAGTTCACGGTGCACGAGCGCTGCGTGCAGCGCGCGCCTGCCTCCTGCATCGCCACTTACTCCAAGTCGAGACGCGCCGCGCCCATCCTCTCTCACCACTGTTCCGTTGTTGCAGTCTGCAAGTTCACGGTGCACGAGCGCTGCGTGCAGCGCGCGCCTGCCTCCTGCATCGCCACTTACTCCAAGTCGAGACGCGCCGCGCCCATCCTCTCTCACCACTGGGTCGAAGGTAGGCCTGCGTGTGCATTGATCAAATGCTAGATTATCCAATCATATTGTCATCATCACTCTTCTTAATTCTTTGTAGCGCCGCTTGACGAGAAAACACATTTATGTAACTTGGTAGGGACTTGTATTATGAAGTTATGATACTTTGAAAGTTCTAATATAATTTTGATGAACGTATGAGTATTTTGAACCTGCGACAAAAGTAAGGGCTAATAATGAAAGTAAGAGTATGAAGTATTCAATTGTTTACTATGATTCCCTTCAATTGAGTATCGTTGTTCAAATCACATTAAATTGCTTGCGAGAAAAGTCAGAGCGAAAATTTAGGACTTTTCATTAATCATTTTTAAGTTCTTAATTCCAATTTGCATTAGTATTATGAAGTTATACCCTTTCGTTCAAACTCCATTCATCATGCATACATACTCGGTAATACCGCAAGGTGCTCTGCTAGGTCCATTACTTAACAATTCATAATTAGATATAATTTTCATGCACACAAAATATTTAATGTACCCCAATCGCCAAGTTTACAAAAAAACCTTTTTTCACTATATTGAATTGTGTAAAAAAACATACAATTATAGATTTTTTATTGTTAAATATATAGCATGGGAAAGGGTCTGGAGATCAGCGGAAGAAACACTTCATACATTATAATTTTTAATTATCTTTAAAAAGTTAGAGAACAAAATATTTATAATGAAAGAAAAGACTGCATGGTGTAATTGCAGGTAACTGTCATGGCAAGTGCGCGCGGTGTCGGAAGAAGATCAAAGGCTACAATGGCATCACAGGGCTGCACTGCCGTTGGTGTCACATTACGGTACCTACATATCAATCAATGATAACCCTCTTAAATTATTAATCTTTTGAGATGGTAAAATTTTGTCGTTGCTCTCTCTTGGGATAATAATAACCTGGAAGTTAAAAGTAACACTATTGCAACAGGAATTAATGTGTACCTACTCAACAGAAAAAACAAGCAGACATAGAATTTTCCCAAATAAACACGTAAGACAGCACACAATTCATCAAAATATTACAAAACATTACGATTGATAGATTTTGATCTTATTTTCACCTCGAGTACTTACTTGCTTACTTTCGAGTACGATGTTTCCTCCCTATCGATGGAGTCGCCATCAAGATCGGCTCTGTGATCTGAAGTAGCGTTTGACAGCCCGGCATGTCAAACTGCATCTGGCGCGCGTCGGCTGCCAACATTGTAGCAGTCGGTAGGTCCCGGTTAGTTCGCAAATTCGGCTGGATGGTAACTTGCTAAGGTAGATTTCCGTGCACCATAGCTGACGGTTTCAGCTGGTACTAACAGGATCTTGCGTATTTTGCGGTCTTTATTGATAAGAGTCTAATGCTGTCGTCACTGATGAAGTTCGCATATCTAGCGATCTCAATGAGACACCAAACCAAGCGCGACATGTACCATTCATTGAGTTTTAGAATGGATGCTTTGCCGAACCGAATCTAGTGGTTACTCGCGCTTTTCATTACATTTTCACAGATTACTGACTTTTGGAATAAATTATTCTTTACACTCTTCATTTTCGGATAACCTTGTATCTATATTTTGTTCTTTATTTTCAATTAATCGTTAAAAACATCCCTGTTACTTGACATTCGTCTTCAATGTTGACTAGGAATATGAAATCTCGAGTATTTGTGAGCGAATCTAGAAAAAGTTCGCCGTAATAAAAATGTTTGTGGCAGCTATTTGATCCGTCTGCCTAATACAGCATGAGTTTCACAGTAAGTATTATATTTTGTTCACACCCGGAGAATGGAGTGGTATAATATCCTTGACTAACCTCAGCATTGAAGCGATCTTAAACATAAGTTTAACAATTCTTAATATCAAGAATTCAATGTAATTCCAATAAGGCCTGTTGTGGCACCTTACTAAAGATTTTCGGGCTCATGGGCTGGTCTCGTAACTCATAAATATTATGTTGCTGAGTTCTCTTCACTTGCGAATATTGATATTGAATATTGTCTCAGTCATAGAGTTGATCACTTCTTCTTCTTCAGCCTCTTGTTGTCCACTGCTGGACGTAGGCCTCCCCCAAACTTCGCCAAGTTGTGCGGTTTTTCTTCGCCAGTTGTCACCTGATGTCTGTCGTACCTATAGCGTCTGACCAACGTGCTGGCGGTTTGCCGACACTTTTTTTCTCTGTGTAGGGTCGCCACATCAAAATCACTGGGGTTGATCATACCAGGCATATAATACCAATAATGTATGCTTGTCCATGCAACATGTTAGTTAATGATACAAATACGATGTTATGCTGTAGCTGCACAACCGCTGCGTGGGCGGAGCGGGCGGCGCGTGTTCGCTGGGTGCACACGCGAAACACATCCTGCCGCCTACCGCCATCCGCCCGCTCGTACTCGACAGGCAGCGCTCCTTGCCGCACAACCCCGTGCACACCCAGGTAGATACACCGCTCGCTCGCGAGGCACGCCTGTCGCCCACCACCATAAACCTGCTCGTACTCGACAGGCAGCGCTCCTTGCCGCACAACCCCGTGCACACCCAGGTGGATACACCGCTCGCTCGCGAGGCACGCCTGTCGCCCACCACCATAAACCTGCTCGTACTCGACAGGCAGCGCTCCTTGCCGCACAACCCCGTGCACACCCAGGTGGATACACCGCTCGCTCGCGAGGCACGCCTGTCGCCCACCACCATAAACCTGCTCGTACTCGACAGGCAGCGCTCCTTGCCGCACAACCCCGTGCACACCCAGGTAGATACACCGCTCGCTCGCGAGGCACGCCTGTCGCCCACCACCATAAACCTGCTCGTACTCGACAGGCAGCGCTCCTTGCCGCACAACCCCGTGCACACCCAGGTGGATACACCGCTCGCTCGCGAGGCACGCCTGTCGCCCACCACCATAAACCTGCTCGTACTCGACAGGCAGCGCTCCTTGCCGCACAACCCCGTGCACGCCCAGGTAGATACACCGCTCGCTCGCGAGGCACGCCTGTCCCCCACCACCATAAACCTGCTCGTACTCGACAGGCAGCGCTCCTTGCCGCACAACCCGTGCACACCCAGGTAGATACACCGCTCGCTCGCGAGGCACGCCTGTCACCCACCACCATAAACCTGCTCGTACTCGACAGGCAGCGCTCCTTGCCGCACAACCCCGTGCACACCCAGGTGGATACACCGCTCGCTCGCGAGGCACGCCTGTCGCCCACCACCATGAACCTGCTCGTACTCGACAGGCAGCGCTCCTTGCCGCACAACCCCGTGCACGCCCAGGTAGATACACCGCTCGCTCGCGAGGCACGCCTGTCCCCCACCACCATAAACCTGCTCGTACTCGACAGGCAGCGCTCCTTGCCGCACAACCCCGTGCACACCCAGGTAGATACACCGCTCGCTCGCGAGGCACGCCTGTCGCCCACCACCATAAACCTGCTCGTACTCGACAGGCAGCGCTCCTTGCCGCACAACCCCGTGCACACCCAGGTGGATACACCGCTCGCTCGCGAGGCACGCCTGTCGCCCACCACCATAAACCTGCTCGTACTCGACAGGCAGCGCTCCTTGCCGCACAACCCCGTGCACACCCAGGTGGATACACCGCTCGCTCGCGAGGCACGCCTGTCGCCCACCACCATAAACCTGCTCGTACTCGACAGGCAGCGCTCCTTGCCGCACAACCCCGTGCACGCCCAGGTAGATACACCGCTCGCTCGCGAGGCACGCCTGTCCCCCACCACCATAAACCTGCTCGTACTCGACAGGCAGCGCTCCTTGCCGCACAACCCCGTGCACACCCAGGTAGATACACCGCTCGCTCGCGAGGCACGCCTGTCGCCCACCACCATAAACCTGCTCGTACTCGACAGGCAGCGCTCCTTGCCGCACAACCCCGTGCACACCCAGGTGGATACACCGCTCGCTCGCGAGGCACGCCTGTCGCCCACCACCATAAACCTGCTCGTACTCGACAGGCAGCGCTCCTTGCCGCACAACCCCGTGCACACCCAGGTAGATACACCGCTCGCTCGCGAGGCACGCCTGTCCCCCACCACCATAAACCTGCTCGTACTCGACAGGCAGCGCTCCTTGCCGCACAACCCCGTGCACACCCAGGTAGATACACCGCTCGCTCGCGAGGCACGCCTGTCGCCCACCACCATAAACCTGCTCGTACTCGACAGGCAGCGCTCCTTGCCGCACAACCCCGTGCACACCCAGGTGGATACACCGCTCGCTCGCGAGGCACGCCTGTCGCCCACCACCTTAAACCTGCTCGTACTCGACAGGCAGCGCTCCTTGCCGCACAACCCCGTGCACACCCAGGTAGATACACCGCTCGCTCGCGAGGCACGCCTGTCGCCCACCACCATAAACCTGCTCGTACTCGACAGGCAGCGCTCCTTGCCGCACAACCCGTGCACACCCAGGTAGATACACCGCTCGCTCGCGAGGCACGCCTGTCGCCCACCACCATAAACCTGCTCGTACTCGACAGGCAGCGCTCCTTGCCGCACAACCCGTGCACACCCAGGTAGATACACCGCTCGCTCGCGAGGCACGCCTGTCGCCCACCACCATAAACCTGCTCGTACTCGACAGGCAGCGCTCCTTGCCGCACAACTCCGTGCACACGGTAACTACACCGTTTCAAAGAAAAACATGATCCAACATGTCCACAAAGCAGACAATGCACATAGTGTTTGATTTGGTAATATTTACGAAAATTTTCATTACAAAACGACTTATAGCAAAAAGAAAATCACGACCGCTGTAGTAAAAAATCAAACAAAAACAAAATCGATATAAATCATCATGAAACAAGCTATGTCTGATGACTAATCTTATTAAAAAATATAGAACTTATAAACCCAACACAATTTTGCAATGCCAATGGTCATCAGACATCTAGTTCGATCAAATAAAGCTGTTTTGAGTACGTATAATTTTGGATCTCCGACAAGAAATATGCGGACGATCTTCTTTCCACGTATTTATGGGGAGTTGAGCGGGAAAGCCCACGTTAATCAACACGAAGTTCGTGTATCGTCCGCAGCAAGCGCTGCCCACGTCGATCTCGATGCCGGTGTCGATGTCGTGCACGGCGGAGGAGGAGCCGCAGCGCGAGCAGCGCGCGCCGCCCGTGTCGTTCCAGCTGACGCCGCCGCCGGGCAGCTGCCCGCTGCTCGTGTTCATCAACCCCAAGTCGGGCGGGCGGCAGGGCGCGCGCGTGCTCCGCAAGCTGCAGTACGTGCTCAACCCGCGGCAGGTGCACGACATCACCAAGGGCGGCCCGGCGCCAGGTGAGGCTCGCAACTCGTACATTTTTTATTTTGTTTTATTTAATTTATTTATTTTCCGTTTTACACTAACATATGCAGATAGAACAGTTTACCGGAACTTAAAATACTAACAATAATATATGCACGCAAATAAGATCGTAGAACGGCTCGAAGCCTAGTGGCGCGGGGACTGGCCTAGCGTACCAGAGGTCTGCGTTCAATTCCGACATGCACCACTGTCTTTCTCTTTCCGAGTTCGATAAGTGCATTTCGTCACGAATGCGAGCTGCTCCATGATTCGGTATCCATGTAAAACTGTAGGTCCCCTTCCCCTACTAGGTGGTAGGGTTTAAGCCCGCCCGGGTTGGTACCATCGCATTGGATGAAAAGATGTTCTAAGCGGCAATGAAAAATTGTCCGTGTTTTCCATCCAGTTCAATGTAGCCGGTCCTGGCATGGCACCTAATTCCTTCGGCAATGTGGTGTAATGGGTAATATCATAAAGGTAGTTTTGTGATATTAGCCATCCATGTCAGGTTGCATAAAAAAAAAGAAATATTAAAGTTCGATTTTTGTAAAGACCTAAAATAATGTGGTCTTGCATTTATGTAAAGCAGAACCAAACTGAAAATATTGTTACTTATTACCTAATTCTTTAAAATTTATTTCATATGACGTACCAACTTAACCATTGCAAACATCTACACCACTACACCTTCAACTTTAGACACCACAAAATATATTTTATTCAAATACTGAATTGAACATCGAAAATATAATGCTTCGCTTATCTGTCCAGGCTTGACGATGTTCAAGGACGTGCGGAACTTCAGAGTGATCTGCTGCGGTGGAGACGGCACTGTCGGATGGGTGCTCGAGACGATGGGTTTGTTCTTACATACAAATATGTTCATTTGAGTTCGAAAACCATGGCACCTTCATACCATTTTACTGACACAGAGTCAAATAACTTGCTAAATTTGACTAGAATCGCAGTAAATTGATCCAGCTGATCTGTGCACGTGGATGTTAACTAATGAGCGTTTTCCTCAGTGTAGTGACAGGAATAGTATGCTCTATCCTCAGACAGAAATGAATCATATCAACAACATGAAATACGTGTCGACGTCAAAAAATCCAGGAATTCTTGACGTAAAATAATGGTAAATAATTAGAACAAAGTAAGTGAAGATGTAGATAATTTAGATTTAAAGGTTGAAGACACAACTGACATTTATGAAGGTTGAGAAGTTAATGAACTATCTGATGCAAATATGTTTGATGATGACGTTGCAGATAAGGTGCCTCTGGAGACGCAGCCGGCCGTAGGTGTGATCCCGCTAGGCACTGGTAACGACCTGGCCCGATGTCTGCGCTGGGGTGGAGGGTATGTACATTGTCTTTAACTTTAGACTAAGACATTTGGAGACTGGGGAAAAATCCAAATCTCTGAGGCAGGTCCCAATCACAACTATATGCAACATTTTAAGAAACATCGAACGATCCTAAATAAGCTGATCATGCTTCAAATATTAATGAAATTAATGTCTCATCAATGAGTTCTGCCATCTTTACTTTACAGTGAATAGAGTTGCTTTTTTGCAGCAATATTGTTTCAAAATCCAACATAAATCTCCATTTCAATATAATCTAGGATCCAATATAGGAATGGACCAATAAACTGTATTTATTACAGGTTAATCACAGCTTTCATGATCATGTCATTGAGTAGGTACATGATAGGTACACCAGAGATCTAAAATGATCACATCACTTTCACTGTCTTTGTCATAATATTTTAAATTATATTCTTATTTTGTATGGACCTTGCAGGTACTTAAGTAATTAATTTCCAACATTTCACCTGTTTTGCTCACTCTTCACTCTTGCTTCACTCAGGAGTGATGGTGGGAGTTTGTTTTTATCCAAGTCTTCAACATTTAAGATACCTGTATTTCAGACGATTAAATGTTTGTTCTTCTCTGAGTAGCATGTCTTTCGTTCTCAACTGAATACCTGCTTGCGTTTTCTTGCCAACACCGTTTCTATTATGTCAGTGTCTGTCATGTCAGTTTTTATCCTTAAATATTTGCATACACTCTTGTTTAATATCCCAAAGTCTGTCCTTACTTTTCGTATGGAGTGTAATTTGTTCGAACAATGTAAGCAAAAAAAAGAAGACGTTTATCCAACACTACCGACAGAGCACATGGGTTATTGTGGGGGAAATAGGTTGTCGGTATGAGATGCTCGATATCCTCTTTGCAGGTACGAGGGGGAGTCCGTTCATAAGATTCTGGATAAGATCACTCGTGCTAGCACCGTCATGATGGACCGCTGGCTCATCCAGGTCGAAAATAACCCAACCACCGTAAGTTCATGCACAATTTCCCTAGTTTTAACTTCTTTCACTAACTAATAAAATAATAAATTCTTTCACTAATCTAGTTTTAACTTTCAACAAAACTACCGTTTTGTTTATGGTATTTAAGTTAAAATATTTCTTTTTTGTCATTAAACATTAACAGTCGTATTCAAAGTGAGCCTGTCAAAACTTAATGCAAGATTGGCACGGGACTAACCATTCAAAAACCGGTTTATTCCGGGCAGTTGTGAAGTTAGTCTGCCCACTCTGAACACGGCTGTATATTATTTGGAAAAATCCAACATCCAAAGTAGCGACATCAAAATAAAACTTTTAGATTTTTAACTTTAGCAATTGTACAGCAAGCGTACAGATAGATACAGCTTGAAGATGCTAAATGCCAGATTTGCACTCTATTGCCCTTTGCTGTAAGGCACAATAAGGCGATTTTGGCTCCAAAATATCTGTCAATGTCGAGCTTCCTTCGCTCTTTGAATGAGGCGGATTTTGGCACCCAAGCTCGTTCGATATTGACCGAAGCAGACCAGATGCGAAAGGATTAAGATTTGAAACAATTATTTAATTTTCCTTTTTTTTTCAGAAATGTGATCAGCCAGCTCTCCCCAGCTCCGCCCCGCACCCCACCACCGTTCCTTATAACATCATTAACAACTATTTTTCCATAGGAGTTGTGAGTATTCTCGATTTCATCTGAACCCATTTTTGATGCAGCCTTTTTGATCAGTTGAATACAACAAGTGATAATAGACACTCTATTATCAATTGTGAAATATCATAAGAAACAGTTTGGATCGCTTTTTCAAAATTCTCCCGTGCACCGGGTACTGTATCTAAATTTTTTCAACTAAGGTTGGTCCATGACCTAATGCTAGACGTTCCTCCCTAATATCGGTGTCAAGAACGTCAATGTCAAAATTACTACGGCAAAGCGGCTGAAGCTCTAGTATAGAGGCTTTGTGTAGTATTGCAGGTTCTATAAAGTAAAAAAAAATTAATAACAAACGAATTATTTGCAGGATGCTGCGATATGTGTCAAGTTCCACACGGAGCGGGAGCGCAACCCAGACAAATTCAGCTCTCGCATGAAAAACAAGTTATGGTACTTCGAGTTTGCCACGTCCGAGCAGTTCGCCGCCTCGTGCAAAAATCTGCACGAAAACATCGATATTGTGGTAAGAGGAAATATTTATATTCTCTCTTTCGAGATCAATCTTATGATTCGTGTGTCTACATTTATCTCACTTCTGATATGAACCTACAATTGTGTGTAATTTAAATAATTTTCCCTCCCTACTGAGGCAAGGGATAACTATTATATCCACTTATCCACTATAGGGGCATTCCGTTTTCTATAGGATCAAGGCATCAACGTTCTTTGATTCCCTGTGCAAGGCACAACAGCTCTATAGGAGTAAGGCACAACCGTTTTCCAATATCGTATAGGAACAAGGCATAACCGCTTTTTCCATTCCTTGTAGGGGCAAAGCATCACCGTTCCACCGTTCCTTATATGGGAACGGTATCACCGTTCTTCTATTCCCTGTAGGGGCAAAGTATAATCATTATTCCATTCCTTATATGGGAAGGTCATCACCGTTCTTCTATTCCCTGAAGGGGCAAGGCATAACCTTCTCCCATCCTCTGTAGGTCAAGCATAGATATTCTTACATAGGGAATGTAAGAATATCTATGATAGGGGCAAATTATAATCATTCTTCCATCCCTTATATGGGAAGGGCATCACTGTTCTTCTTTCCCCTGAATGGGCAATCCATTCCCTATAGGGGCAAAGTATAATCAGTCTTCCATTCCTTATATGGGAAGGGCATCACCATTCTTCTATTTCCTGTAGGGGCAAAACATTACCATTCTCCCATGCCCTGTAGGGGCAATAATAGACATTCTTAGATTCCCTATAGGGGCAAAGTAAAATCATTCTTCCATTCCTTATATGAGAAGAGCATCACTGTTCTTCTTTTCCCTGAATGGGCAATCATAGACATTCTTCCATTCCCTATAGGGGCAAAGTATAATCAGTCTTCCATTCCTTATATGGGAAGGGCATCACCGTTCTTCTATTTCCTGTAGGGGCAAAACGTAACCATTCTCCCATGCCCTGTAGGGGCAATAATAGACATTCTTAGATTCCCTATAGGGGCAAAGTATAATCATTCTTCCATTCCCTATATGGGAAGGGCATCACTGTTCTTCCAATCACATCACCGCCCCGCCGTTCCCCTCCAGTGCGACGGCTGTGCGCTCGAGCTGTGGCGAGGGCCGGCGCTGCAGGGCGTGGCGCTGCTCAACATCCCGTACGCGCACGGCGGCTCCAACCTGTGGGGCGCCGGCGGCGGCACGCGGCGGCGGCTGCCGGGCGCTCAGCAAGGTACCGGAGCCCCTAGCGAACCTCTTCGCTGGAGTTAAGGCGCTAGGACTAGCCAAATACTCGTCCCATACAAATGCACCTTTAAACAAATGTAATAAAATGTAGTGAAACGCCTCAGCAAGTCAAAATAGAACTCCAGACTGATAATGGATTGTTAATGTTTTTTTATTACATCATTTATTAAAATAATAATAATAAGAAAAAAGTCGATTTTTCACATTACAAATCTGAAACTCGTGTGATTTCTAGATATAGGCAAAAACAGCATATATGCATAAACAAATAATTCCATTTGCTTTTAGATTTCTACATTTAGTCAAAAAAGTTCGGAAATGGACACCGTTTCCGCAATGTATTTTATATAGAAAAAGGAAACATACATTAACGAAAATAGGTTGATTCCTAGACAAGGAATCATTTATTGTAAAAATGACATTTTTAATCGTCAGACTTAGCCCCGGCTGCACGAAGAAACGGCGGAGTTAATCAATGTTCAACCACGTCACTTTTAGTGAACCGCATAGAGTTCCTTCCATACTGTCCACACAAAGTGACGTGTTTGATCGTACGTTGGCGTTGATTTTGATGATTTTTTGTCCTTTCGTGCACTCGGCCCTTAGTTAGTTAACTTGGGGTGCCTCGTCTAACTTTGCGATTTGGCTAGTACCAGGGTCTTAAGAGGATAATGAGGCGATCAAGTTCCACTTTTTTTAATGTAACTAGACATGGATGGCTAATACCAAACTGATTATTAGCCTTATATTGGTCGGCTACGTTGAACTGGATGGAAAACGCGGACAATTTTCATTGCCGCTTCTACCATCGTATTTTTAGAACAAGAAACAGAGACAAGCGACCTCGACGTAAGACAAAGGCAGGCGCACCAAACCAATGGTGCGCCTGGTTTTCAAACACTTATAACATCGACCGAATGTTTGCTGTCGCTCGCTTCTGTAGCAAAAAGTTGAGGCGACAAGCGGAACTGTGGCGGTCTCCGATCGTGTCGTGTGTCGCTGTCTCCCGTCACGGTCGCGTGCGTCAAAGTGTGCCTTAACTGAGAGATCGTGTGTTGGCAGACATCGGCGACAAGTTGATCGAGGTGATCGGCCTGGAGAACTGCCTGCACATGGGTCAGGTGCGCACCGGACTGCGCGCGTCCGGCCGGCGCCTCGCGCAGTGTAGCTCCGTCACGGTGCACACGAAGCGCACATTCCCCATGCAGATCGACGGCGAGCCGTGGATGCAGCCGCCTTGCAGTGTGAGTGTCTTACGATCGCACTTCTGATCTCATCTTAACTCATTATAATAATATCCCACTTCTGATCTCATCTCATTTCATTATAATAATACCCACTTCTGATCTCATCTTAACTCATTTTATTAATATGCCACTTCTGATTTCGGTCTTCTCTGATTTTAATTCCAATCTTGTTATGCAATGATCCTAATCAGATTCTCATTCTTCTATGAGGTCATTATACATCTTTTACTATCTAAAATGATTTTAGGTTGCACAGCTGCAGTATTAAAGCAGATTTGTATTATAATCAGAAACATGTTTGGTCTGAACATTATTATGAAGCAGGATACGAACATGCGGTTTTGCGTGCATTTGTGGACACAACCCAACTGTCCAGAAGATTATCCTGTTTCAGACGAATGTCTAGACAAATGTTTTTTATGATTATTTTTTAAATCTGATTACAATGTTTTAAGGTGATTAAAATGCTCGCAATATCTTTAACAAAATTTTAATAGGCCCATTATCTGAAAAGTTGAAAATAATTCAGTGTGGCTATACCACCTACATTCATAATTATGCAAAACCTACACCTGGACTATTCCATGAAATATAATACAATAACAAACGCATGATAAGGTTATTTGGTTGTTTTCAGGTAATGCTGTGTTTTAAAAGTGATTAAACAAATGTATTACTTTTTATAAAATGATCTTGAAAATAAACGCAAGAATTCTGAAAGTGTTACTATCGTAACCAGTAAATATATAAAAAAATATTATTGTTCTACAATGATCCCACTTCTGATCTCGCTCAACTATGGAGCAACTTTAGCACTTATTTACCTTGATATCACCTCTAGACGTTCTACTATGAAGCAACTTCATTTCTATAATTGTTTTACTGGGATCCCACATTTGATCTCATTTTGCTATAAACTAATTTCTGCTAAGATTCCAGTATAGTAACAATTTTTTATTATTAATTATTTATATGTAGGTATTTTTGTGATAAAACCTACTGATCTTATCCTCTTATGGACATAAATTTGTTAGGTACCCTTTGTATTTTACATTTAAGTTATTGGCTTTGACTACCTTTACTTGACGCATTTTTGCTCATAAGGTTTTATGGAATACTACGTGAATTTTAGTGTCAGTTTCAATATAGTCTTTGTTCTAAGACTACTTTCACCAGCATGTTTATTAGTTGCCGTACCATTGTGGTTACACTTCTGATCCTGTTTTGCTATGATCGTACCTTCTGCTATATTCCTTTCTTTACCTTCCTTTCAATACCATATTTTAACTTATTTTGTAATTTTCAGATAACAATAACACACAAGAACCAAGTTCCGATGTTGATGGGCCCAGCGCCGGAAAAGGGGCGAGGTTTCTTCAAACTCTTTTCGCACTGCTAGAGTTGCCATCTTAGTTCGTTCACACATCATTACTACCATTATAATATAGATAGGCAATTTTCAATGCAACTGAGAGTCAAAAATTCGTAGGTGCATGTATGCTGGGACAACCTAATTATGTAATAATTACCTAACTCAATCTGACAGAATGGCGACAGCAGCACTGCAATATGCGAAAAGCACACCTTTTGTTTGTTATTTCACACCGAGGCACATACAATTTAGATCCTATTTACTACGACGCAAGGTCCTAAGGTGGCGACGCCACGGAACAATTCCTAGTACAGGTCGATCATTGTAACCAGAAGCCTGAGTCCACTAAGAGAAAATTCCACTTTCGAGCGTTATAGTTATGAGATAACACAAAATTTGGTTCAATCTTATGTGATTCCGGGGTCATCTCACAACGCTTACGCTCGAAAGTGGAATTATCTATTAGCTAACTCAGGCTTCCAAAATTTCGTACAATTTTGTGTGATTCCGGGGTTATCTAATAATGTTAACGCTCGAAAGTGGAGTTATCTTTAATTGGACTTAGGCTTCAGCGGCGAACAAATACATACACGAAACTGGAGATGACGGCGAACACGAGATTGTGTAAGTTTAGTAGTACTCAGAGCTCTTTTTTAAGTCATATTACAACCCTCGCAAGGCATTTAAAAAGTTGAACATTATTTTTACCAATACTGCATATGTGTGAGTACTCTGTCGCCTGTAGTAAAGCCATTCTCCCTATACGTAAGCTCACCATACATTTGGATCTGAGCATCCGTTTTATGAGCATTTTTATATTTTACGTACATTCTTAACATTCATCTCATTGCATGAGCAGTTGCGATGTTGAAATTAATGGAGAATATAAACAAACATAGCACCACGCCTTTCCACCCAGGGGGTAGTTAGAGATCATAGAATATACTTTTACAGGAATTCTTATCTTCATACATGTTCTAGAAGTAGCTCAACTGTACCTGTACGGATCTATTGGACCTATTTGGATCTACTTTTTTTATCGGTTGTTTGCGAACGACAGTTCCAGCCGATTGCGTTCTGTAAATTTGCTTTGACATTATTTCATTACCTACTCATTCGTTATCATGTCGAAACATGTCACGACGATAATGAGGTGATCAAGTTCCATACAATGGCTCGTGCCTATTTCCTCAGACAAATTAAGAAATGTTTTTCTGAAGCTTGGAACCTCGGTGGCCCAGTGGCGCGACACTTCGGCGATCGCTCTCCGAAGTTAAGCAACGCTGGGTCCGGTCTGGTCTTGGATGGGTGACCATTCGACCGTTGAGAGAGGCTGGCCGTGGTTCGGATTCCACGTTAAGCTGTAGGTCCCCTTCCTTACTTACTAGGTGGTAGGGTTTATCCCGCCCGGGTTGTTACCATCGCATTGGATGAACGATGGTCGAAGCGGCAATGAAAATTGTCCGTGTTTTCCATCCAGTTCAATGTAGCCGTGCAATATAAGGAAGGTCCTGGCATGGCACCTAGTTCCCATGTGGTGTGTTGGGCTAATACCATGACAGAAGGTGTGGTATTAGCCATCCATGTCCAGTCACATAAAAAAAAAAAAAAGCTTTACACATTAAGGATGTTCCGACCCATACAATGTTTTTTTACACAGAACGCAAAAAGTATTGCATTTTAAGGCACAAATTCGTCAAAAATATTAAATATAGCCATAGTAGTTGCAGCGAAAACATATTCACGATTTCAGGTTTAATGGTTTCGTTGTAATTGCCGATTAGAAGTTTTACACAGTTAGATGGCGCTGTTAAATAAAAATCGTATTTCAATAAATTGTAACAAAACCAATAATCCTGAAATTGTTTAATTGTTTTCGCTGCAAGTAATATGACTATATTAAACTTTTATTATTAATTCGTGGCTTAAAGTGCAATACTTTTTGCGTTATGTGTGTAAACAACTTTATATGGGTCGGAACAGCCTTAAATCATGTTATCAGAGCTAAGTACGTCTGTACGTTTTTGTTTTTATTTTAATAACTTTAACTCATATCCATCATATACGCCTTTTTGCATTTGTATACAATTTTTTTAAAAGCGTATACAATTAATTAATTAAAAAAATAAAAAAGTACAGACGTCGCTCTCAGTTGATTTGTTTTATTTGCAAAATATCAGAAAAATATTTCTTAAATTAGCTAAGGGAACAGGCACGACCCATTGTATGGAACTTGATGATCTTATTATCCTCTTAACAAACCTACCCTTCACTATAAATGAGAATGACATTTAAAATATCAAACGAACTAAAGCCAACAGACCATTCCATGTCCCGTCATTTTATAGTCAAGTCGAAGACGCATGGACCATATAGAATCTATAGAATATAAGATATATATACTTGTTTAGGCACTGAAAATTTTTGTATAGGCATCAGTATATAATATAGCATATAGATGAATTGGAAGTAAATATTTAAAAGCGTTATAAGCAAAACTGCCAGTATTGTCTAACTATTTAACGTTTTACAAACATACCTACCTTAATATATATTAAACTTAAGTACTTAGTGTTAAAAAAATATATATAATTAGTGATTATTGTAATAAGACAATCGAAGTACCTACGCATGCTTGACGAATCAAAACTCTAGAAAATTATGTTATTTATTTAATGTTATGTTATATATAAAAATATTATATTGTACAAATTGTAATGTTTTAACAATTTATATTTTTATTTTATAACCGACCGAATATTTTTTTTATACAAACTTGCACCCTTTGGCAATTTTAGTTAATTAATTAATTTCAATACCGGCAGCAACTTCTTCTACTTTTTGAAAAAGTTATTTCAATGAAGGTATTTCCTGCGAAATATTTTTGTTTTTTTGTTACAGCCCGAAGTCCGATTTTTTTCCTTAAATTAATTCTGATTTTAAAGATGTACCTGTATCTAGTGCACTTATTTCGAGTTTATGATAAGAACAAATAGAACTTTAACCTATTAATTTTCTGGTATTTAAAAAAAATATGTGTACTCATGGCAAAATGGAGTCAAGTAAATTGTTTTCTTGCCATCAACTATTAATTAGAGCACTTAACATGAGAATCAATGCAGAAACCCAATATCGTTCAGGGCAAAATAATTTTTGGACTACCGAGTCTGATGCCGGGCTTTAACCATAATATTATATTCATACCTAAATCAGAAGAATAATGACTGGGATGACAATCCTAGTCACTGATGTCAGAAGATTGAGTGATTTTGTAAATTACCTGCTCCACTTTAGGTAGTATATCTGTAAAAAAACAAGTCCACTTCCTTTATTAAAATGTTTCAAATAAAAATCATTCATAATGAGTTTCGTATGATAAAATTTCACTTTATATATTTTTTTATGGTGAATAAGCCATCAAAACCCAAGTACATTTTGTAGACAATCTTTATTAAAAACTTTTAGTAAAGATGGCCTCAAGAACCAATCATATATTATTTGTTTTGAAGTTAATAATAAGTTTTAATTATATTTATAATGACCTATATTTCGTGTTGTATGTCAATTTGTGTAATGTATTTTGGCTTTAGAACATTTATCCAATTGTACAGATGGTCACTGCACAGCGAATAAGGTGACCATATTCTAGTTCTAGGTGTTGTTCTCACTGCGACTGTTGTTTGTGACAAAATTACAAATATATATATATATATATATATATATATTTGTATATATATATATATCTATTTAAAGTAATCTGTATTGTGAATCTGTATCAAAACCTGCATTTAAGCGATCCTCCTATTTAGATTAAGCAAATAGTGACTAAAAGATTATATTGTACGATATTAATGTTATATAAATATTTATTAACACCTAAGCCAAGTCTCGGATGTGCAGACTGAAAAGTCTTAAAAAGATTAGATGTGCCAACCTATGGATAAATCCCGTCTCGCTGAATTCCAGCCATTTACATGTTTTTAATGCTACAATTTTATCAAAATATAGTTAGTATAAAAATGTATCAGTCGTATATATGTAGTAGGACTGTTCTATTTTATGATCTGATAAAAAAAACGTGACGTCAAAGGCCATACTTAATTAATATAGACTTTTGTTAATTCCTCAGCATTTTCTGTAGAATCTGTACAGATGTGTAACGACTGTGCATTGTCGCTGGACTCGAGAATTGTATAAAAGCTTTAAATAGAGTAGGTGAGAATCGCTTTTTGCGATCGGATATATTTTGATCTTAAGGCTAAATGAAACGGTCCGTTTTTTTATGTCAACTGGACGAGGGATATTTAACATCACTGTTAATATTTCACATATTTAATACAGATTATTTAGAATAATTCATCCTAGTTTTCAAATTAAAAATCCAATCTTTGCAAGCCTCTTGTGGGTGAGTTTCTTGGTCATGTAGAAAATATTCTTTATTTAGCTCAGAGCCGGTAGTCTAAGTTGTCACATAAATTGGCGTTACGGCAAACCGATCGACTGGCGTTTTCAAATGTATGGAGAAATTGAAGAGCGCGCGCAGCGGGCGTTAAGCGAACTAACATTTGCGAGTCCGAGCTTGATTTGACAGCTTACTCAACGTTGCCGTAAATACGTCGACGTTGCCGTTTACGTCCACTCCGCGTTTTCATACAAATCGGAAGTGCGCGTTTGACTTTGACAGCTTGAAGAAGTAAAACCACAGAATATTTAGTAAAAACTTGTATGGAGTTTGGAGAAAACGCCAGTCGATCGGTTTGCCGTAAACGCCAATTTAGGTGAGAACTCAGACTGCCCACTCTGTACTAATAATCAGTTTGCCTCAGCAGCGTCTTTCTTTAAAATTAAGATTATTTAGATGACGCACATTATTTTGCAACAATTAATTATCCATGTAGATGGCGCCACGGTGATTTGTCGCTATTTCCGCTATATCAACCCAAAAATAGGAAGATACGAACTAAAGCTTTTTTTTTTTTTTGGTTAGCACCTAATGTATTATACATCATAAAATAATTGTGAAAAAAATCTAGAACTTGTGAGATAATTAAAAGGCATGATGCAAAAAGTTTCCAATTTTGGACACTTCCTCACAATTGATTAGATTATCAATTTGACCAGTTTGATCTCATAGGTAATTACGTATCTATGAGATTAAATACACAATCGCTAAGTATCCTCGTCACTGCAGGTAGTTTGTATCTTTGTATTTTTATGGAGTTATAGCAGAAATAGGTACAAACGCCTGAGGCGCTATCAATTTTAATGCAGAAACTCCCTACAAATGTAGTTATAATCTCCTAGAGTGTAAAAAAATGTCATTGTTTAAAAACGGATTCTTCGTTTTACCTTAAGGAATATATTACTAAATAAGCTTAAGATCGCCACACACATAGGACTCTTTTCGTTCATTGGCACTACTAGTACTTTGTGGGTTTGCTATGAACCAGTTTAAAAAAGAAACTATATAGTAATGGCGGCTGCTACTTTTCAAATGGACGGCACTGTCAACATAATATTGTTAACAAGTATACATTTATGTTTTAAGTTTTTTGTAATATTTATAAGTAATGTATTAGTTCAAGTTCGAATATATTTATTATGTATTAAAAAGCATTACTGCATACTAGTCGTGGTATGAGAAATTGAAATGGGTTCGTATAACTGTTACTAGTGTAAAAAGGAAGTATTCATTTTACGCCGAGCAGTATGGCCGCTACAAATTTATTTTAGCGCACTGGTTGCGAGCCGTCTAGACGCAACGACCCGCCAGCCGCGACTGTCTCGCTCGCGCAATGGCGGGCGACAGTATCTGTAACCTCGGTTGAGGCTTGTAGCCGGCGACTCTTACAAACAACTGGAGTTACGGCTTGTAGCCGGCGACTCTCGCAACTGGGGTTACCGCCGAAACTGTAATGCGCGCGCGCATTGCGCACTTTAGTCGAGAGAGGGGCTACATTGTTAACGACCGCCGTTGTGGTTTACTTACAGAAAAAGTCCAACAATTAGTATTTCTAAATGCTAACAGGCATATAAAATAAACGATAATTATGTTTATTTATTATTTGTGTTTTATTATTTCTGGGGATTATTTTGTCGAGGATAAAAAGTTTTGTCTGACTTCTTAATTGTTTGCGATAACTACATAGTAACAAAACCTCTTTCTTGATTTTGATTTTTGTTGAGAATACAGGTCACTGCACTCTAGATTCAGAATTCATGCAAGATGATCGAACCGTGCTAGAAGTCATTATACCCATTCATGTCCAGTTGCAAAAAAAAAGGGAAGGAGAAAAATAGGGAGAGGGAGTTTTTCTTTCATTTCTTTTTGCAACAGTTTCCGCTAACGGCTATCGGCATCAGCAATAACAGTTACAAAGTTTTCGAAGACCAGTGGAAACGCCCACGACTACGAACGACTACGTGCATACCAATAGTTAGGTCCAGAAGATTCATCTGAACCAGGTTATCACCAAAGTCTCATACAATTTCACGTGCGACACTCCGAAGAATCTTCCCGCGGTTTCGAGAAGTCATAGTTCTGTTCAGTTTAACCAGTGAAACACAGTACCAACCTGACTACGCAACTGAGTAATACCTGCGTGCTCCGAGTTGATATTTTGTTTTGCGGGCTATACCGCACTGTGTGAGTAAAGATAGCGATATAGTGGGAGCGAGATTGCATGCGCTCGCAACTAGCAGCCGCCATTTCTAAATCGTTTCTTCATTAAACTGGGATAAAGCTTAACTCATCCTTATTGCCTCAGGGTCCTTGCTATGTACCTGCATCATCACCACCAGAGGGTTGGCATGATTTTCGGAACCGCATGTATGACTGCTAGTGTCTTTTTCATTGATTATTACCTATGTTAATTTTGTCATCACAATTATTTGAAATCATAAATTATTATAATTCTTTATGTACTTTATATGACAAGCAAATGTTTTTAATTGCCATTTTTAAGTGGTTCAGTGCATTTGAAATAAATATAGCTAGTATGGAATTATTGAGATGGTTTTGTGTCACTATTATCATACTACATTATTGTTGGTGTTTATAATTATTTTAAAAATGTAAATTATATTCATGTGAAAGTGTTAGTTGTTTTTATTGCACCTTCAAAGAAGTACTCATAACAACACTGACAAATTACTTGCAACGACATTTTCTATGATCGCTGCTGTGTAACAATGTCAGATTTTTTTTATGAAAAAACCGGCCAAGTACAAGTCGGACTCACAAACGAAGGGTTCCGTACCATCGTACGAGATTTAGCACAAAAAATCACAACATTTTAATTTCACAATATTTTAATGGAATTTTCTTCAATACTTCACAAAAAACTGCCCATGAGTTTTGTTTATGGAACCTGACATCAATGGCTAATACCACACAACCACCGCTATGATATTAGCCCAATACACCACATTCCCAAAATAATCAAATGCTATGCCAGGACCTTCCCTTTATGAGCATGGCTACACTGAAGTGGATGAAAAGCACGGACAATTTTTCCTCGCCGCTTCGACCATATCTTCATCCGTTGCGATGGTACCAACCCGGGCGGGCTTAAACCCTACCACCTAGTAGGGCAAGGGGACCTACAGTTTTACATGAATTCCGAACCATTGAGCAGCTCGCATTCGTGACGAAATGCACTTATCCAACTCAGAAAGAGAAAGAAAGTCGTGCATGAACGGGGTAAGGATTTGAACTTAAACCTCTGGTATGCTAGGCAAGCCTCGCGCCACTAGCCTACTTGGCTTTCTGGTATATAAATGGTAACAATAAAATCAAACATTGTTAATTAAAACACTTCTTGAATGAATGACCGTTTATTTGTATTTTAATCTATTCGTCTGCTAAGTACGCGGTTCGATTTTAACCATCCCTACCAAAAGCACGCTCAAAACTGGTCCGATTCGTGCGGCCTCAAAATGGCGTCACGCAACGCCGTACACAGTGCTCACGCTTTGGAGCTACGGCACGTTTGTCAGTGACATTGACATTTGATGTTTGTCAAGTCTTTCCACCGTGTTTTTTCGCAAATCGTTGCTTGTACCTCAGTTCCAAAATAGAGTTTGACTTAGAGAAATTGATTAGATTTAAATTTGAGGTGAACTACTACAATTAACGTCATTTGTTCCATGTTTGTTGTTTTGTTTCCGTAAGCGCGTACACAAACGGTCCGAATCGTTTGTAATGCTTACTGCTTTGAGCGTGCAATCTGATTCGGGACGCTTATATACGCTTTTGGCAGTGGAATCGATTACAGTTCAAATCGAAACGCCCAATAACTGTACCCATACAAGTATGTACTTACAGCGGGAGCCCTTCACACTTTAATCTATGCCCTTCACTCGCACATCGGGTTGTACTTTGTGAAGCGTTTCCTCGGGGCGATATAAACACGCCGTCCCCGGTAGAAGCAGTCGACGACGCCGCGGTACGCCGTGCGGGGAACGCCGAACTGGAATGACACGTCTGATTATTTATGCGAGGAATCCGCCGAGGGCATAATAGATAGCTAACGTCATACCTACAACGTTAAAAACTCGCTGAATACTTCTTATTTTCGCTGTCACTATGACATTTCCAACCAGCGCCATCTTCCGTCACTGCCAGAACTAGTTATTAAACTAAGCCCAATTCCAAATTTTGGCTAAGCAAGCATGATGAAGATTTTACATTTGTTAAAACGGTTGTTCTATTCTAAGCCCCGGTTGCACGAAGAGACAGCCGAGTTAATTAATGTTCAAACACGCCCTTTATGCTATTTAGTGCAGTCATAGATTATAAACTGTCTGTGGCTAGTAATTACTTGTCTATGGCTTTCTGTCACTTCCGTCTCTGTCATTACGTTGAATGTGTCAAATCGAACAATGTCTTTTGCATATCTGATCTTTTTCCATCCTATTAATTGAACGCTGAATCAATGCTATATTAGCCTGTAGCCTGTAGCTGTAGCTGTAGACTACGTCTACAAGAAAATTTGTTTAGTGAAGTTATTTTCTCATCAACGCCACTCCCACCACTCGACCTCTAACAACATTTTAAATATAAATTAAGTAATGTCATTGTAAATAAAAAAATAACATAATTGGTTGGTCATTAATGTATTCTCAAATGTGAATTGAAACGCCATCTGTTGACTTTTATTATCCCTATTCAACACTTGTATGACGTTAGCAATCCTACTATCATTTATCTATGGCCGAGGACAACAAAATGGCGACGTAAAAATGCGTCGGCTGTATCTTGGACACAACCGCAGTGAGATATGTAAAATGCACGGAGATCGACATCGATCTCTGTTGTGAAATGTATCTCTATTCTCTAACTTACCATGCTTATCTTGGTAAGTTATCTCGTGAATAGCAGGTGAATAGACAAGAGAATAATTAAATCAGATGTTTAGTTGAATTTCGTACCATGCTAGCTGTCAAACGACGTGTTATTCGGACTAGTGAACTGAATTTTACCAGTTGGCATGTTAAGAACGTCTAATCACTCTTTTGCATGTACACCTGCTTTTCACCTAGAAAGTTATTTACCATGGTAAACCCTCTGGTATATACCTAGCTTACGCGAACACTTTTGAAGAAAGATAAGATTTAAATACCTCTCTTTAATCTGACTTTTCGAAAGGAGTTGCATCCAATCGTAGTCACGAGTTAAGTCCACCAGTTTTGTATTTCAGCTTTCTTCAAAATCTTTGCGTAATTTCCGCTTAAGAATGGCCCGTAAGCTATGCTCCTCAAACAAACATAGTTTATCATTTGGAAACCGCTATTCCGATTAAATTGATATTTCATATCTAATATCATGTAACAAATATCTGTGTCTGCACGTTTTTGTTTTTTTTTTTCAAAAATCCAAACAGAATTAAACGAAAGCAAAAAGAAAATCTTCATATGAATTTTGTTTTCTCCGTGGTTCGACCCAGAATACATTTACCGAAAAAACACAGATATTTGTAGCCTTATATGAGATACCAATTATCAAGTAAGTTGGAACATTGGTTTTCAAATTATTAGTAAACTACGTTTGTATGGGAGGCGAAATTTTGTGATGCTTACGGGCCGACCTTAAGTAGATAAATAATACCAAAGTAACGTCATAGTAAATACTTCTCCTGAGAACACTACCGATTCAGCAAATCAGAATTCCTGGAATAGACATCCCGCTCGGATCTCTCACCCAGACGTCATCCATGAGGCGAAGCGCGCGCAAGCTCTTTCGCAGGAGCACGCAGCTCGAGTAGAGCACCTTGGAGGCGCGCCGCGGGTCGCCCGCGCCGCGCGCCGCCTGCCGCACGGATACCTCCGTCGCCGCCGCCAACCGCTCCTCCAGACGTTCGTTGTACACGCCCTGCAGGGTTCATCTTGACATTTACACTCACCGTGATTCACAGATGAGTGTAAGTTTCATCTTGAAATTTATAATCACTGTAACTCAAAGGTGAGAATAAGGTTAATCTTGAAAATTACACTCACCGTGATTCACAGGTAAGTGTAAGGTGCAACTTGAAATTTACATTCATTGTAATTCACAGGTGAGAATAGGGTTAATCTTGAAATTTACACTCACCGTAATTCACAGGTGAGTGTAAGGTGCAACTTGAAATTTACAGTCATTATGATTCACAGGTGAGAATAGGGTCAATCTTGAATTTTACACTCACCGTGATTCACAGGTGAGTGTAAAGTTCACCTTGAAAATTACAGTCACTGTAATTCACAGGTCAGAATAGGGTTCACATTGAAATTTACACTCACCTTGATTCACAGGTGAGTGTAAGGTTAATCTTTAAATTTAAAGTCACCGTAATTCACAGGTGAGAATAGGTTTAATCTAGAAATTTAAACTCACCGTGATTCACAGGTGAGTGTAAGGTTCATCATGAAATTTACAGTCACTGTAATTCACAGGTGAGTATAGGGTTAATCTTGAAATTATCACTTACCGTGATTCATAGATGAGTGTAAGGTTAATCTTGAAATTTACACACACCGTGATTCACAGATGAGTGTAAGGTTCCACATCCCTACTAGTTAGAAGGGGTTACGCCCGCCCGGATCGGTACCATCTAACAAGATGAAAATATGGTCGAAACGGCACTGAAAAATCGTCCATGTTTTCCATTCAGTTCAATGTAGCCGAGGTCATAAAAGGAAAGTCCGGGCATGGCACTTTATTCCTTCGGGAATGAGAGTAATAGCGGGTCGAGATTGAGTTTAGAAGACAAAGCCGAGGTTGCGTAATTCCCTCAAATCTTATACGATGGTACGGAGCCCTTCGTGTGCGTGTCCGACTCGCACTTGGCCGGTTTTTTTTTATCTTCGCTTACCCACTTAGTAAGTATATACCAACATAGTACTTTCTATGTGCAAATAAATGAAGCAGCTACACAAGTCACCTTGAGAAGATAGGAAAGGTCGAGTTGCGTGAAGGGCACAAATCGATCGCTGAGCTGAATATGCCGCAAGTGGCTCTCGTAATATCGACCGTTGCTTGCACCGTCCTGCGTATCATACACATTCTAGAACAGACGTTCTCAAACTTATTTCGTCTGCCACCCACTTTTAGAATTCACCATTTTCCAGCGCCCCCCAAATGGTGTAGCTTTACCACATCTCATAAATCACAATCACAATCATTACTTTAATAATTTTAATATAATTTATTATTTTTGATTTCTTATGGGGGCAATTAAATTAAACTTTATAAATAATATTTAGCAAAATAATCGATATATTTTATGTATTTTATGTAGGTATGTATTTTAGTTTAAAATAGATACATAAAAATATTTGAAAAACACAAATTAGCAAATTTCCATCATGCCTGCCTAGGCAAAATTTGGAATTGAGCTTAGGGCAGATTTTTTAATCCTTAGATAAACAGCCAGATAGCTATTCGACGGATTTATTTACGCTTCTGCTTATCCATCCAATATAGTAAGTCCATATGTTTATTAGTAAAATTATAGTCGGATAATTGTGATAGAAGATATAGACTATCCGTCTTTTGCCAAACGTGAATTTGTTCGCCTAGCCTAGTGGCGCGGGGTCTGGCCTAGTGTACCAGAGACCTGGGTTCAATACCGACATGCACCACTGTCTTTCTCTTTCCGAGTTCGATAAGTGCATTTCGTCACGAATGCGAGCTGCTCCATGGTTCGGAATCCATGTAAAACTGTAGGTCCCCTTCCCCTACTAGGTGGTAGGGTTTAAGCCCGCCCGGGTTGGTACCATCGCATTGAATGAAAAGATGGTCGAAGCGGCAATGAAAAAAATTGTCCGTGTTTTCCATCCAGTTCAATGTAGCCGTGCTCATAAAGGGAAGGTCCTGGCATGGCACCAAATTCCTTCGGGAATGTGGTGTATTGGACTAATATCATAGCGGTAGTTGTGTGGTCTTAGCCATCCATGTCAGGTCGCATAAAAAAAAAGTCAGTTCTATACGTACTATCTGAGGATTGAAAAATCGGCCCTTAGTTTAATAACGGTGTAACTAGTTCTGGCAGTGACGAGAGATGGCGCTGATTAGAAATGTCATAGTAAACGCGAAAGTAAGAAGTATTTAGTGAGTTTGTACAGTCGTTTCGTCTGAAATCTATACACCTGAAATAGAGACAAATTTGAGATCTCTTTCTGACATGCTGACGTCAACCATAGAGTAAAAGGGACTTAGAAATTCCTTCTCTTTCCAGTGTATACATTTGATAAGTAACGACTGTACGTTGTATGACGTTGGCAGTCTATCCCTACTATTCTTTGTCTATGCCACTACCAAAAAGTCATCAGTGAAGTCATCACCTGTCCAAAAGTTTTAGTGCGCGAGACCTCCGGACGGACACAGGAGCGATGTTCAACGTGGCTCGGTACTCGTAACCAGTCATCGAAATATCTGCACGCATTGCAAGAAAATATATTTAAACATATGTGCCCAGTTACTGTCAGGCGAATGAACAAACATACAACGCGATTCAAATAAGAACAGGACGGGGCTCGTGACTAACTTCACTCGAATTCGCGAGGGAAAGTACGCGGCAACACCGCGGCAAAGTACTAAAGTTTGTGAAGTGAAGTGAGCGTTTTATCAGTTTGACATTCAACATGGCGGTGATCCTATTCTTATCTTATTTGAATCGCATTGTCAGCTTCATTCACAGAACATATAATATCCTGCTTCATTATGACTATCCACTGGACAACCAAGATGAAAGTTCCCAACAGCAGGTTTACGAAGAGAATGACAAGATCACTATGGACCTTGGTTTTTATATTTTTCTATTGTGTCTCTATAGTTTCAGCTGCAGAATATAGTTTTTAGTTTTCGAATGGCCCTAACGGAAAAAAATCCATCTGTTGAACTTTATTGCTCATCAAATCTTTTGAGGTTATGCAATTTATGTATCAGAAAAAGATGCAGCGAGTTACATTTCGTTAGATCTCGACAACTTCGAGCTTCAACTCGGAGATCTCAAGTAAAGTGGCGTTTACGCCAAACCGATGTACGAGCGTTTTCAAATGTATAGAGAATTGAAGAGCGCGCGCAGTGGGCATTGAGCGAACTATCATTTTCGAGGCGTTGCCGTTTACGCCGACTCCGCTTTTTTATAGAAATCGGTACATAGTCCGAGTTTCATTGTGACAGGTGGTCTTCCCCACAGAATAAGTAATAAACCTTGTACGGGTTTGACATTTTTACGTAAATTAACAGTTCCGTAAACGCCAATTTAGGTGACAAATCAGACTGCCCATGTAGGAGTGAGACAATTCGTAAGAGAACTGATTGATCGGCGCTAGCGTCAGTGTATTTCACTAAAACTTGACTCTTGCTGCCGCTATACGGGTACAGATGAGTTTCTGTCGTCACTCTAGCACCAAATTCCTTACTCTTTGACATTAACCCCAAACAAACGCGGCCATACGAACACCGTGGTCCGATTTGAACTTACGTTACCAAAAGCGCGTTCACAAATGGTGTCCCGTGAACGGTATGACGTCATCATTACGTAACTCAATGCCGTACCCAGTTCTCACAGGAGGTAAGGCAATGTGTGTGCGATTGCAGTGTCACATTTTGACGTCCTATAGCGCCATCTATCGTCTTTCGACCGTTTTACAAACCGTTGAATATCTCTCAGGTGAAAATTCCATTTCACATTTATAAAGGTGGCTTCTCACGGCGCGAGTTATCACGCGCCGCGCCGCGCCCGTACGCGCCCCGCGCCATGTGAAGGCCGTGGCCGAGGCCGTGGCTCGGCGTGGCGCGGGCTGGCGCGTGGTGGCGCGTCGTATCCGCGTATTCGTTCTGTGATTTCGGCTCGATTTCTCCGACCGTACTCCCGCGTTCGTAAATATGGAGTGGCCGAATGACACAATTAACGTTTTTTTTTTGTTTCATATGAAAAATAGCTAAACAACTAGTGGAAGCAGCAGCGATGCCTTCTTCTTCCGAAACAGTGCTCCAAGGCTGGAGGTGGCAATTCGTCTCACACGACATTTCAGGTGTATTGCTTCAGTTTGACTAGCGGCTCGCGGGCTCGCCTAGGCCCGTGCTTGCTCGAGCGCGGGGCGGCGCCTGATATTAAGGTGGCTTCACACGGCGCGTGATTTCACGCGCCGCGCCGCGCTGATGAGCAAGCACGCGCCTACGCGATCCCGCGCGTTACCCCTTCTCACGGCGCGTAATATCACGCGCCGCGCCGCCGCGCCAGAGCAAGCACGCGCCTAGGCGAGCCTGCGAGCCGCTAGTCAAACTGAAGCAGCACACCTGAAATTTCGTGTGAGGCGAATTTCCTCCTCCAGCCATGGATAAATATTTCGGAAGAAGAAAGTATCGCTGCTGCTTCAGTTCTATTTTGTGGATATAAATAAATAAAAAATAAAATAAAAAAAGCCTTTTATTTCGGACAGAATTCTGGTTAGTAACAATTTTTAGTTAGGATAGTGTTATAAATTATTCTGTACGAACCCCTCTGCAGGTAAAGGCCTCCTCCAAGGTTAGCCAATCATCTCTGGATTTAGCTGTTTGCATCCGTTTTCACACGGCGCGGGGCGCGTACGGGCGCGGCGCGGCGCGAGATATCACGCGACGTGTGGAGCCACCATAGGTGGCGACTGACTGGAGCATTTGCTCGATGCGAATATTCACATCGAGCATTTGCTCGTTGTGAGCAAATGCTCGAGCCACCTGAATATTCGTCGCGAATATTTGTTACACGGTGCTCCACCTCCAGCCACTTGTATCCGAAATGGCGGACGAAGAGTTAGTGTGTGCTGCGTTCCTTTTAGTTCGATATTGCTATTTAAAGAAGAGAAGAAAGCGCATTTGGACGACAAATTTGCTCCAAATGAGAAATAAAGCTGGCGGTTTGACCTTGATGAATATTTTGAAAAATCAAGAAATCAGCGGTCAATACAAGAACTTTGTGAGAATGTCTTCGACTGACTTCGAATGCCTAATCAATTTAATTGGACCTTTAGTGTGCAAAAAAAACACTAATTGGAGAAAAGCTATAACAGTGACAGAAAGATTATCTTTAACATTGCGTTTTTATGCTTCTGGTGATTCATTTACAAGCTTGCAGTATCTTTTTAAAATCTCCAGACAACGGATTGGATTCATCGTTAAAGAAGTCAGTGAAGCGATTGTTGAAGTATTAAAAGACCACATAAAGGTAAGATTTTTTTTTTTATAAGTAAGTAATTTTTAAAACAGAGTTATTTATTATTCTAATCAATTAAATCAGCATACTCTTCCAGAAATTCTTGGCTATATACTTGTACTGAGGAGGATTCCTGGTCGTTTCCTTGAGGTGCTGGCGAAGTGACTTCAGCGTGGGGCGTTACCGGTGAAGTAGGATAAGAATTGGTTCGGTTATTTTCCTGGGGTGACGGCGAAGTTATATCGACATAGGACGTTGAAGGTGATGTCACAGAAACATAGTGGGAACGGGAACGGTTAGTTGGTTGACTACCGTAAGCTTGATGAGAAAGTGTAGACATATTATTTGAGCGGAATGAGGATGTAGGCTGTTGACAGTTATTAGAATATATATTGTATTCATATTCGCCTCGATCGGCACTGAAGACAATGTTAGATATATTCTGCTGCACGTTGGTCCTGGTCTGCCGCGAATATGATCTCAATTTATTTGCGATGAAAGATGCAAAAGAGTCACACTCGTCCATTTTATCTTTCGACAGTGTTTCCATTTGCTTTCGTTCAGCTGATTTCTTCAAAATGTCAAACGCCGAAGTCATTATTTCGTCCGAATTACAGCCACGTTTTCTTTTTTGAGTACATCGTTGATCATTGAGTGGCGGATTTGGTGTAGGTTCCCTATTTTGCTCGGCACTTTGTGTTATACCCGAGGCATATTCATCGCGCAGCTGAAAAATAAAATGTTTTGTTTGTTACAGGTCCCAACAACTCAAAACGAGTGGCTGAATTTAGCGCAACAGTATGAATCTTTGTGGAATTTTCCTCATTGTGTGGGTGCTGCGGATGGCAAGCATGTAATGATACAATCACCGATAAACAGTGGCAGTGATTATTATAACTATAAACATTTCTTTAGCATTGTACTATTTGCTATTGTTGATGCAAACTATAATTTTATATACGTAAATGTAGGCTGTCAAGGTAGAATTTCGGATGGGGGAGTGTTTAAGAACTGTGAATTATATCAGCGAATTGAAAACAAATCATTAAATTTTCCGGAACCAACTCCATTGCCGATGCGGACTCAAAACATTCCATATTACTTTGTGGGTGACGAAGCTTTTGCTCTATCAGAAAATATGATGAAAGTCTATTCTGGATATCACGCTAAAGGATCTAAGGAGAGAACATTTAATTACAGACTTTGCAGAGCCAGAAGAATTGTGGAAAACGTATTCGGCATATTATCAGCAGTCTTCCGAGTATTAAGAAAACCGATGTTGTTGGAACCGGAAAAAGCTTCGTTGATAATTATGGCAATAGTACACCTCCATAATTTTCTAAGAAGAAATGAAAAGTCCTGTGACACCTACACACCAATAGGAACTTTTGATAAGGAAATAGAAGGAAATGTGACACCCGGAAATTGGAGAAACGACACTGAAACTAACACGGGTATGTTACCCCTGCCAAATAGACCACGACGAACTACCAGATCTTTGCAAGAAATACGTAATGAAATTGCCGCATACTGTGTGCAGGAGGGGGCACTGAGCTGGCAAGAAAGATATACATAAAATAAACTTACGGTGTCATCTGTCATCCGTGGATCATTTCGATCTAGTACGAATTGCAGAGATTTGTACGCGAACCACGTGCTTGTATATACTTCGTCAGCACCTTAAACAATTTTACAAAAAATGTACTTATAATTTTAAACTTTTGCACTTGTTTACATCACTATTTTGAGTACGGCAATTACCGCAGTTTGCTTTTATATTTTACTGACAATTCATCCCGCAACTGGCGCCTAAAGAACGCCCGTAAGCTATGTTCCCCATACAAACGTAAATCGTATTAATCAATTGAAAACCACTTTTCCAATTTACTTGATATTTGGCATCTAATATCAATCAACAAATATCTATGTCTGCACGTTTTTGTTTTGTTGATAAATCTAAACCAAGTTAAATGACAAGCAAAAGAAACTCCTCATACTAATTTTCTGTTCTTTGTGGTTTGACATAGGATACATTTTTCGAAAAAACAAAAACGTGCACACATAGATATTTGTTTCCTAAAATTAGTTTTTGGTTTTTTTTAAATGATTTTTAAACTCCGTTTGTATGAAGAGCGTAATTTTCTGATGCTTACGGACCCATCTTAGAGGATTATGAGGCAAACAAGTTCCATACAACGGCGCGTGCCTGTTTCCTCAGTCAATTTCGCACATTAAATAAATCAACCGAGAGCTACGTCTGTCCGTTTTAGTTTTTTTTATAACTAAACTTGTATCCATGATATACGCGTTTTTGTATTTGTATACAAATTTTTAGAAGCGTATATCTCGGAAGTAAGTAAATGTATCAAAAGCCCTTGGTTGATTTATTTAATGTGCAAAATTTCAGGACAATATTTCTTAATTTGATTGAGAAAACAGGCACGCGCCGTTGTATTGAACTTGATTGCATCATAATCCTCTTAAGGCCCTAATATGAGCCGATTGCATTCAGTTCTATAAGGGCGTAAGTAAAACAACATTTAATAAAATTTCAAAATAACTACAACCAATTTCGACAATCAAAAAAGTAAATATTATGTAGATTGATGGTTTACAAAGGAGAAGCGAGTGGAAGTGTCGTGCCCGGGCGGCCTAGGAGAACGTACCATAACCAAATCGATGTAATATTACGTAAAGGTCAGGTACGTAGCACCCGGAATCGTAGAGCATGTATGAAAAGATGTATGTCTGTAGAGGAAGCAAGAGAAGTATGCTGTGATCGTACCGTATGGCGCTCTATCATCTCTGCCTACCCCTGCGGGGAACCGGCGTGATGGTATGTATGTTATGTATGTATTGATGGTTTAGACGTAATTCAAAGATATAACTGTAATTATCTGATGCTTCGTTTTCTCAAGTTAGGCAAGTATGCATAAAAATGCATTAAAAAAGTTTGAACAAAAATTGAAGCGCCCGATATTTATCGTTATACGTCATATATAGCTGGTCTCAATAGATCTTTCATCTTTTTAAAATTTCAAATTTATTTATTTAAAAAATTATTAAAATGTGGTTTCACTTACGCCCTTATAGTACTGAATGCAATCAGGTGTTATCACGAATTGATACAAGTTTAAAATAAATAAAATTAATTAATTAAATAAAAACGGCTTTACCTTTTCCCGTTCCCATAGTCTTCTTTCCTTTAATTTTTTCTCTTCGCAAAGATGCAAGTAGGCTGGTCATCTTTCTCTTGCATTCTTCCACGTTTTCGTTGATTTCGGCAGCTATTTCAACCCATGCGTCACTTTTCTTCAATTTATTAAAATGGTCGTGATGGGTAGGGTCCCAGAGTTGGGGATAACTACGATATTTATCGATGAATAAAAGTGTTTTTTCTTGAGTCCACTGCATTTTATCAAACTCCGCGATACGAACGAGGAAACGCGCGTGTGCTCCTGGCGGTGCTCGCCACAGGTGCTCGCACTAGCGACTGACTGCGCGGTGTAACATTCAAAGGGATTCGCCAAAAAACCGACACCGAGGTGGAGCGCGCTCGGCTGCTCGCCGCTCGCCGGCGAGCTGCTCGGCTCGCTGTACTGACAGGCCGAATATTCGACTTGTAACGTGCTCGCAGCGAGCGAATATTCTCTGTCAGTCGCCACCTTTACGCGCCGTGAGAACGGGTAACGCGCGGGCTCGCATAGGCGGGTGCTTGCTCATAGGCGCGCCGTGAGAAGCCACCTTAAGAATTGATTCGATTCCACTTTGAAGTGGTTTATTAAAACGAATGTAATTTATTCCATGTTGGTGTTTTTGCTTCCGTAAGCGCGCACACAAACGGTGCGAATCTTTTGTGATGCTGACAGCTCTTGGCGTGCAATTTAATAGTTTTTACTCATTGAGAGCACTGTACTCGTTTTACAGTTCAAATTTAATGCAATAGACGACAATTGCGACATACTCACGCCTTGGGCCAATTAGGTTTGAGCTGTCGCCACACACGCGCAGGCAGCAGCCAGCCGAGGCCCGGAAAGAAGTCGGTCCGGTGCAGCAGCTCCGGTCTCGACGGGTCAATGTGATCCGTCATGCCGTTGTCGTTCCACGCCGAGATGCACCTTTATACCATCAAACCATCACGCCAATGCTGACACGATAGGTTAACACAATATTTATGCATAGCATATAGTAAAATTATCGAAAAAGTTATCATCAGTCTTGGGACTCCCGGCCCGAACGGAGGACGCGACACGTCATAAATTTTTAGGTTTTAAATCGGAGATTTTTATAACTACTTACCACTTACCCCTACTTTGCAGTGAAATCATCGTTTCAAAAACTTGTTCGAGTTTATGGTAAATAGCATAAAATGTCGTGGGGAATACTTTAAAAACCAATTTCTTGTTGTTCTTTCACCCCTTTTCTCATACGGGAAAACTTAAACAGTCGTATTCAGAGTGAACCTGTCAAAGCTTAGTAAGGCCACACAAAAACCGGTTTAGGTCGACCCTAATTTCATTAATACGCCTACTAAAGTTAGTCGATTAATACTATATGCCTTTCCCGGACGGAAATAATTCCGATCGGAACTCCCTGTCGGAATTCCGATCGGCCGAGCGAGCACCGAAAAAGTAGCAACAATTTTGAGTGAAGTACTCAAACTACGTTTTAGGCAGCTCAGAATATCATATCGCAGTTGCAATCGCAGCTGCAAGGTTACAAAATTGCCGTGCTCGCACTGTGAATTATGTATCTCTGTCTGTCATGCAAATTTATATTATTTACATTTACTAACCACAAGCTATGGTCCTTCTCCAAAAGTGGTAGAGTGGCAGAGAAATACTCATAAAAGTCTATTGCTACATCTAGATCGTCTGCAAAGAAAACATGATGTGATTGAAACCAGAAATAAATACTATACATATTAGATTGTTTAAATAGAAAATCGTCATCTCCCCGCAATCTTTTTTAGGGTTCCGTACCCAAAGGGTGAAAACGGAACCCTATTACTAAGCCTCCGCTGTGCGTCCGTCCGTCCGTCTGTCCGTCTGTCACAGGGCTGTATCTCAGTAACTGTAACAGGTAGACAGCTGAAATTTTCACAGAGTGTGTACTTATTTTGCCGCTACAACAACAAATAGGTAAGATTAAAAAATAATTAAAATTAAAGGGGGCTCCCATACAAAAAACGTGTTTTATTTGGTTTTTTTTTACGATGGTAAGGAACCCTTCGTGTGCGATTCCGATTCGCACTTGGCCGGTTTTTTAAATATTTAATCATACCTTACATCAGAGTGACGCCTGTGCTCTATAAGTCTCTGTCAGGTCTGTCAGCCTCAGTGGCCCAGTGGCGCAACACTTCGGCGATCGCTCTCCGAAGTTAAGCAACGCTGGGTCCGGTCTGGTCTTGGATGGGTGACCATTAGACCGTTGAGAGAGGCTGGCCGTGGTTCGGATTCCACGTTAAACTGTAGGTCCCCTTCCTTACTTACTAGGTGGTAGGGTTAATCCCGCCCGGGTTGGTACCATCGCATTGAATGAACGATGGTCGAAGCGGCAATGAAAATTGTCCGTGTTTTCCATCCAGATCAATGTAGCCGAGCAATATAAGGAAGGTCCTGACATGGCACCTAGTTCCCATGTGGTGTGTTGGGCTAATACCATGACAGAAGGTTTGGTATTAGCCATCATGTCCAGTCACATAAAAAAAAAAATTAAACTTTCACGGGGGCTGCAGAAACCATGCCGGCTGGCCAGGTGCTTCTTCATATTATTTTTTAGGACCCCAGGTTGTACTTAGGAAACTTTACGAAATACCTCGGCAGATACATCCCAGGTGGGACAACGCCATCAAGTGTGCAAGGCAGTGGTTTCGTACCGGTGAGGGCCGGGAGGAGTGGAGGAAAATTGGAGAGGCGTATGTCCAGCAGAGGATGCAAACACTCTGACTGACTGGTTGACTGACATAGATGAATTATCTAGAGGATCGGTTGATTCTTATTTTTGGAATGTCGACAATGACTGGGTGCACTCCCTGTCAGTTCCGCGTTGAGTGACGGTAGAAAGAGGACGGAGAGGCATCGTCGCCGACGAACATTCAACATGGTAGAGACGATTGAACACAGACAGGACCCTACATCCCTTCGGATGATTTGTAAATATAAAGAACAACAACTACGTTGGTGACCTTCGACGATGATGACGTTTTCGTACGCCATGTCTTCGAGCACGTGTGAGAGTGCGAATTTGTAGTGGCGGGCAATATTGAAGTACGCCCGATCGAACTCCAAGCTGCGGTTGAGTGGAATTCTGGTTTGATCCGGTTGCCGCACGACGCTCACGCCGGACCAGGCCGTCACGAAACTGAGGATCACCCGGTACGTCTCGTCGTGTCCGCAGTCCTAGGGAGACATGGAAAACCCATCTGCAGTCCATTTCTTGGAATTCCGTGCTCAAGAATCGGTAATGTTGCAGTCGAGATAACCGCTTTTGGATAGTTGTCAAAGCGATTTTCACGAAAACTTGAGTCACTGAAAACCGCTTTGACAACCAAGGAGGCGGGAGGAGACCATCTCCGACGTTTCGAGCTGATCGTCCAGCCCGTTGTCAAGGAGGCAGACGCTACGTCCGTATGCAGCAGCGGTATTCTCGACGAAAACATTTTCGGTATTTCTTAATTTTTTTTTCTTATTTCTATAGTTCAAGGTATCGAAAAAATCGCTTAGACAACCGCTCTAACATCGTTTTTCTCAACTGCAAGATTCTCGATTTGAATTCCGAGTTGATAAATCAGGATTGTTCTCAGGAGATGAATTCACTTTGTCATTACTTGGGTAATTATTCTGTTAATCGATCGCAATGCCACACGGAACATGTGGCACGAAATGAATTATGCACTGCTTCCATTTGTTTCCGAATTCAGCGCCAACAAAAAAATACAAATGACGGTGGGTGTGGCCATCACATAAACAAATTATTGCAACCCTAAATTGATTACAATAGGAACTAATCACAGAACTCGGGTGAAAAGTTTTCGCTCGAGTACATGTTTACGCGGATTTCAAATTTTCTACCTATCGGTGATAGCGACTCGGGTGACACTTTTTCAAGCGAGTCCTATGAGCACAAGTTCGGGGTCCATTCAGGTAAGAGTGAGTTCGAAATCATCGCTAAATATCAACTCACTTTTTTAAATAGTTCACGTTTCCACACTTATTGAACATCATTTTAGTTTGGAAAAAATCTGGTTTGTCCCATAAATACGTCGGAAGTACAGATACCTAACACTTTCATCATTTAAATAATAATATATTTCCCAGCCATTTTTAGGTTAACTCACTCCCGAACTCGAACTCCCTCTTACCTGAATGGGCCCCCAGAGCGGTCAACCAAACTCGCTAAGGGCCGAGTGCACGAAAGCACAAAAAATCTAAATCAAGGTCAAAGTATGATCAAACACGTCACTTTGTGTGGACAGTATGGAAGGAACTCTTTGCGGATCACTAAAAGTGACGTGTTTGAACATTGATTAACTCGGCCGTTTCTTCGTGCAACCGGGGCTAAATCTTCGAGAGCCAATTAACCTGGCTGACTATGATGGGAAAAGTATTCAGGTCGGGCCGGTACCGCATCAGCTTGTTCAGACAGCGGCGCACCGTGACTCGGTCGCAGGCCAATACAAGAACTGGAATAACTGTACCTGTCATATCATAACAGGGGATATAGAACTTGGGACAGAAGATGGTTGTGTGCAGAATTTTATTCCCGTCGTATTTATTATACATATAGCGCTCCCAAGAGTTGAAATTAATATAAATATTTTTATTATTACACTCTTTTCCCGAAGCACATTACGGCACGTATAGTCGGGTACAACTAAATAGAGTTCCCGTTCGGCGCGCCCCTCTACCCGCGTGACCTATGTCACACCTATTCTATGCTCAAACTAGCTGCGGTACCCGGCTCCGCTCGGGTTAGTGTCGGCTAAATTATCTCATGGATAAAAAGTAGCCCACATGACTGGTCCAAAATAGGGTCAAACTGGTCCAGGACAATGTATCCATGTACCAAATTTAATCAAGATCGTTCGAGCCGAAATAACATGATTTAATGAGAAACATCCAATAATTCCCATTTAGAGCTTCGTTGACGTTTGGTGGCTATTTAAAAAAAAAACATTTGCCGCGAGAACCTTTCTGCACTTTCACTGCTACATTGCTTACCTAGTAAGTAACGTGTAACGTAGGTAAGTTTTGCGTGGACTCCAACCCACAGCCAGCCTTAACATCGAAAACAGTAACCCATCTCAAACCTGACTGCTCCCAGAGATGCTATACATTGATAAAATACGCACATAAATCAGGTAAGTGGTTCGCATGTTATAAGACTTTAAGACTCACTACTTACCCTTCTGGTAATGAAGCGTTATATTATGTAATCTATAAGTTTTTAGTAGAATCAGGCTAGACGTAGATACAATGCACATCTAAATCGAGTAATTGGTTCTCAAGGATTTTATTCTGTTGGTCGCTCCTCCGGCGACTTAGCGTGATGCCAAGTAGTCCTAAAGTTGCAGGAAATACCAAGCCGTACTTCAGTAAAAGTAAGCGCTGCCGCCGCAAAGCCGAGCCGTGCATAGCATTGCAGTTTGTATGACAGCCCCATCTTAGCGTAAGCGGAACTGAATTATATTTAGCCAATCCTAATTCCCGGGTAGTTAAATGTACGTGTACTAAGTTTTACAAATCGCTAGTGCCTTGAAAATTCGCCAAACGGACACCAAACAGTCACGACGTCTGCCCTCACCCCGCCGCCGCTCCCCGCCACCGCCCCCGGCTCCTCTCCCGCTAGTGTGAAGTATCGCTACCGGCATCGTTTTCGCAGCCCCGTGAAAGTTCTAAAGCCCATGGGCACATAAATTGTAGCCTATGTGTTATTCTGATGTATAAGCTATATTATTGTAAAGTTTCATTAGAATCCATTCAGTAGTTTTTACGTGAAAGAGTAACAAACATCCATCCATCCATCCATCCATCCATCCATCCATCCATCCATTATTACAAACTTTCCCCTTTATATTATTTACTAGCTGCGGTACCCGGCTCCGCTCGGGTTAGTGTCGGCTAAATTATCTCATGGATAAAAAGTAGCCCACATGACTGGTCCAAAATAGGGTCAAACTGGTCCAGGACAATGTATCCATGTACCAAATTTAATCAAGATCGTTCGAGCCGAAATAGCATGATTTAATGAGAAACATCCAATAATTCCCATTTAGAGCGTCGTTGACGTTTGGTGGCTATTTAAAAAAAAAACATTTGCCGCGAGAACCTTTCTGCACGTTCACTGCTACATTGCTTACCTAGTAAGTAACGTGTAACGTAGGTAAGTTTTGCGTGGACTCCAACCCACAGCCAGCCTCAACATCGAAAACAGTAACCCATCTCGAACCTGACTGCTCCCAGAGATGCTATACATTGATAAAATACGCATATAAATCAGGTAAGTGGTTCGCATGTTATAAGACTTTAAGACTCACTACTTACCCTTCTGGTAATGAAGCGTTATATTATGTAATCTATAAGTTTTTAGTAGAATCAGGCTAGACGTAGATACAATGCACATCTAAATCGAGTAATTGGTTCTCAAGGATTTTATTCTGTTGGTCGCTCCTCCGGCGATTTAGCGTGATGCCAAGTAGTCCTAAAGTTGCAGGAAATACCAAGCCGTACTTCAGTAAAAGTAAGCGCTACCGCCGCAAAGCCGAGCCGTGCATAACATTGCAGTTTGTATGACAGCCCCATCTTAGCGTAAGCGGAACTGAATTCTATTTAGCCAATCCTAATTCCCGGGTAGTTAAATGTACGTGTACTAAGTTTTACAAATCGCTAGTGCCTTGAAAATTCGCCAAACGGACACCAAACAGTCACGACGTCTGCCCTCCCCCCGCCGCCGCTCCCCGCCACCGCCCCCGGCTCCTCTCCCCCTAGTGTGAAGTATCGCTACCGGCATCGTTTTCGCAGCCCCGTGAAAGTTCTAAAGCCCATGGGCACATAAATTGTAGCCTATGTGTTATTCTGATGTATAAGCTATATTATTGTAAAGTTTCATTAGAATCCATTCAGTAGTTTTTACGTGAAAGAGTAACAAACATCCATCCATCCATCCATCCATCCATCCATCCATCCATCCATTATTACAAACTTTCCCCTTTATAATATTTATTAGATTAGATGTCTCAAACTATACCAAGTAAGTGCCCTATACTAAGCCCCGGTTGCACGACGAAACGGCTGAGTTAATCAATGTTCAAACACGTCACTTTTAGTGAACCGCATAGAGTTGCACATTTATTAACTCGGCCGTGTCTTCGTGCAACCGGGGCTAAGTGGGTCCACTGAATTGCTACCGGTGCATGTCGTACGAGCAGACTAAAGGATTCGTCATTCATGATTCGGATTTCATGTAAAACTGTAGATTGCAGGGTTAATCCCGCCCGCAATGCATTTTATAAATAATGTTCGAAATGGCAATGGAATTGTGCCTGTTATGCAGCCCATTTTATATGTGCAATATAATAAAGATCCTGCATATAAAATACTTATTTATTCTATGCTAGTATCATGACCGAATAGTATTATAGCTATTCATACTGCATCCATGTTTGGTTCCATGCAAGCAATGGTACCTATCTTAAGAAAGTTACCGGACTTGATAACAGCGCCATCTATGATTTGGGACACCAAACACAATGCCATTAAAATACCTACTTTCGGCGCTAGATGGCGGTAGAAGCATTCATAATCATCATAGCGGCTTACATATCTTAATTTTGCCTGTCATATGTTTACGGTGGCTCAGTATGCCCTTAGATAACTACTCAGTCAAAGAGTCACAGGTTCGAAGCTTGCCAACCAAAAACGTTTGTTTTTGGGCAGCCCTAGCGATGGCCAGTAAATTAGCAAAGTTGCATATCCTCTATATAATACTTATCTATGGTTCCATATAAAAAGTTGACTTTTATTCACTTACCATTGTTCACCGTCCTATCACTCAGCGCCCCCTTTCTCCTCAGCACCCCCTCTCTCCTTAGTTGCCCCAGTACTTCCATCTCCTCCACCAGTTGCCCCAACTCTCCCGCGCTCTTCTCACCGCCGCCGCCTCTCTCTCCACCCGGAGCCGGCAGCGTGAGCAGTCGGAACGCGAGCAAGAGAAAGAAGGCGGTGACTACCCGGACCAGCTTTGCGATGTGCCCGCGTGAGAGAACCATGGCTGGGATACAGCGTGGTCGTCTAATTAGACTGGGAGGTCGCGACAAAAATGGTAACGATCACGTAAATGGCTGAAACTGGGTTCAAGGAATAAATACCAACCCTCTGAAGCTAAATGTGCCAGTCTGTCTACGCCACGTGGTTGCGTTACAAAGATAAGGTCCCTAAAAAAGTAGTTATGGTGAGAGAAAATATATATGATGCATAAAAGTATCAGTACATACTGATACTTTTATATAATACTATATAATACTGAATACCAAAACTGAACAAATATTTGGTTGCATTTCGTAGTTATGAGCGGTTTAGGTTATAGATCTTGCACTAAACATCGAAGACGCCATCGTCTTTCTAACTGTCTATTACTCCTGACAACCATTCCACCACGGGCCTAATCTGGCCTACCGGTATGGTTAAATCCAAAGTGTCAAATATCTGTTTTGTTTTATATCTTGTAATGTTATATTATGGATAAATAAATAAATAATAAATAAATAAAAGATAAAACGTTAGGTATATTTAAGTAATTTATCAAAAAATCGAGTGGTTGTTTTTGTATAATTAAAAGGTATCAATATTTCTAGACAATCAGTACATTCATCAGCAGGTACATACCAACATCTATTATATGTATATTGCTAATCTAGATAACGCCACTACTTGGCGCAGGCAGACTGACATATTTAGCATCAGACGGTTGGTCTCTAACATGAGAAGCCAGATTCAGCCATTTACCTTATCGTGACCAAAAATGTCGTGACCTCCCCAAATTTATCTAGCCTTGATGGCCAGTCATTGTTTACATTAAATTTGTTTCTACTTTGGGCAACAATGTAATACTCAGTGTTGGTTTTCTTTATTTTTCCAGCCAGTGGTAAAATGAACGCGTGGGGCCTGTCTATAAAGCTGGTTTCCTTCAACAAACGAGAAGGAACAACGGGAGTAGCCACGGAATATTGAGGAGGCCTTATTGTTCTGTGGGAGTAGCGACTGAAACTAATCGGCACAGCGGCATTGGAGCTACTTTTGGGTTGCACCGGTCAGTCATTTTGCTTACTAACTCACTCCTAATGTTCTCGAGTTCCAACGAGATATAAGAACTGCACAGGACGCCATTTGGTGCAACGAACATTATATCTTGCGCATCTCAAATTCATAAGCGAACTGACCATCTGGGGGTCCATTCAGAGTAAGAGTGAGTTCGAATTCGCCACTAAATATCAACTCACTTTTTTAAATAGTTACTGTTTCCACACTTCTAGAACATTATTACAGTTAGGTAAAAATCTGGTTTGTCCCGTAAATACGTTGGAAGTATAAATGACGGTTCCGTTATTTAAATAATAATATATTTCCCAGCTATTTTTAGGTTAACTCACTCCCGAACTCGAACTCACTCTTTCTCTGAATGGACCCCCTGCACGTTGCCGTGCAAACACCGAAAAAGTAGTAACGATTTTGAGTGAAGTATCTTCACTCAAACTGCGTTTTGACAGTTCAGAATATATTAAACTGACAGATCATATCGCAGTTGCAAGTTGCAACCGCAGCTGCAAGTTGCTAAATTTCCGTGCTTACACTGCGGGTTTTGAACAGTAAACTAGCATAAAAGCGTTTAAATCTCTGTTTAAATCTATTAAAAAGTCATTTGATTTTATGGGTTTGCAAAAAATGTGTGTATCGATTCAAAATTGTATTAAAATTTGATCGGCATAATAATAGGTATTAATAATCTATGAATATTATTTTTTGTACAGCACCATCTATTGGCAATTTCGCAAGTGACGAAGTGGCCCCATCCCATTTCCATAGCCGTAAACATGTATCCATGCAGTTGCGCCATCTATTGTTCGTCCATAGTGATGTGGACTTCGCGCGCGTAGTCCACATCACTATGGGCTCGTTGTATGGAAGTTGCCTCTTTAGGCGAACACTCGGCACGTGCTGTGAGCGCATGTATTACGTCCATTCCTTTCCTATCGTTCTTGATCATGACATTAGTGATCATTGTGCACTTCCATAAAAAAAACCGGCCAAGTCGGACTCGCACACAAAGGGTTCCGTACTATAGTACAAAATTTAACACGAAAAATCACGTTTTTTTGTATGAAGCACCCCTTTAATTATTATTATTTAATAATTTTACTTGTAGCGGCAAAATAAATATAGACTCTGAAAATTTCAGCTGCCTACCTATAACGGTTCATGAGGTTACAGTCCTGTGACGGACAGCGGAGGCTTAGTAATAGGGTCCGAAACCCTAAAAAGTACAAATATATTATAGGAATCAATAAAGACTTAGATCCAGGGATAAAAATACGCATTTTTGTTATAATGAAAAAATAAACATTCAATAAAATAGTTTTATTAAAAAGTCATTTGAAAATTTGGTTACATCGTAAAAAATTAATAAAATACATTTTGTTCCATTAATGACGTCCAAAGTTCACATTACATGAAATAAATTGTATCCGGTAAGCATAGCAGCGTGGTTGTGTCACATACATATGGTGAAATAAAGTCTAAATTAAAATGGAAAAAAATATAGAACAATTAAGACAAAAATTAAATTAATTTTACGTATGGTGAGCACAGTATCAACCGACCAATTGCATCTAAAAAAACGATCTTTAGCATGTAGTTGTTATCGTTTTTGCGTATCTAGATGTGCACTCTATCTATAGACCCACATAGCTTATTTTGCGCGTGGCTGAGGACACCACTGTCTTTTAAGAGTTACCACATGAAAAAAAATCCCCCAATGATCGGAAAAATATTTACAGCCTGCTGTAAGTAAAAAAATTAACCGTTTAGTTCTTATTTTGGCCACACGCAAAATAAGCTACGTGGCACTTTTTACAAATAGATGACGCCACAGTCGTTCAAATCTGTTTCTGCTGTAACTCCTCAAAAATAGCAAGTTACTAACTATAAATATATTGGCGCAGTTTTATGTTTAAGTCATAAAAATTGTAACAAAAAAGTTATATTTCTGAATACCTTTGTACACATTCTTCAGAGTCTACAAAATCATAAAAGTGTCATATAGTAAATTAATGTTAAATTATTCGATTGCAAAATAATAATTTATCATATTTGGTTAAGCTCGTCTAACATATTGTAAAAACAATCTTTTTTATTTACATTGCCATGAAGTTTAAATAAAGCATACACATTTTCATAGTCATGTTGAGTGCTGGAAATACACTTTCGTCAGAGTCAGGCGAATGGTTGGCATTAATTTAATTATTATTTTTAAATTTTCAATGTTTTCTATTACTTTGCACTTTACATAATCGGCAGTACTGTTTTCTACATTAACTGGACATTTTAAACAGCTGTGATAAAGTATTTAAGTTTAATTTAGTTTTAAATAACCATAGTTCATATATTATTATTAATATAAAGTGGATTTCCAGTCAAATTCAGTACCAGTTAAAACATCTATACAATCCTTTAGTTTGCCTCCGGTCCTAATTTTTTAATTAGTTATCATTTTCAAGGTTTCAATATGAGTAGCAGGAAAAAAAAACAAAAAAATCAGCCTGACACTTCAACGGCAATCGAATGGAGCGAAAAGGCATCATCCCATCCTTCACCCGACTTCGACGAACCTCGGGCACACACAATCAGCAATATTTAACCTGAGTTAGGCCAACTTTGACCGCAGTGTGGATCCAGCATAATGGAAAGATTCAAGACTGAAACAATATGGTGGAATGTTTTTATTAGTGAATCAAGCCAAAAATGACGTAAAATAATTTAAGTGAAAACAAAAAAAATTACCCACTAGTACAGTAAAACCTGCTTCGTACGATATTAAAAAACATATAAAAACTAAAACTGCATTATTACATTTATAAAAAAAATATGCGTTTATTTTGTGAAAAATAGCACACCGCACAAGACAATAGTGTCGCTTTTAAGGCGCTAGGACTAGCCAACTACTCGCGCCATACAAATGCACTTTTTAACAAATGTAATAATATGTAGTGAAACGCTTCAGCAAATCCAAATAGAACTCCAGACTGATAATGGATTGTTAATATTTTTTTATTCCATCATTTATTTAAATAATAATAAAAATAAAAAAGTTGATTTTTCTCATTAGAAATCTGAAAGTCATTCGATTTCTAGATATAAGCAAAAACAGCATATATGCATAAACAAAAAATTCCATTTGCTTTTAGATTTCTACATTTAGTCAAAAAAGTTCGGAAATGGACACCGTTTCCGCAATGTATTTTGTATAGAAAAAGGAAACATACATTAACGAAAATCATTCGATTCCTAGACAAGGAATCATATATTGTAAGGATGACACTTATAATCGTCAGACTTAGTTAGTTTACTTGGGGTGCCTCGTCTAACTTTGCGATTTGGCTAGTACCAGGCCCTTAAGGAACAAAATCTGTGAAGTAATGTTATACGCAAAAGTGTTGATTTTTAATAAACTGATTAAAATTTTCAAGTATTCGTCCATTACCCATACCCATACATGTCCATCCGTCTGTCACAGAACTGTATCTCATGCACCGTAATAGGTAGGCAGCTGAAATATTAACAGAGTGTGTATTTATTTTGCCGCTTTAGGTAAAATTAAAAAATACAAAAAATTAAAGGGGGGCTACACAATAAACGTTTTTGTGTTAAAGTGTTTGCCATATAACATTACTTCACAGGATTTTTTCCTTATAAGCAAAACTATTGACTGGTGCAAACAGGATGCTTTATTTTTCTCAAAATCAACGAGTTCGATGCCCGGCTAGGAAACCGATTTTTCCAAAAATCTAATACTGCAGCTTTAGTTTTTATTAAAATCGGCCTCATTCAGTGTTTTTCGTTTAATAGTTCGGTTTTGGCCCTGAATGCCCACTTGAAAAATTCACCTGTATATGAAATCCTCTTATAATACTAAGAATGGAAATAGCTATACGAGTATAAAAAAAAAGAAGCAATGATCTTTAATGTCATCAATTAACTTAACTAAAATTGCGAAGTTAGTGGTATATTTTAATTAAATTAAGTCCATTTTTTAATACTACTACTACTCTTCTATTTATTTATGTGTGATATTAACAATCATGAGTGCTGAAAAGCAATTTTTATCAAGTGCCAGCTAGTCAACAATAAAAAAAAATTAAGCTATAGTTCACAGCCACTTTCTCTTTTATATTCAATTTTCAGTGTTGCCCCATATTATTAACAATAATATGTACACCCTTGTCTTTTTATAGAGCCCCAATGGATTAAGTTTTCTTCAATTATTACAGACCGGTTGCCGATGCCCCATTTGCAAAAATAGTTACGAAAATTCCAGTGTTGCCCCACAAATAAACTTATAATCCCCATTAGATTCAGGGCTCAGAAAACAGACTCAACACTGAGACACTGAAGTGTATAGCGGTTTTTTTGCATTATTGCGGTCGACTAATAGATCACAATTCACCTGCATACACTGCCATCTCACATCTGTGCACCCTTGACGTTAAACACCCCACCACTGGCAAATATACAATGGCAGTCTACCAGTTCACTTATGCCCATTAAGAACAACCCCACTTCAAACATATGAAGTCGTATTCAGAGAGCACCTGTCAAAACTTAGTACGAGATTAGCCCCGGACTAAAAATACAAAAACCAGTTTAGTCCAGCGGATTAAAGTTAGTCCGCCCACTCTGAATACAACCGATGGAGTTTTGTCACATGTTCAAAGTGTATAGCCGCTTATTACGCTGAGGACCCCCATCAGTTCAATGATGCCCCATTTTAACATTGTTACCCCATGTTCGAAGTATATGGGTCCTTAACCCTTAACTCTCATTCGGCTGAGAACTTCGCACGAGAATCGTCTCTACTTTCACCATTAGCATACGGTGAAATCCCATGCGGTGAAGGAGATTCACGATCGGTTCACTGATGCGCCATTTTAACACACTCCTACCCTAAACTTATAAACTGTTGCTCCAAGTCCGAAGCGTTCACCCGCTTATCATGTCAAGAACTGCCACCTGTCTACTGATGTCCCATTTCAAAACGCGCACAGTATTAACCAAAAGTTTATCACACAGTCTCTATCCACCAAAAGTTTACAGTTGCCCTGTAGCTCATACCCCACTCTTCATCGCGCCGCGTCCGCCCACCAAAAGTTTACAGTTGCCCTGTAGCTCATACCCCACTCTTCATCGCGCCGCGTCCGCCCAGCAATAGTTCACGGTTGCCCCACAGCTCTTACCCCACAGTTCGTCCCACCGTATCTGTCCACCAATAGTTCACGGTCGCCCCGTCGCTGTACACCCGCAGCCCGTACCTGTTCACGGCGGCCCCGAGCGGGGCGCGCTCCAGCGGCTTCTAGCTCCAGCTTGTGTCGTACTTGATGAACGGAGCGCTCGGCGCGAGGTAGACGCGCCTGCCCCTGTAGAAACAGGAGACGACGCCGCGGTATGCGGTCCGGGGGACACCGCTCTGAAGAGGAATGATAAAATTTTATTTATTTATTTATTTATATACACTAGCAGCTTAAAGCTGATGCGTGTATGTCATTGGATGAGTGCACTATTTGGTTATTAAACGTCTGTTTTTTTTAATTTAAAATAACTGTCAAATTGGTTTTTAAACCCGTTCACTGTTATAGCACTGATCACTTCTTGTGGCAGTTTGTTCCAAGAGTCCACCACTCGGTTAGATATGAAATGTATTCTTGGGTTAGAGTTGAAGTTACTTTGGTTAAGTTTTAAAGAATGTCCACAGAAGTCTTTCATTAGTATTCATAGTAAATATGGTTCGAAGGTTGGGTACATCGTAAAGTCCATTTAGAATTTTAAAAGTTTCGATCAAGTCACCCCGGTGTCTTCTTTCTTCTAGCGTAGTGAGACCCAGTGCATTCAATCTGTTTTTATATGATTTGTTCTTAAGGGGCATCACCATTTTAGTTGCACGTCTCTGTACTCTCTCCAAAATTGTTTGATCAATAGTTTTTGGTATTCTATTACATTTTTTTTAATGTTAAGCGCGGCATGTGGCGTACGCCAGGACCTAAGAGCTCCCGACGACGCCCGTGGGTTTTCGAACATTCAGGGGGGCTGCGAAAACGATGCCGGACGGCCAGGTGCTTCTTCACACCGCGCTTGAAGGACCCCGGGTCGTAATTTGGTGGAAATACTACGGAAGGGAGTTCATTCCATTGTTTACCGACCCTATAGATAAAGAATCTAGAGGATCAGTGGGTTCTTATTTTTGGAATGTCGACTGTGAATTTGTTCATTTTCTACATACATACATACATACCTTCACGCGCCTTTCCCGGCAGAGGTGATAGAGCGCCATACGATACATAACAGCACACTTTTTTCGCCTCTTCTACAAACATACATCTTTTCATACATGCTCTACTGATACGGGTACCTGACCTGAAGAAGGTCAGGTCCATTCTTATATGGGCGCAAAAAGTGGTGTCAACTTGGATATTCCTCTATGAAACAAGCGTAGTTCGTTTGTACATATGTAATCATATTATAATGGATATATTTCAGTTTTCCTGAAGACGGGAAACTAAAGATTTCAATATTTCAAAATTAAATAAGTTTTTTAACTTTCCATTGCTTTACTAACAAATATGTGACCATGTAAATATTGTTCAAGCATAGTAAAATCCGCAATATTTATCTTCAAAGAATATATTAACGTCAACAAAGCAAATGAAAACAGATTGATGCGAGCGACATCTGTTGGAGACTTGCGTAATCGCAGTTCGTGTGGCACAATCGGAAGTCAAAACACAATTTATATATTTATATATTTATCTCCTTATTAATTATAAATTCCAACAATTTAGGCATTTTTCGGGAACAGTCTACTTAATGTTTGGGTATTCTTTTCAAATGGGCAATATCCTTAGTACAGAACAGATGAGTAAAAAACGAGTTTACAAAAAGTGTTATTAATGTTTAGTTCCGCTTTTCAAACAGGCAATATTCTTAGGCCCCCTTGCACCAACATCGTATTTAAATCACTAATTACGAGTTTTGTTAAATTGTATTTAAGTTCGTAACTCGCTAAAGGAGACTACGCGTTGCATCAACAGATAAGTTCATCTATTTAGCTAAATACGCATTTAGCGAAGAAACAATTAATTTTCCAAGCAATGGCAGCACTGTGGCAGTTTGTTCTGTTCCATTAAAGTGCCGTCTCTATCTTTTGACGCATGAAAAAGAGTGATGGTTAATTGGACTAAAAACGTATTTATGCATCAATAAAACAAACCCTACACTGTTGCCTGATTGGAATTATTTAAGTTCAATTTCGTTTGTAGTCCTTTTTAAAATCGAATCTATGTTCAATTTTGTCTAGCAAATGTAGGCCCGCAGTCTTTGAGAGTCGAAATTGACGAAATAAATATTGGTCGCGCATGTTAACAAAATGGTCAGTTCTATCTATTGAAAAAATGTGTGCCGATTAAATCAATTGTTTCTCCGCCATCATCAGAATAATCGACGAAATCCATGTCTGTTTGTTGTTTGTTTGGCTCAACCAAACAAAGAACCAACAGCTCCATCCAAATGTATAACTTGACCCTCAACAGCTCCCTAAACACGTATTTAGCGAGTTAAATGCGTGAGAAGGCTCATTTAACTTTTATTTTCTTAAATACGATTTAAAGTGACGTTTACTGTTGGTGCAATGAACATTATTGAGTTAAATCCATTTAAGCCGATAAACCTTATTTAAATCGCTAAATGAGATTGATGCAAGGCACCCTTAGTACAGAACAGACGAGAATAAAATGAGTTTACAAGAAGTGTTATTAATGTTTAGTTCCGCTTTTCAAACAGGCAATATTCTTAGTACAGAACAGACGAGAAAAATACGAGTTTACAAGAAGTGTCATTAATATTTAGTTCCGCTTTTGAAACAGGAAATATTCTTAGTACAGAACAGACGAGAATAAAACGAGTTTACAAGAAGTGTTATTAATGTTTAGTTCCGCTTTTCAAACAGGCAATATTCTTAGTACAGAACAGACGAAAAAAATACGAGTTTACAAAAAGTGTTTAAAAGAAGAACAGGACTCACCCGGAAGTCATCCATGAGACCCAGCGCGCGAGCGGCTCTCTTGAACTGCAGCCGGTCGGAGTAGAGTATCTTGGCCGGGTGCGTCTCTCCAGAGACGGAGACCACCTCCTCGAGGGTGTGGTTCGTCGCCAGTGCCATCGAATGCTCCAGTTGTCGATCGTAGTTCTCCTAAAAACGGATTTTATTCGCCAACACTAAGATATGGAAGCGAGACTTGGGTATGGGAGAAGTACGAGCGTAGTATAAATGCGTTCCTTAAGGTCGGCCCGTAAGCATCAGAAAATTTCACCTCCCAAACAAACGTAGTTTACTAATAAATTGAAAACCACTGTTCCAACATACTTGATATTTGGTATTGTAATCAGGCAACAAATATCTGTGTCTACATGTTTTTGATTTTTCGGTAAATGTATCCTGGGTGTATCTATAGAGAAAACTAAATTTGTATGAAGATTTTCCTTTTGCTTTCATTTGGATCGGTATGGATTTTTCAAAAAACCAAATATGTCCAGACACAGATATTTGTTGACAGATATTAGATATTAAAGATCAATTTAATTGGAACAGGCGCTTTCAAATTATTAGTTAACTACGTTTGTATGGGCAGCATGGCTTAAGGAAAACTAAGGAAAGTAAAGGAAACTATCTTAAAGAAACTATGAATAGTGAATGGGGGGATGGGGTAAACTGTTATAAATGTAATCTAAAACATGTGAAAAATTATGTTTCAATGTTTTGGACATGGAGGACAAATAAGCGATAAAAGGAATGACAAAGATAATTTACAAAGAGGAGCTAGCATTCCCAACCGACTGAGGAGAACTTTCGATGATCGTTACAGGCCATGTTCTCCAAAAAGGTAAAATTCGTAGCAATTTTACTATGGATCTTTATTGTAGTAATTATGTAAAAGCTTCATAGCTTTTGATTGAGATATTATAGCTTTTATTTTATCTATCTTAAAACAATTACTATTAACTCTATGCTTTAAACTTATAATTTAAAAGTGCTTAGAAATAGGCAAAACTACACAGAAAGCAGGAAGAAAAACCCACTATTGAGTATGTACTGATTTAATAGACCATTTCTCCATGGCATCATGTGCTTTTGACCAACAGGCTACAAAGTCTAGAGAAATACATAATTTTAAAATAATCTTGGACCTAAATCGGGTATTCTCCGTTCCGTTTCATGAAGGAGTTCTCCAAGGGTGAACTCTTGGCCCAATTCTATACACAATACCACTTACTTGAGAGCATTGCTAAGTCATAATAGTAATTAACTAGAAGGAGAACGAATGGTTTACCTTGAGCAAATAGGTGAGATCCAGCTGTGTAAAAGGCACATACTGTTCACTGAGCTGAATGAAGCGAAGGTGTAGATCGAAGAAAAGGCCTTTGCTGACTCCCTCCTATTCAAATAAGGATAATTTTCATTAACATCGTCGAATTCGTAACTGTAATAACCAACATTATGTTTAGCGTAATAATTGTATCATGTTTCAACCATTACTATTGAAACAGTTGTCATCGGAGCGGTTGCAGAGGTCGTCAACATGGAGACAACCTAAGATTTTTTCGTAAGGTATGTTCCTCATGAAACATTGTTAGGATATCATTAGACAACCATTTCACCGTTTTACTTCATTGTATCTATCCAACATCAGTTATTCAATAACTGTGTCTAGAAAAGTTTGTTTTAAGAAAAACTCAATCGCAAGACAAATGAGAGCAAAAATAAAAAATATTTATTTATGTCATCAAACACTTTATATATAGATATATATCGAACAGAAAAATATTTCTAATGAATTAATCTGGCCAATTATAATATTTTCCATTTAGGTGCCATGTGACTGTATGAGTGTTTTGTTTACTTGTGTCTTAATGGTAAAATTATTAAGTTGAAATATCATAGTAGATTTGGTCATTATCAACTCTGTTATTACAGTAATTAAACAATAAAAAATACAACGTTAAAATAAACAAAGGATGCTGATGTGAGGTACCTTTCCGAAGGTGCTGGTTCGAGGTATCTCCGGTCGAATGCAAGAACGACCCTGAGTCTGTGCCGGCTCCCGGAGCCAGTCATCGAAGAACCTGCCACAAATACCCACGATGAGATTACTGAAAAGATATAGCATTGTAACGACCACCTGCTGTTACAACAATTTACCGATAGATAGCGTTCATAATGACAGGTTCATGTTTCGTGCTTCCACCGCCGACCGACATTCAATAGATGGCGCCACGAGTTTTTCCAGATCGCGATAACATTTTTATCGCTGCTGGTGCATAAAAGCGGATTGACTGCATCAATTAACCTTTCTACAATGTTCGAGGACATTCTCATAGATGGTTACTGTCTCACTATTCTTTTGAAAAGTGGTAGGCTACTGTACCGGGCTACCGGTTTGGGATTTGCATGAGGTGATAGCAGTGTTTACTTCCAATCAGAATCACCACTATGTAGCTATACAGCTTGAGTAAGGTCAATATTTTCTCATTTTCAAATTCTGACTACAATGCTTCAATGCAGATGTCGCTGTTTTAGCATCAAATTAACGCGTCCCTTAACGCTCATCTCATACAAACTTGAAAAGAAGCTCATTCGCACATTTATTGCCATAGATCTAAACTAAACTATAGTTACCTATTCTAAGTTATCAGGTCTGAAAGATTGAATTTTTGTGCGCTTCATGCAATAACTTTGGACCTAGATTACTCAACAATAAAATAAAAACATCGAAAAAACATCAAGCATAGCTTGTTCCAAATCAATTGTTGATTCAAAATCAATTTGGTTTATGTTTGACTCTTGTTTAGAAGTAGTTTTGTAATTAATTTATTGCAAATCAAACCAGTTCAAAACGCATTGTCTGCTACGTGGACACGTTGCGTCCTCCTCGTCATGTAGCCTGTCTTATTCCTTACACCCGAGACTATGCCAGGGGGGAATAGCACGATTCTGTGCCGCGCCCGCCGGTTTCACACTCACGCGCTCGGCCACTTCACGCTCAGTTCGCGCCACACGCGCGCCGGCAGCAGCCAGCCGAGGCCCGGGAAGAAGTCGGTCCGGTGCAGCAGCTCCGGCCTCGACGGATCTATGAGGCCCTTTTTGCCGTTGTCGTTCCACGCCGATATGCACCTGGGAGCGTTGGGATGGTTTTTGTTATTTAGTAATGACAATGACTGTCAGCCTCAGTGGCCCAGTGGCGCGACACTTCGGCGATCGCTCTCCGAAGTTAAGCAACGCTGGGTCCGGTCAGGTCTTGGATGGGTGACCATTCGACCGTTGAGAGAGGCTGGCCGTGGTTCGGATTCCACGTTAAGCTTTAGGTCCCCTTCCTTACTTACTAGGTGGTAGGGTTTATCCCGCCCGGGTTGGTACCATCGCATTGGATGAACGATGGTCGAAGCGGCAATGAAAATTGTCCGTGTTTTCCATCCAGTTCAATGTAGCCGTGCAATATAAGGAAGGTCCTGGCATGGCACCTAGTTCCCATGTGGTGTGTTGGGCTAATACCATGACAGAACGTGTGGTATTAGCCATCCATGTCCAGTCACATAAAAAAAAAAAAAATTATTTATATTTTGAGACTGTTCACATTGTAGGTTGCTGCTTCATCGTAGTTCTTAAGTTCTTTGACTCAGACCGTTCTACCAAAAATGTGAGTTTGACAGTAGCATTTAGGTATTTATAAGTGTATTATATCATTAATATGGACAAAAAAGACGAAAAAATATCATAACTTATAGACCATTGAAGTTTCTTTGCGTGTTCTTCTTCACTGAGTTGATTGTATCCGCGGATCATGCTATGTTTATCCATATTGAGCCTTACATCCATGATATAAGGCTCTAAAAATGGTCTAAAATGTTTAAAGGCTATAAATGTTTAAATAGATATAAGTCAAGTTATACAAAGAAACAAAACATACGTTTTCTTTCATTTCAAGTGAGTTCGGTAGTGGTCCCAGATATTTTCAAATCCCGCAAGGGGTCCATGACTCCAAAAAGGTTAAGAAACCCTGGTTTAGGGTCAATAATGTGTTTGGTGGACGCTGGTACATACCATAAACTCGGATCCATCTGCAGCAGGGGGTAAGTGCCGAGGAAGTACTCGAAGAAGTCCTCAGATATGTCCAAGTCATCTGGAAAGAAAATTCAAATTGTATATAAAGCTAATGGAGAGTGCAAAGTTGCAATCCAACTTGCAAATGCTAAAATGCACCTGTCAATTGGCAGTGTTTATAACGACAGAATAGATCAGAGTTCATGACTATGTCCAGTCGCAACAGTCTCTTCCTGTCATATAGTTTGCCGTATAACATTTCTTCACAGGATTTGCTCCTTATAAGCGACACTATAAACTGGTGCAATAATACAATATGCTTTATTTTTCTCAAAATCAAAGAGATTGATTCTTGGGTAGGAAAACGATCTTTCCAGAAATCTAGTAATGCATTTTTAGTTTTCATCGGCCTCATGACTTCTTTGGGTGTTTTTTGCAATTTTTTATAGTTTCGGAATTAACCCTGTATAATAGACAGAATTCCCCAGAGTCTCTTACTATGTCTTTACAGCCTTCCTACTGAGGGCAGTATAATATCCCGACAGTCTATTCCCCTGACTATAACAGAAATAATTCCCCAGAGTATGTGTCCATAAAATTGACGTATATGGCCCTAGTTCAGCTGCACCACCGTGATGCCCGAGTCGGCCGTCACGTAGCTCATGTACATGAGATGACGGAAGTCAGTGCATGTGAGTACCTTCGACGATAATGACGCTCTCGTATCGCAGCTCGTCGAGCACGTGGGTCAGCGCGAACTTGTAGTGGCGCGCGATCTTGTAGTAGCCCTGGAACTTCATCTTGTTGAGCGGCAACAAGATGGGAGCCTGGAGCGGCTGCCGGACCGCCACGATACACGAGCCGGGCGTCACGTAGCTCATATACCTGAGATGACGGAAGTCAGTGCAAGTCAGTACCTTTGACGATAATGACGCTCTCGTATCGCAGCTAGTCGAGCACGTGGGTCAGCGCGAACTTGTAGTGGCGCGCGATCTTGTAGTAGCCCTGGAACTTCATCTTGTTGCGCAGCAGCGAGATGGGAGCCTGGAGCGGCTGCCAGACCGCCACGATACCCGAGCCGGGCGTCACGTAGCTCATATACCTGAGATGACGGAAGTCAGTGCAAGTGAGTACCTTCGACGATAATGACGCTCTCGTATCGCAGCTCGTCGAGCACGTGGGTCAGCGCGAACTTGTAGTGGCGCGCGATCTTGTAGTAGCCCTGGAACTTCATCTTGTTGCGCGGCAGCGAGATGGGAGAATGGAGCAGCTGCCAGACCGCCACGATACCCGAGCCGGGCGTCACGTAGCTCATATACCTGAGATGACGGAAGTCAGTGCAAGTGAGTACCTTCGACGATAATGACGCTCTCGTATCGCAGCTCGTCGAGCACGTGGGTCAGCGCGAACTTGTAGTGGCGCGCGATCTTGTAGTAGCCCTGGAACTTCATCTTGTTGCGCGGCAGCGAGATGGGAGAATGGAGCAGCTGCCAGACCGCCACGATACCCGAGCCGGGCGTCACGTAGCTCATATACCTGAGATGACGGAAGTCAGTGCAAGTGAGTACCTTCGACGATAATGACGCTCTCGTATCGCAGCTCGTCGAGCACGTGGGTCAGCGCGAACTTGTAGTGGCGCGCGATCTTGTAGTAGCCCTGGAACTTCATCTTGTTGCGCGGCAGCGAGATGGGCGCCTGGTCCGGCTGCCGGACCACCGTGATGCCCGAATCGGGCGTCACGTAGCTCACGATTACGTCGTATGTCTTCCGGTCGTCGCAGTCCTGGGAAGGGTTGATCATTTTTAATTTGATCTCGTTTCAAGTGAACCTCAAAAAAAAAAAATTCTGTGTTGACATTAAACTTTTGAGAACAAATCGTTTCTCAAACGAATTTGTTCTGTGTGCCTTTCCTCATACCTATAACTTAGGAGGTTTTAAAATTGATTGAACATGCTCGATAGTTTTCCAAAAGTCCGCACGTCTGATACTTTAAAAAATTAATTATTCACGAATTGTACTTTTTTTTCTAAATAAACGACACTTTAACTGGTTTTGCAGGATAATTTCAGTACGCACAAAGAGGCTACTCTAACCTAACCTAACCTAACCTGGCTGACTATGATGGGGAAGGTGTCCACGTCGGGACGGTACTGGACCAACTTGTCGAGACAGCGGCGCACCGTCACGCGGTCGCATGCCATCACCAACACCGGAAGAACCGTAGGACCGGACACTGAAAGGAAAAGAGAAGTCATTTATAGTGGGCAAGAAACAAAGAAGAAATGTGTTAAACTAAGCTTTTAATGGCTACACCGATAATTTAAGGGCCCGTTGACATTGGAGCAGGGTTTCAAACGAACACCTGAACCTCGATTGAAACCCTGCTTTGAAACCAAACTTTGATTTCTGGACCCGGTGTGATGCTCGTAAATGGGTGCTTTTGTGCCGAAAAATCGATCTAGCTACACTGAGAAAAAAGGAGGCTGACAAAGTGACAAAAATCACGTTGTCAGAAAAAAATTGTTGAAGCATCAAAATAAGTTGTTACTATAACGAATCGAGCTTATTTCTCAGGACAGCTTTTATTTTGTCAATTGCTTTTTGTCATTGAAACAAAGTCGTATTTGTTACTGTAACAACTTTGGTCACTGTTTGTTAGTGTAACAAAGTGGAAGTTGCGAGCGCAACAATGTCTAGTATGTTTTGCTAGAATTACTTTGTTAGATTGTATATATGGTCGACAAAATAAAGGTTGTCGTTGCAACCAATTCACTATGACGGCTCTCCAGGGTTAAAGTTTCTTTGTTGGGCCAACAATAATTTTTTCTCAGTGTAGGTGTGTGGGAAAACGCGTTTTTCCGAGTATTATATTTATATTTGTATTTTAAAATTATCACTAACAAGAGATTGTGCACTCCAGCCTAAATGAAATATATGCATGGAATGAATGAAGCAAGAAAATTTGTCTTCTTTGAAATCGCATATAAACTTGCAGTTTTTCGTCAAGTTTGTTCCAATATATTGATACGGAACTAACGGCCGAGACTGTAGATTTTTGACCCATCACATTGATTTCAGCTGAGCGTGATAAGTGGGAGCAAAAACATCTGCGTCAAACCACACACGCGTCAACGGTACGTTCTACAAATTAGATAGTCTCTCCAGGTACGCCCCTTTTTAATCAGAAATATTTGATTGCTTCGCATACATGATTTAAGTGAAATGGGTCTGCAGATCCTATATTACGGAGTCAAGATCGATAGTACTGCATTCTTATACTTGTACTGCAAAATCATATCTTAATATATCCCGTAATCTATGTTCCCCATACAAACGTAGTTTACAAATATAATTTGAAAATCACTGTTCCAATTGAATTGATATTCGATATCTAATAGGCAATAAATATCTTAAATATCCTAAATATCTTTTTTTTTTAATCCAAACCGAATCAAATGAAAGCAAAAATAAAATCATGGAAATAAAAAATTTAAGGGAATGGAAGAGCAGATCTCATGTTCAGTATTGAATATATGTTTCAGTATCTACATGTTTTTAAGTGCATAACTTTGGTTACTGACATTTTCCCATGTATTGAAAACAAATGCATCATAGTGCGCTTTGATAAAAACTCAATGAAAAATATATTACATATGTATATAATCTTACAGAGTTACCAAACTAGACTTCAAACAAAAAACCGGCCAAGTACGAATCGGGCTCGCACACTAAGGGTTCCGTACCATCGAACAAGATTTAACACAAAAAAATCACGTTTTTTGTATGGGGACCCCCTTTAATTCTTATTATTCTTAAATGTTACCTATTTGTTGTTATAGCGGCAAAAATAATACACACTCTGTGAAAATTTCAGCTGCCTACCTATTACGGTTCATGAGATACAGCCCTGTGACAGACGGACGGACAGCGGAGGCTTAGTAATAGGGTTCCGTTTACACCCATTGGGTACGGAACCCTAAAAAAAACCGGCCAAGTGCGAGTCGGACTCGCACACGAAGGGTTCCGTACCATCGTAGAAAAAAAAAAATCACGTTATTTGTATGGGAGCCCCCTTTAATTTTAATTATTTTTTAATCTTACCTATTTGTTGTTATAGCGGCAAAATAAATACACACTCTGTGAAAATTTCAGCTGTCTACCTGTTACGGTTACTGAGATACAGCCCTGTGACAGACGGACAGACGGACGGACGGACGGACGGACAGCGGAGGCTTAGTAATAGGGTTCCGTTTTCACCCTTTGGGTACGGAACCCTAAAAAGGATGCAACCTTTTTTGCACAGAAAACTAAAAGGATTATACCGGCAAAATTAATGTGGTCGATGCACGGAGGTGAAGAATGTGTTGAGAAATAACTTCCATACAACGAGTGCGCTAAAAATTACGCCACGCAACTTACAATATTATATCGCCGTACACATGTGGCGTGCATGCATAGGGTTGCTAAACTAAAGTGGCAGTGGGCAGGTCATGTATGTCGCAGAGATGACCACATATGGAGCACTGAAGTCTTGATGTGGAGTCCCTACACAGGGAAAAGAAGCGTCGGCAAACCACCAGCACGTTGGTCAGACGATATACGTCAGACAGCAGGTGACAACTGGCGAAGAAAAACAGGAGACCGAACAACTTGGCGAAGTCTGGGGGAGGCCTACGTCCAGCAGTGGACAACAAAAGGCTGAAGAAGAAGAAGTAGACATGTGTAACGTAGTGATAATAATGGAGAAAAATCCAATTTTTAACCGACTTCAAAAAAGGAGGAGGTTATCAATTCGTCGGAATCTTTTTTTTTTATGTATGTTCACCGATTACTCGAAGACCCCTGGACCGATTTGGAAAATTCTTTTTTTGTTCGAAAGGGTATACTTTCTAGTTGGTCCCATTTTTTTTTTATCAAAATCGGTTCAGTAGTTATATATATATTATATATATATTATAACAAACATCGAATTTCTTAACCCCGCGAACCCAGAAATGTGATTTTTTAGTTACAGTAGCTTTCTTTTCGGGTGAGATTGCTCAGTATGAGAGGTTTTTTCTTACTTTAACTGTTGGGGGTATTCAAGGGGGGTAAAAGAGGGCAAATTGTACACATTTTTATCTCTAGAGCCGCTGAACCCAGAAATGTATGTCACAATAGTGGTGTCACACTTTTTTAGTTGCATCCATTCTCCTGTAATTTCTTTACCTCCATGGGTCGATGCAGGCTAAACTCTCATATGGAGTAGTAGAGTAATCTTGAAACATGCAACCATTCACATGCTAACCGGCAACCTAAATATGGCACCAGAAATTAAAAAATGTTGCGCAAATATAGCGAAGAAGTCAACGCCTTTTGCGGTCATTGGCATCTGTTTCACTGCATACACGTGTGAAATGCGAGAAGTTGTGCACATATTAAATAATGTTCTATCACAAGGGGAAAGAACTAAAATTCAGGAAAAACCTTTTAAATTGGTTAGCAGGAAAATGTTTCTATAATTTAAATAAAAGAATTATTTCCTTGGATAAGTTATATTAATTACCCAGTAAAAATAAATAGGTTATAAGGGGATTATCTGTAAAACAACATTATTTTCAGTTGTTTGATTGTTCATATGTATCGCGGTCAAATGCAAATTGTGGAAGACACAGTTATGGCCATGATCGAATTTTGAGAGCATTGCTTCTTAGTATCATGTACAACCCATAATTAAGACAAATCAATTATTTCATTTTAAGCCAAGTTGCTCTCTGGGCTCTTTGGCAAATGCAGGAAAAATCGCCAATGCATTAGAAAAATATTGGAAAGAGATTTAGGGGTAGAAACATTTTTTTTTCTTAAGATAACAGCCCTTTGTTGATTATCTGACATTTGCATAATGATTTGTTGCGAATTAATTTACTTTACTTCATAATTTTGTGGGAGATGGGGGAAAAACACAAACAATTTATATGCATTGTGTGTTATTGGCTAACCCCAGTGACCGACGTTTCGAACTGTCCCGTGCAGTTCATTTACAAGGCGAGTGCGCTCAGGAAAATAACTGTGGTAAGCCAATATCAGACAATAGTTTTTTACACCCACATAACACTCAAATCAATTTATAGCTTTTGCAGGAAAACTGTAAAATCCGTAAACTTGAAGATTCTTAAAATTTTAAGAAATTTGAAGTTGACTCTCAGTACATTTTTTTTTTCATCCTTACCATCTCTAAAGTTAAGCTTTCAGTTTTTATTAGGTCGCCAGGACAATTTGTTGGATTCAGTCCATATTGTTAAAGCTTGTTGAAGCATACAAAACAAAATTTGCTTTTTTCAAGCTTTCTAGGAAACTTTTAAGTTTACGGATTTTACATACATTTTTACATTACTTTCCTGCGACATAATGGCTTAAGGTGGCCCAACCCGCTCATCTCCCCATACAAAAGGGGAAAGAAGATCACGCCTAAATTTCTTGTCAGAGATCCAAAATTTTGCTCAAAATAGCTTTATTTGATTGAAGTAGATGTCTGATGACCATTGGCATTGTAAAATTGTGTTTGGTTTCCAAGTTATAACGTCCGAAAGTTCGGATTTTTCAAGCGTTTTATACAATAACTTTGGAGGTGGATTACGCAATGATAAAGTAAGAACATCTTAAAAAGATTAGTCATCAGACATAGCTTATTTAATCAAGATTTATAATCTATTTGGTTTTTGTTAGATTTTTGACTACAGCGGTCGTGGTTTACTTTTAGCTATAAGTCGCTTTGTAATTAAAATTTTCGTAAATTTTACCAATTCATACACTATGCACATTGTCTTTTTTGTGGACATGTTGCATCTTCCTCATCACGGAACCTGTCTTATTCTTTGAAACAGAGAAGGTCCCAGAGCGCAACAGCACGGTTTTGTACCGTGCCCGCGACTGAGTTAGTCCCGCCGGGTTGGGCCACCTTAACCCAATCACCTAGTAGTTACGAAAAGAGACCTACATGGATAACTAGTTGTTTAGATTTTTTTTTATCATCTACAACAAAGATAACAACAGTGATTAGGTGCTAGATATTTAGAGATAATATTTACACCGCACTATATATTCTAAGCCGATGCTGTTGGTATTTTAAGAATTTCTACTTGATTACTTAATCTCGGGTTCGCTATATCTTTATTACATATATGTTGATTGTTACTTTGTTCAACCTATATGAGTACTCGGAGTTTGCACCTAAAAAGGCATTGTGGAATTTCAAATTTATGTAAATACGTGAAACCCATACTAGTTTTACAGCTTATTATGTGGTTTTACTTCTTCAACTTGTCAAATTCAAACTCGGCCTACCGATTTGTATGAAAACAGTCGGTCAGCGTAAACCTCAGCCTCAGTGGCCCAGTGGCGCGACACTTCGGCGATCGCTCTCCGAAGTTAAGCAACGCTGGGTTGGGTCGGGTCTTGGATGGGTGACCATTCGACCGTTGAGAGAGGCTGGCCGTGGTTCGGATTCCACGTTAAACTGTAGGGTAAGAGTTGGAAGCGTATTCAGCTTCCAACTATTACCCTATCAATCAGTCAGTCAGCGTGTTTGCGTCCACTGCAAGACATACGCCTCTCCAATTTCCTCCAGTCCTCCCGGCGGGCCTTCAGCGGTACGGAACCACTGCTTTCCGCAGACGCACTTGATGTCGTCGTCCCACCTGGCGGGTGGTCTTCCCACACTCCGTTGTCCTGTCCACGGCCGCCAGTGTAGGACGCGGTTACTCCAACGGTCGTCATCTCTTCGGCTGACGTGGCCAGCCCACTGCGACTTGAGCTTAGCCACCCGGTGTCCAATATCGACTACTCTGGTACGTCGGCGGATTGCCTCGTTACGCACCATATCCCGTAGCGATATTCCCATCATGGCTCGCTCCATTGCTCGCTGGGCGACTTTCAACTTATGACCAACGACGACCGTCAGAGTCCACGTTTCGCAACCGTACGTCATTACCGGGGGGACGCACTGGTCATATATTTTAGGTCTTTAAATTTTGCGGAAGGTCAGACTTCAGAGCGTATTTAAGCTTTCCGAAGCAGCCTCAGTGGCCCAGTGGCGCGACACTTCGGCGATCGCTCTCCGAAGTTAAGCAACGCTGGGTTGGGTCGGGTCTTGGATGGGTGACCATTCGACCGGTGAGAGAGGCTGGCCGTGGTTCGGATTCCACGTTAAGCTGTAGGTCCCCTTCCTTACTTACTAGGTGGTAGGGTTTATCCCGCCCGGGTAGGTACCATCGCATTGGATGAACGATGGTCGAAGCGGCAATGAAAATTGTCCGTGTTTTCCATCCAGTTCAATGTAGCCGTGCAATATAAGGAAGGTCCTGGCATGGCACCTAGTTCCCCTAGTGTTGGGCTAATACCATGACAGAACTCGTGGTATTAGCCATCCATGTCCAGTCACATAAAAAAAATAAGAAAAAACCCCAACCCAGTTGAAGATTGACTCTTAACCTAATTGTCGCAAATTGATAGCAACGCACCTGGCTCCTTCTTGGCGTCGAGAGCCTCCTGCTCCCTCTGCTCAAGTTTCTCCCTCAGCAGCTGCAGCAGTAACTTGTTCTCCCGCAGCTCTCCGTGCAGCGCGCTCTCCAAGAGGTCCAGCCGCTTCTCCAGCGATGAACGGTCGCCATCATCGCTCACCTGTTCCCTTTGCACCTGTGACATTTTTTATAGGAATAACTCAGGTGTCTGCCAGCACATCGCACAAAGGCAGTGTGGAGATCTAGGTGTGGAGACGGATTCGAAGCCCACTGTCTTTGTAGAGGTACAATTTTCATTGTCCCTTTGATCATCTTTTCATCCAATACGTTGGTACCAACCCGGGCAGTAAGTAGACTTCGGGATACTAAACCATTGCACAACTCGCATTCGTGATGAAACGCATTTATCCAACTCAAAAAGAGAAAGAAAGTGGTGCATGAACGGGGCGGGGATTTGAACCCAGACCTCTGGGATGAAGGCAAGCCGCATAAAGATAAGCCGGGATAAAAGCATTGAAGTTTAGTTACCTGAATGTGGGAGAACAGTGTGTACACCAGCCAGAGCAAAACGCCCGCGGCCGCTACCACGGCAATACGTTTCACGTTAACACGCATTTGTCTGATTTTTGGTTACTGATGTTAATCGCTACTTTGTGCCATTACATGGTTTCTAATGAACAGGCACATCACTTTGGAGCAACTCTACTTTTCATTTTTAGATTACGGATTCAAGATTTACCTATATTATGTTATTAATAGTGTTGGTTTTTATTTATGATTATAGTTTCATCGTTATAAAGGCCTTTTCTTGGACCCAAGTACATAATTTGCGCTCAAATTGCTAATACCTAATGTGGATATTTAAAGATCACTGTCAATGAAAGCAAAACAATTCAGGAATTCGCAGACATTGAGAGGCATGAAGTGTTTGCTCACTGAAACTGTTTTGCGATTGTTTTTTCAGTCTAAACATTTACATCAGAGTGTTCAACTCTTTTAAAAATGACGTGGCTACTGAAATCTAAGCTTGCTCGAATTTCTATTTTATGTGTGATTTATGGTGAATCAAAACGAACACAAATTTTAGGGAAAAACTACGAAAATTATAGTTTTGGCTGAGGTCTGGAAATTATAGCTGTGAGCCGGTACGTACAAATGTATTTTTTTATTATAAATTCGTGTCACGATATCACAGTTGGATTTACGAGAGCTATAAAGTTTTATTTGCGATAACTGTACCGATAACCAAAATCACATCGACCAAGCAATGGGCAGGCAAGTCACAAACTGACAGATCAACCGCTGACAGCAGCGTCAGCGACAGCTGACTGCGTTTGGCAGCTCCCGGCTGCCAGTGGCAGCGTTCGAATTTAAAAAATCTCTTGACAAAATTTCCCAGAATGGCTACGTTCAGTAAGTACTTACTCAATAAGAGCAAGAGAGAGTTGTGTGTTCAAAAAGTCAAATAACCAATCAAAATTAGCATTATGACGACAGATAAAAGAAAAATAATATTGCATTTATCAATAAAAAAAAAATGAAATAATTGTAAATAATTCCCCAGCAGTGAATTGTTTTCACCTTGCAAACGTTTATATGACTTTGAGGTCGTGTAATTCTCCTTACCGGGCTTGGAAACGGCGGCGCCAGACTTCTATAGTCCCGGAAAATAGGTACTAGGCCCTCAAACAGAGCCTAGGAGCGCCCCACTTACTTACTCCCTGGATGACGAGCGTGGTGTGCAGTGATCTCATCTTTGAATTCACGGAGCTGCAGGCCGTTCTCAAAGGCATGCTCCCAAAAAAGGAAGGGCTTTACGGCAGTCATCTGCCAAAAGCCATATTATCCCAAGGGGATACCTTCCTACTATTAGGACCTACTACTAGGACCAGCTACTAATTTCCGGGACAATGGAAGTCTTGCGGGATCGTCTCCAAGCCCGGCAAGGAGAACTACACGACCCCAAAATCATGTTTTTTTTTACGCGACCTGACATGGATGGCTAATACCACACAACTACCGTTATGATATAAGCCCAATACACCACATGCCCGAAGGAATTAGGTAGAAGGAAGGAGGTAGGTTAGGCTACATTGAACTGGATGGAAAACACGTACAATTTTTCTTTGCCGCTTCGACCATCTTTTCATCCAATGCGATGGTACCAACCCGGGCGGGCTTAAGCCCTACCACCTAGTAGGGGAAGGTCATATCATATATCTTTGATCATATTATAATATAATGACATGACATGAGATTTACACATATACAGGTTGTTTGGTAATTCGATACCTTCCCTATAAGCGGTCGTTCTAGAGCTAATTTGCAAAATATTTGTCCCAATAAACTGGTGTCGATTAAAATAAATCAGCAGTTGGTGAAAACCGGACTTAGAGCCTTTTTCACCTGCTGCTGATTAGCTTCCCCAGAACTGAAGGTCCAAGTCAACAACATTTTAGCAGCAATATTTCTTAGCAGCAATATTTCTATGTAGCAATATTTCAATATTTCTATTTAGTAGCAATATTTCTATGCTCGCCATGTGGCACAATCTCTTTATATAAAAACCGGAGTCAGACTCGCACAGGAAGGGTTCCGTACCATCTTTCAAGATTTGACACAAAAAAATAGGTTTTTTGTATGGGAGTATTTAATTTTTTAATTTTTTTCATTTTACCTATTTGTTGTTATAGCGGCAAAATAAATACACATTTTGTGAAAATTTCAGCTGCCTACCTACATATTACGGTTGATGAGATTCAGCCCTGTGACGGACAGACGGACGGAAAGCGGAGGCTTAGTAATAGGATTCCGTTTTCACCCTTTGAGTACGGAGCCCTGATAAAAAACCGGCCAAGTGCGAGTCGGACTCGCACACGAAGGGTTCCGTAACATCAACACCAAAAATCACAATTGGGGGTCCCATACAAAAAATCACAATTTTTTGTATGGGACCCCCCTTTAATTTTAATTTTTTTAATTTTACCTATTTGTTGTTATTGCAGCGAAATTAATACACACTCTGTAAAAATTTCAGCTGCCTACCTATTACGGTTCATGAGATACAGTCCTGTGACAGACGGACGGACAGCGGAAACTTAGTAATAGGGTTCCCTTTTCACCCTTTCGGTACGGAACCCTAAAAATCAATTGCCGTGCGTTGGTCTCGATAAAACTCGAGAACCGATTTAAATATTTTGTAGGGTTCCGTACCCAAATGTTGCCAACGGAACACTGTTTCTAAGCCTCCGCTGTCCGTCCGTCTGTCTGTCACAGGGCTTTATCTCATGAACCATAATAGGTAGGCAGCTGACATTTTCACAGAGCGTGCATTTATTTTGCCGCTATAACAACAAATAGGTAAAATTTTAAAATAATAAAAATAAAACAGGGGCCCCCATACAAAAAAACGTGATTGTTTTGTGTTAAATCTTGTACGATGGTACGGAACCCTTCGTGTGCGAGTCTGACTCGCTTTTGGCCGGTTTTATTTTGTTTTATTCTCTTCAGTAGGTACTGGGGTGGTGTAGATTTACAATGGACCCGGTGGGTAAGCGCTGTTGTCCAGATATTGACCCGAGCGAAGCCGGAAACCTAAGATAGTCATAGATGTCAATAAGTAAAACAATTAAAACATATAATTTGGTTGATTGATGATTTTTTTTTCATAACTTTGATATATTCAGTCTAACGACACCTCGCGCGTTTAGGCTGCAGAAATATACATACACACATACACTCGAAAAACATAATCCTCATTCTTGCGCAGTCGGGTATGCCACTAGGAGATATGCTACTTACGCGCCGACTAGGAAACCCGCTGTCTCCAATTTCCAATAACTACCAACCCAACTTAATGTGGCCCAACCCGGCGGGCCTAACTCATTCGCGGGCACGGTACAAAACCGTGCTGTTGCGCTCTGGGACCTTCTCTGTTTCAAAGAATAAGACAGGCTCCGTGATGAGGAAGATGCAACATGTCCACAAAAAATACAATGTGCATAGTGTATGATTTGGTAAGATTAACGAAAATTTTAATTTCAAAACGACTTATAGCTAAAAGTAAACCAAGATATTAAAAAATCGAACAAAAACCAAATAGATTATAAATCTTGATTATATAAGCTATGTCTGATGACTAATCTTTTTATGATGTTCTTACTTTATCATTGCGTAATCCACCTCCAAAGTTATTGTATAAAACACGCAAAAAATGTGAACTTCTGGACCTTATAACTTAGAAACCAAACACAATTTTACAATGCCAATGGTCATCAGACATCTAGTTCGATCAAATAAAGCTATTTTGAGCAAAATTTTAGATCTCTGACAAGAAATATGGGCGTGATCTTCTTTCCCCTTCCACCTTAAGGTGGCCCATCCCGGTCATCTCCCCATACAAAAGGGGAAAGAAGATCACGCCCATATTTCTTGTCAGAGATCCAAAATTTTCAATATAGTCAGTATAGTGAGTCAAAATAGCTTTATTTGATCGAACTAGATGTCTCATGACCATTGGCATTGTAAAATTGTGCTTGGTTTCTAAGTTATAAGGTCCGAAAGTTCGAATTTTTCGCGCGTTGTATGCAATAACTTTGGAGGTGAATTACGCAATGATAAAGTAAGAACATCGTAAAAAGATTAGTCATCAGACATAGCTTATTTAATCAAGATTTATGATCTATTTGGTTTTTGTTCGATTTTTTACTACAGCGGTCGTGGTTTACTTTTAGCTATAAGTCGTTTTGAAATAAAAAAATTCGTAAATCTTACCAAATCATACACTATGCACATTGTCTTTTTTGTGGACATGTTGCATCTTCCTCATCACGGAGCCTGTCTTATTCTTTGAAACAGAGAAGGTCCCAGAGCGCAACAGCACGGTTTTGTACCGTGCCCGCGAATGAGTTAGGCCCGCCGGGTTGGGCTACCTTAAACGTGCAACATAGTCGCAGGCGTATAGGAGGGTGTGTGTGTGGATAGAAACTGACTTGATGAACGCACTTTTAGAGTACTTTCGCGCGCGGTGGTGATGTTTCGACTGTGTGGCATACGACGTGGATTCCCATACAATTATATGACCATTTTTGCCATACGGCAGCGACGCGTTATCAAAGGCATGCCCCTTGTTCTTTTCTCTTTGGTAGGCAGCGGGAATAAAAATACAGGGTGTCGTACTAATGTGTTTAATAATAATTGTTTTTCTAATAATGTTTTTCAGAGACAAAAAAATATTTTTTTCTCTAAAGTGTCTAATTACCGAGATATACATTTTTGAAAATTATTTTTTTGTCTAATGTAATTTGACACGACGTTGTTACCATCTATAAGGATGGTCTTGGCATAGAACCTACATCCCACGTGGCGTGTCAGGCTAATGTCATGACAATAGGTGTGATATTAGCCATCCATGTCCAAGAACATACAACGTTCCCACGTTTGTACGGAACATTCGATTATTTTTACACTAAATTATTGAATTACTTTGTATGGAAAGTCTAACTTTTTATTTATAACTAGTATATTCAGCAAAAAGTGTTTAAACTGTATTGTTTGTTTCAATTCCAATAATCATTTCCCAAATTTAATGTACTAGCCATAACGACACCCTATATATCAGTGCTGTCCATCCAGAGGTCCATCCAGTCCAATGTACCCGAGTCTTATTAATTTATATACGTTTATTGCACTCAAAATTCGGGCAAAAGGCACAACTTAATGCCAGAGGCATTCTCTACCAGTCTACCTTTGGGTATCGTGAGCAAACCAAAGGGAAAGCACCATGCAATACGGATCCTATTATCGGCACCATACCGAAGCTGTTAGGCCTCATTTAAAAATCAATAAAATATGCACTTGCCAGCCATTACGAATAGCGTGCATATTTTGTCATAATTAAGGCGTCCATGGCGCTTGTGACGATTTTTTTCCCGCCGTTTTTGCGGGCCCCTAATGAGTTGCAACACCGGGGGTTCCGGTATTTGAGATATTTGACAGTTCTCGACTGATGGCGGCGCAACAGAAGTTTACGATTTGAATGGTTTCCGCGTTGAGCGGCTCCGACGAAAAACGATACAGAACAGGGTCCCGTGATAAATCACACCAGCGAGGGGCGTGGCTGGTTTTGAGGAGTTACATTCCCATATGCGGGTTTTATTGTGATGTCCGATTAGACACGACACTCCAATGATGGTATACACCTTTAAACAAAATCGTGGGCCTTCCCACTCAACTCTTAATACAAACGTGGAAATAAGATCCAAAATTATACTCAGAACAGGTTAATTTAATCGAACTTTTTTTGTTTCATGCGACCTGACATAACTACCGTTATGAAATTAGCCCAATTACACCACATTCCCGAAGAAATTAGGTGCCATGCCAGGAACTTCCCTTTATGAGCACGGCTACATTGAACTGGAGGGAAAACACGGACAATTTAGAATAGGCGGACTAACTTTAAGGTGGCCCATCCCGCCATCTCCCCATACAAAAGGGGAAAGAAGATCACGGCCATATTTCTTGTCAGAGATCCAAAAGTTTGCTCAAAATAGCTTTATTTGATTGAACTAGATGTCTGATGACCATTGGCATTGTAAAATTGTGTTTGGTTTCTAAGTTATAAGGTCCGAAAGTTCGCATTTTTCGCGCGTTTTATACAATAACTTTGGAGGTGGATTACGCAATGATAAAGTAAGAACATCTTAAAAAGATTAGTCATCAGACATAGCTTATTGAATCAAGATTGATAAATTATTTGGTTTTTGTTCGATTTTTTACTACAGCGGTCGTGGTTTACTTTTAGCTATAAGTCGTTTTGAAATAAAAAAATTCGTAAATCTTACCAAATCATACACTATGCACATTGTCTTTTTTGTGGACATGTTGCATCTTCCTCATCACGGAGCCTGTCTTATTATTTGAAACAGAGAAGGTCCCAGAGCGCAACAGCACGGTTTTCTACCGTGCCCGCGAATGAGTTAGTCCCGCCGGGTTGGGCCACCTTAATACGGGATTAAAGCCGGACTAAATAGCACTTTTGTATGGTTTGACCGGTGCTAGATCGCGTACTAAATTTTGAAAGCTCACTTTGCCCATTCGCACCCTTGAGTACAGGCCGGTAGAAAAGCACACCCATAGAGCACATGAAAATTGTATAATGAACCCTACGCAAGGGTGCGAACGAGTAAAACTATTATTTCATACCTCCAATTTTTTTTATGCGACCTGACATGGATCGCTAATACCACACAACTACCGTTATGATATTAGCCCAATACACCACATTCCCGGAGGAATTAGGTGCCATGCCAGGACCTTCCCTTTATGAATACGGCTTTATTGAACTGGATGGATAACACGGACAATTTTCCATTGCCGCTTCGACCATCTTTTCATCCAATGCGATGGTACTAACCCGGGCGGGCTTAAACCCTACCACCTAGTAGGGGAAGGGGACCTACAGTTTTACATGGATTCCGAACCATGGAGCAGCTCGCATTCGTGACGAAAAGCACTTATCGAACTCAGAAAGAGAAAAAAAGTGGTGCATGTCGGGGCGAGGAATTGAACCCAGACCTCTGGTACGCTAGGCCAGTCCCGGCGCCACTAGGCTACGCGCCGCTCGTAAATAAATAAAAACTAATGATGTGAACAAATACAAGAAATACTTTTAATTTCCTCCTTATAGATAAACTTGACATAATTGTTTTAAATAATAGAAAATAATTTCGCTGACTCAATCTAAATATAATTGTTTTATTGAGTGATCATTTTTATTAGGGTTCCGTACCCAAAGGGTGCCAACGGTACCATTTTACTAAGCCTCCGCTGTCCGTCCGTTCGTCTGTCACGGGGCTGTGTCACATGAACTGTGTATTTATTTTGCGGCTATAACAACAAATTGGTAAAATAAAACCGGCCAAGTGCGAGTCGGACTCGCACACGAAGGGTTCCGTACCATCGCACAAGACAAAAAAATACACGTTTTTTTGTATGGGGCCCCCCTTTAATTATTATTATTTTATAATGTTACCTATTTGTTGTTATAGCGGCAAAATAAATACATAATCTGTGAACATTTCAGCTTCCTACCTGTTACGGTTCATGAGATACAGCCCTGTGACAGACGGACAGACGGACGGACGGACAGATGGACGGACAGCGAAGGCTTAGTAATAGGGTTCCGTTTTCACCTTTTGGGTACGGAACCCTAAAAAGTAATAAAAAATATAAAAAAGGGGGCCAGGTTAAATAAAAAATGGGTTTGTTCTTGTTTTAATATAGAGTATTTTCTATTCCCGAAGTTTCTGCTCCTATGCCGAAACACTCTGCAGAAGAGTTTGTTTGTTTTTCTGTTTGAAAGTGCTAATATCTGGAACTACTAGTTGGATTTGATAGCCCAATTCTTGAGGAAGGTTATAAGCTATTTTATATCGCGATACGGCCTTTGGAAGCCAAGCAAAAATAAAAATAAGTCGATAAACGAAGTAATAACGCGGGTGGGCGATGCGACGCGGCGGGTCGGGGGCCGGGGGCGCATGTTACCCGACACCGCTCGGGGATTCTCCAAAACGAAATTGACCCGTGCGGAAATATTACCAGTCGATCTACAATCGGTAATAAAACACATCCATAGGAAGGTATTTGGCTCCGAAACGATATAGCAGCTACGTTTCCAGCGCCCAATTACATCGGACTAACTGAATAATTATCACAATTAATTAATGTAACGATTAATCACGAGCCGTCGTAAATAACAAGCATTTGATCTAACAATGTCCAAAATAAATGCGCCCGCGCATCCGCCAGCATCCGACAAGCCCCGCCCCTTCGCTCCGATTGGTCGAGGCCTCATTACAGATCGTATTGGAGTCTTCACAAGTTATTTCAAACATTAGTATACTGGTAAGCGAATATCCACTCTAACCCTTTGCTTTAGAGCTCACAATGAGTTGATTGGTTTGGCTATTTAAAACGTAAAATTGTCAACTAAAGTAACGCCCATTAGCGCAGACGTTTCATCTTCATTCCGAGGGCACCCCGACCAGAAAGACGCAAGAGTTATCCGCAAAGAAATCATTTCGATCTTTGCCGCTAAGCAATAGAGATTAAATTGATTTAAAACAAATTTTAGAAATAACCAATAAAATTATCGGTAGCAGTTAGCACAAGGAATCCGGAGCCGCCACACCGTTTCAATTTGAGCGTTCGAAATTCAAATTAGTTTAAAATATTAGTCGCTCCGGGAAGCGGGACACCAAAATGGATGTCGTGAAATTATAACGAGATAAAAAGCAGATTCTAACGTTCAAAATAACGCTTTTGTGTCATTATGAAGTGTCATGTTCCTGTTGAAAGTGATTTAACTGTCGGCTAATTTTTAAAATTGACTTTGTCCCAACGTTCAGTTCGTCGGAATACGCGCAACGGAAAAGACCCATTTGGTGCTAGCTATAATATAGTTCGCATTTGTTTCAAAAATGGAACAGTCTATGAATGTTGACGAACCCGATAAAGCGAGAACTGTCGAACCTAAAATATCTTTTTCCATCGAGAATTTACTCGCAAATAAGTTTCAGAAAGTCGACGAACCCAATCAGAGTTTGCTTGGCAGTTTCCAAGTCAACTCAGGTGGTGTGAACGGAGAAATAAATGAAAGAGAAGAGATTAAATCTAACTTCGACATTAATATAACCAGTGTTAACGATGACATCGGTTCAGAGTCTGATGGTGAGGCTGGCAGGCAGAGTCCCAGAAGTTCTGTTCACCTGGACGTGGACAGCAACAGTTCCATCGTCGGAGACGATGTCTTTCATGGCGGAGATGCTACAAGAACTGAATGTCAACAATCAGGTAAGGTTTTTTTTTACTAAAATGAATGCCTCGTAAATGATACAAAGAGGGGTAAAATATTTAAATAACTATCAATCATGGCATCTTTATTGTTTTAGTTGCAGCTACAAAAGAACATAAAATAATTTGTGATATATTTTCTAATAGCTGCGGTACCCGGCTCCGCTCGAGACAAAGTCGAAAATATTTTTTTTCCGCGGTAATCTAGCCTATGTAATCCCATAAAATATTTGCAAACACCGACATGCACATTTTCGCATTTATAATATTACTAGGGCATTCAAAAGCACAACTTACACAGATAATACAGACAGACACAGAGAAATCGCAGAAATCAGCACCGGATTTAAGTGAGGGGAACCGGGCCGCCAAAAAAAAGGCATAAATTGTACTTATTAAAAAAAGTTTGGTAAACTCAAATATGCATGCTTAGAGCAATAACTTTGTAAAAACAATTGTTAAATGAGTAGGTATTCAAAAACAAAAAATCGATTTCAGAGCATTTTTAACTAACAAGGTATTTTATCTCATTTAATTATCGGGGATTACGATTTAATTCGATAAAATCGGGAAGTTGACTTTTAGATGATAACAGAGCCTTAGATTCGCTCTCAAGGCCATATTTTTGGACACAGCAGAAGAATAGGTACCATAGTAAGTATTAGGTCCTTCCATATTAAATTGGCGTTTTGTCGAAATGGTCACTTTGGTCCCAAATATCTGGCGTTTGTTTTCAAGGCATTTGTATTTTCTGTGACATCGTTTTGTTAACATTATGAAAAACTTAAAATATCGCGTTATTTACGAATGCTAGGTTTACGGTGGCGCCAGTGCTGCAGGAACAACTAGAACGATTAATTGTACGTGTGAGGAAGCTACTTTAAAAGAAAACACGATTAATTTTTGGTTCCAACGTTTCTTTTTTTCTGGAAATGTTGACCTGCACACTAAACCGCGTGGACGGCCAGAGACCCTAGTTGACAATGAAGAAATAAAAGTGATCGTGGAAGCAGATCCATCGCAAACCACGTCAGAATTAACGGCGGGCTTTGGTGTGAGCGAATAAAACCTTTCTTTAATTCAGTTGAAAGTATTGGAAAAGTGGAAAAGCTCGAAAAATGGGTACCGCGTAAATTAAGTGAAGCACACCAACAAACACGCGTCGAGTGCTCCATTGCATTATTTAACCGTAGATTAATCATAAATTACTAATTATTTATTCAACCGTCGCAATAACGAAGAGATTTTGTATTGTATCGTATCATATCGTACTTGTGGGTTGTTGTTTCCTCGTAGTTCTTAGTTCTTTGCTTTAGACCGTTCTTCCAATGTAAGTTTGGCAGTAGCATTTAGGTATGATATCATATCGCCTCCTCGATAGCGCTTAGTCGACAGGGTTCAAACTCGATAGGGCTAGATGCAAAAAAATAACCAAGTGACCGGGGTGACGCTATTACCTAATATCCGAAACGAACCGGACAAGATCGCCATACTGGTCTAGCACTAATGTCAATACATCCATCGTTATCCTCATCGAATAAGGTTCATGAAATAGTTATTAAATTAATTAATTAAGAAAACGCTTTGATACACCGAGATGTTTGGCAATCCACTTTTTTTTTTTAGATTATTGGGGTCTTTTGCAAACTTCATAGAAATCCTAGCTTTAAACTCATATAACTTTTTCATTAATTATTGTATGAGAACGAAATAGAATATATTTGGTTTTAAGATGTATCTTTGCTTTGTAAAAACTATTATTTGATGAAGTTAATATCATTCATTCATAATGATAATAATATTCATTCATCATGACTTCCCAAAGTCTCGAGAATGAGTATTTAATATGACAGAATCTTAACTCATTTAAAAAAAAACTGACACCGAGACGTTCGTTTGGTTTACGCCGTTTACGACCTTCGTTAAAAAGGGCCTGGCGAACTTTGAAAAAAAGAAACGCAGCACTAAATTACCGTAAATTTTATTAAAATAAATTAAGAAATTAAGATTTCGTAATATTCTCTTACATTCTCAGGTCATACGTTATTTTCACGGTATTAACTTCTTCATATGATATTTTTTCGAAAACAAGGATACATTTTAAAATCTAATTCATTTCATTTCGTGCTCACAAAATCATAAGCAAAAAAGCTACAAGGGCTTAATCAATTATATGGGGTTTTGGTAATTTTAAAAAAGAAAGAAAAAAATCGTATCGCGTTACCGTATCGTATCGGTAAGGTGTAATGGGTCCAAACCTTACAAATGACCACACTTTTCTGCACTTAATTTTTTATGTCGATGTGCCGAACAGCCTGTAATTATCACGGTGTTAACCCAAGTAGGCGACATTCCCGAAAGGGGGTTATTTTGGGTCACATACTGATGGCGAAAAAGTAGGTTTTTTTTCTGTTTTGACCTTTTGTTTTAAAATTTTCGATTTCTAATACTAGTATGAAAACATAGTATTTCGTAATAGGAATCGCACTGCATTTATAAAAAGTTCTAAAGTAGAACTTTTTTTATAATAAATGTGAAAATTTACATTCGGATCGACGCAATAAAATCGGCAGCGGCGCGCAGTCAGCTGCGAGACAGCAAACGCGTGACCTTGGCAGTGGCGCGTACACATGACGAGCTTACACCATTCCAAAGGGAAATTGTCGCTGAGGTAAAAGTTTGGATTAAATCTGCATTTCTTTTTACTATTTTAGATTTAATTTTTAAATACCACAAAATGATCAGTATACGAAATAGTTAAATAATCGGTATTAATCTAGAAATGTCTCGAAAAAAATTAACACCGTGTATAAATGAAATGTTTCTTTCAATTAGCTTTATTGCTTTCAAAAAATTTCGCCCTCGCTGCGCTCGCGTTTCAATCATGACATGTCATGACTCCCCAAACCCTCCCCCTTACATTTTCTTTATCTAGGTGCTTGTCTCCGACACCCACCATACTACCGGGACCTTGCTCCAAAACATTAACACTTTTTCCGATATTTGGACAACTTCTTGCATTAGCAAAAAACCGGCCAAGTGCGAGCCGGACTCGCACACGAAGGGTTCCGTACCATCGTACAAGATTTAACACATAAAAATCATGTTTTTTTTGCATATGTTGTTTTTTTTTATTACATTTTTATTTTGCCTATTTGTTGTTATAGCGGCAAAATAAATACACACTCTGGAAACATTTAAGCTGCCTACCTATTACGGTTCATGAGATACAGCCCTGTGACAGACGGACGGACGGACAGCGGAGGCTTAGTAATAGGGTTCCGTTGGCACCCTTCTGGTACGGAACCCTAAAAAAACTATTCCGATGAGGTACATACTACCTTCACGGATTTTAATGACTCTCGCTCACACATTTTTTTCAGCAGCGAAAGTGCATAGATAAAAATGCCACATTTTTTATTTATTTCATTTTTTTTTGTTCCATTGTTTTCCATATAGAAAGCCAATTTTATAAGTAAGGACCTAATATATGATTGAAACCTTATTTTTTGTTATTTCATATGATTTTAAATATTTTCATTAACTTATAAAGGAACGAATTTAATAAATACAAAGAAGCTGCGGAAGGAATATTAATTTGACCAGTATGTACAATCTCGCACCAGAGCCGGTAGTCTAAGTTGTCACCTAAATTGGCGTTACGGCCAACCGATCGACTGGCGTTTTCAAATGTATGGAGAAATTGAAGAGCGCGCGCAGCGGGCGTTAAGCGAACTAACATTTGCGAGTCCGAGCTTGATTTGACAGCTTACTCAACGTTGCCGTAAAAACGTCGACGTTGCCGTTTACGTCCACTCCGCGTTTTCATACAAATCGGAAGTCCGCGTTTGACTTTGACACCTTGAAGAAGTACAACCACAGAATATCTAGTAAAAACTTGTATGAAGTTTGGAGAAAACGCCAGTCAATCGGTTTGCCGTAAACGCCAATTTAGGTGAGAACTCAGACTGACCACTCTGAACTAGAAATGTAAGCCAGTCACCAAAATATAAATTGAAAGTAACAAATCGGAAATATTTGAACTAAACTGTCAGTTTTCTTCCTATTTCTAAGCTGGATAAGTGCATTTCGTCACGAATGCGAGCTGCTCCATGTTTCGGAATCCATGTCAAACTGTAGGTCCGCAACCGCACTGGATCAAAAGAACTAAACGGCAATGCAAAAATTGTCCGTGTTTTCATGAGATACAGCCTTGTGACAGACGCACGGACGGACGGGAAGCGGTGGTCTAGTAATAGGGTTCCGTTGGCACCCTGTGGGTACGGAACCCTTATCAAAAATTTAATTATCATATAAATATATTTATGTTTGCATTATAATATTATTATAACGTTACTGTCAGATTAAAGAGCCGAGTGCACGAAAGGACAAAAAATCAAAATCAACGTCAAAGTATGATCAAATAGGTCACTTTGTGTGAACAGTATGGAAGGAACTCTATGCGGATCACTAAAAGTGACGTGTTTGAACATTAATTAACTCGGCCGTCTCTTCGTGCAACCGGGGCTTGGTCTGCCACGTATATGATTATCAGACTTTCTGAAAATATAATTTAATAAAAAAAAATACGTCATCTACATTTTGGTTAAATTGTATCCCTTATTTATCCGGTTTACGGGTAACGGTGACACGGTTTCAATGCAAAACCCTCGGCAAAACCACATCAGAGCGCCCATTACGTGTTACAAATCACTTTTCGAAAGTTCGCTTAGCTCTTCGTTTCCGCAGGTTACACCATTGATTAGAGCCGGCGTTGGAGGGACACACTAAATCGCAAGTCAATGGATTTTTATGTTTGTGTAAAAATATAAAATAATATAAATGTTTTAAAAATATATAAATATATAAATCCTTGGACGGGCGATTTAGTATATACTTCAAATGCCTGCTCTATTCAATGATGTAAATCAGTCTTTCTCAAGATGGGCGATAAAGCCCCCTAGCGGGTGCTAGAGGCCTGTAGAGGGGCGTTAAAAAGCTCAGAGGAAATTGGGGGGCGTTGAAGCGGTTTAGGGGGGGGGGGGGCTGATTTTTGCTTTTCTATTATTTTTTATTACTTTAAACTGAAATGAAAACTTACCCTTTGCACTGCATCGTTTATTTCGTTCTTATTCCTGATCAGTTTGATTGTATAACATATACCCAGTATAATGTATCGTGGAGTTATTGTGGCCCGCCCCGGTTGCACGAACAGACGGCTGTGTTGATCAATGTTCAAACAGGTCACTTTTAGTGATCCGCATAGAGTTCCTTCCATACTGTCCATATGAAGTGACGTGTTCAATCATACGTTGACGTTGATTTTTATTATTTGTCGTTTCATGCACTCGGCCCTAAGAGTTAATGATGCGTTCCATCCACGGAGGATAGAGGGAGAGAGGAGATGTTTTTAACTCATATTACTAAGGATAGCAGCGTGACACTGTGCGGGGAAGCGGGGGAAAAATCGCTTCATGGTGGGTTCATGCACCGCCCATTTTTGCGAAATCCATCTACAGGAAGAATCGATATTCTGGTAGCAGCTATTCCGAGAGCTATTCTTAGTGGTTACAAGACTACAACTAGATGGCGCCTTTTAAATTTTACTAAGTGTTTTTTCTATAAAAAAAACTTATAAATTTAAATCTATACCTTCGCGCGGATTAAAATAATTTTAATTTAAAAATGCCATTAAAATTTGCATCATGAGATCAACATTTCTTACCGTAAAACGAAAATTATTGCGCGCCATCTATCGGCACATAGCAAGAGCGATACATCGATACAATGCTCGAATATTGACTCAAATTATAAAATATGATGTGTTTTACTGACAAATAAAACGTAATTCCACCTACAAAATTTAGAATATTTTGTCCTGTGTAATGTTTGCAACATTTTACACAAAATCTCATCGTGTAATCGACTGTTTGCCAAAAATTGCACCGTTGACCATAATATTGTCCCACAACCTAACACCGCCAGCGCCATGTCGCGAATGTCACTAAGCCACGCCTTCTTTATCACGTTGGCTGTGACGTAGCGACCTACTTGGTGGACACAGACCCAGTTTGCTTAGACCATCTCCTCTCTACCTCTATCCTCCGTGGTTCCATCATCAGATATTTATGTTCCGAAGTTTACTTTAGTGGAATCTTGGCCGGCCGGCGTTTGCTTAAAAGAGTGGCGCAATAATTTTCGTCGATCAACCAGATCAACCGAAAATAAATAGACCCACTATAAGTAAAGATAGACACTGGCTACATATCTACTACCAGAACACGAGAGGGCTTCGCACAAAACTGAATACATTTTTAAATGGCATAAGTGCAGCATCAGCAGAATTGTTCGTCATAACAGAGACGTGGTTGAATGAAACAATATGTGACGGCGAACTATTTCCGAGTACCCACACAGTGCTGCGCTCAGATCGTGGTGACGGGCGGCAAGGCGGCGGCGTGATGTTAGCGACGCGGCCGCCGTTCACACTCCGACGCATCGAGTCGCAGCCGGCCGCGGCGGCGGCGGCAGCGCCTCGGCCGCATGCGACCCAATCGGCACCGAGCGCCGCTGCATCGTCTCGCTCGAGCGTCGATATTATTTGTGCGGGAGTATATCGTAACGATCGGCTTCTCGCGGTTATTTGTGCATTGTATGTCCCGCCAAAATGTGAAGAATGTATGTTCAAAGACGCTCTTGCAATTTTGGAAAGTGTTTGTATTCACTATGAACGTAAGAAGATTGTAATTATCGGAGATTTCAATTTACACTCAGCTCCACTAGAAAATACTTACTGCTTACAATACTTCACTGCTTTCTGTGAACTCAGCCAGAGCAACCGCGTAGTGAACAAAAATGATAGATGTTTAGATCTTGTTTTGTCAAACCTAGAATCGCACGAGTTGAATGTGAGCGAGGAACCGGACGCGCTGGTGCCGGTGGACGGACACCACCCGCCGCTAGCGGTGCGCCTGCACATTGCAGCCCCCTCTCTTCCCTCTTTTGCTCCCGCGTCGCCCCACCCCGCGCTTACCGCTCCGCTACAACCGCCCGCGCCGCCGCTCTCTAGCACTGACTATAATTTTCGGAAGGCTAACTTTCACAAGTTGTATTCGGATATTGCTTCCATAGATTGGAGTCCGATATACGCAACAGATAACCCGCAATCGGCAGTAGATACATTTTATAATATTTTAAATAAATGTATAGCCAATAATGTACCTGTAAAGCAAATTGCTGTTCGAAAAGGTAAGTATTATTACCCCCAGTGGTATACAGCAAATACTATTCGCAATATTTGTAAAAAATCATTTCATCATCGTAGCTATAAAGCAGGGTCTGTGCGCGACCGGGAATTGTTCAATTACTACCGAACTCTTGTAAAAGAAAACATAAGCACAGACGAGCAGAATTATCGTTCTAAAATGGAAAATGATTTGAGACGCGACCCGTCTGCGTTCTGGGCGTACGTAAAGGATAAAAAATCAAGCAGACATGGTCCCAAGCAAATAATACGCGATCGAATACCTATACCTATCCAACAGTCAGCAGACGCCTTTGCAGATTTTTTCAGGTCGGTATATTCGGACGTACCGCCGCGACTAGATGCGCGGGAATCGGAGGTGACAGCGGCCGCAGCGGGGGATCCGGGAGGAGCCGAGCGGGTCGCAATCGAGCGAGTGACGTCAGATGACGTCCGCGCTGCTCTCTCTGCTCTGCGCCCTAAGAGCTCCGCTGGCCCCGACGGTATCCCACCATACCTAGTTAAAGATTGTCGAGCGGTTCTTCTTGGTCCATTGATGCATATTTTTAATAACAGCCTACGATTATCTTTTTACCCAGATAAGTGGAAATTGTCAAGAGTTGTGCCTATACCGAAGGTAAGATCAGCGGAAAACGTAACTGACTATAGGCCAATTGCGGTACCATCCGTTTTTGCAAAGGTAATCGAATGGATTCTGCAACGCTACATAACCCGGCAGGTCGAGAGTCGGATTACCGACGCGCAACATGGCTTCCGGCTCGGGAGATCTACTGAAACAAATCTCATGGCTTTCATGAACAAGGTTACTCCCGCGCTGGACACCGGCCACCAGGTAGACGTGGCGTACTTTGACTTTCGGAAGGCCTTCGATAGCGTTGACAACGATTTACTTTTGCAAAAGTTCGCATTGGCTGGTTTCGCACCTAAGTTGCTAGATTTTTTCGCGTCGTACTTACGCAATAGGAGGCAATATGTAGTATATGAGGGTTACAAATCGCTCGAATATTGCACTAATTCTGGTGTGACTCAGGGTAGTAATTTGGGCCCACTCGAATTTATTATTTTTATAAATGATTTGGTTGATAAAGTTCACGCCTTCTGCTTGCTTTTCGCAGATGACTTTAAGATAATACAGGTGATCAAAAAAGAATCTGACTGCGACCTGCTACAGCGAGATATCGATTATGCACATGTTTGGAGTGACCAAAACAGGCTCTATTTCAACACTGACAAGTGCGCTATATTGACATTGAGTCGCTCCAGAGAGCCTATTCAATACCAATATCGACTTGGTGATGTCTTGCTTTCGAGAGTGACAAGTCAGAAAGACTTAGGTGTTATCATGGACACCAAATTGTCTTTTCATGATCACATCGACAAACTATGCAAAAGCTCCTTTCGGACCCTGGGTTTTGTATTGAGACAAGCATACCATTTGCGCAGTACAGATGCAGTAAAGATCCTGTACAACACATTTGTGAGAAGCAAGCTAGAATCCAACGGAATGATATGGAACCCTCATGAGGCTAAATATACTGCCATGCTTGAAAGAGTGCAAAAAAAGTTTTTGAGGTTCCTTTATAAAAAGAATTATGGTTTTTATCCGATTTATCCGAATACATATCCAACAAAATTTATTCTAGGAATGGTGGGATACCAGTTACTAGAAGTACGCCGAAATGTTGCGTTAACAAAATATGTGTTTAAATTAGTAATAGGACACGCGCAAAATTTTTCAGTGCTAGAGAGTGTTAATCTGTTCGCCCCAGACAATTACAGTCGCGCGCGCTCTCACCCTCACTTCGCGCTGCCCTCATCGCGGACCAACATGCTGCGTCACGCGCCGCTCACACGTGCGCTTACAGCTCTAAATGATATATCTGACAAAATAGACATCTATGCTTGCACTCTGGCCGAGTTCCAGAAGGCAGTTACTGCTTACTTTGAAGCTGCATAATTTTTAAATAAGGTGTGTACTGTACTTATAAAATGCCTAACGCCTTGGCTATTACGCTGTAATGTTAGGTATATTGTTACATGAATAAATAAATAAATAAATAAATCACTCGATCATCATACGATAGGCGGTAAAGGCGGGTTAGGACAGAAACAAATTTTGGGGCAAATTTCTTCGACACCAACGCCACAATACACATCAGGGCCACTCGCCTTCTAAGAATCTAGGGCGACCGCTCATCTCCCCATACAAAAGGGGAAAGAAGATCACGCCCATATTTATTGTCAGAGATCCAAAATTTTGCTTAAAATAGCTTTATGTGATCGAACTAGATGTCGGATGACCATTGGCATTGTAAAATTGTGTTTGGTGTCTAATTGTTATAAGGTCCGAAAGTTCGAATTTTTGGCACGTTTTATACAATAACTTTGGAGGTGGATTACGCAATGATAAAGTAAGAACATCTTAAAAAGATTAGTCATCAGACATAGCTTATTAATTCAAGATTTATAATCTATTTGGTTTTTGTTAGATTTTTGACCACAGCGGTCGTGGTTTACTTTTAGCTATAAGTTGTTTTGAAATTAAAATTTTCGTAAATCTTACCAAATCATACGCTATGCACATTGTCTTTTTTGTCGGCATGTAGCATCTTCCTCATCACGGAGCCTGTCTTATTCTTTGAAACAGAGAAGGTCCCAGAGCGCAACAGCACGGTTTTGTACCGTGCCCGCGAAAGAGTTAGGCCCGCCGGGTTGGGCCACCTTAAGCCGCACAGTTCCCTAGCGGAATTGTATGTTCGGCATAGAGAATTCGCACCCAGAAATGGATGCCGCAATGGAGCCGCCATCATTCATTTGTGAGTTTGCCGCAAAAATGCCCACGAGAAAATCGGCTCTATCTTTTTGTTGGAAAAGCTGTTGCAATGGAGTAAGTGAGTAAGTAAGTCACCGTAAGAGCTGTGTATTCTGAGCCGGTAGTCTTAGTTGTCACCTAAATTGGCGTTCACGCCATACCGATCGACTGGCGTTTTAAAATGTATGGAGAAATTGAAGAGCGCGCCCAGTGGGCGTTAATCGAACTAACATTTGCGAGTCCGAGTATGATTTGACAGCTTACTCAACGTTGCCGTAAATACGTTGTCGTTGCCGTTTTCGTCGACTCCGCGTTTTCATACAAATCGGAAGACCGAGTTTGACTTTGACAGCTTGAAGAAGTTAATCCACAGAATATCTAGTAAAAACTTGTATGGAGTTTGACGGTTTTACGGAACTTCGAAGTTACGTAAACGCCAATTTAGGTGTGAACTCAGACTGACCACTCTGGTCCCTCGCCAATTCGATCCGCCGTAACTTCTGTCGCTCTGCTACACCTCCCCTGGAACGGTCCGATGGATCACTCGCTATCCTCGCGAAGGAGAATGCGAACTTTTTTCGCGTCTTCCTCAACGTTCGATAACCAGAGTACGGCCCCTCCCTCGATATCATACTGTGGATTTTCGATGAAGTAGCCAAGGTTTCACCCTAGACTGGTATTCAAATGTTTGAGGACTTTAGACGACACTTCGAAGAGTAGGTCCTGACGGCATTCCTTCTTGCAGGAAGAGAACCTCGGTCTAATCGGTACTAAAAAGTCGACCAGCGGATCCCTCCAACTGTCGGCCCATTGCGATAACTTCTCTTTTGCCTAAAGTTATTGAGCGCCTCATCAACTCTCGGCTCCTACCGTACTTAGAAGCGAATAAACTCCTGGATGACAAACAGTACGGTTTCCGAAAAGCGCGGTCAGCAGGAGATCTTCTAACGTACAGTCAACCAAAGTTTAAAGGATACACTTCCGGTTAAACGTAAAAATGCATGGTGTTTAAATATAACCTCTGATTCAATTTTGTTAGGGTTTTGTTTACTCAGTAGCTAGTAGACATCCTCAACTATGTTTGAATCTATACTCAACACCTGAAATTGTTTCCAAAAGTCAAAGTATTTCGACTGTTCATCTTTTCATTCAACCGCGGATGTGTATCCTAACTCTTTGTTCGACTGTACGTTAAGAGCATATAGGCCGAAAGACTGGACAATTTTGGGGAGTCGCTGGTAGTGGCATTGGACATCTCCAAAGCATTTGACCGTGTTTTAGCACCGGGTTCTACAAGGCAAGCTCCCGTTTTTCGGCATTCCACCCTAGCTTTGCTCGTGGATCGCCAGCTTCTTGTCTAGACTAGGAGGTCGCGACAAAAATGGTAACGATAACGTAAATGGCTGAAACTGGGTTCACATGATAAAGACCAACCCTCTGAAGCTAAATGTGTCAGTCTGCCTGTGCCAAGTGGTTGCGTTACGTAGATAAGGCGCCTGAAAAAGTAGTTATGGCGACAAAAAATATAAATGATAAGGTAAATTGCTGCAAATAACGAAGCATGAAAGTATCAGTACATACTTGCTTAGCAATGCCAAAACTGAACAAATCTTTGGTTGCATTTCGTAGTTATAGGCGATTTAGCTTACAGATATAACTTTAGGTATATTTAAGTATTTCATTAAAAAACCGACTGGTTATTGTTGTATAATTTATAGGTATCAATGTTTCTAGACAATCAGTATATTCATCAGCAGATACATACCCACTTCTGTTTTATATAGCCAATCTATATAACGCAACCACTTGGCACAAGCAGACCGACATATTTAGCATCAGAGGGTTGGTCTCTAACATGTAAACCCAGATTCAGCCATTTACCTTATCGTGACCAAAAATGTCGTGACCTCCCGGTATAGTCGGGCCGCTCCTTATACGTTGCGGTTTACGGTGCGAATAAGGACGACTTCCCGATTGGCCTCGGGAATGGGGCTGCAGGGACGTCAAAACGCAAACAAAATTGCAACCCGTAGCAAGTTTGAGTGAAGACACTCCACTCAAAATCGTTGCAACTTATTGGTCGAGGTGCGGGTCCATTCTTTTTTCAATGTTTTACACTCCTATGTTTTGACAGCGAAGAAGAGGGTATTGAACGTGCTACCAAAGATAATACTAATGATTACTTCGTAAAGCATGGAGGTGAAGAAATAACAGGAGTACGGATGGAACTAGAAAAGTGTCTACACCACAATTGTGCCGCGGGAGGCGTGACGGCCGGATACGGCTATCGGTAAATACATCATTACGAATGAAGAATGACGTAAGGACCATCTGGTTTATTGAAAAATAGGTCTTATCGTAACAAGTTTACCTACCGATTTGGTAGACTTATAATTGGTTTTTTTTCCGTTATCATCACTACGTCACAAATGTGTACGGCGACATAATGTTGTAAATCGCGTGGCGTCATTTTTCGCGCGCTCGTTGCATAGAAGTTATTTCTCCATACATTCTTCACCTCCATGCTACAAAGTAACAATAAGATAAAATACAAACATTCATAAAGATAGTAGTATTTAAAAAAAAAAGAATAACTACTTCTTTCAAGTGGGTAGTCGTGTAATGAGCCAGCTCCGACCAAACCAATTAACTTCAAAAAGATGACACCCGAAACGGCGTTTCCCGCCAAGCAGCAAACGATGCGCGCAGGCGCGAAAGTGACAGATGAATGGAACATTAGTTCGGTTAAGTTTGAATCTGATCTGGGGGCTATTTTGGTAAAATTAGTGGGATTCATTGCTTTGCTTCGTGTTACAAGTGAAGAAATGAACAACTAGAGCGATATGTGCAATTGGAGATGAAACAGAGAATATGCTGCAAAAAATTACAACGCACAGTGCACCATAGGCTTAGAATGTAAATACATACAGAGTCAACTGACGGATGAAACCAAAATCTTTTCATACAAAATGTACTGACAAAATTTTTTTAGTAAAAAAAATTATAATAATAATAATATTCTTTATTGCAATCCATACAAAGTACAAAGCAAAGGCGGATTTATTGCCTAAGGCAATTATAGTAATTAATTTATAAATTATAGTAACAGTATAAATCATAAAAGTAAATAGCATAGTGTTTGTTTTGGTAAGATCAACGAAAATTTTAATTACAAAACGACTTATAGCTAAAAGTAAACCACGAACGCTGTATTCAAAAATCTAACAAGAACCAAATTGATTATAAATCTTTATGAAACTATACAGACTAAAAGGGGGATACTGACTATGTCTGATGACTAATAATCCACCTCCAAAGTTATTGTATAAAACGCGCGAAAAATTCGAACTTTCGGACCTTATAACTTACAAAACAAAACACAATTTTACAATGCCAACAGTCATCAGACATTTAGTTCGATCAAATAAAGCTATTTTGAGCAAAATTTTGGATTTCTAAAAAGAAATGTGGGCGTGATCTTATTTTCACGAGTTGAGCGGGAAGGCCCACCTTAAATTTGGGATATGATTATTGGGATTGAGACAAACAAAAAAGTTTAACAACATTTTGCTGAATGTCCTCTAAATAAAAAGTTAGACTCTCCACACAAAGTAATTTAATTATTTAGTCTAAAAACAATGTAATGTTCCGTAAGAACGTGGGAACATTGTATTACTTGGGCATGGATCGCTAATATCACACCTACTGTCGTGACATTAGCCTGATACGCCACGAGGGATGTAGGTTCCATGCCAAGACCTTCTTATGCACAGTTACAACGTCGCTTCAAATTACACTAAACAAAAACATAAATTTCAAAAATGTATGTCTCGGTAACTTGACACTTAAGAGAAAGAAAAAAGAAAATGTAGAAAGAAATGTCATATCAATTATAAAAGCTACACATGTAAAAGAAGTAATTACAAACAGGAAAAACCGGCCAAGTGCGAGTCGGACTCGCACACGAAAGGTTCCGTACCGTCGTAAAAAAATGTATACAAAAAAATCACGTTTTTTGTATGGGCACCTTTAATTTTAATTATTTCTTAATCTTACCTATTTGTTGTTATAGCGGCAAAATAAATACACACTCTGTGAAAAATTCAGCTGTCTATCTGTTACGGTTACTGAGATACAGCCCTGTGACAGACGGACGGACGGACGGACGGACAGCGGAGGCTTAATAATAGGGTTCCGTTTTCACCCTTTGGGTACGGAACCCTAAAAATGATTTGGAGGAGTGCAACGCGCCAATTATAAAAAAAATCTTAAAGTATTCTAGTGACAAGCCTTTCTTTTACATTTTATTTCAGTCGTTTAACATTTTAAAAACAATTAATTGTCTTTTATTGCTGCAAAGCTGAAACGAAAATACTACATAGGCCAGGAGATAGCGTTGCGTTATTCACGTTATTTTAGTTCGTAAATATTTGAATGCAACATGTTGGATATGATTTGTATTTCGCCTAATCCAAACGTCAAAATAACATATATATTTTTTACTTTTATTGTTCATGGGTGCTCTATTTAATCATACACACCTTCACGCCTCTTTCCCGGAGGGGTAGCCAGAGATGATAGAACGCCATAAGGTGCGATCACAGCACATCTCTTTCGCTTCATCTACAGACATACACATTTCATACATGCGACATACTACGATTACGGGTGCTACGTAATTGGTATACGTTCTTCTAGGTCGACCGCTTTTTGAAAGTATTTACAGAGACAGCGTTTACAACTTCACTGGGTATAGACTTTTCTAAGATTCCCCTACTCTGTTGGCGAGAAAGTGTCGGCGAGGGTTAGGTAAATGGTATATGTGTGGTATATTTTGTGAGCGGCTCGTAGCCTATACTCTAATTCAGTTAACCGCGATGCATAAGCCCCTCTCACTCTATGTACTGCGTATAACAGAAAAGGAGAGAACGCAAGTGGGCGGCAACCATTACACCAAATCACGTGCAAATATTCGAAATGTGCGGGCGGCCCGTTTCACACGGACGAATTTAAAAAAAATTTAAGATAAAGAATTTACCCGTATTTCTTATAAAAGTTGTGTTAACAAACCATATCTTTATTTTATGATTACACGTTAGTATTGATAACACGAATGTTATTTTAATCGCTGGGAATACAAAAATACAGTCATTTAAAATATAAAAAAATATGATTTTTTCATACATTGCTCATATTATTTTAAAGACGTCCCCATTTTGGACCAAATGTTTTTTTTTGGAATGTCCCTTCCCTTTTTGTGTATTTATAAAAATATGTACCTGTCATAATAATAATAAAAATAAATCCTTTGCAATTTTTGACTTAGTATCATATTTTTTAAATAATTCAATTACATATGAATACATTTGTGATTATACTATACATGTGTTTTTTTATTCCCAGTTGCCACAGAAATGCGACATCTTACATTTTAAATAATGGCCATGAATGGCTCCTCGCACAGTATATGTTTGGTAAACACGTCCGTACCGTACAAAGTCCGAGTCACGACTAAAAGAAAGCGCACGTGTGGAATAGGCCGGATAACCGATGCCGTCGAAGGTAACGCTCTAATCACAAGCAAGCCTATTGTTCTCGTAAAACTGGTGGGGTGCGCGGTGCATCGCGCTTATCTGAAATAGACTATAGTGGCGCGGGGACTGGCCTAGCGTACCAGAGGCCTGGGTTCAATACCGACATGCACCACTGTCTTATATGGTTTAAAACCGGCCAAGTGCGAGTAGGACTCGCACACGAAGGGTTCCGTAACATAATACAAGATTTGAACCAAATTAATCACGTCCCCTTTCAATTTTCATATTTTTTTATTTTACCTATTTATTATTATAGCGGCAACATAAATACACACTCTGTAAAAATTTCAGCCGCCTACATATTACGGTTCATGAGATAGAGCCCTGTGACGGACGGACGGACGGATGGACGGGCGGACAGTGGAGGCCTAGTAATAGTGTTCCGTGGCACCCTTTGGGTACGGAACCCTCAAAATATAGCACTAAACCGCCTTGGCTAGCAATTCAGTCGCCTTACTCAAGGCTTTGGCACCGAAATATGCTGTATCTTCAGTTTTAATCCGTCTAAGTCTACATCTATGCCCATCCATGTTCACTCGCGTAAAAAAAGCCAAGACAGCTCCCAGGCTAGCCACGTCGTCGCCTTTCGTCGCCTCGTTGTGCGCCAGCTATTTAGAATCGAATTAGCCGCGCTTTTCGTGCGCGCGACGAGCGGACGGACAAACGCGAGACGAATAGTTTTATAGGTGCGTGCGCACTGTGTTGCCATTTCAAGAGTGCGGCCATTTCAAAAAAAGAACAAAAGCGTGTTCGAATTGGTTCGCACTATAGTTCTTATAACTTAGCTTGATCGCTGTGACATTTTTCATCGAAATCCCGCCCATGAAGTTATGATTTTTTTAACGGTATTTATGACCTGTGCGTTGTACTTTATGGGATAGTATATTTTCGGGATCGTCCCAGCCCAGTCCCTAATATTTCGTTAGTTCCTTATTTATTTCGTTTTTCCTTATGGTGACTATGCACACTTGGATACGTCAGAAAGAACATACATGATATAGTGTCACTTTGACAGCTGTCGCAGCGATCAAGCAACGTTTGTGTTTATTTTTTTATTTTCTCAAAAACTATTAAACCTACACTTGTCATGATACTAAGCATCCTAAAATTACATATTCTCAAAGGAATTAGGTGACATGCCAGCACATTCATTTATAAGCACGAATGCTACCTACACAGGTTTTCCATCCAGTTAAATGTAGGTAACATTTAACTGGATGGAAAAGGTGGACAATTGTTAATTGCGTTTTGCGTATCCATCTTATAATTTTATTTTTGTTTAATTACGTACACTAGAAAAAAAAATGTGCTTCCTCTCACGCCAAGATCGATGTCGATAATGACATGTAGCGACATCAAAATACGCAACTGTACACACGCACGGCGAAACGCGCCACGGCTAAAGCGACGCTAAGCAGCGCACTGACGTCTCATTCTCTAAATTCATTCGGAAAAGATAAATCTCCGACGCGACTCTCCCGCGCTCATTATGCGCGGGAGGGGGCGAGCGGGGGACGTGCGCAGGGGGGAGGGGGGGGGGGGAAGAAAAAAAAAACGAGATGAAACGGAGCAGTTTCAGCCGGCGCCGCCGCCGCGGGCTCATTAAAAAGCTGTAAAATGCTATTGCTAGAGCGGATGGCACCGCTTATAGGATGCATGTACAGGATGTCTCGGGTATTTTATGACCACTTCACGATTAAATTATTCTCCATTCAAAATTCCCTTCCATTCCATTTGTTTTCTTCTGATAGTCAAACTAAACAAGCTCATGACACAATATTATTGATCCGCGGATTCGATTAACTCGTTGAGATTAACTTCACTGGTTTATAGGTCATGATTTTTTTCGTCCGATTCGATAATACTTAGGTATGCTACTGCCAAACTTACATTAGCCTAGTAATTCAGAGGGGGAACGCCGCCTCTGTCATTGGGACTATATCGACTACCACAATAAAGTATTGTTTTTATTTATAGCTCAAAAGATTTTATTTTAAATTGTGATATGGATTATTAAGACCTAAATAAATGTAATTTGAATTGACTTAGTGTGACATATTATCAATCCATGTGATCCCATTTTAATAGTTTACACAAAAATTATCAAGTTATCGAAACAATACAAATTGGCCGAATCGTAACTAAAAATGAGATTGCCATATTGAGCAAACCGCTCTGTCAATAGGATTTTCTTTTTCTAAGAAGCGCGTGAAATCCATTGTGCCTATTCTCAGTGAATATGCCAGATGCACTACATCGACACGGTAGATCGAAGATGCATTGGAGTACATTATTCTATTGCACACACAGCAAGTTGAACGCTCGCTGCTTGTCGAACACGTAGCCGTTACCTCATTCAACCCACGAATCCATGCCAGAGGTCATGGGTTCGCTCCCCGCCCCATTCATGCACGAACTTTATTCTTTTTCTATAAGTGCATTTTGTAACGAATGCGAGTTGTGCAATGGTTCGGAATACATTTAAAACTATAACTTCCCTCCCCCCACTACGTAGTAGGGTTAAACATGCCCGGGGTTGGTAGAGCTAGGATAGGCATCGCGTAGGATAAACAAAAATACGGTTGACGTGGCAAATCAGTTCATTTAGCGGTGTTCATAGAGTGAAGAATCTGGGATGGCAGTTAAGGCTGGAGGGGAGTGCACCATCTCTGGTTATGGTTCATGTTATTGTTAAATATTGCCTGTCCTCTTCCTTCTTACGGCTTAAGACATAGCCCCGATTGCACGAAGAGACAGCTGAGTTAATCAATGTTCAAACACGTCACTTTTAGTGTCCACACAAAGTGTCGTATTTAATCAGACATTGACGTTGATTTTGATTTTTTGTCCTTTCGTGCACTCGGCCCATAGTCTTAGATGTTCCGGTATGCGGTGTGTTGGGCTAATATCATGACAATCGGTGTGTATTAGCCATCAATGTCAATTAACATAAAAAAGCCCTAAATGTGTCAGCTACGATTCCGAGACACCATGTACTCTCGCCTGTAATTTAGTGGTGAGAAATGCGTCTCCGCCACCGCCGACACGTGAGGAGAAATTGACGTTAATTGCTGATAGTTCCGTGTGTTTGTTTGTGTGTCCACGTCGGCGGTAATTGGGCTGAAGTCACACCGAAGTGGAATACTTCGCTTCGTGACACGACAGTCTACAAGAGTAGTGAAACGCGCGCTAGATGGCGCTATCTCGTAAAAAAATAATTCATAGTTGGCGGAATAATCGCGTAACAAACATACAAAAATACATACAGTCGAATTGAGATTTTTTTGAAGTCGGTTAAAAAAACGTGAGGAGAAATTGACGTTAATTGCTGATAGTTCCGTGTGTTTGTTTGTGTGCCTACGTCGGCGGTAATTGGGCTGAAGTCACACCGAAGTGGAATACTTCGCTTCGTGACACGACAGTCTACAAGATCAGTGAAACGCGCCCTACATGGCGCTATCTCATAAAAAAATCGCGGAGTAATCGCCTAACAAACATCCAAAAAAACATACAGTCGAATTGAGAACCTCCTTTTATGAAGTCGGTTAAAAAGTAGGAAACATTATAGGTAAGCTGGCTTCATATGGCCTTCCACCCAAATTGTATGACTGACATAACAGTCTTGGTTGACGGTTGCAGCTTCAAAACAACTTTATTGAATGCTGGCGTCCGCAGGGTTCTGTGCTGTCCCAACCCGCTCAATTTGGGCGACATTGATTGCTACGCAATGTGGTCAGTCTGAGTTCTCACCTAAATTGGCATTTACGGAACTTCGAAGTTACGTAAAAACGTCAAAACCCATACAAATGTTTACTTCTGTGGTTTTACTTCTTCAAGCCTTCAGAGTCAAACTCGGACTTCCGATTTGTATGAAAAGGCGGAGTCGGAGTAAACGGCAACGTTGACGAATTTACGCCGACGGTAAGCCCACTGCGCGCGCCCTTCCTTACTGTGGGGTTTGGTTATGCCTCTATGCGATAGGGTTATACGGGGATGCAACGGAAACTCGTTCATACGATTTGACTATATATTGATACATTTATATTGTGCAAACGAGGTGGAATGCATGTGTGCGGCGCGGCTGCCTCGGACCCACTGCCGCGGCGCTGAGGCGGCGGCGCGGGATAGGAAATGTCGCGTCGGCAGGTTGCTGACCGCCACATCAACCCCTTCCTTTTTTAAAAAAAAACTATGCTTGCTAACAGTTCGGGCTCTCCTACTGTCACCACTGTTCTTAATCTAATGTGCGAGCTGCGCAGAGTAACGTCGTTCACGCCAGCCCGCACCACTGATATCACTTCCTATATCACTTATTTATCGCGGTATCAGCCGCCACTGTTTGGGCGCCCACGGACGTCCCGCCCTACGTTAAGCGAAACGCACTGGTGGTTTGATTAGTCGCCCTGCCCGTGTGGTTCTAGCTGACGTCGGTGCTTGTGTGCTCGCCTCGCGGTCCCCCGTTTTCGTCATGGTTTGTACCGGCAGGGTGTCAACTCTCGATTGCGGTGTCTCCTCGTGGTCGGGACTTGTCCGTTGGAGGACTGGGTAGGGGGGTCGCCTTTCTGGCTCGATGGTGTCCTCGTTGAGTAGGTACGCTGGTTTTAATCGATCTATTGTCACTCGCGTGTTCCTGTTCGGTAGCTCAATGTCGAAATATTTGTCTTGCCTCTTCAATACCCTGTACGGACCTTGGTAGGGAGCCGTGAGGGAACGCTTTATTTCGTTTCTGATGAACACGTGCGAGCACGTACGCAGGTCGCTGTGAACGAACGTTTTCCTTTCACCGTGGGCCGTTCTGGGCGATGGGTTCAGCGATTCGAGTGTGGTGGTTAGGCGTTGTACATAGTCGGCGTCTAAACTTTGTGGCCTGCTCGGTACAAAAAAATCTCCTGGCAGCCTCAAAGACGCTCCGTAGGTCATTTGTGCTGGACTAAACCCGATATCCTCTTTAACGGCCGATCGCAATCCCAGCAAAATTAGTGGCAATTCGCGGGCCCACTCGGCGCTCGTGCATTTTGCCATTAAGGCTGCTTTTATGCCCCGATGGACTCGCTCGATTTGGCCATTGCATGCCGGGTGCCAGCTGACCGTTCGAGTTTTTTCGATTCCAAATTTATTTGTCAGCTGACGAAATAGCTGCGACTCGAACTGGGTACCTTGATCCGTAGTAATCTTCTCCGGACATCCAAATCTACTAATCCAGTGATCTACCGTTGCTCTCGCGATGGTTTCCGCCGTAATGTCGCGTATCGGTACTGCTTCTATCCACTTGGTTGTTCTGCAGATGTATGTGACGCAGTATCTTTTATCTTCACAGGGCGGAAAAGGGCCAATTATGTCGATGTGTAGATGACTGAATCGTCCAACACTCGCGAATTCACCTAGCGGCGCGACCGTATGTCGCTGTACTTTGGATCTCTGACAAGATACGCATGCCTTGCTCCATTTATTTACCTCACTATTAATGGACTTCCAAAAATATCTGTCTGTCATCAGTTTTCTTGTGGCCCGTACACCTGGGTGACTTACCCCGTGTACTGCTGTGAAAGCTTTGTAACGGTGTCTCTCGGTCAGGTATGGTCGTGCGTTCCCCTTTGACATCTCACAGTATACCGGTTTGCCAACATTGGGCAACATGATCAGTTTGAAACAAAGATTATCTTTTTTCATTAGTTCCATTAATTCTAGGTCTCTTTCCTGGTCGCTTGCTAATTCATTGTAATCTATGGTCGTCGGGGTATAAATTTCAGCTATTCTCGATAGTGCGTCTGCGACTACATTTTCTGATCCGCTAATATGTCTGATATCCGTGCAAAATTCGCTTATAAAACTTAAATGTCTTATTCGTCTCGGGGTGTCACATCCGCTGGCCACGTTCTTACTGAGTGCGTGTGTCAGCGGCTTGTGATCTGTGTACACAATGACATCTCTCCCTTCTATAAAATATCTGAAATGTTTTACTGCTAAATAAATTGCCGCCAATTCTCTGTCGTATGCACTATATTTCTTTTGCACATCGCTGAACTTGGTTGAAAAAAAACCTAGCGGTCTCCATGTATTGCTGACTCGTTGTTGTAAAACAGCGCCCGCAGAGTATTCAGACGCGTCAGCAAATATAGCCAAAGGGGTGTCGGGTAACGGGTGCGATAACGTGAGCGCGCTCTTTAGGCTGCGTTTACATTCTTCGAATGCGATTTCCGATTGTTGTGTCCATTGTATTTCGGTTTTATCTCTTTTTTTTGTACTGTGCAAGTACTTATGCAGTTCTGCTTGGGCACCGGCTGCGTTTGGAATGTGGCTTCTATAAAAATTTAACATTCCCAAAAACCTTCTTAATTCCTCGATATTACTCGGTTTTGGAAAATCCTCGATTGCCTTAACTTTTCCCTCCAAGGGCTTAACTCCATCCTGGGTAACGTGAAAACCCAAAAAATCTATTTCCGATTTCCCAAAACTGCATTTACTCAGATTGATTGCTATGCCGAACTCGTTGAAGCGTTGAAAAACCTTTTCTAGGTGCAATCTGTGTTCTTCAATAGTCGAGCTTGCTATGATTACGTCATCAATGTATGTAAACAGAAAATCGAATCCTTGCAGGACGCTATGATCCATAAACCTCTGGAACGACTGGGCCGCGTTTCTAAGCCCGAAAGTCATTCGCGTGAACTCATAAAGACCAAACGGAGTCGCGATGGCTGTCTTCTCAATATCACCTGGGGCCACCGGTATGCAATGATAGGCTCTCGTGATGTCAATCTTAGAAAAATATCGTTTGCCTGCTAAAAGATACTGAAATTCTCCAAGTCTAGGAATCTGATACCGGTCTGGTTTCGTAACTGCATTGAGTGCTCGGTAGTCCCCGCACGGACGGATATCACCATTAGATTTTGGGACACAATGTAGAGGAGATGACCACGGAGATTTGGATGGTCTGCATATTCCCATTTCCATCATGAGTTCAAATTCTCTCTTAACTTTAATGTACCTGTCTGGGGCCAAAGGTCTAGCCCGTGCGAACACTGGTGCTCCTACCGTCTCGATGTGATGCACGACGCCATGTTGCGGGGTTTCTTTGAAAGATGCTGGTTTCGTGATGTCCGTATACTTTTCCAAAAGATCACGAAACGCGTGCTGCTCCCCAATCGACGTCAGCGAACACACTTGCAAATTTTTAACCGTACATATTGTGTCTAAACTTGTCACCTTGTCTATTAGTCTTTTACCACTTAAATCCACTAGTAACTTATAATGTTTTAACAAGTCTGCCCCAATTATGGCTTGCGCAATGTCGGCAATTACGAATATCCACTTATAAGGTCTACGCAAATTTAAATTAAGCACCATGGTTTTCACTCCGTACGTCTCTATTACGCTACCGTTTGCCGCGTATAACTTATAATCACTAGTAGTCCTATCTCTCGGTGCTAGCATTGACTTTGGTAACACCGACACGTTGGCCCCGGTATCTATTAGGTATTGTATACCGCTGTCGCGATCGTAGACGCTAAGGCGGTTATTATCGACTGTCGTGTGCACATCCGCCGCGGTGCACACTAGTTGCCGTTTCCCTGATTTTTATAGTTACATGGCTGCTCGCATCTGCTTGCTTTGTCTCCGAATCGAAAATGATAAAAACACAGCCAGTCTGCATTTTCCGGTGTCCGGCGGCCGTTCCGAGAAACCGACCTACCGCGTTGATACCGCTCGCTAGCCCTGCTCGGCTGGCGGCGGCTCATTCGTGCTATTTGATTTCGCAAATCGGCAATTTCGCCCGCCAGCGCGTCGACACTCGAAACTGGGTCATGTCGTTGACTTCCGTCCGATGGCGCGGATACCGTGTTGACGTGGCTTCTGCCCATATGTTCGAGCATTTTATCGGCCATGATGGCTAGATCGTTCAATTCCGTCTCCTTAGATACCGCTAGCACCGCCCGCGCTGATGGTGGCAGGTGGCCCATCCACAATATTTTTAAGGCGTCGTCGGGTACATTCTGTGACGCGAGTTCCCTCATTTTCCGCAGTAACTGTGAGGGACGTTGGTCTCCTAGCTCTAATCCGCTGAGCAGCCTATGAAACTGCTGCGTGGTGGACTCCTCGTAGACGGAGATTAGCCTCTCCTTCAGAGCCTCGTACTTGCCGTCCTCTGGTGGGCTGATCACGATGTCACTCACTTGTTTGACGTCCTCTCGCTGCAGAACCCCTATGACTAGGTCATACTTCTGCTTGTCTCCTAGCTTGTGCGCTGCTACCACTGACTCGTATTGTGCGAACCATAGACGCGTGTCCTCGCGCCAAAAGGTTGGGATTCTTGCCTGCAAGGACAGGCTGGCAATCGCCGTGACTGGAGCTTCCGGCGCCGGACCTTGATTCATCTGCTGCTGCGGCGCTTGATACATCCTTTCTGTTTTACTGTTCACTTCTTCTTCACTTTCAGTTTACGTGTTCCAACGGGGTCACCAGTTGTGGGGTTTGGTTATGCCTCTATGCGATAGGGTTATACGGGGATGCAACGGAAACTCGTTCATACGATTTGACTATATATTGATACATTTATATTGTGCAAACGAGGTGGAATGTATGTGTGCGGCGCGGCTGCCTCGGACCCACTGCCGCGGCGCTGAGGCGGCGGCGCGGGATAGGAAATGTCGCGTCGGCAGGTTGCTGACCGCCACACTTACATTTGAAAACGCCAGTCGATCGGTTTGGCGGTTTTCAGGTAATTTAGGTGACAACTGGGACTACGGGCTCAGATGACAGCACGGTGCTAGCCAAGTACACCAGTCAACGGACCGCAAGCCGGGCTGAAGTGCAGCAACATAGGCGGTGCCTCGTTGTTAGACTCGAAGAGACCCTGGAGAATGTTACCAGATAAGGTCTCCAGAGACTAGGTAGTCGAGTTTAACGCGAGCAAGACACAATGTGTGCGTATTCATTCAGTCCGTTTAGTGCGGTTGCGACCTTCCAGGGTACATCTGCGTTTTGACGACCACGTTGGTATTCTCAGTGTCGACTTGACCTAAACTTCGCACGCCATATCGAGGATAAAGCCAAGCTCGCCTCAAAAAATCCGGTAGTCCTCATCAAAGTGCGTCAGTATTTCACGCCTGACCAAAAACTGCTCCTTTACAAGGCGCATTGGAGTATTGTTCTCATTTGTGAGACAGTTCAGCTAAGCAGTTGGCTCCCTGGACTCGATACAGCGTTAGGCCGTGACTCTGGTCTACGACCCCGAGGTATCGCTGAATTTAGAGACCATCCAACTCCGAAGGGGGGTCTCTTTCTGTGTTATATCGTCCTTATCGTGGCGCATGCTTGTCGCAGCTGTATAACGTTGTCCCTCCGTACCCTTTGTTCGTTCGATCAACGAAGAACCGGCAGATAATCTGTAGTATGGAACCCGTACTATACTGTCTACATAGATCGTATTGAAAAAATTCAAAGAAGATTTTTAAGAGCATTACATTTTCGTCTTACAAGTTATAAAGCATCATATAGTAGTCTTCTTAAATCACTTACCTTCACTAAATATTAGACGCAAAATGCTTGATGCATCGGTTCTACGCAACATAAGTGTCAGCACTTACAATTGCCCTGATCTACTCGCTCAGGTAGGTCTACACGTGCCATGCAGACAAACACGCTCGACGTCACTGTTTCATGTAGGAAGAGCTAAAACAAAAGCTGATGTCCGTGCACCAATCCGCAGAATGTGCGATAGCTACAACAGATATTTAACATCCATTGATTTATTTTGCAATACAGCTCCCACCTTCAAAAAACATGTCCGTCACCTGCTGAATAATTGTGATAAGTAGTGTATTATTTTATTTATATGTTGACTTGTGCTCTTCTAACTTTATGCTTTTAATGTTATTCACTTTTTGGTAAAACTCTTAATTAAATCTGCTAGACATCCAGGCATCCAAACGATTCCTCTTAAGCATATGTGATGTTCTGTGTTGCTTCATCTAGTGTAAATATTTATGTTCTGCATTATGTGTTTTCGAGGGAAGCGTAGTGGAGGCAGGCGTAGCTTAATTTTAATTTATAATATTTTATTAATGTGTCATTGTAACCGGTTCTCCGTTCTTCTCCAAATAAATAAATAAATAAATAATGCACTCTCACAGTCAACATTCCCACCGATCCTCTAGATCCTCTAGACTTTCATCTATGAGGTTGGTAAACAATAGAATGAACTCCTTCCCTTTCGAGTTATTTCCCCCAAAGTACAAGCTTCGGTCCCTCAAAGATGGTGTGAAGAAGCACTTGGCCGGCCGGCATGGTTTTCGCAGCCCCTCTTAAATTCCAAAATCCCATGGGAATTATCGGGCACCTTATAGACTAGCGGGCACTTAGCGGATCGAAGCGGGCCGCAAACGGGCGGAACGTGGCAAGTCGCAGAGGCCCTGGTGTACGCCATATTATACCGCGCTTAAGGTGGCCCATCCGGCTCATCTCCCCATACAAAAGGGGAAAGAAGATCACGCCCAGATTTGTTGTCAGAGATCCAAAATGTTGCTCAAAATATCTTTATTTGATCGAACTAGATGTCTGATGACGATTGGCGTTGTAAAATTGTGTTTGGTTTCTAAGTTATAAGGTCCGAAAGTTCGAATTTTTCGCGCGTTTTATACAATAACTTTGGAGGGGGATTACGCAATGATAAAGTCATCAGTCATCAGACATAGCTTATTTAATCAAGATTTATGATCTATTTGGTTTTTGTTAGATTTTTGACTACAGCGGTCGTGGTTTACTTTTAGCTATAAGTCGTTTTGAAATAAAAATTTTCGTAAAATCTTACCAAATCATACACAATGGACATTGTCTTTTTTGTAGACATGTTGCATCTTCCTTATCACGGAGCCTGTCTTATTCTTTGAAACAGAGAAGGTCCCAGAGCGCACCAGCACGGTTTTGTACCGTGCCCGCGAATGAGTTAGGCCCGCCGAGTTGGGCCACCTTAAAAGAAAACAGTTAAGGTTATAGAATAGAATAGAATAGAATAAACATTTATTTCCTCATTTATACAGTAACCGTTTTCTATATAGTACGCGTAACTTAGAACCAAGAGGAAAAGGGAGCCAACTCAGCTTGTCGCGGGTGGCGTTTTTTGTAAGGGGTAGGTAGGTAATTAATGTAGTAGTTAATGTAAGTATGGTAGGTATAGTATAGGGTATTATATCTGCAGGGTCGTAGGGTTACACGTGCTAGGTGGTATGCATTGCAAAACGAAGGTCGGAAATTAAAGAAGTGATATGCTGATATAGTGATATTAAGTTTATTGTAATATAGTATGTACAATGTACAAAATAAGGGAAATAGAATTACATAATCTTAGACTTTATAAAATCAACACTTATTGACTGCCAGCTTTCTGGAGGTTCTGGGCACACATCTACCTACTCGAGCCGTTCCCTACTACGTGTAATCTGGGTACTTAGCTTCTAGGATGTGATGGGTGTCCTCCAGTCTGCTGGCTGAGAGGTGTGCTGCTGACTGTGTTGTTCTCACACGTGAGTCGATGGTGAAGGTGACTCACCGTAGGTGAGGGTGAAAATGACTAGCAGTCACATCGTGTGTTTTTGTATAAAATGATCTCTTCACTCAATAAAAAGGGAGCGAAGAGTGAGGAAAATGAGGAGAAGAGAGAAGCAAGAGGCGCTCGTCGCTGCCGTGATGGTGCTCCGGCGCGGTGCCTGAAGCTGAAAAGGGAAAATCCATACTTAGTCGGCGAGCAGACGAGGGAATGTTTTCCATGGTTGATGGACGATCTTGGGACGAGATATTTTATAAAATGTGGTTTGCTTACTTGTCTAGCGCCTCTCGATGATTATTGGAGTGTTAGCCGGGCCGATGATCCTTGATATGCTTGTAAGCATTGTTCTCCTGCTGGGTGAACGAATGGGTTAGGACATGGCCGGCATGTTGTGTCAAACTAATGTGTCTATTTTGTGGAAATACGTATGAGAGATCTAGGCAAGTAGTTAAAAAGGTTAATGATGGGTGCTGAAGGCAGATATTACGACAGATTGCCGCGTGGTCGATCGATTAGGTTCGATCGACAAAAATGACAATGTCATGAATTTACGATATGGAGTGATAAATGAAATATGTATTGCTTACCTAGGTTAATATTGTTTTTAGTATTTATTTCAGCGCACTTCTGCGCGAGGTGAGCACTGCCATGGAGGTTATAATAACTCACGCCATTGTTCCTTGAAGGTAGGAAAGGCAGTGACCATTCAGTCTGTCATTTGCTCTGATCTTGTAGCGCGCGCCTAGCTGTGTGTTGGTATAGTGTCGTCTCGCTCTGGAATGTATGGGAAATGGCGAGACGCTATGAATTTACAGAGACGTGCAAACAAATGGAGTATTTGTGGTTATATGATCCGATTTACATCATAGTAACACAAAACTACTATGAGATTTCATTCTGGTTTGATTTTTGTGAATGAAACAATCACACAACGTGACAAGCTAACGCACAACAACTCCCTCCCGATGAGAGCGCTGCAGCCACGGAGGATGGAGGTGCTGCAGCTCTGACCTTCCGTTGGTCCTAACACACTTTTTTATTAGCTATCACCTAAATTAGAATAATAGAGTGCATGGCTAGGCACACAAGCAACAACAATAATCACACAGGCCATAAATATATCAATAACAGAGTAAGAACACGCTTTACACATGAATCTACAAAACATAACATTAGGTGAAAAAAAAACAAGAAACAAAAAACTATATCAAAATCTGATAAGTAACGAACATAATGATATGCTGCCATGGAGGTTATGCTGCTGTATAGATTAGTATTGTATGGCGGCTGACGTTGTGAAGTGACGAACAGGTTCTCAATTCGTCTGTATGTTTTTTTTTTGTGTGTATGTTACTCGATATCGCTGCAAATTTTCAACCGATTTTAACAATTCTTTTTCACATCGGTAGAGTATATATCAGGGGTGGTTCTTACATAACGTTTATGAAAGAACATCACTCCTAATATTGGGAAATACTAAAAAGAGTGAAAAATAAAAACCATCGATTCAATGTTTTTTAAAACTGTTTTTTTTTCATAAGTACCTATAGATTGGCAAGAACGCTTACAAAAAGATCCTCTTGAAACGTTCCAGTTAATTTTGTCACTTTACAGGAGTTATCACACGTATGAGACGGCCTCTACCGGTTTCATATTATAGAAGTAATTGTATGTGTTATTGTCAGGGGGTCTACCAATACAAGCGAAAGCAAGAAGTTCTCGTGTTCGCTTCTGTCAAACTCTATGTAGAAAAAATATAGGCATCTTTTTTTCTATATACAGTTTGAAAGGAGCGAACACGAGAACTTCTCGCTTTCGCTTCCCTGAGTAGCAAATCGAAAGCGAGTTCACGTGTTCGCTTCTGTCAAACCCTATTATTTAAAAAAATGTAAGCATCTTTTTTTCTATATAGAGTTTGAGAGAAGCGAACACGAGAACTTCTCGCTTTCGCTTTCCTAAGTAGCAAATCGAAAGCGAGTTCTCGTGTTCGCTTCTGTCAAACCCTATTATTTAAAAGATGTAGGCATCTTTTTTTCAATCTAGAGTTTGACAGGAGCGAACACGAGAACTTCCCGCTTTCACTTTCCTGAGTAGCAAATCTAAAGCGAGTTCTCGTGTTCGCTTCTGTCAAACGCTATTATTTAAAAGATGTAGGCATTTTTTTTTCAATATAGAGTTTGACAGGAGCAAACACGAGAACTTCCCGCTTTCACTTTCCTGAGTAGCAAATCGAAAGCGAGTTCTCGTGTTCGCTTCTGTCAAACCCTTTTATAAAAAAATGTAGGAATCTTTTTTAGGCTTCCGTACCCAAAAGGTGAAAACGGAACCCTATTACTAAGCCTCCGCTGTCCGTCCGTCCGTCCGTCCGTCCGTCCGTCTGTCACAGGGCTGTATCTCAGTAACCGTAACAGATAGACGGCTGAAATTTTCACAGAGTATGTATTTATTTTGCCGCTATAACAACAAATAGGTAAGATTAAAAAATAATTAAAATTAAAGGGGGCCCCCATACAAAAACCTGATTTTTTTGGTACGATGGTACGGAACCCTTCTTGTGTGAGTCCGACTTGCACTTGGTCGGTTTTCTAACAGCTTCTTTCGCTGAACAGCCCTTCGATGCATCGAAGGATTATAATACGCTCGCACTGGCAAAGCATACTTGTGACAAATGTCTTTGTTTTTATTACCCTTCAAGGTGAGTAAAATTAGTGTGGCCGGATGACATTTTGATGAATAGGCGCTAATTACTCACCGCTACACCGGCCACTGCTCGAATAAACCCGAGCGACGCGTCCGAATGGGATAATTTAACAGTTAGCTACGGTACCTGGCTTCGCTCGCCTCGCCCACGATCCGGGTAAAGATGAAGAGAGCGCGAGAAGTTCTCGCAACGAGTAGCTGTCATTCAAAAAAACGTGTACTATTTTTTTTTCAATTTGGACGATGACAGCTCTTTGAGTACAAGTTCAGGTCTCAGCAGCCATTTAGAACACAAAAAAATACCGACATGATACGAATTCGCAGAAGTCGATTTTGTGATGAATAAATAAATCAGTCGAGACCCCTGAGGAGGGAGGTAGAGAGAAGTTGTTCTAAGCAAACTGGGCTTGTGCTACATTACAAGCATAAAATACAAACTTGTGTAGCCAAGCCAGTACACCGTAGCTAGTAGTTTCCTTCGCAGATGAGATCCAGATGTAACTGAGGGCAGATAGCCATACCTACCTGCTAGAGTTGCGTATGTTTCCCATAAAAAAAATGGGGAATACTTTACAAAAACATTTACAGTCGTATTCAGAGTGAACTGACAAAATCCTAGTCACAGTGAACGGTCAAGTCTTAATACGAGGATTATCACCGAACTTACCTTACAAAATGCGATTTAGTACGAAGATAATCCGCGTTATACAGTGTACTCTGAAACCTACTTTCAGTTTATTACTTTTTTGCTTTATTCCTATGTCTCTTTCATTCTAGTCTCGACATGAATTTGACGGAAAGGGATGACCATGGTTCGTACTTATCCCGCCCGGCCGTGCGAGCAACGATAAACCGGTGCTACTCGGACTCGCACATGAAGGGTTCCGTACCATCAACACCAAAAAATCACGTTTTTTATATGGGCATATATAACGTTAAATTTTATAATGTTTTTATTTTACCTGTTTCTTCAACACACTCTGTGAAAAGTTCAGCTACCTACCTATTACGGTTCATGAGATACAGCCCTGTGACAGACAGACGGACGGACAGGGAGCCTTAGTAATAGTGTTCCCATTTCACTCTTTGGGTACGGCACCCTAAAAATTTACAACTAGGATGTACAGCATGCGTGCTGAATTTTAATGGTTTTGACAGCTCAGAATGTATTAAACTGACAGATCATATCGCGGTAGCAATTTAAGAAGCACGCTGCAATGTTTCAGTGCTCGCACTGCCCTTTGGCAACCTTTGGTGGCATCAGTAGCATGCCATTGGTAATTGATAAAATATGACACATCCGAGTGCAGTGGATGTTGCAGTGCTGTCAATGGATGATGACTACATCTCCATCCAGTTGACCTATTCTTGAAATTCCGTGCTTAGGAATCAGAAACATTTTAGCAGTTGTAAAATCGATTTTCTTGACGAAAAGTTTCCGGACTACGGTATTTCAATTATTTAAGGTTTTCCGCATATATTCCAAAAATCGCTTTTAGAGCCGCTATAAAAGCGGTTTTCTTGGCTGAAAGCATCGATATGCTGAAAGATACCTGATTCCTGAGCACGTATATACAGGAATAGGCCCATAGTTCAATGTAGTCGTGCATTACAAGGAAGGCCCTGGCCGGCATGAAGACTGAGCTTCCTTATATCATTACAGTATTATACATTCATTTCCAGCTCCATAAAAAAAACACGTAGGAATAACTGAGATACTCCATATGTTCATCGCCAATATCTGCATCGCTACCATCTGCCTCACCAATATCTGCATCGCCAATATCTCCATCGCCGGCAAGGCATCTGCGGCCCGGCGGCAGGTCCGTAGCCAGCGACGAAGCTGCGTCTGGGCTGTAGATGCCTCGCCAAGGAGGTTCCCATAAATGCTCTCCAATATCTGCATCGCCAATATCTCCATCGCCGGCAAGGCATCTGCGGCCCGGCGGCAGGTCCGTAGCCAGCGACGAAGCTGCGTCTGGGCTGTAGAAGCCTCGCCAAGGAGGTGCCCATAAATGCTCTCCAATATCTGCATCGCCAATATATGACCGCAGCTCCGAAGGCGTATATGTGTCGACAAACACTGGAGGCGCAGATGCGTCGCCAAAGTGGGTGAGGTGTGGGGATGTGTAAGTAAGAATGGGTTAGGTTACGTTAGTTAGGTTAGGTTGGGTTAGGTTAGGTTAGGTGTGATTCGGTTAGGTTAGGTTTGGATTAATATCCCGCCCCGCCATACGCTTTCGCACCCCCACGTATAGCGGCGACGGATCTACGAAGGATCCGCAGCTGCATCGCCAGCTATGTATCTGCGGCTGAACCGCAGATGGGTAGCCGGCGATGGAAACATTGGCGATGCATATGTTGGCGATGCAGATGTTGGAGATGAATATATGGAGCACCTCCTTGGACGACGCTTTTGCGGCCAAGCCGCAGCTCCATCGCTGGCGACGGACTTACGGCCAGGCCGCAGGTGCCTCGCCGGCGATCTACCATCGACAAAATAAGTCCAGTAGCACCCAACTGTCGGGTTTGTTTTGCAAATGTGGCGTGCCCCGTCCCCCGACGACCGGTTTTCAGACGGGACGTCTCAACGCAACCCGCGCGGACAGTGCGATCCCCTCCTACCGCTTCACCTCCGCGCGCTTCAAAGCAATCGATCTGCGAAGTGCTACTGGACTTTGAACGCGACTATACATATATACATATGGGCGATGCATGTACTGGCGATGAAGCTTGGCGACGGAGATATTGGCGATGTAAATGCAGGGCATCAATAATTGATAATACCGAACTAACGAATTCCCTCTTGCTCTACTCTACAGGCAGCAGCGGGGGCGGCGGTGCGGGGGGAGGCGGGCGCGGCAAGCGAGCGCGCACTGCATTCAGCGCGCAGCAGATCAAGAGTCTCGAGGGAGAGTTCGAGAAGAACCGATACCTGAGTGTGGCAGCGCGCGGCCGCCTGGCCCGCCAGCTGCGGCTCACCGAGACGCAGGTAACCTCGAGCAGCATATATACTCAGGAAGTCGACTCATGAGATTCTCACCTGTGTGTCACCGGTGACTCACCGGTGAGGCACAACAGAAGTCACCCTAGTGTTGTCCCTTTCTAATTATTCTAATTCTAGTGCGACAACACTAACATAACATTTGATGTTTGTACGGAAGCGTTGTGACTCACTGGTGAGTCACCGGTGACCCGGCCTTGTTATATCCTCACTCAAACTTGCCATGCGTTTTCTCAGTTATATGCCAATGCAAAATATCGGTCGACTCACGTTTTGAAATGTGGAGTTTTTTTCGCAAAACATTTGAGATCAAGTTAATATTTTTCATACGTGGACGTTGATTTAGATTGATTGTCCTTTCGTGCACACCGGCTAGGTAATAAACAAAGGTAACCCCAGATGGCATACAGTATTATGAAGTGCACAGTCCGCGTGATGCCCTAATAAAATGAGCATACATTTATTAATGGACTGAGGTACCCAGTCGCATGTCCGCAGACTTTCGATTAACGATACACCTAACCCAAACTCTCTCTGATCACAGATCAAAATCTGGTTTCAAAACCGGCGCACGAAATGGAAGCGGAAATATACCAACGACGTCGAACTTCTCGCTCAGCAATACTACAGCAGTCTCGGAGTCATAGCGCCGAGACCCATGTTCGTCGGTGACCGCCTATGGATCTTCAATTGCCCCAGCCGTCTTCCACCAACGCAGCAACAGCAATGGACCAAATCCCTCACAAACATCGCCCACCCGAACCTAAACAGGACCTACAAGCCAGAAATGCCCCAGTATCAAGTGCCGCTGCCGAACGATCGACTGCCGAATTATATGGGCCCCAGTTTGGCAGGCGCTTCGAACGTCAGAGTGACAGCGGCGCGCTACCCGCGAGAGCCATTCTTCAATCAGCTGCAGGGCATTCACAGAAATGTGGAGGCCGCGTTCAAGGACAGCGTTTTGGAGCAACAACGGGGCGGAGGGGAGAATGTTAATCACTTGAGAAGACTGGAAGAAAATTTTAGTATTTAAGACGCCGCTGTTATATATGTTAACAAGTTTGTTGTCGATTCTATGCATAAATGGCATCACCGTAACCTCCGAACATTGGACTTTGACCCACATATTTTTTTATTACTAATGCCAATGCCTACCTGTGGCGTTTACTTTAATGCGCTCCGACAATACAAAATAGTATTTTTGCACATTGGGATTGTTTAAAATTCAAGATACTTTAATGAAATGTTTTTATGTATAACTGCGTGTTTTAATTAGCTTTTGTTGGGGTTCGTTTACTTTGGTTCAAAGTAACAGTTTCCATTAAACTTTGAGTACGAAAGCGTTGTGACTCACCGGTGACTCACAGGTGAGAATCTCATGAGTAGACCCCCTTCAAACGACGTGTCTGGTCAGCCGGTATGTTTCTCGCAGCCCCCCATAAAAGTTCGAAATCCAGTTGGGTGTCGTTAGGCGCCACTTATATGAGGGCCTGCCGTTCACAAACCTTCAGAAAAGGCAAAATAAATTAAATAAAACTGAACAAAAGAACTCAACAAACTTATGTATAAACTACACAATATAAATTCAAAATCTCCGCTTGGTCCGCCTCGTCTTTGTCACGAAGTTGCACACGTGCTGGAATGGCGCGCGCGCCTTCGTGTAGAACGAGTCGCGCTTGCGGCAGGCGCGGTCGGCGCTCGACGCGCCCGTCGACGCGCGATGCGACAGCGCCGAGCACGAGTCGCGCGCCGTCAGCGTCGCCTCCGTGTCGCGCCGCAGCAGCCCGCTCGAGCGCGAGCTGCCGCTCGTCGAGCGCTGCGGCCGGGGGCGCTCGTTCGCGCACGTTGACGCGCGGTTGCGCGAGCGGCTGCGAACGCAAAAGGCTCGTATGGGTGCCCTGCATCTACAACGCCAATATCTCCGTCGCCACCTAACCTAACCTAACCAAACCTAATCCAACCTAACCTAATGTAATCAAACCTAACCAAACCTAACCTAACCTAACCTAACTAAACCAAACCAAACCATACCTAACCTAACCTAACTAACATAACCTCACCTTAATTAACTCAACCTAATTTACATATCACCATACCCACTTTGGCGAGGCACCTTCCCCTCCAGTTTTTGGCGACGCATATGCGTCTCCGGTCGTTGGCGACGGATCTGCGCCTTGCTGTAGCTCCGTCGCTGGCGATAGAGAAATTGGCGATGCAAATGGGTGCCCTAAATCTACATCTTCATCGCCAATATGTGCATCGCAAACATATGCATCGCCAATATCTTCATCGCCGGTGAGGTATCTGCGGTCGGGCCGCACGCACGTCGCCAATGACGGAGCTGCGGCTGGACCGCTTCTTGAATATCTGCATCGCCAATATATGTATCGCCAATATCTCCTTCGCTGGCGAGAGGCCGGCAACCTTTTGTGTGCTCTTCAATGGAGCAATAGCTTATAACTTCCTATTTTAAGGGAGTTATAGGAGAAATAGTGACGAAAGATTGTGACGCCATCTACATAGGCCGTTCTGACATGTCGCAAGTTGCATTATTTCTGTGCTAACAGCTGACAGAGTGGAGGGGGATCAACGCCAACCTGCGTTCCTTCTATCGCCGTCGATGCCTAGGTAGCATAGATTCTCCTACCAACAGATTAATACGTGTAAAAATTCAATAAAACAAAAGAACAAAAGCAAAAAAATATGAATTGAGATAACTATAACGATGAGTTAAAAAATATTCGTCTTTGATGACGTTCTTGGTTAATGTGATGGGGCCCAGAGAGCGTCAGTCCGTCAATCAATGGAAATATACCTGCGAGCGGATTCCAGGTTGATCGGAGGTGGCATCGGTTGCTGCGACATATGGGGAGGAGGAGGGCCTTGCGGCAGCGAGCTGTTCTCCCGGGGGGCACCGAACTGTAGAAAACGGAAAAATATGAATTTTGTTCGGGTAGTAGAAATATATAATGGCAGTTGTCCCACGCGGAATTTGAACTAAGCGAATTATCTCGACACTTGCCCGCACATCTAGAATCAGTATCTCTGGTATTGGTATAACTCTTGGTTTATATTAAGATTAGATATGGCAGTAGAAGTCATCAATCAATCAGCATGCCTGCATGTATACTATATAATATACGTCAACACAGTGCCCCTCAACGTTAGCACAACGTTAGTCTATACAACTAGGAACCGTATTGTTAACTGAAAGTTGTTTAAAGTGAGAGAAGAGCTTTTTTTGACAGTAGGGGGCTAAGAAATGACCTGTTCCAAGTGGCAGTCGAGCTATACGTGTCTCTCTCGAAGTCTACCCACAAAACTAGGAACCTTACTTTTAACTGGGAACTACTACTTTAACTGGGGACTATTTTGATTGAGAGAGGAGCTTGTTCTGATATTAGACTGAAATTGGTAAGTAAATAACCTTTTCCATGTGGAAGTCAAGCTGCGGGACTCTCTCGACGTCCGCCCAAACAACTAGGAACCGTACTTTTGGCTGGGAAGTATTTTTGATTGAGAGAGGAGCTTGTTCTGATAGTAGACAGAAAGTGGTAAGTAAATAACCTGTCCCATATGGAAGTCAAGCTGCGTGACTCTCTCGACGTCCGCCCAAACAACTAGGAACCGTACTTTTGGCTGGGAAGTATTTTTGATTCAGAGAGGAGCTTGTTCTGATAGTAGACAGAAAGTGGTAAGTAAATAACCTGTCCCATATGGAAGTCAAGCTGCGTGACTCTCTCGACGTCCGCCCAAACAACTAGGGACCGTACTTTTGGCTGGGAAGTATTTTTGATTGAGAGAGGAGCTTGTTCTTATAGTAGACAGAAAGTGGTAAGTAAATAACCTGTCCCATATGGAAGTCAAGCTGCGTGACTCTCTCGACGTCCGCCCAAACAACTAGGAACCGTACTTTTGGCTGGGAAGTATTTTTGATTCAGAGAGAAGCTTGTTCTGATAGTAGACAGAAAGTGGTAAGTAAATAATCTGTCCCGTGTGGGAGTCAAGCTGCGTGACTCTCTTGACGTCCGCCCAAACAACTAGGAACCGTACTTTTGGCTGGGAAGTATTTTTGATTCAGAGACGAGCTTGTTATTATAGTAGACAGAAAGTGGTAAGTAAATAATCTGTCCCGTGTGGAAGTCAAGTTGCGGGACTCTCTCGACGTCCGCCCAAACAACTAGGAACCGTACTTTTGGCTGGGAAGTATTTTTAATTGAGAGAGGAGCGTGTTCTGATAGTAGACAGGAAGTGGTAAGTAAATAACCTGTTCCATATGGAAGTCAAGCTGCGTGACTCTCTCGACGTCCGTCCACAAAACTAGGAACCTTACTTTTAATTGGGAAGTATTTAGAGTGAGAGAGAAGCTTGTTCTGATAGTAGACCGAAAGTGGTAATTTAAGGCGGCCCAACCCGGCGGGCCTAACTCATTCGCGGGCACGGTACAAAACCGTGCTGTTGCGCTCTGGGACCTTCTCTGTTTCAAAGAATAAGACAGGCTCAGTGATGAGGAAGATGCAACATGTCCACAAAAAAGTCAATGTGCATAGTGTATGATTTGGTAAAATTTACTAAAATTTTAATTTCAAAACGACTTATAGCTAAAAGTAAACCACGACCGCTGTAGTCAAAAATCTAACAAAAACCAAATATATCATAAATCTTGATTAAATCAGCTATGTCTGCTGACTAATCTTTTTACGATGTTCTTCCTTTATCATTGCGTAATCCACCTCCAAAGTTATTGTATAAAACGCGCAAAAAATTCGAACTTTCGGACCTTATAACTAGGAAACCAAACACAATTTTACAATGCCAATGGTCATCAGACATCTAGTTTGATTGAATAAAGCTATTTTGAGCAAAATTTTGGATCTCTGACAAGAAATATGGGCGTGATCTTCTTTCCCCTTTTGTATGGGGAGATGAGCGGGTTGGGCCACCTTAATAACCATTCCCATGTGGCAGTCGAACTGCGTGACTCTCTCGACATCCGCCCACACAACTATGAACCGTACTTTTGGCTGGGAAGTATTTTTGATTGAGAGAAGAGCTTGTTCTGATAGTAGACAGGAATTGGTAAGTAAATAACCAGTCCCATATGGAAGTCAAGCTGCGTGACTCTCTCGACGTCCGTCCACAAAACTAGGAACCTTACTTTTAATTGGGAAGTATTTAGACTGAGAGAGAAGCTTGTTCTGATAGTAGACCGAAAGTGCTAATTTAATAACCATTCCCATGTGGCAGTCGAACTGCGTGACTCTCTCGAAATCCGCCCACACAACTAGGAACCGTACTTTTGGCTGGGAAGTATGTTTGATTGGGAGAAGAGCGTGTTCTGATAGTAGACAGGAAGTGGTTAGTAAATAACCTGTCCCCTGTGGAAGTCGAGCTGCGTGACTCTCTCGACGTCCGTCCACAAAACTAGGAACCTTACTTTTAATTGGGAAGTATTTAGACTGAGAGAGAAGCTTGTTCTGATAGTAGACCGAAAGTGGTAATTTAATAACCATTCCCATGTGGCAGTCGAACTGCGTGACTCTCTCGACATCTGCCCACATAACTAGGAACCGTACTCTTGGCTGGGAAGTATTTTTGATTGAGAGACAAGCTTGTTCTTATAGTAGACAGAAAGTGGAAAGTAAATAACCTGTCCCATGTGGAAGTCGACCTGCGTGACTCTCTCGACGTCCGCCCAAACAACTAGGAACCGCGCCGCTGCCAGCGAAATCTTGGGAAGGAAGTTGGAGTGGAACTTGTTCTGACAGTAGATTGTTATTACACTCTCGTCCTTAAGTTCGAACACAATGCGGAAGTAGGTTCCTGAAAAGAAAAATAATGCGTTATTTAAGTTATCACCACATTTATCTAGGGGACGATCTAATGGTGATTTAGTATGTCTACTTAAATTAATTATGGTTTCATTGCGTTAAGTTAAAGAGCAATCAAGTTATCTCATGTAAATTACCTATGACATGAAAACATCTGCAAAAGAAATAAAACTTCAAAACAGTAATAAATTATTGTGATTGCTTTGAGACTCCCACCAGGACACACTCCACTTTATCTGATGCGCAAAAGTGGATTCACCTAATTGTATGTATTGAGACTGAATACCAGTTTCACATTTTCACGGAGTGTGTGCAGAAGGAACCACTGAGGTGAAAATTAATGGACAAATTTAAGTATGATGGATGCAATATTTTTTTTATTAATTATTTACTATCGCAACCACTAATCTCGAAATTGTAAAATATTGATATCTTGTTTAAACTCTCTTTAGCTTAAAGAGGTTAGAGCACGGAGGAGTGAGAGGCAGAGGAGGTGTTATTACCTCATATTTCTAAGGAACGCAGCGCGACACTGCGCGGGGAAGCGGGAGGAAAAACATTTCAAGGTGGGGGTTCAAGCTCCGCCTTTTGTGCTAAATCCATCTACCGGAAGAACCTGTAATCTGGTAGCAGCTATTCCGAGAGCTATTCTTAGTGGTTACAAGACTACAACTAGATGGTGCCTTTTGCTTTTTACTGATAGTTTTTTTTTATAAAAAAACTTTCAAAATTTAAATCTTTACCTTCGCGCGGATTCTAATAATTTTAATTTAAAAATGTCATAAAAATTTGCATCATGAGATCAACAGTTCTTACCGTACAAAGAAAATTATTGCGCGCCATCTATCGGCACATAGCAAGAGCGTTTCATTCGTCTAAAGTTCTACTGTGTGTTTTTTATTGTCCACCGCAAATTAATTATTTCTCTGAGTTTGAAACATTACTTGAAAAATATGTCTCGGAATACCAACATTTGATCATATTAGGTGATTTCAACACTTGTTTAATTAAAGATGATTATCGTTCGCGTAAGCTTCAAAATATAACGAGATCTCTTAATCTTGAGATTCTTCCACTTCTTCCCACCTATCACATTCATGACTCCCACTCACTACTCGATCTGATTATAACTTCTCAACCTGATCTAGTTAGTTCTTTTGGCCAAAAAATTGCACCTGGATTCTCTTACCATGACCTTGTTTTTATTTCGTATAAAGTTAAACCTCCCAAACAAACAGCCCGCATCGCATTCTTCTGCAGCGTAATTTCAATAGGATGAATGCTGACGCTTTGAGAGATGATGCAAATGCCATTGATTGGGCGGCGCTGTTAAGCTCTGTCAGCATTGATGATAAGGTTTCCACATTTTCAACTGCGCTGACACAGCTCTATGACAAACATGCCCCATTACATCCGGTGCGCGTTAAACATATGCCTGCTCCTTGGCTGAATGCTGACATTCGACGTTTGATGGCAAAGCGTGATGCCCTTAAACGCAAGCACAAACGTGACCCCACAGAACAGAACTGGGCTCTATTCAAATCTGCAAGGAATCGGTGTACACATATGTGTAGAAATGCTAAGCGCCGCCATATCCATAACTCCATCAGTGACTGCTGTCCCAAAGACATGTGGAAGTTTCTACGCTCACTAGGTGTTGGTAAACTTTCATCTGTGGCTAATCACTCGACTGACATTGATGGGTTGAACCAACACTTCTCTTCATCTCCTGTGACAATGGACCCTTCTATAAAATCCAATACCATAAGACAATTACATAGCTCTTTGCTTCCTGATATTGATCCACTTGTTTTCACCCCAGTTTCTGACTGTGAAATTAAAAAGATCGTGCTCTCTTTAAAAAGCAAGGCTGTCGGTCCTGATGATTTGAGTCGACAATTGATTATCCCAACCTTGGATAGCATTCTTCCTATAATTTCTCACATTGTAAATTTTTCCCTATCTTCGGGCACTTTCCCTGTTTCTTGGAAACAGGCTTATGTCATTCCCCTTCCCAAAATTAACTCACCTGTTTTATTCAAAGACTACCGGCCTATTTCTATTCTCCCATTTCTTTCAAAGGTCCTTGAGCGCGCTGCTCATACGCAACTCTCTAAGTTTTTAACATCTAACGATCTTTTAAATCAATTTCAATCCGGCTTTCGTCCATGTCATAGTACAACTACTGCTCTAATTAAAATAACTGATGATATTCGCCTTGCTATGGATGATCGTCAATTGACACTACTGGTTCTGTTGGACTTCAGTAGTGCCTTCAACTCAGTGGATTTCGACATTCTCATTGCTATCTTGCGTTCTCTGAATATTTCACAGTCAGGACTTGATTGGTTTTCTTCTTATCTTCGGGGTCGCCGGCAGTGTGTCCGTGTGGACAATATCTCTTCCCTTTGGTGTGACATTACTGCTGGTGTACCTCAAGGCGGTGTACTTTCTCCTCTTTTATTTTCAATTTTTATTAACGCCATTGTTGGACTATTTCTTTCCCACTTTCATCTATACGCCGATGACTTGCAGTTGTATAGGCATTTTCGACCAGATGCTGCAGTATCTGCAGTTTCTCTTATGAACGTTGACTTGGATTCTGCTCTCGATTGGGCCACTCGGTTTGGTTTGTTAGTCAATCCATCGAAGACTCAGGCTATCATAATAGGTTCCTATAAGATGCTCGCTAAATTGGATCGCCTAAGTCTGCCTCCCATTGTTTTTAATGGAATTGCTGTCCCTTATAGCAAATGCGTTAAAAACCTGGGACTTTGGATCGATGAAACACTATCTTGGGCCACACAAGTCAACGAAGTCAGTCGTAAGCTATTTGGCTCCATGCACTCTCTCAAGCGTTTGCAAAATTTTATTCCCATCAGCACTAAAATCACGCTCGTAAACTCTTATTACTTCCTATTCTCGATTATGCAGACGTATGTTATCCAGATTTAAATGAAACTCTACTTAATAAACTTGACCGACTGCTGAATTTGTGTATAAGATATATATATGGGTTGCGTAAGTTTGATCATGTATCTGATTTTCGCACCAGTCTTAAATGGCTTGACATTCGTAAACGCAGAAATACCCATCTACTTTCCCTTCTCTTTGGTTTGTTGAATAACCCGGCTGCTCCCAAATATCTCACTGCTCGGATAGAACCCCTCTGTTCTCATGGTTTACCCCTCAGATCCACTGTTAATTTGCTTCTTGCTATTCCGGGACATAATTCTTCTTTTTACACTGATTATTTTACTGTTAGAGCTGCACGTATGTGGAACCAGCTTCCACTTGATGTACGAATATCCTATTCTATTCACATATTTAAAGAGCGTCTCAAATGTCTGTTCCTCGATTTTTGACTTGTGTTATTTAATCAGTAGTTATTTGCTTTTACTGATCCTACTGATTCAAGAGACACATTGTTTCTTTTGTGCATTGAATATAAAGGTATATATTTATATATTTATATGTGTAAATATTTGTATGTATCTATCTGTTAATATTAAGTACTATACATTATAAGCCTATATTATGTACGATTATTTTATGAAAATATATATATTTCCATTTCATTTTAAAATATTTTTTAAGATACTTAATATTTTCTTTAGTTTTTTATTTTTTTTCTTTTGCCCGCCACACCGCACCTCTCCTACGTCTCTAAGGTTGAATATCAGAGAATGCCTCATGGCATTAATTCCGCCTTTTTGTGAACCATGCTTGTAGGCTTGCAAATAAAGAATTTTTTCATTTCATTTCAAGAGCGATACATCGATACAATGCTCGAATATTGACTCAATTTATAAATTATGAGGTGTTTTACTGACAAATAAAACTAAATTCCACCAACAAACTTGAGATTATTTTGTCCTGTGTAATGTTTGCAACATTTTACACAAAATCTCATCGTGTAATCGACTGTTCGCGGAAAATTGCGCCGGACACCATAATATTGTCCCACAACCTAACACCGCCAGCGCCATGTCGCGAATGTCGCTAAGCCACGCCTTCTTTATCACGTGGACTGTGACGTAGCGACCCACTTGGTGGACACAGACCCAGTTTGCTTAGACCATCTCCTCTCTACCTCAATCCTCCGTGGGTTAGAGAGACCTTCAAATTGTTTACCATAGTTGCCTACATACTATGGGACTGGTATAACCGCAATGCAGCTAAAGTCATTTCAAAAACCTCAAGAAATAAGAATGAACCTCAGTGAGGCTCACGCAAGCGTAATGTCGACTTTATTCATATTACTCTTTCCGAGTTTGATACGTGCATTTCGTCACGAATGCGAGCTGCTCCATGGTTCGGAACCCATGTAAAACTGTAGGTCCCCTTCGCACTAGGTGGTAGGGTTTAAGCCCGCCCGGGTTGGTACCATCGCATTGGATGAAAATATGGTCGAAGCGGCAATGAAAAATTGTCCGTGTTTTTCATCCAGTTCAATGTAGCTGTGCTCATAAAGGGAAGGTCCTGGCGTGGCACCTTATTCCTTCGGGAATGTGGTATATTGGGCTAATACCATAACGGTAGTTGTGTGGTATTAGCCAACCATGTCAGGTCGCATAAAAAAAATTAAAAAAATATTAGAAAATAAAAACTTTGAGAAATGACGAGGCCGGCGGGGCGAGCACCTAAATATTGCTGCTTGCTACGCACAGGAACTTCAAACTAGACTGAAGGCCCAATTCTGAATCAGAGTGGTCAGTCTGAGTTATCACCTAAATTGGCGTTTACGGCAAACCGATCGACTGGCGTTTTCCGTAAAAACGTCAAACTCCATACAAGTTTTTACTGATATTCCGTGGTTTTACTTCTTCAAGCTGTCAAAGTCAAACTCGGACTTCCGATTTGTATAAAAACGCGGAGTCGACGTAAACGGCAACGTCGACGTATTTACGGCAACGTTGAGTAAGCTGTCAAATCAAGCTCGGACTCGCAAATGTTAGTTCGATTAACGCCCACTGCGCGCGGTCTTCAATTTCTCCTTACATTTGAAAACGCCAGTCGATCGGTTTGCCCTAAACGCCAATTTAGGTGACACCTGAGACTTCGGGTACAGAGTTATAGTTTCGCTAAACTTTTTCAGAAAGATACGTTGGCACCTGAGATAAAATCATCAAAACAATTAGACATACCAAATTAATGTCTCTGAAATATTTGAACGCGTCCTTAATACTATAACTCAGGCTTATACATTCCTAAAGCCTAAGTCCACTAATAGATAACTCCATTTTCGAGCGTTACCGTTATGAGATAGCCCCGGAATCATGCAAATGGTACCAAATTTTAGCGGCCAGGCTTCTGTTCGCTATTACATTTCATAATGTGAGTCGACGACTATTTCGCATTAGCGTAGAGCTCAGACCAGTAGCAAGTGTGAGTGAAGATACACAACTCAATATCGTTGCGATTTTTTGGGTGCTCGGGCTGCCGCGCCGTTCACGTTGATACATATCATGCTACTAGCGCGCTAGTGGTGCTGCACGCTACTGCGCGTCGTGTGAAAAGTTTAATGCAAATTATATTGGTGTTAGCGGGGTAAGCAGCGTCGCCGAGCACTGCGCCCTGTCTCGTCGTTTGAGGTGCCACCCTCGCCCTCGATCGCTCAAGTATCCATACCCACCTCGGACGAAGAGGTTGCAGTTGGTGTCGTAACTGCCGCTGCCGATCCAGGTGCCGTTCTTGCGTGACAGCGAGATAATGTTGTCGCGGTGGAAGCGCACGTCGAAGTACAGCACCACGTCGCGCGGCTCGTTCCCCTCCTCCGCGCACAGGTTCACGGAGAACCTGCGCACGCGCGTCAACGGGGTATCGCCCCGGATTGCACACGGAGAGTGCCCTTGCACGCGGCGCGCAGTAGAGGTCGCGGAGGCGCCACCCGCATCCTCGCTCACTCTAGTAGCCATACGTACCTCGCACGAAGAGGTTGCAGTTCGTGTCGTAGCTGCCGCTGCCGATCCAGGTGCCGTTCTTGCGCGACAGCGAGATAATGTTGTCGCGGTGGAAGCGTACGTCGAAGTGCAGCACCACGTCGCGCGGCTCGTCCCCCTCCTCCGCGCACAGGTTCACGGAGAACCTGCGCACGCGCGTCAACAGTATATCGCCATGGATTGCACATGGGGAAGGCCCTGCGCACTAGCGGGCGGGCGCCACAAATATTCCAACGTAAATAAATACATGCCCACTAGTCGTGGGCTTTGAATCAACGAACTAGTTGATTCAACCGTTTTTTCTACGTCCACTATTCGATTTGCCTTGACAATTCAACTTGTTGAAAAACATCAACTACATTTTGTCGATCAATGCGTTGCGCTCCGTTGTGATAAATGTAGCGCATCGATTAATGGACATCTGGATGCGTTTTATTCTAAAAAGGTAAAATAGTTATCTAAATTAACGAAACTTTGAACAAAAAGTAAATCAACTCTGGCATTTACGTTCAATTACTTCTTATTTTCGACTATTGAAATGTTGTTAATAGTTTATCACCTAGTAGTTTCGTTAACGAAAAATTACCCACGTGTGTCACTTGTGGCGGCGGCGAAAAGGCGCAAGCGTGCACGGGGCTTCGCACTCACTCAAGGACCGACGCGAGTGCCACTAATCAAATTCTGCTGACGCCAGTAGCGCCTGTACGATGCGCGCAAGCAATACATACTGAGTCTCGTGTGCAGCAGGGGGCTTATGAGTTCCCCAAAATTTCTACTTCTGCTTGGTTCTAATTTGTTCCCGCGAGATACAAAACTACTGCTAGACTGCTAGAACATACAGAATGTACAGAAACAGGTAGGCTTTCAAGAAAGTGTCATCCTCCCCATAAATGTTAGTGTGCATCATCAAAACTGCAAGGGAATGATTTTGGTCTTTAAAACGAAAGACGATTGACCCCTTTGACGCTGGCACCAAGGTATTTTTTTATGAAACCTGACATCGATGGCCAATACCACTGTTATGATATTAGCCCAACACCCCGCATTCCCGAAGAAATTAAGTGCCATGCCAGAACATGCTCTATGAGCGCTGCTGCATTGAACTGGATGGAAAATACGGACAATTTTTCATTGCCGCTTCAATCATAGTTTCATCCAATGCGGTGGTACCTGGGCTTAACACTACTACCAAGTGGGGTTTTACATGGGATCCGAACCATGGAAAAGCTCGCATTCGTAAAGAAATGAAATCGTCCAACTCAGAAAGAGAAACAAAATGGTGAGCGGGCGAGGTTATGAACCCAGACCTCTCGCGTGAAAAGCCAACGCTCTAGACCACTAGCGGAATAGGGAAATGTATTTCGCTATTTTATCTTAGATGAAAAAGGAAAGTATTTTATTGTATTTAAAATACAACGTGAAATGGAGGAAAAGGGGTCAAAAAGTAGGGAAAATCGGTGTCTTAGTGTAATGTTTTGTACAGAGCCCGTAGTAGTCACCTAAATTGGCGTTTTCGCCAAACCGTTCGGCTGTCGTTTTCAAATGTATGGAGAAATTGAGGAGCGTGCGCAGTGGGCGTTAAGCGAACTAACATTTGCGAGTCCGAGTTTGATTTGACAGCTTACTCGCCGTCGCCGTCGGCGTAAAAACGTCGAAGTTGCCGCTTACGCCGATATAAATCGGAAGACCGAGTGTGACTTTGACAGCTCGAAGAAGTAAAACCACAGAATAAGTAGCAAACATTTTCATGGGGTTTGACGTTTTAACGTAACTTCGAAGTTCCGTCAACGCTAATTTAGGTGAGAACTCAGACTGACCACTCTGTGTCCGTGTACACGACAGCTTAGCCACAAGCTTTTACGGATAATATTTTTACACTTCTTATTCTCTCCTGCGGAAGAGAGAACCGCACACCACCTGTCACTGAACACAAGTCTACTAACTTCCTCGCATTCTCCTTAATCTTGCCAGCGATCAGGATGCGGTCTCCCACTTTCAGGGGTCCTGGTACCCTGGCTGTGAACACGGGCATTCGAGCAGAGACACCCCCGCGGGTACCCTGGCAAGGACCTGCGTAGCGCTGGAGGTCTGCTATGGTCGTACATCGCCTAAATGCATTACGTGCAGGCGGTTTTTCGGGACAGAGAACTGAAATTTCGTGGAATTTTGATTGTTTGTCTGGATTTTGACAGCTTGTGAGAGATGACTGGCTGGTAAACGTACAAATTAAGGTTTCTCGTGATATACGAGTTACAAATCATTTATCGATGAGTCGCTATGATTACTTAGATGATCTAAGTATGATTATCGATTTCGCAAACTTTCACCATTGAATAGAGAATTAGAATAATACATTAAATCGCACGTCCACGGAGTTTTATATTTTTGTTTATGTACCTACATTTTTTCAGCACAGATGTGTTGAAAATATTTAGTTACATTTACAGTACATTTCATATTTCTACACGAATCAAAAAATCCGTGAAATCTCTCAAATCCCTCGAGCGAAATTGAGTATCGTAGCGATTTATCGATAAGCGATTTGTAACTCGTAAAAGAGGCTCTGCGTGTCTAACTCGGGGAGCGAACACAACAAGATCTCGCGTGAGAAGCTGTCTAACTTTATTTATGTTGAAAAAAAGTAGACATCTTTTTTCCTGAGAGTCTGACAGCTTTCGAGAACTTTTCGTGTTCGCTTCCCTGAGTAGACCAGCTTGTTTTTCATCAAAGTTTCTATAGCTCTGATTGAATTTTAATGTAAATTTAATAAATGAAAATGCAACCTTTTAATGAATAATCGGTATGGTGGCTTACCAAGAGACGAAAGGTTCTCAGAAAATCAAAACCCACCTCACCTTGCGAAACCACACTGCCAACGAATTTACGGGACGCTAACCTCCGACATTTTGGGTTTATTTTTATTTTATCTCAGCGTCGGTCAAAAGTTCAGTGAAAAGAACCTTCTGCAACGGTATAGTTAGTATCCCCAGTTGCTGCGATGCAATCTTGGCCTTGGATTCAATAAAACGGCGAAAACCCACGTCTTTGGAGATCTCGCAGCACAGTAGGTCGGGGGTCAATCTTGAAAATCACATTCGCCGGTGATTCACAGTCACCTGTGACTCACAAATATATTTCACTCTATTAGATGTTACTTACCCGGGCGGGATTCACCCTGTCAAGTTAGGTTAGGTTAGGTTAGGTTAGGTTAGGTTAGGAGGCACCTCATGCTTACAGTTTTAGGTTGAATCCGATCAAGCCACCACGGCCAGCCCCAACGGTCGAAAACGGCCACTCATCCAGAAGCCGACCGCGCCCAGAGTTGCTTCACCTCGACTATCGCGCCTTAGTTGGCTGATAGTCTGACTGTATGTGTAGTATTTAGTCATCCATGTCTAGTTCCATAAACATTCATAAAATAAAATAATGGACGGCACCGAAACTTTAGTGAATTTTTACATGTAACTTTTGGATAATTTCAAATATAACTTGCATGAATCGTTGCATTATGTTGTAATATATATGAAACAGCAGGGGGACCATGGTCCTTGTCTGGAAGGCTGTCTTGTGCCAGTGGTGGATCAGGTGCGCCGTCACCATTGAGATCCTCCATTTTCAATCTTATCGGGTGAAATAATAGGTCAATACGAGTGCACACAACCGTCCGTTTATTCGCTCAAAACCCGAATGCCACCACGCGGCCGGGTGTAACTGTGATCAAAACAATGTGTGTTGTGCTGTGTGGGTGCCGGCACGTTAAAAGAATACAAATGGGCCCACTGCATGTCTTCCCGTGCATGTCGTAAGAGGCGACTAAGGGATCCAGCGTGTGGTAGACCGCCAGGTCGACTGGGTACGCCACCACACTCGGTGATAAGTCGCGCCGCCAAGCAGTTCGCTGTGTTCCGGCGTGAATCCCGAGGACCCAGTAGCAAGGGGGATTTAGGGGCGAAGAGGAGTGGTCCAGTGACTCTAAAGCTAAATCACTCCTTGGGAGTAAGTGATCGACACGATGGCCAGGGAGACCTGGTGAAACGGGTGTCCCGCTGCCCGCCCGCCGAGTAGTTCAGGGCCCGGTCTGTGTCTAACCAACACAGAAGGCTGCACCATCACTCGGCGCATAATCTCGGAGTGGTCCGTCGTGCCGGTTGGTGACCGGACTGCCGGGGTCCCGGCGGCCACTTCCGGGGGGGACCGGGGGCCCTTCCGTCCATCGTGTCGGTTTCTCACCATCCCAGGCAGACAGTGACGAAGCCACAGAGTTGCGCTTTGACCACAAATCTTCGCTACTTGTCCCCTGTGCAACCTCACACCACACAACCATGCAATGACACCAACAAAGAAGAACGTATATTCAGCGGTGCACAACCCCGGCACTCTTCGCGTAGATTTCGCGAACATACGGGGGCTGCACACAAACCTGAATGCCGTGCACCTGCACCTGGAGCAGACGAAGCCGGCCATGCTTTTTCTTACGGAGACACAAATATCACGACCTGCCGACACGTCGTACCTGCACTATCCCGGTTTTACTCTGGAGGAATCCTTCCGTCCGAAGGCCGGGGTATGCCTGTTCGTCAGGTCTGATATTTGTTGTCGCCGTCTTCATTGCATGGAGGACCCCGAACACTCTGTGCTTTGGGTCCATGTTGACATGGGGACGGACACGCGGCTGTACGCGTGTCTGTACAGACCGCACAACGGGGACAGGGAGGTTACTCGACTTCTCGAGTACATGAGCAAAGCGGCAGACGATGCACAGGCAAGGTTCCCCTCAGCGGAGTTGGTCTTTCTGGGAGATTTCAACGCGCACCATGCGTTGTGGCTAGGCTCCGAGAAGACTGACTTTGCCGGTAGGGCTGTGCGTAACTTCGCCTTGGCGCACAACCTGACTCAATTGGTGACGCAACATACGCGTATCCCAGATCGAGCAGGTGATGCGTCCTCCTTACTGGATCTTCTGCTGACCACCAAACCCGCCGGGTATAAGGTGTCGGTGCTTGCCCCCTTGGGGTCATCTGATCATTGCCTGGTGAGGTCAACTGTGCCACACACCCAGACTGAGTAACGTGCGCCCGGCACGCGTCTGGTGTGGCATTATGAGTCGGCAGATTGGGACGGAATGCGAGAACACTTCTCCTCCTTCCCTTGGAGAGAGCTCTGTTTCAGCGCTATGGATCCGTCGAGCTGTGCGAATGCCGTTTCCGAGGTGATCACGGGAGCTATGGAGCTTTTTATTCCCAGCTCCACCAAATCCCTCGGTGGCAAAAGCCAGCCATGGTTTAACGCGGAATGTGCGGCCGCTTGTTCTACTAAGAACGCGGCCCACCGTGCATGGTCCCGTGCGCGAACACGGCGTGACCCAGACGTAAAAGCGCTGAAACAAGCTCTTAACGTAGCCTCCAGATCCAGTAAGAGAGCAATTGCCAGAGCGAAGTTCGAGCATATCGGCAGAATTGGCGAGAAGTTGATCAGCCACCCGACTGGGAGCCGTCAATTCTGGTCCCTTGCCAAATCTGTCGAAGCGAATTTCTGCCGCTCCTCACTTCCACCATTGCAGCAGCCTGACGGATCACTCGCTTTTTCCGCCAAAGAGAAGGCCAACCTTCTGGTGGACATCTTTTCGGCGAATTCTCGCCTGGATGATGGTGGTTCCATTCCGCCTGCCATTCCTGGGTGCGGAGTATCTATGCCGAGCATACAATTCCGCCAGGGAGTTGTACGGCGTGAGCTCTTCGCCCTAGATTCCAGGAAGGCGAGTGGCCCTGATGGCATTCCTGCGCTGGTGTTGAAGAAATGTGCTCCGGAATTAGCTCCTGTCCTTACCCGCCTTTACCGCCTATCGTACTCCACTGGATGTGTGCCCGCAGCTTGGAAATCGGCCAACGTTCAGCCCGTGCCTAAAAAAGGCGATCGATCAGACCCGGCCAACTACCGTCCCATAGCCATTACCTCTCTTCTCTGCAAAGTGATGGAGCGCATCATTAACTCACAGCTGATGAAGTATCTAGAGAGCAATGAACTCCTCAGCGATCGTCAATACGGCTTCCGTCGGAATCGATCTGCTGGGGATCTCCTAGTTCACGTCTCACATGAGATGGGTGATGCGCTCGAAAATCATGGCGAAGGTATGGCTATCGGCCTGGATATCGCGAAAGCATTTGACCGGGTCTGGCACAAGGCACTGCTTTCCAAGCTGCCCTCCTATGGCCTGCCACCCGAGCTGTGTGACTGGATCGCCGACTTCCTGCATGGCCGCAGCATAAAAGTCTTGGTTGACGGATGCTGCTCCGAAGCCATGTCTGTGAATGCCGGCGTGCCGCAGGGCTCTGTGCTGTCCCCGACCCTCTTTCTGGTTCAAATTAATGATCTGCTTAATTTGGGCGACATCGACTGCTACGCAGACGACAGCACAGTACTAGCCAGGTACACCAGTCACCAGACCGCAAGCCGGGCTGAAGTGGAGGAGAATAGGCGGCGCCTCGTTGTTAGACTCGAAGAGACCCTGGAAAAAGTTTCCGAATGGGGTCTCCAGAACCTCGTCGAGTTTAACGCGAGCAAGACACAGGCGTGCGTGTTCAGTGCGAAGCGTACTCCGTTTAGTGTGGCTCCGACTTTCCAGGGAGCAACTCTACGTATTGACGAGCATATAGGGATACTTGGGGTCGACCTGACGCATAACCTTAATTTCGGACGCCATATCGAGGATAAAGCCAAGCTCGCCTCTAAAAAGCTGGGAGTTCTTAACAGGGTACGACAGTATTTCACGCCTGACCAAAAACTGCTCCTTTATAAGGCGCAGATAAGGTCTTGCGTGGAGTACTGCTCGCATTTGTGGGACGGCTCAGCTCAGCACCTGCTTGGCTCCCTGGACTCGATACAGCGTCGGGCCGTGCGTCTCGTCGACGATCCCGAGGTGTCTTTGAATCTAGAGACCCTCCAACTCCGAAGGGATGTTGGGTCTCTCTCTGTGTTCTACCGTCTTTACCATGGAGAATGTTCATCGGAGCTGCATAACGCTGTCCCTCCGTCCCCTTTCTACCATCGCACAACACGGAACAGGCAGGAAATGCACCCGTACACTGTCGACATTCCAAAAATTAGAACCAACCGATCCTCTAGGTCCTTTATCTATAGGGTCGGTAAACTATGGAACGCACTCCCTGCCGAGTTATTTCCCCTTAAGTACCACCTGGGTTCCTTCAAACATGGTGTGAAGAAGCACCTGGCCGGCCGGCATGGTTTTCGCAGCCCCGAAAGTTCGAAAGCTCATGGGCGTCGTCGGGCACCTTAAGAGGTCCTGGCGTACGCCATATGCCGCGCTTTACATAAAAAAAAAAAAAAAAAAACAATAGTAGTATTTACAGTTTAACCAAGTTTCGATAACAGTATTACAAATAATTAAAGATAATAGGAATCATCAATTCCTATCACAATAGTTTTTGTGATCTATTAATAGCAAGCAATCTATTTTTTAAAAGTAATTGTAAGATTCTGAACACGTGATGTGAGAGAAGGAATGATTACTTAATTTGTTATTTAGAGCAAAAATAGAAGCGAATCAAGATGCTTAAATAAGTGTTATTAATTTAACACTTTATCATGGTCAAATTTCAATATCATTGCAGCTCATTAATAACATTTTAACTTAATAGTACGGTTATCTAAGCGGAAGGCAGATTTCCCAATGCAGGTGCTGCCATCTCTTGTGGGGGCGAAGCGATCGTTTGTATGAAACCACAGTAGCGTTTCTTTGAAGTTGTAATTTATAACACTAGGGGGCGCATTAGCGTTCAATATTTGGCGGCAAGGTCCAGGGCAGATGTTTTGCGGCGACATATATTATATAGTATAATATATTATAATAGGATTTCAGCGACATCTACCGCTTACTGAAGAAAACGTATATAGTGGTGTGCTCACATTGCTCAAATTGAAATTATTGTGACGATACACATATAACCCAATGCGCCAAAGCGTTAGCGCACATCGCCGACAGATGGATATTTTTTTGCGCGTGATCCCTCTCTTTCTCACAGTATGTTGATAACAGAGACAAAACTTGGGTTTCATCCTCAGCCGCCGCTGTCAACGCCATTTATGATTTTATTTGATGAATATTTTAATTTTTTCTAGAGCAATTTACCAGTTTTAATTATAAAAACTAATATTAATAAAAAATGTATAGGTACCTAGTTAATAGACCCTGAGGTAAAAAGATAATAATGATATCGATTAAACTAGTCGAAATACACAAAACACAACAACGTTCCATTTTATTCGTTTCATTTGAAGAAAAGCTGAAAACAAGAAAAAAAAATTTGTAATGAATAACATTTCCGAGGGAGATGCGTATAATATATGGCTGTATAGACCATAGAAATTCTATGGTATAGACAAACATGTTCTGAAGTTCCGATAGACCTCAATCGACGATTCAAATGATTAAATATTTTCGAGATTTTAGGGATTTTGTTGACCGCCACCCCGGTGACAACGTCAAATTACGCCGCGTCGCGTCTGGCAACTCGCTCAGGCGGCCACGCTCCGATTGCCTGCTGCCGAAATTTTCGTTTCATACACGCCGCTCTCTTCAACAAATCTAACAACCGTAAGTATATCTTTTCCGTCTACACGCATCCTAAATGATCCTACCCTCACTCCGCTTCACATCCAAGTCGGTCGGCCTAATCACCGGTGCACGTCTATGCTGGAAAAGACCATACTTCTCAGAATTCCATAGATTAGCGCAGCTATTCGGGCGGCAGTACTTTTACCGGCTCAAGATCCCATTACATACCGTTGCAATACTGCTTTCACCGTTCGGCTTCACATCCACGAGTCCATTCCTAAAGCCCTGAAAAGTACCTTCAAATCAAGTTCGAATGGCCCCCACTGAACTGGAATGCATAAGTACGTCATTCGGCCTGCATCCGTCTTAATTATCATTGATTTCTACCTGTATTGTCCAAGCCTGTTTCATGTCATGACTGTGTTGATTAAGTTTAAGTAACACCAAAAAATGTGTTACTATCTTGACTTTTCAGTTTTTGTAACCACCCAAACACTACGTAGTGCGATGGCCGACCTAGATGATTTCTTCGCCAAGAAGGACCGCAAGAAGTCCAAGGGGCAGAAGAAGACGGAGGAGGGGGGCAAGAAGGAGACAGTGCGAGAGCGACCGCGACCGCGTGTCGATGGAGAAGAACCCCGCCCTGGTGTAAGTTTAAACTAATAGGATACATAAGGTTATATTAATGTACTCCAAATGTGATTCTCTGTAGCCTCAGTCTGTCCTAAAATAACTTAATTGGTGACTCATGCTTTGGGTCAATAAACTACTAATTTGTCACCACTCAAGGCATTAATAATCTGATAACATGCACAGCATCATTGACATAAATATTGCTACAAGGACAGGCCGTTCCATACAACATAAATGGAGCAACAAAAGTAGTGTGCTATGCGTCGCGGGGACGCCACTTTGTGGCCAGACAGCCGCTCGCTGTCGTCATGTGCCTGTGCCTCACCTCTGGCTTATGATGCACCCCAAAAATGCCCAATTGTGTGGTAAAAACGTAAAAGAATTACATAAAAAATGCAAAGATGGAATATCAGAATACCGCAACGGGCGACAGAATTGTATGAAAGGGCATATCCTTACCTTTTACATATATCACTGTACAGCATACCATGATTATTTTTATTGTTTATTCATCATAGACAGTACACTGCACTCAGATTTGCCATATTTTATCATTTGCCACTTCACCAATCACAGAGAAGACCCGGCAAGAAACTTCGCTGGATTTTGTTTTCAACGTCTACTTAGTCTAAGTTTACAAAAGTATTTGCCAATGCTTACAATCACAGGTAAAAACACTAATGCTTAGATCATAGAGATTGCTTATACTTGGCTAATGCCTGTTTTTGCCACCTCCTGCTACACAAGTCCCAAAGTTACCTTTCGGTTACACCATGTAAATATGCCATGTAACTGAGGTGGTGAAAACAGGGGTAAGCCAAAGAATGCCTTCTGACTGTCAGTTTTGACATAAAAATTATGCATGAATGTCATATTTGACAGTTGCAAGCTATACTTTGACTAACGCCCGGTTCCACCACCTCCAGCTACAAAAATCCCAAAGTTATCTTTCAGTTACATCATACAAATATTGCATGTAGCCGAAAGTTAACTATCGGATTTGAGGTAACTGGAGGTGGTGAAAACAGGGGTAAGCCAAGCACGAGTAAGGTAATCAGGTAGTAAAGTAATCTAGGCATAATTTAATATGAATTTAATGTTTCCATAGATGGCCTTTATTTTGCGTACAGACGCCATTCTTTGGACTTTTTAGGGTTCTGTACCCAAAGGGTGCCAACGGGTTCCATTGACACCCTTACCCATTACTAAACCCCTGTTGTCTGTCAGTCTGCAGGGCTTTTAGTGGTGGTCCCTTAGTTCCTTAAAGTCCCTTTTTTCTGAAATCGGTCCCTAAAGTCCCTTTTTAGCAAAAAGTCATTCCCATGTTTGATATCATGTTCAGCTGTATGACTGTTCACACCAATTCAGAGTTAGGCAGTCGGTAAGAGTGACCTCATTTTTAGTATTATGTTATTTCATCACATGGTGTAAGCATTATTTTCTTTTTAGAGGACACATTGGTACTTTAACTCTTAAAAAAACCTACAAATCACCCCCATAACATGCATTTGCGCTACACCAGAGTTTGCGGAGACCTAAAAACTAATAAAAAAATACATGCATGGCTAACAAAGGGAAGCGATCAGCACACAACACAAGGTTTAACAGAACTAAATGGAAGGAGAACATGTGCGACTGGCTCACGTGGCGACGCCGCCGTGGCGAACTGGGAAACTAGCGAAAGGTTGCTACTATTAAAATAATATTCCCTTATTTTTTTTTATAAATACATTATTATTTATGATTTCACAACTAAATACTTCGATTTTATTCATAATTATTTAAAGTTCTCAAAAAATTAAAAAAATCCAATATTAATTTGTCGCTACGCTCTACATCTTTAACATCTAAACCTTAACCTAAATGGTCTACGTCGGAGATGAAGGTAATAATCGTAGCCATTAATAAAAAACCTGATTTTCAGAAAAAAAATCATTGTGTTTAAAATCTATCCTAAGTGAGTATAATGCAGGTGTAGTATGCTTGTTTCCTGGGAACCGTTAAGCAATTGTAGTGGAAAACACGCAAACAATTCATAATGACGAAATATGATGAAAATTTAGATTTATCATTTTAAAATGAAGGAATTGTTTTCGCAAAAAAAATCAATGCCGAGCTCCTAAAAGGGCAATCCCACAGACACTGCTCTTTGATTCATCCTATTCATCCAGCAAGCTTCTAAAAAGGAGACGGAGTACCAATTAGTTTTAAATAGGGTGACATGTCAACATTCAACCCAGTGAGGGGCAAACTAAGTGATATATCTAATGCTTCCCAACAACATCTTGTTGATGATGTTGTTGTAGCACCAGTTATAATATTATTATTTCTAATTTATTATTGTGGTTGTGTTTAACTGAGCAGCTCGTAGCCTAGAGGCGCGGGGACTGGCCTAGCGTACCAGAGGCCTGTGTTCAATTCCGACATGCACCACTGTCTTACTCTTTCCGAGTTAGATAAGTGCATTTCGTCACGAATGCGAGCTGCTACATGGTTCGGAATCCATGCAAAACTGTAGGTCCCCTTCCTATACTAGGTGATAGGGTTTAAGCCCGCCCGGTTTGGTTCCATCGCATTGGATGAAAAGATGGTCGAAGCGGCAATGAAAAATTGTCCGTGTTTTCCATCCAGTTCAATGTAGCCGTGCTCATAAAGGGAAGATCCTGGCATGGCACCAAAATCCTTCGGGAATGTGGTGTATTGGGCAAATATCATAACGGTAGTTGTGTGTTATTAGCCACCCATGTCAGGTCACATAAAAAAAAATTGGCTCATGAGGTCCCTTAAGTCCCTTTTTTTCGGATTATAGGTCCCTTTTTCCCTTTTTTTGAGATCTCTAACCGCTAAAAGCCCTGAGTCTGTCACAAGGCTGTATCTCATGAACCCTAATGGGTAGGCAGCTGAAATTTTCACAGAGTGTATTTATTTTGCTGCTACAACAACAAATAGATGAAAGCTGAAAATAATAGAAATTAAAGGGGTTGCCCACACAAAAACGTGTTGTTTGTACGATGGTACGGAGCCCTTCGTGTGCGAGTCCGACTCGCACTTGGCCGGCTTACTCCGCACCACTTGAATGTACGCAACTGACTTTTCTCTCCCGCCCTCAGGAGGAGGAGGAATGGAAGGAGTACGAGGAGACGGTGAAGGACTACACGGGGCTGAAGATACAGGTGCTCGCGGGGGGAGCGCAGGGCGGCGGCGGCGGCAACGACGACGCGGCCCGCGAGGGAGAGGAGGCCCTCGCCGGTCAGGAGCACGGCAAGACCAAGGGGCCCTGGAATAAGGTGATCAACTCTCTTAGGTGTCTTTCCCGCACGCGAGATTTCGGCTACTTGCGCCTGCTTGTCATTCTGCGTGTCAGTGTGCTGCGTGAGTGGGTTGTTGATTATTTGGAGAGATGAAAAGGTGGGTCAGGTCTTGAGACCCACGGCTGCGCAGCTGCTCTTCTCTAGTCGTGATTTGAATGTTGTATATGTGTTATCTCGCTGGGAAACTTCGTTAGTGCGATATAGACTTCATGTCTGGCTGGCAGCGCCATCTAGCGCCCGTCATGTTAACTAGCTTCTATGCATCTGTTGGTTCCATTTGTGGCATGTGAAACTAGCAGCTCTCAGTAGAGGGCGCTAGATCGCTACAATTATTTTAGCTTCATCAGCAAACATGGAGTACATCAAAACTCAGAACTGGCAGCACGCATTGGTCAAACAGTCTGGTCTCGAAAGACTGGGGCATCTTGAAATGGAAGACATCTTTAAGTTTTCCAAAGGCGGCCAACGCCCAGCTGAATACGCCTGCCTATTTCTTTTGCGAGTTTTTATTTATTTATTTATTTGGCAGCGCATTCACAAAGATGTACAAATTAACTTTATGCCTTGTAGTAAGTCCAACAGCTAGATCAAAATTACTTGTGCATTGCTACCCGACAAGGTGTGGCCCGTTCTAGGATTAGCAATTATTTGATAATTTATATGTAACAGCTGAGAGCACAGATTGCCAGATTTAAGCACAGGTGTGATGAGAGACATGCTACTAGGGCCGAGTGCACGAAAGAACAAAAATCAAAATCAACGTCAACGTATGATCAAACACGTCACTTTGTGTGGCCAGTATGGAAGGAACTCTATGCGGTTCACTAAAAGTGACGTGTTTGAACATTGATTAACTGAGCCGTCTCTTCGTGCAACCGGGGCTAAGTCTTACGAGTACAGTACTTTTATTGTATATCCTAATCGTTAAATGTTATTTTAATGTTTTATTTTTAGGGTTCCGTACCCAGAGGGTGCCAACGGAACACTATTACTAAGCCTCTACTGTCCGTCCGTTTGTCCGTCCATCCGTCCGTCCGTCCGTCACAGGACTGTATCTCCTGAACCGTAATAGGTAGGCGGCTGATATTTGCACAAAGTGTGTATTTATTTTGCCGCTATGACAACAAATAGGTAAAATTTAAAAAATAATAAAAATGTAAGGGGGTCTCCATACAAAAAACCTGTTTTTTTGTGTTAAATCTTGTACGATGGTACGGAACCCTTTGTATGCGAGTCCGACTCGCACATTGCCGGTTTTTTTTTACATAAGCGGTAAATACTGGTAGTAACAGGTTTTGTTTTTTTTTTATATGTGACTGGACATGGATGGCTAATACCACAAGTTCTGTCATGGTATTAGCCCAACACACCACATGGGAACTAGGTGCCATGCCAGGACCTTCCTTATATTGCACGGCTACATTGAACTGGATGGAAAACACGGACAATTTTCATTGCCGCTTCGACCATCGTTCATCCAATGCGATGGTACCAACCCGGGCGGGATAAACCTTACCACCTAGTAAGTAAGGAAGGGGACCTACAGTTTAACGTGGAATCCGAACCACGGCCAGCCTCTCTCAACGGCCGAATGGTCGCCCTTCCAAGACCAGACCGGAGCCAGCGTTGCTTAACTTCGGAGAGCGATCGCCGAAGTGTCGCGCCACTGGGCCACTGAGGCTGACAATGATACCTCACCTACTATTATGATATCACTTCGATGCTATCGCGCAGTCGGAGCAGCCGGAGGCGGCGGCGCCGGAGCCGGTGGTGGAGGCGCCGAAGCCGCGGGTGGAGCCGCCGCCGTCGAAGCCCAGCGCGTACGTGCCGCCGGCGAGCCGCAACAAGGCCGCGCCGGAGCCCACGCGCCGCATGCAGAGCGTGAGTCCGCCATCTTACTTTTCGCTTGGACACCCGACATAGCTGTTAGGTTGACGAAGGCGTTTACAACCCGAAAAACCTTGCAATTAATACTCAATATCTATAATTATTAGGTTGTTATTTCATATTTCATATTTTAAATTATTTATTCAGTGGAGCAATTTTTTTTTCAAGTATACAATATTACATTGTAAGTACTTAATGCATATACAATATAAATATAATAAAAAAATATAAATAAAAGACATATAAGAATATGTCTTTTTTTTAGTATACTGATCACACAGTGTTCCATACATATCAATTCATTAAATCAGTACTATACAATACAAAATAAAAGCCATTAAGGATCTCTTCCACCAAGTAGTGATTAGCTTACTCCTCTTTCTTACCATCTCGCAAACGATACCAGTACAAGATAATCAGCACTTTAGTAATTACTTTAAGTGTAGATTAAAACAAATCAGCACTTGATGAAAACCAGGCTAATTAATTTATAATTTAAGAATTTTGGGTTGTTGTTTCCTCGTAGTTCTTAGTTCTTTGCCTTAGACCATTCTACCAATGTATGTTTGGCAGTACCATTTAGGTATGAAATCATAATTGTGTTGTATCATGTGGACGAAAAAAAAAAAATTAAAAACATAACTTATAGACCAGTGAAGTTTCTTTGCGGGTTCTTCTTCACCAAGTTGATCGAATCCGCGGGTCAATCAAATTGTGACATGACTTAGCCCCGATTGCACGACGAGATGGCTGAGTTAATCAATGTTCAAACACGTCACTTTTAGTGAACCGCTTGGAGTTCCTTTCATAGAGTCCATAGAAAGTGACCTGTTTAATCATACGTTGACGTTGATTTTGATTTTTTGTTCTTTCGTGCACTCGGCCCTTAGTGTAGTTTGACTACCAGAAGTTCAATAAATAAATGAAATGATTTTTATTTTTTTTTGTTTATCCCATGGACAGGCAAAAGCTTTCGCTATACAGCCTTCTCTTTATTGTATCAAATGGATTGTAGTCCATTCTGGAGTGTCATGTAGTTAAATATTTTCTATTGTCTCATGTATATATAGAAATATGGGTTCAAAGTTGGTCGGTTGACTTAATATCTTTTTCAGGTAAATGAAATGAATTCATTTTAATCAGTTACTCGCACGCATTTTTTCCATAGATACCAGGTTTTATCTGGAAACACGTGAACTGCATTTTTTTTATGCTACCTGACATGGATGGCCAATACCACACAACTACCAGAAGCCCTACTACGAAAGCAGTCGAGTGAGCGCTATCAAGAAGGCGTAGTCGCCTGTGAAAAATTGTATGCGCTTGACAGAGCGCTTTCGTAGTAGGGGGCCAGTTTCGGTTTCTTTATTTCCTTCATTATTATTATTTTATTTTTTTTATGCGACCTGAAATGGATGGCTAATCCACACAACTACCGTTATGATATTAGCCCAATACACCACATTCCCGAAGGAATTAGGTGCCATGCCGGGACCTTCCCTTTATGAGCACGGGTACATTGAACTGGATGGAAAACACGGACAATTTTTAATTGCCGCTTCGGCCATCTTTTCATCCAATGCGATGGTACCAACCCGGGCGGGTTTAAACCCTACCACCTAGTAGGGGAAGGGGACCTACAGTTTTACATGGATTCCGAACCATGGAGCAGCTCGCATTCGTGACGAAATGCACTTATCGAACTCTGAAAGAGAAAGACAGTGGTGCAAGTTGGTATTGAACCCGGGCCTCTGGTACGCTAGGCCAGTCCCCGCGCCACTAGGCTACGAGCCGCTCAAGATGTATTAGATGTATATTACACACACGGACTCGTCTTTTTTTCCTGTTGGTTCAATTACTTCTGGCGAAGAAGAGCCGACGCGAAACTTAGCCAGGGTGGTCATTGTATTAGTATTTTTTTGATTGATACTACCATTATGATATTAGGCCCAATACACCACCGCCGCGTGAAAAGCCGTAACATTTTTCCTACATGTTTAGCGACCGCGGTAATCTCAAAATGAAATGAAATAAAAAACATTTAAATATTCTTTATTGCTTACAACTATTACATAGTATGCAAAGGCGAGCTTATTGCCAAAGGCAATTTCTAACAGCTAACCTTAAGAACGGCCGTTAAGCTTTGCTCCCCATACAAACGGAGTTTACTAATCATTTGGGAAACCGCTATTCCAATTAAATTGATATTTAATATCTAATATCAGGTAACAAATATCTGTGTCTGCATGCTTTTGTTTTTTTGAAAAATCCAAACCGGATGAAATTAAAGCAAAAAGAAAATCTTCATACGAATTTTGTTTTCTTTGTGGTTTGACCCAGAATATATTTACCGAAAAAACAAAGACATGCAGACACAGATATTTGTAGCCTAATATTAGATACCATATATCAAGTAAGTTGGAACAGTGGTTTTCAAATTATTAGTAAACTACATTTGTATGGGAGGCGAAATTTTCTTATGCTTACTGGCCGACCTTAATATTCGACAATATATTAAGAGGTAGCAAGAAACATAGAATTACTTAAAACTAAGCTTAAAAGTATCACGAGTGACGGTATTTGCGGGTCCGCAGCGGCACGCGCCCGACATCCACAACGACGACAACTTCCCGGTGCTGGGCGCGGCGGCGGCGGCGGCGCGGCCCGGCGGCGGCTGGAGCACGGCGGGCGGCGGCGGCGCGGCGGCGGCGCGCGCGCCCGAGCACCCGCAGCGGCGGCCGCTCGCGCTCGGCAACCGCTTCAACACGCTGCAGGACAGCTAGCCAGGTGAAGGACGAGTCACGCTAGACCCGTACCCGGGCCGGCGCTGGTACGGGCCGGCGCGGTTTCGGGCCAGGACGGGTACGGGCCGGGGCGGGTACTGGCCGACGTAGGAACGGGAGACATAAAGGAGGATGCCCAAATCCAGGCCCCTTGGAAATCATTTGTGTCTTTTATTGACACATGCCATAATCTATATTTATTATTTATTCATTTTTTTCTAAATGTTGCTGCTACATCTTGCTAAATGGTGTGTCGTCGTTGCCAACCTAATTTACATATCACCAAAAAATATTTATGAAAAAATATGTTTGACAGAGTTATAACCTCCAAGATTGACGTTGGGTTTTATTTTCTTCCCACCATACCCACTTTGGCAACGGATCTGCGCCTCCAATTTTTGGCGACGCATATGCGTCTCCGGTCGTTGGCGACGGATCTGCGGTCCGGCCGCAGCTCCGTCTCCGGCGATGCATATGTTAGCGATGCAGATATTGGCGATGGACAAATGGACTACCATGGATGGCTAATAGCACACCTACTGTCATGACACTGGTCCAACACACCACATGAAAGCTAGGTGCCATGCCAGGACCTTTCTTATATTGCATGGCTAACATTGAACTGGATCGGAAGCACGGACAATTTCCATGCCGCTTCGAACATCCTTCATTCAAAGAGATGGTACCACATAGCAAGTAAGAATCCGAACCAAGTCGAATCACATGCATGGTAAGAAATGCAATGGACACAGCCTGCCGCATTCAGTCGAGCATTGTCTAACGGTGCATTTCTCTTCCGCAGCGATGGTGTGCGGTGCCAGCGCTATAGATGTCAAGTGAAGTGTCAGTGATGGACTATCTGGACCAGTCGCAACCACAAATGTACCATACACTCTGATCTGTCGCAACGTGAGTCGGGCGGCTTACAGCCTCTCCCTAACTGTACCATAATCGATAAAGGCCTCCCCCACACTGCTACGGAACCCGACCGAGTGTTCGCATTCATCACAGATTACGCTGAGAACCTTATTTCTGAGTGGTCAGTCTGAGTTCTCACCTAAATTGGCGTTTACGGCAAACCGATCGACTGGCGTTTTCCGTAAAAAGGTCGAACTCCATACAAGTTTTTACTAGATATTCTGTGGTTTTACTTTTTCAAGCTGTCAAAGTCAAACTCCGACTTTCGATTTGTATGAAAACGCGGAGTCGGGTTAAATGGCAACGTCGACGTATTTACGGCAACGTGGAGTAAGCTGTCAAATCAAACTCGGACTCGCAAATGTTAGTCCGATAGACGCCTACTTCCCGCGCTCTTCAATTTCTCCATACATTTGAAAACGCCAGTCGATCGGTTTTCCGTAAACGCCAATTTAGGTGACAACTGGGACTACAGGCTCTGTTCCATATATCCAATACCGTATGGAAGCTAAAATCCTTTGTTTACGTTTGTTTTGAGATTAAAATATTGAGCGCTTCACACTTAAACGCCCCGCGAGACTATCTCAAGAATGGCCATGAACTCATGTTCCATAGACGATATTGTCTGTAATGTCAAATATGAGTTGGCCAAATTTGGATTTGATAATATTACGCAGTTTATACAAACAAAAACCATACTTAGATGAAATGCTAATGCCTCCAAGACAATATTGTTCGGCATGTCAAATAAAATTAATTTGGTAGTCTTTCCTGAGATTAAAATATGATTAATTGTGTTTGACAACTTTGAGGTTTCTGTGAAATGTTTTATCTATGTGTACAGTAGTATCTTCATAGATTTCTTAACCAATATTCAAAGGCCCCATATAGATGTATAGGGTTCGGCGCAGAACTTGCTGATTTTAAAGGTCAATAAAAACAAATGAGAGAAGAACTCACACACGAAGGGTTCCGTAACATCGTACAAGATTTAACACGGAAAAAAATGCGTTTTTCGTATGGGGCCCCCCCTTTAAGTTTTGTATTTTACGTATTTGTTGTTATAACTGCAAAATAAATACACTCTCAGTGACAATTTCAGCTGCCTACCTATTACGGTCTATGAGATACAGCCCTGTCACGAACGGACAGTGGAGGCTAAGTAATAGGGTTCCGTTGGCACCCTTTTGGTACGGAACCCGAAAAACTATTTATTAAAAAAATTTAGATGATGTATTTTACAATAAAAATGACATTGAAATTTCTACTACTTTTTTAATTGGCCGTTCAAATCAGCAAGTATCCGTGCAGCACCCTATACATACAAGAGTGTATGCATCTAATTTTCGAAAGCATATAAAAGTAATATACAAGTCTCAAAAAGAATATGCAACTGTCACGATTATTATCACAAAATGTTATTGTTTATATATACTTTATCTGTCGTGTGGGAATTTTCCGTTTAAAAAAAAGAAGGTTTTCGTATTATTACAATTTGTTTTGCACAGTCGTGCGTTTCTTGCTAAAAATTAGAAATTAATTAACTTTTTATTAATATTATAATAAAAAGTAATATCTATTCTGAAACTGTATGGGAATATCCCAGATCCACTAAAATCCAATGAAAATATCCCCCAATCGATTTTTCTGCACCAGTATGTCCTCTCAGTCCTGTTTGGAAACGATTACAGGACACAGATTTTTAATAATTGTTAAATGTAAACTTAACCCAACTGGTCCATATCTGAGCATTCATGCGTTACACGACTTTACTTATAATTATTTTTTACACTTGTGAGTTTTTAAAAATCCTTAGTGGACATACTAGTGTAGAAAAATCCATTGAGGGATCTTTTCAAGGGATTTAATGGATCTAGGGATACATTTTTGGTATGCTGAAAATACCACATTGATACCTCAACCATATTACGAAATGAACAATATTGCGTATGTAAGTCGCCTACTCACACACTAGTTATGATAAGTTGACAAGTTGATTTATTAAATTTCTCATAAAAGTCAAACTTTCAGAGCCTTCAAAAACTTCAAAAATTTCTACCTCAAAAGAATCGAATGCATTTCAGCAGAGTCTTACGCGGTAGGCTCTGAAAATTTTCAGACATTGCTTATATTTTGTATAAAATTTGATTTCATCATCCATTTATAGGGGCAACCAGTTTTGTAATGATGAAATGTCATATCAGTGTGCCCAAAATAATAAAAAAATACACAAGGTGACCAGAATACCCTTTGGACGTGCGAAGTTTATTTTTTATCGTTAATCTCATTTTGTTTGTTCTATATGAAATAAATGTAATGGAGACACTGAAACAAAATCGAAGTATATATTTTTTTCAATCGGTTATGTATCTTTGTATATTGTAGAATATTGGATTGTACAGCCGGACCAGGAATGTAAAAAGGTTTAAAATCAAATTGTTATTTATTGTCAGGTATCGTTGAAGCATATTGTTTTTCAGCAAGGAATTGTGAACATATGTGGTGTTTAGGGAAACTTGGTATAACTGTATTCGGCAAGATTTCTGTCTTAGGATGGAAATAAAATTATATATTTAAAAATGAGCTGTCTTTTGAATAATTAAGCCAATTGTGTGGTCGCAACGAGAACTATTACCAGAACAAGTAACCATTTTGTCTAACTGGTCCCGACTTGGCCCGACGTGCCTTTTCTTATTTGTGGGCGTGCGACAGATACTTAGTAAGTTCTGTGCCGTTTGCGTATAAGACGAAGCAAGGTACAGCCAGCCATTCCCAATTCAGTGGAAGTAACCGACTCCACCTATCAAATGTCAAAAAAATCCCCCAATAAGGCTGGTTGCAGTCTTGGAACATCATGAGGGGAATGCAAAGAGGGAATGCAGCATAAGGTTGCAGTCCGATTTGCACTATCGATGCATAAAGGGCGTTCACAACTGGTCCGATTTGCGCTGACGACAGCCCTAAATGGCGACCCGGGAACGGAATAACGTCATCGTTCCGTCAGTCAATGCAGTACACAGTGCTCACGCTTTGGAGGTAGAGCTCTGTGTGTGCAACTGTCAGACCCTACGTTCCGAAATGCGTACATGGCAAATATCGCATATAATACAGTGATTAGTTGTGTTCCGAATTGATATCACTGCTCATAGCATTAATCGCACGATATCTAATCTGAACGAATTTGAGCAGACATATGTGTCAGAGCCTAACCTAACTACCTTTAAAATGCCTTGCAAGTCTCGAGAGTGGGGATTTCAAGCCTAGAATTGTCTAACTAGACTAAAAACGGTGAAAGGCCTTCGTTTTTTCAAAATAGAGGTGCATGCGATCAGAGAACATGAGAACACGCTTAATGACAACCATTTGACAGCGTACACGGTGCACATGCTATCAACCGTGCGCGCTTTGCACGATCATATATAGTGAATAAAAGCTATTCGGAACGGTCATGTACGCGTACATTGTTGCATTCTCTGCAATATACGCATTTCGGTACGTAGTGTCACACGTATCGTCTTTCGACCGTTTCTTTTCACGAACCGGGGAATGTCTCTCAGGTGAAATACCAAGTTTATTTTAGTTAGAGGAATTGATTAAGTTAAAATCGGACCGAAAAAGTGACATTTCGCCCATACAAAATGTGTCAAAATGACGTAAGAAAGTACTGCTTTTCGATAAATGTAGTTTCGGTTGCGACTATTTATCTCAGCTTAGAGGTCTACTTCACATACATTCGAGAGGTCAACAGAGTGGGCGCACTTTGCTATTTAGTTGGGGAAAAAAATATAGCTACAACTTTCTGTTGACTCACCGGCAACACAGACTGTGATTAGCAGGGCTGCCATTTTACGGGGAATACGCGAAACTATGTGGATTTTTTAACCCTTTTTAACAGGTTTAATTTAATATTAGAATCTATAACTAAGAAATCCCCAAAAAATAATTTTGGATAAAAAAATTCTAAAATTGGTTTCTTTATCAAAATTAATATAATTTTTAATTTTAATAAATTTTTGACGAAATACACCGACTCTCACAACACAGGGACTAGTGTGGGAGCCAGGGCTTAAAATATTACCTGTTCATCAGAACTGTGTACTGTAACCCACTGTTTTAATTATAATGATGTATGTAATATGAATAAACAATCAATCTTTTTACTTTACTTGGAATATATATATGAAATAGAAGTTTGCGCCATAGAATGCCTTGCAAGGCTTATGATTCATTCGCCTTCGTCGTCTATTTCTGGAGAATTTTAAACATTTTTAAAAATGCTTTTGGGGAATTTGGGCTATCGATGTCGGCAACTCTGGATCTGTGGCAACATTGTTATCTACGCTTTATATTCTGTGGTTATCTACTTGCTGTAAAAGCTGTAATCGGCACGTTTTCACATTTTCCTCGAAAAAACTCGTGAAATCCAAGCGATAATCATGCTGGGCCCTGTTTCTCGCCTCACTCGCTCCATCACACAACTCGGCCGCACGACGATGCTCTCAACAGTGCGCCACGGATCACACGGAGGCGTGCCTGGAGAGGTGCGTTCCATTTTCAAAATATATTCCCTCCACATTACATAATCCAGTACTGAGTGGATTGTTTAAGGCCAGGAGGTCGTGGATATGGCTCCTCGGAATCATGGAAAGAGTAATTTCCAAATCATGATTCCACTACAGACTGCAACAAACCAACCTTCAAGAACATTTGCTTGCAAGACAGGTGCCCAGTTTGCAATTTAAAAGTTGATAAGGGCAATTTACCCCCTAGATTCCCGACTCGTTTCTAGGCAGCTAGCCACTATGTAGCGTAGCGTCGGTTCGCGTTGGGCCGATTCGAATGATTCCAACAATTCATTCAAAATTTACAATCGATTGTCAAATCGAATAGTCGTTAGAAACAACAATCGAATGAATGATTTCAGTGGCACTCGTTTTTCGGTCGAAAGAAATCATTTGTTCAGTTTTTTTTCAGTCTTCAAAAAAGCCAAAAAGAAATTGACACACAGCTAACTTCACTCCGGCATAGCTATACTAGAATGGCCACCCGAATAGACAAGTGTTTCATTCGCTTTCTTAAAACAATATTAGAATGCATTTACGACATTTCAGACATTTCATTTTTTTTTCAAATTAAAATTAAATTTATTTTCCTAAAAACACATGTATATACATAATTAACTCAAAAAATAATAGGTTATAATACATTTTACAAAATTCTACGAGTAGCGACCTAACATGGATGGCTGATACCACACATACCACACCACGTTCCCGAAGGAATAAGGTGCCATGCCAGGACCTTCCCTTAATGAGCACGGCTACATTGAACATTTTTCATTGCCGCTTCGACCATCTTTTTATCCAATGCGATGGTACCAACCCGGGCGGGTTTAAACTCAACCACCTAGTAGGGGAAGGGGACCTACAGTTTTCCATGGATTCCGAACCATGGAGCAGCTCGCATTCGTGACGAAAGTCAAAATGTGCCGTTGTCATCTGCGGTTATTTTTTAAATATTGTCATTCAAGATCTTAAGGTGGCCCATCCCGCTCAATTTCCCATACAAAGGTGGAAAGGAGATAATGCGCACATTTTTTGTCTGAGATCCAAAATTATACCCAAAACAGCTTTATTTGATCAAACTAGATGTTTGATGACCATTGGCATGGTTTGTATATGGTATATTGTATATGGTTTAAGGTCCAAAAGTTCGAAATGTTCATGAGTTTTATACAATAAGTTTGGTCGTGGATAAAACAAACCTAGCTTGTTCCACGAAGATTCAAAATCAATTTAGTTTTTGTTCGATCTTAAGTCATTTTTTTTTATGTGACCTGACATGGATGGCTAATACCACACAACTACCGTTATGATATTAGCCCAATACACCTCATTCCCGAAGGAATTTGGTGCCATGCCAGGACCTTCCCTTTATGAGCACGGCTACATTGAACTGGATGTAAAACACGGACAATTTTTCATTGCTGCTTCGACCATCTTTTGGTCCAATGCGATGGTACCAACCCGGGCGGGCATAAACCCTACCCCCTAGTAGGGGAAGGGGACCTACAGTTTTACATGGATTCAGAACCATGGAGCAGCTCGCATTCGTAACGAAATGCACTTATCGAACTCGGAAAGAGAAAGACAGTGGTGCATGTCGGTATTGAACCCAGGTCTCTGGTACGCTAGGCCAGTCCCCGCGCCACTAGGCTACGAGCCGCTCGAAATATATTCTTTTTAAATCTAACCAAATCAAAAACTATGCGCATTGTTTGCTATGTGGACGAGTTGTATCCTATTAATCAGGAAGACTGTCTTTTTTTTAAACCGACAGTGCCAGAGCGCAACAGAACGATTTTGTGCCATCGGGAAGGGTCACTGACGGTTGTGTTGTTTTCAGAACCTGCCTTTCGGCCTTCACAACCGCTACAAGCTGACGCTGTACTTCATCCTGTTCTTCGGCTCCGGACTCTCCGCACCCTACCTGATCACGCGCCACCAGCTGCTCAAGAAGTAGATGGTAGGAAAAACAATATTTAGCATTTGAAATGATAGTAAACGTTGCCCTAAACACTTTAGTGAACCAGATTACAGTAGAATGTTGACTATCCGGATAATCGAAAATCCGGATATTGGTCTCAAAAAAATCAAAGAGACTAGATATTTTTTTGTATTTAATGGATACAACATTACCATTTTCTCATTAATTTGAGTTACAGCGACATCTACTTTTGAAGCATTGTAATCAGATTTTGAAAATTATACAGAAACCGTATTCCCTCTTCTCCGTGAATGAGTACCTAACATGATATGTTCCCATTCATGGAAAATCGGGTTGTAACACCATTGTACATGCCCACTGCTCTAATCAAGTGAGCTAACCCGACAATTACGTTGGCCAACAAATTTCTCGATTATATTCGAATCAATACAATGCTTCCCCTATCTTCACTAGATGGCGCTGATGGTTTTGCGTATTGATCCTACGCTTAGGCATTTTGATTGCAATGATTGAGATATCAATAATCGCAGGTTCCCAAAACTGTTTCGAATTATTTTCAAAATCTGATTATAATGCCTTTGAATATAATTTTAATATAATTTGATTGACACATGTCGTCGTTGTCACCCTATAGGGTGACAACGACGACAGCCGGCAACTAAATTAATGTAAGAAATTACTAAGATAAAGGTTTCTGGACCACGGAACTGTCACCCATGTGATCTGCGTGAGCGAACGAGGAAACTATATTCCGCTTCGTTGCGTTTGAATTGACGCCACGGACCAAACAATATACGCATAACTCCGCATTTTTCATTTAAGTAATTATTTACGTTTAAAATAACACTTTTTTCTATTCCAGAAAATTCTGGATGCGGCAAGGTTCAGAGTGTTACTTCAGCAAGCGGTTATCTAGTGATAAGTTAGAAAAATGTAAAATATAATTTTCCTCAACAATAAATTTGGTTTATTTGCCATGTGTTGTTTCAATGTTGAAAATTTTACACAATGTTGACAACAAGATAACCTCTAATATCGCCATCGCATCGCGCACAAGGGTGCAGTTGGATCTTATCAAGTGGGATATCGTTAGAAAGACAATATTTGAAAATGCAATAAATTTGACTCAGATATTTATTCTATTCTGTAACATTAATGGTGAGAAATTTGAAGACATGATGCCATTTTGCGACTACTCAACGTGAAGTAGAAAGCCTAGTGCCGCGAACGCCTTGCCGTTCGATAAGCTTGTTGAAGGAAATCTGAGCCCGGTTGGGTTCTACGTAGATGGGAGACCGTTGTGTCTGGCCGTGGTTCGAAGTTCACGTAAAAATATAGGTCTCCTTCCTTGCTTACTAGGTGGTCGGGTTAATCCCGCCCGGTTGGTCCCATCGCATTGAATGAACGAAAGGCACGTAGTTCCTGTGTGGTGTGTTAGGCTAAAATCACGACGGTGGTATTAGCTATCCATGTGCAGTTACATAAAAAATCCTTTTCTACCAACCTGTCATGTTAAGATTTGTTTTGGTTATATCTTGGGAAACACTAGTCGTAGACCTATCATGTGACCACTCAAACTAATAGCCCTGACCTACTACCGCCTACCTTAGTTAGTTAGTTAGTTGGGCAAAATGTTTTCCGCGCTAAGCCTACTTCACAGAGAGGCCATTGTGCGTAACAAAGGTGACTATGTAAGCCATCCCAGCTCGTCCCAGAAGTCCAGCATACACTTTACATTCCCACAGGCCTCTACAAGGGATCCCGGTGCTCTCAGGGTCTGCGCCCGATGGTCGGCCACATTCTTGCACTCCAACAGTACATGGGCGGTTGTTTCCGTTGTCTCCATGCAGCCACGACATAGAGGGCTGACCGTCACCCCCAGGTTATGGAGGTGCTTATTGAGTGAACAATGTCCTGTCATTGTTCCTACCATTGTGCGTAGATCATTTCTTTTCAGATGCAAAAGCTTGTGCGTGAGGCGCTTATTGAGGGATGGGATGACCTCTCTGGCCTGCCTGCAATCTACCAGGTGTTTCCATCCGGTATTGTGAAGCATCTTGGTTCTATCTTGTAGCCAGTTTTTGAGTTGACTAAGTGGTATAGGCACTATCGGTTCTGGACCCATTAGTACTGTACTGGATCCTCGTTTGGCCAGTTCATCTGCAGCGTCATTACCCACGGAGCCACTGTGTCCTCTTATCCACTGCAAAGTTACGTGATTGTTCCTCGCTACTTCTTCTAGGGCGCAATGACATTCTAGAATTAAGCCCGAGTTAACTTTGTTATTTTTCAGTGCGTTTAATACAGATGCGCTATCTGAGATAATTCTTATCTTGTAGTCGTGCATCTTCCTGGTTTTGATTGCCTCTGCGGCTCGAATTATTCCCACACATTCTGCCTGAAATATGGCCTACCTTTGTTTTGGTTATATCTTGGGAAACACTGGTCTTAGAGCTAACATGCGACCATGCGACTGACCTGATCTACCTACCTACCTGTCATGTCTAAATTATATCTTAGGAAACACTGGACGGAGCCAACTCAACGCCCCCCTCCCCCCATGGTATTGTTTGGGGTTTGTATACATATAATGTTGTTTTTTTTTATGTGACTGGACATGGATGGCTAATACCACACAACTACCGTTATGATATTAGCCCAATACACCACATTCCCGAAGGAATTAGGTGCCTTGCCAGGACCTTCCTTATATTGCACGGCTACATTGAACTGGATTGGAAACACGGACAATTTTCATTGCCGCTTCAACCATCGTTCATCCAATGCGATGGTACCAACCCGGGCGGGATTAACCCTACCACCTAGTAAAGTAAGGAAGAGGACCTACAGTTTTAATGTGGAATCCGAACCACGGACAGCATCTCTCAACGGTCGAATGGTCACCCATTCAAGACCAGACCGGACCCAGCGTTGCTTAACTTCGGAGAGTGATCGCCGAAGTGTCGCTCCACTGGGCCACTGAGGCATGGGATTGTATCGTGTTTTACGATTTATACAGCACCTTCTTCTTCTTCTTTTTAGGGTCCTACTTTTGGGTCCCTTTTTATGGCTTTCGTGCATCTAACACATTTCGCCAATGTCAAAGTTCAAAGCTATATACAAATAGTGTAAAAGGTTCTGAAATTAGTTGCCAACGAAACATAAAAGAAAATCATAATTTAAGATCATTTGCACTGATAAATGAAGCAAGTAACTTTAGAATTTTAAAGTTAGATGAAGAGAGCAAGCAATTAATATTGGTAGGAAGAGGAATTTGGAGTAGAGGAAGGTAATCGTATAAAGGAGCAGTTTTATTAATAAGAGGACAACAGAAAAATATATGTTCCAAATTCCCGTCATCAAGGCCACATTCGCACACTGATGAGTCTTTAATATGAAGTCTAGCCAAATGAACATGGGAACAGCAGTGGCCTATTCTAAGGCGGCAAATAATAGAAGTTGAAGATTTATTCATTTTGATACGATGAAACCAAGGCTTAGCAGGGATGTTAGGCTGGATCTTAGCGTAATTTGAACCCTTAAATCTACTAGAGTTAGCCCACAATTTGGTCCAATTTTCAGTAAGAGATTTTTTTGGGAGAGCAATTAAATCATGTGGGTAGTTTCTATATGGGATTTTATCCCCTCGCAGAACAGCTTGTTTAGCAAGATCATCTACCCGGTGATTGGGCAGGATGCCTGAGTGAGACGGAATCCATGCAAAGACTATTTGTTTGTCCGGGTTATTGTAGAGAATGTCTTTAATGGAAAAAGGAATAGGATTTTGTGTGTTAGAATGAAAGGGGTTCTGAGTGAGAGATTGAAGAGCACTACGGGAATCAGAAAATATTATAAATTTATTAGATTTTTTTAATAATAATGAAAACTTGACTGCCTCCAGTAATGCCGTTGATTCACCAGTGAAAACTGATGACTCTGGAGGGCATTTAATTAGTTGGTAGATGTTGCTGTTCTTATGAAATACTGCAGCTCCAACACTGCCTTCCTCCGTGAGTTTGGAGGCATCAGTAAAAATATACTCCCACCCTTCCCAGTTTTCAGATAGGATGGAATGAAAGACTTCATTAGCATTTGGTGACTCTTTTTCAATGCCAAAAAAAGGAATTACTTCTGCATTGCTCGTAACTACTTGAAAAGGGTATGAAAACATTGGTAAGGAGTTAGAACGGAATACTGGAGCCTTGACATTATTGAACTTACGATAGCTTTTTACAAGTCTGGTGGGAGCCTTTTTTTCCCAATATTTCGCAGTATGAGAAAATCGGGATAGTAAATTTAGTTTCGGAATTATTGGATGATGTAAGAAATAGCTTGCCCTGAACAAGAAACGATCAGCCAAGAACTGACGGCGAAAATAAAGAGGAGGTTCAACGCATTCTACTTGCAGAGCATTTATAGGACTTGATTTCATGGCACCTGTTATAATACGCAGGCATTTGTTTTGGATAATGTTAAGCTTATTAAGAGCAGTTCTATTGCAGGGTTCTAAAATATAGGAACCGTAATCCAAATGACTTCGTATTATTGCATTGTACAATAACTTGAGGTAGTATGGATGAGCTCCCCACCAAACCCCAGCTAGAGTGCGTATAATGTTAATATTTTTTTCACATTTTTTTATTACATAATTTAGATGAGAGACACCTGTCATTTTTGAATCCAGGATTATGCCAAGGAATTTAGTTTGAATATGTAATGGAATAATTGTATTGTTGTATGTGATAGTGATAGGGGGTACAATTCTTTTTCTACTGAATACTACTATAGAGCTCTTTTGGGCTGACAGTTCCAACCCATGTTCAGTTAACCATGTGTTCAAAGATCTAAGCGAGTATTCAATTTGTTCAGCTCCTTTAGGAATAGATTTATGGGGTGAGTATATTAGTAAATCATCGGCATATTGCAGGACACGTGAAAAGGAGTTTATTGATCTGTCAAGATCATGGGTGTAAATATTATAAAGTAAAGGACTGAGAACAGAGCCTTGTGGTAGACCTTTCCAGATTATTCTAGAGTCGTTTGTTTGTTCCTCTACTCTCAACATTATTGTTCTTTGAGATAATATATTAAAAATATTTGCAACAATTTTTTCTGGTATATGTAGATTTAGCATTTTTTGTTTGAGCTTTGGTAGGAGGACATTATCGTAAGCTGCAGATATGTCTAGGAATGCAGCCACAACAGACTCGTCCCGAGAAAAAGAAAGTCGAATATCGGTAGTGAAAATCCCCAAACTATCCATTGTACTTCTGCTTTTCCTAAATCCATATTGTGTTTTAGCAAGAAGTTCTCTGTGTTCCACGAACCATTCTAAACGGTTTTTGATTAAATGTTCTGTAATTTTGCATAAGGTAGAAGACAGAGCAATCGGACGGTAAGAGGAACCATCATTGGGGTCTTTACCAGATTTCAGGATTGGAATGATTATTTGAGTTTTCCAGGAGTCAGGAATTACCCCATAGTCAAAGAAGAAATTAATGATTTGTAAAAAGTATTCAAGGGTTGTATCTCTCGATTTAACCAGAAAAGAATAAGGAATCCCATCCAGCCCTGGGGAAGAATCCTTAACATGATTCAAAACAATTTTGAGTTCTTTTAATGAAAATGGAACCTCCATGGGAGTACAACCTCCAACAAATGAATAAAGGGACGGGAGTTCATCTTCTGTAGGGGCGGATGGGGGGGCTAGCTTATTTAGGAATGAGTCTTTCCATGAAGCCGATGAAGGTATTGAAGCACTGTCTTCCGTGAAAACAGAACGGTACCTTTTAATATTGCGCCAAACTAATGAAGATGAAGTATTAGGTGAGAGAGAAAGGCAAAAATTTTGCCATCCGTTACGTTTTTTATTTTTAAGAGTACATTTAGTAACTGCTTGAATTTTGCGTAAATTTAAAAAGTTTTCATCAGTCATAAACTCTTCATATAAAGTTTCGGCATAAGAACGATCACGAACAGATTTGGTACATTCGGAATCCCACCATGGAGGAGAAAGGCGTTGATTTTTTGATGTATTTTTGAGCGGAATAATTTGATCTGCTGTGCTTACCAATAATGATGTAAATTTGGAGTAACAATGTAAAACATTGTCTAAGGTAACGATCGGCAGACTAGACATCTCCTCTTCTACTTTCAGACTGAACGTCACCCAATCAGCTTCATTCAAGCGATATTTAAGAAGAGGGGATTTATTTATGGAAGAAGGGGCCTGACAAGGAATATTTATAATAATGGGAAAATGATAGCTGCCGTGAGAAAATGTGGATATTTTCCATGAAAGACGGGCAGCCAGATCTGGAGTGCAAAGAGTCAGATCCACTGCACTCGGATTCTGATTCGGGGGAGTCCGTCTTGTGGGTGAACCATCATTCAGAAGGCATATGTTGTATTCATCTAGTAGTTCAATCAATTTATTGCCGTGGTGGTCACAATTTGCAGACCCCCACACGGAGTGATGAGAATTAAAATCGCCTAAAACCACATAAGGCTTGCGGATGGATTGAAAAATAGATTTAATAAATCGAGTGGTTGAGAGCGTAGGAGACGATACATATACCGAAACAAAGGTTATATTGTCTGCCATAACGGCAACAACATTTATACCATCAACTCGGGCAGGAAGAGTGAGGGAAGAAAATGGAATTTTTTTGTTGATAAACAGGGCGCAACCCCCATATCCATCAGCTCGGTCATCTCTGAAGCTAACATATCCTGAAATCTTAAAGTGGGTTGATGGCTTTAACCAGGTTTCAGAAATTGCTATAACGATAGGGTGATGTTTATTGATAAGGTGGAGTAAATCAGATTTATTTTTGATTAAGCTACGACAATTCCACTGAATTATTGTAGAAGACATTCTGATGAAATGAAGCGAGATGAATGCATTCAAACTTGACCCTATAAAAATTAAAGAAAGCTAAGTTGCAGATAAAAAAAATTTTTGCCAAATGTTCTGCTACCATGCAGTAATAAATTTTGTGGTCGAAAAATCTGCTAGAGCTTTTTTTAATGACATAAAGAGGATTTTTTATTAAAACAATCCAAACATTGGTACAAAAATCTGCTGGTCGCAGATATATATTTTTGGAGCCAAATATTCTGCTACAACGCAGGTAATAAATCTGGATGCCGAAATATTTTTTATATATTGTCTTTTGGATAAGTAAAATAATATTGTTGAAGAAATTAAAATTTAAAGTGTAAATTGAAAAGTTCATATTGGATAAGAAGTTATTTTTTAATTTTGTCAGGTAAGCCCACTGGTGAGCGGATTCTGGAGTGTTTGAACCCATTATAAGCGTCTGGAGAATGATTAATAGCAGCGTTGGACGGTAAAGTATTGGAAGATATAAAACTTAGAAAAGCAGAAAATAATTTGTCAACATTTTCAGGGTTACTAAGGTCCATTGAAATAATTGGAGAAGAGGGTGTCAACAAAGGAGTTCGAAAAACCGAACCATTATGAGATGTTGGAGGAGTGAAATCATTAAGAAGGGCTTGATGAGCGTTGCGATCGTACCCCTGAGGAAGAGGGGCGCGAGCTCGAGGTTGCGAAAAGAATGTTTTTTTGTATGAGTATGTAGGAATGGATGGTTTATTGACTGGAGCGCTGGAGGTGACCTCTGCAAAGGACCGCTTAGAGGGCCTAAATTGACTGGCAGCCTCCGTATATGAAATAGCTTCTTCTGCCATTTTATGTTTAATATTTTTTTGTCTATCTTGTTCCGGACAAATTTTACTTGTTGCATAGTGTCTGCCTTCACAGTAAAGGCAGCTTGCATTTTCTTCTGTGATGTGGCAGTCATTGGCTGAATGGAATTCTCCGCATTTATAACAACGTGGCTGGGAACGGCATATTGTCTTGGTATGTCCATATCTTGAGCAATTGAAGCATTGGATGGTCGGATATTTGTAAAGTTCTACCTGAATAGAATTATACATTAATAGGATCTTATCAGGAAGACTCTGACCATCAAAAGTTACAACCACACTTTGGGATGGTTTCCACATAGGGGAACCATCGACCATTTTTTTGAAATTTAAGCGTCTGACTTTGAGGACTCTTCCTCCGCCAGGAATTTCAATGTCTTTCAAAAGATCCTCTTCGGACCATTCAATTTGAATTCCTTTCACCAATCCAATTCTTGTGACATTAAATGACGGAATAAAAGCCTTATATTTGGCTTCGGATAAATAATGATTTTGTATGAATAGATTGGCATATTGGGCGGATTTGAAGGTGACGGTTACTCTATTTCGTCCCACACTCTTTACCCCACCGTCTATGATACCTTGGAATGAGTTCCGTTTTAAAAATTGACCAAAATGAACTGGATGCAGAACAACTCCAGCCGATGGATTTGATTCCACCCTCTGGACGTGGACTAAGAAAGGAGCTTTGTCAAAGTCCCGGTAAAGTTCGGTATGATTTGGAGTTGAGATATCATTCGTGGAAATCCGGGATGGGCCTTGTTGGGATAGATCTTGTTGGGATAGGTCTTGTTTGGATAGGTCTTGTTGGGATATGTCTTGTGGGGATAGGTCTTGTTGAGATATGTTTAGTTTGGATAGGACTGCTTGAGGCCCAATAACCTGAGAATTGGGAGCCTGCTTTATTTCATCATGTTCACAATCTGACGAGATAAAAGATGATTGTGATGAATCAATCTTAACTTTGAGTTGAGAGTTTTGTTTGTTACTTTTGTTTTTTCTTTGATGTTCTTTTATTTTTCGTTTCCTTTTACCAATTATGGCGGAAAAGTCCATGCCTTCATTATCAGACAATCTATCGAATGAATTGCGAATTTCAATGGTATGGCTGGCCTCTGGTGGGGTTAGGAATGCATCATTAAGGTTGTCGCTCTTATCGCTAGATGCATCTTGAGCGAGAATGAACCCCGGCGGCATATGATGGCGGCCGCCGGGGTCGTCCGGGTCGGGTGGTTCATTCATCACAACATCACCCTACTTACGCGATACGAAAATCCAATAAACACAAATAGGCAGAGCAAGCCGGGAAACACGACACAATGGCTTTACGGAACCACACAATCACTGATATTATTCTTTGCGATTTGCAAAAAAATATGCACGCGACCTCATCGACAGTCTTTTGTCCTCCATACAGCACCTTACTTCTCACAATTTCTTACACCATCGTTCAACTGATAATTATCATGTACAGTCGGTACTTATCAAATGTATACACTGGAAAGAGAAGGAATTTCTAAGTCCCTTTTACTCTATGGTTGACGTCAGCATGTCAGAAAGAGATCTCAAATTTGTCTCTATTTCCGGTGTATAGATTTCAGACAAAACGACTGTACTCATGAGAAATGAGATTAAAGAGGCTGAATATCTACTTATGAAAACGAAAGCGAGAAGTTCTCGTATGAAGCCTAGCTTTTTTCCTTTATAGAGTTTGACAGTAGCGAATGCGATTTGCACTCTTTAATCTCATTCCCTTGATTCACTGACTTGTCAGACAAAAGTTACAAACGACACCCACAGTCGCAATTAGAAGTAACTGTCGAAATTCCATGCGCGGATTATCACCGGACTAACCAAACAAAATGCGTACGGACATAATCCGCGCCTAAAAATAGTCCGCCCACTCTGCCTATCTGGTCATGAGATTCTCACCTGTGAATCACCAGTGAGTCTCTAGTAAGTCAATGTAAATCACAGATTAGTTTTCACAAACTGACGTATGTAAAATTATGATTATGATTAACGAAGTTAAATATAGAAATGTGACGATTCCGAGTGCAGCAAGCTGTCTATGGATGATGAATAAAATACAATGCAATACAATACAACTTGTTCGTGGCTATCATTTCACAAGCACGAAAGTTTTTGAAAATAACTTTTTGGTAGTCAAACTACACTGTTACGTCACAAAGTCACAAGAATGAAATGAAAAAAAATCATCGGTGACTCACAGGTGAGAAGTCATGAGTAGATCCCTGAATACTAATTCCAGAGAGCATACAGAAGAATTGCCATATAATCATTACGCAGTAATATTATATTATCTATGATATAATCTGTGCACGAACGAAACGGTTATTTACGTATTCTTTGCTGTGCACATATTTGAGTTATTTATGTGTGAGTTCCACTATTTGGTTTGTTATTGCAAACAATACAAATTGATATAGATTAGAAAAAGACTGTCGATGAGGTCGCGTGCATATTTTTTTGCAAATCGCAAAGAATAATATCAGTGATTGTGTGGTTCCGTAAAGCCATTGTGTCGTGTTTCCCGGCTTGCTCTGCCTATTTGTGTTTATTGGATTTTCGTATCGCGTAAGTAGGGTGATGTTGTGATGAATGAACCACCCGACCCGGACGACCCCGGCGGCCGCCATCATATGCCGCCGGGGTTCATTCTCGCTCAAGATGCATCTAGCGATAAGAGCGACAACCTTAATGATGCATTCCTAACCCCACCAGAGGCCAGCCATACCATTGAAATTCACAATTCATTCGATAGATTGTCTGATAATGAAGGCATGGACTTTTCCGCCATAATTGGTAAAAGGAAACGAAAAATAAAAGAACATCAAAGAAAAAACAAAAGTAACAAACAAAACTCTCAACTCAAAGTTAAGATTGATTCATCACAATCATCTTTTATCTCGTCAGATTGTGAACATGATGAAATAAAGCAGGCTCCCAATTCTCAGGTTATTGGGCCTCAAGCAGTCCTATCCAAACTAAACATATCCCAACAAGACCTATCCCAACAAGACATATCCCAACAAGACCTATCCAAACAAGACCTATCCCAACAAGATCTATCCCAACAAGGCCCATCCCGGATTTCCACGAATGATATCTCAACTCCAAATCATACCGAACTTTACCGGGACTTTGACAAAGCTCCTTTCTTAGTCCACGTCCAGAGGGTGGAATCAAATCCATCGGCTGGAGTTGTTCTGCATCCAGTTCATTTTGGTCAATTTTTAAAACGGAACTCATTCCAAGGTATCATAGACGGTGGGGTAAAGAGTGTGGGACGAAATAGAGTAACCGTCACCTTCAAATCCGCCCAATATGCCAATCTATTCATACAAAATCATTATTTATCCGAAGCCAAATATAAGGCTTTTATTCCGTCATTTAATGTCACAAGAATTGGATTGGTGAAAGGAATTCAAATTGAATGGTCCGAAGAGGATCTTTTGAAAGACATTGAAATTCCTGGCGGAGGAAGAGTCCTCAAAGTCAGACGCTTAAATTTCAAAAAAATGGTCGATGGTTCCCCTATGTGGAAACCATCCCAAAGTGTGGTTGTAACTTTTGATGGTCAGAGTCTTCCTGATAAGATCCTATTAATGTATAATTCTATTCAGGTAGAACTTTACAAATATCCGACCATCCAATGCTTCAATTGCTCAAGATATGGACATACCAAGACAATATGCCGTTCCCAGCCACGTTGTTATAAATGCGGAGAATTCCATTCAGCCAATGACTGCCACATCACAGAAGAAAATGCAAGCTGCCTTTACTGTGAAGGCAGACACTATGCAACAAGTAAAATTTGTCCGGAACAAGATAGACAAAAAAATATTAAACATAAAATGGCAGAAGAAGCTATTTCATATACGGAGGCTGCCAGTCAATTTAGGCCCTCTAAGCGGTCCTTTGCAGAGGTCACCTCCAGCGCTCCAGTCAATAAACCATCCATTCCTACATACTCATACAAAAAAACATTCTTTTCGCAACCTCGAGCTCGCGCCCCTCTTCCTCAGGGGTACGATCGCAACGCTCATCAAGCCCTTCTTAATGATTTCACTCCTCCAACATCTCATAATGGTTCGGTTTTTCGAACTCCTTTGTTGACACCCTCTTCTCCAATTATTTCAATGGACCTTAGTAACCCTGAAAATGTTGACAAATTATTTTCTGCTTTTCTAAGTTTTATATCTTCCAATACTTTACCGTCCAACGCTGCTATTAATCATTCTCCAGACGCTTATAATGGGTTCAAACACTCCAGAATCCGCTCACCAGTGGGCTTACCTGACAAAATTAAAAAATAACTTCTTATCCAATATGAACTTTTCAATTTACACTTTAAATTTTAATTTCTTCAACAATATTATTTTACTTATCCAAAAGACAATATATAAAAAATATTTCGGCATCCAGATTTATTACCTGCGTTGTAGCAGAATATTTGGCTCCAAAAATATATATCTGCGACCAGCAGATTTTTGTACCAATGTTTGGATTGTTTTAATAAAAAATCCTCTTTATGTCATTAAAAAAAGCTCTAGCAGATTTTTCGACCACAAAATTTATTACTGCATGGTAGCAGAACATTTGGCAAAAATTTTTTTTATCTGCAACTTAGCTTTCTTTAATTTTTATAGGGTCAAGTTTGAATGCATTCATCTCGCTTCATTTCATCAGAATGTCTTCTACAATAATTCAGTGGAATTGTCGTAGCTTAATCAAAAATAAATCTGATTTACTCCACCTTATCAATAAACATCACCCTATCGTTATAGCAATTTCTGAAACCTGGTTAAAGCCATCAACCCACTTTAAGATTTCAGGATATGTTAGCTTCAGAGATGACCGAGCTGATGGATATGGGGGTTGCGCCCTGTTCATCAACAAAAAAATTCCATTTTCTTCCCTCACTCTTCCTGCCCGAGTTGATGGTATAAATGTTGTTGCCGTTATGGCAGACAATATAACATTTGTTTCGGTATATGTATCGTCTCCTACGCTCTCAACCACTCGATTTATTAAATCTATTTTTCAATCCATCCGCAAGCCTTATGTGGTTTTAGGCGATTTTAATTCTCATCACTCCGTGTGGGGGTCTGCAAATTGTGACCACCAAGGCAATAAATTGATTGAACTACTAGATGAATACAACATATGCCTTCTGAATGATGGTTCACCCACAAGACGGACTCCCCCGAATCAGAATCCGAGTGCAGTGGATCTGACTCTTTGCACTCCAGATCTGGCTGCCCGTCTTTCATGGAAAATATCCAAATTTTCTCACGGCAGCGATCATTTTCCCATTATTATAAATATTCCTTGTCAGGCCCCTCCTTCCATAAATAAATCCCCTCTTCTTAAATATCGCTTGAATGAAGCTGATTGGGTGACGTTCAGTCTGAAAGTAGAAGAGGAGATGTCTAGTCTGCCGATCGTTACCTTAGACAATGTTTTACATTGTTACTCCAAATTTACATCATTATTGATAAGCACAGCAGATCAAATTATTCCGCTCAAAAATACATCAAAAAATCATCGCCTTTCTCCTCCATGGTGGGATTCCGAATGTACCAAATCTGTTCGTGACCGTTCCTATGCCGAAACTTTATATGAAGAGTTTATGACTGATGAAAACTTTTTAAATTTACGCAAAATTCAAGCAGTTACTAAATGTACTCTTAAAAATAAAAAACGTAATGGATGGCAAAATTTTTGCCTTTCTCTCTCACCTAACACTTCATCTTCATTAGTTTGGCGCAATATTAAAAGGTACCGTTCTGTTTTCACGGAAGACAGTGCTTCAATACCTTCATCGGCTTCATGGAAAGACTCATTCCTAAATAAGCTAGCCCCCCCATCCGCCCCTACAGAAGATGAACTCCCGTCCCTTTATTCATTTGTTGGAGGTTGTACTCCCATGGAGGTTCCATTTTCATTAAAAGAACTCAAAATTGTTTTGAATCATGTTAAGGATTCTTCCCCAGGGCTGGATGGGATTCCTTATTCTTTTCTGGTTAAATCGAGAGATACAACCCTTGAATACTTTTTACAAATCATTAATTTCTTCTTTGACTATGGGGTAATTCCTGACTCCTGGAAAACTCAAATAATCATTCCAATCCTGAAATCTAGTAAAGACCCCAATGATGGTTCCTCTTACCGTCCGATTGCTCTGTCTTCTACCTTATGCAAAATTACAGAACATTTAATCAAAAACCGTTTAGAATGGTTCGTGGAACACAGAGAACTTCTTGCTAAAACACAATATGGATTTAGGAAAAGCAGAAGTACAATGGATAGTTTGGGGATTTTCACTACCGATATTCGACTTTCTTTTTCTCGGGACGAGTCTGTTGTGGCTGCATTCCTAGACATATCTGCAGCTTACGATAATGTCCTCCTACCAAAGCTCAAACAAAAAATGCTAAATCTACATATACCAGAAAAAATTGTTGCATATATTTTTAATATATTATCTCAAAGAACAATAATGTTAAGAGTAGAGGAACAATCAAACGACTCTAGAATAATCTGGAAAGGTTTACCACAAGGCTCTGTTCTCAGTCCTTTACTTTATAATATTTACACCCATGATCTTGACAGATCAATAAACTCCTTTTCACGTGTCCTGCAATATGCGGATGATTTACTAATATACTCACCCCATAAATCTATTCCTAAAGGAGCTGAACAAATTGAATACTCGCTAAGATCTTTGAACACATGGTTAACTGAACATGGGTTGGAACTGTCAGCCCAAAAGAGCTCTATAGTAGTATTCAGTAGAAAAAGAATTGTACCCCCTATCACTATCACATACAACAATACAATTATTCCATTACATATTCAAACTAAATTCCTTGGCATAATCCTGGATTCAAAAATGACAGGTGTCTCTCATCTAAATTATGTAATAAAAAAATGTGAAAAAAATATTAACATTATACGCACTCTAGCTGGGGTTTGGTGGGGAGCTCATCCATACTACCTCAAGTTATTGTACAATGCAATAATACGAAGTCATTTGGATTACGGTTCCTATATTTTAGAACCCTGCAATAGAACTGCTCTTAATAAGCTTAACATTATCCAAAACAAATGCCTGCGTATTATAACAGGTGCCATGAAATCAAGTCCTATAAATGCTCTGCAAGTAGAATGCGTTGAACCTCCTCTTTATTTTCGCCGTCAGTTCTTGGCTGATCGTTTCTTGTTCAGGGCAAGCTATTTCTTACATCATCCAATAATTCCGAAACTAAATTTACTATCCCGATTTTCTCATACTGCGAAATATTGGGAAAAAAAGGCTCCCACCAGACTTGTAAAAAGTTATCGTAAGTTCAATAATGTCAAGGCTCCAGTATTCCGTTCTAACTCCTTACCAATGTTTTCATACCCTTTTCAAGTAGTTACGAGCAATGTAGAAGTAATTCCTTTTTTTGGCATTGAAAAAGAGTCTCCAAATGCTAATGAAGTCTTTCATTCCATCCTATCTGAAAACTGGGAAGGGTGGGAGTATATTTTTACTGATGCCTCCAAACTCACGGAGGAAGGCAGTGTTGGAGCTGCAGTATTTCATAAGAACAGCAACATCTACCAACTAATTAAATGCCCTCCAGAGTCATCAGTTTTCACTGGTGAATCAACGGCATTACTGGAGGCAGTCAAGTTTTCATTATTATTAAAAAAATCTAATAAATTTATAATATTTTCTGATTCCCGTAGTGCTCTTCAATCTCTCACTCAGAACCCCTTTCATTCTAACACACAAAATCCTATTCCTTTTTCCATTAAAGACATTCTCTACAATAACCCGGACAAACAAATAGTCTTTGCATGGATTCCGTCTCACTCAGGCATCCTGCCCAATCACCGGGTAGATGATCTTGCTAAACAAGCTGTTCTGCGAGGGGATAAAATCCCATATAGAAACTACCCACATGATTTAATTGCTCTCCCAAAAAAATCTCTTACTGAAAATTGGACCAAATTGTGGGCTAACTCTAGTAGATTTAAGGGTTCAAATTACGCCAAGATCCAGCCTAACATCCCTGCTAAGCCTTGGTTTCATCGTATCAAAATTAATAAATCTTCAACTTCTATTATTTGCCGCCTTAGAATAGGCCACTGCTGTTCCCCTGTTCATTTGGCTAGACTTCATATTAAAGACTCATCAGTGTGCGAATGTGGCCTTGATGACGGGAATTTGGAACATATATTTTTCTGTTGTCCTCTTATTAATAAAACTGCTCCTTTATACGATTACCTTCCTCTACTCCAAATTCCTCTTCCTACCAATATTAATTGCTTGCTCTCTTCATCTAACTTTAAAATTCTAAAGTTACTTGCTTCATTTATCAGTGCAAATGATCTTAAATTATGATTTTCTTTTATGTTTCGTTGGCAACTAATTTCAGAACCTTTTACACTATTTGTATATAGCTATGAACTTTGACATTGGCGAAATGTGTTAGATGCACGAAAGCCATTAAAAGGGACCCAAAAGTAGGACCCTAAAAAGAAGAAGAAGAAGATGATATAGATTATTGTGTTGCAATAATCAATTGCAGTTTATTCGTTATTGTGAGGGAAGGATTAAGAATATAACCTCTCTATTTTTCGCTCTTTTTCTGAACACCATGACGGAGACTGCATGCTACATCCTCGACAACGGTGCTTGCACTGTAAAAGTCGGCTATTCTTCACAAAAGCCTCGGCTTGTTCCGAACTGCATCATGAAAGCGAAATCTGAACGCCGGCGACCCTTTATAGGAGATCAGGTATTCTCAAACCCTTTTTAATAAATCATATTGGTACTCTGTATCCTTTGTAGATGCTTCTTGGATGGATAGGATAAAAGATTGACGTTTTAGGAGGTCGGCGTAGAATTATTTTCTTACAGAAACCTTTCCTTCATTTTAAAATAAATAAAATTTTCATACTACTCACATTCTTCAACTCCAACAGCTGTATTAAGAGTGGGACGGACTAACTTTAATTCGCCAGACTAAACCGGTTTTTGTATGGTTGGTCCGGTGCTAATCTCGTACTAAGTTTTGACAGGTCCTCTCTGAATACGACTGCAATTGTTTAATTGTTGCAAGCATAAACCTGCATTGTAATGTAATTTTTTCATGTTTTGCTTTGATATACTATAATTCGTCGCACCCGGCACAACCAGGCGTATCTCATTTTTATTAAATTTGCAGTAGAGTTGAAAAAGTGATAGTTTCTCTGTTTTCTTTCATATTTTACTGAATATACTGCAAATGATGCTGAAAAAAATAACCTGGTAAGAACCTTTCTAAGAGTTTAAACATAAATAATAGAGCACATAAATTAATATATGTATTCTATATATTTATATAAAATCTATAATTGTGAGATACGCCTGTATGTCCCGAGTGCGACGAAATATACATGTTTAGTACATATTTTATGCTATGTAGAAAAAGTGAGATTAACTTTTATTAATGGCTGCGAAACCGACATGGTCCGTTAGCGATGCATCTGCTAAAAATAAACCTTGTTTATTATTTGTAGACCACCTTGAACAATTATGAATATTTTCCGCAAAATCTTTTATGGTGCAATCGCACCAAGCGATTGGGTATTAGGTATGTAAGATGGTTTTTTTTCCATATTTAGGAATTGGAGTACCAATGGGCCCAAATCATCCGAAGCAAACCTCTTGAAACGTCTTACACCAGCCGTTTTAGCGATCCAATTATATAATACATCTTTCAATAGCAACAAGATATCTCAGTATATATAATAATATATTAAGGAGGCCCTCTCGCCGCCCATGGAGACCGTTTTTTATATAATTTTGATGTATATGTAAAATATGTAAATATAATAATAATGTATGTAAAAGTCAATATATGCAGTACAAACTTAAAGAAAATTGTAGTCGCAATTATGAAACAACTAGTATTAAATTAGGTATGACAGAATGCGTAACATTTTTGGGAGTAGAAGTTGATGCGAAGTTAAACTGGAAAAGTCAAATTGATAAAATATCTAAAAAACTTGCAAGTGCTTATTATGCCTTGAAAACGTTTAAAAGAACTTCAACAATAAAAACTATGAAACTTGTTTATTTCGCATACGTTGAAGCTATTCTAAGATATGGCCTTGAGGTATGGGGTACATGTACTGAAGTAAATAAAAAATTAAGATTGCAGAAAAAGGCTGTTCGAATTATTATGGGATCAAAATGGAATGATACTTGCAGGCCTCTTTTTAAGCAAATGGAAATACTGACTGTAATAAATGTATATATTTATATCATTAGCCTAGGAGGCATACGAAAAGATTAATTATTATAAAAAGCAGGGCACTCAACAAGATCGATATGGACTAAGAGACAGAAGAAAATTTACATTGCCACAAACCAGATTGTCATTGAGGAAAAAGGACAATGAGTATATGTCCATACTAATCTTTAATGCACTACCAAACTACGTAAAGGAATCTTATTCAAAAAATTATTTTAAAAAGAAACTAAGGAAATTCTTAATTGATCGGCCATTTTATACAACTGATGAATTTTTTTTAGAATGTAAAAATAATAATAAAAAATCAAAATAATATTTTTTTTTGTGTAATGAGGGTTAATGTGTGTATTGAAAAGAAGAAAATGTTTGTATTGTATTTAATTTAATTTTATTTTAATATTAATTTAATATGTAATAATTTATTGTAACTGTAATGAGATCGTCATACCTTTGTGATATGGTGTTACCGACGAATTTGAAATAAATAAATAAATATCCCCAAACACAGTCACAACAGGCAGGCTTAATACCGAAGGGCATTCTCGACCTACCGAGCTTTGGGATGGGGCAGACAGAAAGAATTTGGAGCATTCAAAAGACGTTTGATGATGTCATGTGACAAAAGCACAATAAACAATAAACTATTGTTTCCATTAGAAATGAAAACTTTTAATTTGTATCATCTCAAATTCCAGGTAGAAGATTGCAGAGACGTAGCCGGCCTGTTCTACATACTACCATTCCAAAAAGGCTTCCTCATCAACTGGGACGTACAGAAGTCGGTTTGGGACTATACATTTAGCAAAGAATGCTGTCCCGTAAATTTCAACGAGACTCCGCTAATCGTCACCGAGCCACTGTTCAACTTCACCTCGATACAGGAGGCCATGACGGAGATATTTTTCGAAGAATACGAATGCCAGTCGCTGCTGCGAATAAACGCGACAGACTTGTGCGATTACAAGCACAGGAAGACGAACAATAATCCGCTGTGCTCCGTGGTTGTAGATTCGGGTTACAGCTTCACATACGTCGTGCCGTATATAAAAGGGAAGAAGTACCGGCCAGGTAAATATATTGTTATTATTATTTGGTTTATAACACTAGCAGCTATAAGCTGATGCGTCCATATCAGGTTTTTGAATTGCTGAGTGCACTAGTTTTTTAGGGTTCCGTACCCAAAGGGTGAAAACGGAACCCTATTACTAAGCCTCCGCTGTCCGTCCGTCCGTCTGTCACAGGGCTGTATCTCATGAACCGTAATAGGTAGGCAGCTGAAATTTTCACAGAGTGCGTATTTATTTTGCCGCTAATTAAATGGGGTCCCAATACAAAGAACATGTTTTTTTGTGTTAAATCTTGTACGTTGGTACGAAAGCCTTCGTGTGCGAGTCCACCTCGCACTTGGCCGGTTTTTTTTATTAATTGTTTTTATTGTTTTTGTAGATGATTCCAACCCGACCGTAAAAAAATGGAATCGGGTGGAACAGCTAAGAGAAACGCTCCAGCCCGAACGCCAAAACGAAAAAAGTGCAGAGATGAACTTTTCATTCAAATCTCCGTAGACAAAAGCATAAAACCAAGCAATTTCTATCCATGTAAATTCATTATAAAATCACTTCCAACTCGAAATAACGTAGTTGTAGGTGAGTTGATGTGTTACGTTTCAGTGACAATTGATAGTTCTTGCTCCGGTTCCGCGTTCCACCTCGGAGAGGTGGAGGAAAAAGGTGTGATTCCGAACCGTTCTATGGTCAGGGAAAACAGCCGAGGTAGGTACACTGTCATTCTGAAGCCTTATTCTGCTAATTGATAACTGCGCGCGTTATGTTTGTGTTTTCTCAAAACCGCATGTTTCGCGCGAAATGGTATTCTACTAGCGCAGTTTGCAAAACGCATGCGTTGTGTTTGTGTTTTGTTCGCAAACTCGTCAAGCTCTTGTTCTCGTGGGCCGTGTGTTTTGCCGAAAACTTGCGGTTTTGAGAATTCTATTTGTCAAATTCGGAGCATCGCATCGCCGAACTTCGAATATCACTTTTCTACCTTACGTTGGCATTTCGCTGTCTCTTTCTTTTAGTATGTCATATTTGAGTGAGAAAATAACTGTCAAAATCGTGACAGGTTATTTTACCCTGTAGGCGGCGCGCAAGACAAACCACTCCATAGACAATAACAAAACGCGTGTGTGAATTAGCTGAATACCGATTTTTGGAAACCGCACTCGAAACTTAGCGTGTTATGTTTGACGGAAACATAACTAATACGGAATGGTTTGAAATTGGACAAATAGCAGAATCGGGCTTCTGTTAGCAAAAACGCAAAGAACTCCAGAAGGAGCATGAAATACTCCTTGCACCGAATGTGACGGAGCACTTTGCCCGTACACAGCCAGTGGTATTAGCTACCCCTACCTAAATTGTCCTTACCAGACGAAGATCACAACGTCCCACAGGCATTCGGCGAATCGACGTGGGCGGCAAGCTGCTGACGAACCACCTGAAGGAGGTGATCTCGTACCGGCAGCTCAACGTGATGGAGGAGACGTACGTCGTCAACCAGGCCAAGGAGGACTCGTGCTACGTGTCGCAGGACTTCATGGCCGACATGGAGGTGGCGAGGAAGCGAGGTGACGATGATTAGATTACTATTCTGTCCTCCTTATTAAAATGGCGGTAACTAAGTTTGGACCTCATATGTAGTTACCGCCTTTTGAATGAGGGCAGTATTGTAAATATACTTTTTCGTACTAATAATAATAATAAAATATTTATTGCAGTCAAAGTCCATATTTTAACAAACTATTAAACTATAACAAACAATTTATAAAAACTGTCAAAGAAAAAATAAAACACACAAACACATTTAAATTCATTTCACATCATTTGAATATAGCGATGGACACCAGACCAATACTCAAATATTTTTCCGAGTCCACCTTGCTGGAGTAAAATGAATACTTCGTTTTTACACTGGTAACAGTTATACGAACCCATTTCTCATTTCTCGTCCCACGACTACTGGGTACGGCATCGAGTGACGTAACGATACCCTATACCGGGACGCTATTTTGAGGGCTGTCAGGATGAATCAGACCCATTGTGAACGCGCTTTCGGTAACGGTAGTTCAAGTTGGACCACGACCTAGATGTAGCATTCGCGTGGCGCGGGGACTGGCCTAGCGTACCAGAGGTCTGGGTTCAATTCCGACATGCACCACTTTCTTTCTCTTTACGAGTTCCAATAAGTGCATTTCGTCACGAATGCGAGCTGCTCCATTGATCGGAATCCATGTAAAACTGTAGGTCCCCTTCCCCTACTTGGTGGTAGGGTTTAAGCCTGCCCGGGTTTGTACCATCCCATTGGACGAAAGATGGTCAAAGCGGCAATGAAAAATTGTCCGTGTTTTCCATCCAATTCAATGTAGCCGTGCTCATAAAGGGAAGGTCCTGGCATGGCACCTACTTCCTTCGGGAATGCGGTGTATTGGGCTAATATCATAACGGTAGTTGTGTGGTATTAGCCATACATGCCAGGTCGCATAAAAAAAAAGAAGAAGCAGTCATATTAATAGCAACATTTATTTGTTTCAGGTGCAGACAACACAATAGTAAAAGACTACGTTCTGCCGGACTACACGACGATACGGCGCGGCTACCTCCGCGACGTGGTGCCCAGCGGCGAGGAGCTCCCGCAGCAGACGCTGCGTCTCAACAACGAGCGCTTCGCCATCCCAGAGATACTCTTCCACCCGTCCGACGTCGGCGTCCACCAGATGGGCGTCGCCGAGGCCATCGTGGACGCGGTGAACGCGTGCCCCGAGGAGACGAGGCCGCACCTGCTCGCCAACGTCGTCCTGTGCGGCGGCAACGCGCGCTTCCCGGGGTACCGCGACCGCGTCTTCAGCGAGGTCCGAGCGTTCGCGCTCGATCACATGGACGTGAACGTCACTGTGCCGGCCGACCCGGTCACGTATCCGTGGGAGGGCGGCGCCCGGCTCTTCAGGGACCCGGACTTCTACTCGTTTTGCATGACCAAGGAGGAGTACGAGGAGGAGGGGAAGGCGTTGACGTACGAGCGCTTCGACATATAACGGCGGAAGCGAGCAAGAAACTCCGACTGAAGTGTCTTGTTCGTTAAAAGTTTAGCGATAAGCGAACATTTAATCCCCGATTGCACGAAGAGACGGCCGAGTTAATCGATGTTCAACCACGTCACTTTTAGTGAACCGAATGGAGTTCCTTCCATACTGTTCATGCAAAGTGACGCGATTAATGGTATGTTTACATTGATTTTGATTTTTTGTAAGGCTGAACTGTACAACCGGTTAAGGATGTTCCGACCCATACAATATTTTTTTACACAGAACGCAAAAAGTATTGCACTTTAACCTTTGGAGCGCGAACGACGCAGCATTGGCGTCCTGTATCGCGCTCCCGAATCGAATAAAAATCTATATCTAAGACACTTGTCAAGGTATCTTCAAAATAATAACTGTTCCATGTAGCTAGATAGTGCCTCCATTTATTTACGTTACTTTTGTAGTAGTTTGGTTCAAATATAAAATAATAAAAATCATATAACATTGACTTTAGAATTTTTTGAAATATTTTGTGATGTTACTCGAGGTTTAGGGTAAAAAAGATAAAGTTATGAAACAAATTTGTTTTTTATTTCGTAGTTTATGATAGCTGCTATAACATTGTGTCAAAAACTAATGACCCCGCCATACAAAAAAAAATTATAATTTGGTTCCAAACATCGCGAACAAAAGCGACACTTATTGTTTTTCAAAATAATATTTTAGAATTTATTATAAATTATTTACGATATTATCTCAGTTGGATTTATTTTTAATTTATTGAATAATGATGGAAGAATATTTACATACATTTTTTGTAAAGAAAAAGTTTACATAACATTTTCAGTAAAGGAAAAACACGAAAAATCTCTCTACATTACTAACAGTCTAATTAGAATCTAATCTAATTAGAATCGAGTTAGATTTTATATCATCATAAACTGTTATAAATACACAATTTTTTTGTGTAAGATTTTTTTTTTTTTTTTTTTTTTTTTTCTCTGTGTATTTATCATGCAATCAGTCTCTAGACTATGAGCAGATGTGTTGCGTGTGGTTTTGTCGTGTAGAGTTAGTTCCCCATTGGGAGCTTCTCATGCTTCGGGGACGTTGTTTACGCCATCTAGGTCCAGTATGTTACGCCTCTTCAAGCGTCGTAAGCAGTCGGGGACAGTAAGCTGCACTGCCAGCTGGTTTGGATGCTTCATAAGTCGCTTCTTGTATTTTGCAGCAACTGTTTTTATTTCTTCCTTTATTGTCTTGATTTGAAGATAGTAATGGACCTCACAGTTTCTTATGAACCATGGGGTATTTGCTAGCTGTTTCAGTATTGAGTCTTCAGCTCGTTGCATAATTTTGACGTTGGAGTCACAGGCAGAACCCCATAGCTGCATGCCATAGGTCCAGATAGGTTTGAGTACTGTCTTATAAATAAGGAGCTTGTTGTCAATCGACAGCTTACTATTCCTGTCTAGCAACCAATACAGTCCCCGGTACCTGATGTTGAGTTCATCTCTCTTAGTTTGGATATGTTTTTTCCATGTTAGCCTGCGGTCCAGATGCATCCCTAGGTATTTAACCGAGTTGGTTTGCGGAAGTGTTTGATCACCTAACTTCACAGGTGGGCAATCTCCTCTTTTCAGTGTAAAGGTAACATGGACAGACTTTGAGGCACTTGCCTTGATTCTCCATTTCTTCAGCCATAGTTGGATACTTGATAGACTTCTTTGCAGAGACTCTGAGGCGGCTGCAGGGTTTTTGCTAGATGCAAGTATTGCAGTGTCATCGGCGAAGGTAGCCATGGTCACCCCTGGGATCTGCGGCAAGTCCGCGGTGAATATCGTGTACAAGACTGGGCCCAAAACGGAGCCCTGGGGTACCCCTGCATGTATTGTATAGAATGGAGATGTAGCATCGCCTTCTCGAACTTGAAATATTCTTTCCATTAAGTAGGAGTTTAGGATGCTATAGAATGAGTGCGGTAGAAGTGATTTTATTTTAAATAGCAATCCTTTGTGCCATACTTTGTCGAATGCCTGCTGTATGTCCAGGAAGGCGGAGGAGCAATATTCTCTGTGTTCAAATGATGTCCTAATAGCTTTGCACACTCTATGTATCTGTTCGATCGTGGCATGTTCCCGTCGAAAGCCAAACTGGTGATCTGGTATAATGGATAGTTCCGAGAGAGCACTTAACAGCCTTTTCAGCAGGATCTTCTCGAATAGTTTCGATAAGATCGGCAACAGACTGATTGGTCTGTAAGAGGTAAGCTCCTGGCTGGGTTTTCCTGGTTTCTGTACCATTATAATTTGTGACACTTTCCACAGGGCTGGGAAGCATCCTGTTCTGAGCATGCCGTTAAAAAGGGATGTTATAAATACTAAGGCTTTTCGAGGGAGTTCTTTTAGTACCTTTTTGTCGATCAGATCGAAGCCTGGAGCCTTTTTGTTTACTAGGTTATTAATTGTTCTAATTAGTTCTTGTGGAGTTGTGGGCTTTATGGGAACATCTAGCTGAAAGTCTTGGTTGATAACTTCATCAATATCTGATTCATCTACGTCAATTTCTGGTTCATTTGGGATAAAAATCTTTGCTAGGTGATTTGCAAAGATGTTCGCTTTATCCTGATGTGTTCTAGCCCATTTTCCTTCCTGAGTCATTATTGGAGGTTTGGGTATGACAGGTCGAGTTGTGTTTTTGCATGCCTTCCACAAGGAGTAGTTAGTGTCTTTTGAGGCGGTTAGTGATTCTACGTAGGCTGCGGTTGCTTCGTTTTCAGCCAGCTGGATCATTTCCTTTAGCTCGCGTATAGCTTTGTTGAACGCCCGTTTGTCTTCTTGATGCCTGCTATTTTGCCAGACTCTTCGTAGTCGTCGCTTTTCGAGAATTTTCGCTCTGATGTTTTCGGGCACCACATTATGTCTTGATTGGAAGTCTTGTATTTCAGGTGTACATCTCCAGCAGCTCTCTTGGATTATTGTCGTGAGTTCTTTAACTGCTAATTCAATGTCATTATTTGTTTTTAAAGCTATTTTAAGCTGTAGATTTTCTTGCACTAGTTCTCGAAATGATTCCCAATCTGTGTATTTGTTGTATAGGGTCGGCCTTGTTTCATAATGTGTAACTATGGTACTTACAGTCAAGACTACAGGAATATGGTTGGTTGAGCTATCAAGAGAGCCCTTTATTGAGTGGAAGAGACGGGATAGACCCTTAGTGATGAAGAAGTCTAGCACATCCGGTAGCCTCTTGCGATCAGTTGGCCAATGTGTTGGTTCAGACGTTGATAAAGGCTTAAGAAAATGACTGTCCATACATTTTTTGAGTTCTCTGCCCCTTGTTGTTATTAATCTGGATCCCCAATGAGTATGTTTAGCGTTCCAGTCGCCGCCAGCTAAGATAATGTAAGATAATGTTATAATATGTAATCAAAAACATTTTATTTTGAACATTCAAATTGGGCTATAAAAGGGCACTCATCGTGGGCGCGCGCGTTCTATCTATATAGGTAGGCACTTACTCAGCTTGACGAGCGACGAGCGGTCGAATCTTGTTGCTGGAGTAGAAGCAGGCTTCCGTGACACGAAGCATTGGTGACATGGTCTTTGAAATAAAACACGTAAATATAAGTTTATAGAAACATAGCAGCACAAGTATATTTTTTAACATTTTGTAAAAGTGAAACCTAAAATGAATAGAAATTCGAATTAGCGACGGATGGTCAAAAAAAAACACCTAATGATTATATCTAAAGTAGAGTTTGTGCGTTGTCTGTCCGTCCGTCTGTCAGACACCTCCTCCTATTATTGAAGTTACAAAATTTACAATGTATGACGAAAACAAGTTTTGACATGACAGGTAGGTAGATCAGGTCGGGCCATCTAGTTTGAGGGGTCGCATGATGAGTCTAAGACCAGAGTTTCCCAAGATATGACGAAAATATTTTTTTTAAGTTGTTTGACATGCTTGGCAAGTGCTCCCGTGCATGTCGCAAGTATATTTTAGGCATCTTTCGTGTCCACACACCACCCGTTAGCATGAGAACAGGTGCGACATGCACGGCAGAATTCGCCGAAATGTAATACAGCTGCACGGCAATTGACCCAGTGTGACTAGTAACCAAAAACACGGCCACCGGCCGGACTCGCACACGAAGGGTTCCGTACCATCGTAAAAGATTTAACATAACAAAATCACGTTTTTTGTATGGGAGCCCCCTTTAATTTAAATTATTTTTCAATTTTACCTATTTGTTGTTATAGCGGCAAAATAAATACACACTCTGTGAAAATTTCAGCTGTCTATCTGTTACGGTTACTGAGATACAGCCATGTGACAGACGGATGGACAGACGGACGGACGGACGGACGGATGGACAGACGGACGGACGGACGGACGGACAGCGGAGGATTAGTAATAGGGTTCCGTTTCACCCTTTGGGTACGGAACCCTAACAAGAATACTATGTAACAGAAACAAATAGTACATATTTTTAATTCTATTCTATTACCAGATGCGTCTTGCCCTATGGAAATTGGAAATGTATGCATATGATGCAATGGGATTACTTATTAGATATACCAAACGATTTCAAAGCAACAAAATTTGGTATTATAACTCCACGTTCACGAAGTTCCTGAGATCTCGACAAATTACTTGAATCACACTTGACCAACGGCCAGCGGGCGGCCGAGCGGCCGACACCAATACACTCACAATGTTTATACTACAAAATATGATTTTCTAGATTTTCGGTCTTTTTTCCATTTTTATGTAAGAAAACATATCAAGTGTGATAAATCACCGGATTCTACACAAAATTTGCCACAATCCGGACTAATTACATTCAAGCAAACGTAATTTTTTGTGAACAAATTTTGTAAACAAATGTGATAAATCTTTGAAATCTGAACATGCCAAAAAACATTTGATTTTTTTGCTGCCTACAGAAATTGCAAAAACCTATAACCACTGCATTGATAGATAGCTGAATATATTACAATTTCATTGATATAAAAAAAATTACAATACTTACGTAATATTTTCGTCACTCATCCTTTTCAGCCGGCACAGAACCACGCGCGCAAACGTACCTCGGTCGACTGGCCAGCGAGACGAGCCGCGCGGATTAAAAAAAATAATTTTGTTTTACGAAGTTGCAGCTATTGGGTCGCGGTTTAGCCAATCAAAAGCGTCCTACACTCCTCAATCCATTTGAAAAAGCCAATCATAGACCAGTAAATCTATGCCCACACAAACAATCGCCAATCAGCGCAGATAGCGGGAGCGCAGCAGAGGACGCCTATGCGGCGTCGTTCGCGCTTTACGGGTTAAGGCACGAATTCGTCAAAAATATTAAGTATAGCCATAGTAGTTGCAGCGAAAACATATTCACAATTTCAGGTTTAATGGTTTCGTTGTAATTGACTATTAGAAGTTTTACACGGTTAGATGGCGCTGTTAAGTAAAAATCGTATTTAAATAAATTGTAACAAAACCAATAATCCTGAAATTGTGAAATGGTTTTCGCTGCAAGTAATATGACTATATTTAACTTTTATTATTAATTCGTGGCTTAAAGTGCAATACTTTTTGCAAACAACTTTATATGGGTCGGAACAGCCTTAATCACATTCCGATACCAACTACAAAAAAAACTACAAACTCAGGCGAATATCGGCGTGCACAACCCAGAAATGACGTCACAACCTAATATATACTATATCCACTCGATTCTCCGCAGGCAAATATAATTATGGCGCTAGCTGAGTTTTTTTTGTATATTCGAAAAATACCCTATATTTTAGTGAAACACCGCATACTTGACTGTGTATGGTAAGCATTGTAATTAAAAACGTGTTGACTGGCAACTTAGTATTAACGACAACCAGAGATTTTGCACTCCAAATTGTCTTTTGACAGCTACCTGTGGTTAAATTTGATATTAATTTTGTTACTAACCGTTAATGTTGTGCACTCCACGCTTACTAATCTTAAGACTAAGCTCCGGTTGCACGAAGAGATGGCCGAGTTAATCAATGTTAGTGATCCGCATAGAGTTCCTTCCATACTGTCCACACAAAGTGACGTGTTTGATCATACTTTGACGTTGATTTTGATGTTTTGTCCTTTCATGCACTCGGCCCTAAATCTCATAAATAAAACATTTTGATAAAATTTAGTAGTTTTATTAGTATCAAGCTAATTAATAAAATAATCGTATTTCTCCATTCCACCGCACTGCGGAACCTAATTCTAGCACTGAGACGTTCAATTATGCAGAAAATACATTTTGAACCACCCTGTATTCTCATACTACAGTAAGATGATAAGTGGAAATGCAAAATAAATAACAAGAAATGCAAATTAATTATTCCCTTATAAGGTGTGTTTAGCTGAAATCCTTTCAGCAAAGCTTGTGCTATATCCATGCCAAGCCATACTGGATCTAATAATAGAATACAAAAGATCGAATGTAAACATAAATGCATATACACAGTGTAAACAACCGCCAGTACTTTTTTTATCACCTACATATTCAGAGATAACCTGTCAAAACTTAGCACGAGATGAGCACCGGACTAACTATACAAACTGGTTCAGTCCAGCGGTTTAAAATTAGTCCCACACACTCTGAATATGGCTGTTAGTCTATAAATGAATTATTCTATTATGTTTTTCTCTTCTGCAGCATGGCAATTTGTGTTTCACACAATGAGCCACTTTTGTGTGTTTGTACTAAGGAGGCTCCAGTAAGTGATTCATCTATAGAAAAAACGTATGTTTTTGTTTTTTGATACGTTCATTTATTTCATTAATATAAGCCTCTAAAAATTTGTATACAAATACAAAAAGGCTTATTTCATGGATATAAGTTAATTAAAAAAAAAACCAAAAACGTGCAGACGTAGCTATCAGTTGATTTATTTAATTAGCAAAATTTCTGAAAAACATCTCTTCATTTGACCGAGGAAACAGTCTGAGCTATTGTATGGAACTTGATCACCTAATTATCCTCTTAACATCATTAGTGAGCACGCTCGATGATTTCAAAAGTACTGTCGGTCGTCTACATCCTGCATTCGTTCCTATTGATCTCAAAACGGATGGTACGGATGGATCACAATATTGGTACGTGCATGTATGACAATGAGAATCAATCGATACACGAATATTATTCTGAATTTGAGCACAGACGAAGGACATACACAGTACTTCTCTATGATTGGAGGCACAGAATTTCTTGTGACATAAACGTGAGCGTTGGTGAAAGATGTTAGTTCGGCGTATCCGCGTGCCGATTCGCGTAACGCGAGCGAGCGTGTTTAGTATCCCATGGAGTCGGCGGGCGAGCGGACATCGTCGATCTTCAGTATCATCTTGACGAGTTGCGTGGCGAGCGCGATCTGCTGCTTCTTCGAGTGCAGCGATTCGATTACGTTCGTGGCCTTCATGTCATTGGTACCTGTAAAAGTCATAAAAAATTACAACACTTCCTATAACACGACTGCATACAGTACCAAATGTCAGACTGTAATCTCGTGCGCAGGGGGGGGGGGGGGGGTTAAAAGGACGATGCCAAACATTAATACGATAAAATCAATTTTCCCACACAATCGCAAACAATTATATTCACCTTTAGCCATGCAGTCCATGCCGAGCGCCGGGTTTGTCTCTGCGACTTGCCGCGCCTTCACATCGGAGAGCGCGTCGATCGGAGAGAGCCCGCTGCACCAATACATACACACTTTAGTAATGTTATATACTATTGAACAATGAGTTGGAAGGAGTTGAATAAGGTCTGATTTTGTAATTATATTAAAAAAATACCGGCCAAGTGCGAGTCAGACTCGTACACCAAGGGTTCCGTACCATAATACAAGATTTAACACAAAAAAAATCTGGTTTTTTTATGTGGGCCGCCTTTCATTTTTATTGTATTTAAATGTTACCTATTTGTCGTTATAGCGGCAAAATAAATACATACTCTCTGAAAAATTCAGCTGTCTACCTATTACGGTTCATGAGATACAGCCCTGTGACAGACAGACGGACGGACGGACAGCGGAGGCTTAGTAATGGGTTCCTTTGACACCCTTTGGGTACGGGAACCCTAAAAATATCAATTTCATTTGAATAGGTTGTTTTGTTTGTTTGGGGGTTGGTTAGTATCATAAATTAATTCGATTCGTGAAATTTACAGTGGCAATAATCAGGAGAAAAAAAGGGTTCCTCCATACAAAACTGCTTCAGAAAGTTGGACTGTGTTTGAAATTTGTTTATTTCATAATATAAATTCAAATATTTTTCATTAAGTTCTCCATCTCAGTAACCCCCTTAAGGTGGCCCAACCGTTAAACTCCCCATACAAACGGGGAAAGAAGATCACGCCAATATTTCTTATCAGAGATCCCAAATTTTGTGGACATGTTGCATCTTCCTCATCACGGAGCCTGTCTTTTTCTTTGAAACAGAGAAGGTCCCAGAGCGCAACAGCATGGTTTTATACAGTGCCCGCGAATGAGTTAGTCCCGCCGGGTTGGGCCACCTTAAGAACAGCCCGCAAGCTATGTTCCAATTTAGTAGATATTTGATATCTATTATATCAGACAACAAATATCTGTGTCTGCATGCTATATTTTACACACGCTGTGAAAATTTCAGCTGTCTTCATACAGCCCTGTGACAGACAGACGGACGGACGGATGGACAGCGGAGGCTTAGTAATAGGGCTCCGTTTGGCACCCGTTGGGTACGGAACCCTAAAAACACTAAGTCCAAAACCCATACTGTCCAAAACACATATGAATACGGATATTTTCAATTACATTAGGTTAGGTTAGGTTACATTATATGCATTGTATAATTCCTACATACATACTTTTGGATGTTCTGGGTTTTAGACCTTGCTTTTTGGACTTTACGAAGGCGACCCGATAAAAGTAGTGAAAGCCATCCATGAATCACCTGTTCTCGGCGAGCGCAATCGGTATCGCCTCGAGCGCGTCGGCGAACGCGCGGAACGGATACTGCTCCAGCGACGAGAGCTTGTCGGCGGCGCGCGCCACCGCAAGCGAGCATGAGATCTCGGCGGCGCCGCCCCCGTACACCACGCGCGAGTCCTGGTGGCGATACCATAGTGAGCGTCTTAAATCTGTAGGAGACTGAGATAAATAGTCGTAACCGAACCTAAGACCAGAAAAGTAGTACTTTGTGACGTCACGTTGAATTACTTTGACATTTCGTCCACACAAAATTTGTCAAAGTGACGTCATAAAGTACTACTTTTCGTAAATCTTAGGCTGAGATAAATAGTCGTAACAGAAACTAAGACTAACGAAAAGTAGTACTTTGTGACGTCACGTTGAATTACTTTGACATTTCGTCCACACAAAATTTGTCAAAGTGACGTCACAAAGTACTACTTTTCGTTAGTCTTAGGCTGAGCTAAATAGTCGTAACAGAAACTAAGACTAACCAAAAGTAGTACTTTGTGACGTCACTATGCATTACTTTGAGATTTCGTCCATACAAAATGTGTCAAAGTGACGTCACAAAGTACTTCTTTTCGTTAGTCCTAGTTTCTGTTACGACTATTTATCTCAGCCTTAGTTTCTGTTACGACTATTTATCTCAGCCTTAGTTTCTGTTACGACTATTTATCTCAGCCTTAGTTTCTGTTACGACTATTTATCTCAGCCTTAGGGTCTCACATCCACCAAGCATTGATTAACTTAATCCTAACATTGAAGGGCCTTACTTGCCGTCTCGCAATCGATACCAATACAAGATAATCAGCACTTTAATAATTAATGCCCTCAAGTGTCATTTTTGCTACATATGTGGAGAATATGTACTTATAATTGTAGAAGATCTGTATCAGAATTCGTTAAAAATACCTATTTTTTGTAATTTGAGATATTCTTGGGTAAAAATGAGATGTCTTGGGCACCTGATTGTGTTTGTAAATCGTGAGATTTGAATATTTTATTGATTTTGAATTGATTTGATCTTAAATTGAGATTTCAAATTTCATTGAATTTATGTATTTTTTTTTTGTTCATACATATCTGAAACTCAAAAACTTGAGCTGATCAAAAAATTCTAATTTATTTGATATATATATATATATATATATATTCGAACTAAGTATGCCATGTGTAGCCAACAACAACAAAAATTTTACCGGCAACAGATACGTTGTAAACTAGTGTTATCCATAAAACATACTCCACTGCGGCCCCAAAATCATGTACAAATTTTGCTAAAATTCCTACAAACTAGAAACCGTCCCGAGTGCGAGTCGGACTCGCACACGAAGGGTTCCGTACCATCGTACAAGATTTAACACAAAATCACGTTTTTTGCATGGGGCCCCCCCTTATTTTTTATTATTTTAAAATTCTACCTATTTGTTGTTATAGCGGCAAAATAAATACACACTCTGAGAACATTTCAGCTGCCTACCTATTACGGTTCATGAGATACAGCCGTGTCAGACGGACGGACGGACAGCGGAGGCTTATAGTAATAGCGTTCCGTTTTCACCCTTTGGGTACAGAACCCTAAAAAAAATACTCGACTGTGACTCTACGGGTCGTCGCTGCGTAAGTTATGGGTTAGTTACCTGCACGAGCGAGCGGACGATGCAGAGCGCGTCGTGCACGGAGCGCTTCGCCTCCTCCACGATCATGCGGTTGCCGCCGCGCATCAGCAGCGTGACGGCGCGCGAGTTGGAGCACTCCTCTATCACGAGCATCTCCTCTTTGGACGTGCCGAACGCTGCCGTAACACCGAGCATATTAGCGCGTTGAATACGAGGAAGATTTACTTTACATATTGTGGATCCATATTATGTGGACATATAATATACATATAATGGACATATTGAGGATCCATAAATCCATTTATGTGCTACGCGTGGTGGTATCCTTTGAAGATCTCAAAATTACTAAGCAATCATACTAAGCGATCATCACACTAAGACAAATCGTTTTTTATTATTATGTAACAGGATATTACGAACGGCTCGTAGCCTAGTGGCGCAGGGACTGGCCTAGCGTACCAGAGGCCTGTGTTCAATACCGACATGCACCACTGTCTTTCTCTTTCCGAGTTCGATAAGTGCATTTCGTCACGAATCGAGTAGGTCCCCTAGGTAACTAGGTGGTAGGGTTTAGGGCAGGGTAGGGCCCGGGTTGGTACCATCGCTTTGGATTAAAAGATGGTCAAGCGGCAATGAAAAATTGTCCGTGTTTTACATCCAGTTCAATGTAGCCGTGCTCATAAAGGGAAGGTCCTGGCATGGCACCAAATTCCTTCGGGAATGTGGTGTATTGGGCTAATATCATAACGGTGTTTGTGTGTGTTGTCAGGTCGCATAAAAAAAATATGGATGGCTAATGCCAAACTGACCCGTCAGATATTAGCCTAACACACCACATGGGAATTAGGTGCCATGTCAAGACCTTCCTTATATTGCTCGGCTACATTGAACTGTAAGAAAACACAACAATTTTCATTACCGCTTCGACCATCTTTTCATTCAATGCGATGGTACCAAACCCGGTGGGATTAACCCTACCACCTAGTAAGTAAGGAATGGGACCTAGTTTTCCGAACCACGGCCAGCCTCAACGGTTGAAAACGGTCACCCATCAAGAACCTAACCGCGCTCAGAGGTGAGTCCCCAGCTTATCGATTCGCAAGGCGTCGCGCACTGAGCCACTGAGGCCGACAACGGGCCCACAACATAGACATAAGCCCCGCCGAAGCACTCACTGAGTTCGCGGACGAGCCCCGCCGAGCCGAGCTTGTCGGGCGTGAGCTCCTCGAAGCGCGGCACGATCCGGCCGCCGGTGGCGATCGCGATCAGCTCCATCTCGGGCCCGCCCACCCAGCGCACCGCCGGCAGCCCCTCCGACAGCAGCAGGTGGTTCGCCTCGTCGTCGAAGCCCCACTGGCAGATCGCCAGGGTGGCGCCCGCTTCCTGTACCATGCAACCGACATTTTAGTCGTTGGGATCTTTGTTTTACAAATAGATAAATAGTAAGGAGATATGGCATGTAGCGCGCTTACTATGAGACCCGGTGTCTCCAATTTGAAAAGACTAACAACTTAAGGTGGGCCTTCCCGCTCAACTCCCCATACAAACGGAGAAAGAAGATCGTGCACATATTTCTTGTCGGATATCCCAAATTTTGCCCAAAATAGCTTTATTTGATCGAACTAGATGTCTGATGACGGTTGGCACTGTAAAATTGTGTTTGGTTTCTAAGTTATAAGGTCGGATAGTTCGAATTTATCGCGCGTTTTATACAATAACTTTGGAGGAGGATTACTCAATGATAAAGTAAAAACATCTTAAAAAGATTAGTCTAAAATTTTCGTAAATCTTACCAAATCAAACATTATGCACATATTCTTTTTAGGGTTCCGTACCCAAAGGGTGAAAAAGGAAACCTATTACTAAGCCTCCGCTGTCCGTCCGTCCGTCTGTCACAGGGCTGTATCTCATGAACCGTAATAGGTAGGCAGCTGAAATTTTGTTGAAGTAGCAAGCAGCAATGTAAACACTGGTGAAGTCGAAGCCACCGCTCACCTTGACCTGGCGGACCATCTCGGTGAACTTGTCCTGCTCGTACTTGCGCAGCTCGCGGTAGTCGTCGGCGGAGCCCACCGCCAGCTTGTGCTTCGTCTTCGGCTTGGGCGGCTCGAACGGGCACGTCAGGATCGCCAGCTTCACGTCCTGCGTCCAATACCAACTCCCTCACAGTGTGCACGTGCGGCAAACGACAATGCCGGATTATGTATGGAAGGTGGTGCCTTTTTTTTTGCGCGGCCATAAAACAAACATAGTTCTTTTTGTTTAGAATAATGTTACAAAAAAAATATGTTATGACATGTTTCTGCCCAAATGCAGTTCAAATTAAGTTATAAGGGTCAGAAGTTCAAATAAATCAATACGAAAAAAAAAAATATAACTTCTAACCCTTATAACTTCATTCGGACATGTATCATAAACATGTCATAGCAAGTTTTGTTTGTTTCTTAACAATAATAAGTAAGTTTGGTTGAAGGCTAAAAAAACCTTTATAAAAAGGCATCAATTTCAGGCAAGGTCTTTTATCTTCCAGAATGTTCACATACACGTATAGCGAAAAATAAGCAGATATTTGTGCCTGCCATCGTTTGCGTGGAAAGATGGAGCAACAGGCTTCATGCCAAACAACATGGATGTGGCAGTCAGCCTCAGTGGCCCAGTGGCGCGAGACTTCGGCGATCGTTCTCCGAAGTTAAGCAAGGCTGGGTCCGGTCTGGTCTTGGATGGGTGACCATTAGACCGTTGAGAGAGGCTGGCCGTGGTTCCGTAGTGTACTAATGTAGTGTAGTTCCGTAATGTAGCCGTGCAATATAAGGAAGGTCCTGGCATGGCACCTAGTAGTGGTATTAGCCATCCATGTCCAGTCACATAAAAAAAAAAAAAACAAATTCACAAAGCGCATTCGGTTCAAGTAACAGCGGGGGAGAACGCGCAAAGCGAAACTGGGCACCACAGCAATGCCATATGCCGTGGCGGTATCACACCCCCTACAACAAAGCGTGGCCTGTGCCAGTTCCAGTGACATATAGATCAAAAAACAGCGTTGTTTTTAGAACAGTAGAATTTCTCCCAAATTACGACCTGGGGTCCATCAAACGTGGTGTGAAGAAGCACCTGGCCGGCCGGCATGGTTTTCGCAGCCCCCCTGAAGAAACCATGGGCGTCGCCGGGCACCTTTAGGTCCTAGCGTACGCCATACGCAGCGCTTATCATTAAAAAAAAGCTGTTAAGGCGGCCCATCCCGGTCATCTCCCCATACAAAAGGGGAAAGAAGATCACGCCCAAATTTCTTGTCAGAGATCCAAAATTTTGCTCAAAATAGCTTTATTTGATCGAACTAGATGTCTGGTGACCTTTGGCATTGTAAAATTGTGTTTGGTTTCTAAGTTATAAGGTCCGAAAATTCGAATTTTTCGCGCATATTATACAATAACTTTGGAGGTGGATTACGCTATGATAAAGTAAGAACATCTTAAAAAGATTAGTCATCAGACATAGCTTATTTAATCAAGATTTATAATCTATTTGGTTTCTGTTAGATTTTGGACTACAGCGGTCGTGTTTTACTTTTAGCTATAAGTCGGTTTGTAATTAAAATTTTCGTAAATCTTACCAAATCATACACTATGCACATTGTATTTTTTGTGCACATTTAGCATCTTCCTCATCACGAAGCCTGTCTTTTTCTTTGAAACATAGAAGGGCCCAGAGCGCGACAGCACGGTTTTGTACCGTGCCCGCGAATGAGTTAGTCCCGCCGGGTTGGGCCACCTTAATAAGCAACAATAATAGCTAAGCACATTTTCGAACAGCAGCAGAAATGCCAATCTCATCCATGCCCAATAAATCTATTCTTCTTAGAAAATCTGCTAATATTTAAGTAACATTTTAAATTCATTTTACCGTTAAAATATTTGTTAGTTAAAAACCGTTCATGAATCGACCAATATGCCATATGGGATATACCTCCGTCACATAATAATATTTGATACACTCATCAAGACCCTCTAAAAGTATAATTCGTGGTCGCCCAGAGTACTCAGCTCATAAATGTTTGCGCATTCTCCTTTCGAGGCAGTCAGCAGTCAAGCGAAGCACCTACCTTGAGAACTTTCGGCATCTGCGGGTGGCTCATGGTCTTGTCTATGACGACACCCTTCACCAGCATCGAGTCCTCCATGCGACCGCCGACCTTGCCTTCGACCTTGATCAGCTCGAAGTTGACGTCACGCTTCTCCAGATCGGCCACCGACAGCACCGCCTGCGTCACGCCAACGAGTAACATCAGATGAGGCACGGTTACAGCAGGTCGTTGCATCAAAAATTGTACAAAACCGAATCCAGGAGTGGTGCAATTTCTCATGTCCATTCTTATGAAGTACGGAATAATGTTGGTAGCGTGATTGCCAATTGTTAATATATATCACATTCCGCTTAGACGCATCAGCATATGCTGCCTGTCTAAAACTTATAAATAAATAAATAAAAATACTGTTTGCACATTATAAATAAGATCCTTCCTTATTAAAAAGGCAGTCACTTCCTATACAGGGTGTCGTAACGGCCAGTACATTTATTTCGCCAGCATAATACCCATGCTTTTGCGAGACAAAACATTTAAGAAAAAAAATCTAGGTAACTAGATACAGTTACCGATATACAGATTTTTGAAAATAATGTTTTCGTCTAGTGTAATTTGACGCGACATTGTAACCGTGCATATAAGGAAGGTCTTGGCATGGGACCTACATCCCACGTGGCGTGTCAGGCTAATGTCATGACAGTAGGTGTGATATTAGTAGCCATCCATGTCCAAGTACATATAACGTTCCCACATTCTATCAGAACATTAGATTCTTTTTACACTAAATTATTGAATTAGGGTTGAGTGCACGAAAGGACAAAAAATCAAAATCAACGTCAACGTCTGATCAAACACGTCACTTTGTGTGGACAGTATGGAAGGAACTCTATGCGGATCACTAAAAGTGACGTGTTTGAACATTGATTAACTCGGCCGTCTCTTCGTGCAACCGGGGCTTAATAATTTCATTTGTAATAAAGTAGCATACGCCGATATAACACATTATATATTTGAATATAGACTACCTCCCCGCCATAGATCACAGAGGAAGGGATGGATTGCTTACGTCCCCGCCATAGATCACAGAGGAAGGGATGGTTGCTTACGTCCTGCCAGTGTTGAATATGAATAATAAAAGTCCACAGGTGGCGTTGCAATTCACATTTCAGAATACATTTAATAGAATCCAATGAATTATCAAGTTAAAATGTAACATTTCCACCTACCTAGACAAAATTTGGAATCAAGCTTAGTTTAATGACGGTGTAACTACTTCTGGCAGTGACGGAAAGATGGCACTGGTTAGAAATGTCATAGTAACAGCAAAAATAAGCTGTTTCCGGCGAGTTTTGTATGTAGTATGACGTTAGCTATCTATAAATTCCTCTTTAATATATGCACCCGCAGAGCCACCGTCTTGGTTTGACTCAGTTAAAAATTTATTTGAGTGCATGGAAAACAATGGGTATCGGATGAATTCCCTCGTCACGCAGCTTCTCCGCTCGCTCGAGGACAACACTCGCGGGGCGGTACTCACATCGACGGCGATCTCCGCCATCTGCCGGTGGCACTTGACGACGACCTTGCTGCCGAGCGTCGTCATGGCGACGCGCACGAGGTGCTCCCGCGCGTCCCTGCTGACCGGGAACGCCTCGGAGACGGTGTCGAGGTGCGCGAGCGCCACCGCCGAGGCCAGCTCGAAGCCGTCCGCGATGCGGATCGGGTGGATGCCCTTGTCGAGCAGGTTCGACGCTTGCTCGAGGAGAGCACCTGGCGGAGGGAGTGGCATATCACTCAATGGGGAAAATAGCTGCTTTAATTATCACAAGATGACAATTATCGCTGTCAAGAGTCCCTAAAAAATAATGTTGAAAATTGCATTTATTCTATGTCATTGGAATTACTTCATTATTCCGAAAATAAATTGTTCCAGATTATCCTAATCAAAAGAAGTCATGGGAAAGAAAAACATTTCGAAAATTGGATGCAAGTTAACTTATCAAAGAAACTAAAACGTACAGACGTAGCTCTGATGGAACTTGATCGCCTTATTATCGTCTTAAGGATGTTCCGACCCATACAATGTTTTTTTTACACAGAACGCAAAAAGTATTGCACTTTAAGGTGGCCCATCCCGCTCATCTCCCCATACAAAAGGGGAAAGAAGATCACGCCCATATCTCTTATCAGAGATCCAAAATTTTGCTCAAAATAGCTTTATTTGATCGAACTAGATGTCTGATGACCGTTGGCATTGTAAAATTGTATTTGGTTTCTAAGTTATAAGGTCCGAAAGTTCGCATTTTTCGCGCGTTTTATACAATAACTTTGGAGGTGGATTACGCAATGATAAAGTAAGAATATCTTAAAAAGATTAGTCATCAGACATAGCTTATTTAATCAAGATTTATAATCTATTTGGTTTTTGTTCGATTTTTTACTACAGCGGTCGTGGTTTACTTTTAGCTATAAGTCGTTTTGAAATTCAAATTTTCGTCAATCTTACCAAATCATACACTATGCACATTGTCTTTTTTGTGGACATGTTGCATCTTCCTCATCACGGAGCCTGTCTTATTCTTTGAAACAGAGAAGGTCCCAGAGCGCAACAGCACGGTTTTGTACCATGCCCGCGAATGAGTTAGGGCCGCCGGGTTGGGCCACCTTAAGGCACGAATTCGTCAAAAATATTGAATATAGCCATAGTAGTTGCAGCGAAAACATATTCACAATTTCAGGTTTAATGGTTTCGTTGTAATTGCCGATTAGAAGTTTTACACCGTTAGATGGCGCTGTTAAATAAAAATAGTATTTAAATTAATTGTAACAAAACCAATAATCCTGAAATTGTGAAATCGTTTTCCCTGCAAGTAATATGACTATATTAAACTTTTATTATTAATTCGTGGCTTAAAGTGCAATTATGCGTTATGTGTGCAAAAAACTTTATATGGGTCGGAACAGCCTTAAGCATTGTACCACATTTTCTCGTTTATTGTTTATTGTTTATTCATCATCCATAAACAGTACACTGCACTCGGATTTGTCATATTTTATCATTAGCCAGTTCGGCAATCCCCGCGAAGAAGAACTGGCGAGAAACTCCGATGTTTTTTTTTTTCAACGTCCACTTAGTCTAGGTTTAGAAAAGTATAAAGTACAATAATTCATGTCATATGCTCATATGTTCATATGTTCATGACAAATATCAGTTTATTTGTAAAGACTATGCCCGCCATCTAACATGTTGCCAATTGGAGCATGCCAGTCCCCACAAACAGCACCCGTTCACGATCATCACGCCGGGCGCAGCCATCGCCTCTGTCAACCATATTTTAGGGAGAGAGGGAACCCGAACCTAGCGTCACCGCAAGCAAAGACCTTAAAGCGAGGCACTACTCCAGTGGCAACATGAAAAAGTTGTGAAAACTTTGTACGATTTCCTTTTAATACTATTTATATAGTCCTATAGTTAAGATACCTGCAAGGACGACCACACCGGTAGTGCCGTCGCCTATCTCGTCGTCCTGACTCTGCGCGAGCTGCACCATCAGCTTGCCGATCTCGTGCTCGACGTCCATCAGCTTGAGTATGGTGGCGCCGTCGTTGGTGACTGTCACGTCGCCGTCCGACGACACCAGCATCTTGTCGAGGCCGCGCGGGCCGAGCGACGTGCGCAGGATGCTCGCGATCTGGCGCGCCGCGCTTATGTGCGACTGAATGAATATTTGAATATTTGAATGGTATGGAAATAAAATGAAATCTTAGAAATTTATATTATTTTCTTTAAATATTACTGAAACAGCTTAAAAACTAAACACGTAGAGTATTCAGAGAGATCTGATCAAAACATAGCACGGGATTAGCACCGGACTAAACATACAAAAACCGGTTTAGTCCGGCAATAATCCGCGCACTAAAGTCAGTCTGACCAATCTGAATACAATAGGTAATGAAGAATAAAATAATGAGAAAAATTAAGAAATAAATACAAAAGACATACAATCCTAATTAATAAAAAAAACTGGTTAAGTGCGAGTCGGACTCGCACACGGAGGGTTCCGTACCATCGTATAAGATTTAACACAAAAAATTCAAAATTCCTTACTATTTTATAATTTTACATATTTGTTTTTATAGCGGCAAAAGTAATACAAACTCTGTGAACATTTCAGCTACCTATCTATTACAATTCATGTGATACAGCCCTGTGACAGACGGACGGACGGATGGACAGCGGAGGCTTAGTAATAGGGTTCCGTTTGGTACCCTTTGAGTACGGAACCCTAAAAAATACTGTTGAATTGAGAACCTCCTCTTGTTTTCAAGTCAGTCAGAAATCAATGTTCTTTTGTTTGTTTGTGACTTGAGTTTGTATACCATTTATTTGATTGTGACATTTTGTGATTGTGAACTAGATGTGTGCACGCCCGCGAAGATTTTTTTTCTCATCCTGAAAACGACAAATAATGGACCAACATCCATCCAAAACTACATACTTCAACCTGGAGTACTTGACTTACATTAGATGTTTTTCCTGCCACCACTACTAGCGATAGACTGCTGATATCTAAGTTCCATAGCCTTCTTTCACATAAGTAAATTTGAAGGAAACATAAATAATCATTCAAGGAACCCTCGGATCATGTGATCCCGATTTATCGTACTGTCACTATTCGAAATGACAGGTGGTGCAGCTGGGACTTAAAACTCCAACATCTCAAAAAATATCTATGAAACATCTGCGCCCTTTACGAAATTACCAAAAGCCAACTGAAAACAAACCCATAAGAAACCAAAATATTAGTCACATTTCTTCTAGAATAAATAACGTGAACTGGAAATAATTTATTAAAATTATAGGTTAGGAGTCCCGAGACATTAGGCCCATATATAACAAACAAAGAAAATCTTAATAAAAGTGAACAACACAAGTTTAACCCTTTGTCACAATTAACTGGGCAGGTTTCCTCTAAACATTTTTATATTTACCTTCAGGGCATCTACACCGGTGAGCCGTTTCTGGCGCTCCTGGTCACGGAGGATGATAAATGGGCGACCGAACTCGTCGAACGCGACGGAGCCGGGGAACATCGCCATCGTGCTGGCGATTTCTATTCACCTGACGAGAGATCACAACGGATTCAGTTCAAGGAATTTTTCAATTCCTGCAGCGACCGTCTTTGTCAGACCGCCATTTGTTGAGGAGTTGCCAGACGGAATTTGTTTTGGTTTGCAGAGTAAAGAGCACAGAATACAAACTAATATCTTTCTTAATCAAACGAAAGCGAGACGTGGAGTAGTAATTTTATTTCCCTCAGTGAAAGTAATATATTTTAGAAATTATTTTTTTGCCGCTTCATTAACCTTAGTTTTCTGCGTACTTACATGTATTTAAATGTTTTTTATTTATTTTACAAATGTCAACTTGCACCCTGGTAACACTCTTGGACCTCCTTTTTGGGGGCTGCCTGCTACGGTTAAAATTTCTATTTTCTGTGAAGTGTAGGAAAAGTGTAGGAAATTACCATAGCCTGCTGGATTGTTTTGTGTTTGTGTGTGTGTAACAATTTTTTTTCAGGTATTGGTAGGTTAACCAACATCCGAGCCTTGCAAAAAAACTCTTTCTATACATACCGTGCTGAGGTTAAAATATTATAGGGCGAAATGATTCCAACATTGTTCTATGTATGAATCAGGTCTTACCTAATGAATATGAAATTATTTTTTAACGTATAAGGTATAAAGTAAAGCGCAGAGTTAAAGTAAACTCGACTATTAAAAAAGTACCTAAACATGTGAGAGAAAATTAATGAAAATTTTGCTGGCCTGCTTGCCACTCAATTATTTTTTGTTAGTTTCTAATTAGTTTCGGTAAACTATGGAATCGACTCCCTGGCAGAATATTTCCTTCACAGTACAACCCTGGGCTCCTTCAAACATGGTGTGAGGAAACACCTGGCCGGCCAGCATCGTTTTCGCAGCCCCCGTGAAAGTACAAAAGCACATGGGCGTGTCGTCGGGAACTTTTTATGTGAGGTTCTGGCGTACGCTAAATGCGGCGCTTAACATAAAAATAAATATTTGCATGCTGCAAATCTCAGCTACTTTCCAAATTCAGCTCGAAAGTAAGGCACTATTTTTATCTAAACATGTCACCGAATAGGTTAAACTTCAGTCACCAGCACTGCCGTGCGCAATCTGTATTCAGTGACCGCTACGAAACATTATCGACACTGAAGTACTGAATCAGTGAGGAGTACTGATTAATATCGCCAATACATAATTGCTTGCTTAATCCAAGTAATGAGCCTGTGCAGAGTGCTGCTCAAATTCCATAGTCAGTACTAAGTTTCAGGTACGACGCGAAATTTCTTGGTCATTGTAACTGGTTTGCTCTTATTACTTTTAATGTGACAGTACTATTGGCCCACTGATAGTTGGAATATCAGCACATGTAGTTTTCAGTATAGGTTTGTGCAGCGCTTAATAAAATCGCAATGCCATTTTTAAAGGTACCACATCCCATAAATTCGTTGGATTAAAGAAAAAAAAAACGAAAATTTGGCAACTTATAGAAAAAGGCGGATAGCAGCACATTCGTATTTTTTTTCTTTCCTCTGTCAAAAATATTTCTTCAACAAACAGCGCGCGTTCCGCCGAGGTACTAAATCTGTGAATATTTTTGTGATCCGGTCATTTTCCGAATGAAAAGTGAAGTGTTATGAGGTGGAGAATCAATGTAACAGTTCTGTGTACTTAGTTGTGCGATTCCAACGCTATCCCTGGCGCAATAACCCCGAAGGTGTCGGATGTCAGAGCCGGCAAATTCGGCTATTTTCGTTCTGATAATTGTTCATCCTTTGAACATAGGTTTTCCTAATAGGTGCAGAAACTCATAACCGCTCGGTGTCCTCTGTTCAAATTATCAAAGTTTGATTTGCTTGTAATATAACCCAACTTTTTAAGCCAGGGTTCCTTGGATCAAATAACTTCAGTTCGATGTATTTTGCAATGATTTGGACCTTCGCTGCCCATTGTTTGCTTAGTATAATCCCTTTGGCTGTCCACTAAATAATCCATGACTTCTCTTCCTAGTAAACATTGAAGCTTTCTGTTGACCTGTCAACTTGCACTAGGCTACTGCTGCGTAACCAAACCCTAAGCCCAATATTTAAGTGGTTATTATATGCCAGGGATGTATGGGAGAATACCAATTCTATCTTTTTTTTTAAGTATCTTGACATGGATGGCTCATACTGAACTGACAGTCATATATTAGCCTTAAACTCGACATGGTAATTAGGTGCCATGCCAGGACCTCCCTAAATTGCTCGGCTACATTGAACTGTATGGAAAACACACTCAATTTCCAAATATAGATATAGGATCACGAAGAAATCGAGCAAACACTATGGAGAAGCCGATATTGCCTGTCAAAAAATATTGTAGGCGTTTGACAGATGTTATCGACAGCGCTTTCGATACCATCTGTCAAAGCGCATATACAATTTTTGATAGGCGATAGCGCTTACTCGATAGGGTTCGTATTAGGGCATCTGGGATCAAGTACTGAATTGTGTCATAGATTCATAATTACTTAATGGCGTAAGTAGATGGCCCAACGCCATAGTGATGGAAGTTTCATACAACGTGTTAAGCAAGCCAGCCCTCTATTGCAATAAACGTATAACTAAGATAGTAACTTCTATTCAATAGATCACAACAAAAAGAGTGTTTGCACCAAGAGATGGCGCAGCTATCAGGCTCACTGCTTTTAACCTATTAAAAAGTCATTTTATTTTATGGGTTGTCAAAAAATGTGTATATTTTCTAAATTTGCAATAAAATTGTATTATTATTCTATGAACAGATCCTATGTTTGTACAGCGCTATCTACTGGCTATTTTGTAAGTTCTAGGTACGAAAGTGGCGCCATCTATTGTTCGTCCCTTCAGCATTGACCTATTTGAAACATCTAGGTCTTCATTCATCTATGATTAGTATGCTCACCGGTTTCCAGAACTCGCTGTCCCGTCGTACAAAATAGCCGCCTCCAACGAAATGCCCGAGCTGACGGAGCTGGACAAGGCGACGGCCTCCATGACCGAGAAGCGGAAGGAGGAGCCCGCCTCCTCGGACTCCGACTCTGATGAGTCCATTCCAGAACTGGAGGATGCCGGTACGTTCAATGGTCTTGTGTCCGTATTGGTATCCAGTTAAAAAAGGCAAATTCATCATCATCAAAGTCCAAAGGCATCTGTAATTATCGATGCTCGTCCACATATCTTGAATACCCAAAGTGGAACTCAATATTTGACTTTTCTTTTTTTTTTTTGTTTCAAATACTAACAAAAGTAATCTCAATGGTATTGATCGTCTTATCTAATGTCGACGGGCCCCCAAAGCCGAGTTTATCACCTTCAGCACACTCGGGTCCCTCCTAAAATGTTTGGTTTCCGATTTGCAGGGGCGCCGGGCGCCGGCGGTATCGCCAATCCCATCCCGGGCATCGACATCGTCTCCAAGGCGAAGCAGTCCCGCGGTGAGAAGAAGGCGCGCAAGATCATGAGCAAACTGGGACTCAAGCCCGTATGTACACACATAGTATACTAACCCCCGTTGCCACCACCTCCAGCTACAAAAATCACAAAGTAACTTTTTGGTTACACCATACAAATATGCCATGTAACCAAAAGTTTCAGGTAATTGGCGGTGGTGAAAACAGTGGAATATAAAGTATATATAGTAAATGCGGGTTCCGCCGCAGCGAAGGCGGAGGCGCTCAAACACGCCAAGTATTCATCCCTGAAGGATCAGTTTGAGTTCCTTGCTTTCGCCTTTGAGACACACGGCACGTGCAGTGACGACGCGTGGCAGTTCGCCAATAGATTGTGCAAGTTGCTCGTGGAGGCCACTGACGACCGGCAGGCTCCGTCTTTTTTCCGCCAGCGGGTGTCTCTCGTCATTCAGCGGGGGAACGCAGCATCCGTCATGGGGACAATGACAACGGGACCCATGATGGATGATTATTTTTACGTTTAGGTCAGTCAGTCAGTTATTTTTTTTTTCTATAGTAAAGTAAAGAGTAAAGGGGATATTAGGAACTGTTTCTCCTCTCAGTGTATACATTTGAAAGTTAACGACTGTACTGCAGAATTGTTTCACCCCTCTGCGAGACACGGGCCTAGCCCAGTGCAGAGTAGGTGAGGCTAAAAAACACGCTCCTACGTTACGAATTTCTAACAAAGCTTCATACCTATCAAATATGTCATCTTAAATCATCTCAAATATAGGACTTGTGGGCATAGTGTGTATGGCGGATGTCAGGAGCAATTTGTGAGAGCACATTGTAGTCAACATATACTGAGGTATGCTATACTATGGATGGCTAATACCACACAACTACCGTCATGATATTAGCACAGTACACCACATTCCCGAAGGAATTAGGAGCCATGTCAGTACCTTCCCTTTATGAGCACGGCTACACTGAACTGGATGGAGAATTTTTCATTGCCGCTTCGACCATCTTTTCATCCCTTGCGATGGTACCAACAGTCGTATTCACAGTGAACTGTAAAAATTTAGTATGCGGACTAGCACTGGACTAACTGGACAAAATGGTATTATATCTTATGGAGATCATCCCCGTATTAAAGTTAGTCCGCCCACGCTGCAAAAATCTGCATGAGCTATTGCAAACTAGTTATTTCGTACTAAATACGTTATCATGCATTTTGAATGTATGAATGAATGAATAAATTCTTTATTGTGCATAAACAAAAATACAATTACAGAGAAAACATACAGCAAAACAACAATACTGCACAAAGGCGGACTTATCACTAAGAGTGATTTCTTCCAGTCAACCCTTGGGGTGATGAGGAAAGGCAATAGAAATATCTGTAGGTAGGCGACACACCAGAATTTGAAAAGAAATTGAATTTTGCTCCATATAATTTCCAGCAAGCCATGCAAGTCTTGCCGCCCGACCGGACGGCAGCCGTGTGCACCAAATTAAAACTCCGAATAACTGCATGCTTATAAGGTACTGCGTGGTCTCCATACAAACCGAAAACCCTGCCGTAAACCGGAGTGGTTTGCGGCTCCTACATTTTAAGCCTTTAGAAAGGTTGGATCTTCGTCTACAGCCAGCCGTTTGCTGTCCACTGCTAGACGTAGGCCTCCCCCAGACTTAGCCAAGTTGTGCGGTCTCCTGTTTTTCTTCGCCAGTTGTCAGCTGCTGTCTGACGTATATCGTCTGACTAATGTGCTGGCGGTAAGCCGACGCTTCTTTTCCCTGTGTAGGGTCTCTTCCATTGCCCTTTGGGCTACTTTTAACTTGTGTGCAGTACCAACTGTGAGCGTCCACGTCTCTCAGGCGGGGACGCATCATAAAGTCCAAAAAGCACAAAGTCCAAAACCCATACCGTCCAAAGCACTTATGAATACGAATATTTTCAATTTAGTTAGGTTAGGTTAGATTATATGCATATTGAAATACACACGAAAAATACATACTTTTGGACATTCAGGGTTTTGGAGGCTCCCGGAGGAAGTAATTAGTGCAGCTTCAGTGAACAGCTTCAAAAACAGGCTTGACACTTATACAAAAATCACAAACTTTAGACTTTTTACAGGAATAAAAAAAAAACAAGTGCACCCCCAGTTACAAACTTAGATGTACAGGCATCAGCTTTAAGCTGCTAGTGTATCGAAACAATAATAATAATAATAATTAGGGTTCCGTACCCAAAAGGTGAAAACGGAACCCTATTACTAAGCCTCCGCTTTCCGTCCGTCCGTCCATCCGTCCGTCCGTCCGTCACAGGGCTGTATCTGATGAACCGTAATAGGTAGGCAGCTGAAATTTTCAGAGATTGTGTATTTATTTTGCCGCTATAACAACAAATAGGTAAAATAAAGAAATCGTAAAAATAAAGGGCAAATAAAAATAAATACAAAAAACTTGATTGTTTTGTGTTAAACCTTGAACGATGGTACGGAACCCTTCGTGTTCGAGTCCAACTCGCACTTGGCCAGTTTTTGGACTTTATGAAGGCGACCCTCTCAAGCGCGGGTCAAAAGTGGCAGCACGCATTGGTCAATCAGTGTGGTCTTGGGAGACTGGGGCATCTTATCTTGGGGCAGGTTGGATCACACCCCCTTACAACCTCTCCAACGTCTTCAGGTGCAAGGCGTCAACCGGGTGACGATCCGCAAGTCGAAGAACATCCTCTTCGTGATCAACTCGCCGGACGTGTACAAGAACCCGCACTCGGACACGTACATCGTGTTCGGCGAGGCGAAGATCGAGGACCTGTCGCAGCAGGCGACGATGGCGGCGGCGGAGCGGTTCAAGGCGCCGGAGGCGGCGGCCGCGGGGCAGGACGCCACCAGCGCGGCCACCGTGAGTAGCGCGCCTCCCGTGGGGCTATTCTTGGGATTTTTTGCTCGGGAATCAGGTGTATTTCAGTTGAGAAAATGTCCGTTGTCAATGTGGTTTTCTGGACTGAAAGATTTCTGATTCCTGAGCACGGCGTTCCGAGTATAGGTCTACTGATCACGTCTCCACCGAAATGTGGTAGCCAGCATATATTTATTTATTTATTTATTTGGTATACCAACAACATTATAGACACCACAGTTACATAGGAGCACTTTTTTTTTCTTCTTTGTTAGTTCTGTACAGATGCCATCTGCAGTGTTGACTGCAATAATCATCTCATTTGTATGCCTTATGCTGTTTTTTTTTTTTCCTCATCATAGGCCAAAAGAGACTCAGCAGTCTCTTTCCTCTTCGTGTGGCTCCATTTGCAGGTTAATTAAATCTTGTCAGTAGACTGGGTATACTATGTCTTTTCAGTCTCGAGAATTGTATGCTGGCCGATCCCATTAGATCCTTTGCAGTTTTATTTGGATGGTTTTCAATACGTTCCTTGTATCTTGTTGTATGTTTCTGTATTTCATCTCTAACTGTTGGGATATCTAGATCTTCATAAATTTGTTTGTTAGACACGTACCATGGGATTTTGAATATTCTTCGAATTGTTTTTGTTTGGAATCTCTCCACTATGTCTATATTAGTCTTTGCAGCACTTCCCCAGAGCTGTATCCCGTATGTCCAGACCGGTTTGAGGATTGCTTTATATATAGCCATTTTACTGCTGTCATCAAGTTCTGATTGTGGACCGATAAGCCACTGCATATTCCTCAGCTTGGTGTCTAGTTGCTTCCTTTTGGTCCATATATGTTTTCTCCAGTTTAGCCTTCGATCAAGGTGTATTCCCAGGTATCGGGTATCCTCTGCTTGTGGTATAGTTGTGCCGTTTAGTGTGACTTGTGGGCATGTTTTCCTCTTAAGGTGGCCCATCCCGCTCATCTCCCCATACAAAAGGGGAAAGAAGATCACGCTCATTTTTCTTGTCAGAGATCCAAAATTTTGCTCAAAATAGCTTTATTTGATCGAACTAGATGTCTGATGACCATTGGCATTGTAAAGTTGTGTTTGGTTTCTAAGTTATAAGGTCCGAAAATTCGAATTTTTCGCGCGTTTTATACAATAACTTTGGAGGTGGATTACGCAATGATAAAGTAAGAACATCGTACAAAGATTAGTCATCAGACATAGCTTATTTAATCAAGATTTATGATCTATTTGGTTTTTGTTAGATTTTTGACTACAGCGGTCGTGGTTTACTTTTAGCTATAAGTCGTTTTGAAATTAAAATTTTCGTAAATCTTACCAAATCATACGCTATGCACATTTTCTTTTTTGTGGACATGTTGCATCTTCCTCATCACGGAGCCTGTCTAATTCTTTGAAACAGAGAAGGTCCCAGAGCGTAACAGCACGGTTTTGTACCGTGCCCGCGAATGAGTTAGGCCCGCCGGGTTGGGCCACCTTAAGGGTGAATGTGACGTGTGTAGATTTTTCACCATTTGTTTTTATTCTCCACTTGTGGTATAGGAGCACTAAAAAAAATCATATTGACCTATCCCTTACCCATTCATTCTTCTGAGACTAGTTTGATTGAATAAAGCTGTTTTTAGTATAATTTTGTATCTCGCGACAAGAATCTTGTTTCCACATTTGTATGGGGGGATGAGCTGGAAGCTGCATCTTAACAACACAGTTGACTTACTGGGGGCCCATTCAGATAAGAGTGAGTTCGAATTCGTCGCTAAATATCAACTAACTTTTTATTTAATTAGTAAATGTTTCCACATTTCTTGAACATCATTTTAGTTTGGTAAAAATCTGGGTTTTCCCATAAATACGTTGGAACTATAATTAACAATTCCCTTATTTAAATAATAATATGTTTCCCAGCTATTTTTAAGTTACCTTGCTCCCGAACTCGAACTCACTTTTACTTGAATGGGCCTCATGCACCTGAGCTCCTGGTCACGTTATCTATGTATGAGTTAACGTTACTTCGAAGTTACGTAAAATATCAAATTCCGTGCTAGCTTTTACTAGATATTCTGTGGTTTTACTTCTTCAAGCTGTCAAATCAAACTCGGACCCGAAAATGTTGGTTCGCTCACTGCGCTCCTCAATTCCTCCCCATTGAAAACGCCAGTCGATCGGTTTGCCGTAAACGCAAATTTAGGTGACGGCTGGGACTAAAGTCTCCGAACTAAAACTCACATCGCACGCCCCCGCCGGCAGAGCGTGGCGCCGATCGCCGAGGAGGACGACGAGGAGGGCGTCGACGAGAGCGGCGTGGACGACAAGGACGTCGAGATCGTGATGTCGCAGGCGAGCGTCTCGCGCTCGCGCGCCGTCAAGGCGCTCAAGAACAACCAGAGCGACATCGTCAACGCCATCATGGTGAGTCGTGTATTGTGTTGTAACGTAGCGCATCGCTTTAAGGTCCTCGCTTGCGGTGACGCCGGTTTCGGGTCTGCTCTTTCCGTAAAATATGGTTGAGAGGCGATGGCTGTGCCCGGCGTGATGCTCGTGAACGCGTGCTGTTTGTGGGGACTGGCCTGCTCCAATTCGCAACACGGTGGGTATGGTCACTTAGGGTCACTGTAAGAGCTCTAACAGGTCACTGCAAACTAAACAAACACATGAACAAGCAATGAGTTTGTCCGAAACTGATGTTTGCAGATTTTGTCGCAAGGAGAAAGAAACTCCACTTCACATTTTATGCGACTGTGGGCCCATAGGACGCAAAAGAAGTATCCACCTAGGCGGGCATATTATGCACCCAGATGATATCAGATCGATCGCTCCCCAAAAACTATTACATTTCATAAAAAGTGTAGGGTTAGAGAGCGAACTATAAAAGGGGTAAAGTCACAATGGATCTTCTCAGGTCGCAGTGACGTCGAGCTACGGACTCTGATTAGGGGCTGTAGGGCACGACACCCAGTTTCAAATAATAATAATAATGGTCTTTACAAATAAACGGGTATTTGTCATGAACTGTTGCATACGACGTGACTGAGCGTGGTTTCGCGAGGCGAGGTGTATTTCGCTTTTCTGAGCACCTTTGGTCCTTGGCACAGTCGCCCATACCGGTTTTTCATATAAAAGAAATGCCCCACTTCAGGTCCGTTTGTTCCCCCCTGAACTTCATTAAATAAAACAATGGAACGACAGGCGAAAAAAAAACATTTGTATGGGGGCAGTGTAACCACTTGTACATACAAAAGGGTAGAGCCGGCGAGCTAGTTCGCTTACAACTGATTTTGTCTAGTTCCGACGACACGTAATAACACTTAAGCCCCGGTTGCACGAAGAGACGGCCGAGTCAATCAATGTTCAAACACGTCACTTTTAGTGATCCGCATAGAGTTCCTTCCATACTGTCCACACAAAGAGACATGTTTGATCATACTTTGACGTTGATTTTGATTTTTTGTTCTATCGTGCACTCGGCCCTTAAGAACTTCACAAAATGATATTTAGTGCATCAAACATTCATGTTACACGTCACGAATTCGTAAGTAAACTAACTACTGTTAACTGGGCTGGAAAGCAATAAAGGTGACGTATAAACACAATACAAGCAAAATATATTTCAAAACTTCAGCTTAGATAACCTCTTCTTTTTACATGGCTCATATGACCACTTCTCTTTGCACCGTCACCTGACTCGAATGGCGTTCCTCTCTCTGTGTTGCCGCAATGCGCACTTCCGATTCCTTATAAAAAGAATGTTGCCATTGGAAAAAGATCATATTCCCCTGAATGGGGGTAAGTTGAAATGATATATCCTTACGTTCATATAAATTGTGAAAATAAGTCTAACGCTAACACTACAATTAGGGCCTTTTTCATCTACTTTTGATTAGGTTAATCGCAACATATTAAGGGTCTTTCTTAGCAGCTTGCAATTAATACCAGTACAAGATAATCAGCACTTTAGTAATAAAGGCCCTTTAAGCGTCAATAAAAATAAATCAGCACTTGGTAAAAACCAGGCTTAGACGTTTTCCACTAACAGTTGGCTACGCTGCCGCCAATCGAATTAATTTCGATTGCTACTTCCAGGACGGACTCCATGCTCTCTGGATAAAACGGTTCGATAAGAGGTGTGCTAATTAATTATTTTTTCCCTTTCAGGAGCTGACGATGTAGGCGCAACATTAGTCACAAGTTTATTTTTTAACGTCGCTAGCTGTAAGGTGTGTCAACTGACGTCACAACAATCTACTAACCACTCTGTGTTTGGTAGAGAGGTGACTCTCAACAGAAAATGGGAAGAAAAAAGTGTACGGGATAGGGTAAAACAAAGTGAAATGACGAATGAAGTACTTGACTTTTAATTTGTATGAAAATAAGGCAGTTTTTCAGAAGGAATTATATGAGTATGCACTTGTATTGCCTTCAAATTTAACAACTCTATTTGTGGTGTTTGTTACTCATGAATTCCTTTTTTTTTTTTCAAACTGGATAAAACATTTTTTTACAGATTATCAGTCTCAAGAGGATTTGGCTTGTAAATAGAAATTTTATTTCAGAACGAAATAAATATTGCTACATTACTAATAGTGTGTTTTGATTAGTGTAAGACTGTACAGATTTTAGGCACCTTGGGCCAAAACATTTTTATTTTGCTTCAGCCATATTCAGCTGAAAGTTTAGCCGGAGATGACATTTTTGATCATATCACAGAATTCACCGAAAGACGGAAGAAATCAATGAACTATTATTAACGTGTTCGCAACAGGGTATAGTGGTTTTGGCCTTTGCTAAATTCAGCACCCAATGTTTGGCCAAAGCCAGTGTTTGATCACATCACATAATTGACCAAAAGTTGCCAAAAAGCAATAAATGATTAAGGTATACTTGAAATTAGAGACCCTCGCTGTGTTCTTCCATCTTTACCATGTATAATCCCTGTCCCCTTTCTACCATCGCACCCGTTCACTGTTGACAGTAAGAAAATCAGAACCTAGCGATTCTCTAGGTTCTTAATGTATAGGGTCGGTAAACTATGGAATGCACCTCTCAGCCAAGGTCATTTCCCCCAAAGTACAACTGGGAGGTCCTTCAAACAAGGTGTGAAGAAGCACCTGGCCACCTGGCATGGTTTTCGCAGCCCCTTTAAAAGTTCGAAAGCTCATTGGCGCCGTCGGGCACCTTAAGAAGTCCTGGCGTAGGCCATATGACGCGCTTAACATAAAAAAAAGGAACGTATTGCAGCAGGCTATGGTGGTGGAGAACTTCGAATAGTACAAAGCCTCACAAGAATGGTAATAGATCTGGATTTTTTTTTATTCATTCTTTATTAACTGTTACTAGGCTTCCATGTAAACCTAAGTATTCATCTCAATACTGTACAATATGTAACCAACTTAACATATTTAGGCCCGGCTGCACGTACCGTCGTGCACGTCAACTTCACCGTCAACGTATGATTAAAGACTAATCAGTCAAAATTTGCGTTGCACGAAACTTAAACATTACGTTGATCGCTGATGTTAATTGCTAATCGTAAACACTCCCGACCCATTGATCACCGTCAAAATCACGATTAAATAATAATTAAAAGTATCATAAGTTACTATTATTATATTATTGTAGTCTTATTGGACCTTAAATAATAGGCAAACGTCGCCATTAATGGAATGCAATGCTTTGTTTTTCATAATTATTAGCCTGGCACTCGGTTCCACAGATTAAACATTTCGGCGCCATATCTATGTAATCTGTGGTGCTACCAACAGCTGATAGCAAGCCGACATATTGGGCGCTAGTAGCGCCATCACGCGGCTCTAAGAGCCACTATTTTGTTTTTTAGTACGAATGGTTGACGCTAGATGGTGCTTCAATTGTGCCTGTCCCTTTCTGTTTATGTACTGTGGGAGAAGGGCAGTACTATGTCAGCTCAGGCGGTGCTAAGAGTTGCCATACAGCAAACATTTTTGCCGATTGTTTCGAGGGACTATTTGTGGTCTGACTCCTGGCAAGCTAACTTTGACGAAAATATGTTACGTGCAACGCAATTTCATATGATGGGCGATTAGCCGTCACATCATCGTCTAATGTAATCAGTAACGGATAACATTTTACGAAGCGTCGTGCACTCCGGCCTTAATGAACGATGTTTAGTCACAGAGTTACTGTTTTGTCCATGACTATGTAGCTGTCACATTCTAAGTAGAGTCTATGCCAGCACGCGGGACTGATTGGTTCATTGTAGGTCAACGACACGTGTTTTCGGTGCTAGGAGCCTATTTAGGATAGCCTAGGTGTCGTAGAGGGCCTTGTGAGTGCAAAGTGCATCAAGAACGCATATAGTGCGACAAGTGTTGCGTGCGACCGGCCGCGCTTCAGCCAGCTGACACCGGGCGAAGAGACGTCGCATATCACGCCAAGGTTGGTGGGTTCCTATCCCTGCCCTGACCCATATACCCACGCACTTCGGCAGCTGGCATGTAGCGCAGCATTTCGACGGGGTAAGCTTCGCCTCTTAAAACAAACAATTCTCTTGAAAGAGTTCTTAAAAAAAATATTTGGTTAATTCTTCAGTTTCACTTATTGATAATTTTGAATTATCCATATCTACAGTTTGGTTTTTTTTGGCCCCCTTTAATTTTTCTTTTTTAATTTTACTTAAAATAAATACACACTCTGTGAAAATTTGAGCTGCCTACCTATTACGGTTCATGATATACAGCCTTGTGACTGACGGATCAACAGACCGACAGAGGAGGCTTAGTAAAAGGGTTTTTTTTCCGTGCACCCTTTGTGTACGGAACGTTAAAAACGAAGTAAGACATTTTTAAATGCAATTAAATATAATGCAAATGAACATTCGTTTGGGAGGCAATCTGGCTTAAAGAGATGTAATCCTAAAAATGTGATGTTAAGACTCTTGTCTATTGTCAAATACAGTGTGGCTGTACTAAATTGATTACACAGCATCGTTTTCTTTTAAAAAAAAGAAGTATTACTTTTAATAACTGACATGTTTGACATGTTGTTTTATCATAAAACAATTTGTTAAGAAATTTATTTAATAACTTATGATGTGAATATTGTTTTTGCAAAGTTTCATATTTGTAAAATTGAATTCCCAATGTTAGAATTTGTGGTTAACGCTCGCACCGGATTTTTGCATGAACTTGTGCATAAGTTGGATATGCTAGAACAAGCCAGTTGTAGAATTTATGACCAACTTACTTATAATCTAATAACAATATTGAGAGAACAATTCGACTACCAAAGGGGAGAAGATGAGTTCATAGTTTAAAACAGCAAACATTCAAAATGTTATTTTTACCCTCCCTAAACCTTTATTTAACATGTCTTCTACCGTCTTAGCTAAAAATTTGCAACCTGAAACAGATGTTACTGGAGAAAGCCAATTGAAACATTCTATTGAAGGTACTCAAGAGAAGAATGTCGAAAGAGCAACGGACGAACAGGTTGAAGGTGTACCAACTGAAAAGGAACAAAAAGGTGTTGATGCTGAAAATGAAGGCAATGTCAATGGTCAGGTGGAGCAGGAAGAAAGAGCTCAAAAGGAACAAGCTAGTGAGGCTGGTGATAGTGAGAGAGAAGGTGATGAAAGGGTTGAAACAGAACATGCGGAAGGAGGAGAGGGGGAAGAGGCAAATACTGAAGAAGAGCAACTAGAAGGAGAAGAAATAACAGCAGAAGAGGAAAAGATTGAAGATCTTAAAGTAGTAGAGGTTGTGGAAGAGGAGCCTGAATATGTAGAAGAGCCGATTGACCCTGCAGCACCCCTCGACTTGACTGACTCAAAAGAGGCGCTCATACCTCCTTTCGAATTGCGACCACAACAACTAACTGAAGTAGAACTACTTTGGCAGATATTTCAAGACTACACACCTGCATACACTGACCTTGATGGCTACATTACTGTCAAAGAGCTTGTGTTCATGCTGAAAGCTCTCCTTCTTATGACTTACACGGAGGAACAACTGATGGAACTAGTGACCTTCGTTTGTAGACCCCTGAGTGAAGATGGTCACATCTCATATGAGCAATTCTTGAGGATGGTGACGATTCGGCAGAGAGACCTGGACATTGAAGAGGAACTTAGGGCTGCTTTGAAGGTGTTGGATCCAGGACGCACAGGAGAAGTCGAAAGCAATGAACTGAAGGATGTCCTTGCCAAATTAGGAAATAAATTACCACCCAAGATACTAAACGAATTTATCAAGGAGATTGATCTTAGTGGTGAAGGAAAGATTGGAATAGAAGATGTGGTTGCAATCTGCGGCATGGATCTCCGGAAGGATGATTTCATGATGGGGGCTGCTGCATCTGAACCAGAGGAAGATCAGCGAAATCCTTGATGTTAATTTAATTCAACCGTTTTATGGTCGCTAAATTTGCCAATTTCATATCCATAGTAATATTGAATGAAAAGTGTTTGTTGGTTTTACTTCAGTTTTTGAACCGCTCAACTCCCCAAACAAAAGTGGAAAGAAGATCATGCATATATTTCTTGCCAGAGATCCAAATTATACTAAAACAGCTTAATTTGATCGAACTAAAAGTCTGATGATCTTTAGCATTGTAAAATAGTGTTTGGCATTTAAGTTATAAGGTCTAAACTTTGGAGGTGGATTACACAACGATAATATAAAACAGCTGCACATGCCTATGAAACAGCTTGCTGCCAAACTGTAGAGCTCTTGAACAACTATCAAATTGGATTGAATGTTTTCGGAAAGAAATCAATCCTTGTTGAGGCTGGAACGCATTATCGACAAATGCTGGAACCTCTGAAATTTCACTGTCTCATGCATTTTTTTAATGTATCGTGCAGCATATCTTCGCCGGCTAGGTGGTTCAGTGCACCATGTTTGAAGAACCCCAGGTTCTACTTTGAGGGAGTACATGAGTACAGTGAGTAAATTCCAGTGTAAAAAAAGGTGGCATGCCAGCACCTTCCTTATAATGTGCGGCTTCACTGATCATTAATTGCGCTTCGACCATCATTCATTCAATGTGATCACACCAACCAGAATTAACCTACGACCTAATATTTAGATAACGTGCAGTCATGTTCAGAGTGAACCTGTCAAAACTTAGTACGTGATTAGCACCGGACTAACCATACAAAAACCGGTTTAGTCCGACCTTAATACTGCCCTCTGGTAACTACATATGGGCCTCATATGTAGTTACCGCCTTTTTAATAAGGAGGGCAGAATACGCGTACTAAAGTTAATCCGCCCACTCCGATTTAAGTATATGCTTGGATATATGTGGTATAACTGCACGATTTGGAGCCTAACGTTGGATACATGTTTTTATAGGTACCTAGTCATCTATTTCCATATTGTTAGATTATCTAGGTCAAAGGTTCTCAAACTTATTATACGCCCTCCAAAATGCTTAGCTTTACCACATCTAAAAATTACTTCAATAATTATAATTTTTATTTTTTTTGTAGCGTGCGCTATGAGTTTACTTACGATGATTTAAAAAGACTCTTCTAATGAGGGCAATAAAACGAAACTTTTTTTAAGAGTATTTAGTAAAATAATCAATACGTAGTGTATACGTAGGTTTCCAAAACACAAATCAGCCATTGCCCCTCCTAAACTGATTCTTGTGAAGATTTGTAAGCAGGTTCATTAATTAAATGGATTTTTATTGTTTTCAGTTTTGGAATTTTTTACTTTGAAGGTGGCCCAACCCGGCAGGACTAACTCATTCGCGGGCACGGTATAAAACCGTGCTGTTGCGCTCTGGGACCTTCAATGTTTCAAAGAAAAAGACAGGCTCCGTGGTGAGGAAGATGCAACATGTCCACAAAAAAGACAATGCGCATAGTGTATGATTTGGAAAGATTTACGAAAATTTTAATTACAAAACGACTTTAAGGTAAAAGTAAACCACGACCGCTGTAGTAAAAAATCTAACAAAACCCAAATCGATCATAAATCTTGATTAAATAAGGTATGTCTGATGACTAATCTTTTTAAGATGTTCTTGCTTAATCATTGCGTAATCCACCTCCAAAGTTATTGTATAAAACGCGCGAAAAATTCGAACTTTCGGACCTTATAACTTGAAGACAAACACAATTTTACAATGCCAACGGTCATCAGACATGTAGTTTGATTAAATAACTTAAGGTGGCCCAACCCGGCGGCCTCAACTCATTTGCGGGCACGGTACAAAACCGTGCTGTTGCGCTCTGGGACCTTCTCTGTTTCTAAGAATAAGACAGGCTCCGTTATGAGGAAGATGCAACCTGTCCACAAAAAAGACAATGTGCATAGTGTATGATTTGGTAAGATATACGAAAATTTTAATTTCGAAACGACTTATAGCTAAAAGTAAACCACGACCGTTGTAGTCAAAAATCTAACAAACACCAAATCGATTATAAATCTTGATTAAATAAGCTATGTCTGATGACTAATCTTTTTAAGATGTTCTTACTTTATCATTGCGTAATCCAACTCCAAAGTTATTGTATAAAACGCGCGAAAAATCCGAACTTTCGGACGTTATAACATGGAAACCAAACACAATTTTACAATGCCAATGGTCATCAGACATCTAGTTCAATCAAATAAAGCTATATTGAGCAAAATTTTGGATCTCTGACAAGAAATATAGGCGTGATCTTCTTTCCCCTTTTGTATGGGGAAATGAGCGGGTTGGGCCACCTTAAAGCTATTTTGAGCAAAATTTGGGATCTCTGAAAATAATTATGGGCGTGATCTTCTTTCCCCGTTTGTATGGGGAGTTGGGCGGAAAAAAATAACCAAATTTTGGTTTCATAACAAGACCTAATAAAACGTTGGGTACTTATAGGGATGTTTACTCTTGAAAACGGAAATCATATATCTCATATATCTGTCATATAATTTTCTTTCCAGTGTTCACGTTTGATCGTTAACGTCTATACAAGAAAAATAATACGATTTGGATTTAATTTGCGCGGTGAACATTTATTCAGTTTTAAGCTTTGCAAAGACGAATTGTGAAGGTCTACAGCTCAGAGAGCCACAAGTATATTTCAAAGGTATATACATGTTTTTACTGGGTTTCCACCTCATGCATCAATATTTTAATGCAACTCCTATATGTCTACAACAATTGGAAAATATATGGAATTGCTTAGCTTTTATAATGTGTTAGAGAGCAAAGAAAAAAGTAAAATGTAATCTGTCACTTGTCAAAAATGGCCTAGCGATACGGTTGTTGTGTGCTACTAATAAAAACTGCATCGGACGCAATCTTTCATTTAATTGCTCCTCGCCCCTAACTTGCTACAGGTTATGGGCCCAGTAGGCATGAACCACTGCTAAATGCACGAAGTTCGTGTCGGGCGAGTGAGCAAGGGCAAATTGGTTCCGACCCGTTCGAAAGGCGCGGTGGGGACCGGCGGCTGCGGTGCAGTAAGTAAAACGGAACGGGTCGTTCAAACGGCGTCCTCGGACCGGTTGAAGAGCCGAAGACATCATGGAGCAATTCGGTGTGGCTCAAGCGGTGATGACCCCGATCAGGCTGGTGGGTGTCAGAAATTGGAATTCCTGGAAGTTTCAAATGAAGGTATTGCTTAAGGCAGCAGATCTGATGGGTATAGTGGATGGGACCACGGCGGTACCGACAGAGGCGGAATCTACTAGCGCATGGTTGAAACAGGACGCAAAAGCGCAGAGTATGTTGGTTACGAGGTTAACCGAAGAAGTGATGACACATATACTAACGTGTGAAACATCAGCGGACATGTGGAGAAAATTATTGTCTGTATTTGAACAGAAATCAGCAACAAGCGTGCACCTAATTCATCAAAAGTACTTTAGTTTTAAGTACGACGGCGGCGGGATGGCACTTTTCTTATCCAAGATTCAGGACTTGGTGAACCAGTTGAAACAGCTTGGAGAGGAAATCTCGGACAAAATGACGATGACAAAAATTCTTATGTCGCTTCCAGAACAGTACAAGCACTTTATATCTGCCTGGGAGTCCGTCAGTGAACCTCGGCTGGAAGATTTGATAGCGCGCTTGATGACTGAGGAAGAGCGGATGAAGAATGACGATAGCGGCAGTGAAGCGGTCGCGTTGGCTGCAACATGTTATGGTTGTGGTAAGAAAGGACACATCAAGAGGTATTGCAAAAATAAAACGCAGCGAGAAGGAAACACGAGTAAGAAAGAAGAACGAAAGTGCTATTTTTGCAAAAAGCCTGGCCACCTAATGGCAGATTGTTATTTGAGGAAGAAAGCTACTCCCAAGGCTTTCGTGTGCTCAGGAATGAGTGCTGATGAGAATTTATGGGTGCTCGATACAGGAGCAAGTGATCATATGACTCCAAGAAAATCGTGGCTCGGGGATTTTAAAGAGTTTGATGAACCAAAACTCGTTGTAATTGGCGATGGAAGTGAGCTACAGGCGAAAGGCTATGGTACAGTTCGAATCAAAGCCTACGATGGTTTTAAATGGAATCAGATGGTAATACAGAGAGTACTATATGTTCCGGGTTTAAAAGCAAACCTGTTCTCAGGAGGAGTGGCTCTTGACAAGGGATATAAAATGATGCTGGACAACAAAGTATGCAGATTCTTGGAAGGTGGCATAACGGTGGCAGTGGGGGAAAGATCTGAGAAACTATACGTAATGAGCTTCCAAACGTACATCGAAGCGTCGTCAGCCAATATCGGAACAGTCAAAGATAGTCTTACAATTTGGCACGAGAAAATGGTTCACCAGAACATGGACCAGATAAAGAAAGTACTTGTGAGTAACAACGTAAAGTATGAGATTCCAGAAGATGATAAATGTGTGGCGTGTATACAAGGTAAGCATGCACGAAAACCATTTCCTAAGAGTGAGTCGAAGAGTTCACGTCCGGGAGAACTGATACATGCTGATCTATGTGGACCGATGGAGGTGCAGTCTGTTGGCGGTTCTCGATACTTTTTAGTAATGAAAGACGATTATTCTCATTTTAGAACTGTTTATTTCCTGAAGAAAAAGTCTGAAGCACCAGATAATTTGAGATTTTTTATAACGTCGACAAGGAAAAATAATACCGAAATAAGGACTCTTCGAACTGACAATGGAACAGAAATAGTAAATGACAAAGTAAAGAAACTCCTACAAGAAGAAGGTATTAGACACGAAACTACCGTAGCGTATACAGCACAGCAGAATGGTCGAGCAGAGAGAGAAATGAGAACAATAGTAGAGGCCGCGCGCACATTATTACTGGCCAAAAACCTAGGAAAGGAACTGTGGGCAGAGGCAGTCAACACGGTTGTATTTGTCATAAATCGTACGGGGACGAGCACTGAAAAAGGTAGAACTCCTTTTGAAATGTATACGAATAAATATTTCAATATTCAGACATTGAAAGTTTTTGGATCAGAAGTATTTGTTCATGTGCCGAAGCAGAAACGAAAAAAATGGGACCCTAAAAGTAAACCAGCACTATTTGTTGGCTACGGAGAGCTCACCAAGGGTTATAGAGTATATTATCCAGAAAGGAAGCAAGTCGATTATGCTCGAGACGTAATTTTTGCAACTTCAAAGAAACAGAAAACGGAAATACCAATAACAGAGGAAATAGTGGTGAAAATATTTGATACTAAACCTGAAGAAGAAACTGAAACGGAGCAAACCCAAGGTCATACGGAAATTATCCAGGAGAACCAGCAGCAGAATAATTATGAGTCTCAATGTTCAGACGGCGATGAGGAGCATGAAATTTCTGAGGAAGAAAGGGAAAAAAAAGAGACCGAAACGTAATTCGAAACTACCACGGCGGTTCGATGACTATGAGATGTGTATGGTGTCAAACTGCAACGAACCTGTGACCTACAATGAAGCCAAGGAGAGTGAAAGTTCGTCTAAGTGGGAAAATGCTATGAAGAAAGAATTAGCGGCTCTACATGAAAACAATACTTGGACTTTAATCGAAAATTCGAGTCTACCTAAGGACTGTTGCGTGGTGCAAAGTAAATGGGTATTTAAGGAGAAACAAGAGGACTGCGGACAGAAAGTTTTTAAAGCAAGGCTTGTAGCCAAAGGTTTTCAACAAAAAGGCATTGATGATGTATATTCTCCGGTAGCTAAGCTTACTACTATTCGCACCATGTTAGCAGTGAGTACATGTAAGAAAATGAAAGTTCATCAGATGGATGTTTGTAGTGCATTTTTATACGGTAACATAAAAGGTGATGTATACATGGAACTACCTGATGGCTGTTCTTTCGAGTCAAATAAAATATGTAAATTAAATAAATCCATTTACGGATTGAAAGGCTCACACATGTGTTGGAATGAAAAGTTTGATGAGACATGGATTAAGGAAAATTATGTTAAATCTTATAACGAGTATGGTCTCTATATAAAACAAACGGACAAAGGCATACTGTACTTTATTTTGTATGTGGACGACCTGTAAATTTCAGGATCTGATGAAAGTGACGTTCTCACAATAAAAAAATGTTTTGTGTAACGCTTTTAAAATGAAAGACGTTGGGTTAGTCAAGTGTTACCTAGGAATAGACATATAGCAGAATGTAGAGAAATGCGTGACTGAATTAAGTCAAGCGTCATATTTGAAATATGTTTTACAAAAATTGAATACGACAGATTGTAAGGAGGTAGGTACTACGTTGGATCCAAATCTCTAACATGACAGTTTAATGAGAGATGAGTGTGAAAGTAAAGAAAAGATATAGAATGTTGTGTGATAAAATTGGATTAAAGTAAAACTTCACATAATAAGGTATCATTGTAGTAACCAGCGATATGTCGTAACGTATTTTTTAAGTTGAAAGAGTTGTGATTTATTTTTTGTTTGAGTGGGGGTGTTAGAGAGCAAAGAAAAAAGTAAAATGTAATCTGTCACTTGTCAAAAATGGCCTAGCGATACGGTTGTTGTGTGCTACTAATAAAAACTGCATCGGACGCAATCTTTCATTTAATTGCTCCTCGCCCCTAACTTGCTACATAATGCCCCACAATTCGATTCTTTTCTAAAGCCCGCTACAGATGTTGGACAAACGTCCACAAATATTCGTCACATTTTGGCACCTCCGCGGCCGCGTCGTCGTCGCCTGCTAACGGATCGTGGACATTGAAGTATTTCAGCTAGTATCTACATTTCTGTATGTATCACAAATACGTACTGCATTCCGAAATGCGTACATTGCGGAGAATTCACAATGTCCGCGTACACGACCGTTCCGACGACCGCTTATATTCTCACGTGATATCGCGCGTATACTACCGTGAACGTCATTTTGACATAAGGGACGTGACTCTCGACCGCACACAGATCGTAAAAAGCGCGCCCGGTTGAGAGCATGTGCGCCGTGTACGCGGTCAAATGGCTGTCATTACGCGTGTTTATCTGTAGTTCTCTGATCGTATGCACTTGTATTCTGAAATAACGAAGGCCTTTCGCCGTTTGTTAGTCTAGTTAGACTATTCTAGGCCTGAAATAACCACTCTAGACACTTACAAGGCATTTTTGAGCTAGCTCTGACAAATATGTCTCCTCAAATTCGTTCCGATTTGATATTTTGCGATTGTTGCTATGAGCAGTGATATCAATTCGGTAGTGGCTCTCTGAGCTGTACTACTGTAAACCTCGCGAGGTCATAGCTTGAAAGTGAATAAATGTTCACCGCGCACATAGACTTTGACGGAAGCGAAAACGAGAACTTCTCGCATTCACTTTCATGATTACATTTACCAAACATCTTCGATTCGTTGAACGCAGCTGTTTTCTTATCAATCTGTCATCTGTCATTTTGCTGTCATTCTCTAATCAATTATTCACGAAACCTTAGTGACGTCGGTCGTGTTTTGCGTCAGGAGCAGCGATTATTTTATCCGTGTTTTGCGTTGTTATCCGTCGTCCGCTGCGAAGGGCTGCGCGCGCGGGGCAGAGGTGCGGCGAGATCGTATTGTGTGATGTAGTGCGCTCGTCGACGAAGGCGCATTCTGTGCTGTGGTAGAGTAAAGTAAGCTAGCGAGGACCTCGGATTCCCTTCGGTGCTGGTGTCTGAGATTAGTGCTTCAAGATGTCTATCGAAGAGAAGTTCAATGCTGCAGTGAACGTCATACGCAGCCTGCCGAAGAGTGGTCAGTAGCTGACATTATATAAAAATATTTAATCTGCGTTTAGAATTATTTTTAGATTTATGTGCGGTCACATTTGTATTCAGTTACGCTGGAAAGAGAATTTGTCCCTTACTCCAAGTTCAGCGGTACATTGAAATAAAAATGAAATAGTTATAGGCACATAGAACAACAAAATATGTGACTCACCTTACTTTTAATTGTTATGTAGTAACCTACATGTAGGTTTTTTCCGGTAGAAATATGAATTTCGAAATAATTTTGCCTTGTGCATTAAGGGCTTTTCATATCAGTTGAAAATCAGTAATTGCATTAATATATGGCCTACCTTGGTAATTACTTATTACATTTTTTTTATATATATTATGACGTTTTGATTGCTTGCTAACCGCTAACATTTCTCTTAGGAAGTTTACCACTATACTTAAGTATATTTCCCACACGCAATCATCCTCTATGCAAAGGACTAAATAAGAGAATTTTGGCCGAATCATAACTCTAGGGCTTACTGTGGTAAAAGCAGGATAACCATGACGTTGCAAACAAATTAAATTGCGCTATATGTAACCCAATGTATATTAACCCAAAGGGCAATGGAAAGATCCATGCTCGGTATCTCACTGCGCGACCGAATGCCAAATCTGCTGATACGCCAAAGCACCAAGGTCACTGACGTTATGCATAGGGTTGCTAAACTCAAGTGGCAATGGGCAGGTCACGTATGTCGCAGAGATGACCACAGATGGAGCACTGAAGTCTTAATGTGGAGACCCTACACAGGGAAAAGAAGCGTCGGCAAACCGCCAGCACGTTGGTCAGACGATATACGTCAGGCAGCAGGTGACAACTGGCGAAGAAAAACAGGAGACCGCACAACTTGGCGCAGTCTGGGGGAGGCCTACGTCCAGCAGTGGACAACAAAAGGCTGAAGAAGAAGAAGATATGTAACTGTAACATTTTAAATATTTGTATGGAAACATTGATAAGCTTGTGCGGACGTGTCGACCGTACTTTTCCACGCTAATTCGAGTGAAGTTAGTCACGAGCGCCGTCCTGGGGATCCATTCAGGTCAAGAGTGAGTTCGAATTCGTCACTAAATATCAACTCACTTTTTTAAATAGTTAATTTTTTTTTTATGTGACTGGACATGGATGGCTAATACCACAAGTTCTGTCGTGGTATTAGCCCAACACACCACATGGGAACTAGGTGCCATGCCAGGACCTTCCTTATATTGCACGGCTACATTGAACTGGATGGAAAACACGGACAATTTTCATTGCCGCTTCGACCATCGTTCATCCAATGCGATGGTACCCACCCGGGCGGGATAAACCCTACCACCTAGTGAGTAAGGAAGGGGACCTACAGCTTAACGTGGAATCCGAACCACGGCCAGCCTCTCTCAACGGTCGAATGGTCACCCATCCAAGACCAGACCGGACCCAGCGTTGCTTAACTTCGGAGAGCGATCGCCGAAGTGTCGCGCCACTGGGCCACTGAGGCTGACGAATGTTAATGTTTCCACACTTTTTGAACATCATTACAGTTAAGTAAAAATCTGGTCTGTCCCGTAAATACGTTGGAAGTATAAACAACGGTTTCGTTTTTGAAATAATAATATATTTCCCAGCTATTTTTAGGTTAACTCACTCCCGAACTCGAACTCATTCTTACCCTGAATGGACCCCCTGTTCTTATTTGAATCGCATTGCACAAAACATTGCCTACATAAGCTTATCAATATTGTTATTTCAAGTCTTGGCACATAGGCACCGTGTATATCATCATTTATGTAGATTCAATGACTGCTACTTTGTTCCGATTGTAGATAATTATATCTCTCTTATTCACTTTGCTTAACTTGTGACATACTCGATGTCTCTTCATGAAATGGGGACAAACTATTTCTTAAGTGAGGGCCTGCCATACCACCGCCACGTCACAAAATATATATGTTTTTGCTAATCGGAAGTTGAGCTTGGTATAGATTAGCATTGATTGATTGGACAATATTATTTAATTGCAATAACATTATAATTAGTGGGGTGCAAAAGCGGGCTTATCCTTCAAAGAGATTTCTTCCAGCCGACCTTTGGGAGTTTGAGATGTTCAATGGGGACATACAGAGTGAATATTTCAAGTGGGCCTGCAGGGCCAGTTCCGAAACTATAAGATATAGTGAAAAACACTCAAAGGTGTCATGAGGCCAATTATGATAAAAACTAAACTGCATTATTAGATTTTTTTAAAAATAGTTTTCTTAGCCGGGAATCGAACTCGTTGATTTTGAAAAAAAAATAATGCTTCCAGTATTTTTGCACCAGTCAATAGTGGTTTATAAGGAACAAATCCCGTGAAGTTATGGTATACGACAAACTTAAGGAAAGTGTTGATTTTTAATTTTCGAGTCTTTATATCGTCACATATGCGAGCTGCTCCATGGTTCGGAATCCATGTAAAACTGTAGGTCCCCTTCCCCTACTAGGTGGTAGGGCTTAAACCTGCCCGGGTTGGTACCATCGCATTGGATGAAAAGATGGTCGAAGCGGCAATTAAAAATTGTCCGTGTTTTCCATCCAGTTCAATGTAGCCGTGCTCATAAAGGGAAGGTCCTGGCATGGCACCTAATTCCTTCGAATGTAGTGTATTGTGCTAATATCATAACGGTAGTTGTGTAGTATTAGCCATCCATGTCAGGTCGCATAAAAAAAAACATTACCCGGGTAAGGTAAATAAGTGGGAGTGGAATTTTGTATGGAGAAATGTTTTGATTGTAAGTCTGTTACTTTAGGTAACATTATTGGACTTTACTTTCAAGTTGTGTGTCACTTCGATGCAAATGAGGTAGTATGTAAACGTGGATAGATAACTGGTTTGTTTTTGGTATTTTGACCAATTCATACGATGTCCGATTTTCCAATTTAGATTGGTACCATCGCATTAGATGAAAAGATTGTCGAAAGGGCACTTTAAAATTGTACCTTTTTTCCATGCACCTACATGTAGCCGTGAATTCCTTCGGGGATGCGGTGCATTGGGTTAATGACGGTGGGTGTGGTATTCTATGTATAATCCATACCGAGTTACATAAAAAGAAGATAACACGGCAATCAACTCATAATCCGGTCGGTCGTGTGCCTAAAACATATTGACAAAACGACGTCGAGTGGATTACATTTGTTTCCTAAATGACCAGTCGACATGATAATCAGTTTCCGTTGAATCGTTTCATTACTAATTATAATAATGTCGGCCCATCTAGTAGTTAACTTCACTACCGGCCCATGACACAGAGGTATCTCACTAGCGACACGTAGCGTGCGCAGTGGTTCAGCGGTTGAACTTTGAACTCCTGCCTTGAGGCAGTTGGCTGTGAACGTTAATCTCTTTGCGGAATACTTTATTATTATTATTATTATATTGTAATGCACTAGCAGCATTATGCTGATGCGTGCACTTCTTTTTATGCACTTCCACTTTTGTTTTTTATTTATTTTCTTATTATGTTTTCGGATAGACACTGTTATAAATCGCTTACTTGTTTAAGTCGTCAGTTCAGTCGTAAGTGAAGAAGTCCACAATGCGGTGGACGAAACGTCATTGCATTAAACGAGCGAAATCGTCTTCCAGTCCCAACGGTTTCCTATCCCTAAAAGTTGTCAGATTTTAATCAAAAAATTTTCATTACTTGAGAAAGCTTCATTCTATGTGCGTATGTTTTTATTTTCTTGTATATATTTGTAAATTTAATGTATGTTTTCTAATATTTTTATGTTGTCTTTTATTTATGCCAATATTTTCGTATCTAAAAGGTATATTAAAAAACGTGTACGTCTGTAGAAACATACAGATTATGTAGATTTTGACAATGTATTTTGGAATCCGAATTTTCAAAATTCTAGTAAAACATTAAGAGCATGTAAACAGGGAATTGATTTCATTTCATTTTTTTATTAGGTATACAATCATACACTTAGACATGTCAAAAAAGGTACATAATAAAAACAAGATAAAAATAGTATAAAATCGATAGAATTCAAAAGTGTTAAATAAATTATCAAAATAAATAATTCAGGATCTAGATTAAAATCATAATAAAAACAATACCAGTTGACTGAATTCGTTGAAGTAAAATATCAAAATATATAAAATTCCGAATTTAAAAAAAAATCCGAATAAAAAAAAATTCAAAATATTAAAAATAGAGTAACGACTCTCTTAAGTTTGCATCTTTGACAATTTTTTTCGTAGGACTTTTTTCTCTACCACAGATTGTCAATAACTTTAAAATGGCAATGTATTTGGTCTTCAAAATTTATAATACGAAAAGTTATAACACTAGGTTGGAAGATAGACACAAACATCTTGAGGGGCCCAAAATGTACGGGGCAATGGGCGTTCTCCTTTATAAAAAGTCTTCAACCGTAAACGTGCTCACGTGCTGAGAATCCCGTTACTGCTGGCTTCATAAATCTAGCCTGTTCTCAAAAAGTATGAGACGTTTTAAACATATTTACTTGGTGCACAACTACCAAGCATACCAGTAGAGGAGAAACATTTTGGACAAAATATGGACCCAGAGCATAAAGTTTATTCGCTTTTTAGCAATTAAACAATAGTCAGTCAGTCAGTCAGTCAGTCAGCGTGTTTGCGTCCACTGCTGGACATACGCCTCTCCAATTTTTCTCCAGTCCTCCCGGCCCTCAGCTGTACGGAACCACTGCTTTCCGCCGACGCACTTGATGTCGTCGTCCCACCTGGCGGGTGGTCTTCCCACACTCCGTTTTCCTGTCCACGGCCGCCAGTGTAGGACACGGTTACTCCAACGGTCTTCATCTCTTCGGCTGACGTGACCAGCCCACTGCCATTTGAGCTTAGCCACCCGGTGTCCAATATCGACTACTTTGGTACGTCTGCGGATTGCCTCGTTACGCACCATATCCCGTAGCGATAGCTCGCTGGGCAACTTTTAACCTTTGGACAACGGCGACCGTCAGAGTCCACGTTTCACATCCGTACGTCGTAACCGGGAGGACGCACTGGTCATATATTCGGGTCTTTAGACAATTAAACAATAAAAACAAGAAAATAAAAAAACTTTCAAAGCTGTTTAGCGCCAGTTGGATAGTTGCTTCAAATAACAATTCAATTCCACAAAGAATTTTCCTTCGTTGCTTTACACCATTGTTTTTTTATGCGACCTGACATGGATGGCTAATACCACAAAACTACCGTTATGATATTAGCCCAATAAACCACATTCCGAAGGAATTAGGTGACATGTAGGACCTTCCCTCTATGAGCACGGCTACATTGAGCTGGATGGAAAACACGGACAGTTTTTCATTGCCGCTTCGACCATCTTTTCATCCAATGCGATGGTACTAACCAGGGCGGGTTTAAACCCTACCCTACAGTTTAACATGGGTTCAGAACCATGGAGCAACTCGCATTCGCGACGAAATGCACTTATCCAACTCAGAAAGAGAAAGAAAGTCGTGCATGAACGGGGCGAGGATTTGAACCCAGGCTTCTGGTATGCTAGGCCAAACTTCCTCAACATAATTTGGCCTTGGACATTGAAGATACCCGTGGACCTTGAACTTATCCAAAGAATAGCAGTCGGACCTCTATCTCTGCCTTGACAGACACACCACACAGCAGACGCCATGGAGTAAGGTAAGACGGAATGGGCGAGCGAAACTAATCGGTGTAGCGGCAGAGTCTGCAATTATTTTTTTATTCATTCTATGTATGCTATTGTATTGTATTTGTATTCGTCAAATTAGCAGACAAGCTACAATCAGACAAGTCATATTTGCTTATTTTAAAGCATAGATAATTAGCATTTACAACAATAAACAGAACAACAGTAAACATGCATACATCTTACAATTTCAGGCTTGTACCACCGTCAAACTTACTAAATATAATTAAAACTAGGTAAATATGTCAAGGTAATTATTAGTCAAAGGCTTTATGATACTGATAAATAACTGGTTATCATGGTAAATAATTCTAATTAGAAATATTATACATTTGTATCAAACTATAAATAAATGAATACCTTGCATGAAAAATTATATGGATTTTACACCTGAATTATTTCGATTATAAGCCTCAGTAGCCCAGTGGTGCGACGCCTTGCGATTCGATAAGCTGGGTGAAGCACCTCTGAGCGCGGTTGGGTTCTGGATGGGTGACCATTTTCAACCTTTGAGGCCTAGGTGGTAGGGACAATCCCACCCGGGTTGGTACGATCGCATTGAATGAACGGTGATCGAAGCGGCAATGAAAATTGTCTGTGTTTTCCATCCAGTTTAATGCAGTCGAGCAATATAAGGAAGGTCCTGGCATGGCACCTAATTCCCATGTGGTTTGTTAGGCTAGTATCGGACGGTTAGTTTGGTATTAGCCATCCATCACCAGCTACATAAAAAAACGATTAATTTAGAATAAGATGTGATTATGGCAGTCAAGAGTTTGCTCTTCACCGATGTATACATATCCACTGCCGTCCTTTCTAGCTCGATGTGAGGTCGCCCACCGGCGCCTAAAAATAGACTCGAAATTGCATTTCTCTGCGCCGAAGCGGCCGACCTTTACCCACTTGGAAGTGTCCTTAAGGCGAACTGCAACGCGGTGCATTGGAACTGGTTCGCAACGAAGACCTTGCCATGCGGTCACTGCTCCACGCTGCGCGGACCTCGAGTGGGATTGTAACCTTCTACGGAGATAATTAATGCGACTCTGATAGCAGATATTGTATATATTTGACGTTAACGATATTACAGATTTCTCGTTTCTCGGATAAAAAATTACATCTTCATTTAAGGGGGTGTTAGAACCTTATTGCATTCAGTTCCATAAGGGCGTAAGTGAAACAACATTTATTTTTATTCAAAAATAAGTACAGCTGATTTCGATAATCAAAAAAAGTACATTTGTAGATTGATGGTCCAGCCATAATTTAAAGACAAAACTTTAAGACCCCGATGCTTTCATTGCAAATATGCGTAAACATACTTAATAAAAGCCTCAGATAACTATAATGATATTATTAAAATACAGCTAAACAATCAATTCATTTTTAATAATTTTTAAATTTCCAAATCAAGTGTAGTTATATTTAAAAATAATAAAATGTGCTTTCACTTACGCTCTTATGGAACTTAATGGAATCCAGTGCCAACACCCCCTTAAGGCTGTTCCGACCCATATAAAGTTGTTAGCACACATAACGCAAAAAGTATTGCACTTTAAGCCACGAATAAATAATAAAAGTTTAAAATAGTTATTACTTGCAGCGAAAACAATTTCACAATTTCAGGATTATTGGTTTTGTTACAATTTATTTAAATACGATATTTATTTAACAGCGCCATCTAACGGTGTAAAACTTCTAATCGGCAATTACAACGAAACCATTAAACCTGAAATTGTGAATATGTTTTCGCTGCAACTACTATGGCTATATTTAATATTTTTGACGAATTCGTGCCTTAAGGTCGGCCCGTAAGCACCTGAAAATTTCGCCTCCCATACAAACGTAGTTTACTAATCATTTGAAAACCAATGTTCCAACTTACTTGATATTTGGTATCTAATATTAGGCTACAAATATCTGTGTCTGCATGCCTTTGTTTTTTCGGTAAATGTATTCTGGGTCAAACCATAGAGAAAACAAAATTCGTATGAAGATTTTCTTTTTGCTTTCATTTCATTTGGTTTGGATTTTTCAAAAAAACAAAAGCATACAGACACCGATATTTGTTACCTGATATTAGATATTAAATATCAATTTGATTGGAATAGCGGTTTCCAAATGATTAGTAAACTACGTTTGTATGGGGAGCATAGCTTACGGGCCGTTCTTAAAGTGCAATACTTTTTGCGTTCTGTGTAAAAAAAACATTATATGGGTCAGAACATCCTTAAGTAATGATTTAAATCTGTAATAGATTGTTCTTCTAAGAAATAATTATTACAGTGACATCAATATAGATGTTTAGTTATCATATAGTGGGTCATTATGTTTGTCAGCCTCGGTAATCCAGTGGCACGATGCCTTGCGGTTCGATAAGCTGGGTAAAGCAACTGTGTGCGCGGTTTTGTTTTAGAAGGGTGACCGTTTTCAACCGTTGAGGCTGGCCGTGGTTCGGATTCCACGTAAAACTTTAGGCGGTAGGGGTAAATCCCGCCCGGGTTGGTACCATCGCATTAAATGAACGCTGGTCGAAGCGGCAAGAAAAATTGTCTGTGTTTTCAATCCAGTTCCATGTAGACGAGCAATGTAAGGAAGGTTCTGGCATGGCACCTAGTTCCTGTTAACTGTTAGGCTAAGATCATGACAGTTGCTTTGGTAATTACCATTCATGTCCAGTGACATAAAAAAGCGATGTACAATATATGCAAAGATTAAATTTTTAAATAAATACTTACTTCCTTTTGAAAAGGAAAATATAAATCATAGCCAAGATTTTTTTTTATCATTCATGAGGTCACCATTTTTGGTCAAAAATCTAACAAAAACTAATTTACCTTTCAATTCAAGAAGGTGGTCAACAATTTCTTTCCTTAAGGTGGCCCAACCCGGCGGCCCTAACTCATTCGCGGGCACGGTACAAAACCGTGCTGTTGCGCTCTGGGACCTTCTCTGTTTCAAAGAATAAGACAGGCTGCGTGATGAGGAAGATGCAACATGTCCACAAAAAAGACAATATGCATAGTGTATGATTTGGTAAGATTTACGAAAATTTTAATTTCTAAACGACTTATGGCTAAAAGTAAACCACGACCGAAATTTCGCATTTTTCGCGCGTTTTATACAATAACTTTGGAGGTGGATTAAGCAATGATAAAGTAAAAACATCTTAAAAAGATTAGTCATCAGACATAGCTTATTTAATCAAGATTTATAATCTATTTGGTTTTTGTTCGATTTTTTACTACAGCTGTCGTGGTTTACTTTTAGCTATAAGTCGTTTAGAAATTAAAATTTTCGTAAATCTTACCAAATCATACACTAAGCACATTGTCTTTTTTGTGGACATGTTACATCTTCCTCATCAGGGAGCCTGTCTTATTCTTTGAAACAGATAAGGTCCCAGAGCGCAACAGCACGGTTTTGTACCGTGCCCGCGAATGAGTTGGGCTTAAGAATGAAACCTCAAATAAAACTAAAAGTGAATACACGAAATGCTGTTCAATTACTATTTTCCTTATATAAATTAAAAACGTTTACCAACTCGATTATGACTTCCACGACGAAGTCCAAAACTAGTTAAAACCTTGATTAATGCCGGGTGTAACAGGTTGTTTATGCTTTTGGGTGTACTAAAAATATATTCTCAAACTGTTTAAAGAATTTCCAGCTATGTTAGTTTACTATTATTCCAGGAGGCCACGATATTTTTAGTCACGATAAGCTAAATGGCTGAATCTGGGTTTAAATATTAGAGACCAACCCTCTGATGCTAAATATATCGGTCTGCCTGCGCCAAGTGGTTGCGTTATGTAGATTGGCTACATAAAATTGATGTTGGTATGTACATACTGATGAATGTACTGACTGTCTAGAAACATTGATAACTATTAATTATGGAACAATAACCAGTCGGTTTTTTTATTAAGGATGTTCCGACCCATACAATGTTTTTTATACACAGAACGCAAAAAGTATTGCACTATAAGGCACGAATTCGTCAAAAATATTAAATATAGCCATAGTAGTTGCAGCGAAAACATATTCACAATTTCAGGTTTAATGGTTTCGTTGTAATTGCCGATTAGAAGTTTTACACCGTTAGATGGCGCTGTTGAATAAAAATCGTATTTAAATAAATTGTAACAAAATCAATAATCCTGAAATTGTGAAATTGTTTTCGCTGCAAGTAATATGACTATATTAAACTTTTATTATTAATTCGTTTTTTGCGTTATGTGTGCAAACAACTCGGAACAGCCTTAAATATACCTACCTAAAGTTATATCTGTAACCTAAATCGCATATAACTACGAAATGCAACCAAAGATTTATGTAGTTTTGGTATTGCTAAGCAAGTATGTACTGATACTTTCATGCTTCGTTATTCGCGGCCATTTACCTTATCATATATTTGTTTGTCATGGTACCAGGGTACAAGATGGTCGGAGCGCCAATAGGACATTTCCCGTGTTTTCCATGCAGTTCAATGTAGCCGTGCCCATAACGGGAAGGTCCTGGCATGGCACCTCGTGCCTTCGATAATGTGCTCTTTGGGCTAATGTCATGACAGAATCTATCTACAGGTCGTGGTGTAGGGGCGCGAGGACTTGCCTTTCATGCGAGAGGTTATTGGTTCAAATGCTCGCTCCGGTCATGCACTACTCTCTTTGTTGAGTTGGATAAGTTGCTTTTCCTTACGAATGAGATCTGTTCCATGGTTCGAAACTGGACTAGGTGTTAGCGTAGCCCGCCCGGGTTGCTACCACCGCATTTGATGAAACTATGGCTGAAGCGGCAATGAACAATTGTTCGCGTTTTCCATCCAGTTCAGTGTAGCCGTGCACACGGGAAAGTCCTAGCATGGCACCTAATTCCTTCGGGAATGTGGTGTATTGGGCTAATATCATCGTTAGTTGTGTGGTATTAGCCATTAAATTCGAGTTCCATAAAAAAAACTTGTGATAATATCATATACAAAAAGTGGTACCAACTGGTTTTATAAGTATGCACACATCTGGTTTGGAATTACCTCAACATAATTTAAATTGTTAGCTGCTTTTTTAGGGTTCCGTACCCAAAGGGTGCCAACGGAGCCCTATTACTATGCCTCCGCTGTCCGCCCGTCCGTCCGTCCTTCCGCCCGTCCGTCTGTCCGACCGTCCGTCCGTCCGTCTGTCACAGGGCTGTATCTCATGAACCGTAATAGGTAGGCAGCTGAAAATTCCACAGAGTGTGTATTTATCTTGCCGCAATAACAACTAACAGGTAAAATTAAAAAATAATAAAAATGAAGGGGGCTCCCATACAAAACATGATTTTTTGGTGTTAAATCATGCACGATGGTACGGAACCCTTCGCTATTTTAAATTACGATAATGGTTTTGATTAAGGATATGATGTAATCAATGCAAACTTCATAAACCAAATCAATTATCGCTTGGACTTATCGCCTGTCAAAAACGTTGTATCCGTTTCACAGATGATATCGAAAACATTTTCGATAGCAACCTGTCGAACGACGTAGTAGGAGGCCAGGTGCGTCTTCACACCACTTTTGAAGTACCCACTGATCAGAGCCCGAAGTCCCAGTTGTCACCTAAATTGGCCTTTACGCCAAACCGATCGATTGGCGTTTTCAAATGTATGGAGAAATTGAAGAGCGCGCGCAGTGGGCGCATTTGCGATTCCGAGTTTGATTTGACAGCTTACTCAACGTTGCCGTAAATACGTCGACGTTGCCGTTTACGCTGACTCCGCGTTTTCGTACAAATCGGAAGTCCGAGTTTGACTTTGAAACCACACAATATCGAGTAAAAACTTGCATGGAGTTTGATGTTATTACGGAAAACGCCAGTCTGCCGTAAACACCAATTTAGGAGAGCCCAATTGAAAAATACCCAGAGAAACTTAATCTATGGAAGGACCCCAGGTTATAACTTCGGGAAAATACCTCGGCAGCGAGTTGATTCCGTTGTTTACCAACCCATTCCCCATTCCATGGATAAAGGATCTGGACTAGAGGTTCAGTTGGTCCTTATATTTGGAATGTCCACTGTGAGTGGGTGCATTCCCTGCCAATTCCGCGTTGTACGAAGGTAAAAACGAAGGGGCAAGCTCCGACGAGCTCCATGGTAAAGACGATAGAACACAGGGAGTGTTCTCTCTCTTCGGGGGACCCTCCAACACGACAACAACCAACACTTGGCCTGTTTTTTAAAAGGGATATAGTTTCTGCTTGCAAAAGCATGCTGCATGAGAGGAGGACAAACCAACACACACAATATCGCATTTATATAATAAACTAAAGTAAAGTAAAGTAAAAGTAAATTAAAAAACATTTATTGAGTAATAATGTACATACATAGTGAATACTGTCCCCTGCACTAGTCGGCAGACTGTGCTGCAGAGAGCGGGGCGTGTATTCTTGGCATTCAGTCATTGCGGATTCAGTAGAGTTAACAGTAATGTCAAAGTAAATTCTTCTTCTGTTAACTCTACTGAATCCGCAATGACTGAATGCCAAGAATACACGTCCAGTGAACTGTTGATTTTTACACGTGTAAAGTTAGAGCAGATTTTAATGCACTAGTTCAGTTACATTGTTATTAGGTACATTATATTTATTTTCTACTATCTGTTAATACTATGAAGTCCAAACAAACAACATAAGATAAACTATAAAACAACAAAAAACATAGCAAAAATAGCAGGTACCTAAGCGTCGTGTTTCATTACAAGAATAGAAGATAGAATAAGAGTGTGTTTTGTGTGCAAGGGTGTTAGGTTATTTGTGAGAGTGTGGTTGTATTTGTTATGTGGTATACGTGTGTAGTAATGTGTTTTATGCATTTTATGAGAGTATTTTTAGCACCTGCTCAGTTTCATCATAATTTTTCTGCTGACTGAGTATCTGCTTGGCTTCCTGGACTCGATATCGCGTTGTGCCGTGCGTCTCATCGACGACCCCAAGGTATCCCTGAATTTAGAGACCCTTCAACTCCGAAGGGATGTAGGGTCTCTCGCTGTGTTCCATCGTCTTTACCACGGAGAATGCTCTCCGGAGCTGCACAACGCTGTCCCTCCGTCCCCTTTCTACAACCGCACCACGCGGAACAGGCAGGGAATGCACCCGTTTACTGTCGACATCCCATAAAAACGAACCCACCGATCCTCTAGATCTTTTATCTATTGGGTCGGCGAACTATGGAATCGACTCCCTGCCGAAGTTTTTCCCTAAAATTGCATCCTGGGGTCCTTCAAACATTTTATTTATTTATTTATTTATTCATTTATTTATTAGACATATTACGTAATGAAATTGTACAGCATTTCAGTGGGTTCTGAAAACAATGGTATAAGACTTGTGGTTGCGCTGTAAGCTTTTATGTCCATTTATAGATCCTAGACAAGGCTTCTGCCCGTTTTCCAGGAAGTCTATTTGCGTTCAGTAACAGTGGTTGATACAATAATAAAAGTATGCCTAGACTTAGCATTTCCTTATTTATTTAAGTAAAAAATAATAGTTTATATATATATATATATATATATATATATATATATATATATATATATATATTATAATATATACTAAATTACTGGTATCGATTGCGAGATGGTAAGAAACGCCCTTTAATGTGAGGATTAAGCAAATCAATGTTTGATGGAAGAGACCCTTAGCCTGGTTTTCACCAAGTGATGATTTATCTTAATCGACATTTAAAGAGCCTTTGTTACGTACGTTGATTATCTTGTACTGGTATTGATTGCAAGCTGCTGAGGAAGGCCCTTAATATGTGGCGATTAAGCCAATCAGCAGTAGGTGAAACTGGCACAACGTTTAAAATTAAAATATAAGAAGATAATCATTGAAGAAGATACATATTTTCCCTCCATCGAATGTCGGGGTTGTCTGTTATTTAAAGATGATTTCGAAGGACCATTCGCGACAGTTGAGCACCACGAAACTAGCTTAGAGCCCATACAAGTGCCTGTACAAGGTGCACGAAATCGGGACTTTGCATGCAGTTGAGCTACTGGATGTAATCCTATATTATATGTATATTCTGTGGTAATAGCGATGGCGCAATTTTTTATTAGTAAGGCAGCGTATGTTTATAGGTGTCATACAAGCAGAAAAGACGGGTTCTCGGAATATGACGGACTCGGAACAGCGACGAAGGAAGGATCGGAGTGGTAACGCGAAACTCGTTTGTATGTGGGCGACGGCGTAGCCACTGTACATACAAAGGCGGTAGCGCCGGCGAGTCAGTCCGCTTACGAATTCACTCCTACTACTCATGTTCTCGATTTTCAACGACACGTAAGATCTATTGCTTCTACTCTACAGAGCTGCTAGTCCCAGTTGTCACCTAAATTGGCGTTTACGGAACTTAAAAGTTACGTAAAAACGACAAACCCCATACCAAGTTTTTACTTGATATTCTGTGGTTTTTCCTTCTTCAAGCTGTCAAAGTCAAACTCGGACTTCTGATTTGTACGAAAACGCGGAGTCAGCACTCCACTACTCTCCAGCTCACGCGTGTTCTGCACCACCTGGCAGTTGAGCGTAACCATGGCCGTTACACCGTGGGTGTCTTTCTCGATATCGAGAAGGCATTCGACCGTGTATGGCACGCGGGGCTCCTGCATAAGCTGCTGGACACTACCACTCCACGTGCAATCCTGATGACAGTAGCGTCCTTCCTCGAGGGACTTCGGTTTTATGTCTCGGTGGAGGGGCATGACTCACCCACGCGGCCGATCATGGCAGGCGTGCCACAGGGCAGCTGCCTTTCGCCGCTCCTCTATGCGGCCTACACTAATGATATTCCCACCCTGTTAGGGCATCTACAGGAGTGGGAACAGGACGTGACGCTCGCGCTGTTTGCGGACGACAGCGCGTACTTCGCCTCATCGCGCCGGGCGGATATAGCAGCCTCAAAAATGCAGCGGTTGCTGGACCTGCTACCTGAGTGGCTGGACAAATGGAGGAATGCCGTTAACGTCGGGAAAACGGCCGCCATCGTAACTGGCCAACAGCGCACATACCCACGCAACCTGCAGCTCCGAGGTCAGGACGTAGAGTGGCAATCCTCCGTACGCTACCTCGGCTGTACCATCGACCGGTCACTGCGCATGACGCCAATGGTGGATCATGTCATCCGACAAGCCAAGGCGGCACGCGCTCTCCTGAGACCAGTCATCTCATCATGACTGCAGAGGATCTACAAAACGTACGTCCGCTCGCGACTCACTTATGCAGCCTCAGCATGGTATGTGCTAAGCTCAGCCACTCAGAGGAAGAGAATCCAGGTCCAGCAAAACGTCACCCTCCGCATGATAGTGGGGGCCGGGCGCTACGTCAGAAATGACGTAATCGCCAACGACGTGCAGATGCCACCGGTGGAGGAATTTATTGTGAAGCTCGCGCGCCGCATGTTTGAGCGCGCTGATGCTTCACCACATCCACACCTCACCAATCTTGCCCCCCTGCACGCACGGCCGCCCGAAGGACGCCCGCTGCCCCGAGAGCTGCTGCTGCACTCCCCGTCGTTCGGCCAGGAATGACGCGGTTGAATGCAGAGCCTGCCCGATGGCTCAAGGAAATGATGCCCAGCCCGCCGCTAGCTCATAGCGGCTGACCAAGGACCGGCACTGAAGAGCATGCCGAGAAGCAGTCCGGGTAATAGGGGATACCCTCAGGCCCCTACCTGCACACAAACCGTGCAGAAGACCCAGACGACGGGCGGAGTCGACGTAAACAGCAACGTCGAAGTATTTACGGCGCCGCCGGTGAGTAGGCTGTCAAATCAAACTCGGACTCGCAAATGTTAGTTCGCTCAACGCCCACCGCTCGCGCTCTGCAATTTTGAAAGCGCCAGTCGATCGGTTTGCCGTAAACGCCAATTTAGGTGACAGCTAGGACTAGGGCTACTGACTTGGGCCTCAGTTAGACGTTTTGGACTAAGTCGCGGCCACGCTGCTGCCGTATGGAATGAGTTTCGATTCGCCTTTTCCGCCTGTTTCGTTTGGAGGTTTAGAAAAGGGAGTGGACTGTATACAATTTCTTGAATCGGTACCTCCAAATAATCCAGGTGCTGGTTCTCCTGTCGGCTTCTTGATTCTGGTTTTCCTTGACAAACCTTGTGCACAGGTCCAGGGTCGACCCTTGCTTGAAAAGTGGAGCACTGAGCACTGAATGGCACTGCAGCTACTCTCTTGATCTTTGATGATTGAATGCTTGTATAATTCTTCTTGATTGCAACAATAAACCACTTTTATGTTGAATTTGATGTTGCTGCACCGAGGTTGGTTCGAAAAAGAAACAGTTTTGGGAGTAGGTAGGTAGGATTGGAATTTCTCTCTTGTATTAAAAAAGATTTGAATAATTTTCTTTCTACCCCCATTGCCATGTGAAATTTAGTGATACCATTAAGAAATAATATTGCATTTGTGGCTGTGGGCACAAACAAACCTTATGAATATTATCCATAGCCGCCCCCCGAAGGCAGCCGTCGCTGGCTTCCAAATAAGCCTAGACTCTAAGAAAATAAAGTTAATAAAAGGTAGAGTTCAATATTGAACCATCGCCATGAAAGAATAATATATTAAAAAAAACTATTATAACCCATAACCATATTCCATAAAAGTAAAAGTAGAGAAAAGTTTTGATTATTGTGGCAAAAGACAAAGTTTGACGATTGGACGGACTAAAATGCCACTCGCCGTCCTAACCGTTGCTACTCTAACAATAGAGTCCTTCCCTGGATGTAGTTCGGTAATTCTGCCTAACTTCCATTTCAGGGGTTGAATATTGTCTTCCTTGATAAGTACCAAATCATTGATAGTGAAATTTCTTTGTAATTTATGCCATTTATTTCTCTGTTGCAAGGTATGGAGATACTCATTGGACCATTTTTTCCAAAACCCTTGCGACATTTTTTGCAATAAATGCCATCTTGAAAGCCGATTGGTAGAAATGTGGCTGACATCTCTTTCTGGAATAGCTACCAATGGGCGACCGATTAGGAAGTGACCCGGCGTCAGCGAGAGTAGGTCATTCGGATCTGTCGACATGGGACACAATGGTCGCGAATTAAGTATGGCCTCTACTCTACAAAAAAGTGTAGAGAGCTCCTCGAATGTTAACCGTTGTTCGCCTACTACTCTGACCACGTGATATTTTGCAGATTTGACTGCCGACTCGGCTATACCGTTGAAATGTGGTGCAGATGCAGGACTAAAATGCCATTGCAACTTGAGTTCACTCAAGTCTGCATTAAGTTTGTCAACATTCTTTGACAAATATTGATAAACCTCGTTCAGGGTGTTATGTGCACCCCTAAAATTTGTTCCATTATCGGAAAAAATGTCTCTACATAAACCTCGGCGTGACGTCATCCGATGTAGAGCTGCTATGAAACCCTCACTAGAGAGATCTGATACGAGCTCCAAGTGAACTGCCTTTGTTGCCATGCAGACAAAGATAGCTAGATATCCCTTGTTGACTCTAGCTTTTCTTAAGTTGCTCTCCTTCACAAAGAAGGGGCCTGCAAAGTCTACCGAAGCTGATAGGAAAGCTGAGTTGGACGTCACGCGTTCAGCTGGTAAGTTACCCATAAACTGGTCTGTCGATGTTGGTTTGCACCGAAAGCATCGATGACACTTGAAAACCCTTAGACGAACTGCTTGTCTGCCAGACAATACCCAGAATCGCTGCCTCAAGATAGAGAGCAGCAGATTCGGACCAGCATGTAAATGCTCTACATGATAGTGATCGATAAGAAGATTGGTGAAATGATGATTGCGAGGCAACAAAATGGGATGCCTAGAGTCGTAAGGCAGGTCAGCATTTTGAAGCCGACCACCAACGCGTAGGATCCCCGATGAATCTACAAAAGGAGCAAGACGCTTGAGATCTGTTTGAAAACCCTTTCCCTGTTTTACAAGTGCAAGCTCTTTTGAAAACACCACTGACTGCACCAATCTTACCCAGATTAATAAAACCTTGTCTAGTTCATCGTGTGTGATATGACCATAAATCCTGCCCTGAGCCTTGAGTGTGCAATTTCTGCCAAAACGTAGACATAATGCTGAAATACGAAGCAGTCGTTTTAGCGAGCTAAAACGGAACTCTAGATCCTCTCTATCCTGCACCAAGGCACTAGAGCACACTGGGTCGGAAAGGATATCCGTTTTATTCATGTTATCCGCTTGCTTCCCTTGCTTCGATACAGGCCATGATGTAGAGTCCCCACACAACCACTCAGGTCCCCACCACAAATTATTATTTACCAACTCATCCGGATTTAGCCCACGTGATGATACATCTGCTGGGTTCAACGAGGATGGCACATATCTCCACACTGAAGGCTCTACCATTTCATGGATTTGTGACACCCTATTGCCTTCATACATTTTAAGCGAATGAACTGGATTATGTAGCCATGATAAAACAATGCTAGAGTCACACCATATGTTGACCAGATTAAACTCTATGTGAGTTAACAAACCCATAACATATTTTATGAGTTTTGCTGCCAGTACAGCACCATTCAACTCCATTCGAGGTATTGTTAATCGCTGCTTTAACGGAGCGACCTTTGACTTAGCGATGAAAAGAAATACCTTATTGACTCCATGTGAATCTTTGACGCGAATGTAGACCACTGCTGAATAACCCTTTTCAGAGGCGTCACTAAATCCATGAAGTTGAAAACCTAGAGCATCATTTGGGAAGACATGACGAGGTATTCGTACCTTTTTCAGATCCTCAAATCCCTGTATGAACCCTTTCCATTTTTTTACAAAATCCTGTGGAGGTAGCTCATCCCAATCGAGCTGAAGCAGCCATAGCTCCTGCATTAAAGCCTTGGCCTTGAATATGACTGGACTAAGCCAGCCACATGGATCGAACAAGCGTGCAATGTTAGACAGTAGAGCACGTTTGGTATAGAGTTTGTCATCTATCTGTGCTTCATAAGTAAAGCAATCCTGTTCCGAGCTCCACTTCAATCCTAAGACCTTGATCTTAAAATCTCCTTCCACGTTGAAGTCTAACGGAACTTCACAATGCTCATGTGGAATGCCTGAAAGAAAATCCTTGGAGTTACTGCACCACTTGCGCAACTCAAACCCTCCAGAGGCGAGTAGAGACACGAGTTCCTCTTTTAAATGTAGAGCATCTTGTAGAGACTGGGCACCTGTCACCACATCATCGACAAAAGTGTCGTTGAGAAGAACTCTACTCGCCCTTGGAAACGTTTCCTGATTGCGGAGAGCCAGTTCCCGCAGGCAACGTATAGCGAGAAATGGGGCAGAACTAACACCATAAGTTACTGTGTTCAAAATATATTCTTTCACTTCCGCCTCTGGATTATCCCTCCATAAAATCCGTTGGTACGGATGGTGACATAACTGTACCTTGATCTGTCGATACATTTGTTTGATATCCGTTGAAAAAACCACCTCATGAGTGCGAAAGTTTAGAATTATGTCCGATATATCATGTTGTAGTTTGGGTCCTGGGAGCAAAACATCATTGAGCGAGACCCCATTACTTGAACGCATGCTTGCGTCAAAAACCACCCTTAATTTTGTTGTACTGCTGCTCGCCTTCAAAACACCGTGGTGCGGAATTATGTAAAAACCCTTGTTTTGCTCCGAATCAGAAACCAATGACATATGTCCTGAATTTTCGTAATCCTGTAGAAATGCGGTATACATTTCTTTGTATGCAGGATCCCTATTTAAGCGTCTCTCGAGTGCATGGAACCTCTTGAGAGCTTGGTCCTTTGTATTCCCTAAATCGGGAGAATCCTGTTTGAATGGTAACTGGACCTCAAATCGTCCAGTTACGTCCCTTCTGTGAGTCGTCTGAAAATGCTCCTCGGCTTGAGCATCTTCAGGACTCAATCCCTTCTTGAAAACTGGTGGCTCCTCAACCTCCCAAAATTTGGAGATTGACTTATTGATGTCAGCGTCACACAATGCATGAAAGCATGTTACGTTTGAAGAAGCCATGTCATCGAAACCCATATCCAAATCTACCGTAAGCCATCCAAAAATTATCCACCCTAACTTCGTGTTGAGTGCCGAAGGCATGCTCGGGTGAACCTTGACTAAGTCCGACTTGAGGTGTATATCCTCATGAAAGTCAGCCCCTAGCACGAAATCTATTTTATTCCTTTGGTAAAACGTCGGATCTGCAAGATCGAACCGTTTGTATTGAGTAATCATATCTTCTGGTAGATGTACAGAAGGCAGATCTGTTGTAAGCCTTTCCATGAGAAAAACCTTTCCACTAAATGTTGGTGCCATATTGAATCGCGATTTGAATTGACACGCGACACTTCCATTAACATATTTCTTTGGGTAAACACCGAATGGTGTAACCGGAAATGATTCATCCATGACCTTTAACCCTAATCGCTTGGCACATGATGGAGTCATGAAACTGTATTGAGAACCATTATCGATTAATGCACGAACTTCACGCCATTTATCCTTGCCATCCAATACGTGAATGATCGCTGTTGCTAGCATGACCGTTGTATAACTTTGATTTGATTTTTTATCAGGCTGGAAGGTGGAGCTGTTTGCCGACACCTCAGCCATACCATCGCCATTTCGTCCTTTATTGACTTCCGAACCTGAACCCCCGGACTCAAACCTGGGCGATGTCAAAGATTGACCTTTCTGTTGATTCTGAACAAAACTCTTTTGAATGTGTATAAGAGTATTGTGAAACCCTTTGCAATGTTTACAAACATTATTTGATTTGCACTGTTTGTATGAGTGAGGCTTGAGACAATTGAAACACAATCGTTGTTGTTGTACGACTCCTTTACGTGCATCGGGAGTCATCGCTAAAAACCTTTGACAAGAATGCAACGGGTGCGCATCCCTATTACAGCACACACATACCTCCGCTATACTAGATACGTAGCTTGATCTTGGAGGTTTAGAACGAGTGTCATCTACCTTGGATTTGCTTGGCAAAACCTGAACCATCGAGCACTCCATTGCCTTGCAACGACTTTCCAAAAAATCCATTAATTCATTGATATTAGGTATTTCAGAGTCACTGACCTGAAGCTCAAACGCATTCCGCAGCTGAATGTCCATCTTTTTAAGAAGTATATGAAGTAAAATAAAACTCCACTCTTGGACGGGCATGTCGAGTGCCTCTAGTGCCCTCAGATTTTCCTTGAGAATATCTACAAATGTGCGCAGATTATTGTTTACCTTTGCTTGGATGTTAGGTAAACACAACACTACATCCAAATGCGTGTCGGCTATAAGACGCTTGTTGTCGAACCGTTTTATGAGTAAATCGTACGCTACCCGATAGTTTTTATCACTGATTTGTAAATGCCTTATTAGGTTTGCTGCGTCACTGCCTAAGCTGCTTACGAGGTAGTGCATCTTTTGAACCGGACTGAGCGATTCATTGTCATGTATCAAGCCACAATAAATCGACTTGAAGTTTAACCACTGTGTAATATCTCCATTAAACATTGGCAGCTTGAGCTTTGGAAGCTGCAAGCAGTTCGAATTACTGCTATGTTGCACTTTGCCTACATTTGGGCCATCACTCACATTACCAAAACAATCCTCATAACATACCTTTATGGAATAAAATTTGTTCATAAACTGTTCATAATCCTCGTTATGCTGGTCAAGATCGAAGTCTTTTCCAGCTTTTGATTCAATGTAAACATGCGCCTTATTGAAATCCGTCTTGAAAGATTCGATGTCACTATACCGAACTCGAAATAAATTTCGAATTTCTTGACCACTGTCTTTGAGGTTGGCTTGGACCGCCACATTGTATAATGCATTCAAATTTTTCTTCGCGAGTTTGTATTCTATTAAAGTACTCATTTTGTATCACTAAACTTACAAAACACTACACGAAAACTGAAACGAATCTCTTGTTTGTTTACTAACTTGACTTATGTCAAATTCAAATAACTGTCACTGCTGTCATTTTTAACTGACACCACAGAATATGTAAAATCGAATGTAATGAATAACCTTAGATGACCTTTTAATTTACGTTATGAGAAGATATAAAATAACTGATAATGAAAATTGTATGTATTACACCATGAAAAATACCATTATTGTCAAAACCCAAGAGAAAACTAGAAAAAATTACGACAGGTAGGAAAAATGCGGCTCGAGGAACCAAAATGTTTCGTTTTGAGGTTTAGAAAAGGGAGTGGACTGTATACAATTTCTTGAATCGGTACCTCCAAATAATCCAGGTGCTGGTTCTCCTGTCGGCTTCTTGATTCTGGTTTTCCTTGACAAACCTTGTGCACAGGTCCAGGGTCGACCCTTGCTTGAAAAGTGGAGCACTGAGCACTGAATGGCACTGCAGCTACTCTCTTGATCTTTGATGATTGAATGCTTGTATAATTCTTCTTGATTGCAACAATAAACCACTTTTATGTTGAATTTGATGTTGCTGCACCGAGGTTGGTTCGAAAAAGAAACAGTTTTGGGAGTAGGTAGGTAGGATTGGAATTTCTCTCTTGTATTAAAAAATATTTGAATAATTTTCTTTCTACCCCCATTGCCATGTGAAATTTAGTGATACCATTAAGAAATAATATTGCATTTGTGGCTGTGGGCACAAACAAACCTTATGAATATTATCCACCGCCCTTGTTCGTCGACTCGGAATGTGTTGTCGAGCGCGCTGGTGTTAGTGTTTTTGCGCCAATCTTTATGACCTTAAAGACCTCATATCAAACAAATAGACTATAAAAAACTGTTGCCTTGACGTAATTGTAAAGTTTCCACGGCATTTCTTCACGTGCATTCGTGACAGGCTCATTTAATAAAAAAAAATCATTACTTATTTATTTATTTATTTATTTCAAGGCATGCCAACAGTTTACACACAAAGACAATTACAAAGAAATTAAACTAAACAAAAATGCCTGGTGTGAAAAACCTTTGCTAGGCACGCACAACATTCACAGGTAAGTAACAATTAACTTATCTGACTAAAATTAGGGTAATTATTAACTTGTTGAACTATAAATAGGATACTCCGACCAAAAAAAACATATTTTCACAATAAAAAAAAAAATACTTACTAAAAAAACACAAAAAAAACTTATAGACCAGTGAAGTTTCTTTGCGGGTTCTTCTTCACTAAGGGCCGAGTGCACGAAAGGACAAAAAATCTAAATCAACGTCGACGTCTGATCAAACACGTCACTTTGTGTGGACAGTATGGAAGGAACTCTATGCGGATCACTAAAAGTGACGTGTTTGAACATTGATTAACTCGGCCGTCTCTTCGTGCAACCGGGGCTAAGTTGATCGAATCCGCACATCTATCATATTGTGGCATGACTTGATTGCAGAAAGAGACATCAATATTCAATCATGTCACTTTTAGTGAACCGCATGGAGTTGAATAAGCTCCATTCCATACTGTCCATAAAAAGTGACGTGTTCGATGATAAGTTGACGTGTTGCTATTATATATATACGTATATTATAAACGAATTCGCCGGGTAAACGGGAAAGTGAGTGATACAATCTAACGTTTAGTTGAAGCTCGTACCATTCCAACTAGTAAATGTCAGTTCACATCGTTTAACAGTTAGGATGGTGCGAAATGCAGCTAAACGTCCGATTTCACACCCTTCGACCGGTAACTTCATTTCCCACGGTAACCTTCCTATTAAAATAAATCCGCAGAGGCTCACAGTGAGTTCTGTTCATAGGAAAAAACCGGAAACACTCACAGAAAGTTCTGTTATTCACAAAAATATCCACTTAGGTTCACAGTACGTTCTGTTCTTAAAAAAAAAACCACAGAGGCTCACAGTACGTAATGCGGGTCAACTCAGGGAAGCGAACACGACAAGTTCTCGTGTTCGAAGCTGTCAAACTCTATGTAGAAAAAAATAGACATCTTTTTTTGAAATAGAGTTTTACAGAACTTCTCTTCTCGTGTTCGCTTCCCTTAGTAGACCCGCAATTCTTAAAAAAACATCCACTGAGGCTTACAGTAAGTTCTGTTCTTCAAAAAATATCCACAGAGGCTCACAGTGCGTTCTGTTCTTCTAAAAATCCGCATTATCTCGTGGGGAATGCACACTGTGTATTTACTGTCACGACGCACGTGACTATAAAAACCCAACTAAAACCAGCATTGACCGTTTGACCCCTGCTTCTTTGTCTATTTATAGAGGCGAATATTCAGTGTTTCGTCGACGATTGGCGTCTTTTGACACCTTGCTTGGCAGTATTTCTTAGGTGGCCGTTCACTTGACACATTCCTCCCGTACCGATCCTCTAGATTCTTTTTTATTTGTGTTCCGTAGGTACAGGGTCCTTGAAGAGTTATGTGAAGAGTGTTTTTTTATGCGACCTGACATGGATGGCTAATACCACACAACTACCGTTGTGATTTTAGCCCAATACACCACATTCCGAAAGCAATTAGGTACCTTGCTTTTATGAGCACGGCTACATTGAACTGGATGGAAAACATGGACAATTTTTCATTGCCGCTTCGACCATCTTTTCATGCAAGGCGATGGTACCAACCCGGGCAGGCTTAAACCCCTAGTAGGGGAAGGGGGACCTACAGTTTTACATGGATTCCGAACCATGGAGCAGCTCGCATTCGTGACGAAATGCACTTATATAATGAAATCGCTTACATTTTTTTTCCTCAAACGAATAATTTTGCCCAAAAATTCTTCCTTCAAAAAATAAGGGACTCGTAGTTAGTGGCGCGGGGACTTGCCTTGTGGGCGAGTGAGAGGTCTGCGTTTATATACCCGCCCCTATATATGCACCACAGTAATAAGGGCAATGATGGCTAAACGAGACGCCCTGAAGCGAAAGCACAAGCTACAGCCAACCGATGATAATTGGACCCATTACAAGACTGCAAGAAATCGGTGTAATAGAATGTGTAGGGACGCCAAACGGATATTCACAAATCCGTCGAAAATGCTTCTCCTAAACATATGTGGAAATTTCTGAAAACCCTTGGAGTGGGTAAAAGCCTATCCAATGTATGTACCTCCGTTGATGCTAAGGTCATAAATCACCACTTCTCCACTTCTCCAGTTTTCCTGGATCCTCTTATAAAAACCAACACATTGCGCCAATTATTTTCATCCATTCCCTGTTCTACTGTACCGTTCGAATTTGTACCAGTTACGGACTGTGAAATAAAAAATATAATACTCTCTATTAACAGCAAGGGCGTAGGTTGTGACGACATGAGTCGAGACTTATACATCCCTATACTGGACATAATTTTACCAATTGTATCGCACATCATAATGTTTTCTCTTTTATCCAGTAACTTTCCTGACTCATGGAAGCTCGCATATGTCATTCCTCTGCCAAAAAAAGGCTCTCCTACTCAGGCTAGCGACTTTCGACCCATTTCGATTCTACCTTTCATGTCCAAGGTTTTGGAACGGATAGTTCATCGGCAATTATCAGGCTATATATCCCATTACAATCTTCAAAGTCCTTTTCAGTCAGGATTTCGTTCATCGCATAGCACAACCACAGCACTTTTAAAAATAACTGACGATATTCGGCTTGCGATGGACAACCGACAACTCACCCTGCTGGTCTTGCTTGATTTTAGCAGCGCTTTCAATACTGTTGATTATGACATTCTTCTTGCCGTTCTATATTCTCTTAACATTTCACAGTCTGTGATTGACTGGTTCACTTCTTATCTCCACGGCCGACGGCAGCGAGTTCGTATTGACAGTGTATATTCGGACTGGTGTGACATCACAGCTGGAGTTCCTCAAGGCGGCGTTCTTTCCCCATTATTGTTCTCAATCTTTATTAATTTAATAGTTCATCTCCTTCTAAGTTCATACCATCTTTATGCCGATGACTTGCAGCTTTACAGGCACTTTCAACACGACAACATCGGTGTGGCTGTAGGTCTTATGAACGTTGACCTTGACACAGTGCTGGACTGGGCTGTGCGCTTTGGGTTACTTGTGAACCCTAGTAAGTCTCAAGCCATCATTCTGGGAACCAGTAACCAAATTAATAAGCTTAACTTATCCGACATCCCTGCCCTGGTTTTCAATGGAATCGACATACCCTACAGTAAAACTGTAAAAAACCTTGGCTTGATAATGGATGAGACAATGTCGTGGCTGCCACAAGTAACGGAGGTTAGTCGAAAGGTTTTTGCCAGCTTTCATTCTCTTCAGCGCTTGCAAAATGTCATTCCTACTCCTACTAAAATTACGTTAGCACAATCTCTGCTTATTCCTATACTCGATTATGCCGATGTGTGTTATCCTGATCTCACCCAAGTCTTGCTTAACAAGCTAGACCGTCTCCTTAACTTGTGCATCCGCTATATTTTCGGATTGCGTAAGATTGACCATATCTCTGAATTTTGTGTTCGGCTTCAATGGCTTGATATCCGTTGTCGCAGAAATATGCACGTCCTTTCTCTTCTTTTCTCCATTCTTGATAACCCGGAAGCTCCTAAGTATCTAAAAGATCGGTTCGGTTTTCTATGTTCGCATGGACTTCCGTTGAGATCCACTGACTCACGCCTTCTCTGTATTCCTTCTCACTTTTCCGCTTCCTACTCAAACTCTTTCACAGTGCAAGCTGCACGCATGTGGAACGCCCTTCCGGTAGAAGTTCGGCAATCACCATCCTTGCTTATTTTTAAAAGAAGTTTATTTTTACATTTTAAGTAAATTAACCACTTCCTGTCCCGATAAATAAAGAAGTTTTTTAACCTCAATATGAACTCTAGTAAGTATATATTTTATATAAATATGTGTATTATCTGTTTATATAAATATATATATATATGCTTATAATTTTATATGTAATAGTATTATATTATAGTTTATGTATTAATATATTTATTATATTGTAAAGTAGTATATTGATATTTGTATGTTATAATATTTACAAATTTGTCAATTAGTTAAGTTTTATTACACTCTCTGTTACTTTTCTTTGCTACCTAATATGTTTTCGTGATATCCCTAAGGTATACTGGTAGAGAATGCCATTTGGTATTAAGTGTTCCTTTTTGCCATTGTTTTATGAAAAACGAGCAAATAAATGATATTTTCATTTCATTTTCATTTTCACTTTCTCCGAGTTGGATAAGTGAAGTGAGAATACGAGCTGTTCCACGGTTCGGAATCCACGTAAATCTGTAGGTGCGTGTACAAACGGCATCACCCTAGACGCCACACATTGGACTTTACAAACGTTTTCCTTGTTAATGCCAATGGCTGCTGTGGCGCCGAGGGTGATGCGGTCTGTACTATCCAATAAGATGTTACCTAAGTAAGTAAATCCTACCACTTGTGTTTGACATTAGACTTTTGAGAACGAACCGTTTCTAAAACTCCTTTCTCTGCCGCACCGCCAGGATATGGAACTGTCTGCCGGCGTGTGTCTTTCCTCATACCTATAACCTGGGATTCAAGCGTAATTTGAACAAGGTCGATAGCTCAGCGATAGTCCGCAAATTCGCTCGCATGGTGCCTCGCTGAGCGTGGTTTCGCGAGGCGAAGTGTTTTTGGATTTTCTGAGCACCTTCGGTCCTCACCACAGCCCGGTTTTTCATTAAAAAAAAGTAACGAAAGTACCCAATCCGCGAATGACGAATCCCTGACGACATGCACGGGGAGAAATGCAGTGGGGTTTACCTGCCATAACCAACATAGCACAAAACTAATTCAAAAATGGTCACCCAATCATTGTAACCAAATCTAAAGCAATCTGTTCGGCAAATCAGCCAAATTGAGCGACTTTCGACCCATTTCGATTCTACCTTTCATGTCCAAGGTTTTGGAACGGATAGTTCATCGGCAATTATCAGGCTATATATCCCATTACAATCTTCAAAGTCCTTTTCAGTCAGGATTTCGTTCATCGCATAGCACAACCACAGCACTTTTAAAAATAACTGACGATATTCGGCTTGCGATGGACAACCGACAACTCACCCTGCTGGTCTTGCTTGATTTTAGCAGCGCTTTCAATACTGTTGATTATGACATTCTTCTTGCCGTTCTATATTCTCTTAACATTTCACAGTCTGTGATTGACTGGTTCACTTCTTATCTCCACGGCCGACGGCAGCGAGTTCGTATTGACAGTGTATATTCGGACTGGTGTGACATCACAGCTGGAGTTCCTCAAGGCGGCGTTCTTTCCCCATTATTGTTCTCAATCTTTATTAATTTAATAGTTCATCTCCTTCTAAGTTCATACCATCTTTATGCCGATGACTTGCAGCTTTACAGGCACTTTCAACACGACAACATCGGTGTGGCTGTAGGTCTTATGAACGTTGACCTTGACACAGTGCTGGACTGGGCTGTGCGCTTTGGGTTACTTGTGAACCCTAGTAAGTCTCAAGCCATCATTCTGGGAACCAGTAACCAAATTAATAAGCTTAACTTATCCGACATCCCTGCCCTGGTTTTCAATGGAATCGACATACCCTACAGTAAAACTGTAAAAAACCTTGGCTTGATAATGGATGAGACAATGTCGTGGCTGCCACAAGTAACGGAGGTTAGTCGAAAGGTTTTTGCCAGCTTTCATTCTCTTCAGCGCTTGCAAAATGTCATTCCTACTCCTACTAAAATTACGTTAGCACAATCTCTGCTTATTCCTATACTCGATTATGCCGATGTGTGTTATCCTGATCTCACCCAAGTCTTGCTTAACAAGCTAGACCGTCTCCTTAACTTGTGCATCCGCTATATTTTCGGATTGCGTAAGATTGACCATATCTCTGAATTTTGTGTTCGGCTTCAATGGCTTGATATCCGTTGTCGCAGAAATATGCACGTCCTTTCTCTTCTTTTCTCCATTCTTGATAACCCGGAAGCTCCTAAGTATCTAAAAGATCGGTTCGGTTTTCTATGTTCGCATGGACTTCCGTTGAGATCCACTGACTCACGCCTTCTCTGTATTCCTTCTCACTTTTCCGCTTCCTACTCAAACTCTTTCACAGTGCAAGCTGCACGCATGTGGAACGCCCTTCCGGTAGAAGTTCGGCAATCACCATCCTTGCTTATTTTTAAAAGAAGTTTATTTTTACATTTTAAGTAAATTAACCACTTCCTGTCCCGATAAATAAAGAAGTTTTTTAACCTCAATATGAACTCTAGTAAGTATATATTTTATATAAATATGTGTATTATCTGTTTATATAAATATATATATATATGCTTATAATTTTATATGTAATAGTATTATATTATAGTTTATGTATTAATATATTTATTATATTGTAAAGTAGTATATTGATATTTGTATGTTATAATATTTACAAATTTGTCAATTAGTTAAGTTTTATTACACTCTCTGTTACTTTTCTTTGCTACCTAATATGTTTTCGTGATATCCCTAAGGTATACTGGTAGAGAATGCCATTTGGTATTAAGTGTTCCTTTTTGCCATTGTTTTATGAAAAACGAGCAAATAAATGATATTTTCATTTCATTTTCATTTTCACTTTCTCCGAGTTGGATAAGTGAAGTGAGAATACGAGCTGTTCCACGGTTCGGAATCCACGTAAATCTGTAGGTGCGTGTACAAACGGCATCACCCTAGACGCCACACATTGGACTTTACAAACGTTTTCCTTGTTAATGCCAATGGCTGCTGTGGCGCCGAGGGTGATGCGGTCTGTACTATCCAATAAGATGTTACCTAAGTAAGTAAATCCTACCACTTGTGTTTGACATTAGACTTTTGAGAACGAACCGTTTCTAAAACTCCTTTCTCTGCCGCACCGCCAGGATATGGAACTGTCTGCCGGCGTGTGTCTTTCCTCATACCTATAACCTGGGATTCAAGCGTAATTTGAACAAGGTCGATAGCTCAGCGATAGTCCGCAAATTCGCTCGCATGGTGCCTCGCTGAGCGTGGTTTCGCGAGGCGAAGTGTTTTTGGATTTTCTGAGCACCTTCGGTCCTCACCACAGCCCGGTTTTTCATTAAAAAAAAGTAACGAAAGTACCCAATCCGCGAATGACGAATCCCTGACGACATGCACGGGGAGAAATGCAGTGGGGTTTACCTGCCATAACCAACATAGCACAAAACTAATTCAAAAATGGTCACCCAATCATTGTAACCAAATCTAAAGCAATCTGTTCGGCAAATCAGCCAAATTGATCGACCTATCCCAATTATAACCAATATTGCGGTATGTGCGTATGTATGTGTGTCAATGCTACAATCCGAATCACCCCAGAAGCAAACAAAACGGAGCCGCAAAATGATTTGCGATTCGGTTCCGTTTACAATGGTGTAGAACTCACTTTCACCGGCAGCGGTCATTGACAGGAGCCGTCGGCGTGGGGATTACATCACCCTAATGACATAAAGAGCCACGTGCTCTGCCATACGCTCGTCCGCGGTCAGCGGCTAGGGTTGCCACAACCGTTGGACGTCGTCTGCGGTCGGCGGTTATGGTCGCCACAACAGATTTGATTTGTACGGGCTAAACGACTTTCCTATTGCTAAACAGACCTAGCATGAGCGCGCTTTGCTTAAAAGACGAACAAAGTGTGGAAGCGAGACGTCCACTCAAGGATCACTACCGCGACTTGGAGAGACAACTTTTCGAATGTGTATAAGGTCGGTGTCCACGCTCATGGAATCTGAAATGTTTTTTTGCAAAATATTTATGATTTCTCCATTTTTCCTTGAACAAAGTATAAGTGACCTGTGCATTTGTAGATTAGTTCGTGAACGGGTGTAAAAACTCGGACGAATTCCCTTTTTTTTCTGCCAAATAAGAGGTGAACCACTGATTCCTTATCGATCATATTTCTCAACTTTTACTCATTGTTTCAAAGTAAAACTTGAAAAATAACGTGTTAAATTTTCTAACACGTTTTTTTTTAGTTAAAGAGAAATTTCAGTGCACTTTTTATGACACAATTTTGGTCTCATCCGTCCGTTGATTCTGTATCTTTACATTATCTCTATGATTTACTACAACTGCAACGCGTAGCAAGCAATTGGATTGAAACCCCTAATCTCAGTTCCACGCTAATGCGCAATACCGGTAGACTCAAGTTTGAAAATTTGGAAAGTAACTTGACATGTAGTATGTAGTGTGCAAGTGTCCTGGCATGGCACCTTATTCCTTCGCGAATGCGGTGTGTTGGCTAATATTATGACGGTGGACGATGGTGGTAAAAGCCATCCATGTCTAGTTACATAAAACCATAACAATAATAATAAAACAAACTGTTGGCAACCCTATGAAGATTAGCGTCGCGCCGCCCGCTACTCTATCAGACATGGTTTACTTATGTAATTCTATCTATGAAAAGGTGAAAGTCACATTGCCTGGGCTTCCGTTGGTGTCGCTGTGAGTCTATTTGCGTAGATCATCTAAGCCTTCCATAGGGCTTCTGTCCTGATAGCAAAATAATTATTTGAATTATTTTACTATCAGAACGGGCTCAAAATATGTAACACTCACTTCAAACATAAGCCGAAAAAAAATGGACATGGGAATCTCCAGATAGCGTAACTCGCAACGAAATTCATTTCATACTAACAAATAATATAAAAAAGTAAAAACAACGGAAGTCATAAGTTCTCGGGAATTTAATACGGACCATAGAATGGTCAGATGTACACTCACAGACACAAAGGCTAAGAAAACACGAAAACACTACAACGCTGTACCCAAAAACTTAACTACCGTGCAATATGAAAAAATAAGAACCGTTCTTCAAAATAACTTCCAAAGTTTCACTGCACACAAAAATGAGGATATTCAAACTATGTACGACAAGTTCGAAAAAACATTGATAAAAACACTACAGGAATTTTCTACAGCGAACAAAACAAAAAAAATATTTATTAAAAATAGACATAACAAGATTCAATCCCCTTACACTAGGAATCTGATCGATCAAAGAACGAAGCTGAAGGAAATCGAGGATAAAACCAAACAAGAAAAGGAAGATCTCTCAGAATTGTATACCAAAATCAGAACTGAAATGAAAAAGGATAAGAAAACACATAAAAATAATTTAATAAATGAAGTAATCAACCAAACAGGCGGTACAAAAAAAGCATACAAGCAACTAAATGCTCCAAAAACATGGATACTAAGCCTAAAAAATAAAAACGAATTCTTAGAGACCAGCAGAGAAGGTATAATGAAAATTGCTACCAACTATTATTGCGATCTGTACAAATCGATGATGCCCAGTACTTACCTAAATAGAAACACACCCAGATGCAAAAATAAGATCCCTCCAATACTGACACAAGAAATAACAAATGCAATTAAATCACTAAAAAAAGACAAAACTCCAGGAGAAGACAAAATAACGAACGAAACTCTACAAATGTCAATAGAAGAAATCCTAAGGCCACTACAAACTATATTTAATACAATAATAGAAACACAAGAAACACTCTAGGTGTTTCTTGTGTTTCTATTGACTAATAATAAATAATGGACTAAATCAGAGATAACAATAATACATAAAAAAGGAGACAAAAAGGATATTGAAAATTACTAACCTATTAGTATTATGTCATATATATATAAAGTGTTTGCAAAAATAATACTTAACCGTATAAAAAAATACACTCGATGAAAGACAGCCAGTAGAACAAGCAGGATTTCGCACCGGATACTCGACTACTGACCACCTACATACCGTCAATCAGCTAATAGAGAAATATAATGAACACAACAAAACGCTTTACATATGTTTCATAGATTACCGAAAAGCATTTGATTCTATTGAACATACCAGTATATGGGAAGCTCTTGGAACTCAAGGAATTGAAAAAACATATATAAACATACTCAAAAATATTTACCAAAACAGCACAGCAGCAGTTAAACTTGAACAACGAGGCCCAGAGTTTAGAACACAAAGAGGAGTTCGACAAGGCGACCCGCTATCAGCAAACATATTCACAGCTGTTCTCGAATACATTTTTCAAAAACTAGACTGGAGCAAACTCGGCTTAAATATAGATGGTACAAAACTCACTCATCTAAGATTTGCTGATGATATAGTCATCTTTTCCGAGTCCAAAGAAGAACTTGAAATAATGCTACAACAGCTAAAAAACGGAAGCATCGAAACTGGCTTGGAAATCAACAGAGAGAAGACCAAAGTAATGACAAACGGCACAGAAACACAGATATTATTAGATGGTGTGCAGATCCAGTACGTAAAAGAATATGTGTACCTAGGCCAGACAATATCCTTTCAAGACCGAATGTCCCAAGAAATCGATAGACGTATTAAACATACTTGGAATAGGTACTGGAGCCTAAAAGACGTGATGAAAGGCAACCTACCAATAGGTGTTAAAAGTAAAATTGTCGACTCAAGTTTGCTACCAATACTCACGTACGGATGTCAGACTTGGTCCATCAACCAAACTCACGTACAATAATTAAGGGTGTGTCAAAGATCCATTGAACGTAGTCTCCTAGGCATAACAAGGGTTCCGCGTGATGGTAAAATAAGGAAAGGTAGACAAACTAAAAGTTGGGAAGACACCATTAAAAAGATAGCTGGCCAAGAATGGACACGCACTGCAAAAGACAGGACAAAATGGAAAGCTTTAGAGGAGGCCTTCCTCGAAGGACCAGCTGTAAAAGAAAAACCGGTTGCCGATATATATAATTAGTTAAAAAAAGTAAAATTGTTAAATAGAATTAAGAAGGCTTATTATTATTATTATTATTACTGTCAGGACAGACTATGTATATAAGGTGTATGAAGTATACACTATATATGTAAATGTATAGTATAGATAAGAGTTGAACTGTAGATTTTTACTGGGTTAGAAAACATTGTGAATGCTGTATTGGGATCGACTGCGTATTCTCTATACATATTGATACACAAACATAAAAATCCTTGGCTTGGCAATTTAGTGTATCCTTCAAATGCCTACTCTATTCAATGATGTCAACCTGCGGCATGGATGATCTTATAGGCCGTTTAGATTCAGCCCCTGCCACTCCTCCTCGCGCTGCCGGTTGGCTGCCGGTCACAGCAGGACGGAGAGAAGTGTGTGTTCACATACTGCCCTGCCACTCACATCGCGTTCGACTCTCGGCAATGGCAGACGTCGAAATAATTACAGCGTCCGCGCTGTGTCTTCTTGCAATACAGAGAGTTACGTAAATAATTTAAAAAGATACCAAATAAAAAAAAATAAAAAATACAAAAATGTATGGGGCGGACGATTTTTTTTTTAAGTCGGACAACAAAAAGTTATTTACTTTTTATGCTCCAAATATGCCAAGTAATCACTAGTTAACGTTTGGACCATAGCCCCCATTAACACCCAGTATACCTATCGAGGCTATGCCAAGCAATGGGACACACCATATGTAGGTTACATGAAAATAACTGAAATACCTACTTACTTGTTCTTCCGTATTAATTGTGTCCTCTACAACAAAGGTTGTTCCCAAAAACCTCTCCATGGCATCGTATGCAAACCATATCGGATTAAATATATCATCTGCACCTGCTCCAGATCGAATAGATTTTTTTTTAAAAGAGGTCTGAAAGTCGCCATCAGCGACTTCTTCTTTGATTTCAATTTGTCAATGGGAGTATCATCTAAAGCTTCACTAATTCTCTTCCAGGCGTCGTGAACTTTATGTTTCAATTTGTTGTTTTTGTCCTTTATATCCCATATAGTTTTTTCGGATTCCAGCAGTTCTAAAAATCGTATTGTGTTTTCATTACTCCACTCGAAGGTCATTTTGTCAGATCTAAAAACAAGGAGGCACGTACATCCGATACGTCTCGGCGCTCGGCGATAAGTGAGCGATGGAGCTGAATGTGAACACGCACTGCCGCTCGCGCTGCCGCTCGCGCTGCCAGTCCTTTGACTTCCGCACAAAAAACCGCTAATTTCGGGAGCGCCCGGCAGCGCGAGTAGCAGTAGCAGGAGCATGAGAAGTATCGTATTTACATACTCGTCCTCCCCACTTCCCTGCCCACTTCCCTGCTCACTCGGGCTGAATGTAAAAGGCCTATTAGCTATTTTTCGATACGTGATTTGTAACCCGTGAGACTCGGAGGCCCTAGCCCGACTTGTCACCTAAATTGGCGTTTACGCCAAAACGATCGACTAGGGTTTTTTTTTTAACACGCTTTTATTAGCTTGGGTTGTATGTATCTATGTAATGGAATCTTTGAGATTAATTTTCACCAGTTTCCAGAAGTCTGATTAATTTGAAACTTTGCATACGTATGAAGGACCGATGACAATGCAATAATTTCATAACAGTTTCCCATTATCCTTATTAGGACCGCCAGGATTAATAAATTATTTTATAGATCCTCTGTAGTGGAGTGAAAGAGACAGAGCTAGTTATTAATAACACGCTTTTATATAAGCTTGGGTTGTATGTATCTATGTATGTAATGGAATCTTTGAGATTAATTTTCACCAGTTTCCAGAAGTCTTTAATTTGAAACTTTGCATACGTATGCAATCAATTGTAATCAATTGTTTTATAGATCCTCTGTAGTAATAATAACTAATTGATAAATCGAACTAAAAATGAAAAATAAATAATAGTTTAAAAAAACTAAAAAACACGCTTTTATAGCTAACCGAACTAAAAATTAAAAAATATTTTTTTATTTTAAAGAGTTTATATTACAGTAGTAGAAGATCGAACAATCAATCAGAATTTATCACCTCAAAATAAAATTATAATAAAGTTTAAGTTATTAACAAAATAATTCAATTCAGAGTAAAAAGCGTGGGGTGCATTTTACTACTTTTCATAACTCTCCTCTCATAGATAGTTGCAATAGAATGATTGTTACATTTACTTTATCATGCACCCCACGCGTTTTACTCTGAATTGAATTATTTTGTTAATAACTTAAACTTTATTATAATTTTATTTTGAGGTGATAAATTCTGATTGATTGTTCGATCTTCTACTACTGTAATATAAACTCTTTAAAATTAAAAATTATTTTATATTTTTTAGTTCGGTTAGCTATAAAAGCGTGTTTTTTTGTTTTTTTAAACTATTATTTTTTTCATTTATTTCGCATTCAAACAGTCACACATTCAAATGTAAGTAGTAAAACGTGTATGGGGTTTGACGTTTTTACGTAACTGCGACGTTTCGTAAATTGTCGTTTATGGAACTCCGAAATTACGTGAAAACGTCAAACTCTATACAAGTTTTTACTAGATATTTCGTGGTTTTCCTTCAAGCTGTCAAATTAAAACTCGGAATTCCGATTTGTATGAAAACGGGAAGTCGGCGTAAACAGCAACGTCAATTTAATGACGGCGACGCCGCGACGGTGAGTAAGCTGTCAAATCAAACTCTGACTTGCAAACGTTAGTTCGCGCGCTCTTCAATTTATCCATACATTTGCAAAGTTTTTTATTTCCTCCATTAGATGTATATTACCCACTCGGATTCGTTAATTTTTTTTTCCTATCGGTTCGATTACTTCTGGCGAAGAAGAGCCGACAAGAAACTTCGTCAGGTTGATCATTGTATTTTTTTTTCCATTGATACTTACAAACTAGTTTACAGTGATTGATTGATCACTACTGCTCACAAAGAACATTATTATAAGAACATTTAGGTGACATCTTATTTAGGTGACAACTGGGACTAGGGGCTCTGAGTGGTCAGTCTGAGCACTCACCTAAATTGGCGTTTACGGCAAACCGATCGGCTGGCGTTTTCAAATGTATGGAGAAATTGAAGAGCGCGCGCAGTGGGCGTTAAGCGAACTACCATTTGCGCGTCCGAGTTTGATTTAACATCTTACTCAACGTTGCCGTAAATACGTCGACGTTGCCGTTTACGTCGACCCCGCGTTTTCATACAAATCGGAAGTCCGAGTTTGACTTTGACAGCTTGAAAAAGTAAAACCACAGAATAGGTATCTAGTAAAAACTTGTATGGAGTTTGACGTTTTTACGGAACTTCGAAGTTACGTAAACGCCAATTTAGGTGAGAACTGAGACTACCGGCTCTGGCTGTAATTCGCGCGAGCGACGTCTCGTGGCGTCGCAGACGCTACGTCACGTATTGACACATCAAATGTAAAGACACATCGCGTATTGACAAACGCCACCGTACAATGCACGCGCGAGAATGGCCGCCATTGCGTCACCCCGCCGTCCCGGCCAGCGACCCGATAGACGAAAACAGCGAAAACGAAAGTGATAAAGCACAGTCGGCGGCTGCCATGAGGCATACTCTTCCTGGCCGGAGTGCTGTGGATGGCCAATGGAAATGTCAGCTGTGGAATGAGTTCGTTCTGGGGGCCCATTCAGGTAAGATTGAGTCCGAGTACGGGAGTGTGTTAACCTAAAAATAGCTGGGAAAATTAGTATTATTTAAATAACGCAACTGTTGTTAGACTTCCAAAGTATTTACTGGGACAAACCAGATTTTTACCAAACTAAAATGATGTTCAAGAAGTGTGGAAACATGAACTATTTAAAAAAGTGAGTTGATATTTAGTGACGAATTCGAACTCACTCTTACCTGAATGGGCTCCCTGCGATTAGTTATCTGCGATTATTATATGTGCGTCGTACCTATCGGTAGATACATTATTGGAACTATGTACCTACTTAGAACTAATTACCAGTGTTATCTCACTCACTACATCACTGCATAGTATAAAACAAAGTCGCTTTCTCTGTCCCTATGTCCCAATGTATGCTTAAATCTTTAAAACTACGCAACGGATTTTGATGCGGTTTTTTTTAATAGATAGAGTGATTGAAAAGGAAGGTTTATATGTATAATAACGTCCATTAAATAGAGGGGGAAATACTGTTATTTTTAAGGTTTCTAATGTGATGTCGTAAATTATTACATTTTTTCCGCTTACATTGCAAACGCAGCCTGAAGTTGACCAGCCCGAAATCAGTCAAAAACGACATTGGAGCCGGGTACCTCAGCTAGTTGTTTTATAAGATACGGTGATTTTTGGGGCATTTAACTGGAATGTTAGTGCTAATGCTACTGGATTTTTTAAAAAATGCACACAAATTAAACCTTTCTGAAATAATTCTGTAGATTTTTTCATCAAAATCAATGTGCACTGAAATAAATAATTATTTTTAAATATTAATATTCAGCCATCCGTTTTTATAGGGTTCCATATCTGTGAGGGTTCCGTACCCAAAGGGTGCCAACGGAACCATATTACTAAGTCTCCGCTGTCCGTCCGTCCGTCCATCCTTATGTCACAGGGCTGTATCTCATGAACCGTAATAGGTAGGATGCTGAAATTTTCACAGAGTGTGTATTTATTTTGGCGCTATAATAAAAAATAGGTTAAATAAAAAAATATATAATTTAATTAATTATTTTTTTCATTATATTTAATTCATTTAAAATATAAATTCTGGTGTTAAATCTTGTACGATGGTACGGAACCCTTCGTATGTGAGTCCGACTCGCACTTGGCCGGTTTTTGTAAATATCTGTCTTAGTAGTGTTTATGAAGTTTTCCAGTTTTGAAAAGTAATTATTACATCGACAAGAGCGCGGTCAGCGAGCATGGGAGTGGAGACAGAAACTCGTTTGTATGGGCTTAGCCACTTTTACATACAAAAATTGGAGCGCCGGCGAGTGAGTTCGCTTACGAATTAGCCCAATAGATGTTCTCGAGTTCCGACGACACGTAGGAACACATAAGATGTAAGTTTACTGCAAGATGACGTTGCCGTTTACGCCGACTCATCGTTTTTAGACAAATCTGTAGTCCGAGTTAGATTGAGTCCCGATTGCAGACACGCCTGAGTTAATCAATGTTCAAAACACGTCACTTGTAGCAAATAATACTTTTAGTGAACCGCATGGAGTTCCTTCCATAATGTCCGTACAAAGTGGTGTGTTTAACCATACGTTGACGTTGATTTTAATTTTTTGTCCTTTCGTACACTCGGCCCTTAGAGAGCTTTAAGGTGGCCCAACCCGGCGGGACTAACTCATTCGCGGGCACGGTACAAAACCGTGCTTTTGCGCTCTGGGACCTTCTCTGTTTCAAATAAAAAGACAGGCTCCGTGATGAGGAAGATGCAACATGTCCACAAAAAAGACAATGTGCATAGTGTATGATTTGATAAGATTTACGAAAATTTTAATTACAAAACGACTTCACTGAGAAAACGGATGGTTAGCAAAACGTGATTTTCACTCTGCTAATGGTTATTTCATACCGAATACTCGTTTAAAATTAACAAAAAATCTCTGCTATTAATAACCGAGTCGATACGGTTATGGTAAAACTGTAAAAAATTGCAATGCACTCTGCTAATCTAGCTGTTAAAACTGTAGATTTCAACTACCTAACGTATATAATAATAGCAGAATTTCTGTTAAAACTAACCGTATAAGCGTAACAGAGTTAGCACGGTTGCTATTAACAAATTATGCTGTAAGATGTATTGTAACCAATTTATTCGGTTGTAAATAACAATTATACGCTTGCATTTAACAGTTGCGTTTTCTCAGTGTTATAGCTAAAAGTAAACCACGACCGATTAAATAAGCTATGTCTGATGACTAATCTTTTTAAGATGTTCTTACTTTATCATTGCGTAATTCACCTCCAAAGTTATTGCATACAACGCGCGAAAAATTCGAACTTTTGGACCTAAAAACTTAGAAACCAAACACAATTTTACAATGCCAACGGTCATCAGACATCTAGTTCGATCAAATAAAGCTATTTTGAGCAAAATTTGAGATCTCTGACAAGAAATATGGGCGTGATCTTCTTTCCCCGTTTGTATGGGGAGTTGAGCGGGATGGCCCACCTTAAGAAGTAAGATCACGGAATAATGTGTGCAACATTTATGCCTTTGCACTTTTACGTAGCTTCGAAGTTCCATAAACGCCGATTTAGGTGAGATCTAGGACTGACCGTGCTGAAGCCAGAAGACACGCACGGAATGTTCCTGGTTCTGTGAACAGAGGCGTTTCTAGCCTGTTGCCAATTCAGTGGCCGCTCAGCTAGACGTGGTGCCCAGTCGATGTTCAGTGAAAGGAGATGCTGCAAGCGTGTCCCCTTGGCCTCGGCAATCGAATGGTTGGCGCCTGACACACATACCGAAGTTGCGTCGTTTACTTTATATATTTATTGGCTTACTTACAGGATTGAATCACATTAATAAAGCAATAACACGTGTGCTTATGAAACATGCCACAAGTAGGAAGCACAAGTATGTGCTTGCACAATTTAAAAACAGAATACACATACAAACAACAAAACAAATGTAGCAAAGAAAATAATAATTTATAAGAACACAATGAGGAAATAACAAAAAGCGACAACCTATATTTGAGTGATTGGACAGGGGCAATAGAGACATTAAATCAAATTATATCAACTAACAAACATACAGTCGAATAGAGAACCTCATCTTTTTTAAGTCGGTTAAGGTGGCCCAACCCGGCGGGACTAACTCATTCGCATGCACGGCACAGAATCGTGCTGTTGCGCTCTGGGACCTTCTCTGTTTCAAAGAAAAAGACGGGCTCCGTGATGAGGAAGATGCAACATTTCCACAAAAAAGACAATGTGCATAGTGTATGATTTTGTAAGATTTACGAAAATTTTAATTACAAAACGACTTATAGCTAAAAGTAAACCACGACCGCTGTAGTAAAAATTCTAACAAAAACCAAATAGATTATAAATTTTGATTAAATAAGCTACGTCTGGTGACTAATCTTTTAAAATGTTCTTACTTTATCATTACGTAATCCTCCTCCAAAGTTATTGTATAAAACGCGCGAAAAATTCGAACTTTCGGACCTTATAACTTAGAAACCAGACATTATTTTACAATGCCAATCAGACACCTAGTTCGATTAAATAAGCTATTTTGAGAAAAATTTGGGATCTTTGACAAGAAATATGGGCGTGATCTTCTTTCCCCGTTTGTATGGGGAGTTGAGCGGGATGGCCCACCTTAAAAATAAATTTAAGGCAGAAACAGGCCTAAAACCGTGAAAAAGAGCGCAAACTACAAGAGATTACAGAGTAAACCAAATCTGTATAAAATATATGCCCTACACTGATCTTACAACAAAACATATAGTTTTAGATTTAATTAAAAAAAAAAGCGTATGTAAATAACTTCAAATTAAAATTGTCTTGAGAACCGCTCACCGTTTCGATAATATGAAACAAATACTTTTAGTATAGATCATGTGACGAATTTTAATACTGACATACGCCACAGAATATATATTTTTTTATGCGACCTGACATGAATGGCTAATACCACACAACTACCCTTATGATATTAGCCCAATACACTACATTCCCGAAGGAATTAGGTGCCATGCCAGGACCTTCCCTTTATGAGCACGGCTATATTGAACTGGATGAAAAACACGGACAATTTTTCATTGCCGCTTCGACCATCTTTCTTCCAATGCGATGGTACCAACCCGGGCGGGCTTAAACCCTACCACCTAGTAGGGGAAGGGGACCTAAAGTTTTACATGGATTCCGAACCATGGAGCAGCTCGCATTCGTGACGAAATGCACTTATCGAACTCGGAAAGAGAAAGACAGTGGTGCATGTCGGAATTGAACCCAGACCTCTGGTACGCTAGGCCAGTCCCCGCGCCACTAGGCTACGAGCCGCTCAATGTTCCGTCATCCCACAGTTATGGGAAGACTGTTCGTAATCTTCGACGGAACTGAGAGAAATTCGTTCCGTGCTAGCCCTGCGGTGTTGTGATATGTATGTATGTATAATCGACCGTGAAGCAAGGACATATTAATTGAAGAAAGAGCCCAGTAAAAAGAACTGCTTTACGAATATACTGCAAGGATGGACCCGAATCAGCAAATCATACCATTCGCGGGTATTGCGTCTACCAATTTAACCAATTACCAATATGTTTGAATGTTCAATCTTTGCAGTCAATGTCCACAACGCAGATGAAGCGTTAAATAAATGTATGTAGGTATAATCTTAAAGACTGTGTTGGTAGGAGGCATTCATTACGGGACGAGGGACTGTAGGAGAATTCCAAATTACGGACATACGTACTTACATATACGGATCGTTTTTTATATGTATGGCCATTTCCTGGGTCTTGCTTCCGCCTTAATATTTCTTTGCAACTATCAAAATGAGAAAAAACATTACAATTTTACAAAAAATAACCATTTGTCACTAGCCAACACATTGTGGATTATAAAGAACAACTTTATCATTGCAATTGTATTGTTGCTTTGTTTAGCGTGCGTGCTACGTTCTCTCGTTCGTACAATGAGATAGCAAATGCAATCTGTGTCCTAGATATTAAAATGACCTAATGCTACTTGCTACACATAGTAGGTACAAAATGAACACGAACAAGCGGTCATCACATTTATTTATGCATTTATATTTCTTTGCGTAATTGTATACAACTTGAGGCTTGATAAAAGTTTATTATTAAAAATCTGGTTATGGTGCTTTCTCTACAACACACAAAATAAACAATTGTTGTTATTAATATTATATCTGCCTACAGAATGAATATCATAAAATAATATAATATTTATGATATAAAAAAAAACGAAAAACCATCGTTTTCTTTCATCTTGAATCTTACCCAATCGACCAACCTTTGTACAGAGCGCATCACCCTCGCCACCACAGTAGGCATTGGCATTTCCAAGGTAAACGTATGTGGGTCAAAGTTCAATGTGTGGCGTCTAGGGTGATGCCGTTTGTACATAATCAATCATCCATATAAATATTAATCTATTAAACTCACTCAAGAAACATGCAGAAATCGAAAAATATTTAACACAAAAAAATCTGGTATTTTGTATGGGGTCCCAATTGTAATTTTACCTATTTGTTGTGATAGCGGCACCATAAATACCACACTCTGTGAAAATTTCAGCCTCCTACCTATTTTTTTTTTTTTTTTTATTGTTACACTTACTTTTACCCAGGAAGGAAATAAAATTTCATTTGATTGAGAAAAATGGTTTATTACAAGTGTCCTTACTTGACACGGCTAGCTCTGGTTCTAAGGCAGTATCACCCGAGACCTCTGGACACACAATATAAAGTCACGAAAACACTTAGGGTCCTTTAGAAAATCGATGGGTTGGGCGCCTTTAATTTAATTGTCTGTTGAGGGTAGGTAGGTCACCGTCACTTTAAATTTGCAACACTTAGCTGGGGTCCGTTTGGTGTCTCCGTGTGGACCTCCGGATGGAAGGCCAGCTGAAGCGCCGTGCGATGTGGTGTGCGCTACCGTCGCAACGAGGCGTCGGGCGAGGCGTCGAGACGGATCTCGTTCCCGATGCCGGACGAGACGGCTGGGCGTGGGTGGCTACAGGCCACTCCTACGAACGGCCGCTCGCAACGTCGTCGCGATACGCTGCCCCGTACCAGACTCTGCGATCAAGATTTATGTGAGCCGGGGTTCAACGCCGTGAAGCGGCCCTATGATCGGCGAGGTTAGGTTAGGTGATTAATGAAGTCCTTACCCACAGCTGTGGAGGATGTACGCTCGAAGCTACGAGGCTTCGAGTGAAATACAATCGTCGAATGACAATTAATGATAACAAAATTATTATGTGAGGAAGCTCTCGTCGCCGCCGCTGAAGCAAAAAGACAAAACCCTCAATCTTCTGACGTTTTGTCGCTTGCGGCTAGCTTCCCGCAATCGACACACGTTCTAATATATTATTCTTTTGACAAAGACAACTTTAAGATGTTTTGTTAACGGCATTAATAATCAAAAATTAAAAATTAAATTGTTAAAGTGTCTTTATGCTTTATTCTTTTATCTAAGCTATTGAGATATGAATAAACCCGATGCGACAAGCGAGGCACACTCTAGGTGACCGTACTTCGCTTGCGCGTACTTTATTGTTAGCATATCTCGTAAATGGGAAAGAAATATTGTTACAGCAGATCTTTAGATCTGCTATGTAACAATACCTCCTTCCTAAGAAAAGATGAATTTTCTCTCAAGGAAAAAATTCATCGGGACAATTACTCCGACAAACAAATGCAATGCAGAAATGAGTGGTATTTGCAGTTCAAGGTAGCCTTTTACTCTTTCATTCTTCCGCTTTCGTTCTTCTCATCTATCCTTCATCTTTTGATCGTGCCCTCTTTGGCTATAGTCGCTGAAGAAGTTTCATTTCGCTCTGTCTGGCTTAACCACGTATTCGGTTAAGACGTACAACTACCTAAGCGATTTTTGCCTATGTGTATTGTGTGGGTCGATGAATGTCTAGCCTGCAAAATTCAGCCTGCCGCTGCGATCCCCCCCCAAAGAAAACGTCGAAGCTAGGGACAGCGACAGAGTGTTATAAGCCACCTGGACTGAGAGGACAATAGCCTCCAGCCATGTGGTAATGGTAGTTAAGGCTTCTATATTTTAAGGTAGGTACTACACTAACCGCCTACCTGTAGACTATACGACAGACACCTAACCACTACGCTAGTACTAAAATAAATATACCTAAACATCTCTGCTAAGATATCTTCTTGCCTTGTTTTTTATGTAATGTATTTAATATAATAAAAATGAAGTTAAAATTAATATTGAAACAAAATATATGTATATATTTATATATATATTTTTTACTTAGTATTTAAATCCTTCTACTGCCGATAGCAGGAGGCTTTAAATCTTTTACGTGCCATCTACCGGCAATAGGTTTATTATTCATGTCCGCAAGAACGTAAATGAGAGGCGTAATTTTCTGAAGTACTTTGCACTTCTCGTACTTAGGAGCCAGTTTTGTAGTGAAGTACGCACCTGCGTCACTCTGTTTATACAGTTTTCTCCAAACTACATCACCTACGTTGAATTCAGCTACTGTGCGTCTTAAGTCATAGCGCTGCTTGCTCCTATCGTGCGCAGTATGCAATGCCTTTTGCACCTGGTCGAAAATAACCGAGAGAGTACCAAGATTTTCCGCATATATATCGCGAGGCGAACAGACTATGTCCGTCTCGTCCGTCTGTGAGTTACCATAAATGGAACCGTCTATGACCAATTCCCTACCATAAACAAGGAAGGCTGGAGTGAACCCTGTGGTTTCATTTACGGAATTATTAATTGCGAAATTAATCTTGGTAAGGTTTTCGTCCCATGAGCGGTGATCGTCACCTACAAAGGTGGAAATGGCTGCAACAATAGTACCGTTGTACCGTTCCACTGTGTTCACTTGCGGATGGTAACGAGCCGTAAAGTGAATTTGTGGCACCCTATAAGCTTTCAGAAAGTTATCCATTTGTTTGCTGATGAATTGCGAACCATTGTCCAAAATTATGGTACGCGGAATACCGTGTACTAAAAACACTTCATTTTCCAAATGTTCAACTATTTTTGAAGCTACAGCTTTACGTAAGGGAAATATTTCACAATATTTACTGAAACAACACGTAACTACAAGTATGTGTTGATGACGACGTCTCGTCATTGGTAATGGGCCAATAAGATCGATGCTGATTGCTTGCCAGGGACGCGTACAAACTTTCGGGTCTCCCATAAGACCTAGTGGGGCCCGCTTAGAGTGTTTGTGTGCCTGACAGGTATCACATTTGCCAATAAAATTAACGACGTCACGGTACATTCCAGGCCAATGGTACCTTAGTGACAAACGCTTATGGGTTTTAAAAATTCCCAAATGACCAGCAGTAGGTACTGAGTGGTTTTCGTTAATAATGTCCGTGCGCTCGTCCGCCGAAACAACAAGTTTCCAGTCGAACTCTTCGGTCAGCCCAAACTTTCCCGCGCAGTATCGATAGAGTTTGCCATCTTTTATAGTATAGTTTGGGAAGCTATGGGGTGACCGCTGGACTTTAATAATTAAGTTGTTGTACCAAGCGTCTGTGCCACCGGCTGAAATGGCCGCGACCGGGACAGAACGCGACAGGCCATCTGGAACTACATTAAGGGTACCCTTACGGTGAATAATTTCAATATTGAAAGATGATAGCCTGACGCCCCACCTGGCTAGTCTGCCAGTTGGGCTGTCCAGGTTGAGGAACCACTTTAAACTGGAATGGTCTGTGTAAACTGTTGTCTTGTGTCCATTTTCGATGTAGCACCTCCAGTGTTCGAGTGCTGAGATCACACTAAGTGCCTCTCTCTCAGTAGCGGAGTAATTCTGTTCCTGCTTGCTGAGGGAGCGGCTCATGTACGCCACTGGGTGCTCTTGGCCTTTAATGGTCTGACACAACATTCCGCCTAATCCATACCCAGAACTGTCGCAATGAATACTGAATGGCATGTCATAGGACGGACAAGACAAAACAGGCGCACTCGAGAGAGCGACTTTAAGTTGTTGAAAAGCTGACTCAGCAGCTTCCGACCAGTGAAATGTAGGAGAACCTTTCTTGGTGGAGGTTAATTTATTTAATGGACCAGCAATGGTCGCAAAGTTTGGAATAAATCGTCGGTGATAACCGACTGTACCTAAAAATATTTTTACTTCCTTTCTTGAGGTGGGAGCTGGATAGTCGATGATGGCTCGCACCTTCTCTGGGTCTGGGCGTAGGCCATACTCGTCAACCAAAAACCCAAGGTATTTAAGTTCCTTTCTGAAGAATTGTGATTTTTCCCTGTTAATAGTTAGGTTTGCTTTATGTAAGGTATCCTTGACTTTTAAGAGAAGCTGCAAATGCTCCTTAAAATTTTCTGACACAATAATAATATCGTCAAGGTAGCAAAACACTTTATTATTAAATTCCGGACCAAATAATCTGTCCATTAGTCTTTGTTGTCGCGCTGGCGCACCTGTGAGTCCGAAGGCAACAACTTTAAATTGGAATAAGCCCCTATTGGCCACTGAAAAGGCAGTCTTTTCACGGTCCTCTTTAGCTATCGGTATTTGCCAAAACGCAGAACTAAGATCAATACTGGATAAGTATTTAGCGTCCCTAAGACTATCTAGGATATGTGTAATGTTTGGGAGCGCGTAAGCATCTTTTTTAGTTACAGAGTTAAGCTTACGGCTATCTAAGCAAAAACGCCATCTGCCGTCCTTCTTTGGAATCAGCAATACGGGCGAGTTCCATGGACTCTCGCTTGGTTCAACCACGTCTAATTCCAACATTTTGTCAAGCTCATCATACAAGGCCTTAGTTTTAACTGGACTCAATCGGTAATAACATTGCCTGATGGGCGGGCCCTCAGTATCGATCTTATGTTCGACCAGCGAGGTTCGACCTAAACCAACACGTTCGGCAGATATTGAATTAAATTGTTCAATGATATTGTCCGCTAAGGTTCTTTCCTGTGTGCTAAGGGCATGGTAATGTGACAGCTTCCCGCTAGATGTCGCTTCTGTGACCGTCGACGAATATTCGTCACCAGAATGAAAACTAACAACATTAGCAAGTAATTCAGGTGCAAGGTCGAATGCCTTCCAAAAATTAACACCTAGTATTAATTTGTCTTTAATTCCAGGGATTATCATGAAATTAATAAGTTGAATTTTGTGATTAAATTTAATAGGTAGGTACATACATCCAATGACTTTCTGTGTCGTTCCATCGGCAGTAAAAACCTGTAACTTATCGGACGAACACAAATGAAAGCCTAAGTCTAATAACTTAACATGGGCATTGTTCCCTATAATAGAAGAAGATGACCCTGAATCTAATAAGCCACACATTTGTGTGTTATTTACCTCCACTGTGACATAAGGTCTCGAATGATCGGAATTATTTTCAAATAAAATTGAAGCTGAGTGATAAGTTTTAAAAAATATCGATATTGTTTTTAACCATGAGCGCCAGCCGTCCGCATCAAAGTGACTTCTGGGCTCGTTTACAAGTTTTTTGACATATTGTCAGGCTTACGCTGTTTTGAGCCTTTACTGCACTTGGGACATGACGTCGATCTAACGCCTACCTTTCCGCAACCAAAACATAGTATCTCACCTGGTTTCTTGCACTTGAAGGTAGAGTGCGTGTCTGTATCACATCTAAAACAGTGGGACTTACTTTGAGTTACAGCTGCTACTCTAACCTTAAGTTCTGGTTGCTTACTAGTCTTCGGTGGCTGGTATGCAAGGTCCGGAGCCAAGGTATGCGGTCCCGCGACAGAAGGTTCGACAAACATTTCGGATTTGGAGTGGGTCGCTTCTATGTGCCTACACAACTCCTTAAGTTTAGACAAACTAGTAATGTCCACCAGTGTTAACTGGTTTAAATAAGTGGGCCTAACATTATGCAAAATGATCTCCAATTTCTCTTCTTCTGACAGAGGTTTCTCGAGGCGTGCGAATAAACAATTCATGCACGCTAAATATATCGAAATGGACTCCTCTTTTCCTTGTGTGCGAGAACGAATCTCTTTTAATAATTTGTAATTGTAATCAACTACACCAAATTCATCCTTCAAGAGAAGTACCACGTCCTGCCATGACTTAAATTGTTTTTGGTTACCCTTGAACCAGCATAAGGCAGGACCGGTAAATATTTCGACTGCCATTCTAAAGACTTTGTCCTGTGATAGGCCTCTGGAACTCCTGATATCTTCTACCTTTTCTATAAAGGTGCGCACACACGAGGTACCATCATATTTTAATTTCAAAGTATCTGCATTTGTTTTGTGGGAGCAATCTACCGTGACCGTTGCCGGGCAGTCTGTGCTGACGTCCGGAGTCGGCGCGTTGTCCCGCAGGTCGCTCGCTTCAGCGGCACTGCTCGCACTGCAAAGTTTAAACAAATTTTTTATTTTTGATTGAAGTTCCAAAGTCTTAGCAGCTTCAGATTCCGTTGAAGGAATTAGACGGTTAACTCTGTGCCCCAAGTGTGCTACCAGAGCTTTGGTTCGAGGTGCGAGCGTCTCGCTCGATGCTGCTTCCGCCTCGGCCAACTTTTTTGAAATTATAGGAAATTCCTCTTTAAAAGAGAGATCCGTTTCATCGATATCGTTAAAAACCTTTAGGAGATCGTATATCTGTTGTCTAAGACCAGCAACCGTAGTTGTCGGTGTAGCACCACGAATTGAAACTTCATACTGGAGTTCATCCTTTCGTAGTAAACCGAAAGGAATTTTATGTGACATGGCGACGACGAGAACCTTTACAAAAGATTGACTTGAGCTTACTACCTACCTATCAGTTACTATACTATATGGGTATCGAAGGTAAAAGTGTTGACACCTAGGTGCAACTGATTGTCTGTGAACTACGAATATTCAAAAGGCAATATTAAAATATACTCGACACCTTAAATATTTGTTGTACAACAACTAAAATTAATTGACTGAAGGTAGCTAGTTATCATGAAATTAAAATTTAAAATGTATATAAAACAAACGTAACGCGCTCGTGGAAACTAAAAAACGTTAATTGAATTAAAATTATTTAAATAATTTGTTTCCGCGAGCGCCCACCTGTTTCTTCGCTTCCTCGCCTCGGACAACTTTTTCAGAGTCCAGAGGTGATTCTGCAGTCCCAGCCTTTACTCGGGTTCGTACAGAGAGGTGCTGGCGGACCTGTGGAGATCACGGTATTCTAATCCCGTCCCCACGCGGGTATGCACGATTTTCAATATTTCTCGGAGGCCTCAGGGATCTGCCTTCGGGCCCCACGTTGGGCGCCAGTGTTACACTTACTTTTACCCAGGAAGGAAATAAAATTTCATTTGATTGAGAAAAATGGTTTATTACAAGTGTCCTTACTTGACACGGCTAGCTCTGGTTCTAAGGCAGTATCACCCGAGACCTCTGGACACACAATATAAAGTCACGAAAACACTTAGGGTCCTTTAGAAAATCGATGGGTTGGGCGCCTTTAATTTAATTGTCTGTTGAGGGTAGGTAGGTCACCGTCACTTTAAATTTGCAACACTTAGCTGGGGTCCGTTTGGTGTCTCCGTGTGGACCTCCGGATGGAAGGCCAGCTGAAGCGCCGTGCGATGTGGTGTGCGCTACCGTCGCAACGAGGCGTCGGGCGAGGCGTCGAGACGGATCTCGTTCCCGATGCCGGACGAGACGGCTGGGCGTGGGTGGCTACAGGCCACTCCTACGAACGGCCGCTCGCAACGTCGTCGCGATACGCTGCCCCGTACCAGACTCTGCGATCAAGATTTATGTGAGCCGGGGTTCAACGCGGTGAAGCGGCCCTATGATCGGCGAGGTTAGGTTAGGTGATTAATGAAGTCCTTACCCACAGCTGTGGAGGATGTACGCTCGAAGCTACGAGGCTTCGAGTGAAATACAATCGTCGAATGACAATTAATGATAACAAAATTATTATGTGAGGAAGCTCTCGTCGCCGCCGCTGAAGCAAAAAGACAAAACCCTCAATCTTCTGACGTTTTGTCGCTTGCGGCTAGCTTCCCGCAATCGACACACGTTCTAATATATTATTCTTTTGACAAAGACAACTTTAAGATGTTTTGTTAACGGCATTAATAATCAAAAATTAAAAATTAAATTGTTAAAGTGTCTTTATGCTTTATTCTTTTATCTAAGCTATTGAGATATGAATAAACCCGATGCGACAAGCGAGGCACACTCTAGGTGACCGTACTTCGCTTGCGCGTACTTTATTGTTAGCATATCTCGTAAATGGGAAAGAAATATTGTTACAGCAGATCTTTAGATCTGCTATGTAACATTATGTGACTGGACATGGATGGCTAATACCACAAGTTCTGTCATGGTATTAGCCCAACACACCACATGGGAACTAGGTGCCATGCCAGGACCTTCCTTATATTGCACGGCTACATTGAACTGGATGGAAAACACGGACAATTTTCATTGCCGCTTCGACCATCGTTCATCCAATGCGATGGTACCAACCCGGGCGGGATAAACCCTACCACCTAGTAAGTAAGGAAGGGGACCTACAGCTTAACGTGGAATCCGAACCACGGCCAGCCTCTCTCAACGGTCGAATGGTCACCCATCCAAGACCAGACCGGACCCAGCGTTGCTTAACTTCGGAGAGCGATCGCCGAAGTGTCGCGCCACTGGGCCACCGAGGCTGACGATTACGGTTCATGAGATACGGCCCTGTGACAGACGGACGGACAGCGGAGTCTTAGTAATAGGGTTCCGTTGGCACCATTTGGGTGCGGAACCCTAAAAACCCTAGATACTTGATTATTTAAAATGTAATTTCGTCCTTTGCAGGTTCATATCAGCCCAGCAACGAGCTGATGCTGAGGTTCTACAGCTACTTCAAGCAGGCGACGGAGGGGCCGTGCGACAAGCCCAAACCCGGCTTCTGGGACATTGTCAACAGGTACAGCCCCAACAGCCCAGTGGCGCGACACTTCGGCGATCCCTCTCCGAAGGTATGGTGGCCCAACCCGGCGGGACTAACTCATTCGCGGGCACGGTACAAAACCGTGCTGTTGCGCTCTGGGACCTTCTCTGTTTCAAAGAATAAGACAGGCTCCGTGATGAGGAAGATGCAACATGTCCACAAAAAAGGCAATGTGCATAGTGTATGATTTGGTAAGATTTACGAACATTTTAATTACAAAACGACTTATGGCTTAAAGTAAGCCACGACCGCTGTAGTCAAAAATCTAACAAAACCCAAACAGATTATAAATATTGATTAAATAAGCTATGTCTGATGACTAATCTTTTTAAGATGTTCTTACTTTATCATTACGTAATCCACCTCCAAAGTTATTGTATAAAACGCGGACCTTATAGAAACCAGACATTATTTTACAATGCCAATCAGACACCTAGTTCGATTAAATAAGCTATTTTGAGCAAAATTTGGGATCTCTGACAAGAAATATGGGCGTGATCTTCTTTCCCCGTTTGTATGGGGAGTTGAGCGGGATGGGCCGCCTTAAGCAACGCTGGGTCCGGTCTGGTCTTGGATGTGGGACCATTCGACCGTTGAGAGAGGCTGGCCATGGTTCGGACTCCACGTTAAACGTTAGGTCACCTTCCTTACTTACTAGGTGGTAGGGTTAATCCCGCCCGGGTTGGTACCATCGCATTGGATGAACGATGGTCGAAGCGGTGATGAAAATTGTCCGTGTTTTCCATCCAGTTCAATGTAGCCGTGCAATATAAGGAAGGTCCTGGCATGGCACCTAGTTCCCATGTGGTGTGTTAGGCTAATACCATGACAGAAGGTGTGGTATTAGCCATCCATGTCCAGTCACATAAAAAAAAAGTAGGACCCTAATATTTCTTTGTATTTAAGAAAGTCCTTACCACAGATGTCTTCTCTACTTAAGGCGCTAGGACTAGCCAACTACTCGCGCCATACAAATGCACTTTTTAACAAATGTAATAATATGGATTGAAACGCTTCAGCAAATCCAAATAGAACTCCAGACTGATAATGGATTGTTAATATTTTTTGATTCCATCATTTATTTAAATAATAATAAAAATAAAAAAGTTGATTTTTCTCATTACAAATCTGAAAGTAATTCGATTTCTAGATATAAGCAAAAACAGCATTTATGCATAAACAAAAAAATCCATTTGCTTTTAGATTTCTACATTTAGTCAAAAAAGTTCGGAAATGGACACCGTTTCCGCAATGTATTTTGTATAGAAAAAGGAAACATACATTAACGAAAATAGGTTGATTCCTAGACAAGGAATCATATATTGTAAGAATGGCACTAATAATCGTCAGACTTAGTTAGTTAACTTGGGGTGCCTCGTCTAACTTTGCGATTTGGCTAGTAACAGGGCCTTAAAATATCTGTGGTCGTTACCCTATCAATTTCGATTTTAAAATGATCCCGCTCAACTACCCATACAAACGTGGAAAGAAGATCATGCGCAATTGTATTTGTCAGAGATCCAATAATATATTTAAAACAGCTTTATGTGTAGATGCTGATGACCAGTGGCAATGTAAAATAGCTTGGCTTCTAAGTTATAAGGTGTGAAAGTTCGACTTTTTAGCTCGTTTTATACAATAATTTTGGACGTGACGTGGATAACTCAACGATAAAATAAAAACATCTCAAAAAGGTTAGACATCAGAACTAGCTTGTTCCGTGTGGAGTAGGAATGGGAATGCATTCCTCTTTCGAGCCGTCATGACCCATCGCTAATTGCTACACAAATATAAAGATCCATGGACGGGCGATTTATTGTATACCTCAAATGCCTGCTCTTATGCAATGGTGTAAGCCAGCGGGATCACTAATCTTAACGATTTTTAGATATGTTATTTGTAACTCGTAATAGTCTCAGGTCGATGACAGAGTAACACTCAGTTAATTTATTCAGCTAGCAGCCATTTCACTACCGTGAAATGCGCCTCCGCGCCGTTCTGTACGTGATTAGAATTTCTAATGTGTGCGCGATTGCTTCAAAACAAAATAGTCTTCCTTCGTTTTTTAGGGTTCCGTACCCAAAGGGTGCCAACAGAACCTTATTACTAAGCCTTTGCTGTCCGTCCGCCCGTCTCTCACAGGGCTGTATCTCATGAACCGTAATAGGTAGGCAGCTGATGTAGGCAGTGTATTTTAGAGAGTGTATTTATTTTGCCGCTATAACAACAAATAGGTAAATTTTTAAAATAATAAAGGCGAAAGGGGTCCCCTGAACGTATTTTTTTAACGAACGAACTGGATGGAAAACACGGACAATTTTTCATTGCCGCTTCGACCATATTTTTAACCAATGCGATGGTACCGACCTGGGCGGGCTTAAACCCTACCACCTAGTAGGGGAAGGGGACCTACAGTTTTACATGGATTCCGAACCATGGAGCAGCTTGCATTCGTGACGAAATGCACTTATCGATCCCGACATGCACCACTTGCATGTCGGAATTGAAAACAGACCTCTGGTATGTTAGGCCAGTCCCACCCGCCACTAGGCTACTCATGTAACTCACGAGGGAAAGCATCTTACCTTACCGCTCCATGGTTACCACTGTAAACTAACTCGCCGGGTGAACGGGCAAGTGAGTGACTAATTCTGACGTTTAGTTGCATTTCGTAATGTGCTGTCGAACGAAGTGTTATTCGGCAGTCACCTGAAATTTACCACTTAGCATGAAACGTCAACTCACTTGCCTATTCACCCGGCGAGTAAACTTACAATGGTAAATGACCAAGATTCGCCTGTGGACCGAGCTGCTGGCACTCGTCTTTTCGAGTGGAGTTACAAGTTCGAGTGGACTCGAAATTCTAATTTGTCCTTACGAAGTAATATATGAGTCAATGGTCCTTAATAATTTTGCGCACTTGACTGCTACGGACAGCAAGGATAGATGGCAAGCATCCATTGACTTAAGGTGGCCCTTCCCGGCGGGACTAACTCATTCGCGGGCACGGTACAAAACCGTGCTATTGCGCTCTGGGACCTTCTCTGTTTCAAAGAAAAAGACAGGCTCTGTGATGAGGAGGATGCAACATGTCCACAAAGCAGACAATGCTCATAGTGTTTGATTTGGTAAGATTTAGGAAAATTTTAATCACAAAGCGACTTCTAGCTAAAAGTAAACCACGACCGCTGTAGTCAAAAGTCTAACAAAAACTAAATTGATTATAAATGTTCATTAAACAACCTATGCCTGATGACTAATCTTTTTAAGATGTATAGATTTTATCGTTGAGTAATCCACCTCCAAAGTTATTGTATAAAACACGCGAAAAATTCGAACTTTCCGATCTTATAACTTAGAAACCAAACAAAATTGTACAACGGCAATGGTCATCAAACATCTAGTTCGATCAAATAAAGCAATTTTGAGCAAAATTTTGGATTTCTGTCAAGAAATATGGGCGTGATCGTCTTTCTCCGTATGTATGGGGAGTTGAGCAGGATGGCCCACCTTAAATATTACTTCCAAGCATCCCTCATATTAGATACTCCAACTCCGAAGGGATGAAGGGTTCCTCGCTGTATTCTATCGTCTTTACCATGAAGAATGCTCCTCCATGTTATTCTGAAAATTAATTGTTCTTAATTATAAAATCAAAAGAAGTTTTGGGAAAGAAAATATCACAGAAACAATACCTATAATATTTCGTTTCATGCTGGTCAATGACATTTAAATTAGTTTGAAGACAAAAAAAATATTTTCTTCTCCTCTTAACATTAATCTGACTGCATCATTATTATTATATTGTTATTATATTATTATTGTATACACTAGTAGCTGCAAGCTGATGCGTGTACTCAGTGGCGGCTTTAGCCATTGCGAGGCCCCTGGCGAGTATATATTTGCGAGGCCCTTGTCGTTGCGAGTTTAAATGCAAAGTTATGAATAAATAAATATAGAGTAGTAAATTGTTTTTTTGGAAATAAACAAATAATAATAAACGCATGGATTACAAATTATTATTAATCATAATAAAATAAGGGTTCGATTTTGGGGCTTTCTGTAAGACTAAAATCATCAATTAAATCATAATAATTCAAGGGAAGAGCTACGTCATTTTCCTTTGAAATTTTAGCAAAACCTGAAAGCGCCAATATTATATTAGGTTTGGCAGAAATGTTTGAATACTTATAACCTCGACGCAACTTTTACAGGTGTTTTGGCTATAATTTTCAGGACCATTTCGATAGAAGGGTACACTTCGGTTAATATTCTTTTCTTTTATATTTCAACCCCGAAATTATGTCATAGTTTCCGCTATAACTACAAATAAGAGAGCGCGAATGGTGTGACGTTGACGTTAGTTTTATATTGCGAGACGTACGGCGCGTAATTCAAATAAACATATTAGTGCCGAATATGTTTCTACTAGGGTTGTTACGCGATTGCGCGAGGCCCCTGCAATAGCGAGGCCCCGGGCGGTTGCCCTGCTCGCCACCCCCAAAGGCCGCCACTGCGTGTACTTCACTGATTGAGTGCACATTGTCTTGTTTTTTTAAGTGTTCATAATACGAATCGGTTTTTTTTAAATATTTTTGACATGATTGTCCAAATTGTTTTTGTAACTGTTCACTGAGCTAACACTTATGGCTTCCTCCGGCAGCTTGTTTCATTCTTCCGCGACACGGTTTGACAGAAAGTGATTCCTCGGGTTGGAATTGAATCTATTATGATTGAGTTTCAGCGAATGTCCACGAAGTCTTTGGAGGACATATTGGAGTACATGCTTCATTTAAAAACTCGTAAATCAATCCTGACAGGAATGACAGTTTTGACGTTTTCAAGGTGAGGTCGCCCATGCGAGTTTTCCTCCCCATTGAGGCCTAAATGCAGCAACCTCTCTAGAAAATGTATTGATTTGGGTCGAAGGTGAATACGTCACTGTTTCGTTGCAGGGCGAAGTGGGAGTCATGGAACAAGCTCGGAAACATGACAAAGACTGAGGCCATGAACGCGTACGTCGACGAGCTACACAAGGTCAGTTCTCTTTGTTTGTTTCGCCAATTCGCACTGTGGCCAGAGCCGGTAGTCTCAGTTCTCACCTAAATTGGCGTTTACGTACCTTCGAAGTTCCGTAAAAACGTCGAACTCCATACAAGTTTTTACTAGATATTCTGTGGTTTTACTTCTTCAAGCTGTCAAAGTCAAACTCGGACTTCCGATTTGTATGAAAACGCGGAGTCGACGTAAACGGCAACGTCGACGTATTTACGAAAACGTTGAGTAAGCTGTCAAATCAAACTCGGACTCGCAAATGGTAATTCGCTTAACGCCCACTGTGCGCGCTCTTCAATTTCTCCATACATTGAAAACGCCAGTCGATCGGTTTGCCGTAACGCCAATTTAGGTGACAACTGGGACTTCGGGTACAGGCAATGGAAGTTTGGGTCGAGTTTTTCACACCGTCTCTTGGCCAATAACATCCGAACTGCGTTTGTGAAGAACCGAACAGAGTCCAATTTTAAACAAAGTCAATAATAATTTGTCATTGCAATAATGGTGTCTATCTTTTTTAGGGTTCCGTACCCAAAGGGTGCCAACGAAACCCTATGTCTGTTTTTTTCTTTTTTCCATATTGTAATTAAGTATGCTACATTTCTACGCCTTGGTTTTCTGTTATGTGAAATGTATGTATTTGTCATGTGTTTAAATAAATAAATAAATAATGGAGTAAATAAATAACTAAAAAAAATTAACAAAAAAAATTACCGACTTCAAAGAAAAAGCACTAAAAAGAAAAAAATAATTTCCATTTTTGTAGTTACAATTTCTGTTATTTTTGAGTCGGCGTCAGCCGGCCACGCGCTGCGCCAATCTAGAGAACCTAACCTAACCTAACCTAACCTAACCTAACCTTGGCTGACACCGACTCAAAAAATAACAGAAATCGTAACTACAAAAATGGAAATTATTTTTTACTTTTTAGTGCTTTTTCTTTGAAGTCGGTAATTTTTTTGTTAAATTTTTTTTTTATTTGTTTTTTTTACTAAGTGTACTTCGTGTACAATTTAGTAAGTGCACTTCAGACACTTACTAAATTGTACACGTCCTTTCCAATAAAAAAAGAATCACCGAAATTGGTTGGCGTTATATTGAGTTATTCGTCCATTTGTCGCGCACATCTTAATACAAATTTAAGACTTTTATGATTTTCTCATGGATATCATTGTCAGAACTTGACCAAATTAAAATGGGACCACTTGGGAAGCACTAGCTATCATTTAAAAAAATAATCATCAAAATCGGTTCACCCAGGCAAAAGTTATGAGGTAACAAACAAAAAAAAAAAACATACAGACGAATTGATAACCTCCTCCTTTTTTTGAAGTCGGTTGATAAATAAATAAATTATTAATCCTCCACTGTCTTTTTTCGTGCTTACCAACATCAGAGAATTCGCCGGCGTCATCCTTATAACTTAATCGTCTAGTTGCATAGATATATATTTTTTAATTGATGATGTTTATAATAATCATAATAACGTTTATTGCACAATAAACAGTGCAAAAGGTAGAACTAAAATTATTTTCTACCAGCCTAATGAGAACAGAAAAGGGTAGGCGCAAATAACAAGAAAAAAACCGGCCAAGTGCGAGTCGGACTTTCACACGAAGGGTTCCGTACCATCGTACAAGATATAACACAAAAAAATCTGGTTTTTTGAATGGGGTTTTTTTTGTAACTTTAATTTTTATTATCTTTAATTTTTACCGATTTGTTGTTATAGTTGGTGGTCAGTTTCTTTCCATGCAGACTAACTCCAAAAGAAATGAATAATATTCTGTAAATTAATTATGTGAAATCACCGTCAAACTGTCACTTACATAAATGTATAATAACTTTCAGATTGTAGAGACAATGTCGTACTCGGACAACGTCGCTTCCTTCCTCAACGCGACGGACGAGGACGACGCGACTGCCAACTTCCCCTCCGCTGACCTGGAGCTGGTGGCCGGCGACGTGCTGCAGCGCGTTCGCTCCGAGCATAACACGCCCATAGGTACCAAATAGTTGAGACAATGTCGTACTCGGACAACGTCGCTTCGTTCCTCAACGCGACGGACGAGGACAACGCGACTGCCAACATCCCCGCCGCTGACCTGGAGCTGGTGGCCGGCGACGTGCTGCAGCGCGTTCGCTCCGAGCATAACACGCCCATAGGTACCAAATAGTTGAGACAATGTCGTACTCGGACAACGTCGCTTCGTTCCTCAACGCGACGGACGAGGACAACGCGACTGCCAACATCCCCGCCGCTGACCTGGAGCTGGTGGCCGGCGACGTGCTGCAGCGCGTTCGCTCCGAGCATAACACGCCCATAGGTACCAAATAGTTGAGACAATGTCGTACTCGGACAACGTCGCTTCGTTCCTCAACGCGACGGACGAGGACGACGCGACTGCCAACATCCCCGCCGCTGACCTGGAGCTGGTGGCCGGCGACGTGCTGCAGCGCGTTCGCTCCGAGCATAACACGCCCATAGGTACCAAATAGTTGAGACAATGTCGTACTCGGACAACGTCGCTTCGTTCCTCAACGCGACGGACGAGGACGACGCGACTGCCAACATCCCCGCCGCTGACCTGGAGCTGGTGGCCGGCGACGTGCTGCAGCGCGTTCGCTCCGAGCATAACACGCCCATAGGTACCAAATAGTTGAGACAATGTCGTACTCGGACAACGTCGCTTCGTTCCTCAACGCGACGGACGAGGACAACGCGACTGCCAACATCCCCGCCGCTGACCTGGAGCTGGTGGCCGGCGACGTGCTGCAGCGCGTTCGCTCCGAGCATAACACGCCCATAGGTACCAAATAGTTGAGACAATGTCGTACTCGGACAACGTCGCTTCGTTCCTCAACGCGACGGACGAGGACGACGCGACTGCCAACATCCCCGCCGCTGACCTGGAGCTGGTGGCCGGCGACGTGCTGCAGCGCGTTCGCTCCAAGCATAACACGCCCATAGGTACCAAATAGTTGAGACAATGTCGTACTCGGACAACGTCGCTTCGTTCCTCAACGCGACGGACGAGGACGACGCGACTGCCAACATCCCCGCCGCTGACCTGGAGCTGGTGGCCGGCGACGTGCTGCAGCGCGTTCGCTCCGAGCATAACACGCCCATAGGTACCAAATAGTTGAGACAATGTCGTACTCGGACAACGTCGCTTCGTTCCTCAACGCGACGGACGAGGACGACGCGACTGCCAACATCCCCGCCGCTGACCTGGAGCTGGTGGCCGGCGACGTGCTGCAGCGCGTTCGCTCCGAGCATAACACGCCCATAGGTACCAAATAGTTGAGACAATGTCGTACTCGGACAACGTCGCTTCGTTCCTCAACGCGACGGACGAGGACAACGCGACTGCCAACATCCCCGCCGCTGACCTGGAGCTGGTGGCCGGCGACGTGCTGCAGCGCGTTCGCTCCGAGCATAACACGCCCATAGGTACCAAATAGTTGAGACAATGTCGTACTCGGACAACGTCGCTTCGTTCCTCAACGCGACGGACGAGGACGACGCGACTGCCAACATCCCCGCCGCTGACCTGGAGCTGGTGGCCGGCGACGTGCTGCAGCGCGTTCGCTCCGAGCATAACACGCCCATAGGTACCAAATAGTTGAGACAATGTCGTACTCGGACAACGTCGCTTCGTTCCTCAACGCGACGGACGAGGACAACGCGACTGCCAACATCCCCGCCGCTGACCTGGAGCTGGTGGCCGGCGACGTGCTGCAGCGCGTTCGCTCCGAGCATAACACGCCCATAGGTACCAAATAGTTGAGACAATGTCGTACTCGGACAACGTCGCTTCGTTCCTCAACGCGACGGACGAGGACGACGCGACTGCCAACATCCCCGCCGCTGACCTGGAGCTGGTGGCCGGCGACGTGCTGCAGCGCGTTCGCTCCGAGCATAACACGCCCATAGGTACCAAATAGTTGAGACAATGTCGTACTCGGACAACGTCGCTTCGTTCCTCAACGCGACGGACGAGGACGACGCGACTGCCAACATCCCCGCCGCTGACCTGGAGCTGGTGGCCGGCGACGTGCTGCAGCGCGTTCGCTTCGAGCATAACACGCCCATAGGTACCAAATAGTTGAGACAATGTCGTACTCGGACAACGTCGCTTCGTTCCTCAACGCGACGGACGAGGACGACGCGACTGCCAACATCCCCGCCGCTGACCTGGAGCTGGTGGCCGGCGACGTGCTGCAGCGCGTTCGCTCCGAGCATAACACGCCCATAGGTACCAAATAGTTGAGACAATGTCGTACTCGGACAACGTCGCTTCGTTCCTCAACGCGACGGACGAGGACGACGCGACTGCCAACATCCCCGCCGCTGACCTGGAGCTGGTGGCCGGCGACGTGCTGCAGCGCGTTCGCTCCGAGCATAACACGCCCATAGGTACCAAATAGTTGAGACAATGTCGTACTCGGACAACGTCGCTTCGTTCCTCAACGCTACGGACGAGGACAACGCGACTGCCAACTTCCCCGCCGCCGACCTGGAGCTGGTGGCCGGCGACGTGCTGCAGCGTGTTCGCTCCGAGCACAACACGCCCATAGGTACCAAATAGTAGAGACAATGTCGTACTCGGACAACGTCGCTTCGTTCCTCAACGCTACGGACGAGGACGACGCGACTGCCAACTTCCCCGCCGCCGACCTGGAGCTGTTGGCCGGCGACGTGCTGCAGCGTTTTCGCTCCGAGCACAACACGCCCATAGGTACCAAATAGTAGAGAAAATGTCGTACTCGGACAACGTCGCTTTGTTCCTCAACGCGACGGACGAGGACGACGCGACTGCCAACTTCCCCGCCGCTGACCTGGAGCTGTTGGCCGGCGACGTGCTGCAGCGCGTTTGCTCCGAGCACAACACGCCCATAGGTACCAAATAGTAGAGACAATGTCGTACTCGGACAACGTTGCTTCGTTCCTCAACGCGACGGACGAGGACAACGCGACTGCCAACTTCCCCGCCGCCGACCTGGAGCTGGTGGCCGGCGACGTGCTGCAGCGTGTTCGCTCCGAGCACAACACGCCCATAGGTACCAAATAGTAGAGAAAATGTCGTACTCGGACAACGTCGCTTTGTTCCTCAACGCGACGGACTAGGACGACGCGACTGCCAACTTCCCCGCCGCTGACCTGGAGCCGTTGGCCGGCGACGTGCAGCAGCGCGTTTGCTCCGAGCACAACACGCCCATAGGTACCAAATAGTAGATACAATGTCTTACTCGGACAACGTCGCTTCGTTCCTCAACGCGACGGACGAGGACAACGCGACTGCCAACTTCCCCGCCGCCGACCTGGAGCTGGTGGCCGGCGACGTGCTGCAGCGCGTTTGCTCCGAGCACAATACGCCCATAGGTACCAAATAGTAGAGACAATGTCGTACTCGGACAACGTCGCTTCGTTCCTCAACGCGACGGACGAGGACGACGCGACTGCCAACATCCCCGCCGCTGACCTGGAGCTGGTGGCCGGCGACGTGCTGCAGCGCGTTCGCTCCGAGCATAACACGCCCATAGGTACCAAATAGTTGAGACAATGTCGTACTCGGACAACGTCGCTTCGTTCCTCAACGCTACGGACGAGGACGACGCGACTGCCAACTTCCCCGCCGCCGACCTGGAGCTGTTGGCCGGCGACGTGCTGCAGCGTTTTCGCTCCGAGCACAACACGCCCATAGGTACCAAATAGTAGAGAAAATGTCGTACTCGGACAACGTCGCTTTGTTCCTCAACGCGACGGACGAGGACGACGCGACTGCCAACTTCCCCGCCGCTGACCTGGAGCTGTTGGCCGGCGACGTGCTGCAGCGCGTTTGCTCCGAGCACAACACGCCCATAGGTACCAAATAGTAGAGACAATGTCGTACTCGGACAACGTTGCTTCGTTCCTCAACGCGACGGACGAGGACAACGCGACTGCCAACTTCCCCGCCGCCGACCTGGAGCTGGTGGCCGGCGACGTGCTGCAGCGTGTTCGCTCCGAGCACAACACGCCCATAGGTACCAAATAGTAGAGAAAATGTCGTACTCGGACAACGTCGCTTTGTTCCTCAACGCGACGGACTAGGACGACGCGACTGCCAACTTCCCCGCCGCTGACCTGGAGCCGTTGGCCGGCGACGTGCAGCAGCGCGTTTGCTCCGAGCACAACACGCCCATAGGTACCAAATAGTAGATACAATGTCTTACTCGGACAACGTCGCTTCGTTCCTCAACGCGACGGACGAGGACAACGCGACTGCCAACTTCCCCGCCGCCGACCTGGAGCTGGTGGCCGGCGACGTGCTGCAGCGCGTTTGCTCCGAGCACAATACGCCCATAGGTACCAAATAGTAGAGACAATGTCGTACTCGGACAACGTCGCTTCGTTCCTCAACGCGACGGACGAGGACAACGCGACTGCCAACTTCCCCGCCGCCGACCTGGAGCTGGTGGCCGGCGACGTGCTGCAGCGCGTTTGCTCCGAGCACAATACGCCCATAGGTACCAAATAGTAGAGACAATGTCGTACTCGGACAACGTCGCTTCGTTCCTCAACGCGACGGACGAGGACAACGCGACTGCCAACTTCCCCGCCGCCGACCTGGAGCTGTTGGCCGGCGACGTGCTGCAGCGCGTTTGCTCCGAGCACAACACGCCCATAGGTACCAAATAGTAGAGACAATGTCGTACTCGGACAACGTCGCTTTGTTCCTCAACGCGACGGACGAGGACGACGCGACTGCCAACTTCCCCGCCGCTGACCTGGAGCTGTTGGCCGGCGACGTGCTGCAGCGCGTTTGCTCCGAGCACAACACGCCCATAGGTACCAAATAGTAGAGACAATGTCGTACTCGGACAACGTCGCTTCGTTCCTCAACGCGACGGACGAGGACAACGCGACTGCCAACTTCCCCGCCGCCGACCTGGAGCTGTTGGCCGGCGACGTGCTGCAGCACGTTTGCTCCGAGCACAACACGCCCATAGGTACCAAATAGTAGAGACAATGTCGTACTCGGACAACGTCGCTTTGTTCCTCAACGCGACGGACGAGGACGACGCGACTGCCAACTTCCCCGCCGCTGACCTGGAGCTGTTGGCCGGCGACGTGCTGCAGCGCGTTTGCTCCGAGCACAACACGCCCATAGGTACCAAATAGTAGAGACAATGTCGTACTCGGACAACGTTGCTTCGTTCCTCAACGCGACGGACGAGGACAACGCGACTGCCAACTTCCCCGCCGCCGACCTGGAGCTGGTGGCCGGCGACGTGCTGCAGCGTGTTCGTTCCGAGCACAACAAGCCCATAGGTACCAAATAGTAGAGAAAATGTCGTACTCGGACAACGTCGCTTTGTTCCTCAACGCGACGGACGAGGACGACGCGACTGCCAACTTCCCCGCCGCTGACCTGGAGCTGTTGGCCGGCGACGTGCAGCAGCGCGTTTGCTCCGAGCATAACACGCCCATAGGTACCAAATAGTAGAGACAATGTCGTACTCGGACAACGTCGCTTTGTTCCTCAACGCGACGGACGAGGACGACGCGACTGCCAACTTCCCTGCCGCTGACCTGGAGCTGTTGGCCGGCGACGTGCAGCAGCGCGTTTGCTCCGAGCACAACACGCCCATAGGTACCAAATAGTAGAGACAATGTCGTACTCGGACAACGTCGCTTCGTTCCTCAACGCGACGGACGAGGACGACGCGACTGCCAACTTCCCCGCCGCTGACCTGGAGCTGTTGGCCGGCGACGTGCAGCAGCGCGTTTGCTCCGAGCACAACACGCCCATAGGTACCAAATAGTAGAGACAATGTCGTACTCGGACAACGTCGCTTCGTTCCTCAACGCGACGGACGAGGACAACGCGACTGCCAACTTCCCCGCCGCTGACCTGGAGCTGTTGGCCGGCGACGTGCTGCAGCGCGTTTGCTCCGAGCACAACACGCCCATAGGTACCAAATAGTAGAGACAATGTCGTACTCGGACAACGTCGCTTTGTTCCTCAACGCGACGGACGAGGACGACGCGACTGCCAACTTCCCCGCCGCTGACCTGGAGCTGTTGGCCGGCGACGTGCTGCAGCGCGTTTGCTCCGAGCACAACACGCCCATAGGTACCAAATAGTAGAGACAATGTCGTACTCGGACAACGTCGCTTCGTTCCTCAACGCGACGGACGAGGACAACGCGACTGCCAACTTCCCCGCCGCCGACCTGGAGCTGTTGGCCGGCGACGTGCTGCAGCACGTTTGCTCCGAGCACAACACGCCCATAGGTACCAAATAGTAGAGACAATGTCGTACTCGGACAACGTCGCTTTGTTCCTCAACGCGACGGACGAGGACGACGCGACTGCCAACTTCCCCGCCGCTGACCTGGAGCTGTTGGCCGGCGACGTGCTGCAGCGCGTTTGCTCCGAGCACAACACGCCCATAGGTACCAAATAGTAGAGACAATGTCGTACTCGGACAACGTTGCTTCGTTCCTCAACGCGACGGACGAGGACAACGCGACTGCCAACTTCCCCGCCGCCGACCTGGAGCTGGTGGCCGGCGACGTGCTGCAGCGTGTTCGTTCCGAGCACAACACGCCCATAGGTACCAAATAGTAGAGAAAATGTCGTACTCGGACAACGTCGCTTTGTTCCTCAACGCGACGGACGAGGACGACGCGACTGCCAACTTCCCCGCCACTGACCTGGAGCTGTTGGCCGGCGACGTGCAGCAGCGCGTTTGCTCCGAGCACAACACGCCCATAGGTACCAAATAGTAGAGACAATGTCGTACTCGGACAACGTCGCTTTGTTCCTCAACGCGACGGACGAGGACGACGCGACTGCCAACTTCCCCGCCGCTGACCTGGAGCTGTTGGCCGGCGACGTGCAGCAGCGCGTTTGCTCCGAGCACAACACGCCCATAGGTACCAAATAGTAGAGACAATGTCGTACTCGGACAACGTCGCTTCGTTCCTCAACGCGACGGACGAGGACAACGCGACTGCCAACTTCCCCGCCGCCGACCTGGAGCTGGTGGCCGGCGACGTGCTGCAGCGCGTTTGCTCCGAGCACAATACGCCCATAGGTACCAAATAGTAGAGACAATGTCGTACTCGGACAACGTCGCTTCGTTCCTCAACGCGACGGACGAGGACAACGCGACTGCCAACTTCCCCGCCGCCGACCTGGAGCTGTTGGCCGGCGACGTGCTGCAGCGCGTTTGCTCCGAGCACAACACGCCCATAGGTACCAAATAGTAGAGACAATGTCGTACTCGGACAACGTCGCTTTGTTCCTCAACGCGACGGACGAGGACGACGCGACTGCCAACTTCCCCGCCGCTGACCTGGAGCTGGTGGCCGGCGACGTGCTGCAGCACGTTTGCTCCGAGCACAACACGCCCATAGGTACCAAATAGTAGAGACAATGTCGTACTCGGACAACGTCGCTTTGTTCCTCAACGCGACGGACGAGGACGACGCGACTGCCAACTTCCCCGCCGCTGACCTGGAGCTGTTGGCCGGCGACGTGCTGCAGCGCGTTTGCTCCGAGCACAACACGCCCATAGGTACCAAATAGTAGAGACAATGTCGTACTCGGACAACGTTGCTTCGTTCCTCAACGCGACGGACGAGGACAACGCGACTGCCAACTTCCCCGCCGCCGACCTGGAGCTGGTGGCCGGCGACGTGCTGCAGCGTGTTCGTTCCGAGCACAACACGCCCATAGGTACCAAATAGTAGAGAAAATGTCGTACTCGGACAACGTCGCTTTGTTCCTCAACGCGACGGACGAGGACGACGCGACTGCCAACTTCCCCGCCGCCGACCTGGAGCTGTTGGCCGGCGACGTGCTGCAGCGCGTTTGCTCCGAGCACAACACGCCCATAGGTACCAAATAGTAGAGACAATGTCGTACTCGGACAACGTCGCTTTGTTCCTCAACGCGACGGACGAGGACGACGCGACTGCCAACTTCCCCGCCGCTGACCTGGAGCTGGTGGCCGGCGACGTGCTGCAGCGCGTTTGCTCCGAGCACAACACGCCCATAGGTACCAAATAGTAGAGACAATGTCGTACTCGGACAACGTTGCTTTGTTCCTCAACGCGACGGACGAGGACCACGCACTGCGAACTTCCCCTCCGCTGACCTGGAGCTGGTGGCCGGCGACGTGCTCCAGCACGTTCGCTCCGGTAAGCTACCGCCTCTTAAAACAGATAAACTACTAAACTAATGTAATTTTTTCCATTTTTGTGTTTTTGTATGCGTAAACACAAATGGTCGGAATCGTTTGTGATGCTGACAGCATTGAGTGTGCAATCTGAATCGGAATGCTTTTATTAGCCGTGAGCATTTAAATTGGACCATGGTGCTAGATTTAAGTATTGCATTAAAAATTATAAGATAATCACAAAACGTGAAAGTATGATTGTAACCTGCGACCTCTGGATTATTCTTTGTTTTTTTGTTTGTTTTCGTCATGGGGTAGAGGACCTTTCCTTATAGCCGTGTCATTTCACTAAACAATAGTATAGTGGTCTACAGACCTTTCTTTCTCTATTCACAGGTTCGAGGTCTGTGAGTCGCACACCGTCGCCTCCGCCGCTCCGCACCGACCGAGACTCCGACGATGAGTTCATAGACACCATCGACGTGCGTACAACATTTATGTATTCTTATTTATTTATGTATTTATTTATTCATGCAACAATATTCCTAACATTACAGCTTAATAGCCAAGGCGTTAGGCAATTTATAGATGCTGTACACACCTTATTTAAAAACTATGCAACTTCAAAGTAAACAGTAAAGTGCCTTCTGGAAATCGGCCAGAGTGCAAGCTCAGATGTCTATTTTGTCGGATATTTCATTGAGAGCTGTAAGCGCACGGGTGAGCGGAGCGTGACGCAGCATGTTGGTGCGAGAGGAGGGCAGCACGAAGAAAGAAGCGACTGTAATTGTTTGGGGCGAACAGATTAACACTCTCTAGCACGGGCGTGTTTTGCGCGTGTCCGATTACTAATGTATACACATTTTTTTTACGCTACATTTCGCGCACAAAATGTAGCCTATGTCTTCTACCAAGGTCCAGACTCTCTCTATACCAAATTTCATCGCACCTGGTTCAGTGGCTTAGGCGTGAGAACGCAACACAGTTACTTTCGCATTTACAATATTAATATAAATTCGTGGCTCAAAGTGCAAAACTTTTTGCATTCTGTGTTCAAAAAACTTGTTATGAGTCGGAACGTCGTTGAGTGCTGGAACGCACACGGCACATCTCACACGGGCCGTGTCTGTGGTGTGTGCAGAGCGACGCGGAGGCGGGGGTGGGGGCGGGCGCGGTCGCGGCGGAGGTCACACAGATGGGCAACGGTCACGCACACCACTACAACTCGCAGCTCAACCACCTCAAGGTAATCGGCCATTCGAGGGCTGCGTAGCGCCCCGATTGAAAATGTGTTTAAAGTCTGTACCGCGTGTGTATCATCATAGATGAATGAAGATCTAGATATAACACCAATAAGTCAATGCCGAACTATAGATGGCGCAACTGCATGGATACACGTTTACGGCTATGGAAATAGGATGGCGCCACTTTCGTACCTAGAACTTGCGAAATAGCCAATAGATAGCGCTGTACAAATATAGGATCTATTCATAGATTAATAATACAATTTTGTTTCAAAGTTGGACAATATACAATTTTGGAATGACTTTTTAATAGATTTAAAGCAGTGAGCCTCATAGCTGCGCCATCTCTTGGTGCAAACACTCTTCTTGTTGTGATCGATTGAATAAAAGTTACTATCTCAGTTCAACGTGTATAGCAATAGAGGGCCGGCTTGCTAACACATTGTATGAAACTTTCGTCACGATGGCGGTGGGCCATCTACTTTCGCCAGTAAGTAATTATTAATCTATGGTATCGCACACTGGTCAGGTGCTGGAGTGCCTGCCGGCAACGCTCGCGCGGCTCGAGCGAGATGTGGCGGCGCTGCGCGCGGCCGTCGAGGCGGACCGGGCACCGCACGCCGCGCGCTGGCGCTGGCCCTGGCACGAGGTGAGCGCCGCGCCCGCTAGGCGGCGCCGCCGGGCCGAATACCCGGTCGCGCCATCTATGCTTCCTCTATTCTATTCTATTATTTCCGCCCTATCTTCATACTTCCCCTTTTATCAAAACTCTTAGAACGCATAGTTTTTTCTTAACTTTCTTCATTTCTCATCTCTAACAATATTCTCAGTCCTTATCAATCCGGTTTTCATCGTTCCCATAGCACTACTCTATTCCCATAGCTCTAGTTCAAATAACTGATGAAATGCGACAAGCTATGGGTAGAAGGCAGCTAACTCTACTTGTCTTGCTCGACTTTAGCAGCGCCTTTAGCTCTGTTGACTTCGATATTTTTCTAGCCGTTCTGTACTCTCTTAATATCTCACAATCAGCTCTTGATTGGTTTTCCTCCTATATCCGTAGACGTCAAGAGTGTGTCCGCTTTGACAATGTTTACTCCTCGTGGAGAGACATCACTGCTGGTGTTCCACAAGGCGGTGTTCTTTCTCCCTTGCTATTCTGAGTCTTCATCAACTCTATTGTTGCCCTCCTCATGTGTTCCTAACATCTCCATGCTGACGACTTCCAGCTTTATAAACACTTTAATTCTGAAGACTCTGTACTTGACTGGGCTGTACGCTATGGATTACTTGTCAACCCATCCAAGACTCAGGCTATTATCGTGGAATCTCCCAAAGAATAAACCACAATTGATAATATCCCTGCCGTTGTCTTTGATGGGGTAATAGTGCCTTGCAGTCTCACGTGGAGTAAACATGTATATGAAGTCAGTCGCAAATTGTTCACAAGCATGCATCCACTGAAGCGTTTACAAAATTTCATCCCTACTGGCACCAAAACGACCTTAGCACAATCTTTGTTACTTTCTCTACTCGACTTTGCAGATAATTGCTATTTTTGCCGGTTATGCCGGTCCCATAGTAACTATTGTTAACAATTTTAAGGTCTATCTAACCTCTTAAAGCTAATGAGGCCTTTAAAAATTGTATGAGCGGCTCGTAGCCTAGTGGAACGGGGACTGGACTAGCGTACCAGAGGTCTGGGTTCAATTCCGACATGCACCACTTTCTTTCTCTTTCCGAGGTCGATAAGTGAATTTCGTCACGAATGCGAGCTGCTCCATGGTTCGGAATCCATGTAAAACTGTAGATCCCCTTCCCCTACTAGGTGGCAGGGTTTAAGCCCGCCCGGGTTGGTACCATCGCATTGGACGAAAATATGGTCGTAGGGGCAATTAAAAATTGTCCTCAATGTAGCCGTGCTCATAAAGGGAAGGTTCTGGCATGGCACCTAATTCCTTCGGGAATGTGGTGTATTGGGCTAATATCATAACGGTAGTTGTGTGGTATTAGCTATCCATGTCAGGTCGCATAAAAAAAATTAAAGTATTTAGGTTTTACAAGCCTCCGCATATTGCATTAGTACTTTTAATGGCGTGTGCAAAATTGAGGAAGTCCACTCCCTGTGGCGGATTAGTGAGAGTCTACTGTGCATAAAATGACCAAACAGCAATAAAATTCGGCGGAAGATATCTCAACGCGCGGAGTGTTGCCAGGTGGGGCCGGCGACGCTCGCGCTCCTGCTGGTGTGGCCGTTCGTCGCGCTGCGAATGCACGCCGCGCTCTCGCGACGACGCACATAACACACGCACGGTGAGGGCGGCATTTTTTTACCCGACTCCGGCAAAGCCAAGCAGGGTTATGTGTTTACCCTGAATTTCGCCACCAGCTGTATACCCATAATTTGGAATTCTCCTACAGTCCATTGCATTGGAAAAAAATATGGTCGAAGCAGCAATGAAAAATTGTCCGCGTTTTCCTTCCAGTTCAATGTAGCCGTGCTCATAAAGGGAAGGTCCTGGCATGGCACCAAATTCCTTCGGGAATGTGGTGTATTGGGCTAATATCATAACGGTAGTTGTGTGGTATTAGCCATCCATGTCAGGCAAGCATGTCAAATTCCTTACAAATATATATTTATATTGTTGTCATATTTTATTTCTTTCAGACTGCTGCCATTCACCAATTTTCTTAGTGCAGAGCACCGCTCGAGTCGCGTATTTAGGCTGATCGAGACGATATGCGTCTCGCACAAAAATGTATTCTGCGATCACAAAAATTCACTGCATCGTGGAATGAAGAAAATGTTCATTGGGTTATAAAGGGTACACTTAAATGGAATGAGTAACTTTAAGTCACAAATATGGTCTGAATGGATTTTTAAAAGCGCCGATATAGAATGAAGACGTGCAGGTGTACATTCCAGACATGTGGTGTTTGTTACGGAAAAGGCACAATAGGAAAGAAAACTGCTTACTTGTCACGATAGGTGGTGTATAGGCGATCTACGCTAAAAGATCTGTCAAAACTGTCAGGGACCCTAGAAATTAAAACAGAATAGATTTGAAATTTTTATTTACTCGTAAATTCAATTTTCAATACAATTTACTCGATATTATTCCAAAAATGTATTGTTCAAAATTGTACTAATCAAATAAAGTTGTGGGAAATAAAATATCACAATAACATAACCTATAAGATTTCATCTCAAACTTTGTGCTGGTCAATTTCAATTTGTTTTGTGACAAAAATATGTGTGTAAAAATGATGTTTAATGTAGTAGTTCACCACAAATTTTAATGTAATCAATTGCTGTAAGTTGAACTTGCAAAAACTTTGAAAAAACACGGCGGAAAGACGATAGTCTACTCTTTAGAAACGTCAAAAAGTGACATTGACAGTTGCACACACAGTGCCCTATCTCCAAAGCATGAGCACTGTGTACGGTATTGCGTGACACAGCGCTAGCTTCATACCGTTCACGGGACGCCATTTTGAGGGCTGTAAACGCGAATCGGACCAGTTTTGAGCGTGCTTTTGGTAACGATGGTTCAAATTGGACCGCGACCTAAATGAACTCTATGCCAAATTCCATCAACATCTGTACAGAATTGAGTGATATGTAACATAGAAAAAAGCTTGCTTTTGCATGAGTAGCTAGTATGAATACATAATGTGACATTCTCTTTTGGAAACAATGGTTTCGAATTATAATCGTAATGCACGTACAATGCGACTCGAATAAGAATAGGGCGGGGACCACCGCCATTTTGAATATCAAACGTCAATATGGTGTGCAAAAAAGGTTTCTACAAAAAATATAAAATTCATTTAGAGAATATAATTTGTTTTAACTAAATATTTATTTGAAGAACAGAGATTCATATAATTTTCAACAACGTGATAACAAACCAAATTAACCAATAAAACAAGGAAACTGTGGCACTTTCGAGGACGTCCGATACAAACTAACCACATATAACTAATATGCATTAAACAGATAACCACAGATAGCAAGGTACAGCCTCAATGTCATTCTACACTGTTTAGATTCGTGTGATGTCTAGTGTCGCTGTCACGCCAAAACAGAAACGCTACAAAATAAAGAAAAACAAACGCATGTACACGCACATACTCGGATCAAACCTCGATACTGATGAATGGAAAAAAGTTTCAGCATTCCTAAGATATTGAAGCGAATGTTTCCCGTGTAAACCCGTGCGGACGTGCCGACCGTACTTTTCCACGTTAATTCTAGTGAAGTTAGTCACGAGCCCCGTCCTAATCTTATTCGAATCGCATTGTAAGTATTCCAACCCGTCTCCTGTCAGAGATATCGTCGATTTAAAACCCGGTTACTCTATGTCTGAAGCCAACTGCGCTCACTAATCATGGACCTAGCGGAAACCAAACGTCTACGTCAGTAAGTTACCATTAGTTTATAATGACAAATAAATTCTCGTTTCTTATTGATAGCAACACTTTTCCTCGTTGTTCCGACTATTTCCATTTCTATAATCTGAACTATTCGACATTTTAATACAATCTTATTATCTTTCTCGATTTACAGTCACATATTTTTATGTCGTAAGAGATAGCGACTAATTCGAGAACTCTTTCTAGCTTCACGACTTTTAAATTGTTACTGTACAATTCAGTGGCGTAGCATAGGTAATTGGCACCCAGGGCGTTTCCCAAATTTCCGCCCTCGCATTTTCGCGATTGATTATAAAAAAGAATTGGGCACCGTATAAAGGGTACTCTTATTCGGTCATTACGGCAAAGTGCAAAGAATTGGGAGGAAGATAAAGTTTAAATTTAAAATCAAAGCAAAATAGGTGTCTTAAATAATAGTTATTTAAGAAAATTGCATCAGTTCATCCATGCATAAAATATTATGTCTGAATGTATGAGAACAACAAGAAATGTACGAAAAAAACTTTGAAGGAAATAACCTTGTTTTTCCGCCACCTGTGAAATGCCGACTCCGTCAAAGCGCCTCCCGTTGCAGACCGCACCCACTGCCCCACCCCATGCTACGCCACTGGTACTATTCTTTCTATCGTAGGGTACGAACCGAATGTACTGAGTTTTATTCATATGGTTTTTATATGCCTTATGGAAAGAGATGGAATTGCGTAATGCATCCCTTTTTGGCACTGTACAAAATATGATATGATCGATGTTCGTAGCAGCAACTACATTGTTCTGTAACCATTTCAGAAAATATTTTACTTTTTCTCACTATTCTATTAAATATGCTTTTTTATATCATAGATGTAGGTTTTATATAAAAATCTGTGGTGTTTTTACATGTCATTTTATTAAAGTTATTAAATAGGAATGCTGTCAACGTCCTTTAGATGATGTAATATTATGATTGTTGTTTTCATGAATTATTCAATATCGCTGTTAGAATTTTGCATTTTAAAATTAGTTGTGTTCCTTGCAAAAATATTTTATTTGTACAACAAATATGGATTTATCCATATTAGTGCATGAAAACAAATATGGGATCACCTTTGAAAGATAAATTTTATTTGTATTATACCTTAAAACGTCCAAATTCAAACTAACTGATGCTAGAAATCAGTTAACAATGTTAGCCCCGGTTGCACGAAGAGACGGCTGAGTTAATCAATGTTCAAACAGGTCACTTTTAGTGATCCGTATAGAGTTCCTTCCATACTGTCCACACAAAGTGACGTGTTTGATCATACTTTGACATTGATTTTGATTTTTTATCCTTTCGTGCACTCGGCCCTTAGTCTAGTCTAAGTCCAAAATATTGTATGAATCGGGTTTTGGCTCATTGAACCCGATTTAAAGAATATTTTATATTTAGATTGTCAACTATGAACAAGACTTTTAGATTTTAGCATTACTATATTTATGGCAATGGACTGACTTTGAACTTTAGTGAGTTTGCATTATGCCAAAGGAAACGGTCCATTTTACTATCTACTCGCTTGCCCATGGGCTCGATTAGTCCTAAACGAGTCTGCCTCGATTAAATTTTAGGGTGTAAGTAAAACAACATTTAATTATATTTAAAAATAACCACAACGAATTTCGAAAATCGAAAAAGCAAATATGTGGATTGATGGTGTAGCTAAAATTTAAACATAAAACTGTACACAAGTCTCTGGTGCTTTGTATTCTCAAATTAGACAAATATTCATGAACTTTCATAAAAAAAGTAGGAACACAAAATCTGAGCATCAGATATTTACCATTATAGGTTCCAAATATAGCTATACCATCAATGCATCTTTCATCTTTTTTAAATTCCAAAATAAGTAGCAGTTATTTTTAAAAATAATAAAATATGTTCTCATTTACGCTCATATGGAACTGAATGCAATCAGGGGGTCCATTCAGGGTGAGAGTGAGTTCGAATTCGTCACTAAATATCAACTCACTTTTTTAAATAGTTAATGTATCCACACTTCTTGAACCCCATTACAGTTAGGTAAAAATCTGGTCTGTCCCGTAAATACTTTGGAAGTATGAATAACGGTTCCGTTATTTAAAAATAATAAATTACCCAGCTATTTTTAGGTTAACTCACTCCCGAACTCGAACTAACTCTTACCTGAATGACCCCCCAGGGTGTCCATTCAGGGCAAGAGTGAGTTCGAGTTCGGGAGTGAGTTAACCTCAAAATTGCTCGGAAACAGATAATTATTTAAATAACAGAACCGTTATCAGACCAGACCAGATTTTTACCTAACTGTAATGATGGTCAAGAAGTGTAGAAACATTAACTATTTAAAAAAGTGAGTTGATATTTAGTGACGAATTCGAACTCACTCTTGCCCTGAATGGACCCCCAGGTGTTATCACGCCCTTAATACTTGCGATATATATAATGGGCATGGATTTGAACCGTCTTCTTTGGCTGTTTACAGAGTAATAAATTTATATATTTTTGTCTAATTTCTATCATTGTCATTGGTGTGTTCCCTAGTTTTCTTTAGCAAAATTTTACAAAAAAAATGTATGAACATAAAAATATAGTGCAATTATTTATATGCTGCAGCATAAGTATGGTAATAAAATGTGGGAAACGTTTTTATGCATGTCTTTTATTTACATTCTATGTACAGTTCGCGCCAAACTTAAATATGCCTCTAAAGCTCGCGCGTGTACACTATGCCCTCATCTTGAGTGTTTTTTGTGCGCGCATGGCCCATTTTAGTTTAGCGTGTACAATGTGATTCAAATAAGAATAGGATAGGATCACCGCCATTTTGAATGTCAAACTGCTAAAACCCTTACTTCACTTCACAAATTTCAGTACTTTGCCGCGGTGTTGCCGCGTACTTTCCCTCACAAATTCGAGTGAAGTTAGTCACGAGCCCCGTCCTAAACGAATGACACGGGCTCACACTGCAAGGTGGTCATCTACAGCAGACTGCAGACAATCAAGGGAAGCAGTGCCAGCACCGGATCCACACTTAACAAGGAAACTCCTACAGCTGCACAGACCACAGTTGAGAACGGTGGTAAGCCTACTCACGGGCCACTGCCAGCTCAACAAACACCTTCACACAATTGGAGTCACGGACAGTCCCCCCTGCAGGGCCTGCTTGGAGGCGGAGGAGACACCGGCACATATAGTCATGGAATGTAGACAACTGCAGACATTTTGGACGGGGGTCTTTAGCTTCGAAAGGAGCGACCCGCAAGTGTGGAAAGACCCTAAAGGGCTGCTACGCTTTGTGGAAGAGCTCGGCTGGCTGAAGTGAGCCAAAAGTCAGGTTACTGAGCACAACGGCCTCGTGTCAAGTGCGTTCAAGCGTCGGCAGCCACTCGCCGACAACAACAACAACAGCCCCGTCCTATTCTTATTTGAATCGCATTGTACTGTATATTACAACAGGAATGTGCACATTTCCAAAAAAACAAGCAGATAGAGATGGTGTTAGTCCCACACAGCTTATTTTGAGCGTGGCCACAACCGAAACGAAACGGTCGCCATCTTGAACGTCATTCGGCTGCCAGAGTTCTCCTTATGCTGTCCTCTATCTTTGGAAGGACATTTTCTGTATTTTAAACACGTAAAATTATGCCTAAAGTGTACAAAAGTGGAGTTCGAGGATTTGTCTTGAATATGAGAAAGTTCTTCAAGGACGAAAAGCAAAGAAATGGGCAATAATCCCATTTCAAAACGTCACCGAGCGAGCCTACGCTGTCACAGGCATATGTTGCGATTGTGACAAATCTAGTTAACCACCATTTATCCCCTCTAGGTTGAGTTTATTTTAGAGGTAGCATGTCAAATTTTCCCCCATAAATGAGGGATTTTATTACCTGTGGTAACCATAAGACGACAGTGGTGCCCCCAGCCAGATGCAAAATTATGTATGTGGGACTATACCACACACTGTGTGTCTCGCTTGCTCAGAGTGACAATAATTTTGGGTAACAATCATAGAAATAGGATGTAAGCGCGCTGCGCGCTCATGCTGGGTCTATGAGTCAAACTGTAAATCAATATTCTGTAGTTACCATATGAATTGTCACTTAATTAATTTTACTTTTCACTGGTTGGATACCAACCCGCTAATGCTAAATATGTCGGTCTGCCTGTACTATGTGGTTGCGTTAGCTATATTGGCTATACAAAATAGATTTTGGTGAATATACTGATTATCTGGACATACTTATAACTATTAATTATGCAACAATATTCGGTCGATTTTATACCCAAATACATATCTAACCTAAATCGCCTATAAATACGAAATGCAACCAAAGATTGGTTTAGTTTGGGTATTACTAAGCAAGTCTGTGCTGATACTTTCATGCTTCGTTATTGGCAGACCTTATCATAGTTTTTTTTGTCACAATAACAACTTTTTCAGGTGCCTTATCTAGGTAACGCAACCACTTGGCGCAGTCAGACCGACACATTTAACTTCAGAGGGTTGGTCTTTATCCTGTGAACCCAGTTTCAGCCATTAACGTTATCGTTACCATTTTTGTCGCGACCTAGTCTAGAACCACGGCCTGCCTCAGTGGTAAAAAACGGACACCCATCCAGAACTCGACCATATCCAGAGTTGCTACACGAGGTGTCACGTCATTCATTCGCTCTACATTTTCAAACCATCTACAACTCGTACTTTTTTAATTAGATCCAACTGTTATGGTTAGGAGGTGGCAGTAAAAAACAATTTTATAAAAATGCTTATGTACTTTAATCATAAAACGACATTTTGTTCATTACAGAGTATGTTTGCTTTATAAATTAAGTTTTATATAATTTTAACTTAGTCACAGTCACTCGTGTCAATATTGTACTGTCAAAGAGTCAGGGTATAACACTCTCAGGCTAAAATAAATAGTCGTAACAGAAACTAAGACTAACGAAAAGTAGTACTTTGTGACATCAATTTGCATTACTTTGGGATTGCGTCCATACAAAATGTGTCAAAGTGACGTCAAAAAGTACTACTTTCCGTTAGTCTTAGTTTCTGTTACGTCTATTTATCTCAGCCTCAGACTTTTTATAATAAGACCAATTCTTGGCATACACACAATATGCTTGAATATACACATTTCGGAACGTGGGGTACGCGTGAAATTAAACATTTTAATAGAATCAAAATAAACTAAACTTAATATCAAACATAATTCCCAGAGGAAATTACAACAAAACATATTCCGACACAAACATAATCAAGTGTCATCCTCATTGTAAAACAGTCTGAAACTTTATATAACAGGCATATTCTGGTGCTTTGCAATTGTTTTTTTTTATTAGTTTTACTTCCAAGCGCTGAAACCAACAAAAAAAACCAACATACTCGAAAAATACAAGACGGTAATGTTCAGTCAGTTCGTATCCTGCTTTAGACGAATGTCGAGACCAAAACTTTTTCAAAATCAAATTACAATAATTAAAATGGAGATGTTTTTGGATAACCTCAAATTCATGAGATTACCATATTGTTGTATCCATTAAATACATACACTAGAGACGTACACTAGACGTCAATACAACAAAGTGATCTCGTATCGACATGAGAATACGTGACTGTACTCAATATGTTCCCGTATCTTTCGAGACAGACATTGATCAAAGGGGTGACATTAAAGGATATAATGCACATCTTTTGCCAAAACGTTTTAAAGATGTGTCGATGCACACACTTTAAATGTACAAAAATATAAAAATTAACACTTAAAACAAAATAAAAAATATGTTTTCGTCACATTAATATGTTAAGACACTTATCACATTAAGTTCAGCTTTGTGGATGCACTTTGTCATTGAGAAATTTTAGTGTTTTGCATACACACTGCCGGTTATTCGATGCCTACACTGCAGACAAAGAAACACAAAGCTACCTGTATCGTCCGACACTTTGAAACATCCCGCCATAAACAAAAAAATATATTTCATTGGAAAAAAAGGTTTTCTTTCTGCAAATGACTGCAGAAATTTAAAAAAAACTTGGCATCTCTTAAGGTATTTTTGTTTATATTAGAGATGGGCATTCGGCTCCTTTTTGAATAAAGAATAGATTCCTTGAATACCGCTTGTAATTTAGGTTATGTTCAAATTGTGGACGATACAGTTTTTAAAACGATATTCTTTGTCCCTGCGATCGGAATTCTGCGGACCCGCAGCAATCCGACAAACATTTTACAAGGGTATGTTGATCACCTTATATATGAACTATACCATAGATTACCTAACTAGTTTATCTTAGGTAATCTATGGTAGTACTGACACCAAACCTCTGTAGTTCCGACATAATTTTTGTAATAAGCGGTAAGCTGACAAAGCTTGACAAGATTTCATAGAAATCTCATTGCTTAGGGCTTCCAATTTTTGTAAAATAGATGCAAGCGGCCCGGACGGCGTTAAGTCTGATAAAAAAACAGTCCGTTTTAGAAACCACTGCTCACCTCTCAGGTCTATAATGAATGTGAATCATTAAGCTTTACGTAGATACAAACTGTATCCGAATTGTATCCAACCTATACGTTCGATTTTAGCAGAGTTATTGATTGCCTACATTTGACAGTACTGCATAAACTATATTTGGACATAAGGTCATGCCTGTAAAGGTCAGAGGGCCTGTAGAGGTCAGAGGGCTTGCAGAAGTCAAAACGCAAGGTCAGAGAACCTGTCAAGGTCGGAGGGCTTGTAAAGGTCAGAGGGCCTTATAGTCCTGCTGTTCGTTTAGACCAGTCACTCTAAAAAACGCTCCCTTGTGGGCGCTACAGGCTTACAGGGGGGCGGCAAAGGGCTCAGATGATATTGGGGGGCGTTGAAGTTGTCTAGGGAGGCGAGGGCCGATTTGTGTTGTAACTAAACCGTTTTGGGGGCGCGGGAATATAATGGATCCTCACAGTGGACGGTAGACAAAATAAGTTTGTGAACCTCACGCATTTGTGGTCTGCTTTATGGCCAACTGTGAAATAATTTTAAGACTTTTACGGATTTCTGATTTCCCCCCGAAAGAAATATTAAAAAATACTTGTTTTTTTCACATTTGCAATCCAGTTCGGTATACAAGGTCCAGATTACCGAGGGTCCGCCTAAACACATTTAAATCATCAATTCAGGTGCATTCCAATACTTTTCAGTATTCACAATCTATAATATAACACTCATAGTATTTGTACTAGCATATCTTATAAGAAAAAAAATAGGTAACATTCCATACAAGCCTAACTTACAGTCGAAAAAATATACATGCTTTTTCTTGGAACTTCTTTAAAGAGATGTTTCAATATACTTTTTAACCGACTTAAAAAAAAAAGGAGGAGGTTCTCAATTCATCGGAATCTTTTCCTAGGTCGCTTCCATCATCTGACCTTGTTCCAACTAATAAGAATAATCACTGAACGAATATTTGTAATTTGGTTATTAAATATTGTCCATGAATAGCGTATTTTCAAATAACCATACACGATAAGCACAGCAATTTGTTTGTATGTGATCTACACTTTACTAGTGGTGAAAAAAATTTTCTCCTTCTCTAAAACACACCTTTTTGCTGTTCTAAAAATTGTACTGTGTTCTACGCTAAACTTTCAAATGCCTAGCACTCGTTCAATTCAGTTAAAAACAAAGCAGGCCAAAAATGCAAATTACATTTACAATTGCTATTCTAGCTAAGACGTCACATTTCACATATCTTCTTGCTATCGTAACTCACTGCAGATACTAAAACATTCCAACAGTCTTAAAACTATTCAGAAATAGTCTTTTAACTGTTTAACTTATTTTTTTTTTATGGCTATTAAACTGATCACGAATATTAAAAACCGCCACGAAGCTGTTCAAAAATATCTGAGGAGCCATTAAACTGTTTAGAAATGTCGTAACATCCATTGAGCTATTATGAAATATTCAAAAAGTCATAAAACTTTTCAGAAATATTTCATACGGTTTTTAAACTGTTCCTGAATGTTCCAATGGCTATTAAACAAATTAGGAATATTCAAACAGCCACAAAGCTGTTCAGAAATATCTGAGGAGCCATTAAGAGGAAAATGAGGTGATAGAGTTTCATACAATGGAGCGTGCCTGTTTCCTCAGTCTATTTAAGGTGGCCCAACCCGGCAGGCCTAACTCATTCGCGGCTTCGGTACAAAACCGTGCTGTTGCGCTCTGGGACCTTCTCTGTTTCAAAGAATAAGACAGGCTCCGTGATGAGGAAGTTGCAACATGTCCACAAAAAAGACAATGTGCATAGTGTATGATTTGGTAAGATTTACGAAAATTTTAATTTCAAAACGACTTATAGCTAAAAGTAAACCACGACCGCTGTAGTCAAAAATCTAACAAAAACCAAATAGAACCTAAATCTTGATTAAATAAGCTATGTCTGATGACTAATCTTTTTACGATGTTCTTACTTTATCATTGCGTAATCTACCTCCAAAGTTATTGTATAAAACGCGCGAAAAATTCGAAATTTCGGACCTTATAACTTAGAAACCAAACACAATTTTACAATGCCAATGGTCATCAGACATCTAGTTCGATCAAATAAAGCTATTTGAGCAAAATTTTGGATCTCTGACAAGAAATATGGGCGTGATCTTCTTTCCCCTTTTGTATGGGGAGATGAGCGGGATGGGCCACCTTAAGATATATGTTTCTAAATTTTGCACAATAAAGATTTTTTTTAATGAAAAACCATTATAGGTGGACCAAAGGCGCTCAGATAAGCCAAATACACTTCGCCTTGCAAAACCACGTTTAGCAAGGCACCATACCACCAGATTTGGCTGATTGCTGAGCTATCGAGCTTGTTTAAATTACGCTTGAAGACTCCGAGGTTATAGGTATAGGGAAAGGTACACGCCGGCAGACAGTTCCATATACTAGCGGTGCAGAAGAGAAATGAGTTTGATAAACGGTTCGTTCTCAAAAGCCTCCAAAAGGTTCTTAAACTGTTCAGAATGATTCGAACAGCCACTAAATTATTTAGAAATATTTGAATAGTCAAATATTTTAATGGCTATTAAATTGATCAGGAAGATTAAAATAGCCATGAAGCCTCAGCCTCAGTGGCCCAGTGGCGCGACACTTCGGCGATCGCTCTCCGAAGTTAAGCAACGCTGGGTCCGGTCTGGTCTTGGATGGGTGACCATTCGACCGTTGAGAGAGGCTGGCCGTGGTTCGGATTCCACGTTAAACTGTAGGTCCCCTTCCTTACTTGCTAGGTGGTAGGGTTAATCCCGCCCGGGTTGGTACCATCGCATTGGATGAACGATGGTCGAAGCGGCAATGAGAATTGTCCGTGTTTTCCATCCAGTTCAATGTAGCCGTGCAATATAAGGAAGGTCCTGGCATGGCACCTAGTTCCCATGTGGTGTGTTGGGCTAATACCATGACAGACGGTGTGGTATTAGCCATCCATGTCCAGTTACAAAAAAAAAAAAAAAGAAGCTGTTCAGAAATATCTGAGGAGCAATTAAACTATTCAGAAATATTCACACAGCCACGAAGCTGTCCAGAAATTTTCGAACAGCCCCTAAGCTATTTCGAAATATTCTAACAGTTATTGAACTTTTAAGAACACGCGTACAATTATTAAATTGTTCTTAAGGCACTTGCCTCACTGCCGATAAAGAAACGTCTATCGACAATTTTATCGGTCAAGGAACGTACAATAGATGTTGATCGCGTGATCATATAAGAGATACATATATTAATAATTGATCGCCGAATTCACGCTGCCGGCGAGAACTCTCTCCATTAGTTTGTCACAATGATAAGAGCTATCATCTCTGCTCGTTTTCCAGTGGCGTAGCATAGGTCACTAGCACCCGGTGCGGATCCCAAATTTGCTGCCCTCTTATTTTTGTGATTGACTTTGATGATGATTTTTTACCCACATTTCTTTCCGCGACCTGTGAAATGCCGCCCCCGTTAAAGTGCCGTCCCGTGCGGACCGCACCTTCCTACCCCCCCCCCCCCCCCATGCTACGCCACTGTCGCTTTCTCGCTCGGAATCAGACAGAACACTCGTACGTGCAGGTTTACACGGGAATTTATGTAAAGCACGGCCCCCCAAGCGCGTGGTTCGAGTATTCAACCGTCGCACTCGTTTATAGTCCAGAGACAAAACTATCGGAACTACACACACGCTTCTCACTGCTTGCCAACACGTTTCTAGTTTTTAGCTCTATGTACTCGTTTCTCGTTCGTCGGCGGTGGGACAAGTGCCTAAATGTGAGAGCAGCCATCAAACTGTTCCTAAACAGTCTAAAGACTGTTACCGAACATCATTCGATCGTCGTAAAGACTCAATCGGTTAGATTCCTGCGCGCGCCCCTTCTGCAAGGCGCGGTCCCTCCTAGCCCTCCGCACCGCCACCGGCAGGTCCCCGGGCGTCTTCACCCTCCCCGCGGGGTTCTGCAGGTGGCTCAGGTCGCCCGAACTCGAGAAGATCTCACTCACCTGCTCGAGCGAGTGTTGCCGCTTGATGCTGAGGCGCTTCAGCGACGGCTTCGGAGACTTCGGCGGGTCGTCGCTCTCGCTTTTGCACTCCCGTTTCTTGGCGCACCTCCTCGGGCTGCAGTGGCCGTTCTCCGCGTCGAATCTGACGGAGCCGGCGTCGATCTCGCCCTTGATCGCAGCGATGTAGACCGGGTTGTCGCCGCCGTAGTCGTCGACGTTCTCCTTGTCGTTCGGATCGCTGAACTCGTTGTCGAAATGCGAGTAGCCCTTCTTCGGGAACTTGTTGCACAGCGCGCCGAAATCCTTAGTGACGCTCGCCTCCTTGAGGACGTCGCTTTGGTAATTCTTCTTCGTGTCCTCGATCGCCTTCGGTATGGGGTGCATAGTGATCTTGGATCCGCCGTTCTCGGACAGCAGCATCAGGTTTTCGTCCTCGCTGCTGCTCGAGCAGTCCGTGTTTATGTCGTACGATCGGCTGTCGTTGTCGTTGCCGTACGTTCGATCCAAGCGTTCGCCGTTGATGTACTGCAGCTCCATTTCGATGCTCGCCCGCGACGAGTTCCCGCTGTCGCCGAGTCGGTTCGACGTGATGATTTTATCGTCGCAGCTCAGCCGATTCTTCTTGACGGTCGAATCTTCGGATTCCGACTGACCCGCCTGCAAGCTCTGCGACGATATCGAAGCGTTCACGGACTTCTTGTGAATGCTCTCGGAGCTTCCTTTGGACTTCGAATGCATCTCTATGAAATTCGACTTCGCTTTCGGCACGATAACGGCGAAGATCTGATTCGGCGGCTTTGGAGCGGCGTCGTCGTAATTTTTCGCGTGCGGCATCTCCTTGAATGCGAACACTTTGTCGGACTTATTGATTTGGCTCTCCATCATCATCGTTGGCGACAGCGTCCGGTTGGGCGGAGAGAGAGTGCACGGGCTTTCGAAGTTAAATCCGGAGGCTCGCGCGTCGTTCGCTTCGTTTAGGGCGAGGTTCGACGGACGCCCGTTCGTATAGACCCCGTTCACCTTCTTCGCTTCGTTGACAACTACGGACGTCCTGAACTTTCCGTTGGCACTCTGCACGACGGAGTTATTCGCGTGCTCCGGGACGAGCTTGACTTCCGTCTCAATCGGCTTCGCGCTCCGCGACCTCTTCCCAAAGAGCCTGCCGAGACCCCACTTCGGCTTCTCTATTCTCACCTCGTTCATGAGGTTCGTCTGTTTCGGTTGTCTCTCGTCGTGACAGCTGACGTCGTTGGGCACGTACTCGAGCGGTCTCCGGAACGAGCGTATCTCGTTGAGATGGTCCGAGTTCTCGCAATCGACGCGGCGATGCGCGGAGACTCTCGCGACGGAGAGACAGTTGTCGTCGATGTTCTGAACGCGCGGCCCGTCGACAGTCACTTGCGCGATATCCTTGAGCGACTTGTGCACGAGTTGCGCGTTGTTCTGCGTGTGCGTGTGCGTGTTCCGCTCGAGGCAAGGGTTGCGTCCGATGTGCGGCTGCGCATATAGAAGGGGCGTTGTGACATCGCACGCCGGCTGGTTGACGCAGTTCGAGTTTTTGTCGTTCTCCTGAGCCGGGGCCCCGGAATCTGGAATGACACACTCGATCATTTTCATTCGAGCAAACAAGACCTGAAGAAGAGACTAAATGGGCAAAGATAGATCTCTACAAAGTCAAAAAGTGAACATCTCATATAGACTAGGAGGTGGCGACAAAATTGGTAACGATAATGTAAATGGCTGAAACTGGTTTCACAGGATAAAGACCAACCCCCTGAGCCCAAATGTGTGGGTCTGCCTGCGCCAAGTGGTTGCGTTACGTAGATAAGGCGCCTGAAAAAGTAGTTATGGTGACAAAAAATGTATGTGATGAGGCTACCAAGCAACGAAGCATGAAAGTGTCAGTACATACTTGCTTAGCAATACCAAAACTGAACAAATCTTTGGTTGCATTTCGTAGTTATTAGCAATTTAGGTTACAGATATAACTTTAGGTATATTTAAGTATTTAATTAAAGAACCGACTGTTAATTGTTGTATAATTAATAGGTATCAATATTTCAAGATAATTAGTATATTCATCAGCAGGTACATACCAACATCTATTTAATATAGCCAATCTATATAACGCAACCACTTGGCGCAGGCAGACCGACATATTTAGCATCACAGGGTTGGTCTCTAACCTGTGAACCCAGATTCAGCCATTTACCTTATCGTGACCAAAAATGTCGCGACCTCCCGGAATTATAGTTTGATATTTTTTGGTTCCAGAAACACTCAACTCATGCCATGCTTGCTATTTGTATAGTAAAAAATTACTGTTAGATTCCATCAGCAGTTATAACTGTAAAATAAAGTAAATGTCCTTTTGTGTTTTTATGAGCATTTTCAGCGTATCCTCCACCAGAAAAATATGTGGCTTTCGATACAAATATGTGGCTTTCGATACAAAAATATGTGGCTTTCGATACAAAAATATGTGGCTTTCGATACAAATATGTGGCTTTCGATACAAAAATATGTGGCTTTCGATACAAATATGTGGCTTTCGATGCAAATCAAATCTGGTGTAGAAAACAATCAAAACGTGGCTTCCAGTACAAAACAAACATTTATTCTCAAGTCCTGCTCTCATCTAACCTTTCTGTTAAGTAATTTGTAAAAAATCTGCCCTTAACGAAAGACAATATATGTTAACTGCGATTACTTTGAGCATCGAAATATTGCAAAGGACTTGCATGAACGCCAAATTGCATTGCAGGAATTGGTGATATTATATAACTAAAAACTAACTTATTTTCTTTTTGTGCTCACTGTAAACAAGTATTAATATGTTCAGAAAATTTGGTTTTATAGTAACAAGTGCCCGCAACCTTCCTAGATATAGACACATAAGGGTAGACACCAAATACTTGTTTTGCCCGTATACAGCTTTAAGCTATTTCTTAATAGGGTTATAAGTAGATTTCTTGCAATTATATTAGCAGTTAATCGGCATACATTAATAAGTCACTTATTATTCTATGGCGTTGGTCAGACTCTCATACAGGAATCTTATTCATACTTTATTGTAGAGGTTGCTCTCAAACCATTACATATTTTTTTTTGTAGCATTCAAAGTGATCGTGTTATATTTATTTAAATAGATACAGGGATAAAAAAAATCTATTTTAACCTTGTCGTTTCTTTGTCCGCGGTAATTGAACTGTCTTTCGAACATATGTTTGGACTATGCTCTACATATGATGTGATAAGTTGAAAATGTTTACAAATGTGTTTAAAATAATGCAACTAGGCGGTGGCTGAAGACCAGCGACTGGTGGGATTGTACCCACCCAGGTTATTTTTTTGAGCCAAAGCCTTTTTAGAAATTTCATATTATATTTTTTTTTCTTCACCGTGCCTTCTGAAAAATGTGCAATCTTGTAAATAAATTGATTTTACTCTTTAAAAAAATGTACACCTAATGTAAGTGGAAGGTGGGCGGGGACGGTACCTCCGTGCGCGGAGGCGGCGTGCGCGCGCAGGTTGTCGCCGCGCACGAGCGGCGCGCTCGGCCGCAGCAGCGCGCGCAGCTCCGCGAGCCGCTCCTCCACGCACACCGCCGTCAACCTGCCGGCGGGCACGCGCGCTTCACTAGCTGCCCCCCCGGCTCAGCTCGGCTCGGATGTGTTATGCATAGTCTTAAGGTGCCCGTGCAACAACAATTTTTGAGGCAGTTCACCAAATTGCTAGTTGGCCAATCATGGAGATTTGAGTGCCTTTTGTATTCATGGCTTGAAAATGGCCCGTAAGCTATGCTCCCCATACAAACTTAGTTTACTAATCATTTGAAAATCGCTATTCCAATTGAATTGATATTTAAAATCTAATATCGGGTAACAAATATCTGAGTCTGCATGCTTTTGTTTTTTTGAAAAATCCAAACCGTATGAAATGAAAGCAAAAAGAAAATCTCCATACGAATTTTGTTTTGTCTGTTGTTTGACCCAGAATACATTTGCCGAAAAAACAAAGACATGCAGACACAGATATTTGTAGCCTAATATTAGATACCAAATATCAAGTAAGTTGGAACAGTGGTTTTCAAATCATTAGTAAATTACGTTTTCAATGGGAGGCGAGATTTTCTGATGCTTGCGGGCCCACCTTAAGGTGCTCGCACACGGACGATTTCAAGGCAATTCACCACAATGCTAGTTTTTCTTTTTATGCAACCTGACATGGATGGCTAATACCACACAACCACCGTTATGATATTAACCCATTACACCACATTCCCGAAGGAAGGTGCCGTGCCAGGACCTTCCCTTTATGAGCACGGCTACATTGAACTGGATGGAAAATACGGACAATTTTTATTGCCGCTTCAACATACTTGGTGGTAGCAACCCGGGCGGGCTTAATCCAACAGTTTTACATGGATTCCGAATCATCGAACAGCTCGTATTCGTAACTAAATACACTTATGCAACTCAGGAAGAGAACGAATTGCAACGAAATGGGCAATTTCAACCCAAGAACTCAGGCATGGAGGGCAAGCCCCCAAGCACACGAGCAGGTCGGTGACTCGCCTCGCCTCGGCGTCGTGGTCCCAGCACTCGTCGCACGTGTCGGCGGCGAGGCGCAGCGCGCGCGCCTCCGCGACGGGCCCGCGCGGCAGCGGCGGCCGCGCCTTGCCGCGCGACACCAGCGCCTGCGCACCGCGCGGACACAAGCTGTAGTTCGCGCCGCGGTAGCTGGTTGATCTCGCGATCAATTACATTTAAGGTGGCCCATCCCGCTCATCTCCCCATACAAAAGGGGAAAGAAGATCACGCCCATATTTCTTGTCAGAGATCCAAAATTTTGCTCAAAATAGCTTTATTTGATCGAACTAGATGTCTGATGACCATTGGCGTTGTAAAATTGTGTTTGGTTTCTAAGTTATAAGGTCCGAAAGTTCGAATTTTTCGCGCGTTTTATACAATAACTTTGGAGGTGGATTACGCAATGATAAAGTAAGAACATCGTAAAAAGATTAGTCATCAGACATAGCCTATTTAATCAAAATTTATGATCTATTTGGTTTTTGTTAGATTTTTGACTACATAGGTCGTGATTTACTTTTAGCTATAAGTCGTTCAGAAATTAAAATTTTCGTAAATATTACCAAATCATACACTATGCACATTGTCTTTTTTGTGGACATGTTGCAGCTTCCTCATCACGGAGCCTGTCTTATTCTTTGAAACAGAGAAGGTCCCAGAGCGCAACAGCACGGTTTTGTACCGAGCCCGCGAATGAGTTAGGCCCGCCGGGTTGGGCCACCTTAAATTTCGCCGTAGAGTCCGTGCGGAAAGAGAACCGTAGTAAGATTTGAGGGCGCACATGTGCACATTTACCGTACTGGTCCTGTTGACAACACTGGCACGTCATTATAGTATGACTGTAACAACTTGATATTTTGAGGCTGTATTAGAATATAATATTTTCAGACTCTCAGATGGCTGGGTTAGGTGGTCATGTAAAAATCTTAATGTTACAGTTCCGTTGTACGCCACGCCGGTTCTCTTTCCGCACGGACTCTATTTCATTATTTGCTATCTACCTCCATGTATTATATTATTATTATATTTTTATTGATAGGCTAGCAGCTTTAATCTGATGCGCCTATATCACAACATTGATTTATATATTTATTACATATTCTTTTTTATTAGAGATTCCAGTTTATTTTTGAAGGAATTTACGGACACAGCATTTACGACTTCACTGGGCATGTTCCTTTCGATTTTTCTTACAATCTACCTTTCGAAAATGAGGTATCCATCAACCTGCATCCTAAGTGGTTCGAGCCGTGCTCTCCCGACGGAAAATATCGAAAAGAACATCAGCGAATCTCCAAATCTGCTATTACGCCGTGCTGTAATAACAAAAATATATTCCTCATTGCTATCATACACATGGTACATACAAGGGCGGACTTATTGCCTAATGTCAATCTCTTCCAATCAACCCGATAATGGGACAAAAATATACAGGTAGCAACAAGAAAAGTAACCTAAGAATAGATATTGTGCACTATTTATTAATATAAAAAAAAAGTTACAGACCAAATTAATAACTATAGACATAAGTATGTCAGCCTAAAAATGTATATACAGAATTTATGCAAAAAAAGAAAAAAAAACAAATAACTAAAAAGTAAAAATTTTGATTAAAAGTAAGAAATTCTGTTTTTGTTAAACATAACTCATTTAGTGAGGAAGTATAGTTTTAATCGTTTTTTGAAGATTTCAAGAGAAGCAGAGCTCCTGATACTGTGCTCTGCTCTGTACCGCGACCGTGTCGCGCAAGTTTGTGGTCGAGTGCACCCCGTGGGGCGCGGCAGCACCCCCATTCTACATGACGGTGGACCTAAAAGGAGACACGGAGGCCTAAGCCCAGCGACCGAACCATCAGCTTCCATCGCCGCGGCGTCCTTAAACCGTGAGCGAGTCCCTTTTTCCGTTTCCCACAGCACCAGTAGCTTTGGCAATATTGGCTGACGTGACATCAGACTGGTAGTCTTTGACCGCAAAGACTTCAGATATCGATTTTGAGAACATTGATCTAGTTAGATACTATAATAATATAATATAATTTAATAAGGCTTTATTGCTGTAACTAAATAACCTAATTATATTTGACAATTTAACTTTTAACTGATTTCATACATCGGCAATGGGTACAGCTTGTTCTTCGAGAAAGGTCTCCAGGTCAGCTTTCCATTTTGTCCTGTCCTTTGCAGTGCGTGTCAATTCTCTCTTAACCTATTTCCACTAGCACATGCCGAGCCGGAAAAACAATGTCCAGTCACAATTGACAGCCTTGTCCAAAGACAAATTTGGTCTATTTCCTAGAGATTTGGTAAGGGGGATGGCAAGGATTTTCTCCATACGTTTTCTCTGAGAAAATTTGTTCCGGTTATTGAAAAGTTCAAAGTGGCGGCATTAAATCTGGCATTTGATTCGTATTCTCTGACCACGGCGACTTCAGATGTAGATTGTGACAGCGTTTGATCCATTAAATGAAATTTACAAAATGGCGGCCATTTTTCGAAATCACCGCACCTGCATTTGGGCGAGCGTCGGCTCGCGGCCGAGCCCCGCGTGCTCGTAGGGCGCGGCGTAGGGCGGCGCGGCGCCGGCGTGCGCGCCCGCCGTCCGCCACAGCATCTCCCACAGCACGAGCGCCAGCGCGAACACGTCGACGGAGCAGAGCGCGGCGCGCGCGCCGGCCAGGTCGAGCGCGCCCTCCAGCGCCTCCGGCGCGAGGTAGCGCAGCGTGCCCGCCTGCCGACATCGCAGCGGCGGCGTTGACACAGTCCAGGAGGTCGCGACGAAAACGGTAACGATAACGTAAATGGCTGAAACTAGTATCACAGGATAAAGACCAACCCTCTGAAGCTAAATGTGTCGGTGTGCCTGCGCTAAGTGGTTGCGTTACGTAGATAAGGTGCCTGAAAAAGTTGTTATGGTGACAAAAAATATATGTTATAACGTAAATGGCTGCAAATAATGATACATGAAAGTATCAGTACATACTTGCTTAGGAATACCAAAACTGAACAAATTTTTGGTTGCATTTCGTAGTTATAAGCGATATTGATTACATCTATAATTTTAGGTATATTTAAGTATTTAAATCAAAAACCGACTGCTTATATCAATATCAATATTTCAAGACAATCAGTATATTCATAAGCAGGTACATACCAACATCCATTTTATATACCCCTGTTTTCACCACCGCCAGTTACCTGAAATCCGATAAGTAACTTTGGGTTACATGGCATATTTGTATGGTGTAACCGATAAGTGACTTGGGGATTTTTGTAGCTGGAGGTGGTGGCAACGGGCGATAGCCAATTGTTGTTTATTGTTTATTCATCATCCACCGGCAGCACACTGCACTCGGATTTGTCATATTTTATCATTAGCCAGTTCAGCATTCACGGCGAAGAAGAACTGGCAAGAAACTTCGCTGATTTTTTTCAACGTCCACTTAGTCTAAGTTTACAAATTTGTTTGCCACTGCTTACAGAAACACGGGTTATTGGTACCCGTTTATGTCAATACATTAAATTAATATTAATTCACAAAATCTACCATTCACGCCGTATGCAACAGTTCATGACAAATATCGGTTTATTCTGCAAAGTCATGTCCGTCATCTAACATGTTGCCAATTGGAGCAGGCCAGGCCCCACCAGCAGCACCCGTTCACGAGCATCACGCCGGGTCCAGCCATCGCCTCTCTCAACCATATTTTAGGGGAAGAGGTGACCCGAACCAAGCGTCACCACTAGCAAGGACCTTGAAGCGATGCTCTACTCCAGTGGCAACAAGAAGTTAGTTTTATTACTATTATTTCTGTCATGAACTACTACAGTGACCTGATCACATAGTAACATAACGAAAAGTTAAACTTATTATTTTAACTGATTTCTGAAAAATTTATTCCGACAAAATGAACTAATGATCAATAAGAATCTGGTGTAAAGAGCCTTCGAATCTAGATAACGCAACCATTTGTCGCAGGCAGACCGACATGTTTAGCATCAGGGGGTTGGTCTCTAACATGTGAACCCAGATTCAGGCGTTTACCTTATCGTGACCAAAAATGTCGCGACCTCCCGGAATAACACCACAGGCTTAGCGTGCGTAGTGCGCTTGCAAGATGAACAGTGTGGAAGTGAGAAGTTAACATAGGCGTTTTGAATCGCTACAGGCTACACAGTGCCCCGGCTCATATGTGAAATACGTTTCTTCAAATTAGGAACGACAGATAATAAAGGAATGTGTTATGTATGTATGTATAATCGACCGTGAAGCGAGGACACATTCATTGAAGAAAGGAATAAGCGACATTCCTGCATTACGAAAGAGTATATTTACTGAAGTCAACTCTAGCGTCTGATGCCATATACAATTTTGGTGATGACGGATGTTTGATTATTCAATCTTTGCAGTCAATGTCCGCAACGCAGCTAAAGCGTTAAATAAATAAGTGTTAGTAGGAGGCATTCATTACAGGAGGGACTGTAGGAGAATTCCAAATTATGGGTATATGTGGTGGCGAAATGCGAATCGCCAATACACAAATGGTATGTTTTGTTGATTCGGGTCCAGCCTTGCAGTATATTCGTAAAGTAGTTCTTTTTACTGGGCTCTTTCTTTAATTAATGTGTCCTTGCTTCACGGTCGATTATACATACATGCATAACACATTCCTTGGAATATGCGACGTACCTGCTTAGTACGAAAAAGTATATTTACGACAGATAATAAACTTTTTATGCTTTACTTTTAACAAATGGCACCACGCCACTTTCAATCAGAGCCGGTAGTCTAAGTTGTCACCTAAATAGGCGTTACGGCAAACCGATCGACTGGCGTTTTCAAATGTATGGAGAAATTGAAGAGCGCGCGCAGCGGGCGTTAAGCGAACTAACATTTGCGAGTCCGAGCTTGATTTGACAGTTTACTCAACTTTGCCGTAAATACGTCGACGTTGCCGTTTACGTCCACTCCGCGTTTTCATACAAATCGGAAGTCCGCGTTTGACTTTGGCAGCTTGAAGAAGTAAAACTACAGAATATCTAGTAAAAACTTGTATGGAGTTTGGAGAAAACGCCAGTCGATCGGTTTGCCGTAAACGCCAATTTCGGTGAGAACTCAGACTGCCCACTCTGGAGTGGTTAGAAGGCGTCACCTACCTCGGTGATGCGGTGCGGCCTCGGCTGCGCCCGCAGCGGCTGTATCGCGACCGCCAGCCCGAGATCCGCGAGCCGCGCGCCGCCGTCCGCCGTCACGAGCACGTTGCTCGAGTTGATGTCACGGTGCACGACGCACGACTTGTGCGCGCCTGGAATGGGGAAGTGAACTGCTAATTTGTCACGACAGGTGGCGCCAAGCAATCTCACCTAAAGGATCTATCAAAGCTCTCAGATACCACACTAGCAGACAGGGGACTTAATTGAAATATACTAAATGGACGTACTAAATGAATGATATATGACTAAATGAAACATATTAAATGGACATTATGACGTACCTAACCCAAAAGCTATATATTCCCTGAACACTGACCGAAGACTTTGTAGACATTCTCTGAAACTCAATCATAATAACTACAATTCCAACCCGAGGAAACATTTTCTGTCAAACCGTGTTGTGGAAGACTGGAACAAGCTGCCGGAGGAAGTCATAAGTGCTAGCTCAGTGAACAGTTTCAAAAACAATTTGGACAATCATGTAAAAATATAAAAAAAAAACTATTCAATTATGAACATTTAATAAATAAATAAAAAAATGTGCACTCAATTAGTGAAGTAAACGCATCAGCTTGCAGCTGCTAGTGTATATAATAATAATAATAAGATATAATAAAATAAAAATAGATTTGAAAATTTTATCCTCTCAATCTAGGTATTTAAAATGACAAAATGTTCACCTTATTATTCTGGAACTTATTTGGTCCAAATTATTGCTAATCAAATGAAGTCGTAGGAAAGGGCATATCACAATAATAATTATAATAATAATAATAATATTATTTAATATACACATGGTACATGCAAGGGCGGACTTATTGCCTAATGTCAATCTCTTCCAATCAACCCGATAATGGGACAAAAATATACAGGTAGCAACAAGAAAAGTAACCTAAGAATAGATGTTGTGCACTATTTATTTCTATAAAAAAAAAGTTACAGACCAATTTAATAACTATAGACATAAAGTATGTCAGCCTAAAAATGTCTATACAGAATTTATGCAAAAAAAGAAAAGAAAAAAACACATAACTAAGAATTAAAAATTTTGTTTAAAATTAAGAAATTCTGTCTTTGTTGAACATACCTCATTTAGTTAGGAAGTATAATTTTAATCGTTTTTTGAAGATTTCAAGTGAAGCAGAGCTCCTGATATCAAGAGGTAATTTATTCCAAAGACGGGCCGCATTAACTGTAAAAGAGTTGCTAAAAGAAGTACTATTGTGTGACGGTATCAGAAGAAGAAAGTTGTCAATTGACCTGAGAGGTAGGCCATGGGATGACAAGAAATTAAAACTATCCCTGAGGTAAATGGGAGCACGTGGGTTGTTGAGGACAGTATGTCCCATAACCTATAATATTTCATTTCAAACGTAGTGTTGGTCCATTACATTAAAATTAGTTTGAAGACAATATAAACCTCCAAACCTTATTCTAACTGCATCATAGGGTACAGTTTGCATCTAAAAACTCGTAATAAACTTGACAGTATATTATTGAGTTGAAATTTATAATAAAATTAAACATGACAGTTTTGACGCTTCTAAGGAGAGGTCGCTCATACGAGACCTGCAATAACTTTAAGTTTTTTTCCCAATCATCACCGCTCATCTTACAGGAGATTTGAGATTAGGGCTCTGTTCGGGCTGCTTGCTCTGAGCCACTCTGAGCAGGAAAGTGCAAGAAAAAGCGTTTTGGCTAACGGTATGACAGTTCTGTGTACCTACCTCGGCCGTTTTTGCTGAATAATAGAACTGTTTGGAATCGCTTGGAATCACTCTTTTCTGTTCTATCAGGCGAAATGGAGGCTAGCTGTTTCGTGCCGTTCGGTGCAAGAATGACAGGTTCTATGACCTCGGCCATTTTCGATGACCATTAGAGTGGTTTGGAATCCCTCAGACTTACTGCAGAACCTCGCCGAGTTGGAACTCAGAACCGTGCTACTTGAGGCGTTCGGGCTGTCGGAGCATGAAATCTTGCACAGTGCTGTTCCGCCTGGTTCTGTTCTGTACCAAACAGAATGGAACCGTTCCGCGGAGCAATAGCCCGAACAGAGGTTACATTTGTGGCAATCGAGTGTCCCAGTTCAGAAAAATACCTCTCGACGGGGCAAAAATGTACACAATTACTTAGAGCGACTTGTAGCTCAGTGGCGCGGGGACTTGCCTTACATACCAGCCAGAGGATGAACGAGTGTCGGGTGCCGCGCTAGCTACCTAGCCCCCTACTGAGAACGCTATCGAGCAAGTGCTATCGAGAAGGCGATATCGCCTGTCAATAATATTGTATGTGCTTAACAGATGGTATCGACAGTGTTTTCGATGCCAACTGTCAAACGCATAGAACATTCTTGATAGGCGATATGGCCTTCTCGACAGCGCTTCCTCGATAGCGTTCGTAGTAGGGTGCCCGCGCGAGTCCAGGCGACGAAAAATGTCAAATTCATAGAACATTTTTGATATTATCACCTTCTCGATAGCGCTTACTCGATAGAGTCCGTGCGAAAAGAGAACCGTGGTAAGATTTGAGGGCGCACATGTGCACATTTACCGTATTTGTCCTGTTGACAACACTGGCACGTCATTATAGTATGACTGTACCAACTTGATATTTTGAGGCTGTGTTAGAATATAATATTTTCAGACTCTCAGGTCTTAATAATTGTCTTAGTGTAAGTTACGTAAAAATGTTAATGTTAGTTCCATTGTACGCCAAGCCGTTTCTCTTTCCGCACGGACTTTAGCATTCGTAGTAGGGTGCCCGCGCGAGTCCGGGCGACCTACCGTCGGCGGTCTGCGTGGAGTGCAGGTAGGCGACGGCGGAGGCGAGCCCGTGCGCGAGCGTCGCGAACTGCTGCCAGGCGAGCGGCGCCGCCAGCAGCCGCTGCCGCAGCGTGCTGCTGCACAGCTCCAGCACTATGAGGTGCTGCCGCCCACCCCCCTCTGTGAGCGTTGGCCGCGTCTCGCTTCCTGCGTGGGAGATTATTAATTTATTGTATTTATTAATTTATTTATTAAGGCGGTGACCTCGCCTTGGTGGTTGCATTTACATTACAATAAAAAAAAATAATTAATAAAAATAACACCAATTACGAGCTCACACAGCTGGAGGAAACATAAAATAAAAACGTGAAAAAGCAGCACGACCAAACATAAACGACAGAAAAAATACATTAGTTATCTCATACAGCGGGAAGAAGAAAATAAAACCATTCGTATTATGAACACTTAAAAAAAAAACAATGTGCACTCAATCAGCGAAGTACACGCATCAGCTTGCAGCTGCTAGTGTTTATAATAATAATAATAATAATCCCTCAGCACCCTAAATCCGGAGAAAAGCTTGAATGTATTTGATTTCTATAGAAGCATGCTTAGAGGTGAAAAGATGGTCGACATTACCCTGAACCTCGTTAAATAGGTGATTGATACGCCAGAAGAAGGAGTTTTGTTTGTATTGTTGTACAGGTTGGCAATTCCCGCAAACGAGGTGAACGAAACATTGAGTCAAAGAAGTATTTTTAGGGTTCCGTACCCAAAGGGTGGAAACGGAACCCTATTACTAAGCCTCCGCTGTCCGTCCGTCCGTCCGTCCGTCCGTCCGTCCGTCTGTCACAGGGCTGTATCTCATGAACCGTAACAGGTAGGAAGTTGAAATTTTCACAGATTATGTATTTATTTTGCCGCTATAACAACAAATAGGTGACATCATAAAATAATAATAATTAAAGTGGGGCCCCATACAAAAAACGTGTTTTTTTTTTGTAAATCTTGTGCGATGATACGGAACCCTTCGTGTTCATTGTTTATTCATGATCCATAGACAGTACACTGCACTCGGATTGCGAGTGCGGTGGCATTATGAATTCATGCATAATGAATTCCGAAAAAATAGTTGTATCTATCTAAATTCAATTTGTCCATTAATTTTCGCCTCGTGAGCGTGAAATTGGTCTTCAGTCTTATTAGTAGTTCATCCACTGTTCGCATCAGAGCCGGTAGTCTCAGTTCTCACCTAAATCGGCGTTTACGTAACTTAGAAGTTCCGTAAAAACGTCAAACTCCATACAAGTTTTCACTAGATATTCTGTGGTTTTACTTCTTCAAGCTGTCAAAGTCAAACTCGGACTTCCGATTTGTATGAAAATGCGGAGTGGACGTAAACCGCAACGTCGACATATTTACGGCAACGTGGAGTAAGTTGTCAAATCAAGCTCGGACTCGCAAATGTTAGTTCGCTTAACACCCACTGCGCGCGCTCATCAATTTCTCCATACATTTGAAAACGCCAGTCGATCGGTTGGCCGTAAACGCCAATTTAGGTGAGAACTCAGACTGCCCACTCAGATAGGCACTTTTATTTAGTGGAGTGTGTCCTGATCAAAGTCTCAAAGCAATTACAATGTCTGTGCGGGAGAGGCCTGAGCTTTTGAACCATATACATGTCGAGTCTGATTTTAAACTGACACAATGAATTCGAACAAATATGGCTAGATTGCCTTGCCTTCCATTCTGCCGATATCGGCAGAGAACTAATTTGCCTTGCATTCCATTCTGCCGATATCGGCAGAGGGTGCGTGCACAGCGACAGCGTAGTTTGATAATTTATCCTAGCCATAATTTAAAGGCAAAACTGTAAGACCCCAATGCATTGATTTCTCAAACGGGGCAAATATGTATAAAAATGCATAAATTTACAAAGAAGGGGAGCCTCAGATATATATAAATTATACGTTTCAAATACGGCTAAATAATTTATTTATCTTTCATCGTTTTAATATTTCAAAATCAGTTGCAGTTATTTAAAAAAATAATAAAATGCGCTTTCATTTACGCCCTTATGGATCAGAGTGGTCAGTCTGAATTCTCACCTAAATTGGCGTTTACGGCAAACCGATCGACTGGCGTTTTCTCCACACTCCATACAAGTTTTTACTAGATATTCTGTGGTTTCACTTATTCAAGCTGCCAAAGTCAAAAGCGGACTTCCGATTTGTATGAAAACGCGGAGTGGACGTAACCGGCAACGTCGACGTATTTACGGCAACGTTGAGTAAGCTGTCAAATCAAGCTCGGACTCGCAAATGTTAGTTCGCTTAACGCCCGCTGCGCGCGCTCTTCAATTTCTCCATACATTTGAAAACGCCAGTCGATCGGTTTGCCGTAACGCCAATTTAGGTGACAACTGATTCTACCGGCTCTGAATGTGATCGGGTGCTAACACCCCCTTTAAGAGGTGATGCGTATACTTGGGAATACCGACCGTAGTATTTGAGCAGGTGGGGGTGTTGCAGCGTGCCGTAGAGCTGCGCCTCGCGCCGCCAGTGCGCCGCGCCGCCGTACAGCTTGACCGCGACCGGCGCGCAGCCGAGCGTCCCGCGCCATACCGAGCCGAACTTGCCCGAGCCTGCGCATCATATTCGTTTATACAGCTCGTGGTCTAGGGGCTAGAGTAATTGCCTTTCATGCGAGAAGTCTCGGTTCAAATCCTCGCCCCAGTCCACGCACCACTTTCTTTCTCTGTCTGAGTTGGATAAGTGCATTTCATTACGAATGCGAGCTGTTCCATGGCTCGGCATCCATGTACAACTGTAGGTCCCCTTCCCCTACTAGGTGGTAGGGTTTAAGCCCGCCCGAGTCGGTACCATCGCATTGGACGAAAAGATGGTCGAAGTGGGAAATTAAAATTGTCCGTGTTTTCCATCCCGTTCAATGTAACCGAGCTCATAAAGCGAAGCTCTCGGCATGGCACCTAATTCCTTTGGGAATGTGGTGTCTTATTAGCCATCAATGTCGGGTTGCATAAAAAAAAACCGACTTCTTTAAATTTTAAATACTCACCAATGTGCTCTATGAGGGCGAGATTGTCGACACACAGCAGGCCGGTCGCCATTGCGTCCGGTCCGCCTCCCATCCCTTCCGCCGCTACACGCAAACATGTAAATGTTAGTAAAACAACACGATTGTCAAAATTACATGATTCAAAACGTTAACGAATGTGATTTGTTTATTTTTTATTTTAAGCGCGACGACGCTCATGGCTTTCCGAACATTCAGGGGGCTGGGAAAACCATGCCGGCGGCCAGGTGCTTCTTTACACGACATTTGAAGGACCCCAGGTCCTTCAAATGTCGTGTAAAGAAGGTAAATATTCCCAAAGGGAGTTCATTCCATTGTTTACCGACCGTTTAGATGAAGGGTCTAGAGGATCGGTGGGTTCTTATTTTTGGAATGTCCACTGTGAGTGTGTGCATTTTCTCCCTGTTCCACGTTGTTGTTGTTGTTGTTGTCGGCGAGTGGCTGCCGACGCTTGAACGCACTTGACACGAGGCCGTTGTTGTTGTTTCCACGTTGACGGAAGATATAAACGGGACGCAGGGGCAGCTTTACGCAGCTCCCACGAGCATTCTCCATGGTAAAGACGATAGAAGACAGACAGGGACCCTACATCCCTACGGAGTTGGAGGGTCTCCAAATTCAGGGATACCTCGGAGTCCTCGATGAGGCGCACGGCACAACGCTGTATCGAGTCCAGGGAGCCAAGCAGGCGCTTAGCTGAGCTGTCCCACAAATGCAAACAGTACTCCACGCAAGACCTTATCTGCGCCTTGTAAATGTACGTATGCTTGAATGTTCAATCATTGCAGTCAATATCCTCAACGCAGTTAAAGTAGTAAATTTATGTAAAACTGTAGGTGGTAGGGTTTAAGCCCGCCTGGGTTGGTACCATCGCATTGGAAGAAAAGATGGTCGAAGCGGCAATGAATAATTTTCCGTGTTTTCCATCCAGTTCAATGTAGCCGTGCTTATAAAGGGAAGGTCTTGGCATGGCGCCTAATTCCTTCGGGAATGTGGTGTTTTGGGCTAACATCATATCGGTGGTTGTGTGGTGTTAGCCAGCCCGGTCGCGTTGCTTTAAAAAAAAAATACAGGAGAAAGGAGGGTAGGAGAATTCCAAATTATGGGTTACAGCAGGTGGCGAGATTGGTAGACGGTATACCCGCGAATGGTATGTTTTGATTGTTCGGGTCCAGCCTTGCAGTATATTCATAAAGTAGTTCTTTTACAGGACTCTTTCTTTAATTAATGTGTCCTTGCTTCACGGATGATTCTACATACATAGAACATTCGTTGAAATAAGCGACATACTTGCTTTGTACAAAAAAAGTATATTCCCTTAAGTTTAACATGATTGCACAGATTCACAAGATAAAACCACTAACAAAATAGTCTTTGGTAGTTTACGAGTTATATAGCTCAAAGATACATGTCCCGATGTCTGCACATGTCATGACATTGACGATTACTTTTTTTAAGTAGTTCGTAGTTTAACCACTAAATGACATGGCGATTGTTCGAAGCCTTAACTGAACATACTACAAGGGAACTTAGTGCCATGCCAAGACCTTCCTTGTATTGCTCGGCTACATTGAACTGGATGGAAAACAAGGACAATTTTCATTGCCGCTTCGATCATCGTTCATTCGATGCGATGGTACGGGTTTGAGGTGGTAACCTAGTAAGTAAGGAAGGGGACCTACAGTTTAATGGGAAATCCGAACCACAGCCAGCCTCCATGGTTGAACATCCAGAACCCAACCGCGCTCAGAGGTGCTTACCCAGTTTATCGAATCGCAAGGCGTCGCAGCACTGGGCTACCCAGGCGGACGACACTCCCACAGCTCTATTCGACAGTGTTGACAGACAGTTTTACCTTTCTCAACGTCCGATCCGTCGAGCGCCTCGTTCCGCTTGCGCCGCGCGCGCACCGCCCCTAGCGTGACGATCAGCGCCAAGATGGCCGCCGCGGCGAGAGCGACGCACGCGGCCGCGCCCGTCCAGCCGAGCGGCGGCGCGCTGCGGCCCACGGACGCCGCCGTCGGGGTCGCGAACGCGTCCTCCGGCGACGCTGCACCGGCAGAATATTGAAGTTGAGATAAACTGGAATTAAAACTAACGAAAAGAGGTACTTTCTTGCGTCACCTAGGCTGAGATTTATATATATTTTTTTATTCATTTTATATTTATCGTTTATTATGATTTATTTATTTTTATCGATTTAAACAAGATCACGTCGGGGCCACCACTTTAACGCTTATAGTTCTCGTCAAACTGTATTACGGGTTGCAAGTGATAAAGAAAGTAGTCTATAATGATGTTGGTACCTTATAATTCAAATTTAAGTTTAGTTAAATTTAGTTACATTACATTTACGTTTATATTAATCCAATGGAGTCACAAACACGAGGTCTCAAAGACCGTTCGCGACGAGGTGCATGCGCACCGTCTAGGTCGCTGTTTCAGGAAGACTGGAGTACCGTGGCAGTGCGACCCGGCAAGGGGGCGCGCGCGGGGCGAGGTAACTCCCACCGCCCGCAATAATGGTATCGGATGACCGTGTGTCAGACCGCCACAAACACATCAGCCTACGCTGCCTGTCTACGCAGCCTAGGCTGATGTGTCTAAATCGAGTACATAGTTCATTGATTTATTAACAGATTTTTTTCACTTAATCGGTTTCAGTTCACATAGTTACTTATTTAAAAAATGTATTTATTTAGATAAGCGTCCAAACGGTTTTTAAATTGATTAGTGTTGTTTGCACTGATAATGTCCTCTGGAAGTTGGTTCCAATCGTCAACCACTCTGTTATTTATGAAGTACTTCCGTGTGTTGGTTTTGTGTTGTCTAATTCAGTTTTAGATAAATAGTTGTATCTGAAACAAAAACTAACGAAAAGAAGTACTTTCTTACGTCAGCTAGGCTGAGATAAATAGTTGTAACTAAAACTAACGAGAAGAAGTAATGAAACTCAAAATAATTAAAACAGTTATTTCTTATGTCAGCTGGGCTGAGATAAATAGTTGTAACTAAAACTACCGAAAAGAAGTAATGAAACTCAAAATAATTAAAAAAGTTATTTCGTATGTCAGCTGGGCTGAAATAAATAGTTGTAACTGAATCTAAAAGTAACAAATAGAAGTAGTTTCTTAAGAACGGCCCGTAAGCTATGCTCCCCATACAAACGTAGTTTACTAATCATTTGGAAACCGCTATTCCAATTAAATTGATATTTAATATCTAATATCAGGTAACAAATATCTGTGTCTGCATGCTTTTGTTTTTTTGAAAAATCCAAACCGAATGAAATTAATGCAAAAAGAAAATCTTCATACGAATTTTGTTTTCTCTGTGGTTTGACCCAGAACACATTTACCAAAAAAACAAAGGCATGCAGACACAGATATTTGTAGCCTTATATTAGATACCAAATATCAAGTAAGTTGGAACAGTGGTTTTCAAATCATTAGTAAACTACGTTTGTATGGGAGGCGAAATTTTCAGGTGCTTACGGGCCGACCTTAAGTCTCCTAGTCTGAGATAAATAGTCGTAATTTAAACTCAAATTATCGAAAAGAAGTCATTACTTACGTCAGCTAGGCTAAGATAAATAGTTGTAACTGGAACTAGAACTAACAAAAATAAGTAATTCCTTACGTCTACTAGGCTGAGATAAAATGTTGTAACTGAAACTAAAACTAACGAAAAGAAAAAATTTAAGTTACTTCTACACATCCACATAAGCGCATATCGCTTTAAACATACCCTTGGCGCGAGTGATTAAATTAACTTTATTTACCTTAATAGATTTCCCCAAACAATCTTGTAATACGAAAATTTTTAATAGTGCCCCTTTAGTGAGACTCTACCGTATTACTTTTGGTAAGTCTTAGGATGGTACGGACGGATTGTCACTTTTGACACCGGTTAGTATAAAAAAAATTATCGACGGTCACTCACCGACGACGTCGTTGTTGCAGAGGTCGCCGCTGCAGCAGCAGAAGTACGTGTCGGGCAGCTGCGACGGCGCTCCGACGCAGCGAGCGCCGCCGCAGCCCAGCGCCGCGTAGCTCGGCGACGACGTGCGCCAGCAACCTGAGGATCGATCACGCTTATTCATGGGGCATGAAACCACTTTTCGAGGTTTTTCCCCCGAAGTACAACCTCGGGTCCTTCAAACGTGGTGTGAAGAAGCACCTGGGCATCGTTGGGCACCTTAAGAGGTGCTGGCGCACGGCATATGTCATGATCAACATAATATTGATATCACTTAACGTACCTGATGGTCGCACACAATTGCGGAAAGAAATTTGTTCTCACTACTGGTTGCCCATATTTCTTGTCCTGAGGCTTCAAACAATGGCATGAGAGAAGTACATATAAGAGAGTGTGCACGACATTTTTCGAAGGTTAAGTTAAATTATCAATATTGAATTCGATTTTTCCTTCTTCCTTCAAAACCTTTTAAGGGTTCCGTACCCAAAGGGTGAAAACGGAACCCTACTACTAAGCCTCCGCTGTCCGTCCGTCTGTCACAGGGCTGTATCTCAGGAACCGTAATAGATAGGCAGCTGGAATTTTCACAGAGTGTGTATTTATTTTGCCGCTATAACAAATAGTACAGTAACTACGTAACAGTAACTACGTAAGTAAATAGTAACAACAAATCTTGTACGATGCTACGGATCCCTTCGTGTGCGAGTCCAGCTCGCACTTGGCCGGTTTTTATAAATAAATAAATCAGCATTTATCTACGAACCTTGACCCAGTATGCCGGAGGTTCCGTTCTCATTGACGGCCCACAGCGTGTAGCAGCTGTGCGTGCACTCCTCCACCAACACGGCGGAACCATCCGCGAGCGTCCAATTGTACGTCGGCCCGGGCTCGTCTGCGTCAAACGTCACGTTCCATGTCACGAACTGCCGCAGGAAGTGATCGGTGCTATGACCCTTTTTAACCGACTTCAAAAAGAAAGAGGTTCTCAATTCGTCGGAATCTTTTTTTTTTTTAAGTATGTTCACCGATTACCCGAAGACCCCTGGATTGATTTGGAAAATTCTTTTTTACTGGCAAAGATACACAGCTGTCCGTACCCAAAGTTCCTTGACTGGAAATGGACGGCTTTGTCAACTGTCACTTTGACGTTAAATTCAAATATTAGGCATGTGTTTATTAATGATATTTTCACTGAGTCAAATGTTGAGCAATGCAAATTTTCATTAGCTTACTATTATTAAGGTCTTAACCTGGGGGACCTTTTGGGGGTCCGTGGCCTCAGTGCTGGGGGTACGCAGCAAGATGCATTTGATATGATGACAATAAATAAATCATATGTTAACGTTTTTTTTATATTGTGTCCTTTCGTGCACATGGCCCCTAATTTCAGATGACGGACCATTATGTTAATCCATAGCCCATCAGTTAAATATTAAAATTAAATATCATTTACAAACCGTCGTGCACTCGGGCCCTAGAAGTTCAGTGCCGTTAATGCTATCCTGCCACCTTTCGACATTGCTATCTTAAGAGATAAGAACAATATTTTTGCAATGCAAAGTAATTGACCGAGATAATACCCCTCCAGACATTTATACAGAAAGAATAACAATGCCAATGCGTAAATCAAAGCTAAAAGGCTCTGTTTACTTGCACTTATAACCTTAATAAATCCGATGAGTAAACAATAATATTAAGGCCCTGGTACTAGCCAAATTGCAAAGTTTGACGAGGCACCCCAAATAAACCAGCTAAGTATGACAATTAGAAAATTTAATTATTACAATATATGATTCCTTGTCTAGAGATCAACCTATTTTCGTTAATGTATGTTTACCTTTTCCATACAAAATAAATTGTCGAAAGGGTGTCTAATTCAGAACTTTTTTGACTGAATTTAGAAATCTCAAAGCAAATGAAATTATTTGTGAATGCATATATGATGTTTCCACTTATATCTAGAGATCATCTTAAGGTGGCCCATCCCGCTCATCTCCCCATACAATAGGGGAAAAAAGATCACGCCCATATGTCTGGTCAGAGATCCAAAATTTTGCTCAAAATAGCTTTATTTGATCGAAATAGATGTCTGATGACCATTGGCATTGTACAATTGTGTTTGGTTTCCAAGTTATAACATCCGAAAGTTCGAATTTTTCGCGCGTTTTAAATAATAATTTTGGAGGTGGATTACGCAATGATAAAGTAAGAACATCTTAAAAAGATTAGTCATCAGACATAGCTTATTTAATCAAGATTTATAATCTGTTTGGTTTTTGTTTGATTTTTGACTACAGCGGTCGTGGTTTACTTTTAGCTATAAGTCGTTTTGAAATTAAAATTTTCGTAAATCTTACCAAATCATACACTATGCACATTGTCTTTTTTGTGGACAGCTTGCATCTTCCTCATCACGGAGCCTGTCTTATTCTTTGCAACAGAGAAGGTCCCAGAGCGCAACAGCACGGGTTTGTACCGTGCCCGCGAATGAGTTAGGCCCGCCGGGTTGGGCCACCTTAAGTTAAAATTTCTGATGTGAAAAATCTACTTTTTATTATTATTACTAAATGATGGAATCCAAAAATATTAACAATCCATTACTTTATTTATTACTTATTATTTATTATTTATTTACGATAGTAATATTTACATTACTTATCGAACACTGTCTTACAGAGTTCGATAAGTGCATTTTGTCACGAATGCGAGCTGCTCCATGGTTCGGAATGCATGTAAAACTGTAGGTCCCCTTCCCCTGCTAGGTAGTAGGGTTTAAGCCCGCCCGGGTTGGTACCATCGCATTGGATGAAAAGATGGTCGAAGCGGCTTGGTTTTCCATCCAGTTCAATGTAGCCGTGCTCATAAAGGGAAGGTCCTGGCATGGCACCTAATTCCTTCGGGAATGTGGAGTATTGGGCTAATATCATAACGGTAGTTGTGTGGTATTAGCCATCCATGTCAGGTGGCATAAAAAAATTATAATATTCTGGAGTTCTATTTGGACTTAATGAGGCATTTACACACTACTTGTACTGTGTACGTTTACATATTATTACATTTGTTTAAAGGTACACGTGTTTTGCGCGAGTAGTTGACTAGTCCTAGCGCCTTAAATAAGACAAATCTTTTTTACCCCATGATTTCAGCAGTACTGTGCACACATGTACACTCTAGGATCTAGGATCTTACCAACTTTGTCGCTGGCAACTAGATCATCATCCTTTTCTTCAGCAGGACTAAGTGTCCCCACCACTGCCGATATCTTCTCTGATTGTGTCACTTGATGATACTGAAATGAGATAATTAATTGCTTACATTTTGCTCGCATAAAAGTGAGATTTGGGCATAGGGGAAGAGAGAAAGACGTAAAATAAATAAGAAATAAATTGAAGGAATGAATAACAAATCCTCGAAAACATTTCCTAACAAACCGAGTTGTGGATAATTGGAACGGCCTACCTGAGGAAATAATAATTGCATCGTCAGTAAATGCTTTCAAAAACAAACTGGATCTTTACTTAAAATAAAAAAAATAAAAAAAAGTATAATAATTCATAGACAAGACAATAAATAAATAAGTGCAAGTGCTTAAAAACAAAATTGCAAGTGCATAAAAAGAAGTACATGCATCAGCATAATGCTGCTAGTTCATTACAATATAATAATATTAATAATGAGGTTAAAGGACATTCACAATTTTTCTTGCGGCTCAAAAAGATGAATGCTGCATTCTATATTTGAAACCTATAACGGTAAATATGTGAAGCTATAAAGTGCGTTTTTTAGGGTTCCGTACCCAAAGGGTAAAAACGGAACCCTATTACTAAGCCTCCGCTGTCCGTCCGTCCGTCCGTCTGTCACAGGGCTGTATCTCATGAATTGTAATAGGTAGGCAGCTGCAATTTTCACAGAATATGTATTTATTTTGCCGCTATAACAACAAATAGGTAACATTAAAAAATAATGAAAATAAAAGGGGGCCCCCATACAAAACACCTGATTTTTTGGTCTTAAATCTTGTACGATGGTACAGAACCTTTCGTGTGCGAGTCCGAGTCGCACTTGGCCGGTTTTTTTTAATTTGATAATGCTAAGCACCTTAAAACTTTTAGTTTATCTTGAATTTATAGCTAGACCTTCAATCTACATATTTACTTTTTGGATTTGAAAATTTTGTTGTAGTTATTTTTAAATATTATTTAAACGTTGTTTTACTTAAGGCCTTTTTGAACTAAACGCAATCGGCTCTTATCACGGCCTTAAGGGGGTGTCTGCTTCAAAGAAAATGGCACCAAGGTTGTTCAAAACCCATAGACATCCTGGCAAAAAAAACTGTTATGGGTCTGAATCCACAAAGCCAGTCATATTATTCGTAACATTTTGGTAAACAATCCTGTAGATGAGCAATAACAGGAATGTTTTTAACACTTGGTGGTCCCATGTGGGTCCCCCAAAACCAAACGGAATCTCTTAAATAGTTGCAAAACTTTTATAACACACCGAGCAATGGTGACATGGAAAAAAAACCAAAGAAAGGAATGAAGTGCCTACTAAAAAAACCGGCCATGTGCGAGTCGGACTCGCACACGAAGGGTTCCGTATCATCGTAAAAAAAAACCAAAAAAACACGTTTTTTGTATGGGAGCCCCCTTTAATTTTAATTATTTTTTAATCTTACCTATTTGTTGTTGTAGCGGCAAAATAAATACACACTCTGTGAAAATTTTAGGTGTCTACCTGTTACGGTTACTGAGATACAGCCCTGTGACGGACGGACAGACGGACGGACGGACGGACGGACAGCGGAGGCTTAGTAATAGGGTTCCGTTTTCACCCTTTGGGTACGGAACCCTAAAAAGAACAAATGCAAAAAAAATCCATACAAACAAAGCTAATATTGAAATAATTGAAATTCGAAGAATTTAATCAGCATAGACTGCCAGTCAAACCCCTGTTTTCTTGCTAGCTACTAGCTTTCGGTTACATTGCGTATTTACATGGTGTAACCAAAATGTAACCTTGGGATTTTTGTAGCTTTAGGTGGTGGAAACAAGCGAAATAGGAATGAATAAATATTTTAAGTAGGGTAGGTGCGGCGGTTTACGACCAGTTAGTTACTTTTCGAACTTCAAACTGAAATAAAAAATATTTTCATTAATGTTATATAGACTTTTAGTATTCATAAAAGGAGTTTGGTAATTTTAGTTGAAAGTTAAAATTATGAAATCAGTGCAGAATCAGTAGGTAGTTATTTTAAAAAAAAATCAAACTAAAAAAAAGGTCAAAAAATTAGTTTACGACCACTTTACTCAGTTTCCGACCACCACATATTCTAGTTTACGACCATGGCTTAGTTTGAATAATTTTTATGTTCAGATAATTACGTATTCATTTTTTCAAACCCCAAGTGTAAAATGTAACATTATATTTTACTTCACTACTTGTAACCAAGCCCTTGTTACATTAAAAAGATTTTACTTGTGCTGGCTCATTGAAAAGTCCTGAAAAGTCGGTACATTTGAGGTGGTAAAAAAATATATAATTTATATACTATTTTAATATTAATGTGTCAAAGTGACGTCACAAAGTACTACTTTCCGTTAGTCTTAGTTTCTGTTACGACTATTTATCTCAGCCTAAGACTAACGAAAAGTAGTACTTTGTGACGTCACTTTGACACATTTTGTATGGACGAAATCTTAAAGTAATGCAAATTGTCGTCACAAAGTACTACTTTTCGTTAGTCTTAGTTTCTGTTACGACTATTTATCTCAGCCTTAGTCTTGGCGGGCAGTGTTAAATCATGGCATGAGAAGCGTAATGGGTGAGGACCGAAATTTTGACACCCTCTCACAAAAGTTGCATGTCCCACTCAAAAAAATATTGTAAAATTCAATAACCTTGAAAAACTCATTGTTGTTTTTTTTTTCATTTTAAAGTTTGAACAACCCCGTACAAAAATGGCATGTCACACTACTGACTCACTCATGTACCTACTTAATTGTATCTAACCTAAGTGTGTTGTATTATTTTTATCACATTACCAATAATAAATAATTGAGTAGCTCGTAGCCTAGTGGCGCGGGGACTTGCCTAGCATACCAGAGGTCTGGGTTCAAATCCTCGCCCAGTTCATGCACCACTTTCTTTCTCTTTCCGAGTTGGATAAGTGCATTTTCGTCATTAAGGCGCTAGGACTAGCCAACTACTCGCGCCATACAAGTGCACTTTATAACAAATGTAATAATGTGTAGTGAAACGCTTCAGCAAATCCAAATAGAACTCCAGACTGATAATGGATTGTTAATATTTTTTTATTCCATCATTTATTTAAATAATAATAAAAATAAAAAAGTTGATTTTTCTCATTAGAAATCTGAAAGTAATTCGATTTCTAGATATAAGCAAACACAGCATATATGCATAAACAAAAAATTCCATTTGCTTTTAGATTTCTACATTTAGTCAAAAAAGTTCGGAAATGGACACCGTTTCCGCAATGTATTTTGTATAGAAAAAGGAAACATACATTAACGAAAATAGTTCGATTCCTAGACAAGGAATCATATATTGTAAGAATGACACTTATAATCGTCAGACTTAGTTAGTTAACTTGGGGTGCCTCGTCTAACTTTGCGATTTGGCTAGTACCAGGCCCTTAATGCGAGCTGCTCTATGGTTCGGACTCGATGTAAAACTGTAGGTCCCGTTGCCCTACCTGGTGGTAAGGTTAAGCCCGCCCAGGTTGGTACCATCGCATTGGATGAAAATATCATCGAAGGGGCAATGAAAAATTTTATTTTTATCAAATGATTTTTAATATACTAAAAATAAAGCATCAATTTACACTGTTTTATTACTTCAAACCGAAGTTTTTTAATATTGTTCCAGTAAAATGTATATTCCATTTTTTTTTTCTGAGAGTGCACCACTTCACTGGAAATAAATTCAAAATCAATGAATAAAGTTTTAATGGGGATAGCATATTCGAAATTGTTTCATCACAAACAAAGACAAAATTCATAATTTTTTATTATTCGTGGATACAGCTTCATTAAATTTCTGCGTTGCCTATCCCTTACATTTTCTCTGTTATGTCTCTATGGGTGTCAAAATATTGGTCCTCAACCAAATAGTCCAGTAAAGCCGACAAAGCATCTGTTACACAAGTCCCATTAATATCTGACGCTGTTCTAGACGTGTTCGAATTGCATAAAAAAAATTGTAGTACGAGTACATACCTTGTGCAAGCAGACATGCCGAGGACCTTCTGTTGTTGGTGCGTTCGTTACAATGATGGCTGGCTTTACTTTGTACTTGGTGTAAACTTCCGCTTTCCCCAAAGACTTGGTATCATTCATTGTTTTTGTGCTTTTACCATCGGTACGTTGATCGACTGCTTTTTTGTTGGAGCTTTCGTTATTTTGAACAGTTTTATCACCGTCAGACTGCTCACCGGGAATGGAATTTCTCACTTTGATGTAAGAGCTTGTTTGATATTCTGAATTTGAACTTACGTTTGAGCTATTAGGATCCAAGTTCCGTTTAAATCGCTCAAAGTCATTGTTTATTGTCAGAAAATTATCGTACTCTGGGGAAATTAGTGCATTTATTTTTCTGCGATGGTGATACTTCAAGAATGTTCTTTCGTATGGAACCTTGTTGGGGTTGGCCGCATCCTTTGAGTTCGTATTGTCTGTTTCGGTTTCGGCAATAATTATTTTCAAAATGAAGGATAAAACGACAAGCCATCCCATGGGAAGCATTTTCTCACACACCAACTGATCACTTTTATTTACATTTTAGCTATTTACCTAGATATGTTTTTCTTTTATTTATTTTCAACAATCATCACATAAACAAAACATTAATCACAGCACTTGCACGAGAATATCGATTCTATCAGCAAGTATTTTCAGGCCAGCAGCAAGAACGAGCTGATGGAACTCGAACCTGTAATGCAATATGAGGTTCACAGTCACTGTTCTTAAACACAATAAACTTCTATAATTAAAACCATATAAAATTGCCCATATCTCCATGCATCGATATCGACGTAAACAAATTGTATTTCTGGGAAAACAAAAATTGGTGCACAGCTATTTTTACCTAGCCTCACCAAAAATGTATAGAGGGTTAAATAAGAGTTAAAATTATCACGTCCAAAATTAAAATCATATTGATAAACACAAACATATCAAGAGAAATACTGTGCGAAGTGCGAACGGCCATCATTTAATCGATGACAGTTTTGGTCACAGAATATTTAGTAAATTGACATCTTATATATTTTTTTACTGTTTTAACCCAGTATATCTACTCAGGGGCGTAAACGTGTAAGTCACAGATGAAAGTGAAACGCTTTCGCCTGACGTCATCAAATATAAAATGTAATTTTCGTGTCATCACTCTCTAATTAGAAAAAATATAAAGGGACAACACGAGAGTGACTTATGGCGGTCATTTTATGACTACGAAAGCAATGTGACTCACGGGTGAGTCACTGGTGACTCACAGGAGAGAATCTTATGAGTAGACCCCCTGCCTCAATGGTCCAAATGGGTAGTCCACAGATTACCAATATAATGGGGTAGGCTGGGCTAGTCAACACCGCCAAGTCTTCATATAAGCAAATACTTTTAATACTAAGCCAGTAGGTCGCGTTTTCTAAGGAATGTGATATGTGGTTTAGCCGATTCAAATAAATTTAATTTGGTACTAGCTTATGGGTTTATCGCTGTGACGCTACACAAGTACCCCATCCTTATCACTTTCATACTCCTATACAGCTTTACCCATAGACCTGTCTCACCTAGCATCTACAGCGCGGCGAATGAGTTGAAGTCGAATTTCAACGCTGAGTAACCGAAAAGCTATCGCCGCCAACGGTCTCGCTCGCGTTCCGCGTCGCTATACCTATCTAAGAAAATACCAAAAAACGTGAGTTCTGGTGCCTGTTCGCTTCACCTCGTCTTCAGCTCATCCAAGGACAATACGTGTATGGTGGCCACCTTCCTACTGGGACAGTTCCGGATCCAGCAGAACCTCCTGGAGTTCGCGGCTACAGGGTGAGTCCTACCATTGTCCTTCCTCTCAAACCTTGGCGTAGCTGTCACCGCAATAAGCCTGTAAACCTATAAGAATGAAATAAATAGATTTAGGAAGAAGTAAAGAACCTTTAAAAAACCAGCGACCTAATCCGCGCCATCATCTGATGGTCACTTCGTTCCGGATACCTACTATTGTTTCATGTTACGTATAGGTACATAATAATATTTAATTTATTTACTTATTACTATAATTAAATTAGTTAACCACTATGGCTCACGAACAAAGAGTATTCGAGCGAAGTTTGAAGCGACTCGAAATTAAATTCAATTGTTATTTTGAACGAGCTCAGAATATTTACGATAGTATAGCTCAGTTAAATACAAAAAGTGTGGAGTCATTCCTTGCAAAGGCGGCAACTATCGATTACATTCGCAAAGAATTCGTGTCCGCAGTGGACGAATATAATGAACTACTTGCATCGAATCCCGAGGCGGCCGGCCCTAACTACAATGTCATTATTGCCTTCGAGGATCTATATGCACAAATCAAATATAAACATGATCAAATACAGTCATCGCGTTCAAATCCGCTTTCTGAGAAAGGCAGTGCGTCTAAAATGCCGAATAAACATGTTTCCAAATTGCCACGGCTGGAATTATGTTCGTTCAATGGTGAGTTAGAGAGTTGGCCTATGTTTTACGAAACATTTAAGAGCGTAATTCATGAAAATATTGATCTGACGGATAGCGAAAAAATTCAGTATTTAGTGGGGAGATTAACGGGCAAGGCACAAAGTATCTGCCAAGGTTTTATGCCTACTGCCGAAAATTATTCAGTATTGTGGAATGCATTGGTAAATAAATACAATGATAAACGCGTTTTGGCAGCTGCCTACATGGATCAATTATTGAATATACCTACTGTCACTGAGATCACACCCGCTAGCTTAGAACATTTTGTTGATAAATTCTCATCCACTATTTCCGCATTAAAGCAACTGAAGGTCGATAGTTTGGAGGAATTTATTTTTGTGCATATTGGCTCGAAAAAGTTAGGCATGGAAACTGTCAAACACTTCGAGATGTCCATAAGAAACGACAAAGAAATGCCTACTTCTTCCAAATTCATTGAATTTGTTCGCGATCAATCACGCATTTTACAACGCGCATATGCGGGTACTTGCAATAACCAACCTCCGCCGCGACCGGCGAACGCCAATGGCAATAACAAATCGCCAATGTTCAAATCGTATCCGCCGCCGCCACAATCTCGTACGAATAAAAATACGGTCAAAACGTTTGTAAACGTGCAAGACATCAAATGCGTGTCCTGTGGAGGGATCGATCATTCATTGTTGTACCAGTGTCCCAAGTTTCATACGATGTCATCCCGCGATCGATATAATTTTGTCAAAAATAATAAATTATGCGTAAATTGCTTAAGTACTAAGCACGCTATTCGTAATTGTAAATCTGAAAGCAGGTGTCGAGTGTGCTCTCGCTCACACCACTCGCTCCTACATTTCGAGTCAAATAATGTTCACCCGCTCGCATCCAATACTCGTACCACCGCGGCCGCGGCCGGCGAGGCGCCTGCGACTTCGCCGTCGCCTGCGCCCGCGGTCGCCGCCGCCGGTGTCCCAGGCAGGAATGAATCCCCTCTAAAAGTGAACCCCTGTTTACAACTATTTGACACTAATTATGTCGTTTTATGATCGTAAATCAAGTTGAATACCAAACAAGGCGGCCGACAAAGTGAATGGGAGGTAGATTCGAGTGCTCGAGTTGTATAAACAAAACCGAGACGCGTCACCGCCGCTCCATTGACCAACTGCCATAATTGTAGTAGGAAGGTACATACTCTTTTATGACATTTGTTTTTCGTAATGCCTTTTGCGACGCATTTCCAAACGAGATTTTCTCTTTAATTTAAGATTCCGAATAAAAAAAAAATTCCAAGACGTCTTGATAATAGAGTGAGTGACTCGCAGCTCACGGGCGTAGGGATTTACTTTTGATGCCAGGGTCATGAGTTCGACCGGTGATGCCTGACTCTCTTTTTGATGTTTTTTTATGTTTTTTGTATGTAAATGGACATGAATGGTTAATACTAAATTGACCGTCAGATATTAGCCTAACACACCACATGGGAACTATGTGCCATGCCAGGACCTCCCTTATATTGCTCGTCTACATTGAATTGAATGGAAAACATGGACAATTTTCATTGCCGCTTCGACCATCATTCATTCAATGCGATGGTACCACCGTTAACCTTACCACCTAGTAAGTAAGGGACCTACAGCTTTACGTGTCATCCGAACCACGGCCAGCCTTAACGGTTTAAAATGGTCACCCATCCAAAATTTACCCGCTCACAGGTGACCAAGCTTATCGAATCGCAAGGCGTCGCGCCACTGGGCTGCCGAGGCTGACAAACAATGTCAAATGTGTTGGATAAGTCCATTTCTTCACGAATTCGAATGTTTACATGGTTCGGAATCAATTTAAAAGTTTAGGTCCCTTTACCCTACTAGGTGGTAGGTGTGTAAGCTCACCTGGGTTGGTACTATCGCATTAGATGAAAATATGTAAGAAGCGATAATGAACGACTGCCTGTGTTTTCCATCCATATCAATGTAGATGGGCAATATAAGGAAGGTCCTGGCATGGCACCTAGATGCGGTTTGTTGGTCTGATTTCAAGATGACTTTACGTATTAGCCATAACCGTGCCAGCTTAAAATGAAAAAAAAAAACGATCAAGTGCGAGTCGGACTCGCACACAAAGGGTTCCGCACCATGGTACAAGATTTAACACCAAAAAATCGCGTGTTTTGTATTTGCTTTAATTTTTATTATTATTTAATTTTACCTATTTGTTTTAATAGCGGCAAAATAAATACACACGCTGTGATTATTTCAGCTGCCTACCTATTACGGTTCATGAGACGGGCCCTGTAACGGACGGACGGACGGACGGATAGCGGAGGCTTAGTAATAAGGTTCCGTTAACACGTTTTGGGTAAATACTAAAGGAAAAATACTAAGGTATAAAAAATCTTTGCATACATCATGAATAGTTAGAAAGTGCCTCGCATATTCTTATATAAGACATGTTACGCATAAATAATCAAACAATTTTGTTGCGATCACAATTAGGGTTCCGGAGTTAAATTGTGACAATGCAATTAGGTTTTTGCAAGCAATTCAATATCATCATATTTGTACGGTATCACTAGATATTAGAAAACAAAATCCCCCTCCGCAACATGAGCGGCTCGTAGCCTAGTGGCGCGGGGACTGGCCTAGCGTACCAGAGGCCTGGGTTCAATACCGACATGCATCACTGTCTTTCTTTTTCCGAGTTCGATAAGTGGATTTCGTCACGAATGCGAGCTGCTCCATGGTTCGGAATCCATGTAAAACTGTAGGACTCCTTCCCCTACTAGGTGGTAGGGTTTAAACCCGCCCGGGTTGGTACCATCGCATTGGATGAAAAGATGGTCGAAACGGCAATGAAAAATGTATTTACATTTATTTATTTATTTATCCAATATAACACACATGCATTACGTACAAAACAATGTATCTTAATATTTGGATTAAACCATTCCTGTAGACCATAAGGCCCGTGGTGGAAGGGTTACAACAATAGGACAATATAATTTGAGTGTACATACAATAAAAAAACCTAACGAACATTCAAATTCGACATTCAAATTGTTCTTGTTTTACATCCAGTTCAATGTAGTCGTGCTTATAAAGGGAAGGTCCAGGCATGGCACCTAATTCCTTCAGGAATGTGGTGTATTGGGCTAATATCATAACCGTAGTTGTGTGGTATGAGCCATCCATGTCAGGTCGCATAAAAAAAACTGTTTGTCTATCTGTCTGAACGCGATAAATTAAAAACTACTGAACGGATTTTCATACGGTTTTCACGGGATCAAGGTTTATGTGTATAGTTCATTAGTGTTTTGTGTAAATTGGTTGAAATATGACGATAATTGTTAAAGATGTCGGAAAAAATCAAGCTGATTGGGGAACTTTAATCGAAAACGCTGCCTAATCCTTTGGAGATATAACAAAATAATATGTGGTGGAATTGTTCCTCCTATACAGGATGTCGTAACGGCCAGTACATTACTTTCGCCAGCGTAGTCCTCATGTTTTTCCGAGACAAAAAAGTTTACATTTTTTTTCTCTAAAGTGTCTAGTTACCGAGATATATATTTTTGAAATGTATGTTTTAGTCTAGTGTAATTTGACGCAACGTTGTAACCATGCATAAGGAAGGTCTTGGCATGGAACCTAGATCCCACGTGGCGTATCAAGTTAATGTCATGACAGTAGGTGTGATATTAGCCATTCATGTCCAAGTACAGTCAACCAAAGGTTAAAGGATACACTTCCGGTTAAACGTAAAAATAAATGGTGTTTAAATACAACCTTTGATTAAATTTTTTTAGGATTTTGTTTACTCAGTAGCTAGTAGACATCCTCAACTATATTTGAATCTATACTCAACCCTATAATAGTTTCCAAAAGTCAAAGTATTTCGACTGTTCATCTTTTCATTCAACCGGATGTGTATCCTAAACTCTTTGTTCGACTGTAAATACAACGTTCCCACGTTCTTACGGAACATTAGATTCTTTTTACACTAAATTATTAAATTACTTTGCATGGAAAGTCTAACTTTTTATTAAGAGGATTTTCAGCAAAAAGTTATTAAACTTTTTTGTTTGTTTCAATCCCAATAATAATTTCCCAAATTTAATGTACTGGGCGTTACGACGACGGTCTACAGATAAGTCTGCGATGAAATATGTCTATCTTTTAAGGATAGCTTACTATAAAAAAATAAATGTTTTAAAAAATGGTCAAATATATTGTGGTAATTGGAAAGCTATTTTGAGGGATACTATTTCAATCCTTACCAAATTAAATACGTTCGTTGCCTTAAGCATTTTATGCACATTATAATTGCCCTTTAAAGTATGCAATCATAATTAATATGTTCGGTGTTTTTGCAATATTAAACAACGTGACTGGCGTTGTGTATGAATGCGCTAATCTCAGGAACTACCAGGGAGATATGCCATCTAGCGCGCCTGCTATGAGACTCGCTGTCTCCAATTTTCAAAAACTACCAACTCTAAGTACATGTCACATGGAAACAAAGTCGCATACGTTATATAGGGTGTGTGTGGGTGGGAACTGACTCAACAAACACATTTTTAGAGCATATTTGGAAACGGTGGCGATGTTTCGGCTGCGTGATTTATGACGCGCCGCTTGATAGCGGCCACCAATGACCGGCAGTGCTTCATACCTGACGAGAAGAAGCCCGGGCAAAAGGGGCAACCCTATAGGCCCGCACCAAACCAACTCATGAGATGCAGAAGACCCCACTGGTTTTTGAAATTTAGGATTCTTAAATATGTTTTTAAAAATGTACGTCTATATGTTTTAATTTTTTGATAAACCTATTAGATTGGAAAATATTGGCTAAACATATTTGAAAGTGTGCTTTTAAAAAAAAAACTTCAAAATACATATATACATACATACAAAACGATAAAAACATAAGGACACAAGGAAGAAAATCTGACAACTTTTAGGGGTAGGAAGGTCTGGAAGACGATTTCGCTATTTTAATGGCAGTCACCGTGCAAAATTGTGCCTAGGCCAATTGACATAGAATGCATTTCGTAAAAATGCATTCTATCAAAATTCTTCTATCTTCGATTTCCGCTGCCTTCACGAGAGCCTTAAGGGATACATATTATTGCAGACGAATAAATCTTGAAGGTGGTGAAATAAGAGATGAAAAATTGTATGGGCAACCAAAAATACCTCAATTTAAGGATTTTTTTAAGCGTTTGGCAAGACTAGAGAGCCTGTTAAATTGTACCAGGCTTGATTGATTTTTTCCCCAACATTAGGGCTACTTAGAATTTAATTACCAGATTTAATGCTTAATTACCAAAGGGGTAAGCAGATTGGGTTAAATGTTTATAATAAAATAGAATGAAGCTGCTCTTGAATGTACTTCCATGAAAATTGGTGGAGTACATCTCTCTAAATTACAAGAGGGGTGACATCAACATCTATTTTATATGGCAAATCTAGATAACGCAACCACTTGGCCCAGGCAGACCGACATATATAGCATCAGAGGGTTGGTCTCTAACACGTGAACCCATATTCAGCCATTTACCTTATCGTGACCAAAAATGTCGTGACCTCCCGGAATATATCGACTTAAAACATTTTGCTACAATTTGATAGATAGATGCATTGTCGTGAAACAGCGTTTTAGACCAGGCCTTTGGACATTTTTTTATTCAGGAAATAATTCAAACCGACTTCAGTCCAAAGCGACATGCGGAGGCGGGTACCTCAGCTAGTTTGCACAGGGTAATCTTTAAAACTACTGAACTGATTTAAAAAATTCTTTCAAAATTTGAAAGCTACATTATTTCTGTCTAACATAAGCTATATCTTATTTTAATATTTAAAAGTTTTTATTTATAAATCACTATATTTGTAAACGAAGTCGGTCAGGTGCTTCTTTACGTCTGTTCGATGGACACCTTAAGGTGCCCGACGACGCCCATGGGCTTTCGAACTTTAAGGGTGGCTGCGAAACCTAGCGGGTCGGTCAGGCTTAAATTCAATTCAAATCTTGGTTAAATAAGCCTAAAATCGATATGGGTGCAGTTGTTGAGAATTTTAAGGAAGTTCATTTAAGAAAGGGGAAACTCCTTTAAAATCTGAAATGGCTAAATGTTATTTATAAAACCTTATGGGGATGAATGGGAGATTAAAAGCATTTATGATGGAACAATATAAATTTTCGAAATCAACCAACGGTTTCTAGCGCAGGCAAAAGCTAGTGGTATACAGGGTCCGTCACTCGAACTGTTACTAACTTCACACTGCTTCTATTTTCAAAACAATAATGACAGCGCCCCGAATTCGTCAGTTTATTTTATTGTTTTTAAGTGGGCGAAAAGCCCGGGAACAGATTTTAATTTGATAATGAATTTTCGCAATGGATATTAAACGAACAATGTGATCATTTTGCCATGGGCCGGAAAATCACAACCATCGTTCGGGAGCTCCGATATTTAACGTCGGAACAAAATGTTAGTGAAACGAAAGTTATAAGCAATCCGGGACCAATACTAAACGGAATTGAGGCGGTCATCCGAAAACAGCAACATCACGTGACATGGTTCGAAAGGTGAAGGCTCGAATTCAAATAAATCCTCGCCAGCCGATATCGCTGCAATATTGACATAAAGTCTGAAAGTATCCGACTCAAGCATTAGGCGCATACTTAAAAAAACCGAAACTGAAACCCTACAAGATACAAAAAAGTACATCATCTTACTTCAGCGTAAAAGGCAGTCCGACTACAAAGAGCTCGAGCACTGAAAGTCTTGCACGAATTTGGCAATCTGGAAAACATTGTTTTTTCAGATTAATTTTTTTTAATGCCCAACGGTATGTAAACAAACTAAATGATCGTGTTTGGCTGCAGGGCAAGCCCAACGAGAATTTATACGATAAAGTTGCGTGCCAGAATATAACAGAAGTAAGCGCCTGCTTCTGTTATGGTCTGGGCTGCAGTGACCGCAAATGCTTTTGCTCTCCACTCGTGTTTATCAAGAAGGGCGTCAATGTCAACCAACAAGTGTACCAGCAAAAGGTGTTAAATGATGCGCTCATACCATAGGCATGTAAGCAATTCGGTATGAACAGCTGGACGTTCCAACAAGACTCAGCACCGTCCCACAAAGCTCGCCTGACACATTTTTATTTACAGTACCACGTTCCTCGGTTCATTTTTTCAGAACAGTGGCCTACTCTCCAGATTTTATTCCAATGGAATTAACGGTATGATCCATTTTGGAGGTAGCCGTATCAATCAAAAGATATGAAAGTGTGGATACGCTGAATGCACCGCTCCGTCGGAAATAACGCAAACTTAGTGCAGCCTGCAAAGCCTTTACGGGAAGACTTGGTGCTATCATCCGTGCCAAAGGAGGCTATACGAACTATAACAATGATTGTCTTAAAATTCAAGATATTTTTTTTGCATTTTGATACAATTTTTAATAAACCGTACTTTAATTAACCAAATAACATAATTTTCAATTGGTAACACTTCGAGTGATGGACCCTGTATATAGGAAACGGTGCGGCTCGCAGCGCATGGCGTGGCGAGATGGCGTTCATTACTAGCTTTACTTTTTCTACAATCAGGTGCACTAGGACTCTCGCAATAAAAGGCTTGATCGGGTAGCCCACCCCCAACTGCAGTCCTAGAATCCAGTGACGCATGTGCTCGCTGTCGAAGCGTCAAAAAATTGCCGAATTGACTGTTGCACCTTTTAGCGGGAGCAAGCATGGCCCCTACCCTACATCCTACAACCACTCATGAATTTTCCAACAGGACATGGTTACACAATTACCGCATTCCCTGACCCATTCATTATTAGAAATATATTATATAGAAATATTTTAGCTACTAATTAAACGCAACGCAAGATTTCCTTCAGTTTCAGGTTCAGTACGTTTATCTCATCCATCAGTCTCTATTTATTTGTCACTAGCTTAAATACCCGCTCTGCTTGCTCAATGTCGTTCTGAGCCGGTAGTCTCAGTTCTCACCTAAATTGGCGTTTACGTAACTTCGAAGTTCCGTAAAAACGTCAAACTCCATACAAGTTTTTCCTAGATATTCTGTGGTTTTACTTCTTCAAGCTGTCAAAGTCAAACTCGGACTTCCGATTTGTATGAGAACACGGAGTGGACGTAAACCGCAACGTCGAAGTATTTACGGCAACGTTGAGTAAGCTGTCAAATCAAACTCGGACTCGCAAATGTTAGTTCGCTTAACGCCCACTTCGCAAGAGCGCGCGCAATTTCTCCATACATTTGAAAACACCAGTATATCGGTTTGCCGTAAACGCCAATTTAGGTGAGAACTCTGACTGCCCACTCTGGACTCATTTCGGGCTGAACCCAACATTTTTCCGGGATAAAAGTACCATTTGTGTTAACCAGGTGATAACCTATCCATTTGCCAGCTGTTTTCGTGCTTAGAATAATTCATTTGGTGTGCATATACCTGAAGTTATAAAACAATCAATTTGAGGTTGATAAGTTAATAACTGTCTGAGAAATTAAAGAATAACAGTGGCTGTTAGCCATCGACCTAATTTTAGATCACAACAGTTACATATGTTTGGGACTAAGGTTTTGACTATAGTATGCTCAACATTAAGCATGCCTACTTGCGGCTTAAACTTGGCTTAAACTTGCAGTTACGGAAAAAACCGGATAAGATTGCTTTGTTTTATAATTCATTTATAAATGGTATGCTATTATTATTTTTCTACTTCCCATCGTGATAAAAAGTTAATTTTTAAAAACCAAAAATTAATTTGGGCATTGACTGCGAATGTTTGAGTTTATTTAAATAACTTGGTGATATCGTATACTGATAAAAGGTTTAAGTAAAATTTTTATTTTAATACGTTCGAGATGAAATTCCAAAATTGTTCAAAGTGTGGATTCTCATCCAAGTGTATCTCATTAAATTTATTCACATTCTGTATTTATTTTGATTTTATTTATTGATTATTGATTGTCTTTTATTATTATTGATTGTCTATTATTATTATTGATTATTTGTTTTTTTATTGTCTTTAAGTGTTTGTCTAGTCGGTTTTTAAATCCATTTACAGTTTCAGCACTAATGACCTCCTCCGGCAGATTGTTCCAAAAGTCTACAACTCTGTTCACCAAGAAGTGTTTCCTGGGGTTAGAATTTGATGCAGGGTGGTTTCGTTTTTTTAATTTCTTTGAGATTTGGTAAATTATAGTAATCATTGAGGATTTTGTATGCTTCTATTACTGAGATAAATAGTCGTAACAGAAACTATGACTAACGAAAAGTAGTACTTTGTCACGTCATTTCGACACACTTTGTATGGACGAAATGTCAAAGTAATGCAAAGTGACGTCACAAAGTACTACTTTTCGTTAGTCTTAGTTTCTGTTACGACTATTTATCTCAGCCTATGAGGTCCCTTCGCTGGCGGCGTTCCTCTAGGGTGCTGAGTCCGATAACTTTAAGATGATGTTCATAACTTTGCTTCTTAAGTGTTGCAATCATTTTTGTGGCCCGTCTTTGAACGCCCTCTACAAGGTCTATTATCTTTCTAAAATAAGGGTTCCAAATCAGAAAAGCATGTTCCAATAAGGGGCGAACATAGGCCTTATATAATTTTAGGAATAGTTCTGTATTTATGTACGAGAAGGCCTTTCTGATCATGTATAGTAGGGAATTGGCTTTCTTGACGACTTCTGTGATGTGTGTCTCCCATTTAAGATCTTCTGAAATTGTCACACCAAGATCATGTTGCGTTGTCACTGTCTCTATAATGTTTCCATCAAACTAGTGAGAGTGATGTGGATTTTTGGGTCCTAGGTGTACAGTGCACAGCGCATTTACTGGCATTGAGCGATAATAGCCACTCCATAAATTGCTTACGTTAAAATTATTCATCAGAAACTTAGTATGTCCAACTAGTTAGTTTAATGTGGTTTGGACATGTATACAGAATAAATACCTAATGAAAGAATGACAAAAATATTCAGAGGTGGCAAGTGGGTGGAAGTGGTAGGTGTGCCTGGACGATCAAAAATAAACCACTATGATAAGTCAGTGGCTTCATTAAGCCATAATAGTACCCCGTAATCGAAGAGCATGCCCGTAGAAGCGACAGAAGTATTATGTTATTGAGCCCTCTAACTTCGCCACCATGTGTGATGTTCAGCATAAAATATAATGAGCATCAATCTACAACTACACTTTTTCACGTTGAGGCTCCGTATGACGCTAAATCGCACTTAGCTTTGTCTTAATTTCTCAGAGAACATTGAACTAATCATGCTAAAATTGCGTTACATGAAACTTGACTTATATCCGCTTAATCTGAATGATTATTGTTCCAATAGCATAACATTGGCCCGATAGAAAAAAATCGCGAAAATAGGTCGATTTTTTCGCATAATGCTTAATTTCTCAAAATTGGTATTAATTACAGTGCTAGTAATCTCACATTATATTTGCATCATGATTTTCAAATTTTTGAATGATTATTGTTGCATTTGGATACAATTTTTCATTCAAAGCATCAAAAAAATGAATTTTGGACTTACGACAAAATTTCTGAGCACCGTAAAGTATCCCTTTCCCTTTCGTTCTCTTGGCGACTATCTATCGCCATTTCGGTAACCTCAGTCCGCTGCGATGCTTCGAAGCGGGCGCACGCCTCTCCGCATCGGCGCGGGACGCGGCGCGTGGCGGCGGTTTCGAAATCGCAACTCTAGCTGGAACACAGTTCCGAACCAAACACCTACGAGCATTTAGCTCAACTCCATAGATGGCGCTGTAAAATTCTCAATCAAATTTTATTGAGGTCTAAAGCCGAAACTTTTGACACTAGTTAGTAACTTTCGGTTAGCAAGATATAAATAAATAAAAATATCATAAAAAAAAATATTTATTGTAATATAAAAAAAGTGATGTTTCCAGGAACCGAACTCAGATTTGTGTGGTTCTGAACTTCGCAGCAAAAATACGACACCAATACCGTTGTGCCACGACTGTCATTACGTATTCGTGCTAAATTCTTCTCAAGCCTAGCGGACACTACGAGCATTGGGTCGGCCGCAAATATCCGCCTCCACATGGAACGTGCGTCCACAAGTACGTCCATTGCGGTCGCAACAGGACAAGTCACATGACCTTGGCAGATAGCTCGGCGGGCGGATTTTTGTAGTTTTTGTCGGCGGCACAGAATAATTAATAACATGAACAGAAGGAAAACTCCGTGAAAAGAATAAATAACATAAATAATATGTTTTGTTTTGTTGGTTCGTTTTTAGGGTACCGTACCCAAAGGGTGAAAACGAAACCCTATTACTAAGCCTCCGCTGTCCGTCCGTCTGTCCGTCTGTCACAGGGCCTTAGGTAGGCAGCTGAAATGTTCACGGAGTGTGTATTTATTTTACCGCTATAACAACAAATAGCTAAAATAAAATAATAATAAAAATTAAATGGGGTTTTTAACACAAAAAACGTTATTTTTGTGTTAATACTTGTACAATGGTACGGAACCCTTCGTGTGCGTGTCCGAATATCACTTGGCCGGTTTTTTTTCCAGAAAATGTGATAATAATAATATTTATTTCATTGAATAGTTAGGGTGGGTAGAAGTCGGGCTTCGACCGCTAGTTTTTGACATATTCTATGACGAAAAGAAACTCCAATATTTCTCGGAGGAACGGTTCAGTTCAATTTCATGTGTTGTACATGTCATGTCATGACCAAATATGTTTTCGCTATATCTGGGGAAACATTTGTCGTAGACCCATCATGCGACCACTCAAAATAAACGCCCCGACCTGATCTACCTGTCTGTCATGTCAAAATTAGTTTTCGTTATATCATGGGAAACACTGGTCGTAGACCCATCATGCGACCACTCAAAATAAACGCCCCGACCTGGTCTAACTTCCAGTCATGTCAAAATGTGTTTTCGTTATATCATGGGAAACACTGGTCGTAGACCCATCATGCGACCACTCAAAATAAACGCCCGGACCTGATCTACCTGTCTGTCATGTCAAAATTTGTTTTCGTTATAGCTTGGGAAACACTGGTCGTAAACCCATCATGCGACCACTCAAAATAAACGCCCCGACCTGGTCTAACTTCCAGTCATGTCAAAATTTGTTTTTGTTATATCATGGGAAACACTGGTCGTAGACCCATCATGCGACCACTCAAAATAAACGCCCGGACCTGATCTACCTGTCTGTCATGTCAAAATTAGTTTTCGTTATATCTTGGGAAACACTGGTCGTAGACCCATGATGCGACCACTCAAAGTAAACGTCCCGACCTGATCTACCCGTCTGTCATGTCAAAATTTGTTTTCGTTATATCATGGGAAACACTGGTCGTAGACCCATCATGCGACCACTCAAAATAAACGCCCCGACCTGATCTACCTGTCTGTCATGTCAAAATTCGTTTTCGTTACATCATGGGAAACACTGGTTGTAGACCCATGATGCGACCACTCTAATTAAACGTCCCGACCTGATCTACCCATCTGTCATGTCAAAATTATTTTTTGTTATATCATGGGAAACACTGGTCTTAGACCCATCATGCGACCACTCAAAATAAACGCCCCGACCTGATCTACCTGTTTGTCATGTCAAAATTTGTTTTCGTTATATCTTGGAAAACACTGATCGTAGACCCATCAAGCGACCACTCAATATAAACGCCCCGATCTGATCTACCTGTCTGTCATGTCAAAATTTGTTTTCGTTATATCATGGGAAACACTGGTCGTAGACCCATCATGCGACCACTCAAAATAAACGCCCCGACTTAATCTACCTGTCTGTCATGTCAAAATTGTTTTTTGTTATATCATGGGAAACACTGGTCTTAGACCCATCATGCGACCACTCAAAATAACCGCCCCGACCTGATCTACCTGTCTGTCATGTCAAAATTGGTTTTCGTTATATCATGGGAAACACTGATCGTAGACCCATCAAGCGACCACTCAAAATAAACGCCTCGACCTAATCTACCTGTCTGTCATGTCAAAATTCGTTTTCGTTACATCATGGGAAACACTGGTTGTAGACCCATGATGCGACCACTCTAATTAAACGTCCCGACCTGATCTACCCATCTGTCATGTCAAAATTATTTTTTGTTATATCATGGGAAACACTGGTCTTAGACCCATCATGCGACCACTCAAAATAAACGCCCCGACCTGATCTACCTGTTTGTCATGTCAAAATTTGTTTTCGTTATATCTTGGAAAACACTGATCGTAGACCCATCAAGCGACCACTCAATATAAACGCCCCGATCTGATCTACCTGTCTGTCATGTCAAAATTTGTTTTCGTTATATCATGGGAAACACTGGTCGTAGACCCATCATGCGACCACTCAAAATAAACGCCCCGACCTAATCTACCTGTCTGTCATGTCAAAATTGGTTTTCGTTATATCATGGGAAACACTGATCGTAGACCCATCAAGCGACCACTCAAAATAAACGCCTCGACCTAATCTACCTGTCTGTCATGTCAAAATTTTTTTTGTTATATCATGGGAAACACTGGTCTTAGACCCATCATGCGACCACTCAAAATAAACGCCCCGACCTGATCTACCTGTCTGTGATGTCAAAATTAGTTTTCGTTATATCATGGGAAACACTGGTAGTAGACCCATCATGCGACCACTCAAAATAAACGCCCCGACCTGGTCTAACTTCCTATCATGTCAAAATTTGTTTTCGTTATATCATGGAAAACACTGGTCGTAGACCCATCATGCGACCACTCAAAATAAACGCCCCGACCTAATCTACCTGTCTGTCATGTCAAAATTGGTTTTCGTTATATCATGGGAAACACTGGTAGTAGACCCATCATGCGACCACTCAAAATAAACGCCCCGACCTGGTCTAACTTCCTATCATGTCAAAATTTGTTTTCGTTATATCATGGAAAACACTGGTCGTAGACCCATCATGCGACCACTCAAAATAAACGCCCCGACCTAATCTACCTGTCTGTCATGTCAAAATTGTTTTTTGTTATATCATGGGAAACACTGGTCTTAGACCCATCATGCGACCACTCAAAATAAACGCCCCGACCTGATCTACCTGTTTGTCATGTCAAAATTAGTTTTCGTTATATCATGGGAAACACTGATCGTAGACCCATCAAGCGACCACTCAATATAAACGCCCCGATCTGATCTACCTGTCTGTCATGTCAAAATTTGTTTTCGTTATATCATTGGAAACACTGGTCGTAGACTAGCTATAGGCGATTGCGAATAAAAACAATCGAATTATTCGATTGTTCCCGTTATTTGATTCACGCTGCTCTGTGGCGCTACAGCGGAGCGGACGAGCGTCCAAATATTATAAGACACTTCGGCGCGGCGCGACCGCGCGACTGACGCGAGTGAACGAGATACAATCGACGAGCGCGCATACGCGACCTCACGCAATTGTACGCGCCGCGCACAATCGACGAGCAGCGCATAACTAGGTACGCACCGCACCGAATACAATTGCACGCAGTAATAGGGTTCCGTTTTTGACATCAACAACGACGAACAACGACGACACCGTTGGCAACGTCGAAATAAAGATGTTCAAACGACAAAAGACGCGGCACTCGCTGCCGCGGCAAATAGCAGCTAAATAGAGGATACTGCGTACCAGGCGACCACAGGAGAGCAAATTGAACTAAAAAAACGGGCCAAGTGCGAGTCGGACTCGCACACGAAGGGTTCCGTACCATCAACACCAAAAATCACGTTTCTTTTGTATGGGCCCCCCTTTAATTTTTATATATTTTTTTAATTTACCTATTTGTTGTTATAGCGGCAAAATAAATACACACTCTGTGAAAATTTCAGCTGCCTACCTATTACGGTTCATGAGATAGAGCCCTGTGACAGACGGACGGACGGACGGACGGACGGACGGACGGACGGACGGACGGACGGACGGACGGACGGACGGACGGACGGACGGACGGACGGACGGACGGACAGACGGACGGACAGACGGATGGACGGACGGACGGACGGACGGAGAGCAGAGGCTTAGTAATAGGGTTCCGTTTTCACCCTTTGGGTACGGAACCCTAAAAAGTGTCGACACTACTTGTCACATTCCTTGGAATAAGCGACGTAGGTACCTGCTTGTGCCGCGGGAGGAATTTGGCCTTTGTTTCGGCTCTCACTACTAATGAAGAATGACGTAACGACCATCAGGTTTATTGAAAAATAATTCTTATTTTTATCAATTTACCTATCAATTTGGGAGACAAAAAATTAGATTTTTCTCCGTTTTCATCACTGCGCTACGGCGCTATGAACGGCGATATAATGTTGTAAGTCGCGTGGCGTCATTTTTTGCGCGCTCGTTGTATGGAAATTATTTCTCCATCGACTCACGTTTATCCTTTTTAAAAGTGTTATTTTACTTTTTATTGTATCAAATGACGTTTATACTTTTTAAAATTGTTTCTCAGGTAAAAACTTTTACCAAAACCTATTATTATGTAATATTTTTTTATATGTGTAAATCAATTAAGTCTAACCCACGCTATAATTATATACTATACACTATTAACAATAAAAAGTAAAAAAAACAGAAAAAAAAAAATGTAGCCTACAGGATTCGAACCATCGAACAATAACTGTAGATAAGACGTCTCACGCGCTACACCAACCAGCTACTGACGATCAATGTGAAAATAGTAAATCCTTTCATGAAGTAGAGAGCTGACGAAATGGTGGCTGTTTTCTAGCAGCAATGTGAATAATATGGCGGGTGATCTCGAGCCTTGTGATTGGTTGTATGATCATTGACGACTTGCCGCGGGATCGATACAACTTTCACGAAGTTCCAGCGACGGCGTATAGGTGTCGCTCTATCAATTCAGTTTTGTCCTAAGGTTTACGGCGCCACTGCTGCTTCGGCATCTAGCGGAGCGGTGGGGGGGAAATCGGGAATTTGTCTAGCTTCATACGGAGCCTTAACTAAATTCGAAAGAACGACTTGTTTAAGCCATTCTTATTATTTTTTCCTTTCTGAGGATAAAATGCTGAGACATGCACACGAATAAACGTAAGAACAGAATCACACAGAACACAAAATAATTGTTAAGTTTTCCTTGTATTGAGGAATGGAACCCTAAAAACGTTTAATCACTTCATTCAAGTTAGATGTTTATGTAGGTACTAAGTTATATTAATAACCAGCTGAGGTACCCGGCTCCGCTCGCATCAATGTCGTTTTGGACAGATATCGGGCTGAATTATATACTGTTTAAATAGTAACCCCGCGGGCTGGTCCAAAAGGCTAGTTAACACTACTGTCTACGAAATTTGAACAAATTTGGTTGAGCCGATGTGGCATGATGGATTAAGATAACATCAAATTATTGCCATTCATTCAGTGGAAGGAATGTACATTAATTAATTGTAAAACATTGGGACCAATTTCTTCCAAGTTTTTTTTAAAAGCATTTGCCGCCCGGACGATCTTGCACTGGCACTACTACATTACCATGGATGTAAAACACGGACATGTTTTATGACCGCTTCGATCATCATTACCAACTCAGTCGGGATTAAATCTACCTAGTACCTACGATAGAAAGGGGACCTACATTTATACTCTAGGATCCGTGCGACAGCCATCCTCAACATCGAAAACGGTCACCCATCCAAAACCCAACCGCGCCCATAGATCCCAGACGTAGATACAAACCGCATATTAATCGAGTGAATAATTCGCAAGTTATGAACTTTTATCCCGACCGGTCTCCTCTCTCATAATTTACAGCGACGTATTCTGCCAATTTCCATGGTACATGCAGGAGCAGTCCGTCAGTTTTATTAGAAATATTTAACACTCACAGTTCATTCTCCTGGTATGTTAGCGTGATGTTTTGCAGCCTATAAGTAATGCGCAGATTTAGGCGAGACTTCGATACAAAACGCATCTAAATCGGGTTATTGGTTCTTAAGTTATAACCATTTCATACGACTGGTCACCTCTCTGGTAATTTAGCGTGATGTAAAGTAGCCCTAAAATTGCGGAAAACACTCGAGCCATACGCAGGTATAATTATGTAGCGTCAATATTAGATGAGCCATATAAATTGTCATCCCCTATATCGCCACCTCCATAGCGACATTTCAATAGCATCGTTGTAATTAGATTTTTTCAACATGGTCTGAAGAACCGCCTGATCAGCTAGAGAGTACACGTCAGAGCTGCATAACGCTGTCCTTTCGTCCTCTTTCTGCAATCGTTCAAAGCGAAACAGGTAGGGTAATCAAATTTACTGGCCACATTCCGAAAATAAGAACCAACCGATCCTTTATCTATAGGGTCAGTAAACTATGGAATCGACTTCCTGATATATTTTCTCTAAAGTAGAACCCGGGGTCCTCCAAACATGGTGACAAGAAGCACCTGGTCGGCCGGCATGGTTTTCGCAGCCCCCGTGAAAGTTCGAAAGCTCATGGGCGTCGCCGGGCACCTCTTCCAGGACCTGGCTTACGCCATATGTCGCGCTTAACGTAACGGAGTAATATGAGTTAGTTCAAATCAGGCACTAAGTAGTATGTGAGAGTTTGTACATTTTGCTTTTGTCTACTACCCATAGTTGGATTTCGAAAGTTCGTTTTTAGTTTCGTAAATATATATGCGCTATGCTTACCATACATCTAAGCCACTCTGAAATGTTCACATTTCTTGGTTGAATGGTTCTAGAGATTTCGTGTGTCATTTGAAAATTAGTTTATTTCGGCCTCTCGAGTTAGAGGCCGAAATAAACTAAGGCTCGGTTAAAGAGTTAGAGGTAACTAGTTAGCTAAATTGCAAAAAAAAATATTTCTTAGCGAGCATTCTGATGTTAAGGTGGCCCAACCTGGCGGGCCTAACTCATTCCCGGGCACGGTACAAAACCGTGTTGTTGCGCTCTGTGACCTTCTCTGTTTCAAAGAATAAGACAGGCTCCGTGATGAGGAAGATGCAACATGTCCACAAAAAAGACAATGTGCATAGTGTATGATTTGGTAAGATTTACGAAAATTTTAATTTCAAAACGACCTATAGCTAAAAGTAAACCACGACCGCTGTAGTCAAACATCTAACAAAAACCAAATAGATCATAAATCTTGATTAAATAAGCTATGTCTGATGACTAATCTTTTTACGATGTTCTTACTTTATCATTGCGTAATTCACCTCCGAAGTTATTGTATAAAACGCGCGAAAAATTCGAACTTTCAGACCTTATAACTTAGAAATCAAACACAATTTTAGAATGCCAATGGTCATTAGACATCTAGTTAGATCAAAAAAAGCTATTTTGAGTAAAATTTTGGATCTCTAACAAGAAATATGGGCGTGATCTTCTTTCCCCGTTTGTATGGGGAGATGAGCGGGATGGGCCACCTTAAAAGAAAGCTACTGTTAAAATTCGTACGCTTCTAGTACAATGTAATATGAAAATTTGTCAATTTTTACCTCTTTTACTCCCTTAACAATTACATTTTGAATAATCCTTGCCAATTAAGTGTTCTCATCTTAACGGAAAGCCACTATTTAAATTTAACATTTCTAGTCTCAATGGTTCTAGAGATTTCAGGTGTTATATGTAAATTCGTTCATTTTAGTCTCTTTGACCCCTTAGAGCTAAAGTACCTTTTTCAGCAAGCCACTCTAAATCTCTTACGTTCCTAGGTGAAAAGTTTTTTTAAATTAGGTGCCTAAAGAAGATTTGTACATTTTGGCCTCTTTTACCCCTAAATATATTAATTATAAATAATACTTGGCGAATAAGTGTTGTAATCTTAACGGGAATCCACACTGTAAATTTCACGTTTAAATATCAATGGGTTCCGAAGATTTCTATATGAGTGTGTAGGTGGTTGTGACTTGTGTATTTCGTCCTTGTTTACCCTTACCTTTACCTTAACATTGAGTTAAGTAATTTATTTATTATTTAAGACTTTTCACTTTGTGGGTTGTTGTTTCCTCATAGTTCTTAGTTCTTTCCTTTAGACCGTTCTACCTATGTAAGTTTGGCAGTAGCATTTAGGTATGAAATCATAATTGTGATATATCATATATGTGGACGAAAAAAAAAGACAAAAAAAAAAACAATTTATAGACCAGTGAAGTTTCTTTGCGGGTTCTTCTTCACTGGTTGATCGAATCCGCGGATCAATCAAATTGTGACATGACTTAGTGTAGTTTGACCACCAGAAGTTGAATAAATAAATGAAATGAAATGAAATGAAACAAAGGAATTTCGAAAAATACGTTCTTAGCGAGCATCCATCATCAACCGTCACCCTTCTAGATCCCAACCGCGCGCCCAATGTTAAACCACTTGAACTAACGGTCCACTTGAAGACATACATTCCAAAGAAATATAAATTAGACAACATCATATATTATCATATGATCGACCAATTTACAATGAAGGGATATAGAACAGAATTGTTTGCTGTTAAAGTACGAACAAGAGAACTTCCACTTTTTTTTATGCAACCTGACATGGATGGCTAATACCACACAACTACCGTTATGATATTAGCCCAATACGCCACATCCCCGAACGAATTAGGTGCCATGCCAGGACCTTCCCTTTATGAGCACAGCTACATTGAACTGGTTGGAAAACACGGACATCTTTTAATTGCCGCATTAACCATAGTTTCATCCAATGCGGTGGTACTTAGCCCAGCCCGGGCGGACTTAACCCTACCACCTAGTAGGGGAAGGGGACCTACAATTTTACATGGGTTCCGAACCATGGAACAGCTCACATTCGTAACTAAATGCACTTATCCAACTTAGAAAGAGAAAGAGAGTGGTGCATGTCCGGGCGAGGTTTTGAACCCTGACCTCTCGCATGAAAGCCAAGTCCTCTAACCCCTAGACCACGAGCTCTACAATTGCCAATGTATTTATTTATTTATATATGTTCATTGCACTATACATTCGGGCAAAAGGTACAACTTAATGCCAGCGGCATTCCCTCGTATGGGTTCATTCAATGCGATGGTAGCAGCCTGTGTGGGAATAACCCTACCGCCTAGGAAAGAAGGAAGGGGACGAATCACTTTGTCCGCTATTACGACATGCATGGAAATAAATGCAGCCGGCCGATTGCATCACTTTTAGGTTCCGGAACCGACACGGCATGTCAAAATGTTATAAGAAAATATTTTTATTGATATTTAGACACATTTCTGACAAATATGTGCTATTCAAGAAATTATTTGAGGGCAAAAATAATATGTCAGATATAAATGTTAAGAGATTTCACCCGAGAATAGTCCGAAAATTTCGCTTTTTATGCGGTGTGCATGAACTTGAAGTTATACACACGTCCTGGGGTCACCTTTAAACCCAGGCTACAAACAGATGTTTTTTTATGGAACCATTCTTTAATTTAAGCTCGGCATATGGCGTACGCCGGTGCCCGACGACGCCCTTGCGCTTTCGAACTTTAAAGGGGGCTGCGAAAACCATGCCGGCGGACGAGGTGCTTTCATGTTTGAAGGACCCCAGGTTTTACTTTGGGAGAAATACCTCGGCAGGGAGTATTACTACATTCTATAGTTTACCGACCCCATAGATAAATGACCTATAGGATCGGTTGGTTTTGATTTTTGGAATGTCGCCAGTGAACAGGTGCATTTTCTGCCTGTTCCGCTTTGTGCGATGGTAGAAAGAAGACGGAGGGGACCGACCCTGACATGGATGGCTGATACCACACAACTACCGTTATGATATTAGCCTAATACATCACTTTTCCAAAGGAATAAAGTACCATGCCAGGACCTTCCCTTTGTGAACACGACTACATTTATCTGGATTAACCATCGTTTTATCCAATTCGGTGGCACCAACGCAGGCGGGCTTGACCCTACCAATAAGTAGGGGTAGGGGACCTAAAGTTTTACATGAGTTCCGAGCCATGGAACAGCTCGCATTCGTAACTAACTTATCCAAAACAGAAAGAGAAAGAAAGTGGTACATGGCCGGGGCGAGGATTTGAACCCAGACCTCTCGCATGAAAGGCAAGTCCTCTAGTCACTAGACCACTCTGTAATTTCGGAACGCAACGTTAACACTTGCTTAGGACTACTCTACTTAGAACTTACATAAACATAAAATTAGCCATTTCGAAATATGATTTATGTATTTAACTACAAAAACCTGTAAAATATTCGAGACGATTGAGTTGTTTTTTTTTATTAGGTTTGTCAAAAGTGACTCATTTCTTACATGGTAATAACAAAACTTAGATATAAAAAAAGTGAAACTATCACCAATAATGGACAAACACAACATGGTTATTAACATTTCCTTAAGTCTAACGGTAAGGCATTAACTTAATTCTAATAACAAGAATAAAAATAAATAAATCATGGAATATAAACAAGCTACAAAACAAAATATATCAACTAAAATAACACGTGTTTAAAAGTGAGTGAACATTATTACAAAGAACAACGGAGGGGAAATAATTACATACAGGTTTTGAATTTATTTTTAAATGATTCTAGTGATGGGGCCCATATATCAATATCATGATGATGAACGAATGCATTATAATTTGAAGATATTCTCGAAAGTGGTGAATATTTACCTAAATTAGTCTTATGTTTTTTTAGTTTTAGAGGGATTTAGGACGTGAATTTGGTCTCGGTACGTTAAAATTTATCTGGCTGAAAAGGAAAGGTCTTAATACTTGATTATTAATAATTTTAAAAATAATAATAATATCCGAATGCAATCTTCTCTTTTCAAGAGAATTGACTCCATAAAAAATCAGTCTGTCAGTGTAGTTAGGAAGAAACTTCGCTTTATTGTCAAAAAAAGATAAAAAGTTGAAAAACATCTTTTGACTACGCTCGATGCGTTGTACGAGTATATGTAATTTGTAGCTGGGATTCCACACTTGACTAGCATATTCTAGTATGCTTCGTACAAGACTGTTAAATAACGCAACTTTTGCCGCAGGATTTTTAAAAACTTTACTATTACGTTTGAAACCTAGCATTTTAAAAGAACGAGAAATTATGTTGTCTATATGAGCATTAAATGAAAGTTGATACTTTTGAGATTACCGCGGTCGCTAGACATGTTTGAAAAATGTTACGGCTTTTCAAACATAAATGAAAGTTTTTTATCTAATACCAAACCTAGGTCACGAATAATATCTACTTGCTTAAGCGTATTGCCGTTAAAATAATATTTGGTTAAAACTGGTTTTCGTTTACGCGTAAATGTAATTTGAACACACTTTAGAAAATTTAGGGACATTTTGTTTTTAAAGCACCGCAAAGAGACACGATTAATATCGTTTTGTAAAAGAATTGAGTCGTGACTATTTTTAATAATTTTATAAAACTTGCAATCGTCCGCAAAGAGCAACATCTTGTTAGATACTTCATTTATGCTTTACTAATGTACATACTTAATCTAAGGTAATGGTATACTTACTTCAATTTTTTTCCTACTTTCCCACTTTGGTCATAAAACCTGCCAGAAATTAAGCTTCATTAGTAAACTTTTTTTTTTATTTCATTTATTTAAACTTTTTTGGTAATTGAACTACACTAAGTTACGCCAAACACTGATAGATCCGCGGATTCTATCGACCAGTAAAAAAGGTTGTCAGCGATTAGCTTTTATTTACAGGACTCAAGATGATTCAAATATCAAATCGCCACCTCCTAGTCTATTATCTTGGGGAACGGAACTATAAAAGTATTTAACAGTATCACTTCATTCACTATTTACCTACGTCCGCTGCCTACGTCATCCTCCTAGCCACTTGAGAGCGTTTGGCGCGAGCGTGGTTTGTTTATAGTCGTTAGGGTCATTACTTTTATGGCAGTGTTTATTAAACAATACCGGGGATCAATGGCGACCATTGTAAGGGATTCAAAATTACCGGGGATTCATTCCTGCCTGTTACACCGGCTCCGCTGCCGCCGGCTCCGCCGCCGCTTCAGTTCTTTGCGCGGTGGGTCCCCCCCGCCCCGCTACTGAACACACGCGCACCGGAAATACCGGAACGGTTCTACTCGGGACCGCGCTATGTAATGTAGTAGATGCTGCTGGGAACGTTCACACAGTCCGCGTGTTGGTTGACAGCGCATCACAAAGAGATCTGATTACCACCGCTTGTTGCAGTATATTAAATTTAAAATTGCATCCGCCGCAAACAAAATTTGTGTCTGGAGTAGGTGACGTCACAAATCCTATTGAAGGAGTCACCTGCTTGACTATTCGCTCTCGATTTGACGATTCGATTCGGTTCACATTACAACCGTTAGTCGTAAACCGCATCACCAATGACTTACCGTCTACACAGGTAGATATTTCGCAACTTGAATATTTGAATAATATACCGCTTGCAGATACTAACTAATTCCAGCCTGCCGAAATCGATCTTATAATTGGTGCCGATTTATTCGCTCGCATTTTACGGCCCAATACTATTACCCGAGCCCGGGGTGAGCCCGTCGCAGTCGAGACTTCATTAGGTTACTTGATTGTGGGCGAAGCGCCCTTACTTTATCCAGTGTCTGATACCATCCACACATATTGTAATTTTGAAAGTAGTATGAACAGATTTTTCGAATTAGAAGAAGTCCCGAATGCAACGCCGCTCACTCCGGATGAACAGGAATGTGAGTCGATTTATTGCAGTACCACGAAGCGTGACGCGACTGGCAGGTACGTTGTTGCGCTCCCGTTTAAAGACGATCCGCCATCCTCGTTGGGCGATTCAATAAAAATTGCCGAACGTAGGTATTACTCACTGGAACGCAAGCTTATATCTAATTCCGTTATTAAATTAGAGTACGATGCCGTTTTCAAGGAATACCTTCAAAAGGGTTACTTGGAAACGGTTTTGCCTGGTTCCGAACAGAGTTTGGAGCGTTGTCAATATGTCATACCGCATCACAGTGTTATTCGCCACGATAAGGAAACAACAAAGGTTCGCGTGGTGATGGACGCTAGTATGAAAACGACTTCGGGTCGTTCTCTTAATGATCTTTTATACACCGGTAAAAATCTTCAAAATGATTTATTTAAAATTATTTTAAATTTCCGTTTGTTTTCTATAGCCCTTAGCGCTGATATAAGACAAATGTACATGCAAATACTTGTCCATGACAAATATAGACGTTATCAGCGAGTCTTATACCGCTTCGACATTAATGAGCCGCTTCAACTGTACGAACTAACGCGCGTTCCGTTCGGCTTGCGGTGCAGTCCTTACCTGGCTATTCGCACCGTGCGACAATTAGCTTCCGATGAAGGCGAACGTGCTCCTATGGCTGCCATTGTGGCAGAAAGAGACATATACATGGATGATCTAGTTACGAGCTGCGCCTCGGTTAGTGAAGCATCGGAACTATCAAATCAGATGATTGAGTTATTTAATGCTGGAGGTTTCGAATTAGTAAAATTCTCCAGTAACTCACCGCAAGTCATGGCCGGTATACCTACCGACCGCCGCGTCTCTGCCGCCGTCGAGTTCAGCTCGGACGTTCACTGTAAGGTTCTGGGGCTGCATTGGTTACCTGGTGCAGATGTGTTCACATTTACGGTAACTACCGAGTGCACAAAACGGAACATATTGTCCACTATCGCCCGTCTATGGGATGTAATGGGGTTCGCTGCACCTGTAATCTTAATGGCAAAACTAATTATTAAATCTCTGTGGGAAAATAAAATTGGTTGGGACGATCCACCTCCCCAAGGAATCATCTCGCTTTGGCAACAGTTCGAGTCGGAACTTCCGTCCCTACAAGGCATTCGTTTACCGCGTCACGTGGGTGTGACCACGGAGTGTGTAATATCCATTTTGGGCTTCGCTGACGCGAGTGAAAGGGCGTATGGTGGAGTGGTCTATATTCACGTTGGTTTTGCGAACAAAAATCACTACCAATTAAGTTTAGTGTGCGCGAAGTCCAAGGTGGCACCATTGCGTAATATTTCCCTCGCCCGACTCGAGCTCTGTGGAAATTTAATCCTCGCTAAATTAATGCGTATAGTTATCGATACTTACGCCTCTCGCTGCACAATAAATAATATTTATGCATTCACCGATAGTACCGTAGCCCTTGCTTGGATACATTCGTCCCCTTCGCGCTGGCAGACATTTATTGCAAACCGGGTCACACAAATTCAGGACAATATAGCGCCTACCAATTTTTATCATATATCTGGTAAAGAAAATCCCGCTGATTGTCTATCGCGTGGCTTAACGCCGGCTCAGCTGATTGACCACCCACTGTGGTTTAGCGGTCCGAGTTTCGTTCATTTACCTACCGACCAATGGCCAGTCAATAAGTTTGATCCGAATGCAGTCGAAGAGCCGCCTGAAATAAAAATTAACGTCATTTCTACTACTACTGACTTACCTGAACCGCCACTACTTTATACACTTGCTTCTCGTGTTTCTTCATGGCCGAAACTTATAAGAATTGTTATTTACATTTTTCGCTTCATTAAAATATTACCAAATAAATTTGAAATATCGCACTTAAATTACGCTGAGTTAGCTATTATTGCAGCTCTTCAAAAATATCATTTCTCTGGCGAATTCAAAAACATCAAGACTGGTAAACCACTGTCACCAGGTTTTCGCAAATTAAATGCCTTCATAGATACCAGTGGAATCTTAAGAGTTGGTGGTCGACTGAGTAATGCTAACTTGCCTTACGATAGTCAACACCCAATCCTGTTACCGCGCCGCGACCACATAATCAATCTCATTATTGACTATTATCACCGAAAGTACTTACATACGGGACCGCAACTATTAATGTCGCTCTTAAGACAAAAATATTGGATTTTGTCAGCTCGCAACATAGTACGTAAACGCGTGCAACAGTGCAATATATGTTTTAAAACCAATCCGAAGTCACAGTTTCCTCCCATGGCTGACTTGCCCGCTTGCAGGGTGACCGAAGCGAAGGCCTTTTGTCATACTGGTGTAGACTACGCGGGCCCTCTATACATAATACCTACGAGGCGCAGAGGTGTCCGTAGCGTAAAAGCCTACATTTGCTTGTTCGTGTGCTTAGTCACAAAGGCTGTACACGTCGAATTGGCGTCCGATTTAAGCACGGAATCGTTTCTTAATGCGTTAAAACGATTCATAGCGCGACGTGGACCAGTTAACTTCATATATTCAGACCTCGGGACGAATTTCGTTGGAGCTAAGTCATATCTTGACGCCATGCACAATTTAATCGCATCTGAGGAGTATAACGATAAATTTTCAAATGAACTCCGTGACAATAATATTGAGTGGAAGTTCAACCCACCATCCGCACCCCACTTTGGCGGAATGTGGGAAAGTAACGTTCGCTGTGTAAAAATGCATCTTGTCAAAGTGGTTGGAAATCAGCTACTTACCTTTGAAGAAATGTTAACTGTGCTGGCCCAAATCGAGGCAATTTTTAATTCGCGACCGCTATCACCATTAAGTTCCGATCCTGCGGAAGCTCTCGCTCTCACTCCCGCACATTTTTTAACTTTAACGCCACTTAAATCGCTTCCATCTGAAGATATTTCGCATGAAAAGATTAATCTCCTCCACAGGAAACGTATTGTCGATCATCTTGTTCAATCGTTTTGGAAACGGTGGAAGGTGGAATACCTTAATACCTTACAGGCGCGCCAGAAATGGAATACTGCTACTCAGCCCATACAGAAGGGTACTGTGGTCTTACTTAAGTCAGGAGACAGTGCTCCTCTGAACTGGCCGCTCGGTATAATTGAAGACGTCATTCCCGGAAGTGACGGCGTGGTGAGGGTTGTTAACGTCCGTACTAAATCCGGAATATATAGGCGCCCAGTTGTAAAGGTCTGCCCTTTACCTAATCAATAGCCTTAATTATTATGTTTTGTATTATACTATTCGCTTTATATTGTACATATTTAACAATTATACTTACGTCATTCATTGAGTTTGGTATGGTACGTTTTGCTTCGTTCGCATACTCTTGGTTTAATTTCTGTAATAGTGTATCACACCTACTTGATATATGATTTCTTTTTGATATTAATTATTTTTCCTTTCTACTTTGAAAGGACTAGGTCCTCTCAAGCTGGGGGGCATGGTTTAGCCGATTCAAATAAATTTAATTTGGTACTAGCTTATGGGTTTATCGCTGTGACGCTACACAAGTACCCCATCCTTATCACTTTCATACTCCTATACAGCTTTACCCATAGACCTGTCTCACCTAGCATCTACAGCGCGGCGAATGAGTTGAAGTCGAATTTCAACGCTGAGTAACCGAAAAGCTATCGCCGCCAACGGTCTCGCTCGCGTTCCGCGTCGCTATACCTATCTAAGAAAATACCAAAAAACGTGAGTTCTGGTGCCTGTTCGCTTCACCTCGTCTTCAGCTCATCCAAGGACAATACGTGTATGGTGGCCACCTTCCTACTGGGACAGTTCCGGATCCAGCAGAACCTCCTGGAGTTCGCGGCTACAGGGTGAGTCCTACCATTGTCCTTCCTCTCAAACCTTGGCGTAGCTGTCACCGCAATAAGCCTGTAAACCTATAAGAATGAAATAAATAGATTTAGGAAGAAGTAAAGAACCTTTAAAAAACCAGCGACCTAATCCGCGCCATCAATATGTATGTATAATCGACCGGGAAGCAAGGACGCGGATATTAACGAAAGAGCCATGTAAAAAGGACTACTTCATGAATTTAATTAAAAGCTGAACACGAACGAGCAAAACATGTCATTCATGGCTATTAAGTCTCCCAATGTTACCAATGTTTACCAATAATCAGGAATTCTCCTGCAGACCCTTTCTGCCGTAATCAATGCCTCCTACTAATATAAATTCGTATTCAGAGAGCACAAAAACCGGCTTAGTTCAGCGGACTAAACTTAGTCTGCCCACTCTGAATACACCTGTTAGTGTTTAGGATTATACATACATCGATTCATCTTCATCGCCAATACTTCATCGCCAATATGTGCATCGCCAACATATGCATTGCCAATGTCTCCATCGCCGGCGACGCAACAGCGCTCCGGCCGCAGATCCGCCGCCTATGACCGGAGACGCATATGCGTCGCCAAAAACTGGAGGCGCAGATGCGTCGCCAAAGTGGGTTTGGTGATGTGTACATTAGGTTGGGTTAAGTAAGGTTAGGTTTTGTTATTTAGGTTCTTTAGTTAACCTAACCTAACCTAACCTAATCAAACCAAACATAACCTAACTTAACCCAACTTAAACTAAATAACATAACATAACCTAATTTACGTATCACCATACCCACTTTGGCGACGCATCTGCGCCTCCAGTTTTTGGCGCCGCATATGCGTCTCCGGTCGTTGGCGGCGGATCTGCAGAAAAAGATTTAGAAAACAACGCTTATAACTAATTAATACAGAACAATGTAAATGAAAACTTAACTAAAACTAAGCATAGCTACTTATTTTCTTTATATTTAACGAAATGTAGGTATTCAATTTTAAAAAAATACAGTCTATTACTAACATAAACATAAACATATCTATATATACATATATATAAGGTGAGTTTAAAATAATCTACAAGCCTTATAGGGTTGATTCAGTATCTGATATAGAACAACTTTTGCTAAGAATGTAGGTATGTAATTTTTTTTGTTCCATTTTAATTTTTGAGAAATTTATGCATTACATTCTTCCCAGTATTGTCAACAACTTTTGCGAAGAAACTATGTACCTATCGGTAATGGTTTCCAAGAAAATAAATTATTAAAGTGCACTAACTCTTCAAACTGCGAGTCAAACTGCCTATTTGAAAAATAGGTTCCGCGCCGCGCCGGCCGACGGCGCGGAGGCGGCGAGCGGCGGCAGAGTCTATTTTACCTACCCGAATAGTTTTGCGTCCTTCCCACGTTGACGTACGCCGCGCCGGGCTATGGATTTGGTCGGCGCGGCTGTAATGTAGGTATGTACACAAGCATGCATGTCCTTTTTCGCCCGATCGGCACTCGCTTCACTTAAATTCACTCACGTGTGATACTCAGGTCCGATGCGCGTCATGGACCTTGACATACTAATTGCTTTCAAAACGAAAACAAACGTCCTTCAGTGAGAGGGGCGGCGGTGGCGGCGGGGGAGATGGGGGGGCGGGGCTTCTGTCTGCGCACGCGGCGGCGGCGGCGGAGAATTGTCTTGTGTCAGTGGGTCACGGTCGGGTCAATGTCCCGTGGTTGACCTATATTTTTAATTAGGTAGTTGAAGAGTTAGTGCACTTTAATAAATTATTTTCTTGGAAACCATTACAGATAGGTGCATAGTTTCTTCGCAAAAGTTATTTAAAATACTGGGAAGAACATACTGTTTAAATTTCTCAAAAAGTAAAATGGAACAAAATAAATTACACGCCTACATTCTTAGCAAAAGTTGTTCTATATCAGATACTGAATCAACCCTATAAGCCTTGTAGATTATTTTAAACTCACCTTATATATATATTATATACATAAATAAATAAAATATACATAAATAAATACTACATGATACATAATTAATACATATACATCTACTTACTATACAAAATATATATTTTTTCATACATGACAACTGAATTGAAATAAAAAGAAAAATTAAAAACAATTATAACAAACAAACTGTTAGAGAGCAAAGAAAAAAGTAAAATGTAATCTGTCACTTGTCAAAAATGGCCTAGCGATACGGTTGTTGTGTGCTACTAATAAAAACTGCATCGGACGCAATCTTTCATTTAATTGTTCCTCGCCCCTAACTTGCTACAGGTTATGGGCCCAGTAGGCATGAACCACTGCTAAATGCACGAAGTTCGTGTCGGGCGAGTGAGCAAGGGCAAATTGGTTCCGACCCGTTCGAAAGGCGCGGTGGGGACCGGCGGCTGCGGTGCAGTAAGTAAAACGGAACGGGTCGTTCAAACGGCGTCCTCGGACCGGTTGAAGAGCCGAAGACATCATGGAGCAATTCGGTGTGGCTCAAGCGGTGATGACCCCGATCAGGCTGGTGGGTGTCAGAAATTGGAATTCCTGGAAGTTTCAAATGAAGGTATTGCTTAAGGCGGCAGATCTGATGGGTATAGTGGATGGGACCACGGCGGTACCGACAGAGGCGGAATCTACTAGCGCATGGTTGAAACAGGACGCAAAAGCGCAGAGTATGTTGGTTACGAGATTAACCGAAGAAGTGATGACACATATACTAACGTGTGAAACATCAGCGGACATGTGGAGAAAATTATTGTCTGTATTTGAACAGAAATCAGCAACAAGCGTGCACCTAATTCATCAAAAGTACTTTAGTTTTAAGTACGACGGCGGCGGGATGGCACTGTTCTTATCCAAGATTCAGGACTTGGTGAACCAGTTGAAACAGCTTGGAGAGGAAATCTCGGACAAAATGACGATGACAAAAATTCTTATGTCGCTTCCAGAACAGTACAAGCACTTTATATCTGCCTGGGAGTCCGTCAGTGAACCTCGGCTGGAAGATTTGATAGCGCGCTTGATGACTGAGGAAGAGCGGATGAAGAATGACGATGGCGGCAGTGAAGCGGTCGCGTTGGCTGCAACATGTTATGGTTGTGGTAAGAAAGGACACATCAAGAGGTATTGCAAAAATAAAACGCAGCGAGAAGGAAACACGAGTAAGAAAGAAGAACGAAAGTGCTATTTTTGCAAAAAGCCTGGCCACCTAATGGCAGATTGTTATTTGAGGAAGAAAGCTACTCCCAAGGCTTTCGTGTGCTCAGGAATGAGTGCTGATGAGAATTTATGGGTGCTCGATACAGGAGCAAGTGATCATATGACTCCAAGAAAATCGTGGCTCGGGGATTTTAAAGAGTTTGATGAACCAAAACTCGTTGTAATTGGCGATGGAAGTGAGCTACAGGCGAAAGGCTATGGTACAGTTCGAATCAAAGCCTACGATGGTTTTAAATGGAATCAGATGGTAATACAGAGAGTACTATATGTTCCGGGTTTAAAAGCAAACCTGTTCTCAGGAGGAGTGGCTCTTGACAAGGGATATAAAATGATGCTGGACAACAAAGTATGCAGATTCTTGGAAGGTGGCATAACGGTGGCAGTGGGGGAAAGATCTGAGAAACTATACGTAATGAGCTTCCAAACGTACATCGAAGCGTCGTCAGCCAATATCGGAACAGTCAAAGATAGTCTTACAATTTGGCACGAGAAAATGGTTCACCAGAACATGGACCAGATAAAGAAAGTACTTGTGAGTAACAACGTAAAGTATGAGATTCCAGAAGATGATAAATGTGTGGCGTGTATACAAGGTAAGCATGCACGAAAACCATTTCCTAAGAGTGAGTCGAAGAGTTCACGTCCGGGAGAACTGATACATGCTGATCTATGTGGACCGATGGTGGTGGAGTCTGTTTGCGGTTCTCGATACTTTTTAGTAATGAAAGACGATTATTCTCATTTTAGAACTGTTTATTTCCTGAAGAAAAAGTCTGAAGCACCAGATAATTTGAGATTTTTTATAACGTCGACAAGGAAAAATAATACCGAAATAAGGACTCTTCGAACTGACAATGGAACAGAAATAGTAAATGACAAAGTAAAGAAACTCCTACAAGAAGAAGGTATTAGACACGAAACTACCGTAGCGTATACAGCACAGCAGAATGGTAGAGCAGAGAGAGAAATGAGAACAATAGTAGAGGCCGCGCGCACATTATTACTGGCCAAAAACCTAGGAAAGGAACTGTGGGCAGAGGCAGTCAACACGGTTGTATTTGTCATAAATCGTACGGGGACGAGCACTGAAAAAGGTAGAACTCCTTTTGAAATGTATACGAATAAATATTTCAATATTCAGACATTGAAAGTTTTTGGATCAGAAGTATTTGTTCATGTGCCGAAGCAGAAACGAAAAAAATGGGACCCTAAAAGTAAACCAGCACTATTTGTTGGCTACGGAGAGCTCACCAAGGGTTATAGAGTATATTATCCAGAAAGGAAGCAAGTCGATTATGCTCGAGACGTAATTTTTGCAACTTCAAAGAAACAGAAAACGGAAATACCAATAACAGAGGAAATAGTGGTGAAAATATTTGATACTAAACCTGAAGAAGAAACTGAAACGGAGCAAACCCAAGGTCATACGGAAATTATCCAGGAGAACCAGCAGCAGAATAATTACGAGTCTCAATGTTCAGACGGCGATGAGGAGCACGAAATTTCTGAGGAAGAAAGGGAAAAAAAGAGACCGAAACGTAATTCGAAACTACCACGGCGGTTCGATGACTATGAGATGTGTATGGTGTCAAACTGCAACGAACCTGTGACCTACAATGAAGCCAAGGAGAGTGAAAGTTCGTCTAAGTGGGAAAATGCTATGAAGAAAGAATTAGCGGCTCTACATGAAAACAATACTTGGACTTTAATCGAAAATTCGAGTCTACCTAAGGACTGTTGCGTGGTGCAAAGTAAATGGGTATTTAAGGAGAAACAAGAGGACTGCGGACAGAAAGTTTTTAAAGCAAGGCTTGTAGCCAAAGGTTTTCAACAAAAAGGCATTGATGATGTATATTCTCCGGTAGCTAAGCTTACTACTATTCGCACCATGTTAGCAGTGAGTACATGTAAGAAAATGAAAGTTCATCAGATGGATGTTTGTAGTGCATTTTTATACGGTAACATAAAAGGTGATGTATACATGGAACTACCTGATGGCTGTTCTTTCGAGTCAAATAAAATATGTAAATTAAATAAATCCATTCACGGATTGAAAGGCTCACCCAAGTGTTGGAATGAAAAGTTTGATGAGACAATGATTAAGGAAAATTTTGTTAAATCAAAAAACGATTATGGTCTATATGTCAAGCAAACTGAAAAAGGCATTCTGTATGTTATTTTGTATGTGGACGACCTGTTAATTTCAGGAGCTGATGAAAGTGACGTTCTCACAATAAAAAATGTTTTGTGTAATGCTTTTAAAATGAAAGACCTTGGATTAGCCAAGTTTTACCTTGGAATAGACATTAAGCAGGACGTAGAGAAAGGTGTGACGGAATTAAGTCAAGCGTCTTATTTGAAATATGTGTTACAAAAATTTAATATGACAGATTGTAAGGAGGTAGGTACTCCGATGGATCCAAATTTCAGACATGAAAATTTAATGAGAAATGAGTGTGAAAGCAAAGAAATCGAAACTAGATGTAGACAGTTGATCGGATCCATAATGTATGCAATGTTGGGTACTCGACCAGATTTGAGTATCGCTATCTCGATACTGAGTCGATACCAGAAATGTGCTAGTAATGACCTATGGATAGCGCTTAAACGAGTTCTAAGATATATCAAAGGTACTGTAAATTTAAGTTTAGTGTACTCATGCACTGACAATGACACAGTGATAACAGGCTATGTAGATTCAGATTGGGGCGGTGATCTCGTAGAACGAAAATCGACATCTGGTTATTTGTTTACAGTGTTAGCATGTACAGTATCATGGTGTTCTCGAAAGCAACCAACTGTGGCACTATCGTCAACGGAGGCCGAATATATGGCACTCAGGAATGCTGTCAGTGAAGCATGCTGGCTAAAAAATGTATTGACTGATATGGATGTAATGTTTTCAGGACCAGTTGTACTTTATGAAGACAATCAGTCGGCTATTAAAATCACAAAAAATCCTGAAAATCATAAGGGACTGAAACATATAGATATTAAACATCACTTTATTAGGGAAAGGGTTTCTGATGGACAGATTGATGTAAAATATATGTCGCAGTGATCGATAATAATCATTTAAGTTCATAGTTTTTTATTTATGACGGAAGTTCGTTATATTTTCATACTACCGGAAGGTGTCTGTTCTAGCATTGTTTACCTTGTTGTTTTCAATGTGCGTTTTAACCAAGACAGATGGCGCTACTAAGAGGAAACGCAGGCGTGCCAACCGAATGACATGCTAGCGACTAATAAGAATCGAGTATGTCAAGTTGTCACACCTGGACAGGTTTGAAAAGTCTTACTGGTGGGGGACATGCGCGGTGGCCTCGCACTTGTTATTGGATATTCGTCCGCACCAGACAGGCAGATCCAACCTGTCGGTTTCGCTCCTTGCTGTGTAACTTGTGCCTAGTGTAACGAGTTCGTTGAATTCACTGTGCTCGAAGAAAACCCGTGATGCATCAGGTACCAGGAGAGGATGGTGATTATCCTGGTTAGCCCCATAAAGCCCACGATACGTCATATATAAATACAAATCTGCAGTTGGCAGATATGCTCACAAAACCATTAAATAGTGTAAGATATAGAATGTTGTGTGATAAAATTGGGTTAAAGTAAAAATTCACATAATGATATGTCAATGCAGTTACCAGCGATATGTCGTAACGTATTTTTTAAGTTGAAAGAGTTGTGATTTATTTTTTGTTTGAGTGGGGGTGTTAGAGAGCAAAGAAAAAAGTAAAATGTAATCTGTCACTTGTCAAAAATGGCCTAGCGATACGGTTGTTGTGTGCTACTAATAAAAACTGCATCGGACGCAATCTTTCATTTAATTGTTCCTCGCCCCTAACTTGCTACACAAACTCACTACTGCGTCAAATAAAATGATTTCAGTCTATTCTTAAAGGTTGGCAAGGATTGTGAACTTGTAATATCAAAAAGCAACTCATTCCACAAGCGAGCTGCATGGATCGTGAAGGAGTCGGTGTAACAGGTGGAACTATGAGATGGAATGAGAAGAAGTTGTGTGTCCGAAGATCTGAGTGAAAGGCCATGAGAGGACAGGAACTGAAATCTATCTTTGAGATATGGAGGAGCAAGCGGGTTGTTGAGTACAAAATATAGAAGAGAAAGTATATGGATATTACGACGACTACGGATGCTTACCCATTGAAGTTTATCTCTATAGGTTGTAATGTGGTCGTATTTACGCAGCCCAAAAATAAAACGTATGCCATAACTAAGCAGGCGATCAAGTTTGTTCAGTAATTTCTCATTCAGGTCCAGATTACACATCACCATAGTCAATAATGGGTAACACTAGAGTTTGTACAAGCGTGATTTTAGTTTCAATTGGAATGAACCGGTTTAATCGCTTTAGACAATGCATGGCTCCATAGACTTTGCGGCACACTGCAGTTACGTGGCTTACCCAAGACAGCGATTCATCCATGACGACGCCATGGATTTTTCTATATAGCAGATGAAATCTCGCATGTGACTCACCGACACGTGAGTTTCAAGAGTGCTACGCAGCGCGAAATGGAACCTTCCACAGAATCGAACCACCTTTGCCCGAATAAGACTCTTATGTTCTTTGCTTTCTATCACAGAATATAAAGGTATTTTCCGTTTTCCAAAGGAAGAAAATCAATTATTGTAGGTAAGAACAGTGGCGGGAATTTTCCACGAGGCAAATTTAATAATATTCTATTTTCTATGACTTGAATCAAAAGTGGGTTAAGGAAGTTACTAAGTACATGATGGAAGAATTCGATGGCACGATGGAAGAATTCGACGACTTTAGCGATGAAATCGACGCCCTAGCCCCGAATAATTACGACGACAACGAATGGGAGCAGTACCAAAGTGTTGCGGCCGCTTTCAAGCACTATCGGTAGGTTTTATTTATTTATATTCACAATTTATATTCTTAACTTATAATCATGATATAAGCCCCTACAGTCGTATTCAGAGAGAACCTGTCCAAACTTGTACGAGATTGGCACCGGAATAACCATACAAAAACCGGTTTAGTCCGGGGTACTAAAGTTAGTCCGCCCACTCTGAATATTATTTAATTAGCAAAATTTCAGAAAACATATTTCTTAATTTGACTGAGGAAACAGGCAAGAGCCATGGTATGGAAGTCGATTACCTCATTACCCTATTAAATGACCGTAACCAACCATAAACTCTACTTAAGCTTGTTTTCATCATGATTTACTAAAATGTGTATCTTTGACCTAATAAGATATGTCGTGTTGCTGTGCATAAGTTGGGCCAAGTAGACAGCACTGTGTAGAATTTGCAAGCAAACTAACTATGGGCAGTGCATTTAAACCAACTCGCGGCTACTCTGCCGCCATACGAATGAGTTTGGATTGCCACCATTACTTGCTCACTGATACCTACATATGAGGTTATTATTTTGGAAGGGAACATCAAAATAATTATAGTAATTAAATATCTACAAAACACCCAGAAACAATGCATTTGCGCTGTACTGCTCCATGAGTAAAAATGGCTGACAACATATTTTTTATCACGTGATCACATCCAAAATGTAAACCATGAAATATGAACTGAAAACCACGAAATAAAAATAATGAAACCCCAACAACACTCAACTACCGTAAAATTTGGTAATAATTCGAAAATGCAAAATAAATTACTAATTTTCACCTATGAAGGACAATTTTTTGCAAGACAATTGCTTTTCCACCCAGTTAAGTGCTAACATTACATTTATATTGGAAACCGCGTCCATTATTTTCTGTTAGATCATCGTCATGGCTAATACGTACACTCGGATTATAAGTTTACAAGGAAAACTGAGAAGGAAATGCATAAACTTAAGGTGGCCCTTCCCGACAGGAATATCTCATTCTTGGCCTGGTACTTCATGCTATTGCCTTCTGGGACCGACTCTGTTTATAAGAAAAAGACAGGTTCTCGGCCAGGTACAAAATCATGCTATTGCGCTCTGGGACCGACTCTGTTTAAAAGAAAAACACAGTTTCACTGATGAGGAGGATGCAACATGTCGACAAAGCAGCTAATGCACATAGTGTTTGATTTGGTAAGATTTACGAAAATTTTCATTACAAAACGACTTTTAGCTTTAAGTGAATCACGACCGTTGTAGTTAAAAATAAAATAAAAACCAAATTGATTATAAATATTCATGAAACAAGCTAGGTTTGATGACTAACCCTTTTAAGATCTCTTTGTTTTATCTTTGATTATTCCGTTGGCATTGGCTTATCCAAGGCTTTTGACTGTGTACGCCACGACATACTTTTAGCAAAGCTTGAACACTATGGCGTTAGAGGTGGCGTTTTTAAAATTATGGAATCATGCCTTAGCAATCGAAAACAGCGTGTACATGTAGGAGAAGCATTTTCAGATTGGGCTGACATTACACAAGGAGTACCACAAGGATCAATCTTAGGCCCACTACTTTTCCTTGTGTACATAAATGATCTTCCTACTGTCGCAAGCGAACTCTGCAAAAGCACATTATTTGCTGATGATACTAGCCTCTCAGTCGCTGCTTGCAACAACCAAATACTAGAAAATAAGTGTATATCCATAATGGAAAATGTGTCTAGATGGTTCTCCATTAATGGAATTTCACTGAATAAAAATAAAACTGTAGTAGTGAATTTCTCTATCCGTAAAGATAAAGTTAATGTCAACTCCACTAATTCCAAAAGCACGAAATTTCTAGGTATACACATAGATGCCCAACTCAAATGGGATAGGCAGATAGATATTGTGTGCAAAAAGCTATCGTCTTGTTTATACGCTCTCAAGCAGATCAAGCCATTAGTAGAAGAAAATATGCTCAAAATGATTTATTATGCCTATTTTCACGCGCAACTAACCTATGGTATTCTGGTTTGGGGAAACGCTGTGGAAATGATCAGAGTAATGAGGAAACAAAAGAGTGCCCTCCGTATATTACATGGAGTTAACAGAAAGGCATCGTGCAGACCGCTATTTTCTACATCTAGAATAATAACTGTAATAGGTCAATATATTCTTGAATGTTTAACTTATGTACACACACACCTTGACGAGTTTTCCATTGCTTCACAGAAACACACATACCGAACTAGAGCCAAAGATTCCAAATCGCTGTTATTACCCTACAATAGATTACGTAAAGCCGATAGTCATGGAGATTTGACAAAAGTAAAGATGTATAATCACATATCTCCAGCAATCAGGTCTTTGGCTCCAGTTAAGTTCAAAAAAAGAATGAAATTTTTTTTAACCCAAAATGTTACATATTCCTTGCAAGAATATTTTGAAATGACAATTGCCTAAAGGCATCGCTTTTTTATCTATTTCTATTGTTTTCATTGTTGTTGCTGTTGTTGTTATTCCTATTATTATTAGTATTGTTTTATTGGTGATATGTCTTTAGTTTCTACAGTGACTGAATTTATATTCTTAATGTATTTTAATTACTTAATTTTATCATTTTATTGCTTTTTATATTTTTGATGTGAACTTTTTGAAAATTTAATATTGTAATTGACTATTTCTATAGCATGATGGATTTTTCCACCGATAATGCTCGCCGAAATAAAAACATTTTGATTTGATTTGATTTGATTGTAAAATTGTGTTTGATTTCTAAGTTATAACATCCGAAAGTTCGAATTTTTCGCGCGTTTTATACAATAACTTTGGAGGTGGATTACGCAATGATAAAGTAAGAACATCTTAAAAATATTAGTCATCAGACATATTATTTAATCAAGATTTATAATCTATTTGGTTTTTATTAGATTTTTGACTACAGCGGTCGTGGTTTACTTTTAGCTAGTTATAAGTCATTATGAAATTAAAATTTTCGTAAGATTTACGATCATACACTATGCACATTGCCTTTTTTGTGGACATGTTGCATCTTCCTCATCACGGAGCCTGTCTTATTCTTAGAAACAGAGAAGGTCCCAGAGCGCAACAGCACGGTTTTGTACCGTGCCCGCAAATGAGTTAAGCCCGCCGGGTTGGGCCACCTTAAGTAAAGCTGTTTTGAGTCTAATTTTGGATATCTGATAAGAAATATGCGCATGATCTTCTTTCCTTGTTTGTATAGGGAGTTAAGCGGGAAGACCTTAAAGAGATTACATGATGCAAGGTTGCATAATTTTTCCTGACGTTTTTGCTTTTTCAGGACACACACGTTGAAGCGTATCAACAAGCGTTTGCAGTTCGTCCTGACCCTGCCGGATTCGCACCAGCGTCGCCTGGCCACATACTCCGGCTACCTCACACGCTTTCGAGAGTGCGTCGAGGTATGTGACGCCACCTCTGTATTGCTTCAGTAAATCTGGACTCCTAAGTTTTACCCCAAACCGAGGCCTCGATCTGTCCAGAGTGGGCAGTCTGAGTTCTCACCGAAATTGGCGTTTACGGCAAACCGATCGACTGGCGTTTTCTCCAAACTCCATACAAGTTTTTACTAGATATTCTGTGGTTTTACTTCTTCAAGCTGTCAAAGTCAAACGCGGACTTCCGATTTGTATGAAAACGCGGAGTGGACGTAAACGGCAACGTCGACGTATTTACGGCAACGTTGAGTAAGCTGTCAAATCAAGCTCGGACTCGCAAATGTTAGTTCGCTTAACGCCCGCTGCGCGCGCTCATCAATTTCTCCATACATTTGAAAACGCCAGTCGATCGGTTTGCCGTAATGCCAATTTAGGTGACAACTTAGACTACCGGCTCTGATCTTGTCTTACTTGTCTTAGCGTCAAGCTTGTCTTACGTGAAGCTTGTTTTAACGTCAAGCTTGTCTTAAAGATGGTCAAAGCGGCAATCGTAAATTTAGATTAAGTGGATGTTGGAAAAAATTACAGTTAAGTTTTTTGGCAATTCTTTGCTGTGGTTTGTTGAACTGGCAAAGTTATGATAAATCCAAGTGCTGTATATGTCTATGGATGATGAATAAACAATGCAATGAAATTTTGTCTGTGTTTTCCATCCAGTTCAACCCTTTCACCGCCAAGGTTTTTTGGCATAATCCTTCTCAATACGCCACACTACAATTATTTCGATAATATGCAGTCTTGAATTGTTGTTTGTTTTGTTGCAAATAGTGTGTTTCCCCTGTTGAAACAGTAGAAATCTAATGAACGCTAGTATGTACTGTGCAATTATGTAAATAAAACACATTATTTCGTAATCAGTAAAGTTTTATTAATGTTTGAAGTGGAGTAGTTTTCTGTCGGACATATCCGACGATGGCGCCTGCAGAATGCCTTGCTCTGACGGATATATACGTTCCAGGCGGGGAAAGGGTTAATGTAGCCGTGCTCATAAAGGGAAGGTCCTGGCATGGCACCTAAATCCTTCGCGAATGCGGTGCGATGAGCTAATATGACAGTGGGGATAGTATTAGCCGTCCATTTGCATTTGCATGAAAAAATAAATATTTGGCGTCGGTCGGGCTCCGATTGAAACAAGTGAAGCACCCCTGACAATATGCTCGTGACACCAGGTGAACGAGGCGCTGCTAGACCTGGTGGTCAAGGACGGGAGCAACATCTTCCGCAACCAGGCGCCGCCGGCGCCGCCCAACACCGACTGGGGCAGGGGGGAGGCGCCGGCCGAGATTCAGCCACCGCTCCTCCAAGTCAATAGGGTGGGTTTCTTTTTGTTGTTGTTATTGTTGTATTTCCTAACTTATATTAGATTTGATATTAGGGGGCGTCCATAAATTACGTGAGGTGTTTTTTTTTTTAATTTTCTGTCCCTCCCTCCCCCCTTGGTGAGATGTCGTGAGATTTTATTCAACCCCCTCCCCCATCCCCCAATCTCGCGTGAGATTTTTCTTTGTTTTATTCTTCAATTGTTTTATTAGTTCTAAAAGTAATCGTTGTTCGTAAAGTAGTTCTATTTACTGAGCCCTTTCTTCAATTAATGTGTCCTTGCTTCACGCCCGATTATCCATACATACATGTCACATTCCATATCACATTCAACTAATTGACGCCGGCGTCAGGTGGACACGACTCTCCATCAGCTGGTGCGGGACTGGAGCAAGGAGGGCGCGGCGGAGCGCGAGCAGAGCTACCGGCCCATCCTCGACGAGCTCCGGGTTCAGTTCCCGCCGGAGAAGGGGTGAGTGGGCGACCATGGCAGGGCGGGAGTAACAGAAACCCGTGCACATGAGGGCGGTGTAGCCGCTTTTACGTACAAAGGCAGCGACGTTGGCGAGTAAAGTCGCTTATGTATTCACTTTTTTTATGCAATCTGACATGGATAGCTAATACCACACAACTACCATTATGATATTAGCCCAATGCACCATATTCCCGAAGTAATTAGATGCCGTGCCCGGACCTTCCCTTTATGAGCACGGCTACATTGAACTGGGCGGATAACAGGGACAATTTTTCATTGCCACTTCGATCATCTTTTCATCCAATGCGATGGTACCAACCCGGGCGGGCTTAAACCCTACCACCTAGTAGGGGAGGCTTACTAGAGAGCCCCTAGGCCGACTTGTCACTTAAATTGGCGTTTATGCCAAACCGATCGACTGGCGTTTCCAAATGTTTGAAAATTAAATTAAATTACACTTAAATAGAAAAAACTTAATAGAAAAAAAAACAGAAGAAATGAAGTAAAATAGTAACCTAAGGAAAAGGTCTGTGACACAGCGATGGTTCGCACTTACAAAAGCCGTAGCGTGCTACAGCAATCAGGCGACGCTGGTTTTCAGTCACCGCCTAGTTGTTGGTGTGTGAGGGTGTTTGGTGTGTGAGGGTGTTTGGTGTGTGAGGGTGTTTGGTGTGTGAGGGTGTTTGGTGTGTGAGGGTGTGTTGGCGTGTGTGTGGTTGTTGAGTTGTTGTTGTATATAATAAGGAACACTTGGAGTCGTCAAAATCTATTCCATGGCAAAAGGCTAAGTTTCAAGTTAAAAGTCACAAACTCACTAGGTATACACAGTTATAACCTAACACTTAATATTAACATATGCAGCATTGAAATCTTGCTTTAATTAATATTTATAAATTAATTACTAAATAAGTTCAGAAGTGACACGGTGTGATAGTTACGTGCGTATGTATAGTAGTTGCTGAACTTCGAGTAAGCATATTTTAAAACTAATTAGATATCATCAAATAATATTTATATGTGAATAATATATTTCTAAAGTATATACTAATCGGTAGTCCGAGTTTGGTTTTGACAGGTTGAAGAAGTATAACCACAGAATATGGGTTTGACGTTTTTACTTGCCTTCAAAGTTCCATAAATCCAATTTAGGTGACAACTTGGATGACCGTACGGAATGCCATTTAGGGCAACGAACCTTCGATGTTGCGTGTCCCAATTTTGTAAGCAAACTGACCGGCCGTCGCTACCGTGAGTGTGTAATCACCAAGACTTGGCTACACTGCCACAATACGGATGATTTTTGGTCGCCACTACTCTCCTGCCTTCCTCTATGGTTAGGATGCTTCATGTTCATGAATCCAAAATTTTGTTTACGTTGCAGCGACACTCGGAAGGTGCGCGTGCTGGTGCCGGGCGCCGGTCTGGGCCGGCTCGCGTACGAGGTGGCCCGGCTCGGCTACTCGTGCCAGGGCAACGAGATCTCAATGTTCATGCTGATCGCCAGCAACTTCATACTCAACTTCTGTACGGAGGTGCGTAGTCAGCTTACGTTGCAGCGACACACGGAAGGTGCGCGCGCTGGTGCCGGGCGCCGGTCTGGGCCGGCTCGCGTACGAGGTGGCCCGGCTGGGCTACTCGTGCCAGGGCAACGAGATCTCAATGTTCATGCTGATCGCCAGCAACTTCATACTCAACTTCTGTACGGAGGTGCGTAGTCAGCTTACGTTGCAGCGACACACGGAAGGTGCGCGCGCTGGTGCCGGGCGCCGGTCTGGGCCGGCTCGCGTACGAGGTGGCCCGGCTCGGCTACTCGTGCCAGGGCAACGAGATCTCAATGTTCATGGTGATCGCCAGCAACTTCATACTCAACTTCTGTACGGAGGTGCGTAGTCAGCTTACGTTGCAGCGACACACGGAAGGTGCGCGCGCTGGTGCCGGGCGCCAGTCTGGGCCGGCTCGCGTACGAGGTGGCCCGGCTCGGCTACTCGTGCCAGGGCAACGAGATCTCAATGTTCATGCTGATCGCCAGCAACTTCATACTCAACTTCTGTACGGAGGTGCGTAGTCAGCTTACGTTGCAGCGACACGCGGAAGGTGCTGGTGCCGGGCGCCGGTCTGGGCCGGCTCGCGTACGAGGTGGCCCGGCTCGGCTACTCGTGCCAGGGCAACGAGATCTCAATGTTCATGCTGATCGCCAGCAACTTCATACTTAACTTCTGTACGGAGGTGCGTAGTCAGCTTACGGTGCAGCGACACGCAGAAGGTGCTGGTGCCGGGAGCCGGTCTGGGCCGGCTCGCGTACGAGGTGGCCCGGTTCGGCTACTCGTGCCAGGGCAACGAGATCTCAATGTTCATGCTGATCGCCAGCAACTTCATACTTAACTTCTGTACGGAGGTGCGTAGTCAGCTTACGTTGCAGCGACACACGGAAGGTGCTGGTGCCGGGCGCCGGTCTGGGACGGCGCCCGGCCATCGAGAATGCGATGTGTTGGGCTATGGGATGTAGGGTTTCTTGCTGTGTTCTAGCGTCTCTACCATGGAGGACCGGAGCTGCATAATGCTGTCCCTCCGTCCCCTTTCTACATTCGCTCAAGGTGCAGGCAGAGCACGCACCCATTCACAGAACCAACCGACCCTCTAGATCCTTTATTTATAGTGTCAGTAAACAATGATATCAATTTCCTGCCAAGGTATTCACCCCAAAGATCAACAGAGGGGTTCTGCAAACACGGTGTTAAGGATGTTCCGTCCCATACAATGTTTTTATTACACAGAACGCAAAAGGCACGAATTCGTCAAAAATATTAAATATAGCCGTAGTTGCAGCGAAAACATATTCACAATTTCATGTTTAATGGTTTCGTTGTAATTGCCGATTAGAAGTTTTACACCGTTAGATGGCGCTGTTAAATAAAAATCGTATTTAAATAAATTGTAACAAAACCAATAATCCTGAAATTGTGAAATTGTTTTCGCTGCAAGTAATATGACTATATTAAACTTTTATTATTAATTCGTGGCTTAAAGTGCAATACTTTTTGCGTTCTGTGTGCAAACAACTTTATATGGGTCGGAACAGCCTTAAGGAGCACCTGGCCGGTCGGTATGGTTTTCGCAGCCCCCCTGAAAGTTCGAAAGCCCATGTGCGTCATTGGGAATCTCAATAGATCCTGCCGCCATATGCCGTGCTTAACATAAAATAGTAATAATAATATCATGACTGTGGGTGTGGTAATAAGCAACGTAAAAAAATATTGTCCCTGCAGAAGGAGCGTCACACGTTCTACCCGTGGCTGACGCACTTCAACAACAACCTGACGTGCGAGCACCAGGCGCTGCCCGTGCGCATCCCGGACGCGCTGCTCTCCGACCTGCCGCACCCGGAGGACTTCAGGATGGTCGCCGGTGACTTCCTCAATGTGCGTACACAATTTTTAGGTCTCAGCAAATATCACGAAATTAATTTCTCCGCAAGAATCAGTGTAAAATTGCGAGAAAAACAAAATCTAATGTAAAGAAAAAAAAAACAAAAGAAAATAAAAAACCACTTAGCAACGCAATTTAACAAGTTAAACACCGGATTTAGACGCATCAGCATATGCTACCTGTCTAAAACTTATAAATAAATAAAACTGGACTAAATTAAGTAAAACATGTTTCTCACAAAATATAGAAGCGTCCCTCGTCCTTATGTGATGAATAACCTGTTTGAATAAATCCAACGCCATCAAGTACAGATTAACGTATTTACACTAAAATACAACTTAACCGGAGAGGCCTACGCCAGGCATCCGTCACTCCTAAATACCTACTGAGATCTTCACCTACGGCGCTCGGGAACCCGAGGTTCCAAATTCAGTCAGGGCCGCCGCGCGCACACGCTCGCACGTCCACTACGTCCAATCGATCAGTCGTTTCGAAATGCGCACTTTCGCCGTTTTTATTCGTAATAATGTCTAATCATCATAAAATTAAATATAATAACTGTTGCGTGAACGGATGTCATAGTACAAGAAAGAATTTGAAGTTACTTTTCTTTACGCTTCCGAAATATTCTGAAAGGAGAGTTTGTTTTTTTAGTTTAGGTTTATTGACGTTTTGCCTTTATGTAGGTAGGTATGTGGTATAGTGTTATGAGGGGCCTATTGAATTGACATGTATTTAACTGGTATCAGCACAGCACTTTTTTATACATTAGGTAGTATTTATCCATGTATTACAAGGAAAAACAACATAAATTGGTTTTGCCTAGTGAAACAATAATGGGCAATCATTCGTGGCAGCTCCATGTAGTTGGTTTTTAGGGTTCCGTACCCAAAGGGTGAAAACTAAGCCTCCGCTGTCCGTCCGTATCTCAGGAACCGTAATAGGTAGGCAGCTGAAATTTTCACAGAGTGTGTAATTATTTTGCCGCTAGAACAACAAATAGGTCAAATAAAAAAATAATAAAAGTTAAAGGGGGGCATACAAAAAAAAAAAGATTTTTGTTTGATCTTGTACGATGGTACGGAACCCTTCTTGTGTGAGCCCGACTCGCACTTGGCCGGTTTTTGCCATACCAGGACCTTCCTTTCATGAGCACGGCGACATTGAACTGAATGGAAAACACGGACAATGTTTTATTACCGTTTCGACCACCTTTTTATCAAATGTGATATTATCAACCCGGCCAATAACAACAATAACCCGCACAATACCAAATAATACTGTTTGGCGGCGGCAGTGTGTGATAACCCTAGCGCAAGCCGCATTCGAGCGATATGGGGCGGGTGAGCGACGACGCATTTCATCTCGCCGCCGCGCCGGCAATGAGCGACGTAATAAATACTTTATAATAAGGACATTTAGGATGAAAATTGAAAAATTACTGTCGGGGAGTGCAACTTCTGTGCGTAGCACTATTAGTTATTCTGTGCCTACGCCGCAGAGACTACTACTAAAATAAATTAACTTACATATACATTCATTCATAGTTATTCATGTAACCATTATAATATCATAACACTATAATATCATAAAATAGTCTAATATTATTTGTCAAGATTGAATTGTAATAGAAATAAAGGCTATTTTTATTTTATTTACTACTTAAACTATTAAATATATTTTAGAAATTTGCGATTGAAACCCGCCGCGAGTGTGATGGGAACGATCCCGCCGTCGACTTCGTTCGAGGAAATATTTTACCTAACTGGCTAGGTTTTACATTCACTTTGGTTTAATATGTTTTAGATTTAAGTTTTTATTTATATGTGGTAGGCCTGATTTTTCAATAGTCAGATAAACAGCCAGATAACTATTCCACAGATTTATTTACGCGTCTGCTTATCGATCCGATATAATAAGCCCATATGTTAAGTAGTAAAATGATAGTCCGATAATTGTGATAGAATATATAATTCTCCGGCAATGACTATCCGTCTTTTGACCAATGTGAATTTGTACTATCAGTCCGATAAGTACTATCTGAGAATTGAAAAATCGCCCTTGGTTAATTTTTTCTGTTATTAAATAAAACGTTACCTAGTTTTAGAAATTGTAGTCGTGAGGGTAATAGGTGTGATATTCGTCAGGCGTACACGGAGCACAACCGCTGGCACTGTGTCACAACCTGCTTCTTCATCGACTGCGCGCCCAACGTGGTCGTGTTTGTCGAGCGGATCTTCAACATCCTGCGGCCGGGCGGCGTCTGGATCAACCTGGGCCCGCTGCTCTACCACTACAGGTGAGCGAAGCGAGACACGATTTTTAGGGTTCCGTACCGAAACGATGGATCCGTGCCGATGGAATCCTATTACTAAGCCTCTGTTGTCCGTCCGTACAGGGCTGTATCTTACGAACCGTAATAGGTCTTGGTAGCCCAGTGTTAATACTCCGTTGAGGATGCGTTGGAGGACAAAAATATTCGTTCTAGAGTCTGACCACTGACTTACTTTTAAAAACGGAAATAACTTTAACTTGATAATATTTTATTTTTTCCGATCCAAACAATGTTTTTTTTACACAGAACGCAAAAAGTATTGCACTTTAAGGCACGAATTCATCAAAAATATTAAATATAGCCATAGTAGTTGCAGCGAAAACATATTCTCAATTTCAGGTTTAATGGTTTCGTTATAATTGCCGATTAGAAGTTTTACACCGTTAGATGGCGCTGTTAAATAAAAATCGTATTTAAATAAATTGTAACAAAATCAATAATCCTGAAATTGTGAAATAGTTTTCGCTGCAAGTAATATGACTATGTTAAACTTTTATTATTAATTCGTGGCTTAAAGTGCAATACTTTTTGCGTTATGTGTGCAAACAACTTTATATGGGTCGGAACAGCCTTAAGGTGTCCCTTCCCGTCGGGACTAACTCATTCGCGGGCACGGTACAAAACCGTGCAATTGCGCTCTGGGTCCTTCTATTTTCAAAGAAAAAGACAGGCTGATGATGAGGATGCAAAATGCCCACAAAGCAGGCAATGCACATAGTGTTTGATTTGGTAAGATTTACGAAAATTTTAAATACAAAACAACTTATAGCTAAAAGTAAACCAAGACCGCTGTAGGTAAACACTCTAACAAAAACTAAATTAATTGTAAATTTTTATGAAACAAGCTACGTCTGATGACTAATCTTTTTCAGATGTATAGATTTTATCGTTGAGTAATCCACCTCCAAAATTATTGTATGAAACACGCGCAAAATTCGAACTTTCTGACCTTAAAACTTAGAAACCAAACACAATTGTACAATGCCAACGGTCATCAGACATCTAGTTCGATCAAATAAAGCTATTTTGAGCAAAATTTGGGATCTCAGACAAGAAATATGGGCGTGATCTTCTTTCCCCGTTTGTATGGGGAGTTGAGCGGAATGACCCACCTTAAACGCCAATTTGGGTGTCAAGCCGGACTAGGTGCTCTAAAAAAGACAGGACGTATCCTCACATAAATGTACCCGCTTCATGTTGACAGTGACATGCCGGAGGTGGACAGTATCGAGCCGCCGTACGACGTCCTCATCGACATCATCAAAGACGTTGGCTTCATTGTCGAGGTGAGAATACGCGCAGCGTCCATTTGACTGCCGACAGGCGTTGAATCCCGGGACCAGAGTAAAGCACCGCGAAGATGACATGTTAGTTTGGTATGCCCATGATGTTCTCTACAGATCCTGCAGTCTGTATTTTTCTCCCAGTGTTGCAAGAGACAACTGCTGATTGAGTGCTCCGTACCTAAGGGAGCGTTCATAAACCACGTGGTGGGTGGGGAGGGGTCTGGATTTCGGTCACGTTTGGTCACGAGGGGGGCGGGGGGTGCTGGCCCGAATCATGTGACGGAATGTACAAAGCCAAGTTGTGCCGTGCCGAGCAGAAGTGCCGAAATAGCAAGCTTTTCGAATAATTGTGTAGAATGTCACGTAACTTGGGAAAGGAGGGGGGGTTAAAAAGTAAAATCGGTCACGTGGTTTACGAACCACGGAGGTCCACCTGGATCGGAGGTCCAAAACGAGGAGCACTGGCAAACAAATTATTCCCATTTTTTTTTTTCATATTTTCCCAGGGTAGTCATAAACCGGCCTACCACCTGGTTCCCGCGTGACGGTACACCCTACCTTTCTGGTTACGGACATATTAGGTTGGGGAAAAAGTTTCTTCGCATTTTTTAAGAAAATTCAAAACATTTTTTAATATGGTTTATTTACATTTAACTAAAGTATGTAGGTACCATTTTGTTCGATAACTTTTTGCCATCTTGTAGGTAGGGACATGATCCCATTGCTATAGAAATATTGGGACTTCTGATCAATATACCGCGACAAGTGGTTTTGGCAGTCCTCTCGTGATGTTAACCTGACACTGCCTAAAGAATTCTGAAGAGACCTAAACAGGTGGAAATCTGAAGGTGCAAGGTCAGGACTATACGGTGGATGCATTAACACCTCCCAGCCAAACTCTCTTAGTTTTTGCTGAGTGGCTAAAGATGTGTGAGGTCTAGCGTTATCATGATGAAAAACCACACCCCTTCTGTTGATTAATTCCGGCCGCTTTCTTTCAACTTCTTGCTTTAATCTCATCAGTTGTTCGCAGTAGAGTTCAGAATCGATGGTCCTGCCTGGTGGTAACAGCTCATAATGAATAATGCCCTTCCAATCCCACCACACACACAGCATCACCTTGTTGCGAGTTAACCCGGGTTTCGCCACAGTCTGTGAAGCTTGACCGGCCTTTGACCACGACCTTTTTCGCACGTTCTTGTCGTACGTGATCCACTTTTCATCACCAGTTATCAGCTTCTTCAAAAATGGTTCGGTTTCATTACGTCGTAGTAAAGAATCACAAATGAGTACACGGTTCATTAGGTTTCTTTCAGTGAGCTCGTGAGGTACCCAAATATCGAGCTTTTTTGTGTACCCAGTTTTTTTCAAATGCGCCAAAACTGTTTTGTGGTCAATTCCTAGTTCTTCAGCTACGTCGTAACTACTGATATGCCGATCTTGCTCCACTTTTTCAAAAATGGCATCCATTTTATCCGTAATAGGGCGACCAGAGCGACGTGCATCTTTGACATCAAAATTTCCGGATTGAAAACGCTTAAACCAAATTTGTGCTACTCTCACAGACACTGCACTAGGTCCATAAACATCGCAAATTTTTTTCGCGGCAAGCGTTTTATTGTTGCATTTTTACCTTGTTTGTAGTAAAATTTTAAAATGTATCGAATTTCTTCATTAGATTCACTCATTTTGACAGTACGAAAAACAAATGAGAATCACACATTTTCCTAATTTGAATTTGGAATTATGTTCTTTAAAATTTAAACTTTCAATGATACCAAAACCAGCCAGATACAAATAGTATAGCCAAAGAGATTTTATTACAAGTTCATACATACTATAATGCGAAAAGACTTTTTCCCCGACCTATTATAAAAAAAAAGGTACTTTTTTCCTCCACTCCAACTAATCACCGTGCACGTCGCTCGCGCAGAAGGAGCAGACGGGCGTGCGCACCGAGTACGCGACCAACGCCAACTCGATGGAGCGCCACAGCTACAGCTCGGTGATGTTCGTGTGCCGCAAGCCGCACGGCGCCGTGACGCGGCCGCCGCCGGACGCCGCGCACGCGCCGTACGTGCTGCGCAATGGGCGCCCGCTCTGAGCTGACCGCCGCCGTAGACCCAGCATAGCACGCTGTGCTTACAAGACGAACAAAGTGCGGGAGTGAGACGTCAACTCAACGTACCACTACCGCGAGTTAGAGAGAGAGAGGGAACATACCCACAGCTGACCACCACCATAACCCTAGCATAGCACGCTGTGCTTACAAGACGAACAGAGTGCGGGAGTGAGACGTCAACTCAACGTACCACTACCGCGAGTTAGAGAGAGAGGGAACATACCCACAGCTGACCGCCACCATAGACCTAGCATAGCACGCTGTGCTTACAAGACAAACAGAGTGCGGGAGTGAGACGTCATCTCAACGTACCACTACCGTGAGTTAGAGATGAAACACACCCACTGCTGACCGCCACCATAGACCTAGCTTAGCGCGCTGTGCTTACAAGACGAACAGAGTGCGGGAGTGAGGCGTCAACTCAAGTACCACTAAGTTAGAGAGAGATGGAACAAACGTACAGCTGAGCCACCATAGACCTAGCTTAGCGCGCTGTGCTTACAAGACGAACAGAGTGCGGGAGTGAGGCGTCAACTCAAGTACCACTAAGTTAGAGAGAGATGGAACAAACGTACAGCTGAGCCACCATAGACCTAGCTTAGCGCGCTGTGCTTACAAGACGAACAGAGTGCGGGAGTGAGGCGTCAACTCAAGTACCACTAAGTTAGAGAGAGATGGAACAAACGTACAGCTGAGCCACCATAGACCTAGCTTAGCGCGCTGTGCTTACAAGACGAACAGAGTGCGGGAGTGAGGCATCAACTCAAGTACCACTAAGTTAGAGAGAGATGGAACAAACTTACAGCTGAGCCACCATAGACCTAGGTATAGCGCACAGTGATATTAAAAAAAAAAAAATCACAGCGTTCCAATCAAATGCCCGTGAATGTATCTGACCTGGCTTAGTCCTGGTGAATGTCCAAACCTAAATTGGTCCCACCGCAGCACCACGGAGTCACTTAACACCTAGGGCTAGGTAAACAAACATCGCTGCGATGCACAAAGTTTTGTTTTGTAAATGTTCCCAAACTGTTTTTTTTTTATTTTTAGATATTAAAAAAAAGTTTATTTATTTTCGAGACAGATACCTAAAGAGGTGCATTTTTTAAAATAATAGACAATTCAACAGATATATCTTTACATGACATTATCTTTAATATTTGCATGTTAGGTAGTATTTTCAATCTGGTTCATGGACGATGGTTTACCGCCCGAAAATATTCTGTGATTCTAGAAATCTATGAAACATTTTGCAAGTGACAGTTATATTATCATATAACTTAGTATAATTTTCTTTTCATAGGTCACTGAAATAAAACTTAGCAGAGGTAAAAATACCCAATCAAGTTATGGCATCGTCGTCAAAGCAAATACTCATGTCTATACAGACTACACTTTGACTGCAATATTATAACGGTTTTGGGCAAAGACTGATATATCAAAATCCTAAAATTTTAAGTACTCATATAATGTAACTGTTTTTGTATGTTTAAAGTTTATAGTTAACGATACTGTGATTCTATAATCTATGAGTGATGCAAACAAGTATGATTAATAAAATGAGAATATAAAATATGTAGTCATTAAACACTTTGTTTTATTTTTAGGGTTGCCATACCTGGACGTGCTTTTTGTCTAAATTTTCGAACTAAAGGATGAAGTAGTATGATATATTTTCAAATTATAGTCAAATTTAAGAAATTTCTGATAATATTTTTTTGGAACCGGACCTGGATTCCTACTACAAACCCTATCGAGAGTTCCAAAGTAATCTCAAAGTGAATTCCTCGCCTGAGTACACCCCTGATTGAACTGAACTGGGAAATCCCAGAATTGGCCTCCAATCGGGTCCTTCAGATAGCGAATCATCCATATTTTAAGGGGATTATTTTAGGCTTTGAATGAAATACAGATTTATTATCACTGATGTATAATAGTGCTGAGGTAGCTGACATAATATCTGGGTGTCACGACCGCCGGATCCTTCGCTTGGTGGCGAGCGAACGAGAGGAACTGCCTCCGGAATGCGAGCAGCTTGGGCGGCGTTGCGCACTCCAGCAGCGCCGGCTCGAGCGCGCACTCGGGGTAGCCGGCGAGCCGCGCGGAGCCCATCCGCTTGGCATCCAGCAGTTGGGCGTTCACCGCCTGCGTCATCCGGTCCAGGTCGTACAGGAAGTTGGTCGCGCTTAACGGCGGCTGCGGGGAGAATGTCACATTACGCTTGGGTGTGCCTCAATAGCCCAATGGCGCGACACTTCGGCGATCGCTCTCCGAAGTAAAGCAACACTGGGTCTGGTCTGGTCTTGGATGGGTGACCATTCGACCGTTGAGAGGCTGGCCGTGGTTCGGATTCCACGTGAAACTGTAGGTCCCCTTCCTTACTAGGTGGTAGGGTTTAATCCCGCCCGGGTTGGTACCGTCGCACTGAATGAACGATGGTCGAAGCGGCAATGAAAATTGTCCGTGTTTTCCATCCAGTTCAATGTAGCCGTGCAATATAAGGAAGGTCCTGGCATGGCACCTAGTTCCCATGTGGTGTGTTAGGCTAATACCATGACAGATGGTGTGGTATTAGCCATCCATGTCCAGTCACATAAAAAAAAAAATGCTAGTGTGATATAAGCCATCCATGTCCAGTTATAAAAAATGGAATTCTTCAATATGTAGTGCAAGATGTACATACATTCTGCGTGCTCATGTTAGGCGGAGGCGGTTTCTTGAGGTACAGGGCCTTGTATAGAGCATCAGTATCAAGGGGGTCGTCGGGCTGCACGGTGAACAGGGGACTGTCCCATCGGTGCTGCGAGTTGGGCTCCTCGAACCTGTCCACGGACATGCTGAGATTCAATAACAGATCTTGTGCATTACTCAGTCTTCTGACAAGTCTCAAGCACTCTTTAAAATATTCTTAACATATCTTGAGGAGTTCCTGATCCTTAGATTAAGACAGTTCTTGTATTTATTTCAGTCTCGAGACTTTATCAAGCACTCTTTGACACTACCTTAAACTTATCTAGAGAAATTCCTGATTCTAAGATTCAGACAGTTTTTGTACTTTATTCAGTCTCCAGACTTTTTCAAGCACTCTTGACACTATCTTTATGTAGAGAAATTCCTGATTCTAAGATTCAGACGGTTCTTGTACTTTATTCAGTCTTGATATGTTTCTCAAACACTCTTGACACAATCTTAAACTAATCTAAAGAATTTACTGATTCTAGGATTCAGGCAGTTCTTGTAATTTATTCAGTCTTGAAAAGTTTTCCAGGCACTCTTGACACTATCATAAACATATCTTGAGGAGTTCCTGATCCTTAGATTCAGACAGTTCTTGTACTTTATTCAGTCTTGAGACGTTTATCAAGCACTTTTAGCACAATCGTAAACATATCTTGAGAAATTCCAAAAGATTCAAAACTGAAATCAAAATTATTTCAAGCAAATGTAGGGTTATTTACCTGAACTTAGTCAGTGCTTCGAATACTTCATCCGTGTACGGGGTCCCTTCTGCTACAGATACTTCCTGTTCGTCAACATTGCTATTTTCTTTATGTTCACTAGTGCTGTCTTGGTCCGGTAATGTTTCACCAGGTTTTTCACGTGTCCTATTTTCTTCAGAATCTCTTTGCCTTTTCTTGTTTTCCTGTTCCGCTTCATCGTGGTTTATGATTGTGTAGATTGTGCATTGCGTTGATTTCGAAGCTTTTGACGCGCAGTACAATTCATATCGGAATCCTGGAGATTAAATCATTAATAGGTTCAAGAATAATAATAATTTCTTTATTTAGGTACAAACGGCATCACCCTAACTGCTGCATATTGGACTATAACCCACTTATATATATTTTTTAATATTTTTATGCCTACTGTGTTAAATGTTAAAAAACACAAACATGCAACATTTAAAAATACAACTACATAAAATCCATAAATACTTGATATCGGTTTAAGTTTACAGTTGTCTGATGGAGTTCTTTTCTTTTTTTTGCATTGCAAAGTTGTCTAGAGTGCCTCCGTACCAAGATGATTACGCATTGCGTCTACCCCTTGGTCTGAATTGGGTGCTCACAAAAATATTCGTGCAAACACCTGGTCCGAATCAGTATTCACGAATACTACAATATTTGCGATATCAAATCGGACCGATTGTGAGCGTGCTAACGGTGCTCACAAAATAACCCCCAACTATTATTTGAAGTTGCTTCAACAAAAAAGAGTATTTAATGTTCAACAATGAACAATTTGCAAGCGGATAACTATATTATACAATATAATAATATAATAATATAATTATGTGGCAATTAGAATTATGATGAAGGTGATTTTGAAATGTTGATAGAAATAGAATTTGGCAAACAGGAGAAATAGTAGTAGAACGACAATGGAGAGAGCGCGCATATGTTACGTAGTTACAGCAGCTAAAGGGCGAGCGAAAGCGGTGACGCGTTTTATTTTATATTCTTGCAGTATCAAAATCAAATTTGCCGCGCGATCTATGGCTACCGCTGACAGCGCTCACGGTTTTGCCCTGAGCACCGTAAGCACTTGAACGATGACGTCATCGTGACGTCATACCTCACAATCTCGCATTTGTGAGCACTGTAAGCGCGTCTCGGACCAGCTGTATTCACGCTGTCAGCGTTTAAGAACGGCCCGTAAGCTATGCTCCCCATACAAACGTAGTTTACTTATCATTTAAAAACCGCTGTTCCAATTAAATTGATATTTAATATCTAAAATCAGGGAACCAATATCTGTGTCTGCATGCTTTTGTTTTTTTGAAAAATCCAAACCGAATCAGATGAAAGCAAAAACAAAATCTTCATACTAATTTTGTTTTCTCTGTGGTTTGACTCAGTACATATTTATGGAAAAAACAATGGCATGCAGACACAGATATTTGTTGCCAGATATGTGATACCAAATATCAAGTAAATTGCTACAGTGGTTTTCAAATGATATTAGTAAACTACGTTTGTATGGGGGGCGAAATTTTCTGATGCTTACGGGGGCACCTTAAGCGCAATTCGGACCATAGCCCTAGTTTGCCCACACCTGTGCGGTATAGAACGCCTGGCAGTAAGTGCTGAACAGACTCTGCTTTATCTGCCTGAAGCACTGCGCAGCTCGTGGTTTGGGGGCTAGAGGACTTGCCTTTTACGCGAGAGTACAAATCCTCACCCACCTCGTGCACCGCTTTCTTTCTCTTTCCGAGTTGGATAAGTGCATTTCGCTACGAATGCGAGCCGTACAATGGTTTGGAACCCACGTTAAACTGTAGGTCCCCTTCCCCTACTCAGTGGTAGGACTAAGCCCGCCCGGGTGGACATTGGATGAAACTATTGTTGAAACGGCGGTTTTTTCCATTCAGGTTTTTTTTTTTATGTGACTGGACATGGATGGCTAATACCACACCTTCTGTCATGGTATCAGCCCAACACACCACATGGGAACTAGGTGCCATGCCAGGACCTTCCTTATATTGCACGGCTACATTGAACTGGATGGAAAACACGGACAATTTTCATTGCCGCTTCGACCATCGTTCATCCAATGCGATGGTACCAACCCGGGCGGGATGAACCCTCCCACCTAGTAAGTAAGGAAGGGGACCTACAGTTTAACGTGGAATCCGAACCACGGCCAGCCTCTCTTAACGGTCGAATGGTCACCCATCCAAGACCAGACCGGACCCAGCGTTGCTTAACTTCGGAGAGCGATCGCCGAAGTGTCGCGCCACTGGGCCACTGAGGCTGACAAGGTTCAGTGTAACTGTGCTCATTTAGGAAGGTCCTGGCATGGCACCTAATTCCTTTGGGAGTATGGTGCATTGAGCTAATATCATAACGGTAGTTGTGTGGTGTTAGCCATGCATGCCAGGTTTCATAAAAAAATGTTGTTTAAAATTTACCTTTGATATAGTTGCTCCCGTCCAATATGACCACATTGTCTTTCCCTATAAGTTTGATGACTTCAGACTTGAGCACCCCTCTCACTCTCTTCTCCTTCTGTGAGTCGAGGTATGTCGCATTCTTCTCATAGCCTGTATGAAAAACATTTTCATTTAGCGTCAAAGTAGATGGCGCCACAGTGTGTGTAGTTATTTATGTTATAACACCTCAAGCAAAGGAATTATGTATTTAATCTCATAAAACATTATTACAAAAGTAAGCTGGAATTGCTTAGTTAGTTAGTTAGTTGGGCGGTTGTTGTCCGCACTCAACTTACTGCCACAGAGAGGTCATTGTGCGTATGAAATTGCTTAGATAATTAAATTAGTCTCATCAAGTTAGTAACGGACAACAGATTTCTTATTAAAGGGTTGCGTGCGTCCATGTACCTAGATGGCGCCACAGTTGTTCGTTGCTATTTCTGCTATAAAACTCTTAACAAATAGGAAGTAACAACCTATAACTAAATTGTCAAGCACACTACGCCCTTATGTATTTTATATTTATATATATTTAATCACACATCATTTGTGAGATGATTATGAGGCATAGTGCAAGAAGTTGCAAATTGTTAATGAGAACTTTTTGCACACATCCTCAGAATTGTCTATGTGACTCCAGCTTATTTTTGGGTTCCGTACCCAAAGAGGGAAAACGGAACCCTATTACTATGCCTCCGCTGTCCGTCGGTCCGTCTGTCACAGGGCTACATCTTATGAACCGTAATAGGTAGGCAGCTGAAATTTTCACAGAGTGTGTATTTATTTTGCCGCTATAACAACAAATAGGTAAAAACAAAAAAAAATAAAGGGGGGTCCCATACAAAAAACTTGATTTTTGTGTGTTTTGTATGATGGTACGAAACCCTTCGTGTGCGAGTCCGACTCGCACTTGGCCAGTTTTTAATGTAATTGTTTAATGAGACAAAATACATATTAGGTTGGGGAAAAAGTTTCTTCGCATTTTTTAAGAAAATTCAAAACATTTTTTAATATGGTTTATTTACATTTAACTAAAGTATGTAGGTACCATTTTGTTCGATAACTTTTTGCCATCTTGTAAGTAGGGACATGATCCCATTGCTATAGAAATATTGGGACTTCTGATCAATATTCCGCGACAAGTGGTTTTGGCAGTCCTCTCGTGATGTTAACCTGACACTGCCTAAAGAATTCTGAAGAGACCTAAGCAGGTGGAAATCTGAAGGTGCAAGGTCAGGACTATACGGCGGATGCATTAACACCTCCCAGCCAAACTCTCTTAGTTTTTGCTGAGTGGCTAAAGATGTGTGAGGTCTAGCGTTATCATGATGAAAAACCACACCCCTTCTGTTGATTAATTCCGGCCGCTTTCTCTCAACTTCTTGCTTTAATCTCATCAGTTGTTCGCAGTAGAGTTCAGAATCGATGGTCCTGCCTGGTGGTAACAGCTCATAATGAATAATGCCCTTCCAATCCCACCACACACACAGCATCACCTTGTTGCGAGTTAACCCGGGTTTCGCCACAGTCTGTGAAGCTTGACCGGCCTTTGACCACGACCTTTTTCGCACGTTCTTGTCGTACGTGATCCACTTTTCATCACCAGTTATCAGCTTCTTCAAAAATGGTTCGGTTTCATTACGTCGTAATAAAGAATCACAAATGAGTACACGGTTCATTAGGTTTCTTTCAGTGAGCTCGTGAGGTACCCAAATATCGAGCTTTTTTGTGTACCCAGTTTTTTTCAAATGCGCCAAAACTGTTTTGTGGTCAATTCCTAGTTCTTCAGCTACGTCGTAACTACTGATATGCCGATCTTGCTCCACTTTTTCAAAAATGGCATCCATTTTATCCGTAATAGGGCGACCAGAGCGACGTGCATCTTTGACATCAAAATTTCCGGATTGAAAACGCTTAAACCAAATTTGTGCTACTCTCACAGACACTGCACTAGGTCCATAAACATCGCAAATTTTTTTCGCGGCTTGCGTTGCATTTTTACCTTTTTTGTAGTAAAATTTTAAAATGTATCGAATTTCTTCATTAGATTCACTCATTTTGACAGTACGAAAAACCAATGAGAATCACACATTTTCCTAATTTGAATTTGGAATTATGTTCTTTAAAATTTAAACTTTCAATGATACCAAAACCAGCCAGATACAAATAGTATAGCCAAAGAGATTTTATTACAAGTTCATACATACTATAATGCGAAAAGACTTTTTCCCCGACCTATTAAACGAATAATGTGCTCGCCACTAAAGTTATATTTTGTAATTTTCTATGTTCGAGGACTTATAGCAGACATAACTACAAACGACTTTGGCGCCATAATTTTGTCATCATTCGAGAGCGAATAGTACTAATGGTTGAATCGTAAACGTTTTTAGTCGTAGCTATGGAGCATGGACACAATGTGGTAACTTTCAGAAATCATGTTTTAATCTCAATAAACACATTTTATTGTTATAAACACAGAACACATGCAAATACACAACAAAAAACAGATACATATAAAAAAAACATGACAATTCTACTTAAGGTGGCCCAACCCGGCGGGCCTAACTCATTCGCGGGCACGGTACAAAACCGTGCTGTTGCGCTCTGGGACCTTCTCTGTTTCAAAGAATAAGACAGGCTCCGTGATGATGAAGATGCAACATATCTACAAAAAAGACAATGTGCATAGTGTATGATTTGGTAAAATTTACAAAAAATTTAATTTCAAAACGACTTATAGCTAAAAGTAAACCACGACCGCTGTAGTAAAAAATCTAACAAAAACCAAATAGATTATAAATCTTGATTAAATAAGCTATGTCTGATGACTAATCTTTTTACGATGTTCTTACTTTATCATTGCGTAATCCACCTCCAAAGTTATTGTATAAAACGCGCGAAAAATTCGAACTTTCGGACCTTATAACTTAGAAACCAAACACAATTTTACAATGCCAATGGTCATCAGACATCTAGTTCGATGAAATAAAGCTATTTTGAGCAAAATTTTGGATCTCTGACAAGAAATATGGGCGTGATTTTCTTTCCCCTTTTGTATGGGGAGATGAGCGGGTTGGGCCACCTTAACCCTTACCAACAGTAATCATAAATAAAAAAGTTCTTCAAAGTCAGCTGAAGCTGCTATGGTCCCTAAGACACTTTTTCTAATACTATTTGGAAAGGGATTCCAAGACACGCGCGAAAATAAATTTTAACAGCCGTATTCAGAGTGGGGGACTTACTTTCATACGCCGGACTAAACCGGTTTTTGTATGGTTAGTCAGGTGATAATCTTATACTAAGTTTTGACAGGTTCCCTCTGAATACCACTGAAAAACATTAAATGCCTGCTAAACACGATAAAAACACGCATTTCTTTCGTGTTGCACAGTTTAAAAAAACATATTTTTGAGTCGTCCAAAAAAACAACCAAAGGTTAATTTGTAGAAGATTGATTAAGCTTAATGGGCCGGCCCGTCCCATTCTTAAGCAGCCAAGAGTCCGGAGAACCTGCGTTTTCATTCCGATGAGTACACAAACTAACCTAACTTTCGTATGACTTCTTCTTCCGAAACGACGTGAACTTCTTTCTCGCGCTGCTCGAAGTACGTCTTCAATTCGCGAGCACGGCGCGTTTTGCCGCTGCACGGTGTTCCAACGAGCACTACCAGGGGCATTTTCTTTTATTTTCCCAATTTCGTTCGATCGACTTATCGACAGAATACAAAAAATAGTACAATGACACATGACAACTGACTAATATCACAGCTCTTATCCGCCAGGCGGGTCGGACGCCAAGCGACTCTATCACTACGCGACTCGGCTCGGTGGCCACTTATTCCACATCGGGCGGCACGTTTTGCCGCATTCGGCTCTGGGGAAATAAATGACTTAGGACCTTTTTTAAACTTTCTGAAATCGGTGTGCTCTCGTAGCTTATGAGAGGTATGGGTGTATGGGCAGGTAGATCTTTAAGGTGGCCCAACCCGGCGGGACTAACTCATTCGCGGGCACGGTACAAAACCGTGCTGTCGCGCTCTGGGACCTTCACTGTTTCAAAGAAAAAGACAGGCTCCGTAATGAGGAAGATGCTAAATGTCCACAAAAAAGACAACGTGCATAGTGTATTTGGTAAGATTTACGAAAATTTTAATTACAAAACAACTTATAGCTAAAAGTAAACCACGACCGTTGTAGTCCAAAATCTAACAAAAACCAAATAGATTTTAAATCTTGATTAAATAAGCTATGTCTGATGACTAATCTTTTTAAGATGTTCTTACTTTATCATTGCGTAATCCACCTCCAAAGTTACTGTATAAAACGCGCGAAAAATTCGAACTTTCGGACCTTATAACTTAGAAACCAAAAACAAATTTAAAATGCCAATGGTCATCAGACATCTAGTTTGATCAAGTAAAGCTATTTTGAGCAAAATGTTTGATCTCTGGCAAGAAATATGGGCGTGATCTTCTTTCCCCTTTTGTATGGGGAGATGAGCGGGATGGGCCACCTTAAATCGTTAAAAAAGCTTTATACACAGTTTGTAGCGTTCAGTAGACATACCACTATAGGAGATTTATATGTATTTGTAAGATTATAATCAAATTCAAATTCAAAATCTGTTCATTACGTTTCACAAAAATAAAAAAGGGATGTGGTTAGAAGTCGAGCTTCTATCGCGTGAATTCGATGACGAAAATAAACTTCAACATAAATCTCTGAGGATCGATTCAGTTAAATTTCCTCTTGCCAGGGCGGAACTTTTGTGATCATAGTGTACCATTATAACAAGTCACAGCAGACGCAGAAACTGTATTGGCGTTTTTAGGCAACTGTACATGGATGGCTCATACCACACTGATGCACTCCGTTCGTATTTGTATACATTTTGAGGTAGGTTCCAACCTAACCTAACCATACAAAAACCGGCTTAGTCCGGCGGGTTAAAGTTAGTCCACCCTCTCTGAATAAAGCTGAATGAGATTAACCAAATATAATACGAACTTATATTTTTGTAAAAAACTGGCACAGCTCCCGTGCTGAGAGACCAAAGGTAGTCAGAAAAGCCAAATACCCTCGCAAATACCTCGCCTCGCGAAGACACGCTCAGCGAGGAAACCATACCTGTGACCACAGAAATCTGAATTAGTATATTCCGATTTCTGTACCTGTGACCATACACAATCGGATTGCGGATTGCGGAACGAACTTGTTCAAATTATTACGCTTGAAGGTTCCCAGGTTATAGGTACGAGGGAAGACACCTAAATATGTAATTTAAACTTAAAGGTAAAAAACGTTTTCTAAAACAGCCGAAATTTCAGCTGTAATTAAAATACCGTGTTACCTTTTTAAATTTCGAGGCTCATTCGCCGGACAAAATGTGCGCCGGACCTGGGATCACCAGAGCTTTCACTTCAAATTGCCTGCTCACTTTATTTTCTTTAGTTTTATTTTCATTATATTCTTATCTCCAGTTTCAATAAATATAATACCTACTACTTAGACTACATTTTAAGACCTGTTACGTATTTTTAAACACATTTTATTTGAAATAGAGACAAATTCAATATATCTGCTTGTTCAAAAAGAACTTGAGAATTATATTTCTTTTCAACGAAATGTCAAGAAAATGCATGATTTACGTATTGTGTTATTATCGTCAAAGAATTAAAGTAGATTACACACTTAATAGTTCCTCAAGTGTATAAAACTACACACATAAGCCTAAGATAACTCCACTTTCGAGCGTTAGCTTTATGAAAGCGTGACGCAGTTTTACGTGACGTTACAATTTTATGTGATTCCGGGGTTATCTCGTAACGCTAACGCTCGAAAGTGGAGTTATTTATTAGCGGAATCAGGCTACAGATGGTTTTATCCACTAATAGATAACTCCACTTTCGAGCGTTAACGTTATGAGATAACATAACATTTGATACAATTTTGCGTGATTCCGGGGTTATCTCGTAACGCTAACGCTCGAAAGTGCAGTTATTTATTAGCGGAATCAGGCTACAGACGGCTTTATCCACTAATAGATAACTCTACTTTCGAGCGTTAGCGTTATGAGATAACACACAATTTATACTGTTATGATACAATTGATAACTGGAGTTATCTATTAACGGACTTACGCTACAGGTCGCAGACTGTTCGAAATATCGTTAATTTTAACAAAAAGGCGCGCCCACGCCGAAATCAATCATTCAGTATCGACTGACAGCATTCTTGGTGCGCGTTCGAACAACTGGGTGACCTACCCTCCTACTGGCGCACGCGCGTGCTGTACGAGCGCACTCGCTCGTAGTGACATTGAAGTGTCAGCGAGAGGTCAGCCGCGAATGCAGGCGCCAGTACAAAATGGGCTACTTGTTTGAGAAGGGCAAGGCTGTAGCGAGCTATTTTGCGTACGATCACCCCACTACATTTTACTGCACTCGGCTCATAAGGGCTGTAGCGTGATGTTAAATAACTTAAACACATTCCCCAAGAACTGGGCTATCCGATGCAAACACCTACCGTTAGTTTCAGAATGTAGCTCGTTCAAATAAACAAACTGAAACCAATCAAACTCTTTAACTTTATTATGTTAGTATAGATAGGTAGAAATAGATGTATTGATTATGCAGCTCGTCGTCTAGGGCAGCGGTGCCCAACTCATATTGATCAAGGGCTTTTTTGAAAATCCCGATACGCCACTCTGGCACCGTACGCCGTACGCCGGACTAAATCGGTTTTTGTATGGCTAGTATCGTACTAAGTTTTGACCGGTTCTCTCCGAATACGACTGCAAGATATTAATGCCACCGAATTATAGCTTTAACACCTGCTCAATTCCAATTAAGTACTTAGCAAATTAATGACAATCTTCAATGCCGCATCCGGTCCATCAAACGAGAACTATATCCATCGAAACCAGTTTGCACTGAAACTAGCGCTTATGCACTAATCCTTATTACGGCCTGTCCACGCCTTCTTGTCCGACGGCGCAGCGTTCGATGCACACGATGCACTCGTAACTTCCAGCTTTTATCTAGACAGAGTGTTTTTTTTTTAATAAAAACATTTCGGATTCTTCAAAAGAGTGATTTTCTGTGGTTTACGCATCCAGAAAAATAGGCGCCACAGTCATCGCAATTTCTGCTATAACTCCGCAAAATAGGAAGTTACCAAATATAGCTATTAGCTAAATATAGTATTGAATGTCATACAACCTTTTTAGGGTTCCGTACCCAAAGGGTGAAAACGGAACCCTATTACTAAGCCTCCGCTGTCCGCCCGTCCGTCCGTCCGTCCGTCCGTCCGTCCGTCCGTCCGTCCGTCCGTCTGTCCGCCTGTCACAGGGCTGTATCTCAGTAACCGTAACAGGTAGACAGCTGAAATTTTCACAGAGTGTGTATTTATTTTGCCGCTATAACAACAAATAGGTAAGATAAAAAAATAATTAAAATTAAAGGGGGCTCCCATACAAAAAACGTGATTTTTTTGTTTTTTTTTCTACGATGGTACGGAACCCTTCGTGTGCGAGTCCGACTCGCACTTGGCCGGTTTTTTTAATAGGCAATAATATATCAGATCATTATATTTCATTACGCAAAATGTTGCTTATATAAATATACTCGTATAACATGAGTTTTGGCTCAAAATCGGAGCTTTGGAGGAATTTTGTTGGCAGTAGCTTTAGACAACTCCGAAGCCTTTGACCGTGGTTGGCAACGAGGAGTACTCGGCAATCTCCTGTCCTTCGGCTTTCCACCCAAGCTTTGTTAATGGATCACCAGCTTCCTGTTGGTCCGATTCGGGCGACTTCCCGATTAGGGCTGGTGTCCCGCAGGGCTCTGTTCTGTCACCAACGCTATTTTTAATTTCCATCAACGATTTACTGACCGTAGACATGATTCACAATAACGCTGATGACAGCACGGACCATTTTTTTATGTAACTGGACATGGATGGCTAATACCAAACTGAACATCAAATATTAGCCTGACACACCACATGGTAACTAGAGGCAATGCCAGGACCTTCCTTATTTTGCTCGGCTACATTGAACTGGATGTAAATCACGGACAATTTTTCATTGCCGCTTTTGCCATCGTTCGTTCAATTCGATGGTGCCAACCCGGGCGTAATGAACCCTACCTCCTAGTAAGTAAGGAAGGGGACCTACAGTTTTACGTGGAATCCGAACCACGGCCAGCCTCAACGGTTAAAAATGGTCACCCTTCCAGGACCCAACCGCTCACAGAGGGGCTTTAAAAAGCGTATCTAATCGCAAGGCGTCGCACCACTAGGCTATCGAGGCAGATGAAAGTGACGAGCATGAGAGATATGTCAGGTATAGTCCGCAAATCCGCTGGTATGGTGCCTCGCTGAGCGTGGTTTCGCGAGGCGAGGTGTATTTGGTCCTCAGCACAGCCACCAATACCGGTTTTTTAATAAAACATAATAATAAAATAACCGATAAAAATCCATCGTTTCTACATCAGAGAATTTTACAAACTAGAATAGGTTTTTTTACGTAATAATTACGTAATCTTGAGTTATATCTCTGGATCAATATTGCATTGTTGAATGACCAGCAGAGCAATGTCGTCTGGCGCTCTGCAGCCAAGGTCCTAAATACCTCGATCTGACCTTCCATCCATATGTGCAGAGAAAAAATGCTCGATAGATCATTTGGAAGACATTATTCAGGAGCGAGCCATTAAGAATATCAATCTGAAGAAATTCAAATGGAAACAATTGAACATAACATACCATAAATAAAAATAATGATATGACATTATTCAGGTATGTAGTCCCATGGGTACAGTACAGTAATTACAGATCCACATATTTAACATTCAAATATAATTTACAATTTCATAAAATCCGAAACAAAAATGTAATTTGAAATAAGTTTAATCATTATTTATAAATACATCACACATACGATTGATCAATTTGACAATTTGAAATGATATTGTAGGAATATCAATCACACATAATGATATAAAGTTGGTAACAGCATCGGAAAAGTATGCGCTCCATAGAAACGTAGTTTACTTACTCATAATTAGCAAACCAGTGGTTCCAAAATACTTCATATTTGACATTTTTTAAAATCAAAACCGAGGCAAATCTTCACACATTTTCAAGGATGCATTTTTCAAAGATATTCGTGATTTGATAATAGATACCAATCTTGTAGTAAATTGGAATAGTGATTTTCAAATGATATATTCATACATACGTTTGGTATGTGTAGCGTAATCTTTTGACTGAATTCACGTAAAAACAGGCTGGACATGGATTGATAAGATTATTCATAAGCAAATAAACACGATGAGGTGTCGAATCGGTGTCGGTGATGAGGTTTCGCGGTGTCCGAAAATATGCGAACACCAATCAGAAAATTGACAGGAAATGTTCCATAGTTTAGGGGAATTACATTCAAATCAGTTTGGTCAAATGTGTTATTTTTCTCATTTACCTATACCCGAAACTAGTATGCCCTTCAAAATATTTGTTGCTCTTTAAATGATGATCTTGGTCTATTACTGCACAACCTTGGCCTGAGATCAATACACGTTCTAAATTCAAATTCAATAGCAGTATAATTGATTTAGTAATCCGATAGGCAGCTCAGTCCTGGCCGGGCAGTGACCCGATATACTATTTTACTTCAATTATTAGGTTAATGTAATTTATTAAGCAAAAAAAGTGATAAATAGGAAAATATTAATTTAAAATGAAGTGTGTTTTTGTGATTGTGGCAGGTTTGTGCATTGTGTATTCTTAATTTCTGTTGGGGTTTCTACCACAGAAACCTGTAAGGTCGGAAAAACGTGTCATAAAGTGTTTAAAATATATGCAATATTTGATACGGGGGCCTTTTGCATCCACTTTTGATTAGCTTAATTGCCACATATTAAGGTGGGCCCGTAAGCATCAGAAAATTACTCTCCCTATACAAACGTAGTTTAATAATCATTTGAAAACCACTGTTCCAATTTGCTTGATATTTGGGACTTAATATCAGGCAACAAATATATATGTCTGTACGTGTTGGTTTTTTCAAAAAATGGATCACACAACAGAGAAAAGAAAAATTGTATGAAGATTTTATTTTGCTTGTTATTTGACTTGCTTTAGATATTTCAGCAAAACAAAAACGTGCAGACACAGATATTTATTGTAGGATATTAGATACTAAATATCAAGCAAATCGGAACAGTGTTTTTGAAATGATTAGTAAACTACGTTTGTATGGGGAACATAGCTTACGGGCCGTTCTTAAGGTGGCCCATCCCGCTCATCTGCCCATACAAAAGGGGAAAGAAGACCACGCCCATATTTCTTGTCAGAGATCCAAAATTTTGCTCAAAATAGCTTTATTTGATCGAACTAGATGTCTGATGACCGTTGGCATTGTAAAATTGTGGTTGGTTTCTAAGTTATAAGGTCCGAAAGTTCGAATTTTTCGCGCGTTTTATACAATAACTTTGGAGGTGGATTACGCAATGATAAAGTAAGAACATTTTAAAAAGATTGGTCATCAGACATAACTTATTTAATCAAGATTTATGATCTAGTTGGTTTTTGTTAGATTTTTGACTACAGCGGTCGTGGTTTACTTTTAGCTATAAGACGTTTTGAAATTAAAATTTTCGTAAATCTTACCAAATCATACACTATGCACATTGTCTTTTTTGTGGACATGTTGCATCTTCCTCATCAGGGAGCCTGTCTTATTCTTTGAAACAGAGAAGGTCCCAGAGCGCAACAGCACGGTTTTGTACCGTGCCCGCGAATGAGTTGGGCCCGCCGGGTTGGGCCACCTTAAGATGGTTATACAAGCCAATGCGAATGGTTTGATTGCGTTAAGTTCCTGATGGAATGAGAAAATTAAAAAAAAAACATGTATAATTCCAGCTAACGTACTATCAAAACAGAAAGAAAAATGTTACAGAAATTGATATTTTATGCATGGAATTTTTTTTTAATTCAGGTCTCAAATATATTATTTTTCAAGTTTGCGGCTTATGTTGATAATAACTAATATTTATTTTAATAACATTTCAAAGATCTTAACATTATCTATCCATTCAGCGAAGAATATGTTAAACTTTTCCAAATTTCTTTAGCGAAACAATGAAAAAAACCGGTTTCACGCGTTATGCGGGTTGGTCACATTTAGAAATAATGATTTCGAGCTGCTCTAACTAAGCGACGTCGGGCTCTGGCTATCTCGTTTTAATCGCAACAATTGGTCCAAAATGTATAGGTATGAGGATGCTCTTAAGGTCGGCCCGTAAGCACCTGAAAATTTCGCCTCCTATACAAACGTAGTTTACTAATCATTTGAAAACCAATGTTCCAACTTACTTGATATTTGGTATCTAATATTAGGCTACAAATATCTGTGTCTGCATGCCTTTGTTTTTTCGGTAAATGTATTCTGGGTCAAACCATAGAGAAAACAAAATTCGTATGAAGATTTTCTTTTTGCTTTCATTTCATTCGGTTTGGATTTTTCAAAAAAACAAAAGCATGCAGACACAGATATTTGTTACCTGATATTAGATATTAAATATCAATTTAATTGGAATAGCGGTTTCCAAATTATTAGTAAACTACGTTTGTATGGGGAGCATAGCTTTCGGGCCGTTCTTAAGGGCCTTTCTTAGTAGCTTGCAATCAATAACAATACAAGATAATCAGCGCTTTAGTAATCACCCTTCCCGGCGGGCCTAACTCATTCGCGTAACGTCATGCTATTAGCCCACCATTGTCTACGCCTTCCCTATGGTTGAGTGGTGAGGAATAAGAATGCATAAGGAATATGGCGCAAAGCCTTCGCATCACGCAGCCATCTTGTGTACCCCAGCGCTGTCGGTCGCTTGCGGCCAGCTGCCGCGCGACCCGTACCACTCGCTGCACCTGCCCGGCGCGTACCGTCACTACAAGGCACTCGGGCAGTACCAGTATCGCGCCGCCGCCGCCAGCTGCGTGGGCACCCAGCGCGGGTACCGCGCCGACGTGGCCAGCGGCTGTGAGGTGCGCGCAGAGATTATGTCATGTGTGCCGATCCCGTAGTCCCAGCTGTCACCTAAATTGGCGTTCACGCCAAACCGATCAACTGGCGTTTTCAAATGTATGGAGAAATTGAAGAGCGCGCGCAGTGGGCGTTAAACGAACTAACATTTGCGAGTCCGAGTTTGATTTGACAGCCTACTCACCGTCGACGGTGCCGTTTACGGCGACTCCGCGTTTTCATGCAAATTGGAAGTCCGAGTTTGACTTTGACAGCTTGAATAAGTAAAACCACAGAATAATTAGTAAACATTTGTATGGGGTTTGACGTTTTTTTACGTAACTTCGAAGTTCCGTACGTAAATGCCAATTTAGGTGGCAACTCCGACTGACCACTCTGGTTTTACGAAGTGTAAACTGGGCATGGATCCGCTCCGCTCCGCTGACCCGTGCGCTTACAGCTCTCAATGATATATCCGACAAAATAGACATCTATGCTTGCACTCAAGCCGAGTTACAGAATGCAGTTACTGTTTACTTTAAAGCTGCATCGTTTTTAAACCCTCCCATCCAGTAAGCAAGGAACCCACCAGTTTTACTTGGAATCCGAAGCACGGCCAGCGTCAACGGTTGAAAATGGTCACCCATCCAGAACATAGCCGCGCTCAGAGGTGCTTCACCCAGCTCATCGAATCGCAAGGCGTCGCACCACTGGGCTACCGAGGCTGACACCTCGGTTGTGATTTTAAACTCCTCGAAACGAAAAAGCCACACTAAAAAGAGACAAACACAAACAGCTTTCGGCTGCGAGGGAATGAGAAAGGATGAATCCTTGAAAATATGTCGACCATTGTCTCGTTACACCGTTGTCAGAAGGTTTCGCTTTTACCCAGAATAAGTAATAGTCTTCTACAGAGCATGAACCACATATATTCTGGATTTGGTTTTGATAATACCACACCCACCGTCATTTAGCCCAATACACCGCATTCCCGAAGGAATTGCGTGACGATTCAGGAGCCCTTCATGAGCCCGGCTACATTGAACTGAATGAAAAACACGGACAAGTTTTTATTGCCGCTACGACCATTATTTCATCCAATGCAGTAGTAGGTACAGGGGAAAGGAGGCTTACAGTTTTGCATGGATTCATAACCATGGAACAGCCCGCATTCGTGACGGATAGCACTTATCCAACTCAGAGATAGTGGTGTATGAACGCGGCGGGGATTTGAAGCTATTACCTCTCACGTGGTGTTATGTGTTCACAGAGATACTACCTGTGCAACAATGAGCAGCTGGTGTCAGCCGACCAGTGCGTAGAGGGAACGCTGTTCAACGAACAGTTTCAGGTAACTAAAAATGAACTAAAACTATTGAAATAAAATTAAACTAAATAAAATATCGCCTCTAACACGTAGGCTGAGATAAATAGTCGTAACAGAAACTAAGTCTAACGAAAAGTAGTACTTTGTCACATTATGTACGGACGAAATCTCAAAGCAATGCAAAGTGACGTCACAAAGTCCTACTTTTCGTTAGTATAAGTTTTTGTTACGACTATTTATCTCAGCCTTAGAGTGTTGCCGAAAACTGCCCAAAACGCTTGCTGCATTGCCCCTCTGAATAATAGTGTTATCCGTTGTCGAAGAAATATTTTTGATTTTTTGTCTCCGGATGATTCAAATAATTTAGAGCCTACAATTTAGTACCAAATTGTGTGCTTCCTTGCTCCAAAAGCCTAGGGTCTCGACAGAGAAAGCATTCAGGTAACTATGCATCTTATTATGGAGTTGTCAAAAAAAAGGTGGGTCGGGACTTGAGACCCACGTGTGCGCAACTGCACTCCTTTAGCACACTTATTTGGGGGTACCATAGTACATATTTGGGGGATTGTACCTATATGTTTTATTTGCTTGTTCGCTTGGATAGTTACTTGGATGGTGAAGCGAATAAACTCCTGGATGAAGCAGTACGGTTTCCGAAAAGCACAGTCAACGGATCTTCTAACGTACGTTATGGACATATGGGCCGAAAGACCGGACAACTTTGGGGAGTCGCTGGCAGTGGCATTGGACATCTACAAAGCCTTTGACCGTGTTTGGCACCGGGGCCTACTAGGCTAGCTCCTGTCATTAGGCATTCCACCCAAGCTTTGCTCATGGATCGCCAGCTTCCTGTCGGGCCGCTCCTTTTTTTTTTTTTATGTGACTGGACATGGATGGCTCATACCACAAGTTCTGTCATGGTATTAGCCCAACACACCACATGGGAACTAGGTGCCATGCCAGGACCTTCCTTATATTGCACGGCTACATTGAACTGGATGGAAAACACGGACAATTTTCATTGCCGCTTCGACCATCGTTCATCCAATGCGATGGTACCTACCCGGGCGGGATAAACCCTACCACCTAGTAAGTAAGGAAGGGGACCTACAGCTTAACGTGGAATCCGAACCACGGCCAGCCTCTCTCAACGGTCGAATGGTCACCCATCCAAGACCAGACCGGACCCAGCGTTGCTTAACTTCGGAAAGCGATCGCCGAAGTGTTGCGCCACTGGGCCACTGAGGCTGACAATATACTGCCTTATACGTTGCCGTTGATGGTGCGAATTCGGACGAATTCCCGATTGGGGCTGGTGTCCAGTGCGGTCAACAACGCTATTTTTAATTTTTATCGAAGATTTACTGTTCCTAGCCATGATTTATAGTAAAGCTGATGACAACACGGAGCATGAGGGGTATGTCAGGGATTGGAGGAGCAGAAATGCACAGCCCAGCGAGGCGCAACGTTTTGTTTTAACGCAGGTTTAGCGTTAAATAAATGTATGTAGGTATAATCTTAAATACGGTGTTAGTAGGAGGCATTGATTACGGCTGATTACGGGAAGAGGGACTGTAGGAGAACTCCAAATTAAGAGTACCTATACAGCAGGTGGCGACATTGGTTAGACGCAATACCCGCGAATTGTATGTTTTGCTGGTTCGGGTCCAGCCTTGCTGTATATTCGTAAAGTAGTTCTTTTTACAGGGATCTTTCTTTAATTAATGTGCCCTTGGTTCACGGTCGATTATACATACATACATGTCACATTCCTTAAATAAGGTTGATACTGTTCTCGAGAAAGTAGCCAACTGGGGTTCGCAAAACCTTGTCGCCTTAACGTTCGCAAGAACCAATGCTGGGATTTCTTTGTCTGCGAAGCCTTTCCACTCCTATCTAGTTTCCAAGTCCCATCGTACCTCTCTCGGAGCACCTGGAACTGCTGGGCTGCAACATCTCCACAGACGTGGGTTTTCGTCGTTTGAAACCCACGTCTGTGGGTTCGTTCGTAATTGAATCAAGGCCAGAAATGCACCGGAGAAACCGGGAGGTCCTGTTCCGTTGCAAAAGGTTATTTTCAACGATACTATACTTGGGAAGGTATATTTAGTACCTGTTAGTGTTGTGTCAGCTATTGTCATAGCAACAGAGGTTGTTAAGTCAGTGAGAAAATGGATGCAATAAAGTACTCGGAGCTAAATACAAATTAGTTGGTTTTACTACATGGTGGCAGCGGTGTGGGTTATCTCACAAGTGAGAAAGATCGCAGAGTGCGGTCCGTAAGTATGGCAGAGCCAAATAAAATCGGCGAACGGCCGGAAACAGCGGCGACGGCAACAGCGGCGGGGGGTGCCAGAATAGATCTCTGGCCTGACAAATTCTCCTTCCAAAATGATCGTTGGCTGCTGTGGAAGAAGCGCTTCAGCAGGTATATGAGCATCACCGGTAACGATAAAAAGAGCGACTGTGAAAAGGTAAACATTCTCGTGTATTGCATGGGAGATAAAGCTGAGGAGCTGTTGACTCAGTTCACGTCTCTAGATAAATACGAAGAAGTATTACAACAGTTTGATAATCTTTTTACACCGAAGAAAAATATTATATTTGAGAGATATAAGTTTAATATTCTTGAACAGAATATTGATGAAGGCGTTGAACAGTTCATAACAAAATTATTTAATTTGGCTGAAAACTGCGAGTACGGTACACTGAAAGAACAATTGATCAGGGATCGAATTGTAGTGGGAATTAAAGATAAGAAAACTAGTGAAAGGTTGCAACTCAAAGAAGATTTGACATTGGAACAAGCAACATTAATTACGAGGCAGGCAGAAATTCAACAAAAAGAAAGTAAATTAATGCAAGCGGGTGACTCGGAGCTCACGGTTATAAATAAAATAAAAGAGAAGAAGAATAATAATTGCTGGTTCTGCGGTAATGCAAGACACTCTAAGGAGAATTGTCCAGCTGTTCAAGTGCGGTGTCACAAGTGCCAGCGAGTAGGGCACTTCGCTAAGATGTGCAGAGCAGGAGCGGGAGGAAAGTTCTGTTTTCAAAAGGATATCAACCGAGCTGAGACCCATAACACAAAAGAATTACAAGAGGGTGATGAGAAGAAAGTGCTGCAGGTGGGGCACGAGTCGTATGAGAGGGTGATGGCTGTGTATACAGGTCAAGATCAATTTATTGATAATATTGTTTTTCTTGTCGACACAGGAGCGGATGTAGTGGCAGTCCCAGACCAAGTTTTAATAAATAGAAAAGAAACTATCGTTCCGTGCAAAGACAAAGTAGTGGGACCGGACGGTAAAGAATTACAAATTGTGGGGGTAGTTACGTTAAAATTGGTATATGAAGAGAATTGTTTCAAAGGTAAAGTATATGTCATAAAAAATTTAAAAACACCAATTTTGGGCAGACCAGCGATACAGGCTTTGAAAATTGTGAAATTAATGTCTATGGCCAATGAACAATCTATGAAATGTGATCAGCTTAAAAGTCAGGTTGATGTAATGAAAGAATTTCCAAAAATTTTTAATGAATTAGGAGTTTTCAAAGACAAGTTCTCTATATGTTTGGTGCCTAATCCACGCTTTTTTGTACAAGCAACTCCAAGAGTTGTGCCTATTCCTTTATTGAGTAAACTGAAGGATGAATTAGCCAGATTAGTACAATTAGGTATTGTGAGTCCAGTCGAAGAACCAACACAGTTTGTATCGCCTATAGTGGTGGTACCAAAAGGAAATAAGATACGGTTGTGTGGTGATTATACGCAGGTTAATAAAAATATATTACGCCCCATTTTTCCGATACCAAAAGTCGAAGTTACTCTTGCTCAGCTAAAGGGATCAAAATATTTCTCAAAAATTGACGCTACGTCAGGATTTCATCAAATCCCTTTAGATGAAAAATCCAAGAAACTAACCACCATTATCACTCCTTTTGGGCGATATATGTATAATCGGCTCCCCTTTGGGTTGAGTTGTGCCCCAGAATATTTCTCAATGAAATTCTCGAGACTGTTCGAAGGATTGGATGGTGTGGTTATACATATGGACGATATTCTCATCTTTGCAGAGTCCATGCAAAGGCATGACTGGATTTTGAGGGAGGTATTGGAGCGATTGCATAAAGAAGGCATAACAATAAATGAAGGAAAATGTGTCTTTGGGGTAGAAGAAGTCAAATATTTGGGTCATATTATAGACAAAAGGGGTATTTCCCTTGATCCCGATCGTGTTAAAGCCATTCAAAGTTTTAAAAGTCCACAAAATAAAAAAGAACTCATGCAATTTCTAGGAATTGTAAATTATGTAGGGAGATTCATAGCTAATAAGTCAGATATTCTTCAACCACTACATGCGCTATTAAAAAATGATTCAATTTTTGTATGGGATAGAATTCAAGAGGAATCTTTTGAAAAATTGAAAAAATCGTTAAAAAATGCCCCTGTGTTAACTCATTTTGATCCATCAAAGAAAATAATTATCACAGCAGATAGTAGCTCATATGGACTTGGAGCTGCTTTGCTCTTGGAAGACAGTGAAGGTCACAAAAAGGTTGTAGCATACGCAAGTCGTAGTCTTAGCAACGCCGAGAAACAATATGCACAAATTGAAAAAGAATGTCTAGCACTTGCTTGGAGCGTTGATAAGTTTAAAGACTTTGTTATTGGAGTGAGAGTTCACCTGGAAACGGATCATAAACCACTTTTGCAAATATTAAAAAGTAAACCACTCGACGACCTTACTCCCAGGTTATTGAGATTTCGACTAAAGCTTATGAGATTTGATTACGATGTAGAGTATGTTCCAGGTAAAGATTTGCTATTAGCCGATGCTCTTTCTAGACAACCATTAGATGAATGTGAAATAAACGATGACAATGTTCTGAATTTAGCCATAATTAATGAGTATGTGTCTAATCAAACCCTATCAGAGATTTCTCAGGCGCAGCAAGAAAGTGAAGTTTGTAAAAAATTAAAGGAATATACAGTCAGGGGATGGCCACGAAAGAATAAAATACTGGATTCGCTAAAACCGTATTATCAGTTTAGATACAACTTCACTTTCGCTGAAGGATTTTTATTGTACAATTCAAGACTAGTAGTTCCACCTAGTTTGCAGACTAAAATATTAAACAAAATACATGAGGGTCATCAGGGAATCACGAAGTGCCGTGAGAGAGCTAGAACTGCAGTCTGGTGGCTCAATATCTCTAAAGAAATCGAGACCATGATAACTAATTGTTTAACATGTATAAAAGAAAGGATAAATTACAAAGAGCCTCTTATTTTAGAGGCAATCCCTGACCGACCATGGCAAAAAATTGGAATGGACTTGTTTAAACTAAATAACATGTGGTACTTGGTAATGATTGATTATTACTCTAGATTTTTGGAAATATTCAAACTGACCAATTTAACAGAACATGCTGTCATAAGTTGTTGTAAAGAAACCTTTGCTAGATACGGAATACCAGATATTGTTAGGTCAGATTGTGGCAGCCAATTCAAGAGCAAATTTAATGAGTTTTCAGTTGAGTATGGATTTAAGCTTATTACAAGTAGTCCACATTTTCCTCAAAGCAATGGCATGTCAGAGGCTGGAGTTAAGATTGCAAAGACTTTGTTAAAAAAGAATGAAGACATTTTTTTAGGCTTGTTAACTTATAGGAACACTCCTCTTGAATCAGGATACAGTCCTGCAGAACTTATGTTTCATCGTAAACTCAAAGATACTTTACCCATACTCCCAAGCAAGCTAAAGAAAGTTGTTAACCCAGGCCATTTCTTTAAGAACCAGTCTCAAATTAGGAAGGAAAAAATGGCGCAAAATTTCAATAACAGACACCGAACACGACCCTTAAGAGAGATAGGAGTAGGAGAACGAGTCTGGATAACAGATCTCAGAATATATGGAATCGTCGAAGCTTGGGCTGATGAACCAAGGTCTTATATCGTGCGAACTGAAAGAGGAAAATTTAGAAGAAATAGATTTCATTTAATAGTTGCACCTTATGGAACATCAAACTACCGCAATGAACATTTTGAAAACGAGATAAACAATCGAAATGAAAATAACACATATAATTTTGATTGGGAGTTTAAGTCAAAAGACAAGACAAATCTTGAGTTGGATGTGCCAATAGAAACAGGTTATAATGATAATGTTCTTGATGAGAATGTCGCAGGACCGTCTGACTGTCAGGATGAGTCTGTCCCTCAGTATTCAAATGGTCGGCCCAGACGGTTACACAAGAGTCCAAATTGGCTTAATGATTATGTGACATGAGGTTACTTATTTAGGGTGGATGTATTTAGGTTTAATTTAGTTAAAAGTAGGTTTGATTTTAATTTGTTATTATTTCATTACTTTGTAAAAAGGGAAAGATGTTGTGTCAGCTATTGTCATAGCAACAGAGGTTGTTAAGTCAGTGAGAAAATGGATGCAATAAAGTACTCGGAGCTAAATACAAATTAGTTGGTTTTACTACAGTTAGCGTCTTTTGATTCAATTCATCAAACCTTTTATTTAAATATTTGAAAGTAAGTATGGTATTAGCAATCTATGTCAATTTCCAAAAACCGGCTAAGTGCGGACTCGCACACGAAGGGTTCCGTGTCATAGTACAAGATTTAACAAAAAATAATCACGTTTTTTTATGGCCCCCTTTAATTTTCTATTATTCTATTATATTTCTATATTCCTATAATTTTATGTTACCTTTTTGCTGTTGTAGCGGCAAAATAGATACACACTCAGCGAAAATTTCAGCTGCCTACCTATTACGGTTCATGAGATACAGCCCTGTGACAGACGGACGGACGGACGGAAAGCCGAGGCTTAGTAATAGGGTTCCGTTGGCACCCTTTGGGTACGGAACCCTAAAAAAGAGCATACTGAAGAGGACTTTATGGTTTTTTTCAGGTTTGCGACCACTTCTACAACGTTCGGTGCGGCTCGCCATATGAGGACCTCTGAAAGTTTAGTTGCCTAGAAACTTAATATTAAATAAATTAACACATTATTTATTTAATTTAAATTATTATTTATTTAGTCGTACGAATTAAAAAGCAGTCAAATATTTCAAGTGTTTTAATTATCAAATTATCACATGTTTACTACAAGTAGGTAAAAAAAGAGTCATGGCTAGTCGCTATGTAGCATTAAGAATATCGTTGGGTTTGGCAGATTTACTGATTGGAGCGCAAATTTATGAAAAAATATTAAAAAAAACCATAGCAATACAAAGTTGGCGCTAGGTCTGAGAATTCAAATACATATCTCAATTGGAGTTGAATTGTTAACGTCTTGTCTTTTTGTCTTGTCTGTATAAATACAAACCGCCATTTTTAATCCCACTATTTGTCAGTCGTATACAGATTTAACTGTCAAATTTTAGTACCGTGACCAGCGCAGCGGACTAACCGCACATAATTTGATTTAGTACGAATATAAGCTACGTTTTAAAATTGGTCCGCCCACACCTGTGACTCACCGGTGAATACTAACACTTTTTTACTCATGAAATGACAGCTACTAGCGTGAACCACGTAACCACATAGTCGGTCCAACGCCGGGGGTTTAGTCATGAGATTCTCACCCGTTTGTCACCGGTGGCTCACCAGTGAGTCACAAAGCTTTCGTACTCATGAAATGACCGCCACCCTAGTGTTGTCCCTTTCTAATTACTCTAATTAGAGTGAAATGACACAACATAACATTTGATGATTGATGACGTCAGGCGAGATTGTCACTTTCATCTGTGACTAACTCGTTGTCTCTTTTCTGAGTAGACATGCAGAGGCTAAGTTCCTTATATTCTACTGTTCATACAAAGTTACGTGTTAAATCATACGACGTTGACTCGTGCACTCGGCCCTAATTAGAATGATTAGAAGGGGACAACACTAGGGAGACTCGTCGCTGTCATTTTATACGAGTAAGAAAGCGATGTGAGTCACCGGAGATACACACAGGTGGGAATCTCATGAGTAGACCCCCAGCGCGGTATGTTAGGTCTATGGTCCAACCGTTTATTTTATTTTTGAGAGATCGATGTACTTGCAAGAGGCTGAATCAAGTGCACACTCTAAGCCACCACTACCGCCATAAGTGCACACTCTAAGCCACTGCTAGCGCCAGCCCCGCAGCCAGCACCCACATCGCGCCCCCCGCGCGCGCTCCCCCCGCCTTCACCCTCCCCTCCTCTTCAATTTCGTTCTCGCGCATCTTGGCCTCGACGCGCGCGACGATCTCGCGCTCCTGCCGCGCGAGCAGCGCCGCCTCGTTGATGGTGCGCATCAGCGCGTAGTGGCCGAAGCGTCTGGGGCCACGCACCGTGAGGACTCCGTTGTCGACGACGTACTCGCTGTGGCCCGTCGGGGTCCCGGACGGGCCTGGCGGCGAACACAAGTCGGCATTAATACTAGCCCTGTTACTAATAAACCCAGATCATCATCTGAATAATTGTATGTATTTAATGGATACGACATTACCGTTGTTCATGTCGCATGAATGTCGCAGGTTCAAATCCTGCTTCCGATAAATGTCACGACCAATACTTTTTCAGATTATTTTAAAAAATCTGATGACAATGCTTCAAATGTAGATGTCGCTGAAACTCAAATTAATCATCTGAATAGTTACACAATGTTTTGTCCTTTGCATTGACATGCAGTTTCGAATTAGAGAGAAAGGGACAAAACATTGTATAACTATTCAGACAATGCTCTAGGTTTATTAGTAAGGGGGATTTTTTATCACTTGGCTTACCACAGTTGTATTTCGCGGTCATATTGGCCGAAGTTTGGGCCCGTCGTTGAAACTGCGTGCGGGACGACGCATTTTCAAGGACAAGAGTTTTTTTATGTTAAGCGTAGGATCTCGTAGGAGGCTGCACAAAACCATGCCGACCGGCCAGGTGCTTCTTCACACCATGTTTGAAGGACCCCAGGGCGTACTTTGAGGGAAAAACTTCGGCAGGGAGTCGATTCCATAGTTTACATAAATATATTGTTTATCACTTGGCTTACCACAGTTGTATTTCGCGGTCTTATTGGCCGAAGTTGCGGCCCATCGTTGAAGTTGCGTGCGGGGCGACGCATTTTCAAGGACAAGAGTTTTTTATGTTAAGCATAGGAGGCTGCACAAAACCATGCCGACCGGCCAGGTGCTTCTTCACACCATGTTTGAAGGACCCCAGGTTGTACTTTGAGGGAAAAACTTCGGCAGGGAGTCGATTCCATAGTTTACATAAATACATTGTTTATCACTTGGCTTACCACAGTTGTATTTCGCGGTCTTATTGGCCGAAGTTTCGGCCCATCGTTGAAGTTCCGTGCGGGGCGACGGATTTTCAAGGACGAGCATTTTTTTAAGCGTTTATTTCGTAGGTGCGCGACGATACCTAAGGGATTTAGAAATTTCAGGGGAGTGACCGGGAAGTGCTTTTTCACACCATATTTAAAGGACATTGTACTTCGGGGGAAATACCACGTCAGGGAGTCGATTCGATTGTTTACCGAACATGATGAAGGATCTAGAGAATCGATTGGTTCTTCTTTTTTTTATTTCGGCAGTGAATAGGCGATGGTAAAAAGGGGACGGATCAATAGCTTTATGCAGCTCCGACAAGCATTCGCCATGGTAAAGACGATAGAACACCGAGAGAGGCCCCCTTCGGAGTTCGAGGGTATCTAAATTCTGAACTACGGTTCTGATACCCATATTTATGCCCGTATGTTTATGCCCGTACCCTCAGGCAAATTGAGCTCTTGCAGGACCTCGTCGAGCACGGGGCTGCCGCGGAGCGCGTCGAGGCGCGCTCGGAAGTCGACGAAGGGGTCCGCGCGGTCCGAGCACCACCCGCGGAAGTCGTCCGTGTCGATACTCCACACCATCACGCCGCCGAGCCCCTGGTCGATCGCCAGCCTGCGACGAGAAACGGATTAAGTCTCACTCGATGTTTAATCTGCTTGAGTTCCAGCACTTAAGAAGAATATAAATTGCTTCTTGTCCCGTCTCCACGGGTGATTGGAAATTCAAATTCAAATTCAAATTCAAATACTTTAATCAGCCACAACACACGAAAATACATAGCACCAATTAATCAAGTAAAAAGAAATCTAACACAAGTTATATTCAATGTACAATTGTTATCATTTAGACCTCGAGGCTTATAATGTGTTGCACTGAAAGGGTATGCTCTCAGCTGGTACGCAGCAACGCTGCGAAGCTGGTTTTCAGCGCATCCTTTTCCAAAGTCCTTTAACACATGAGTAGCGGGTGTGTGTGTGTGTGTGAGGGTGAGTGAGGGTGTGTAGAAGAGTGTCACTGAGAGAAGGTGTGTATGGGAATGAGAGCGTGGGTGTGCGTGTAAATGAGGAAGGAGGGAGTAGCGAGCAAATTAAATATTTTCAAAAGATAAAAGGTGTATTCGCATTCGATACATTCCTTCTAAGGGGTCATTTTAAAGCAAATTTTCAACAAATTTGTTGCAAACTAGCTCTAGTGTATATTATGGACAATGAAAACATCTGAAACTTTACCCAATTCTGTGGCTCTATCACACGAATGATCCAAACGATTAAGCCCCCATTGCACGAAGAGACTTCTGAGTTAATGGATGTTCAAACACGTCACTTTTAGTGAATCGCACGGATACTGCCCATACAAAGTGACGTGTTTAAACCTCGGTTTAAATATATGTTGACGTTGATTTGGATGTTTTGTCCTTTCTTGCACTCGGCCCTTTATCACCCAAACTATATTCACTCATCATCTAAGTTAACTAACAATGCTCACAAACTCTACAAGATGGCGCTGATTTCAGGAATTAATCATACGCGAGGATATTTTTTAATGCAATTATTTAATGTTCAACCTTATTACTATCATCACCAAAGTCAAATTTAACATTAGACACTAGAGTCTACTCGGATATCACTTGGTGGTTTGAACTTAGAACACGAAAGTAAACAACGAAGCACGCTCACTTGACTTTCATGGCGATGGAGCGCGGGTTATCGTAGGAGATGACGCGCTCGCCCCAGCGCAAGTACGGGGTGCCCGACGCCTCGTGCCACAGTCGCTGCCAGTTGCTAGACGAGTTGCTCAACTCGAGGCAGATCTGCAAACGGATCCGAGGTCAGTAGGTCCATAGATGTCGCCAAGGGGGACAGGGGAGGGCAGCTGGGGGCAGCAATGCTTCGAAAGTGGTCAAGACATTTGCAAAAACTTCAATATTATGTTTTTAATTAGATTTTTATATTTGTTGTATTCAATTATTGTAACCTTTACTTTCAATTGCGTTTATTGTACTTATTGATGCTTGGTCTGCCGGGTACCTACTGGCTGGTGACGTCAGGCTGGCGAACGAAATTATAAGTATTGGAAATACTCAGGAATCAGGAATATTGCAGTCGAAAAACCGCCTTTATTGCCGTAGTCAAAGCGACGGGAAGACAGGGTGTGTATATTAGCCATCCATCCCCTCACCTCGTTGTATCCCATGAAGCCAGCCTCGTTGGTGAGCGGGCCGGGGAAACCCTTGCTCTGAGCTGCCGTGACGCCGAAGTGGATCTCCTTGACGGCGGGCTCCGACAGGATGAAGGTCCTGCCGTAGAGAGGCAGCCCTAGGACGAGCTTGCGGGCCGGCACGCCGTGGGACAGCATGTACTTGATGCTGTGCTCCTGGGCAATCAAGACATAAACTCTTTGGTCGATAATGTTTATTTATTTATTTATTTTAAGGTTCACTTACAGAGTAATGTTTTAGAACGAGTAAAAATAAAATAAGAAACAGATACATAGTATGGACACACACTCAACAACTAGAGAACACAACATGCGATTTATAATGTTGCAGCAGCGAGTGAAACGTAGATTAATAAAAGATTACCAATATAACTAAGATGAAAACGTAAATTAAAACAGGCATCATCATAAAAGTAAACTAAAAATAAAAATAAAGTTCAATGAGATATGAATTACAACATATTTTTAAAACTTAATAGGAAGTGAAAATAAAAAGCAAAATTCAATTTAACACACAACCTACACGGACTTAGGACTGAGTCTAGTTCTATTTGTATTAATTCTGCCTCCAAAATGCAGGTTGTAGCTAAATTTAGGAGAGCACATGATAATCAGGGGGTTACCATGGTAAATTAAACAACCGTGGGAACAGACAGGCGAGTGATTAAATCTGACGTTTAGATGCATTTCGTACCATGTTCGACTGAATGTATGCTTGTCCATTTTGTACTGAAAAGCTGACGCAATGCGTAGGTATGTTCCATATCTCTCCATCATATCATATTTGAGTCAACTTCTCACTCCCACACTGTGTTCGTCTTTTTAGAAAAGCGCGCCTATTGGTTCTGTGGTTGCGTAATTCCGTCATAGGTGGCGCTGATCACGACACTATTTTATCACGGCTGTGAACGCCGGAGAGTGCACACCCACTACGCTGAGCACATCCCTGTCGTGGAGCCCCGCGAGAGGCGCGTTGGCGCCGACGACGCCATCCCAGGTGCCGTGGTAGTCGTAGCACATCACGTGCAGCAGGTCCAGGTTCTCGGCCAGCGCGGGCAGATCGTAGGCCGCGTCCATCGTGTCCTGGCCGGCGCCGAGCGCGGCCGTCAGGATCATGCCGTGGGGCTTGAAGATGACCTTCAACTCGTGCACTCACCACATTGAGCACGTCCCTGTCGTGGAGCCCCTTAAGAGGCGCGTTGGCGCCGACGACGCCGTCCCAGGTGCCGTGGTAGTCGTAGCACATCAAGTGCAGCAGGTCCAGGTGCTCGGCCAGCGCGGGCAGATCGTAGGCCGCGTCCATTGTGTCCTGGCCGGCGCCGAGCGCGGCCGTCAGGATCATGCCGTGCGGCTTGAAGGCAGTCTTCAACTCCTGCGGCGTAAAACGTCAAAAATGAAGAAGTAGAGTACTATTAAACGATTTTAGACTAATTTTAACTGTTATGATGTGTGTTGAGAATATTGTCACCTTCTTTAAAACACACATAACCGTACACAACCACTCACTACTCCCAACACACACACACTGAACCTCTCTCACAACACATACTCACAATTTTTCTGTATACAGCCTACCTCCTTAATGCGCCTTTGTTCTTATTTTTGTCTTAATAACTAATAATTGGCGATATGTTTAGTTTTAAAAAACATGTCTGTATTGTGTTAAATTATTAGATTCCTAACTAAATAGTAGATCACTTGGTATACCACAGTTGTGTTTCGCGGTCATATTGGGCGACGTTTCGGATCTACGCGCGCGGTCCATCGTCAAGTCCGAAACGCGACAGTCCGAAACTTCGGCTAATGTGACCGTGAAATATAACTGTGGTAAGCCAAGTGATCTACATAATTTAGAGTCCTGTTTATGCGTCATGCAAATACTTTAGAAAATAGAATGAAATTATGATAAATTCCTTGCACGGTATGATCACTCTGGAAATGGATGCTTCTGAGATAAAAAATATTATAAAGCAAAATTCTTCTGTATGTTGCACGTTATTTTATTGATTGTTTTCTCTATCGATGTTAACATTTAACTTGTATCGTCTTTTTCTGAATAAATCTATCTATATTATCTTACATTAAATAAAGCCGAAGAGTTTATTTTGTTTTCTGTTTTCAGCCGCTGTAGATGAGTTTCGAGTTCCACTCTAGTCTTACGGGGGTATTATGGGCACGGTGTTAGAACTTAATTGCATTCAGTTCCATAAGGGCGTAAATAAAACCACTTTCTGTCCTATTCAGAGTGGACAGACTAACTTTAGCACGCGTATTAAGGTCGGACTAAACCGGTTTTTATATGGTTAGTCCGGTGCTAATCTCGTACTATGTTTTGATAATTTCTCTCTGAATACGAACGATTAAATTTTATTTTAAAATAACTACAACGAATTTCGATGATGAAAAAAGTACATTTGTGGATTGACGGTCTAGCCATACTTTAAAGACCAACCCGTAAGACCCCTATCCTTTACGTGCTCAAACGGGGCAAATATGTAAAAAAAAGTTTTAATAAAAAAGGGGAGACTCAGATATAATTGTATGTTTCAAGTACAGCTAAATAATCAATTTATCTTTCATCTTTTTGGAATTCCAAAATCAGTTGTAGTTATTTGTAAAAATAATAAAATGTGCTTTCACTTACACCCGTATGGACCTGAATACGTTCGGGTGCTAACACCCCCCCAGGGACAACTTACCTTGACCAGGGAGACAAAGTTCGCGCGGTCCTCCGGCTTGCCGCCACGCTTGGTGGGGTACTCCCAGTCCAGGTCCAGCCCGTCGAACCCGAACCGCCTGGAATCGTTTCAATATGACCGTTGTTTATCGCATGCATGAAAGGATGCAATTATCTTTGTACCTTTAGTCGGTACTTACGGCATGCACTGCATTAAGAAATGCAGTGCGCCCAATTATTGTGTTATTCTTACATTTCGGAACCCACAGCACTATTTCAGCTTCTATGTTCATGTTTACAATCTCTATGCCACTTCCCAGATAGCAATGTAAACTTGTTTTCGACGTGCCACAAGATCGAAGCGACAAACAATAAGGTTTGATACACATTTGCCATGGCAACCTGAGTGCACTTGCGTCAAGTTTAAATCAAACTTTCTAGTTAACACCCGACCAAATTGACGACGTTCATCAAAACAAAGGAGTTTCAATGTTGACGTAACAACCTTGTGTAATGTTTATCACAACAAAAAATCTATAATATAATTTGTAGTTAAATTTTTAATTGTAGGTTCTGATCTGATCAGAACTACACTGATGTAAAAAAAATTGCTTTCTTGCAGGCTATGCTCTTATTTTTATTTTTTTATTTTCTTTTGCCAATATATATATTTTTTTCCTTAAAATTATATTGTATTAAGTATCATCTTTTATTTGTTTTTATAATATATATATGTAGTATTTAGTATTTATTTATTGATATTTATGTAGTTATATTTATGTACAGTTATATAAGTTATATATTTAAGTTTAAGTATAATGTGTATTTGTTGTATATTGTGTAGGAATTATGTTTCCTCTAAAGCTATTTCTCCATAGTTACTACTCGCACTACTGCTCACGATACCCAAAGGTAGACTGGTAGAAAATGCCTCCGGCATTAAGTTGTACCTTTTGCCCGAATGTTTTTTGAGTGCAATAAACTTATATAAATAAAATAAATAAATAAATGATATTAAGGCGGCCCAACCCGGCGGGCCTAACTCATTCGCTGGCACGGTACAAAACCGTGCTGTTGCGCTCTGGGACCTTCTCTGTTTCAAAGAATAAGACAGGCTCCGTGATGAGGAAGATGCAACATGTCCACAAAAAAGACAATGTACATAGTGTATGATTTGGCAAGATTTACGAAAATTTCAATTTCAAAACGACTTATAGCTAAAAGTAAACCACGACCGCTGTAGTCAAAAATCTAACAAAAACCGAATAGATTATAAATCTTGATTAAATAAGCTATGTCTGATGACTAATCTTTTTAAGATGTTATTACTTTATCATTGCGTAATCCACCTCCAAAGTTATTGTATAAAACGCGCGAAAAATTCGAACTTTCGGACCTTATAACTTAGAAACCAAACACAATTTTACAATGCCAATGGTCATCAGACATCTAGTTCGATCAAATAAAGGTATTTTGAGCAAAAATTTGGATCTCTGACAAGAAATATGAGCGTGATCTTCTTTCCCCTTTTGTATGGGGCGAGATTATCTCTTCGAAACATTTATGCTAAACTTGTGGTGTATTCACTCGTGTTATATATAAGTAAACTATAGCCATATTTTGACACGTTTGCAGCAATGTTTAAACATCAAAGTTTAAAATGATATTGAAACAAACATGCTCCGGCAAATCTTACGAAACAAGTTAAAATCACAGATCAGCAAACTTGCGTCAAGCGCCCTTGCTATCTGGGTCCTTGCTTATACTCACTGCAGAAAGCTGACACTGGATTTCACGAACTGCTCCCTGGCCTGCGGGTCTCCGGCCATCTCGGAATACTTGATGGAGCCCTCGTTCCAGCCGCCGATCGCGAGCGTGACCTTGAGGTGCGGGTAGCGCGCCTTGAAGGACACTATCTGGTTGTAGCCGCCTTTCCCGCCGTCGTCGACGAGGTCCTGCCACGGGTCTGCAAGGCGGAAATACTTCTATTAAACATTTGACCTTGATGTGTGAGCAGTGCGACTTGAAGAAAATTATCCGCTTACAGTCGCCTGTTCCGCCACCGTCGGTCAGATCCTGCCACGTGTCTGCAAGGCGGAAATACTTCTATTAAACATTTGACCTTGAGGTGTGAGCAGTGCGACTTGAAGGACACTATCCGGTTGTAGCCGCCTTTCCCGCCGTCGTTGACCAGGTCCTGCCACGGGTCTGCAAAGCGGAAATACTTCTATTTAACAATTAACCTTGATGTGTAGAGCAGCGCGACTTGAATAAAACTATCCAGTTACAGTCGCCTGTTTCGCCACCGCCGGTCAGATCCTGCCACGTGTCTGCAAGGCGGAAATACTTCTATTAAACATTTGACCTTGAGGTCTGAGCAGTGCGACTTGAAGGACACTATCCGGTTGTAGCCGCCTTTCCCGCCGTCGTCGACCAGGTCCTGCCACGGTTCTGCAAGGCGGAAATACTTCTATTAAACATTTGACCTTGCGGTGTGAGCAGTGCGACTTGATGGAAACTATCCGGTTGCAGCCGCCTTTCCCGCCACCGTCAGTCAGGTCCTGCCACGGGTCTGCAAGGCGGAAATACTTCTATTAAACATTTGACCTTGCGGTGTGAGCAGTGCGACTTGATGGAAACTATCCGGTTGCAGCCGCCTTTCCCGCCACCGTCAGTCAGGTCCTGCCACGGGTCTGCAAGGCGGAAATACTTCTATTAAACATTTGACCTTGCGGTGTGAGCAGTGCGACTTGATGGAAACTATCCGGTTGCAGCCGCCTTTCCCGCCACCGTCAGTCAGGTCCTGCCACGGGTCAGCAGGATTATTCCTGGAATTCCGTCCGGAAATCAGGAATCCCGACTCCAAAAAACCGCTTTTATAGCGGTTTTCAAAGCGATTTTCTTGACGAAATTATTCTGGTGCATAGTTTGTTTAATTAAACAAGGGTTTCCGTCGAAAACAGCTATAAAAGCGGTTTTCTAGAGTCAGGATTCCTGATTACTGATTACGGAATTCCGGGAATAGGCCTGCTGGAAGGAGGAAACACTGCTATTGAACACTAATTCTATCCAAATGTCCTTTCCCGTCGGCGTCTGACAGTTATTGCCACGGGTCAGCGAGCTGCATACTTAGAATGGTGGCAGCGCCGCTGCCGGCGAGAGCGTCCACCTACGAATATGTACTGATTTTCTTGATTTCTAACCACTCGCAACGATCATTTGATGTAACGCGTCCCGAATTTGTTAGATAACTAACTTACTACAGTTTGAGGAACTCGTAGCCTAGTGGCGCGGGGACTTGCCTAGCGTACTCAAATCCTCGCACCACTTTCTTTCTCTTTCTGAGTTGGATAAGTGCATTAGGTCACGAATACGAGCTTTTCCATGGTTCGGAATCCATGTAAAACTGTAGGTCCCCTTCCCCTACTAGGTGGTAGGATTTTAGCCCGCCCGGGTTGGTACCATCGAATTGGATGATTAGATGGTCGAAGCGGCAATGAAAAAATTGTCCGTATTATCCATCCAGTTCAATCAATGTAGCCTTGGGGACGTAACTCAATGGGGAATGTAACTCAGGGACGATGCTGGCATGGCACCGAATTTCTTCGGAAATGTGGTCATAACGGTAGTTGTGTGGCATTAGCCATCAATGTCAGGTAGCATAAAAAAAAGACGTTACGAATGAGTTTCGATCGATACTCTCGTCTTTCCATGCTCGCTGCGAGGGCCAAAATTAGTAATTTAAAAAAATCCGAAAGCATTCCATGACCGTCGCATGACTATCTGACCATTTAGTTGGGATTCTACCAGTAAACGGAAACGATACATCCGTCGTCACTGAATTATCATGTTCAAACTCGCTTGGTAGGTACCGAATTTAAAAATAATCTAGTACCAGATAAGCTGGCTAATCAGTCCAGTGGTTCGCAAAATAATCGTTTGTTTTTACAATGTAAATGGACATAGATGGCTTATACTATACCACACCCACAGTCATGATATTAGCCCAACACACCGCATTCCCGACTGTAATGACATGACGACGACGGCTACATTCAACTGATTGGAAAACACGTACAATCTTTCATTGCTGCTTCGACTATATTTCATCCAATACAATGATATTAACCCTAACCTAACCTAACCTATTGGGAAGGAAACCTATTTTTTTACATGGATTCTAAACCCACTCTAAATTCACTTATGCAATTCAGAAAGCGAAAAAAGTGGTGCATGAATGGGACGGGTATTTGAACCCAGACCTCTGGCAGGGGTGGGTCACTGGGGGCGTGGCTGACAAGATGTCTACCTACAAAAACGCTGTAACACTGTAACACGATAAACAGCGGTTGGCACCTCAGCCGACACGGGGCTGCTGAGGAACTTTAATAAAAACGATGTCGGTAATTTGGATGCCAAAGTTAAGCAGATTAAAAATGATATTTAAACTAATATTATACATAAATATAAAATAAATTTACAGATATCAAATTAATTTAAAATCTTTTATATTTTGTAAGATTAATTATGTCATTAATTAATACATTTTCATGTGCATTTCAATAACAAAATATACTTTATATCTGTGAAAGTGAGCAATTTAAGGACACTTTAAATATAGTTTTGCCATCTGAAAAAATTAAATTGTTTTGTTTGAGCCTTTAATGAGAAAGCCCCTAATCATACATATTAAAAAAAACAACTATTCGTCTACGCTTTTAATTCAACAATTCAAAATATGCTTCTGCCATAATGAAACTTTGTATAATAATAAATTAAAAAAAAACGATAAAAAAAGCGAAAGCATATGCATTGAATGTATGGGAATATAGACTAAATATACTTTTATGATAACACATCTTACAAAACTAATTTAATGTGGCACTCAACTATTTAAATTGCTTGTCACAGCGCGCTCGTCATTACAAAGCATGTGGCAGCCCTGAACAGCCGCACGTTTTGGCGCTGCTAAATGAATGTCATCTTTCGGCGCAGAGCGCTAAGCTTAATTTGGCGTAAACATTCTCGAGGGACCTGGAATTGTATTGCTGCCGGCACAAACAACTGCGGAAAGTAATTATTAGTATTATCTTTGCTTTTGGTATGCAAGGCAAGTCCCCGCGCCACGAGTTGAAAATGGGTGACTGTGGCGAGAAACCTAAGTTGCGCAGAAAAACCTAATATGCGAAACCACGCTCAGCTAGGCACAATACCGAGCGGTTTGCGAACTATTACTGAGTTATTAGCTTGTTTCAAATGTGTATGCCATGTATGCCGAGGCCGGTACCATCATAGAAGATGCTGAAAGCTAAAGGCAGAATCATCTTCAGCAAAAGCATTAAAACGGTCTATGCAAGGCAGGAGATCAGAACTTATGTTGTAAAATAACATAAACACTTCCCCTCTTGTATTAAAGAAGATTGTATCTCGAATTTAAAATGGTTCGTATAATGAAATGTAACGACGAAATTATCTTAGATAAATTGGTTGAAAATAACGTAGAAATTAGATATCAATCAATAATTGTAAGTAATCGGCTGCGTAACGATGCAGTTATGAAAAATCCATTATTTATCTGCATGATGATAAGGTACCAAGGTACACAGGTAGAAATAACTTGAATACACCATTTCAGAAATCGATGTGATTAGAACATCACGCCGTTTAACCGAGGGGTAGACAGAGAGAACAGAGCACCATGAGAAACAATCACAGAATACCTCTCTTATTCCGGGAGGTCACGACATTTTTGGTCACGATAGGGTAAATGGCTGAATCTCGGTTCACATGTTAGAGACCAACCCTCTGATGCTAAATATGTCGGTCTAATTGTGGCAAGTGGTTGCTTTATATAGATTGGCTATATAAAATAGAAGTTGGTATATACCTGCTGATGAATATACTGATTGTCTAGAAACAATGATACCTATTAATTATACAACAATAACCAATCGGTGTTTTAATTAAACTGACACAGGCGGACTGACACATTTAGGTTCAGAGGGTTGGTCTTTATCCTGTGAACCCAGTTTCAGCCATTTATGTTATCGTTACCATTTTGTCGCGACCTCCTAGTCTATCTCGCTCAAAACTACCTCAAAAGTCATTCATCATAAAAGTATGCTAAAAATCACGTCAATCCCTTGCTTTGTTACTGCTCGAAGAAAGGACGAAACAATATAACAAAAATATAATTTGAATTCATAATATTAGTAGGGATAACATCTTTCCATCTTACCAAGCGGCTCTGTAAAAAGGAGCCTATGCCACTGCCGGCACAATATAATCCATCTTACCAAGCGGCTCCGTAAAAAGGACCCTATGCCACTGCCGGCACAATATAATCCATCTTACCAAGCGGCTCCGTAAAAAAGGAGCCTATGCCACTGCCGGCACAATCCAATCCATCTTACCAAGCGGCTCCGTAAAAAGAAGCCTATGCCACGGCCGGCACAATATAATCCATCTTACCAAGCGTCTCCGTAAAAAAGGAGCCTATGCCACTGCCGGCACAATACAATCCATCTTACCAAGCGGCTCCGTAAAAAGAAGCCTATGCCACGGCCGGCACAATATAATCCATCTTACCAAGCGTCTCCGTAAAAAGGAGCCTATGCCACTGCCGGCACAATATAATCCATCTTACCAAGCGGCTCCGTAAAAAAGGAGCCTATGCCACTGCCGGCACAATATAATCCATCTTACCAAGCGGCTCCGTAAAAAGGAGCCTATGCCACTGCCGGCACAATATAATCCATCTTACCAAGCGGCTCCGTAAAAAAGGAGCCTATGCCACTGCCGGCACAATACAATCCATCTTACCAAGCGGCTCCGTAAAAAGAAGCCTATGCCACGGCCGGCACAATATAATCCATCTTACCAAGCGTCTCCGTAAAAAGGAGCCCATGCCACGGCCGGCACAATAAAATCCATCTTACCAAGCGTCTCCGTAAAAAGGAGCCTATGCCATGGCCGGCACAATATAATCCGTCTTACCAAGCGGCTCCGTAAAAAGGAGCCTATGCCACTGCCGGCACAATAAAATCCATTTTACCAAGCGTCTCCGTAAAAAGGAGCCTATACCACTGCCGGCACAATATAATCCATCTTACCAAGCGGCTCCGTAAAAAGGAGCCTATGCCACGGCCGGCACAATATAATCCATCTTACCAAGCGGCTCCGTAAAAAGGAGCATATGCCACTGCCGGCAAAATATAATCCATCTTACCAAGCGGCTCCGTAAAAAGGAGCCTATGCCACTGCCGGCACAATATAATCCATCTTACCAAGCGGCTCCGTAAAAAGGAGCCTATGCCACTGCCGGCACAATTAAATCCATCTTACCAAGAGGCTCCGTAAAAAGGAGCCTATACTACTGCCGGCACAATAAAATCCATCTTACCAAGCGTCTCCGTAAAAAGGAGCCTATGCCACTGCCGGCACAATATAATCCATCTTACCAAGCGTCTCCGTAAAAAGGAGCATATACCAATGCCGGCACAATATAATCCATCTTACCAAGCGGCTCCGTAAAAAGGAGCCTATGCCACTGCCGGCACAATAAAATCCATCTTACCAAGCGTCTCCGTAAAAAGGAGCCTATGCCACGGCCGGCACAATATAATCCATCTTACCAAGCGGCTCCGTAAAAAGGAGCCTATGCCACTGCCGAACCAATATCTATCTCAAGAGTCATTCATCAATCACATTTTGTAATTGTGCCGACGATCCGTTGCTGCTTGAAGAAAGGAATAACTGAGAAACAAAGAATAGAATTGAATAGTTTATTAGTTGAATAGTTTAAAAGGTACAAGTAAACAGTGTTATATGCTAAAATAATAGTAGAACTTCATATGATAAGGTAATAAAAGTAGTAGTGTTTTTATTTAATGAACCTGAGTGAAATGAAATAAAATGATGAAATGAAAACCTAGTCACCTCAACTGGGCATTATTGGCTGTATTTTAGATTGACAGATGTATGTTTAAGTTTTATAGAAAGGGTATGTATAGTTTTAACAAGTGAGAATGGATTTTCATTTTTATTAACCGACTTCAAAAAAAGGAGGAGGTTATCAATTCGTCTGTATGTTTTTTTTTTATGTTTGTTACCTCATAACTTTTGCCTGGATGAACCGATTTTGATGATTATTTTTTTAAATGATAGCTAGTGCTTCCCAAGTGGTCCCATTTTAATTTGGTTAAGTTCTGACAATGATATCCATGAGAAAATCATAAAAGTCTTAAATTTGTATTAAGATGTGCGCGACAAATGGACGAATAACTCAATATAACGCCAACCGATTTTGGTGATTCTTTTTTTATTGGAAAGGACGTGTACAAATTAGTAAGTGTACTTCAGATTCACTAAAAATAAACAAATAAAAAAAAATTAACAAAAAAAATTACCGACTTCAAAGAAAAAGCACTGAAAAGTAAAAAATAATTTCCATTTTTGTAGTTACGATTTCTGTTATTTTTTGAGTCGGCGTCAGCCAAGGTTAGGTTAGGTTAGGTTAGGTTCTCTTGATTGGCGCAGCGCGTGCCCGGCTGACGCCGACTTAAAAATAACAGAAATCGTAACTACAAAAATGGAAATTATTTTTTACTTTTCAGTGCTTTTTCTTTGAAGTCGGTTATTTTTTTTGTTAATTTTTTTTTTGTAACAAATAATGACTGTGGCTGTGTTAGAGAGTGTGAGGGGGTGTAGATTTGTGTAGGATGTGTGAGGTCTATGAGGTAGAATAAGGGAGAAGTGGTATGACAGGCTGTGTGAGGGTATGATTGTGGGTTGCATTTATGAGGTGAATGTAAGGTGAATGTGACGGTATTTTAGTGCAAATGCACTTTCGATATATTCATATTCATGATATTAATTCTGATAGCTATCTTTACATCTTATCAAGCGGCTCCGTAAAAAGTAGTCACTTCGGGCCCAACAACTATTTCAAAAGTCATTCATCGTCAAAATGTTGCTAATAATTCCCGTCAACCGTTGCTCTATTGCTGCTTGAAGAAAGGACGAACCTACAATACGACAAACCAACAAACGCACTTCGCTTTGAGGCGCTAGGACTAGCCAACTACTTGCGCCATACAAATGTACCTTTAAACAAATGTAATAATATGTAGTGAAACGCCTCAGCAAGTCCAAATAGAACTCAAGACTGATAATGGATTTTTAATATTTTTTCGTCCATCACGTACTATTAATAATAATTTTAGTAATTTTCATGATTGCTGAAGGTTTTCGACAAAAATCCCATGTGACAAGTCTTACTGGAGCTTGCGGCCATAGATCCTCACCACTACCCACGTTTATTAGCTAAGACCGAAAGGTTAATTCAACGAGTGCAGAATGCTTGTGCAAGATTTTGTTTCCCTATTCCTAAGCGTACCCATATCACCCCTCATTTAAACGATAAAGGCATTTTAAAAATGGTGACCAGACGAGAGTTGCACCTAGCTTGTCTCGTTTTTAGCCTCATAAGGACGAATGAGCCTGAATATCTATACAAGAAACTCGCCTGGTCACAGGATTCCCATAGATATAAAACCAGGGCCAGTTCCTATCTTTTAAAGGTGCCGCGTCATGTATCCGTTGGATTTGAGGGCTGTTTCAAATACAGCGCAACCAAGTGCTGGAATAATCTGCCTCCTCCGGTGAGAAATAAACATTCCCACGGTAGTTTTAGACGAGCGTGCAAGTCCTGGCTTCTTGCGCTCCAACGCGGAAAGTCATTTTAAGTTACACATTTTAAAATCTATAACATTATATTAGCTCTTTTTGTGTTCCTTGAGAAGTTCTTTGAAATGAAAATGCCCCCTCAAAATGTTTTACGTGTTTTATAAGATAAAATTGTATCTCGTAATTGAATTTAATTGTGTTGTTAAATAGTTCGTGTGATCGTATTTTTGTGTTTTTCTTTAATTGTGTAAAGTATTTTTTTTTTCCCTCGTGTGTTCTCTTTGACAATAATTTAACTAATTGGTCTATGTCATGTTTTTTTAAGGGTTTACTTACTGTATTTTTTCTGGTTTTATGTATTATGTTTCCTCACTCACGACAAACAGCTGTTGCTCTCACCTTATGTTAGTCGTAAGTGTGTCCGGACCAGCGTAAAATCGGCGCTGTAGTTCACTCATCAAGAGGGACCTGCAGCACAAAATGCTGAGCTGGCTCCTTTTTTTTCTCCACAAATGTGTATTTTGAATTTTGTAAGTGTTCTAAGTTATGTTGAGAAAAAATAAACGTATTTTCTTTCTTTCTTTCTTTCTTACTGCGCCACCCACCACCTTGGCTCCCTGAAAAGGGGACCAGCCGACACGGCCCCGCTTACACCTGATGCGGGGCCCACCACTTCTCCGGCGTGCTTGAGGTCGGCGGGCTGCTGCCTGCACCTGATCTCCGCCGCCGGAGGACTGAGGCGCAATACCCGGCGCCGCGCGCAAGAAATTCTGCGTGCCGGCGCCCAGCAGTTCGGCGGATGAGGGGCTCTCCGAGATGGGGGCGGTGGAGGCCTGCGTGTCAAGGCCACCACCCACCGTTCGAAGCCTGGCTCACGTCGTCCCGGAGAGCGCCGCCACCACGGCCTGCACCCACCGGCGCGCTTTGAGGAGGCCCCCTCTCGCCGCCGGTGGAGAAGATACCGTTTATTTATAGTATTTTTATATGTTTCTGTTATATGTAAAAATAGTGTAAATATTGCGTGAAATTAAATATATACGTAATAATAAAGTTGTTTTTTCACATTAGAAATCTGAAAGTAATATGATTTCTAGATATAAGCAAAAACAGCATGTGATTTCTACATTTAGTCAAAAAAGTTCGGAAATGGACACCATTTCCGTAATGTATTTTGTACAGAAAAAGAAAACATACATTAACGAGAATAGGTTGTCCCTAGACGAGGAATCATATATTGTAAGAATGACACTTCTAATCGTCAGACTTAGTCCCGATTGCACGAAGAGGCGGCTGAGTTAATCAATGTTCAAACACGTCACTTTTAGTGAACCGCATGGAGTTTCTTCCATACTGCCCATACAAAGTGACGTGTTTAATCATACGTTGACGTTGATTTTGATTTTTTGTCCTTTCGTGCACTCGGCCCTTAGTTAACTTGGGGTGCCTCGTCTAACTTTGCGATTTGGCTAGTACCAGGGCCTCAACAGATAACATGTCCCCATCTTACCAAGCGGCTTGATCGCTTTCTTCTCGGCGTCCAGGCCGGCGAAGGAGTAGACCAGGTGCGTGCACAGCGGAGGGTCGAGCCGGTCGAGCGGGAACGAGCCGTCGCCCTTCCTGTAGACGGCCCACGTGGCCACGTAGCACACCACCACCTTGTCGTGCGGCGGACCTGCGGACGCGAACGTGCATTGTTTGTAATTAGCATTGATGTGTGCGGCCGCCGAAGTACTCAATGGCCTGGAGGACTTTCTTTTGGTCATCCCCCCTCCCCCCCGTCGTTCAAATGGTCTTTCCTTTCCCCCAGATCTGCCAGATTTTGGGGGGAATTCGACCCCTCCGCCCCCACTTCCACCCGCCGATGTATAGAGGATATTAACGTTTCAGCGCCATCGAACGGTGTAGAATTTCTAATTGATAACAACAGAACCAAAATATCTCAACTTCGGGTAGGTTGAGATATTTTTGCCGCAACTACTATGGCTATATTTAACATTTATAGTTAGTTGTTGAATTTGGCTGCGCCCGAGGTCGAAATTCATAAGACATTTGAAGGTCTCTATAAGATCTTTCCTTTCTCTAAACTAATGCAAAGTGCACAATTCTAGCATCCGAAGTTCATAAGGCCTTTGAAGATCTCCCCTTTCTAGACGCTCTTGCAAACTACGCATAACTAGCACCCGGAGTCGAAATTCATAAGCCCTTTGAAGGTCTCCCCTTTCTAGACGCCCTTGCAAACTACGCAAAACTAGCACCCAAAGTCGAAATTCATAAGGCCTTCGAAGATCTCCCCTTTCTAGACGCTCTTGCAAACTACGCAAAACTAGCACCCGAAGTCGAAATTCATAAGGCCTTTGAACATCTCCCCTTTCTAGACGTTCTTGCAAACTACGCAAAACTAGCACCCGAAGTCGAAATTCATAAGGCCTTTGAACATCTCCCCTTTCTAGACGCTCTTGCAAACTACGCAAAACTAGCACCCAAAGTCGAAATTCATAAGGCCTTTGAAGGTCTCCCCTTTCTAGACGCCCTTGCAAACTACGCAAAACAAGCACCCAAAGTCGAAATTCATAAGGCCTTCGAAGATCTCCCCTTTCTAGACGCTCTTGCAAACTACGCAAAACTAGCACCCGAAGTCGAAATTCATAAGGCCTTTGAACATCTCCCCTTTCTAGACGCTCTTGCAAACTACGCAAAACTAGCACCCGAAGTCGAAATTCATAAGGCCTTTGAACATCTCCCCTTTCTAGACGCCCTTGCAAACTACGCAAAACTAGCACCCGAAGTCGAAATTCATAAGGCCTTTGAAGATCTCCCCTTTCTAGACGCCCTTGCAAACTACGCAAAACTAGCACCCGAAGTCGAAATTCATAAGGCCTTTGAAGATCTCCCCTTTCTAGACGCCCTTGCAAACTACGCAAAACTAGCACCCGAAGTCGAAATTCATAAGGCCTTTGAAGATCTCCCCTTTCTAGACGCCCTTGCAAACTACGCAAAACTAGCACCCGAAGTCGAAATTCATAAGGCCTTTGAACATCTCCCCTTTCTAGACGCCCTTGCAAACTACGCAAAACTAGCACCCAAATCGAAATTCATAAGGCCTTTGAAGATCTCCCCTTTCTAGACGCCCTTGCAAACTACGCAAAACTAGCACCCGAAGTCGAAATTCATAAGGCCTTTGAAGATCTCCCCTTTCTAGACGCCCTTGCAAACTACGCAAAACTAGCACCCGAAGTCGAAATTCATAAGGCCTTCGAAGATCTCCCCTTTCTAGACGCCCTTGCAAACTACGCAAAACTAGCACCCGAAGTCGAAATTCATAAGGCCTTCGAAGATCTCCCCTTTCTAGACGCCCTTGCAAACTACGCAAAATCCGACGAAATGTCTTGTAGATTATTTTCCGGCAGAGATAAATGAAACGGCTGACAAACATATTGTCGAATCCGAGTTTGTGTGGAATGAACGAGGGAGAGATCGATCAAACGCTGAATGGAAAAAAAAGAAACTGAATATAAATCATATATTCTTTCCATGCCCACAAGAAAATCTTTAGGAAATTTTCACAAGTAAATGGCTACAAAGACATTGTTTGCAAGTGAGTAGTAATTCATAGCTTTTCGAATAAAACTCCATATAAATGACACCAGTATTGTTAGTAGTAGTATTGTTCTTGATAAATATGAATTCCTTGAGGAAAAACTATTGTTACTATCCTATTATCCTTATGTTGACGTGATATATGATATCAAAAATTACGATGGCTGTATACACCTAAACCTATTAATTAGGATAATTTTGTATGACTATAAACCTCAATTTTTTTAAACTTTATATGTGTAATGTAAACTACTCAAGATTGTGAGCGGTAGTATTGAAAATGGGGCAACTAAATTATTCATTAATGTATTAATTAAACTAGTTTGTCGGCTCTTCACGAACCGACAGATTGATAACGTGTCCAAGTGTAGGTATCCTACCTATGGATAAGAAATAAAATGATAGCAAAGGAGATACGCAAGTGTTGGGTAATCCAATAGAAAGATAAATTGAAAAGGAAAGCAAACTTCGAAGAGTGTAACTCAGTAGACATAAACGAATCTTCCAAAAAACCGGTCAAGTGCGAGTCGGACTCGCACACGAAGGTTTCCGTACCATCGCACAAGACTGAACACAAAAAAATCACGTTTTTTGTATGGAAGCCCCTTTAATTTTTATTATTTTTAAACTTTACCTATTTTTTGTTATAGCGGCAATTTAAATACACATTCTGTGAATATTTCTGCTGCCTACCTATTGCGGTTCATGAGATACAGCCCTGTGACAGGCGGACGGACGGACGGACGGACAGCGGAGGTTTGGTAATTGGGTTTCGTTTTCATCCTTTGGGTACGGAACTCTAAAAACCAGCCTCACCACACACGACGTTCGAAATGCATACCTACTGCATTTCATAAGATGACGCACACTGCAACCGTGTGAGTCAACTTGTTTGTGAGACACCTCACACATTTACCGGGTGCCTCGTTGGTCTTTAGCAGGTCAATGGTCGGTGACCGCAAGTCGAAGGAACGGCATGGTAAGGGGAGGTCAGAGTGGTCAGTCTGAGTTCTCACCTAAATTGGCGTTTACGGCAAACCGATCGACTGGCGTTTTCTCCAAACTCCATACAAGTTTTTACTAGATATTCTGTGGTTTTACTTTTTCAAGCTGGCAAAGGCAAACGCGGACTTCCGATTTGTATGAAAACTCGGAGTGGACGTAAACGGCAACGTCGACGTATTTACGGCAACGTTGAGTAAGCTGTCAAATCAAGCTCGGACTCGCAAATGTTAGTTCGATTAACGCCCACTGCGCGCGCTCTTCAATTTCTCCATACATTTGAAAACGCCAGTCGATCGGTTTGCCGTAAACGCCAATTTAGGTGAGAACTCAGACTGACCACTCAGAAAACGGAAATCGTCAGGGATCGAACTGTATACGGCTCCGGGTTCTAAGGACCTTCATTCATCATATACGATGTAGGCTCGATGTGACGCAAGTCACTTACTCTATTTTCGCTTATAACTAAAAAACCACTCATCCGATTCTAATGCGGTTTGTATCTACGTATAACTTGACTCATTCCAAGCCGTAGAGGCTACGTACCATTACACTGAATCACCTAATGGGTGAGTAGTGCGGTTAAATGAGAGAAGTCGGGAATAAAAACTATAGTTTTTACTCAGACCTTAACGCAGACGGAGCCGGAGGATCTCCAAGTTTTTACTCTCTATTCCAGGATTTCTTAACCAGGTTTATTTTTATTTTTTAATATTATTTGGTAATTCAACAGCGTGTTACATCGCAAGCTAAATTATGTTGGTATATTTCATGAAATTAAAATATTGAACGTTGTTGTATTTTTAATGTTTGTGTGGTAATCAATAAAAACGTATTTTTTTCGAAATGCCTCGTTTTCTTTCCCTTCAATTAATTTTTAAAATGATCCGAAATATTTTCTGAAATTTCTGAAGTGCTAAATTTGGCTTCATGACTAAAAAAAGGTTAAAAAACATCTATTCCATAAGGTATGCGTAATAAAAATCAGTATTAAAGTGAATTGAGGATGCAGATAAAATATTTTTTTGAAGATCAAATTGATGCATCGGGTCTATGGCCTTATTTTTGACCATATTTTATAGAAAGTGCGACAAATGACACCTTCAGTGTCGAGCAGGCCTATTCCTGGAATTCCGTAATCAGGAATCAGGAATCCTGAGTCTAGAAAACCGCTGTTGTAGCGGTTTTAAAAAGCGACTTTCATGACGAAAATATTCCAGAGCATCGTTTTTGAATTAATCAATGTTTTCCGTTAAAAAAATCGCTTCGAAAACAGCCATAAAAGCGATTTTCTGGAATTATGATTCCTGATTGCTAATTATGGAATTCCAGGAATAAGTCCTGCAGGCCATAAACGTAGAAACCCCTGTCCCATACCCGCTTGACTGTAGAGTTTGACCTTTCTGTTCCTTAGGTATTTTTCCCGCATGCCAGATTAGCCCTACTCTCGTACTATTTTCACGCCCAAAATCTCTGTCAATATCCACCTTTTTTTTTTATGCGACCTGACATGGATGGCTAATACCACACAACTACCGTTATGATATTAGCCCAATACACCACATTCCCGAAGGAATTAGGTGCCATGCCAGGACCTTCCCTTTATGAGCACGGCTACCTCGACGGCTACATTGAACTGGATGGAAAACACGGACAATTTTTCATTGCCGCTTCCGACCATCTTTTCATCCAATGCGATGGTACCAACCCGGGCGGGCTTAAACCCTATCACCTAGTAGGGGAAGGGGACCTACAGTTTGACATGGATTCCGAACCATGGAGCACTCGCATTCGTGACGAAATGCACTTATCGAACTCTGAAAGAGAAAGACAGTGGTGCAAGTTGGTATTGAACCCGGGCCTCTGGTACGCTAGGCCAGTCCCCGCGCCACTAGGCTACGAGCCGCTCCTTAGATACAACCTACTATCCCGTTTGCAATCACGGGCATTTTGGCGTCAAACACTCTATCGACAGGACGGAAGCCAAGTGGTTACATTTCCTGTCGCCACGATATATTTAGAAACATCTATGCAAACTGGTAGGTATGCGTAATAAAAAGCAGGATTACATTTTGGGGATCGATGATGGAGAGATTTTTTTTTTATTGATACATCAGGCCTGTGACGTTATTTTTGGCAGTATTTCATTGAAAGCGCAACATATTGCTGGCTCTTCTATGTACTTAGCTAAAATTCTTCACCCTTGGACATTTCCACAGACATCTTTTACAATGTACACGCCCGTGAGGCCTCAGGAACTACTCGGACAATAGCTTTACGGCTGATTAGGAAGGCAATTGTTTGCTAAGTAAAAGTTAGAAGTGACTACCTAGTGAGGAGTGAGAGTTCGCGAGGCGACAGAGCGCCTCCGCTCTTTGGTGTCATGCTCAAAGACATTGAATGGTCACGCTGGAACGATATTGGGAATATACACCACGGGCTCATATCATAACGGTAGTTGTGTGGTATTAGCCACGTCTTATAAAACAATATTTGGTTCGGATATTAGCAAGCGCATATATTGATAATTTTAAATGTATTTAATGGATATCTCATTAATTTGAAGCAGGATCCGGGTTCCGACGAGTGTCACGACCAATACTTTTTAGGGTTCCGTACCCAAAGGGTAAAAACGGAACCCTATTACCAAGCCTCCGCTGTCCGTCCGTCCGTCCGTCCGTCCGTCCATCACAGGGCTGTATCTCATGAACTGTAATAGGTAGGCAGCTGCAATTTTCACAGAATATGTATTTATTTTGCCGCTATAACAAAAATAGGTAACATTAAAAATTGATGAAAATAAAAGGGCGCCCCCATACAAAACACCTGATTTTTTGGTCTTAAATCTTGTACGATGGTATGGAACCTTTCGTGTGCGAGTCCGCTCGCGCTTGGCCGGTTTTTCAGACTATTATCAAAATTGTATTACAATGCTTCAAATGTACATGTCGCTGGAACTCAAATTAAAGCGCATATATTAAGGTATTTTTATCTTTTTTTATCTTGCGTTTATTTATACATATATATTTTTTATGCAACCGGCCGGCAATCCGGCAAATGGATGACCGTTATGATATTAGCCCATTACACCACATTCCCGAAGGAATTTGGTGCCATGCCGGGCCCTTCCCTTTATGAGTACGGCTACATTGAACTGCGGGCCTATTCCTGGCATTCCGTAATCAGGAATCCAGAGTCTGGAAAACCGGTTTTTTAGCGGTTTTGAAAGCGATTTTCAAAACCCCGGAAACTATGCTCCGGAAAATATTCCGGAGCATAGTTTTTTTAATTAAGGTGGCCCATCCCGCTCATCTCCCCATACAATAGGGGAAAGAAGATCACGCCCATATTTCTTGTCAGAGATCCAAAATTTTGCTCAAAATAGCTTTATTTGATCGAACTAGATGTCTGATGACCATTGGCATTGTAAAGTTGTGTTTGGTTTCTAAGTTATAAGGTCCGAAAGTTCGTATTTTTCGCGCGTTTTATACAATAACTTTGGAGGCGGATTACGCAATGATGAAGTAAGAACATCGTAAAAAGATTAGTCATCAGACATAGCTTATTTAATAAAGATTTATGATCTATTTGGCTTTTGTTAGATTTTTGACTACAGCGGTCGTGGTTTACTCTTAGCTATAAGTCGTTTTGAAATTAAAATTTCCGTAAATGTTACCAAATCATACACTATGCACATTTTATTTTTTGTGGACATGTTGCATCTTCCTCATCACGGAGCCTGTCTTATTCTTGGAAACAGAAAAGGTCCCAGAGCGCAACAGCACGGTTTTGTACCTTGCCCGCAAATGAGTTGAGGCCGCCGGGTTGGGCCACCTTAATCAAGGTTTTCCGTTAAACAACTCGCTTTGAAAATCGCTATAAAAGCCGTTTTCTAGACTCAGGATTTCTGATTCCTGAATACTGAATGGCAGGAATAGACCTGCTGGATGGAAAACACGGACAATTGTTCATTGCCGCTTCGACTATCTTTCATCCGATGCAATGGTACCAACCCGGGCGGACTTAAGCCCTACACACAGTTTTACATGGATTCGAAATCATGGAGCAGCTCGCATTCGTGACCTTCGTACTTATCCAACTCGGAAAAAGAAAGAAAGTGGTGCACGGGTCGAGGATTCGAACCCAGAACTCTGGTATGCTAGGCAAGTCCCCGCGCCACTAGGCTACGAGCCGCTCATATTTGCGAGTAACCATTGTAAGCGTGTGGTTTATTTTTAGTCGTATTCAGAGAGCACCTGGCAAAACTTAGTACGAGATTAGCACCGCACTAACCATACATAACCTGGTTTAGTCCATCGGATTAAGGTTAATCCGCCCACTCTGAATACGACTGCTAGTATTTATTGACTAACCTAACCTAACCATATTTTCGAGTAACCATTGTAAGCGTGTGGTTTATTTTTAGTCGTATTCAGAGAGCACCTGGCAAAACATAGTACGAGATTAGCACCCCACTAACCATACATAACCTGGTTTAGTCCGGCGGATTAAAGTTAATCCGCCCACTCTGAATACGACTGCTAGTATTTATTTACTAACCTAACCTAACCTAACCATATGTTTATTTAGACTTTCACTGTTGTTACACATTATTATTAAAATGTTTTCGGATAGACAGTGTTATAAATCGCTTACTTGTTCACCGTCGTGGTCTCCGTTATTGTCGCAACATAGCACTACGAGGCTTCAGTTGCCGATACCATCGAGTAGGGACACCGTTAGCATCGTTTGCACGTACAAATTCATCGCTGAGCAACGTGCTGTGGAACTACCCTCATCGGCGGCTGGAGCTACCCACAGCTACAATCTTCGCAGCCGGCGTCCTGCAGTTGACTTCTGACTGGACGACGTGTCGGAAGTCCTCCAGGTCGCGCCGCGAGTCCTGAAGAAGTCCACAATGCGGTGGACGAAACGTCGACTTAAACAAGTAAGCGATTTATAACACTGTCTATCCGAAAACATTTTAATAATAACCTAACCCTATTTGCGAGTAACGATTGTAAGCGTGTGGTTCATTTTTAGTCGTATTCAGAGAGCACCTGGCAAAACATAGTACGAGATTAGCACCCCACTTACCATACATAACCTGGTTTAGTCCGGCGGATTAAAGTTAATCCGCCCACTCTGAATACGACTGCTAATATTTATTGATTAATGTTTATTCCTTAGTGACAAGTTTTTCTTTGGTGACTAATAACTATTACTTGTGTACGGGCAAACCTAAAGCAGGGTGATTATTTGCGGTCCGTTTCCCGCCGTCACTGTCACGCTCCAGTTTGCTGCGAAGGCGTTTCCACTAATTTGCCGCCAAAAAGACAGGTCGCTCGGATCGCTTGCGGTAACTAACCAGTTTTCGGTTTCGTTGGCGCAGTGTGTGTGTGCAAATGTCACGGACGTAGCGACGGTCAAGCGAGAACATTTGACCAGGCTCGAATCCCCCCTGGGGATATAATTGTTCGCGTACTTGTACAATCAAACTCATTTGTATCTTTACGCAGGGCTTGTGTTGCCACGGTCTGTTTCGCTTATTTCATACTAGTACTCTGTGTTTTGATATTGCCCCCTACGGGATTCATGCTTCATGTAACCTGCACTCTTGTGATCTTGTTATAATTTTTTCAACTGAGACTGGACATGACTGTGAACAGTCAAGTATTTTGTATTCAGATCCATAAGGGCGTAATTGAATATTTGTCTGATTTGAGAACAGAAAGCACCTGATACTTACAGTTTTATCTTTTTAGGTTTTTAGGGTTCCGTACGCAAAGGGTGAACACGGAACCCTATTAATAGGCCTCCGTTGTCCGTCCGTCCGTCCGTCTGTCACAGGGCTGTATCTCATGAACCGTTATAGGTAGGCAGCTGAAATTTTCACAGAGTGTGTATTAAATTTGCCGCTATAACAAAAAATTGCCAAAATAAAAATATAATAAAAATTAAAGGGGCCATGTTGCCACTGGATCAGTGCCATTAAAAAAGCTTGTTTTTTGTTTTGAATCTTGTACGATGGTACGGAACCCTTCGTGTGCGAGTCCGACTCGAACTTGACCGGTTTTTTTTACTATCGAAAATTCTTGTGGTTTTGTTTAAGTATTACTAAATGTTGTTTTACTTAGAACCTTATCAAACTGAACTTTGACGACTACTAAAGCAAGATATTATTTTATATGTGACTGTACATAGTTGTATTGTATTGTTTATTCATCATCCATAGACTCACTACGCTACGTGTCGGTCTGCTCGGATTTGTCATATTTTAACATTTTAACATTGGACAAACTGAACTAAAATTATATTCTTGTTGGTTCAGAACTTTTCTTTTGTTTAACATTTTTATTTTTAATAAAATGATGTTTTGTTTTGTTAAATATGTTAGGTTAAGTTATCATTCTGTTATTATTACGCATGCTGTGTTCGCCACTTGTGGGGTGTATATAATATAGCGTTCGTGTACACGAACGCTATATTTTTGTAACACATCTCCTTTTGTAAAGTGTACGTGTAAGTGTAAGTGTAAAAAATAAATAAATACTAAACTAAAATTTGGATTTTCAGAGCCCTTGTCATTATTGATACGAAATTGTATCAAATTAAAGATTTCCTTGATGATAGATGGGGACCGGGGACCTCACGGGGACTAGGTGCCATGCCAGGACTTTCCTTTTATTGCACAACTGGATGGAAAACACGGAAAACAATCTCATTGCCGCTTAGAACATCGTTCATTCAATGCAATGGTACCAACCTGGGCGGGATAAACCCTACCACCTAGAAAGTGAGCCACAGTTTAACGTCGCTTACATCACACACGAAGGTCCTGACATGACATATATGGCTACCATAATGTGTGTAGGAAAAAAACATTACAATATGGAAATATTTAAGGGTTAAGTTTAAGGGTTCTAATTTTAAGATTTAGTAAGGTACCCAAGTTCAGTTTGATAATTCGTTGCGAATAGTTGTCTCAAAATCGCAAAATTATGCTTCGATTGTTAGTTATATTTCTCTGGTATTCTTTTATGCACATGTCACTAAAGTAATTTAATACGTACGCACTTAGGTATGTGGTTCAACAAAGAACAGTTCAACTTTACCTTGTATACTTTGTCCATTGAGTATCGCCGCTAAGCCAAACACTAACAAACAAACACTTTTGAGTCGACACATTTTCACCAGCTGCAAGATTTTATACAAAATTTAAGATTTACACACCAACATTCTAATTGTCACAGATATTTTTTTAAAGAATTCCGTTTTGAATTTAGAACGCGGTCTCTACGTTGCCGGCGCGCGTGCACATTCACCGAACTGCCGCGCTTTTGACATTTCGAACACGTTCCTCATAGTAACCGCTTGTTCCAGTGCAATCCAATATAGGCTTTAAAGTGTAGGATAGAAATTCTTGATTCAACTGAGCATACGTTTTAAGAGTCAGCAATTATTACAAAACGTCCTTATTGCTGAAACCGTTGAGGCTAATTTCAAATGACAATATTTTTCAAGACAATAGTTTACTCACGACTCTGGAAATAAATGCTATCAAGGAAACCAGTTCATTGTTAACAGTGGCAAAATATGAAGAGAAAGCTGTTCGATTAATTTCAGAGACTGCCATTTTGTTGAACTGTTACGATATGGATCGTTGGTAGTTTATTAAAGTTTTAAGTTGCATATGTCACAACGATTTGGTCCAAACTTTCGAATTGCAACTTCGCTAGTGGCTTATAATATCTCTTTTTTTATGCAAGCTGTTATGGATGGCTAACACCACACAACTACCGTTACGATATTAGCCCAATACACCACATTCCCGAAGGAATTAGGTGCCATACCAGGACCTTCCCTTTATGAGCAGGCTACATTGAACGGGATGGAAAACACGGCCAATTTTTCATTGCCTCTCCGACCATAGTTTCATCTAATGCGACGGTGGGCGAGCGAGCTCAAACATACTAGTATGGGAAGGGGACCTACTACAGTATTACATAGATTCCGAACCATGGAACACCAGGCCTATTCCTGGAATTCCGTAATCAGGAATCATGAATTTTCTTGACAAACAATTCCGTAGCATAGTTTTTCAATTTAATCAAGGTTTTCCGTGGAAATAATCGCTTTGATAACCGCTACAAAGCTGTTTTCTAGACTCAGGATTCCTGATTACGGAATTCCAGGAATAGGCCTGCAGCTCGCATTCGTGATGACTCGGCGCCACCACCAATGTGGTGAATTTCCTCGAGTTGGCTGGGCGTAACTATGGCTTTACAAATCTAAGACATAGATGTCTTGGCTTGGGTTTATTTTTTTACTCAATAAAGAAGATATTGTTAATCCAATTCGCTGTGGAAACGCTTGGCGCATGGTCATCGGATGCGAAAGTTTTTCAGACTGCATTGGAAAACTGCTCATTGAGAATTCCGGTGACCGCTAAGACATTTTTCATAAGGCGAATTAGCATGGAAATTCAGAGAGGAAACACACAGAGCATTTTAGGTACTATGGGCAGCTCGGCGGGCATGGAGGATTTTTTTTATTTAGTTTCGTATAATATTAGTTGTTAGTTTAGTTTAGTAAGTTGCTGGTTTTATTTTTGCTGGATTATTTCATTTTTGTTCGCACTGTTTGTATTATTTGATTCAATAAAAATTTCGAAAAAGAAAAAAAAAATTAATCCAAGCGACACTGTGTATTAGTAATACAATTAAACATTGCAGGAGAAATAATCACATTTACCACTAGCGAGCATAAGAGGGCGGCAGGGGAATCAGAAACTCGTCCGTTGGGGCGGGGTAGCCATTTTTAGGGTTCCGTACCCAAAGGGTGAAAACGGAACCCTATTACTAAGCCTCTTCTGTCTGTCCGTCCGTCCGTTCGTCCGTCCGTTCGTCTGTCCCATGAACCATAATAGGTAGACGCCTGAAATTTTCACAGAGTGTGTATTTATTTTGCCGCTATCAACAAATAGGTAAAATAAGAAAATAATAAAAATTAAAGGGGGGCCCTATACAAAAAACGGGATTTTTTTGTGTTGATGGTACGGCACCCTTCGTGTGCGAGTCCGACTCGCACTTGGCCGGTTTTTTATTAATATGTTTTTAAATGTATAACTGTTGATAAACCTGAATATAAAAATTAATGAAAAAGGCCATGCGCGCGGCTGTGACAGACGGACAGACGGACGGACGGACGGATGGACGGACGGACGGACGGACGGACGGATAGACGGACGGACGGACAGCGGAGAGTTAGTAATAGGGTTCCGTTGGTACCCTTTGGGTACGGAACCCTAAGAAGCAATTTAAAAGCCTTGAGGATTCGTGGCTCCGTGGTTGAGGCACAGAATAAGTAAGAGTGTTGATGTAAACATAATTCTCACCGCTGCTCCAAGGCCATGAAAACCCGTTGGAAGAATAGTGCGCTCTCTTTTCTCCCTATCGTGTATCGCTATTGCCTACTCTACATTTAGCAATAATACGGTTTGTAATGGGGGCCAGTTTTAACAAAAATAGCATCATCTGTTCGGGCTAATGACATTTACCTATGAATAAACGGGTGTAGCGAGTTCGAAGTTTCTTAATTGCTGAATTGACTGATTGACATTTCATTTGATTTGTTTAAACTTTTGGTATTCAACGTCACAAAATGATTGATAGATTCGCGAATTCGATCAACTCAGTAAATAAGAAAGAAACTTTACTGGTTTTGCCATGCTTAGATCTAAATGCTGCTGGCAAACAATTTTTGATAGAACAAGATATTGTGTCTACTGGAAAGAGTGCAGAGGCGGGCAGTGAAGATGGTGGCCTTCATAAGAAATAAATCGCATGAGAGCCGTCTAGGGGCCTTGGGCCTCACCACGCTGGAGGAACGAATACGTAGAGGCGATCTCATTGAAACATTTAAAATTTTATCAGAACTCTATGATGTGGCAGATCTCAAACCGATGTACACAATGAATACCAAATGATCACCTACGTGGACTCACTAAAACTGAACCGAACCTCAAGCAATTCAAACCCGAGGAAACACTTTATAACCAATCGTGTGGTTGAGTCGTGGAACAGGCTCCCGGAGGAAGTAATTAGTGCCGCTTCAGTGAACAGCTTCAAAAACAGACTTGACACTTATACAAAAAATCATAAACTTTAGACTTTTTACAGGAATAAAAAAAAAACAAGTGCACCCCCAGTTACCAACTCAGATGTACACGCATCAGCTTTAAGCTGCTAGTGTATCGAGACAATAATAACAATTTATGGTAAAGAACAATAACAAAATAAACTGCTACCCTCAGGCAAATGGATTAAAAAAAGAAATTACTTAACTAAAAAGATGCTAATACAATAATATGTAATGTGTTACAAGTATACTAACATTTTCACGGAGGGGTAGGCAGATATGATAGAGCACCATGCGCAACAATCACAGCATATCTTCTTCAACAGGCATGCATGCATCTCCTTATAGGGATCGTACCCATACCACGTGACCGATTTAGAGGGAGGTTCAAAATACAACGATCAGTCGCAAGGGTCAGTGCGACGTTGTATTCACGCGGTCAATAATATTCGTCGTAAATGCTAACATTAAACCAGGAATACCTATATACCATATACTTGTGAGCTAGTTTTCATTTCCTGCCGATATACTTCCTTGTACCGTTCATTCACTAAGATCTCAAATATTGATGATTGACGACCAATTCGTTGGTAGGGTCGGGTTGGACGACCAATTCGTTATATAGAGTTGGCTTGGACGACCAATTCGTCAGATAAAGTTGACTTAGACGACCAATTCGTTAGATAGAGTTGGCTTGGACGACCAATTCGTCAGATAAAGTTGACTTAGACGACCAATTCGTTATATAGAGTTGGCTTGGACGACCAATTCGTCAGATAAAGTTGACTTAGACGACCAATTCGTTAGATAGAGTTGGCTGGGACGACCAATTCGTCAGATAAAGTTGACTTAGACGACCAATTCGTTAGATAGAGTTGGCTTGGACGACCAATTCGTCAGATAAAGTTGACTTAGACGACCAATTCGTTAGATAGAGTTGGCTTGGACGACCAATTCGTCAGATAAAGTTGACTTAGACGACCAATTCGTTAGATAGAGTTGGCTTGGACGACCAATTCGTCAGATAAAGTTGACTTAGACGACCAATTCGTTAGATAGAGTTGGCTTGGACGACCAATTCGTCAGATAAAGTTGACTTAGACGACCAATTCGTTAGATAGAGTTGGCTTGGACGACCAATTCGTCAGATAAAGTTGACTTAGACGACCAATTCGTTAGATAGAGTTGGCTTGGACGACCAATTCGTCAGATAAAGTTGACTTAGACGACCAATTCGTTAGATAGAGTTGGCTTGGACGACCAATTCGTCAGATAAAGTTGACTTAGACGACCAATTCGTTAGATAGAGTTGGCTTGGACGACCAATTCGTCAGATAAAGTTGACTTAGACGACCAATTCGTTAGATAGAGTTGGCTTGGACGACCAATTCGTCAGATAAAGTTGACTTAGACGACCAATTCGTTATATAGAGTTGGCTTGGACGACCAATTCGTCAGATAAAGTTGACTTAGACGACCAATTCGTTAGATAGAGTTGGCTGGGACGACCAATTCGTCAGATAAAGTTGACTTAGACGACCAATTCGTTAGATAGAGTTGGCTTGGACGACCAATTCGTCAGATAAAGTTGACTTAGACGACCAATTCGTTAGATAGAGTTGGCTTGGACGACCAATTCGTCAGATAAAGTTGACTTAGACGACCAATTCGTTAGATAGAGTTGGCTTGGACGACCAATTCGTCAGATACAGTTGACTTAGACGACCAATTCGTTAGATAGAGTTGGCTTGGACGACCAATTCGTCAGATAAAGTTGACTTAGACGACCAATTCGTTAGATAGAGTTGGCTTGGACGACCAATTCGTCAGATAAAGTTGACTTAGACGACCAATTCGTTAGATAGAGTTGGCTTGGACGACCAATTCGTCAGATAAAGTTGACTTAGACGACCAATTCGTTAGATAGAGTTGGCTTGGACGACCAATTCGTCAGATAAAGTTGACTTAGACGACCAATTCGTTAGATAGAGTTGGCTTGGACGACCAATTCGTCAGATAAAGTTGACTTAGACGACCAATTCGTTAGATAGAGTTGGCTTGGACGACCAATTCGTCAGATAAAGTTGACTTAGACGACCAATTCGTTAGATAGAGTTGGCTTGGACGACCAATTCGTCAGATAAAGTTGACTTGGACGACTAATTCGTTAGATAGAGTCGGGTTAGACGACAGATTCGTTAGATAGAGTCGGGTTGGACGACGAATCCGTTAGATAGAGTTGGCTTGGACGACCAATTCGTAATTATTGTCCGTAAGTATTGTCACTATGACGTGGCTACACTGCCGGTGCGCGCTGTACGGATGATAGTAGGGATGGTATCAGCCAACCATGTCAGGTAAATCCTTATATTAAAACGCGAAAGTTTGTAAGTATGGATGTTTGTTACTCTTTCACGTAACAACTACTAAATGGATTTTAATGAAACTTTACAATAATATAGCTTATGCATCAGAATAACACTAACCCTGCTACTAATAATCCCAGATCGTCGTCTAAATAGTTATACAATGTAATGTAGCGGAGCCGGGTACCTCAGCTAGTATAACAATAAAGAAAGATAAAACAAGAAAGGTGCATACTCTGGGATTCTTCTAACGCCGTAAACCACGAGCAGTCGTCGGAGTGAACTTTTAAAATTTAGTACGCGGACTAGTACCGGACTAACAATACAACATTATATTTAGTCCGGCAATAATCCCTGTATTAAAGCTAGTCTGCCCACTCTGGATACTGATTCTACTGTGGGCTACTAACAACATTAAGGCGTTTAGAGTCGTCAAACGACCTTGGCAGAGCCGCCTTGCAAGTCGGCTTTGACCTTGGGCGTCAGGGCCGAAAGCGCTACACCCGAGCACGCCTGTAAAAAAAATTTAACAAAAAAAATAACCGACTTCAAAGAAAAGGCACTAAAAAGTAAAAAATAATTTCCATTTTTGTAGTTACGATTTCTGTTATTTTTTGAGTCGGCGTCAGCCGGGCACGCGCTGCGCCAATCAAGAGAACCTAACCTAACCTAACCTAACCTATCCTAACCTAACCTAACCTAACCTAACCTAACCTTGGCTGACACCGACTCAAAAAATAACAGAAATCGTAACTACAAAAATGGAAATTATTTTTTACTTTTTAGTTCTTTTTCTTTGAAGTCGGTTATTTTTTTGTTATTTTTTTTTTATTTGTTTATTTTTAGGTAATTTGAAGTACACTTACTAATTAGTACACGTCCTTTCCAATAAAAAAAGAATCACCGAAATCGGTTGGCGTTATATTGAGTTATTCGTCCATTTGTCGCGCACATCTTAATACAAATTTAAGACTTTTATGATTTTCTCATGGAAATCATTGTCAGAACTTAACCAAATTAAAATGGGACCACTTGGGAAGCACTAGCTATCATTTAAAAAAATAATCATCAAAATCGGTTCACCCAGGCAAAAGGTATGAGGTAAGTAACAAACATAAAAAAAAACATACAGACGAATTGATAACCTCCTCCTTTTTTTGAAGTCGGTTAAAAACACCCCGCAATCCGCTCGCACCGATCATAACGCGTGCGCTTATATACGCGCGCAATGACGTTGATTCGTTTCTCCAATCCTAGGAAGTTTCTCTCACTCTATGCTAACATGATGCTAACTGACTGCAACCGGCGGCGTACTATAAGTACATACATACTTACTTACTTGATACAGTTTTTAGGGTTCCGTACCCAAAGGGTGAAAACGGAACCCTATTACTAAGCCTCCGCTGTCCGTCCGTCCGTCCGTCCGTCTGTCACAGAACTGTATCTCAGTAACCGTAACAGATTGACAGCTGAAATTTTCACAGAGTGTGTATTTATTTTGCCGCTATAACAACAAATAGGTATTATTAAAAATAATTAAAATTAAAGGGGGCCCCCATACCAAAAACGTGATTTTTTTGTATTTTTTTTTTGTACGATGGTACGGAACCCTTCGTGTGCGAGTCCGACTCACACTTGGCTGGTTTTTATCGCCACCGCGTTGGCATGCATTGCACGAGCCTCGCCTTTCTCTTGCTTCACTGCTCATGGTCACGACCGATCAGAGACCTGGCTTCTATAATAATAATAATAGGTCTAAGCCTCGGTTGCACGAAGAGACATCTGAGTTAATCAGTGTTCAAACACGTCACTTTTAGTGAACCGCATAGAGTTCCTTCCATACTGTCCATACAAAGTGACGTGTGTCGTACGTTGACGTTGATTTAGATTTTTTGTCCTTTCGTGCACTCGGCCCTAAGCGTATGGTCAGCTGTCATTCGTATGGCGGCGCAATAGCCACGAATTAGTGGAAGACGTTAGATAGCCGCTTACGAATTCGGAACGCGCAACATCGAATGTTCGTTGCACTAAATAGCGTCCGGTGAAGTTCTTATGTGACGTTGGAACTCGAGAAAATCGAGCAAGCGAATTTGTAAGCGAACGCTCTCGCCTAAGTATGGAAGGGAACCTACAGTTTTACGTAGAATCCGAACCACGGCCCTATCCAGAACCCAACCACGCTCAAAGATGCTTACCCGGCCTTTCGAATGGTAAGGCGTCGCATCACTGGGCTACCGCGGCAGAGGCTGTTTTGTAGTTATGTGCTTTCATTTGAATACAAGTGTTTACGTTTTCTTGATATTTGGTACCTAATATTAAGGAACGAATAACTGTGTGTGCATTCTTTTTCATCTAAGGTCTGCTTATTATAATCTTATAACTTTTTTTCAAAACATGTAAGTCGATTCAAATGATAGGAAAAACTAAATCTTCATGCAATTTTTTTCTTTGTGGTTTCACCATAGAAATAGGTGCGCGCGCATGCTAGGTCTATGGGTTTCACACATGATTTTTTTATCTAAAAATGACGTTCATATTTGCTGTCTGAGTTTAGATACAAAATATCAAGTAAATTGGACCAGTGGTTTTTCAAATAATTACAACTGGAGCATCCCTCTCGTTCTGTTTAGTGTTATTGTTAAATATTGTGTCTTCTTTCTTTATATGTCCAGCCTTGGTAAACCTATAGTATTTATTCTATATTCTTTGTCTATGTATGGGGAACGTAATTTTCTCATGTTTACCTCTATTGTTTGGTAGATGTACTCTATCTACCAAACAGGCAAGTGCAGCCGAAACACGCAGTCAGAATTTAAAGGTACAATAAATTCTGACTACGTCATAACGAGGTCATACCAAGCGATTAAAGCGAATCTATTATCATATTAATGTAGGAATCGCAAGTGAGCAATGATAACAGCGTTACAATCAGTCCGTCGGTTGTACGCTTGTGTCAACGCTCGCGTTACGTAAAACTGCCTAAAACAAAATACGTTAAAATAATGCTTTTAAAAGTGTTAGCAGGGAAGTGGTTGGTGCCAAGTGTCAGTAGGAGTTGGACGACTGTCACTACGAGGTGGGCGAGCTCCCATTCCGATAACAATGTGGCATTCTTTGGACTGGGGAACATGGGTCAGCACATGGCTGCGAATCTGGTGAAGAAGGTAAGGTTAGGTTAGGTTATGCTTCTTGTCGCCAAGTCTCTATCATGTAGGGCATTTGGAGAACGCTGGGACTTCATAAATAAAAGATAAGTCTTGCAGAATACACACGATTGTTATTTTACTCAGATACAGGAAACGACACAGACTATGGACAAGTTCCGTGACAATTGACAATCTCACGGTGTTGCTATATTAATACACTACAAATGCAGTTATTTTCGTATTTTTTGTGTTTGAAATTGGAAAACTGAATATTTGTTTGGATTAAAATTTTCGCAATAATGTTTTTCAATGAAAATGGGTATGGGTGGCTACGCCGAGAGACCTAACGTGCTCAGAAAAACCAAATCACCTCGCGAAACCACAGTCAGCGAGGTACCATACCAGCAGACTTCATACGCTGTCCGTGGGAGATCAATTTGAGAAACGAATTGTTCTCAAATCTTGATGTCGAACACAAATATCTTCACTTACAAATTCTTTTAGGCGGATAGGTTGGATGGGCAGGAATAACGCTTGTTCCAGAGCAACATCCATGATGATATCTTAAGTACAGACTGAGTGACCTTACAAACCGACTGTGGCTAGAAACTCCAAGCCACACTTCCAATGCAACGGCGATTTGCGGTCCCATAAGACGGAAGTTTCGGCGCTGCGTTGAGTCCAAGGACACCAAAAGGTACTGGGACATTCCCATATGTGCCTACGGTATTATTTCACTGGCGTCATCTGGTATTTGTAAAGAAGTAGAGAGATGGTCCCCACGATGACTCTGTACATTGCAGGGTTACACAGTACGCGGGTTCGACGCGTCGGAAGCGTGCATGAAGAGCGCGTGTGGCGCGGGGGGCTTGGCGGCTGCGGGCAGCTTGCGGGAGTGCGTGGCCGGCGCCGGCGTGGTGGTGTCCGCGCTGCCCAACAACGCGGCGGTCCGGGGGCTCTACCTGTGGGGGGGCGGTCGCTACGATGACTCTGTACATTGCAGGGTTACACAGTACGCGGGTTCGACGCGTCGGAAGCGTGCATGAAGAGCGCGTGTGGCGCGGGGGGCTTGGCGGCTGCGGGCAGCTTGCGGGAGTGCGTGGCCGGCGCCGGCGTGGTGGTGTCCGCGCTGCCCAACAACGCGGCGGTCCGGGGGCTCTACCTGTGGGGGGCGGTCGCTACGATGACTCTGTACATTGCAGGGTTACACAGTACGCGGGTTCGACGCGTCGGAAGCGTGCATGAAGAGCGCGTGTGGCGCGGGGGGCTTGGCGGCTGCGGGCAGCTTGCGGGAGTGCGTGGCCGGCGCCGGCGTGGTGGTGTCCGCGCTGCCCAACAACGCGGCGGTCCGGGGGCTCTACCTGTGGGGGGCGGTCGCTACGATGACTCTGTACATTGCAGGGTTACACAGTACGCGGGTTCGACGCGTCGGAAGCGTGCATGAAGAGCGCGTGTGGCGCGGGGGGCTTGGCGGCTGCGGGCAGCTTGCGGGAGTGCGTGGCCGGCGCCGGCGTGGTGGTGTCCGCGCTGCCCAACAACGCGGCGGTCCGGGGGCTCTACCTGGGCCCTGAGGGGGTTATTGCGAATGTGAGTCCTGCACATCACGGAGATAAAAATAAGAATTCTGAACAATATTACTTCACGGTTGCACGTCATTGCTTGGATAAAGCGACGTACAGAGCGCATCAACGTCGGTGCCACAGTAGTCATTGACAATTGCGGAGGAAAATGTATAGGTTGGGGAAAAAGTTTCTTCGCATTTTTAAGAAAATTCAAAACATTTTTTAATATGGTTTATTTACATTTAACTAAAGTATGTAGGTACCATTTTGTTCGATAACTTTTTGCCATCTTGTAGGTAGGGACATGATCCCATTGCTATAGAAATATTGGGACTTCTGATCAATATACCGCGACAAGTGGTTTTGGCAGTCCTCTCGTGATGTTAACCTGACACTGCCTAAATAATTCTGAAGAGACCTAAACAGGTGGAAATCTGAAGGTGCAAGGTCAGGACTATACGGCGGATGCATTAACACCTCCCAGCCAAACTCTCTTAGTTTTTGCTGAGTGGCTAAAGATGTGTGAGGTCTAGCGTTATCATGATGAAAAACCACACCCCTTCTGTTGATTAATTCCGGCCGCTTTCTCTCAACTTCTTGCTTTAATCTCATCAGTTGTTCGCAGTAGAGTTCAGAATCGATGGTCCTGCCTGGTGGTAACAGCTCATAATGAATAATGCCCTTCCAATCCCACCACACACACAGCATCACCTTGTTGCGAGTTAACCCGGGTTTCGCCACAGTCTGTGAAGCTTGACCGGCCTTTGACCACGACCTTTTTCGCACGTTCTCGTCGTACGTGATCCACTTTTCATCACCAGTTATCAGCTTCTTCAAAAATGGTTCGGTTTCATTACGTCGTAATAAAGAATCACAAATGAGTACACGGTTCATTAGGTTTCTTTCAGTGAGCTCGTGAGGTACCCAAATATCGAGCTTTTTTGTGTACCCAGTTTTTTTCAAATGCGCCAAAACTGTTTTGTGGTAAATTCCTAGTTCTTCAGCTACGTCGTAACTACTGATATGCCGATCTTGCTCCACTTTTTCAAAAATGGCATCCATTTTATCCGTAATAGGGCGACCAGAGCGACGTGCATCTTTGACATCAAAATTTCCGGATTGAAAACGCTTAAACCAAATTTGTGCTACTCTCACAGACACTGCACTAGGTCCATAAACATCGCAAATTTTTTTCGCGGCTTGCGTTGCATTTTTACCTTTTTTGTAGTAAAATTTTAAAATGTATCGAATTTCTTCATTAGATTCACTCATTTTGACAGTACGAAAAACAAATGAGAATCACACATTTTCCTAATATGAATTTGGAATTATGTTCTTTAAAATTTAAACTTTCAATGATACCAAAACCAGCCAGATACAAATAGTATAGCCAAAGAGATTTTATTACAAGTTCATACATACTATAATACGAAAAGACTTTTTCCCCGACCTATTATGTGGGTCAAAGAGTTGTGGCGATGCCATTTGTGCATGCTTAGTACGAAAAACCGTCCAAGTGCGAGTCGGACTCGCACACGAAGGGTTCCAAAAAATCACTTTTTTTTTATGGGGCCCTACTTTAATTATTTTTTTTTTAATTTACCTATTTGTTATTATAGCGGCAAAATAAATACATACTCTGTGAAAATTTCAGCTGCCTACCTATTAGAGTTCCTGAGATACAGCCCTGTGACAGACGGACGGACGGACGGACGGACGGAAGGACGGACGGACGGACGGACGGACAGCGGAGGCTTAGTAATAGGGTTCCGTTTTCACCCTTTGGGTACGGAACCCTTAAAAGTATATTTACTTTTCAGAACGAATTTGCACAACTATACTGGTAAAGCCTTCTAAATTATAGGTTTGTATAAGTATAGAGTATCCTAGTATGGAGTTTGAGTATATATACAGGTTGTCCCAAAACTCAACGTGAAGCGGGAACCAGGTAAAATCAATTTATGACTACCCAGGGAAAAATAAGAAAAGAAATCGGAGTCATTTGTTTTTTATGATATGAGTATTTTTTGAAAAACGTTGAAAATTTACATCTCGTACAGCATTAATGGGTACTACGACTACAAATTTGGAAATATAATTGTTAATTGTTTTATTGATAACCTCTCATTAATATCTCTGTTATTGATAAGTATCCCAAATTGAACCAAAATGCTCATAGTGTTATAACAAAAGACATTAATCAAAATCAATCTAATCAAATAATTTATTGTCACATAATTAGGCATTGGTACGGAGTAATCTTATCGCTACCTACAAAATGCTTTTCGTCAAAATGTTTTTCTTTAAAATTTCAAAGTTTATTATTTTTAGTTAACTTTGGCACTTCATAGCATAAAAAATTTACGTATAAGCCAGTTCATTAAAGAAACTATATAGAAATGGCGGCTTGTACTTGTCGAACGGACGATACGGTCAGCATAATATTGTTGCAAAGTATACATTAATGTTTTAACATTTTTGTAATATTTCACGATAGATTAAACATAAATACATATCACATTCCTTGGAACAAGTGACGTACCTGTTTAGTACGAAAAAGTATATGTACTTATAATGTATTAGTTCAAGAGGTAGGAAAGGTTTTGGGAAAACTGTGGGTTGTTTAAATGTATTTATTAATATTTTAAAAGGCATTATTGCATGCCACTAGGTCCAGAAGATTCATTTGAACCAAGTAATTAGCTTAACGCTTCGAGAAGTCACAGAAAATCTATGATTTAAAAATTTTACGAAATGCATTCTTTGTCCATTGGTCAAGGCACAATTTTGTACGGCGACTGCGATTATACTAGCAAAATCGTCTTCTAAGACCTAACGTTTCCCTACCCCTAAGACTTAACATATTTTAAATTTAAAAAAATACTTGAGAAATACTCTTTCTAGGTCTATGTGTTTTTATTTTTTGGAAATATCTGTACTTTCAGTAAAAACAAATATAACATAAAGATAGACAACTTTTTATAATGCTTATTAGCAAATCAATATTTTCCAATCTAAAAGTTATACAGGGGAAACCAGTGGGCTTTCAAGGCTAGATCCTAAACTATAAGAAATAGCGAAAAACACTCAAAGGATCACTCCTCTCGCGGATTTTGACCAAAACTAAAAATGGGTTATTAGATTTTTTTGTTTCCTTAGCCGCGAATTGTACTCATTGATTTTGAAAAAAATAACGCTACCTGTATTATTGCGCCAGTCAATAGTGTCGCTTACAAGGAACAAATCCTGTGAAGTAATGTTATACAAAAAATTAAAGGAAAGTGTTGATTTTTGATAAACTGATTAAAATGTTCCACGTATCAACAGACGTAGATTTTGACAAAATATTTTAGAATCCAAAATATCATAAATATTTAGTTAAACATTAAGAGCATGTAAAAAGTTATCGCCCGTAGTTATATGATAGGATAACGACTCTCTTAAACAAAAAATCACGAGCGACACTCCAAAGAATCTTCCCGCGGTTTTTGGAAGTCATAGTTCTGTTCAGTTCAACCAGTGAGACACTAAACCGACCTAACAATGCAACTGAGTAATATCACTGCGCGCTCTGATTTGATATTTTGTTTTGCAGTCGGTACCGCACTGTGTGAGTATAGATAGCGATATAGTGGAAGCGAGATAGCATGCGATTCGCAAGTACAAGCCGCCATTTCTATATAGTTTCTTTATTGAACCAGGATATACACTAGTTACTACGGCAAGTTTTCACAAAAGTTGGCGCGACTAATCAGGATTTGAAAATGATATTTACCTCCCAAATCATGCTTTAAAAAATAATACAGACGAATTGAGAACCTCCTCCTTTTTTGAAGTGCTTGCCAACATAAAAGAATACCTATTTTCTACCTGGTTCCCGCTTGACGTTGAGTTTTGGGACAACCTGTACATGTTTATGCAATCTTCCTGCAATGAAACAATCACACCATAAATCTCCATATAAATTTGAAATTTCAACAATTTAGGCATTTTGCGCGATCAGTTTACTTAAGGTGGGCCTTCCCGCTCAACTCCCCATACAAACGTGGAAAGGAGAAAATGCCCATATATTTCTTGTCAGAGATTTGCTGAAAATAGCTTTTGTAAAATTGTGTTTTGTTTATAAGTTATAAGGTCCGAAAGTTCGAATTTTTCGCACTTTTTATACAATAACTTTACGATAAAATAAAAAAACATCTTAAAAAGATTAGTTATCAGACATAGCTTATTTCATGATGATTTATAATCAATTTGGTTTTGGTTCGCTTTTTGACTACAGCGGTCGTGGATTACTTTATGCTATAAATCGTTTAATGATTATTTTTTTTGTAAATGTTACCAAATCGAACACTATGCGCATTGTCTGTTTTGTAGACATGTTGCATCCTCCTCATCACGGAGCCTGTTTTTTTCTTTGAAACAGAGAAGGTCCCTTGTACCGTGCCCGCGAATGAGTTAGTCCCGCCCCGGGAAGGGCCACCTTAATATTCAGCTCTGCTTTTCAAACGGGCATTGTCAAAGGTTTTAAATAAACTTATAATCGTATTAGAAATCAAATGGCCTTCGAATTTAAGTTAGGTTTTCCAATATTTTATCATTAACAAATAAACAAAATATATACTGAATGGAATGTGATATGTATGTACGTATAATCGACCGTAAAGCAAGGATACAGCCCAGTAAAAAGAACTACTTTACGAATATACTGCAAGGCTGGACCCGAACCAGCAAAACCATTCGCGTGTATTGCGTCTACCAATTTCGCCACCGGCTGTATACCCATAATTTGGAATTCTCCCACAGTCCCTCCTCCCGTAATGAATGCCTCCTACTAACACAGTGTTTAAGATTATACCTACATACATTTAATGAACGCTTCATCTGCGTTGCGGACATTGAATTCATACTAAATGGTTTATAAAATACCATTTTGTTTGTCAATACTTAAGGATATGAATGGAGAAGATAAAAGTAGGTTCTTTAGTTCTGTTTACTAAACCAACCGAAGGCAAAGTTTAAATAAATATATATACTTATGTATGTATGTTGTTATGTGGCCTATATCATCAAATAGGTATTAAGTTGGTAATATCAGTATTTATTTATCATTATCTTGTTTTTTCAGAGTTTTAAATTTGAATTTATAATTTTAATTACTATTGTTATTCCCTCAAGCGGCGCAATTTTTAAATTTAATTAACTAAGAAAAAAAAAACTAAAAATAAATAGGAAATGCATGTTAAGGTGGGCCCGTAAGCATCAGAAAATTTCGACTCCCATCGAAATTTACTACTGACTTGTAAACACTAATAATTTGAAAAGCACTGTTCCAATTTACTTGATATTAGGTATCTACTATCAGGCAACAAATATCGGTGTCTGCATGACTTTGTTTTTTTGGTAAATGTATCCTGGCTCAAGCAACAGAGAAAACAAAATTAATTTTTTAATTTATTTTTGCTTTCATTTGATTCTGTTTGGATTTTTCAAAAAAAATAGCCACGTGCAGACACAGATATTTGTTCCCTGATAATAGATATTAAATATCAATTCAATTGCAACAGGTGTTTTCAAATGATTAGTAAACTACGTTTGTATGGGGAGCATAGCTTACGGAACGGGCCGTAAGCTTTGTCCCCCATACAAACGTAGTTTACTAATAATTTTGAAACCGAATATATGTGTCTGCACGCTTTTGTTTTTTTTTTTAAATTCAATCCGAATGAAATAAAGCAAAAAGAAAATCTTCATACGAATTTTGTTTTCTCTGTGGTTTGACCCAGAATACATTTACCGAAAAAACAAAGACATGCAGACACATATTTGTAGCTTAACATTAGATACCAAATATCAAGTAAGTTGGAACAGTGGTTTTCAAATTATTAGTAAACCACGTTTATATGGGAGGCGAAATTTTCTGATGCTTACGTCAGTAAAATGTGTTCATTGCAGGCAGAGAAAGGGGCGTTGCTGATCGACTCGAGTACGGTGGAGCCGACGGTCTCGCAGGAGGTGGCGGCCGAGGCGCAGAAGAACGGACTGTCCTTTATCGACGCACCCATGTCTGGGGGTATGTAGGTGCTTATTCCTGTAATTCCGTAATGGAAAATAGTTGCTAAAAGCATTGGAAAAAAGTTGGCTTTTTCCTTCTTTAAACTTGATTTTAGATTTTAATGAATTGAAATATACAGACATTTACAAAAAAATTAAAACATTCTGACATAGCCATTTGTCATAATCACGGAGGATAGAGGGAGAGAGGAAATGTTTTTAACTCATATTACTAAGGATCGCAGCGTGACACTGTGCGGGGAAGCGGGGGGAAAATCTCTTCATGGTGGGGCATGCACCGCCCATTTTTGCGAAATCCATCTACCGGAAGAATCGATATTCTGGTAGCAACTATTCCGAGAACAATTCTTAGTGGTTACAAGGGTACAACTAGATGGCGCCTTTTAAAATTTACCAAGTGTTTTTTCTATAAAAAAAACCTTAGAAATTTAAATCTAAGGCTTCGCGCGAATTCAAATAATTTTAATTTAAAAATGTCATTAAAATTTGCATCATGAGATCAACATTTCTTACCGTAAAACGAAAATGATTGCGCGCCATCTATCGGCACATAGCAAGAGCGATACATCGATACAATGCTCGAATATTGACTCAAATTATAAAATATAAGGTGTTTTACTGATAAATAATACGTAATTCCACCTACAAACTTTAGATTATTTTGTCCTGTGTAATGTTTGCAACATTTTTCACAAAATCTCGTAAAATCGTGTAATCGACTGTTCGCCGAAAATTGCGCCGCAGACCATAATATTGTCCCACAACCTAACACCGCCAGCGCCATGTCGCGAATGTCGCTAAGCCACGCCTTCTTATCACGTGGGCTGTGACGTAGCGACTCACTTGGTGGACACAGACCCAGTTTGCTTAGACCATCTCCTCTCGGCCTCTATCCTCCGTGGTCATAATGTTTTAAATACATGAAAACATAACATTTATCAGCCTCAGTGGCCCAGTGGCGCGACACTTCGGCGATCGCTCTCCGAAGTTAAGCAACGCTGCGTCCGCTCTGGTCTTGGATGGGTGAGCATTCGACCGTTGAGAGAGGCTGGCCGTGGTTCGGATTCCACGTTAAACTGTAGGTCCCCTTCCTTACTTACTAGGTGGTAGGGTTAATCCCGCCCGGGTTGGTACCGTTCATTGGATGAACGATGGTCGAAGCGGCAATGAAAATGGTCCGTGTTTTCCATCCAGTTCAATGTAGCCGTGCAATATAAGGAAGGTCCTGGCATGGCACCTAGTTCCCATGTGGTGTGTTGGGCTAATACCATGACAGAACTTGTGGTATTAGCCATCCATGTCCAGTCACATAAAAAAAAACATAGAATGAAGCTTTCTCAAGTGATAAAAAAAAATATTAAAAAATCTAACAACTTTTAGGGGTAGGGATGTGGCGTTATTTGAACAAGCTCGATACCTCAGGGATAGTCCGCAAATCCGCTGGTTTGGTGCCTCGCTGAGCGTGGTTTTGCGAGGCGAGGTGTTTTTGGTTTTTCTGAGCACCTTTGGTTCTCAGCACAGCCACCCATACGGTTTATTCATAAAAAAAAGTCGCCGTGCAAACGTGTGCCCTGGCCAATGGCAACAAAGAATGCATTTCCTAAATCTTAGATTTCTTGTGACTTCACGACAGCCTGAAGCGTGTATTTATTTAGCCTCGGTATCTTAGCGTAGCCTTGGTATCCGATCATGTAGGTTAATCAACACTGGGTGCGGTCGAGTTCTGGCTGGTTGAGCTTTCGACTGTTGAGGACTGTTGCTGGGGGGCCATGGTAAATAACTCGCAGTGAATAGCAGGTGAACAGGGAAAATAATGATTAAATCTGACTATTAGTTTCATTTCGTACCGTGCCAAGTGGTAAAGCAAGCACTTGGCCGAATAACAAGTCGTATCCTCGTACATCATGGTATCCCACCCTGGACGTGGTCCGTATGTTGATCTCATGACTTATAAGGTTTAATCTGTAGTTGGTAGAATGCTATTGATTTAGTGGTCTTAATGGAGAGTGCCAAAAACCACATGGGAACTGGTTGGGAATATCATGAAAGTAGATGTGGTAATAACACGGAGATGGGAACGTAATCATTCATGTTGTTCCAAAGTATGGGTGACGTGGGATGGCGAAACGTTAAGGCCCTGGTACTAGCCAAATCGCAAAGTTAGACGAGGCAAGCGTGGATTTTTCACCCAGTCATTTGTATGGCGCGAGTAGTTGGCTAGTCCTAGCGCCTTAATACATTTTTGGACAAGTCCATTTCACAACGGGCTCGCCTTCGATCGTCAGTTCTAGCCTATTAGCAGCACTGTGACCTGAACGTGTGCCCGCAGGCGTGATGGGCGCGCGCGACGCGACGCTCGCCTTCATGGTGGGCGGCGGCGAGGCGGAGCTCGCGCGCGCGGAGCCGCTGCTGCTCGCGATGGGCGCGCGGCACGTGCACTGCGGGCCCGTTGGCGCCGGCGAGGTGGCCAAGATCGTCAACAACCTCCTGATGGCCGTCAACATGGCGGGCCTCGCCGAGTGCATGAACCTGGGCGAGCGGTGAGTCGGAGTCGACGCTCGCCCTCGTGGTGGGCGGCGGCGAGGCGGAGCGCTGCTAGCGATGGGCGTGCGGCACGTGCACTATTATATTATATTATATATATATTATTATATATTATATTATATTATATTATATTATTATATATTATTATTGATAGGCTAGCAGCTTTAAGCCGATGCGCCTATATCACAACACTTATTTATTGATTTATTATATATATATATTTTTTTATATGATTGTCCAGTTTATTTTTGAAGGAATTTACGGAGAGAGCGTTTACAACTTCACTGGGAAGACTGTTCCAAGATTCTACCACTCTGTTGGCAAGAAAGTGTCGTCGAGGGTTCTGCTTCGACCGATTGTGATACAGCTTTTTTGAGTGTCCTCTCAGGTTTTTAGTATTAGCAAGGGTGAACATATCTTGTAGATTGGTAGATTGGAAGCTACTTTACGAATATACTGCCAGGCTGGACCCGAACCAGCAAAATATACCATTTGCGGGTACTGCATCTTCCAATTCCGCCACCGGCTGTATAACCATAATTTGGAATTCTCCTACAGTCCCTCTTCCCGTAATCAATGCCTCCTACTAGCACCGTGTTCACGGATTATTGGACTATACCTGCATACATTGATTTTGCGCCTTCCTCTTCTAGGGTCTTCGCCCCTAAAAACTAGTCCAACCTAACCTAATAGCGCCTCGCGTCCATGTTGCAGCATGGGCCTGAACACGGAGGCGCTGCTGCAGGTGATCAACGGCTCGTCGGGCCGCAGCTGGTGCAGCGAGGTGTACTGCCCCGTGCCGGGGCTGCTGCCCAACGTGCCCTCCACCGCCGGCTACCGCGGGGGCTTCAAGAACGACCTCCTCGTGAAGGTGCGCTTCTCATTCTCTCATCTCTTCATCTCATTCCTTTTTATCTATGGGTGTGTTGGGAGTGGCAACACTCTTGACATACATCAACTGTCACTGAGAGTTCCGGTCGCCATTGCTGTATGCCATCCATACAATCTGTACCGACCTAGCGCCCTCTACTAAGAGCTGCTAGTTTCACATGCCACAAATGCAACAAACAGATGCATAGAAGTTAGTTAACATGGCGCTAGATGGCGCTACCTCCAAGATGTCAAAAACACATGAAGTCTATATCGCGGTAACGAAGTTTCCCAATAAGTTAACACATATAAAACATTCAAATCACGACTAGAGGAGAGCAGCTGCGCAGCCGTGGGTCTTCATCTCTGCACATTGAAGAGAAAGGAACGTGACAATATTTTTAATATGATAGATATTTATCATTAATTTATAGATATTTATAATTTAATATGATATGATGATAGTTTTAATATGACATGGACGGCTAATACCAAACAACTACCGTTATGATATTGACCTAATACACCACATTCCTGAAGGTATTAGGTGCCATTCCAGGACTTTTTAGAGTTCCGTACCCAAAGGGCGCCAACGGAACCCTATTACTAACCCTCCGCTGTCCGTCCGTCCATCACAGGGCTGTATCTCATGATCCGTAATAGGTACAGCTGAAATTTTCAGATTGTGTATTTATTTTGCAGCTATAACAACAAATAGGTAAAAAATTTAACGGGGGCATCATACAAAAATTTTTTTGGTTTTTATCTATGGGTGAAACCACGAAAAGCTGCTATGAACCCATTCTCTCTTCCAGGACCTGGGACTGGCCTGCACCATCACAAACGCGTCCGGCACCGCTACGCCGCTTGGGGCGCTCGCGACGCAGCTGTACCGACTCATTCAGCTCAAGGGACACGGCGAGAAAGATTTCTCCTATCTCTATCAGTTTATCAAGGCGAACCAATAATATATTAAGTCACTAAGCTGTATGTGTTTCATTTCAGAAACTAAGGCTGAGATAAATAGTTGCTACAGAAACTAAGACTGAGATAAATAGTCATTACAGAAACTAAGTCAGAGATAAATAGTCGTAACAGAATCTAAGGCTCAGATAAATAGTTGTAACAGAAACTAAGGCTAAGATAAATAGTTGTAATAGAAACTAAGCCTGAGATGAATAGTCATTACAGAAACTACAAGTGAAATAAACAGTTGTATCAGAAACTAAGGCGGATATAAATAGTCGTAACAGAAAGTAAGGCTGAGATAAATAGTTGAAACAGAAACTAAGGCTGAGATAAATAGTCGTAACAGAAACTAAGGCTGAGATAGATAGTTGTAACAGAAACTAAGGCTGAGATAAATAGTCGTAACAGAAATTAAGGTTGAGATAAATATTCGTAACAGAACCAAAGGCTGAGATAAATAGTCATAACAGAAACTAAGGCTGAGATAAATAGTCATAACAGAAACTAAGGCTAAGATAAATAGTTGTAACAGAAACTAAGGCTAAGATAAATAGTTGTAACAGAAACTAAGGGTGAGATAAATAGTCGTAACAGAAACTAAGGCTGAGATAGATAGTTGTAACAGAAACTAAGGCTGAGATAAATAGTCATAACAGAAACTAAGGCTGAGATAAATAGTCGTAACAGAATCAAAGGCTGAGATAAATAGTCATAACAGAAACTAAGGCTGAGATAAATAGTCATAACAGAAACTAAGGCTAAGATAAATAGTTGTAACAGAAAATAAGGCTGAGATAAATAGTTGTTAACAGAAACTAAGGCTGAGATAAATAGACATAACAGAAACTAAGACTAATGAGAAGTAGTACTTTGTGACGTCACTACGACACATTTTGTATGGACGACATCTCAAAGTAACGCAAAGTGATGTCACAAAGTACTACTACTTTTCGTAGTAAACCATAAAGTAGAACGTTGCCACAGGTCATAAATAAACTAAAACTACATGGACGGGATGCCGATGACAGCTGTCACAGCGATCAAGCTAAGTTTTAATAACTATAGTGAGATTGATTTAAAAAATAAAACGAATATTTATATTCATTAATTTATTTAATTTCACATATACAGTTCAGTGACAACAGTAAAGTTCCAAAGAACAAATCGTCAGCACAGCAACCGTCCACGGATCACGGCAACAGTTTGGTGACAACGGCAACATTAAAGTTCCAAAGGCCACATCTTCAGCACGGCAACCGTCCACTGATCACGGCAACAGTTTGATGACAACGGCAACATTAAAGTTGCAAAGGACACATCGTCAACACAACAACAGTCCACTAAACACGGCAACAGTTTGATGACAACGGCAACATTTAAGTTCCAAAGGACACATCGTCAGCACAACAACAGTCCATTGATCATGGCTTCAGTTCGGTGAACACAATACACGTAAAGTTGCAAAGGATTGCAGCACAGCAACAGTTCATTGATCACGGCAACAGTTTGGTTAACAGTAAAGTTCCAAAAGACACATCGGCAGCATGGCGACGAGCCATTGATCACGGCAACAGTTCTGTAACCACGGCAACCGTTCGGTAACCACGGAGACAGCAGAGTTCCAAAAGACACATCGTCAGCACAGCAACAGTCCAATGATCACGGCACCAGTTCGGCGGCCACAGTGACGATTCCGAGCGAATGCTTCATGCGAGGCGCATGCGGGCCCACGCGGCAGCGCGTCAGCCGAGTGGCGCCGCGCCCGCCGGCTCACCCTCGTCGCTCGCCGTGTTCGTGTCCGAATCGCTGCAGGAGTCGTCCTTCTGCAATGCGAAGGATGCCGATTACAATCGGTCCAACAATTTATTTCACACCCCAATACAATTATAGATTGTAACTTCCTATTTTTGGGAAGTTACAGCACAAATAGCGTCGAGCGACTGCGGCGCCATCTACATGAACGCACACGCCCCCTTAGAACTGCATGGTGTTCTCGCCAATACAGTTATACATTGCAACTTCCTATTTTTGGCTATTTATAGCACAAATAGCGACGAGCGACTGTGGCGCCATCGTACTCGTACCTTGAGTGCGAACACCGTGTAGTTGGGCACGTCCGCGTGGTACCGGCAGCCGAGCCCGTGCACCGAGACGCGCGGCACCGCCACCTGGCACGTCACGCCGGCGCGCCCGTCGCCGCACTCCGCGAACAGCACCTGCCCGGACAGTAGAATTATTTATTTATTTTATATTAGACAGGCAGCCTAGGCTGATGGGTCTAAATCGAGTACATAGTTTATTGATGTATTAACATTTAGTTTTAGCGACATCTATATTTGAAGCATTGTAATCAGATTTTGAAAACAATCTGATTACAATGCTTCAAATGTATATGTCGCTGAAACTCAAATTAACTATCAGATATTTTCAGACAGAGTCATGGCGATTTAGAATTTTTGTTGAACATAGAAAGAAATTTCAGTACATTTTGCATGAAACAGTTTTGTCTCATCCGTCAGTCGACGCTATGCGTGCTGACATTCTAAGCCCGGCGCCGGCTCACCTGGTGGCGGTCCTGCATGATGTGCTTGAGGCAGTGGCGCGCGGCGGGCAGGCCCTGCGCCTCGCAGCGGACGCCACCCTCCGCGAACGAGCAGCGGCCCTGCGGCCGCGGCGGGCCGCCGCTCGCGCCCAGCTGCAACACGCACCCGCGCACCGTACGATAACCCACTACGCTAGCAGCTCTCGGAGACCCTGCTCCCAGCTGTCACCTAAATTGGCGTTTACGGCAAACCGACGTTTTCAAATGTTTTTTTTTTTTATGCGACCTGACATGGGCGGCTAATACCACACAACTACCGTTATGATGCACCTTAGAGGGTACAGCTAAAAAATAAACCATTCCGCATCAAATTCTAACCCCAGGAAACACTTCTTGTTGAACAGATTTGTAGACTCTTGGAACAAGCTGCCGGAGGAGGTCATTAGTGCTGAAACTGTAAATGGATTTAAAAACCGACTAGACAAACACTTAAAGGCAATAAAAAAAATCAATAATAATAATAAACAATAAATAATCAATAAATAAAATCAAAATAAATATAGAATGTGAATGATAAGTAATATTAGTAAGACCAATTAATATTTTTTTTAAATATACAAGTGCACTCCAGGTAAAATGAAATTCACGCATCAGCTTCAAGCTGCTAGTGATATAAATAACATAATAATAATAATAATGATATTAGTCCAATACACCACATTTTCAATGCACGTTTGCAAATGTGCACAATTTGTATCCTTTTTAGGTTGTAAATACCTACACTTGACGTGCCTCATTGGGCATATGTTCATGATATACTGTGTTATGTATGTTCACTGTATATTTGTAATGTGTGCTCTCTGCTGACCTTATTGGAGAGCACGCCTTATCGTATCTTATGGAGAAATTAAAGAGCGCGCGCAGTGGGCGTTAAGCGAACTAACATTTGTGAGTCCGAGTTTGATTTGACAGCTTACTCACCGGCGCCGCAAATACGTCGACGTTGACGTTTACGCGTTTTCATACAAATCGGAAGTCCGAGTTTGACTTTGACAGCTTGAAGAAAAACCACAGAATATCTAGTTAAAACTTGTATGGAGTTTGACGCTTTTTTAGGTGCCAATTTAAATGCCAATTTAGGTGACAACGACTAGGAAGCACCTTTACAAGGGAAGCATCTTCACAAGGGAAGCACCTTCACAAGGGAAGCACCTTCACAAGGGAAGCACCTTCACAAGGGAAGCACCTTAACAAGGGAAGCACCTTCACAAGGGAAGCACCTTCACAAGGGCAGCACCTTCACAAGGGAAGCACCTTCACAAGGGAAGCACCTTCACAAGGGAAGCACCTTCACAAGGGAAGCACCTTCACAAGGGAAGCACCTTCACAAGGGAAACACCTTCACAAGGGAAGCACCTTCACAAGGGAAACACCTTCACAAGGGAAGCACCTTCACAAGGGAAGCACCTTCACAAGGGAAGCACCTTCACAAGGGAAGCACCTTCACAAGGGAAGCACCTTCACAAGGGAAGCACCTTCACAAGGGAAGCACCTTCACAAGGGAAGCACCTTCACAAGGGAAGCGCCTTCACAAGGGAAGCACTTTCACAAGGGACGCACCTTCACAAAGGATGCACCTTTACAAGAGAAGCACCTTCACAAGGGAAGCACCTTCACAAGAGAAGCACCTTCACAAGGGAAGCACCTTCACAAGGGAAGCACCTTCACAGGCGAACCGACGGTGACATACCTTAGCCCTCTTGTGGTACAGCTTGCGCGCGAGCACCGCCTCTACGCCGTGCTTGCGGTGGTACCCGGCGTACGCCTTCAGCTTCCTCAGCTGGCGCAGCTCGCGCGCCGACTGGGGCTCGCTGCGCGCCTGCGCGTTGATGCTGCCTGCAGAGGTTGATTTTTATATGTAACATTTGATTTCTATTTCTTTTATGTATTTATTCTTATATTTATTAACAAAAAATATTCGCAATAACTTTAAATGGCCTACAGGCTGTATTTACATAAGTGGTAGACTAATTGCGTTCGACGATGTTTACCTACACACTATAATTTTTTTTTCAAACACTTTAGTTACAATCAAAGTTTAGGTACAAGGAATAAATTCTTACTGGACATGAATATGAATGAAATGGCTTATACCACAATTACGGTAATGAAATTAGACCTTTCTTATAGTGACTCGACTCTCAATGAGCTACGAGCAGCTCTCACTGAGCTACGAGCAGCTCTCACTGAGCTACGAGTAGCTCTCACTGAGCTATGTGCCGCTCTTGCTGATCTACGAGCAGCTCTCACTTAACTATGAGTAGCTCTCACTGAGCTACAAGGTGCTTTCACTGAGCTACAAGCTGCTCTCACTGAACTACGAGGCGCTCTCAATGAGCTAAGAGTCGCTCAATCTGAGCTACGAGCCGCTCTCGCTGAGCTACGAACCGCTCTCGCTGAGCTACGAGCCGCTCTCGCCGAGCTACGAGTCGCCTCCGTTCCCACCACCAACTCAGCGGCGCCACTCACAGTGCTTGTCGCGCTCATGGCGCAGCGCGCGCAAGTAGCGCGCGCGCGACGCCTGCAGCAGCGCACGCAGGCGCGTCATCTGGCGCAGGTACGCCGCCTGCAGCAGCCGCAGCGCCGTGCGCGCCTCGCACACCGACTCCTCCGCCGTGAATACGCCCGCGTGCCTGCGCAACCGACATTCGTCACTCGACAGAGACTAGACCATAGATTAATAATTACTTACTGGCGTAAGTAGATGGCCTACCGCCGTAGTGATGAAAGTTGCATACAATATGTGTTAAGCTAGCTATAGCAATGGAGCGCCAGCTAGCGTTGAACTAAGAGGGTAACTTCTATTCAACGGATCACAACAAAAAGAGGTGCTTGAACAGGACGAGAATATGAACCCAGATCTCTGGCAAGTCCCACGCCACTAGGCAACGAGCCACTTACCGGAGCAAGTGTCTGTCGTAGGAGGTGTCCTCGTCGCCGGTGGTTCGTGCCGCCGAGGCCGAACGTCACGCTGTCCGCGTCGCTGCCGCTGTTGCTCGCGGCGTCCGTGAGCCCGCTCTACCCGGAACTGTCGAGATAGCTCACGAAGCGGGTGCCTTTCGTAGGAGGTGTCCTCGTCGCCTGAGAGCTCCTCGTCGCCGCCGGCGCGGTTCGTGCCGCCGAGGCCGAGCGTCACGCTGTCCGCGTCGCTGCCGCTGTCGCTGGCGGCGTCCATGAGCCCGCTCCACACGGACGTGTAGATAATTTACCGGAGCGGGTGCCTGTCGTAGGAGGTGTCCTCGTCGCCGGAGAGCTCCTCGTCGCCGCCGGCGAGGCTCGAGACGCCAAGGCCGAGCCTCACGCTGGCGGCGTCCATGAGCCCGCTCCACACGGACGTGTAGATAATTTACCGGAGCGGGTGCCTGTCGTAGGAGGTGTCCTCGTCGCCGGAGAGCTCCTCGTCGCCGCCGGCGCGGCTCGAGACGCCAAGGCCGAGCGTCACGCTGGCGACGTCCATGAGCCCGCTCCACACGGATGTGTAGATAGCTTACCGGAGCGGGTGCCTGTCGTAGGAGGTGTCCTCGTCGCCGGAGAGCTCCTCGTCGCCGCCGGCGCGGCTCGTGCCGCCGAGGCCGAGCGTCACGCTGTCCGCGTCGCTGCCGCTGTCGCTCGCGGCGTCCATGAGCCCGCTCCACACGGACGTGTAGATAATTTACCGGAGCGGGTGCCTGTCGTAGGAGGTGTCCTCGTCGCCGGAGAGCTCCTCGTCGCCGCCGGCGAGGCTCGAGACGCCAAGGCCGAGCCTCACGCTGGCGGCGTCCATGAGCCCGCTCCACACGGACGTGTAGATAATTTACCGGAGCGGGTGCCTGTCGTAGGAGGTGTCCTCGTCGCCGGAGAGCTCCTCGTCGCCGCCGGCGCGGCTCGAGACGCCAAGGCCGAGCGTCACGCTGGCGGCGTCCATGAGCCCGCTCCACACGGATGTGTAGATAGCTTACCGGAGCGGGTGCCTGTCGTAGGAGGTGTCCTCGTCGCCGGAGAGCTCCTCGTCGCCGCCGGCGAGGCTCGAGACGCCAAGGCCGAGCCTCACGCTGGCGGCGTCCATGAGCCCGCTCCACACGGACGTGTAGATAATTTACCGGAGCGGGTGCCTGTCGTAGGAGGTGTCCTCGTCGCCGGAGAGCTCCTCGTCGCCGCCGGCGCGGCTCGAGACGCCAAGGCCGAGCGTCACGCTGGCGGCGTCCATGAGCCCGCTCCACACGGATGTGTAGATAGCTTACCGGAGCGGGTGCCTGTCGTAGGAGGTGTCCTCGTCGCCGGAGAGCTCCTCGTCGCCGCCGGCGCGGCTCGTGCCGCCGAGGCCGAGCGTCACGCTGTCCGCGTCGCTGCCGCTGTCGCTCGCGGCGTCCATGAGCCCGCTCCACACTGACGTATTCACAGAGGCCGCGTCGATTTGCTCTGCGATAAAAACAATGTTACAAGACGTGGATGGCTAATATAACATTTACTGCCACAAATGTCTAAGGAATAGTACATAGTCGCCGGCTGCGACGACGACAACATCAAGTGCGTCGGCGGAAAGCAGTGGTTCCATACCGCTGAGGGCCGGGAGGACTGGACAGGCGTATGTCCAGCAGTTGACGCAAACACGCTGACAGACTGACTGACTGAAAAATACCACAATTCCATGTGCGAAAACATTTTTTTTAAACATAACTGTACATGGACGGCAAATACCACAGCTACCGTCATGATACAACACACCGCATTCCCGAAGGAATAAGGTGCCATGCCAAGACTTTCCCATTATGAGCACGGCTACATTTAACTGGATAGAAAACACAGACAATGCGTCATTGCCACTTTGACCATGTTTTAATGTCGAATGCCATAGACCCAAGCCGGGCAGGTTTAACAGATACCACCCATGGATTTCGAACCATAGAACAGCTCGTATTCGTGACTAAATGCAAAGTGCCAACTGAAAAATAAAATGGTGCATGAATTGGGCGGGCTCTCGCACAGGAAGCACCCTCTCTCAAGAGCTCGTATTCGTGACTAAATGCTAAGTGCCAACTCAGAGAGAAAAAGAAAATGTTGCATGAACTGGACGGGCTCTCGCACGAGAAGCACCCTCTCTCAAGAGTTCGTATTCGTGACTAAATGCTAAGTGCCAACTCAGAGAGAAAAAGAAAATGTTCCATGAACTGGATGGGCTCTCGCACGAGAAGCACCCTCTCTCAAGAGTTCGTATTCGTGACTAAATGCTAAGTGCCAACTCAGAGAGAAAAAGAAAATGTTGCATGAACTGGACGGGCTCTCGCACGAGAAGCACCCTCTCTCAAGAGTTCGTATTCGTGACTAAATGCTAAGTGCCAACTCAGAGAGAAAAAGAAAATGTTGCATGAACTGGACGGGCTCTCGCACGAGAAGCACCCTCTCTCAAGAGTTCGTATTCGTGACTAAATGCTAAGTGCCAACTCAGAGAGAAAAAGAAAATGTTGCATGAACTGGACGGGCTCTCGCACGAGAAGCACCCTCTCTCAAGAGTTCGTATTCGTGACTAAATGCTAAGTGCCAACTCAGAGAGAAAAAGAAAATGTTGCATGAACTGGACGGGCTCTCGCACGAGAAGCACCCTCTCTCAAGAGTTCGTATTCGTGACTAAATGCTACGTGCCAACTCAGAGAGAAAAAGAAAATGTTGCATGAACTGGACGGGCTCTCGCACGAGAAGCACCCTCTCTCAAGAGTTCGTATTCGTGACTAAATGCTAAGTGCCAACTCAGAGAGAAAAAGAAAATGTTGCATGAACTGGACGGGCTCTCGCACGAGAAGCACCCTCTCTCAAGAGTTCGTATTCGTGACTAAATGCTAAGTGCCAACTCAGAGAGAAAAAGAAAATGTTGCATGAACTGGACGGGCTCTCGCACGAGAAGCACCCTCTCTCAAGAGTTCGTATTCGTGACTAAATGCTAAGTGCCAACTCAGAGAGAAAAAGAAAATGTTGCATGAACTGGACGGGCTCTCGCACGAGAAGCACCCTCTCTCAAGAGCTCGTATTCATGACTAAATGCTAAGTGCCAACTCAGAGAGAAAAATAAAATGTTGCATGAACTGGGCGGGCTCTCGCACGAGAAGCACCCTCTCTCAAGTCACACAGGAGACAAGAGCATCGAATACGCACTGAAGGGGTCCGCTGCCACGTGCGGCGCGCCGGAGTCGTCCGAGGGATCGCTCACCACGGACACGGTGGACGCGCACGACGTCGTCCGCTGGCGCTCCGGCCTGCGGGATTTATTACTATGAGGGGAATGGCAAGTGACACATCTTTTTTTTTTATGCGACCTGACATGGATGGCTAATACCACACAACTACCGTTTTGATATTAGCCCAATACACCTCATTCCCGAAGGAATTAGGCGCCATGCCAGGAGCACGGCTACATTGAACTGGATGGAAAACACGGACGATTTTTCATTGACGCTTCATCAAATGCGATGGTACCAACCCGGGCGGGCATAAACCCTACCACCTAGGAGGGGATGGGGAACCTACAGTTTTACATGGATTCCGAACCATGGAGCAGCTTGCATTCGTGACGAAATGCACTTATCGAACTCGGAAAGAGAAAGACAGTGGTGCATGTCGGGATTGAACCCAGGCCTCTGGTATGCTAGGCCAGTCCCCGCGCCACTTGGCTACGACCGGCTCAATCTGTCCATCTTAATCCAATCTGTCCAATACATCTGTCCGTACCTAAAGTTCTTTGACTGGCAACGGACAGCTGTGACACTTGTCACTCCGACGGTACATTCGAATATTGGCATATTTTCGGCTGAGTTCATTGTAAAAGGGGTGTGTGCAGCATAGTAGATGGCGCCACAGTAGTTCGTAGTTATTTCTGCTATAACTCCTAAAACATAGGAAGTTACAAAGTTAAATGTAGTGGCGAGCACATTATTCGGTTATGTATTTAATCGCATTAAACAATTACAAAAATAATCTGCAATCGCGTAAATGAATTTTGAGGATGTGTGCAAAAAGTTGCCATTTACAATTAGCAACTTTTTGATACTTTTGAGATTACCGCGGCCGTTAAACATGTTTGAAAAATTTTACGGCTTTTCACGCGGCAGGCAGAGACATTCTCCGACGTTTCGAGCTGATCGTTCTGCCCATAGCCAAGGAGTATCCGCCACGTTCGTATGCAGCAGACTATCGGTCTGTCAGGATTTTTTTTCAATAGCCTGATAATCAACCAGATAAATATTCGACGGATTAATTTACGCCTCTGCTTATCCTTCCGTTATAGTTAGTCCATATTAGATAATTGTGATAGAAAATATAATTCTCCAGTAATACTATCCGTCTTTTGACAGATGTTAATCAGTACGATAAGTAATATCTGAAAAAGTCGGTCTTAACACTATGAGAAGAACTCCACTGTGCGACTCACTTGATGTAGTGCTGCAGTCCGTGGAGCAATGTCTCGGTGGTGGTGACGGGCGGCGGAGGCGCGGCGCTACGCTGCCGCGCCGCCAGCGAGGCGCGAGCGTGCTCGAAGCACAGCCTGCGGCAACACGAGACGGATTCAAGCATATTCCTTCATATTCAAGACAACCTCGACCACATCGTGCATTGGACTAAAGACTGGCTTCTTACACTAAACGCAGCAAAATGTACCGTACTGCGTATAGGTCCCAAAAATCCGCATCATAAATATACAATTGAGGGAACCTTTGTAAACCCTGTCAATGTCCAGAAAGATCTCGGAGTAATTGTGTCACAGGACCTTAAATGGGAACCACATATTGTAGAAGTCGCAAAAAAAAGCAAACTCACTCCTTTATATGATCAGGAAAGCATTCTCCTACACGAATCCAGATTTATTCCTTAAACTCTACAAAACGTATGTCCGACCTCTTCTCGAATACTCTTACCAAGTGTGAAATCCCTACTTTTTAGAAGGTCCAAAGGCGAGCAACCAAGATGACGGAACCCTGAGAAAAAAGTCATATGAAAGCCGCTTGGACGCCCTGGGTCTTACTACACTTGAACAAAGAAGACAAAGAGGAGACCTCATCGAAACTTTTAAAATATTAAATGGTCATTATGACGTAGCCAACCTTAACTCAATGTATACAATGAACACCATCGAGAAACTCCGTGGACATTCCTTAAAACTAAACCGAACTAGTTCCAATTTCAACCCAAGAAAGTACTCTCTAACCAACCGAGTAGTGGACTCTTGGAACAAGCTACCACAAGAAGTAATAAGTGCTGTATTAGTTAACAGTTTTAAAAATCAACTTGACAAACATTTGAACAAAAATAAAACTAATAAGTATACCTAACAGAAACAAAAAAAATATAAAAGATATTTAAAAAGTGCACTCAATACGTGAAGTACACGCATCAGCTTGAAGCTGCTAGTTTATATAAATAAATAATAATAATAATATTGTTTTGACAGGGTTTGGTGACGACAACCTGGGGCAATCTTGTGCCGGAAGCAAGCGGATTGTTTGGGTAAAATATATAATATAATATATTATTATAATATATAAGATATATTTGGTAATACATTCGATTATACAACCTGTCGCTATCGGTATCTTTATTACTGACCTTAAATTTGGCGCCAAAAATCAGCCATGAATTTTTTTTATAAATTTGATATACCCAGTCTCTCTCTGGGATATTGAAGTCCACATGTGGCGTTGCAAATAGTTCTGGCAGTGACGGGAGATGGCACTGGTTTGAAATATCATATTACCAGCGAAAATAAGTAGTTTTCGATGAGTTTTGTACATTGCATGACAATAGCAGTCTATCCCTACTATACTTTCCCGGCGTTCCGAAATGCGTGCATTGCAAAGATCGCAGAGAAAGCGAATACAGTGAATACTTGTGTTCCGAATTGATATCACTGCTCATAGCCACAATTGCACGATATCAAATCGAAACGAATTGGAGCATACATATGTGTCAGAGCCTAACCTAACTACCTCAAAAATGCCTTGTAAGTCTCGAGGGTGTTATTTCAGGCCAAGAATTGTCTAACTGGACTAACAAACGGCGAGAGACCTTCGTTATTTCAGAATGCAAGTACATACGATTAGAGAACTACAGAAATGACAGCCATTTGACAGCGTACACAGTGCACATGCCCTCAACCGTGCGCGCTTTGTACAATCTCTGTGCGGTCTAGAGTCACATCCTTTACGTCAACACGACGTTCACGGTAGTGAATATAAGCAATTCGGAAAGGAGACGGCCTTTCCGAATTGCTTATATTCACGCGTACATTGCTGCAATATACGCATTTAAAAAGTGCGGGAATTAAGATGCAATCTTTAAAAAATGGATTCTATGAACGAGTCGTTTTTACACGATATAAACTCAGGGCCACTCACCCCTGGTCGCGCCTGCCGGGGTCCACGTTGGCCTGCGCCGAGGCGATCGGCGCGGGCAGCGGGCAGCGCCGCCCAGACTGGTACGTGTGCCCGCACTGCCGGTACGGCGCGGACGAGTCCTGAAACGGCAAAGCGGTATCCGCATGCGACCCGTCACAAATGTCTTGTGTTCAAAGTTGTTTTAGGGTTCCGTAACCGAAGGGTGCCAACGGAACCCTATTACTAAGCCTACGCTTTCCGTCCGTCCGTCCGTCTGTCTGTCTGTCACAGGGCTGTATCTCATGAACCGTAATAGGTAGGCAGCTGAAATGTTCACGGAGTATGTATTAATTTTGCCACTATAACAACAAATTAGGTAAAATGGAAAAAATATAAAAATAAAAGGGCCATACAAAAAACCTGATTATGCTGAAATCTTGTACTATGGTAAGGAACCCTTCGTGTTAGAGTCCGACTCGCACTTGGCCGGTTTTTTTATCAGACAAAGTAAAGTGACGTTTAACTGTGCTGTCAGTTTTCAATAAAAAGTAATGGAAGGCTCTTTTCCGAGTTGGACGAAGGGCATATCGTTACGAATACGAGCTGTTCCATGATTCATAACCAAGTAAAACTGTAACTCCCCTACTAAGTGGTTGGGTTAAGCCCGCCCGTGTTGATACCAGCGCATTGTATGAAACAACGGTCGAAGCGGCAATGAAATATTGTCCGTGTTTTCTATCCAGTTCAACATTGCCGTGCTCATAAAGGGAAGGTCCTGGAATGGCACCTAATTCCTTCTAATATCACAATGGCAGTATTAGTATGATGTGCTTGAACTCAAATCCGTATACACAATGAACAAAACGGGACTTCGTTGCCATTCGCTAGAGCTTAATCAAACCAGGTTTAATTCGAACCCAACGAAGTACTTTCTTTCAAACAGAGTAGTGGACTCCTGGAATTAATTGCCTCAAGAACTGATTAGTGCCATCACAGTAAATGGTTTTATGAACCAGTTAGACAAACACGTCAGCCTCGGTTTCTCAGTGTGCGACGCCTTGCGAATCGATTAGCTGGGACATCACCTCTGAGCGCGGTTAGGTTCTGGATGAGTGACCATTTTCAACCGTTGAGGCTGGCCGTGGTTCGGATTCCATGTAAAACTGTAGGTCCCCTTACCAGGTGGTAGGGTTAATCCCGCCCGGGTTGGTACCATCGCATTGAATGAACGATGGTCGAAGCGGCAATGAAAATTGCCCGTGTTTTCCATCCAGTTCAATGTAGCCGCACAATATAAGGAAGGTCCTGGCATGGCATCTAGTTCCCATGTGGTGTGTTGGCTAATACGGTCAGTTCGGTATTGCCATCCATGTCCAGTTACATAAAAAAAACCCTAATAGTATTAAACTTAACTAAAAACACAATAATATTAGTAGAAGTGCACTCAAAATATCAAAATTTAAAGTATACGCATCAGCTTAAACCTGCTAGTGTACTCCCATAGGTCGGCTGGAAGAAATATCTTCGAGGGATAAGCCCACCTTTGCGCCGCCCCACTTATGTTGTTTTTGCACTATACTTTCTTTTGTAAATTGTTTTTTTTTGTGGCGTAATAAAGAATTTTCAATCAATCAATACTATCAATAATAATAATAATTAGCCATCCATGTCAGATTCCACAAAAACAATAACACTCCACCCCCTCCTCTCTTCCGGGGCCCCGACGCACCAACCTCGAGGATGTGCCGCGCGCAGTAGTCGCGGGAAGGCAGCACCGGCAGCGTGCACTCGTAGGCGCGGTGCGAGCATGCGCGGAACCGCCACGAGAGCTCCTCCTTCACCTGCGGCGGCCATTATTATTTATATTTATATAATTTATATATACGAGTAGATTAGCGAATAAAGCTAAAAAATTACATGGAATCTCTGCTTATTTTGAGTGTTTTTTATTGAAAACAACATTGGTCATATATTTTAGGTTATGGTGGCTGTAAGGCGTACGTGAAACCACATTTTTTAAATAACTAAAATTCATTTTGAAAGGAGAATGCCCCTCAGAAATTATTCGTGTCTTTTATTGACATGTATGCAAAAATTTATATTTATTATTTAAACATGTTTTAAACTATCTGAATCCCCATTTTCACGCCTGGTTACTCGTTAAATAATTAAAAGGAATAATTCACAATGACTTCTTTTCCTACTAACAATATGAATAAGACAAGGACAGAGCACCGCATAGTACTTCCGTTGTCACAAAACGTGTTCGGGTAGCCTGCCTCATGCCATTCCGTCCGGTAAGGGAAAAAAGGGCGTAAATACGTATGTATTATATCTAGGAATGGATTGTTGCTTATGAAATATGAAGAAGACATTAAACTCTGTCCATTTTTATTTCGTTTGGACTGGAGCATTTTGCTCTACGCTGAGCTCTCTGGTGTCTCTAAAACATTTATAACCTCAAACTGCATTTTTTAATAACTTTAAAATGGCAATGAATTTGGTCTTCAAAATTCATAACTCGAAAAGTTATATTATTTTCTAAACTATAACACTGGTTTGGAAGTTAGACACTAAAATTTTGAGGGGCTTAAAATGTATGGGACAATGGGCATTCTCCTTTAAGGAGTTAGTCCCCCTCATGATATCAAAAAGGACTGGAGGTCGTTTACACCCTGAATATATTTATTTATGACAGGCTATACAAATTGCCTATAGCGCATGCGATTGACAATACTTACTGCCAAAATTAGGTACATGATTAGCTTTACGACGTTACAACTACAAACTATCACGTTATGTCCAATATTAATAAGCGTGCAAAGAAATATAAAAAATTAATGTTAATAGGTCAGGTGCAAAAAAAAGAAAATTTCTCAATCTGAAGAGGTGTTGTAACAGTGCTTAACGGATAAAAAAAATTAATTAGCATGGCTGTCGAAAGATTAAAAATTTTAAGTTCATGAAACGTGAGTAGTAAATTACAACAAGCATGTCACGCAAACATTACAAAGTTATCTAATCAAGCGGGACTTTAGCGAATAATATATCATGGTCCGGCAGTGCGATTACGAAGCACGAGAGGAGGTTGGTTGCATCTGACAGCTATTGCGATTGCGAAATAGAAGCACCGTGAACAATATTGCGATTACGAAGCGCCAAATGAGGTGTAGGTGCGGTTAGTACCCCAAAACTGACATATTTTGTACTCAAAAGCCGTCAGTTTGCTGTCAATTTGGGGTAGGTGCGGCACCTACACCTCATGCCGCGGTACGTAATCGCACTGCCGGATGCGATCGGAAACTGTCCAAAGTATATACTTCCGTTTAAATACAAAAAAAATAACAGAATTACATTGTCAACATAGTGTTACGAGCGCGCCCCGCTGCGAAGACATAGCGCTGATACACTACCAAAGTGCGCCAAATGGTTCCTTCGAGTCTCAGTAGATGGCGCTACTTGTCTTATTGCATTGCGCAGGCTATCGCATCACTGTCGTCCCATATAAAGTGACGCCTCGTCCAACTGACTTCAGAAACAAATCTCGGACGTTCTAGTAATGTCTCGAGGGAGATTGTTCTCGACTGCTGCCCTACATGGGCGCCTAGAAATCGGTGGAGTGTTCTGGAAAGAAGCTCCACCGATATAAAAGGCGCCCAAGGCGCTGAGGGCGGCAGTCTATTTTTGGAAGCGAAGTGAGCGACAACAAGCGATATAGAAGTGCAGTGAACTAGCTCTGAAGTGAATCAGTGAAGTGAGTGATATAGTTTGTAAATTAGTGTTTGAATTAACCTAGTGTGAAATTGTATTTGTGAGTTTGCTTGTGAATTATTTAAAATAAAGGAAGAGTGTTGAGTATTGGTGTTTTCTTCTCTAATCTGCACCCTACCCGCGTAACAATAATAATAATATATGTATATTTTTTTTTTATTTATTACATTATTAGCAAGGGTTAAGAGGCAAGATAAAAGACTTCGTCCCGCGGCGACACGTACGGCAGTGTTCCCATCACGCTTGCTGCATTGTCCCTCTGGATAGCAATGCTCAGTCTTTGTTTTAAATAACTTGCTAACATTTTATCTCCCGTTAAGTCAAGTTCTCCTGAAGATGGAGCCCATGTGAGGCCACGAACCGTCGAGCAGCACGTCCTGCTCCTCACGCGCGCGGTAAGCCGTCAAACTAAATATTATAGTTATGACCCGCGTAAGTTTAAAAAATATATGTGTTTCATTAACCTCTATACATTTTTTTTTATGTCCTTTTATGTTACAATCTGAGCCCGCAGTCCCAGCTGTCACCTAAATTGGCGTTTACTGACGTTTTCAAATGTATGGAGAAATTGAAGAGCGCGCGCAGCTGGCGTTAAGCGAACTAACATTTGCGAGTCCGAATTTGATTTGACAGCTTACTCAACGTTGCCGTAAATACGTCGACGTTGCCGTTTATGCCGACTCCGCGTTTTCATACAAATCGGAAGTCCGAGTTTGACTTTGACAGCTTGAAAAAGTAAAACCACAGAATATATTAATTATGTTGAAAATATTAAAAACATATGTAAGACCACTATTAGAATATGGTTTTCAGATCTGGCAGCCTTATTTTATTAAGGATATCCAGGCTTTGGAAAGAGTCCAACGAAGATTCACCAAAATTCCTCAACAGCTCTCCAACCTAACATATGATGAAAGACTTAAAATTCTAAATCTTCCCTCTCTAGAAAGCCGCCGTCAGAGAGGTGACCTCATAGAAGCATACAAGATAATGCCCGGGAAGTATGATTGCGCAAATCTTGGAAATATGCTCACCTTAAATAAAAACACTCACCTAAGAGGACACAGCTTGAAACTCAACTGCACGGAACATAACACCAATACCCGCAAACATTTCTTTACAAATAGAGTTGTGGAGTTATGGAACAAGCTCCCCGAAGACGTTATAAATGCTAACTCAACCAATCAATTCAAAAATCGTTTGGACACTTATTTTAAACGAAAATAAAAAAAATAACCGGTTAATTCATTCATATTACAATGGCAATTGACTAAAAAAAAAAAAAACAAATAAATAAATGTGTTCCCAATTACTAATTAAATAACTTTCCACATGACGATCAACTTAATCTAATGAAAAATAAGATTTAGACATATCAGCTTAGGCTGCCTGTCTAAAATAAATAAATAAATAAATATCTAGTATAAACTTGTATGGAGTTTGACGTTTTTACGAAACTTTGAAGTTGCGTAAACACCAGTTTAGGTGACAACGGGTAATAGTTATGTGCATTTTTAGTGTTGCCTTGCATATGTAGAAGACAGAGTGTGAAGGCAAATCATATATACTTAAATAGAAAAGCGTAACTAAGCTACTGAACGACGATGCCGGGACATGTCCTTCACAAATGTCCTTGACCTCACCTGCTCCCTCAATTTAGCGGCCTCTTCCTCTCTAGTGCCCTGTGCCCCAGGCCTGATCGGCCTCGACTTTTCCTTTCTTCTGCCTCTCATCCCGCCTGCCATCTGCGACATGGCTACGGGTTACCGAAGCTTTTGAATCGACCCTCAAGGGCCAAAGAGAGGCTTAAATATTGCACGATTTGCATATTGGGTTTAATTGATTTTTATACTTTTGTTTATATTTTATGAAAACCCGGTAAGGGCGGCTGGGAGGCCAAAGATGTTAAAAAAAGCCAACTACACCTCACGTCGCTGTGGAGAGATGAGGTGGGTCAGGTCTTGAGACCCACGGCTGCGCAGCTGCTCTCCTCTAGTCGTGATTTGAATGTTGTATGTGTTAACTCGCTGGGAAACTTCGTTAGTGCGATATACACTTCATGTCTAGCTGGTAGCGCCATCTAGCTCCCGTTGTTAACTAACTTCTGTGCATCTGTTTTGTTGATGTGTGGCATGTGAAACTAGCAGCTCTCAGTAGAGGGCGCTAGGTCGCTACATCGCGATACCATGCTCAGCGAGGGACCGTGAACACCGAAAACCCACGTCTTTGGAGATGTTGCAGCCAAGTAGGTCCAGGTGCTCCGGGACAGGTAAAATATTGCCTTGCCTTAAACTTGCTATAAGTTATTTTTCACCTTTCTTTTCCATACATACATACATACATTCCTTCACGCCGCTTTCCCGAAGGGGTAGGCAGAGATGATAGAGCGCCATGCGGTACGATCACAGCACACCTCTTTCGCTTCATCTACAGACATACATCTTTTTATACATGCTCTACGATTACGGGTGCTACGTACCAGACCTTTGCGAAGAATTACATCGATTTGGTCATGGTACGTTCTTCTGGGCCACCCGGGCACGACACTTCCACTCACTTCTGCTCTGTAAATTTGTTTCATAATTTTTTCGTCATTCATTCGTTCTATGTGTCCAAACCATCTTAGCGCTCCTTTCTCTATTCTAGTCACATCATTTTTCAATTGACATTGCTCTCTAACGCAGCCGTTTCGAAATTTGTCCGTTAGATTAACTCCGCAAACTTTCCTCAAGGAACGCATTTCTGCTGCATTTATTCTACATATGTGCCTCTTCTGCCATACCCAAGTCTCGCTTTCATGCATAAGTTTAGGCACTAGTACACATTTATGAATCGCCATCCTAGCTGCAGGAGTAATCACCCTTACTTTTCCAAATTGTTTTATGAATAGTTAAATGATAGTACATCTTCTGGCAGTTGGATTCTGTTTGATAGGAAGTGCTTCCGAATACCGTTGCCGGTATTCATAGTTGTTTGAGTTTTATTAATTTTCCAGGTGTTCCCTCAAAGCTGAGCGTTGCTGTTTCTTGTGATTAGTTAAGCTAATTGACATCAGTTTCTGTCAAATTTTCCCATAACTTCTGATGAACGACATGCAAGTCACAGAGGCAGCAAGCAGCGAAAATACAAGACATGCAATACTTAAAAAAAAAACAAAAAAAAAACACCAATTATGTAAGAAAAGCTCATGCTGGCAGTAAGTCAGTGGTTCCAATTCGTTTCACATTATCGAATATCAGTTTCAGTAATCGAGCTTTGTACTGCTCGTGGTGTAGGGGCCAGAGGACTTGCCTTTCATGCGAGAGGTTTTGTGTTCAAATCCTGGCAACGTTCATGTACTACTTTCTTTCTCTTTCCGAGTTGGATACATGCAATTCGTTACGAACAGGAGCTGTAACATGGTTCGGAACCCATGTTTAACTGTGGGTCCCCTTCCTCTCCTACCTAGTTTCATTCATTGCGGCTTTTTCAACCCGGGCAGGCTTAACACTACCACCTTGTAGCCGAAGAGGACCTACAGTTTTACATGGGCTCCGAACCATGGTACAGCTCGCATTCGTAATGAAATGCACTAACTCAACTCAGAAGGAGAAAGAAAGTGGTGATGACTGGGGCGAGGATTTGAACCCATAACCTTTTTCATGAAAGGCAAGTCCTCTAACCACTACACCGCGAGCTGTGTAAATGTGTTACTTTTGAGGTTACCGCGGTCGTTAGACATGTTTGAAAAATGTTACGGCTTTTCACACGGCAGGTAGAGATATTCTCCGACAGTCGTCTGCTGCGCACGAGCGCGGCGGATGCCTCCTTGACAACGGGCTGAATGATTAGCTCGAAACGTCGGAGAATATCTCTACCCGCCGCGTGAAAAGCCGTAACATTTTTCAAACATGTGTAAATGTGTATTTATAATGTGCTTTGTGAGCAGTAGTATATCAATGACTGTAAATTTACAAACTAAAGTATCGATGGACAAAAAAATTTAAAATCAGCAAGTTACTTGTTGGCTCTTCTTGGCCAGAACTAATCGAACCGACAGAAAACATTATACGAATCCGAGCGTGAAATTTACATCTAATGGAAGAAATAAATAAACTGAAACTGAAGATGAAACTCAAGAATGTGATATGTATATGTATTACTAGGACACATAATTGAAGAAAGAGCCCAGTAATAAGAACTTCTTTACGAATATACCGCAAGGCTGGACCCGAACCAGCAAAACATATCATTCGCAGGTATTGCATCTACTAATTTCGCCACCGGAGGTATTTAGTTTCAGTTTCAGTTTCTTTATTTCCTCCATTAGATGTATATTACACACTCGAATTCGTCATTTTTTTTCGCCTGTCGGTTCGATTACTTCTGGCGAAGAAGAGCCGACAAGAAACTTCGTCAGGTTGGTCATTGTATTATTTTTTTTCCATTGATACTTACAAACTAGTTTACAGTGATTGATTGATTACTACTGCTCATAAACATAGTTTGGAATTCTCCTACAGTCTCTCCTCCCATAATGAATGCCTCCTACTAACACACCCAGCTACTAATAATCCCAGATCATCGTCTGAATAGTTATACAATGTTTTGTCCCTTTCTATCGAATGAGAAACTGCGTGTCAATGCAAAGGACAAAACATTGTACAACTATTCAGCTGATGATCTAGGTTTATTAGTAACAGGGTGCGTGTTTAAGACTATACCTACATTCATTTATTTAAAGCTTCATCTGCGTTGCGGACGTTGACTGCAAAGATTGAACATTCAAACATATTGCCGTAGCACGAAAAAGTGTATTTACTGAAGATGAAACTGTTTAAAAATAAAATGTGTACAACGCGATTCAAATAAGAATAGGACGGGGCTTGTGACTAACTTCACTCGAATTCGCGAGGGAAAGTACGCGGCAACACCGCGGCAAAGTACACAAGTTTGTGAAGTGAAGTGAGCGTTTTAGCAGTTTGACAATCAAAGTGACGGTGATCCTATCCTATTCTCATTTGAATCGCATTGTAAACGGGTTCGCCTTACTTGAGCTCGCAGCTGATCGGCCTCCTGGTCTTTCTTGCTGGGGGGCTTGGCCGCCCTGATACGCCCCAGCCTGACGCCGCCCGCGGTGCCGCCGGCGGCGCGCAGGCGCCCGCCTCGCCCCAGCACCATCCGGGGCACGTGAATGATCTTCTTGATGCCGTCCTTCTGAGACATGCCAGCCGGTGCTTTGGTGCACGCTCTGAAACGCTCCTTTGGACAAAATCATTCGTTTTAAACTCCCTAAAGTTCAAACTTTCATCCTATCCATCCAGCAGAGTACCAATAAGCAACCTAAAAATTGTTAGGGCAATAGCGTTGACCCGCGCCGGAGAAACCAGCAAGCCAGCGGCTTAGCTTTGGAGTTTCGGCAGAGAGAAAGGGTGAAACGTCTATCAAAGAGAAACAGAGTCCATCTACAATGAAAGCGCAAGAAAATTTTAGTTTAAAAATTCTTGGATCTAACCTTTCACACTTTGGGCTTAGCGATGCACACACGAAGGTCCTAAGTTTAACATCAACAATCATCAATAAAATCAAATCACAAACATCGATTCAATCAATTATACTGCCGGGCATTCTCCAAAGTAAAATTTAACATAATTCCCAATACATTTTTTTTTTCATTGTGCGCACAGACAAGGTTACGTGCGCCACAGACTAGGATTATTTCTTTATAAAAAGTATAAACTCTTTGAAACAGGGTCTGTTCGAGCAAGCTGTTCCGTACTGTACCGAATAGAAAAGGACCAAAAATAACAAGAAATAGCATTTTGGGTAATCCTGAAACCGCTAACATACGTTAAAGATGGCAAAAAACTTGAAGAAGTAGCTTCAATCAGCGATTTAGGAGTTATTTTCGATAAAAAGCTGAATTTCAATTTACATATAGACAAAACTGTTTCAAAATCGCTTAAAATGATAGGTTTCATTAGACGCAGTACCAAACATTTTAAAAATCACAATGCTAAAATAACATTATTCAACTCTTTAGTGCGTAGCAAATTGGAATACGTTAGTCCTGTATGGAGTCCGTGTTACAAGGTGCACGTCCAAAGAATTGAACGGGTACAAAAACTATTTTTGTATCACTTATCTTACTCTGACAGACGTGCCCGTTCTCTTCCACATTACACAGATAGACTATCATTCTATGCCATCCGGACACTTGAACACAGAAGAATAGTAATTGACACCACATTCCTTTATAAAATCATTAACAACCTTCTGAACTGCTCTTTTTTAATTGATCAAATACAATTTAATATACCTAGGTTAAATTCGCGGCCTATTAACTTCATTCCCCTAAATATTAAAAGATATCACACCAAGCTGGGACGAAACTCAGCTCTTCCAAGAATGTGCTCATACTACAACAGTCTTACGAAAACACACAGCATCGATATTACCATATCCTCATTATCAGCCTTTAAAAAAATTGTCAGTAATACTTAACTTTTTCATCCGTTAAATATTGTTTGTGTTATGTGTTTTTTTTTCTTTCTTTATGTAAGAGTAATTTCAATAGCCTTTTCACATTTTTATGATGTGTTTCATAGATGTAATTATAATTATATTTCTTATTTAGCTTACTTATACACTCGGTAGCGAAATGTACTTAACTCTGTTACACCGTCAGACTTAGACCCTTAAAAAAGAAATGTATATCATGTTGTGTTTGTCTATTATTGGTGATAGTTTCAGTATTTTTCCCGTATCTTTGTAAGTTTCTCTTGTATTTTGCGAAATGAGTCACTGTTGACAAACCAAATAAAAAAAAAAAAAAAAAAAAGAATGTGTAATAAATACTCGCGCCTGCTTCTTTCGCCACGAAGCTTCATACAATGATACGTGTGTAGTATTCATGGTATTACAGATTTTCATTATTTCTAACATCGGGTATACACGTTAAATCATATTATTTTGACGTGAATACAGAATTACTTTTTCAAGTGTCTGCTCAGGGACATATCCGAAACTATCAGAAAATCCGAAGCTTACAAGGCCGATTTTGATAAAAACGAAAACTACATCATAAGATTTTTTTTAAATTAGTTTTTGTAGCCGGGAATCGAGCTCGTTGATTTTGAGAAAAATAACGCACGGCAACCACTCTCTGTACACCCGAACTGTGTTAAAGCATTATTTAACAGTAGGTGTTGGTCAGAATCTCTTTCAGGAATCTTATTCGTATATGGTTGCTCTCAAACCATTGTACTCTTTATTTTCTGTAGGTGGTAGCATTTAAAGTGTAATATTATATAGTTTTTTTTTTTAGCTGTAAGAATAATAATGTATTTTGTATTTTGACTCTTTGTTTACAGGTCACTGTAGTAGTTCATGACAGAAATAATCGTATTAAAACTAAATCGTACAGAGCTTTCACAACTTTTCATGTTGCCACTGGAGTAGTGCATCGCTTTAAGGTCCCTACTTGCGGCGACGCTGGGTTCGGTTCTCCTCTTTCCCTAAAATATGGTTGATAGAGGCGATGGCTGTGCCTAGCGTGATGCTCGTGAACGGGTGCTGTTTGTGGGGACTGGCTTGCTCCAATTGGCAACATTCTAGATGGCGGGCATGGTCTTTACTAATAAACTGATATTTGTCATGAACTGTTGCATAGACATGAATTGCTGATTCTCGTCAATTCATATTAATTTAGCGTGTTTATCTGTGAGTCTAAATACTTTTGTAAATTTAGGCCGGAGTGCACGACGCTTCGTAAAATGTTATCCGTTACTGATTACATTTGACGATGATGTGACGGCTAATCGCCCATCATATGAAATTGCGTTGCACGTAACATATTTTCGTCAAAGTTAGCTTGCCAGGAGTCAGACCACAAATAGTCCCTCGAAACAATCGGCAAAAATGTTTGCTGTATGGCAACTCTTAGCACCGCCTGAGCTGACATAGTACTGCCCTTCTCTCACAGTACATAAACAGAAAGGGACAGGCACAATTGAAGCACCATCTAGCGTCAACCATTCGTACTAACAAACAAAACAGTTGCTCCTGGAGCCGCGGGGTGGCGCTACTAGCGCCCAATATGTCGGCTTGCTATCAGCTGTTGGTAGCACCACAGATTACATAGATTTGCCGCCGAAATTTTTAATCTGTGGAACCGAGTGCCAGGCTAATAATTATGAAAAACAAAGCATTGCATTCCATTAATGGCGACGTTTGCCTATTATTTAAGGTCCAATAAGACTACAATAATATAAAAATAGTAACTTTTGATACTTTGAATTATAATTTGATCGTGATTTTGACGGTGATCAATGGGTCCGGAGTGTTTACGATTAGCGGTTAACATCAGCGGTCAACGTAATGTTTAAGTTTCGTGCAACGCTAAATTTGCCTGATCAGGCCTTAATCATACGTTGACGGTGATGTTGACGAGCAAGACGGTACGTGCAACCGGGGCTTAGACTAAGAGGACGTTGAAAAAAAAAACCAGCGGAGTTTCTTTCCAGTTCTTCTTCGCTGGGATTTCCCCGAACTGGCTAATGATAAAATATGACAAATCCGAGTGCAGTGTACTGTCTATGGATGATGAATAAACAATAAACGATAAACTAGTGGATCTCCGAGCTGTATACGTCGCGAGTCTGTTTTTGCGTAGCGTAAAACGGAATAAATGATCACTGCGTAACTTAAAACAAAATCTCCTAATGCTTTAATTTTTGTCACAAAACTTTTATTTTGTGGCAATTTTAAACAGTTTTGGAAAAACTGGCTCGACCATAAAATTAAAATCGTCAACAACTGTTTATATTTGGGGGTTGGATTTCACCCTCTTGTTTCCTGTTGCACCGAATGGCACGGACACCGCAAATACTTTTTGCTCGAGTTGAGCAAACCATATAAAATTTTAACAGTCGTATTCATAGTGAACTGTCAAATTTTAGCACGCAGACTAGCACCAGACTAACCATAAAAAAATCCTTTTTAGTCCGGCAATAAACACGTACATATTAAAATTAGTCAATCAACTCTGAATACTACTGCAAATGTATACCAGGCCATTCGATAGGTCTGCAAATTAAGCAGTTTAGGATGAAAGTGAGAAACACATGATTTGAAAATAAAAAATATTCTGTTGACCATTTTTATCTCACCAATTTTTATTATTAATTCTTGTTTATTGACTTGTTACTAGTTTAATGTAAAATTTGTTTTATCTTGATGCGTTTTTAGAAGTTTATTAATTTTAATCTACGGTATGTTTTGTAAGTCATGCATCAAACGAAAAGCGGTAATAGAGGTCATTTTAGATCAAAACTATCCCACATATGGTCCATGGTTAAGGAGTTAAAGCAAATTTAATATTGTATGGAAGAAATAGAAAATGTTTTGATATTTTGTATTTGAGCACGTAAAGATCATGAAAAAATTAAGTAAAACATATTTTATTATCATTGCGTTCGTATTACTATATATATATTTTTTTTATTTCTACCTTACAATATTATATTGAATATAACTCCTAAAAGAACAATAAAAGATTAAACAGAAATAAGGAGAAAAATAAACAGAGAATATCAAACTAAATAATTAAATTAAAATAAATGGCTCCTCGATTGGGGCTCTTGACATTGTCCCAATTACCGAAGCAGCGTTCCCACGCTGAATAGCCAAGCTTATGTTTTGGGTGAGGAACGCAGTGGCACGACGGTCTCCGGACCCCTCAATGAGCAGTTTGCCCAACTGCTTGACCAATTCTTCAGCGTCCGGCTCCACGCCCTCAAGGGCCTCCACGGCAAAAGCGACAAACTTACAATTTGGTTTTAGGCATTGATTTTTTTTTAATGTTATTCTCTATTCTTTCTATCTATTATCAATGGTTTTAGGTCACAATATTTTCTGTGTTTTACAATGAGCCGCGGCATAGCTAGCTACCTGACAAGAGCCGCCACAGGGGTTAAGGTGTCCGCTCATGTGACATTCCAGACCAGAGCCCTCCCTTGCTTCCATGGTAGCAACGACATGCCGTCTGCCCGCTTTCCGTCGTCTCGGACCAAGCGGACCGGTTCGAGAACGCTGCGAATCTGTGCGGAAGCAAGTGAACGCTTGAGTTTACGGAATTTGAATATTACAAATCCGAGTGCAGTGTACTGTCTATGGATGATGACTAATTATTATATATATTTTTTTGATATTATATTTTATATTTTTATATTTTTTTTATATTTTTTGCTTGACTCCTCTCTTTCATTGGATAGGTTCCAGTTTTCTAGGAAATGCTTATGATATATTCTTCAGAATTTGGAAAAAAATGCCCTCAGTAATGGATAAAATTCAATCATATTTCATTTCTTATTATCACATGACCCAGTTTACAGACTATCCAACAATCACAACAGAAATCCAGAAATCCAATTCGTTTTCAGAAAGAACAACAAAACCCGATTTTTCATTAGGATATTTCTCAAGAGTTAAACGTAATATACATACAGTTTAAATTGTTTCAGGACTCTTCAAATTTAATAATGTGGAAATGCTCCTGGAAATAAAATTAACAAACAGAATAAGAACTCTTTGCCCGAACAACGCGATATCTCCTTACAAGAAATGCTATAAAGCTCGGATAATATGTATTTTAAAAAGACCCTTTGTGGAACAAATAGAGGCATAGGTAGTATATATTTTCATGGCTTATTCAAGCTAAAATCTAATCGCAGGAAAATAAGATAAATTTCTTTACAGGTAGGATTTTTTCCTGTGTAATGGATTTATTTCTAGTCAGGTTATTTTTATTTTCATTTGTTATTTAGATTTCTATTCGATTTATATTAATCTTGTGATGCTTTAATCCATCCTCGAGCCATTCTTGTCTGTCTACAGCTGTATTCAGAGTGGGCAGACTAACTTTAATCCGCCGGACTAAACCGGTTTTTGTATGGTTAGTCCGTCGCTAATCTCGACTTATACAGTCGTATTCAGAGTGAACCTGTCAAAACTTAGTACGGGATTAGCACCGGACTAACTATACAAAAACCGGTATAGTCCGACCTTAATACGTGTATTAAAGTTATTCCGACCACTGTGAATACTGCTGATAGTATATAAAAAAGAAAGGGCAATTCAACTTTCCCGGTATCATGATCATTACCATGTCTTTTTAATCACTATGAGCCAAAGTAATTTATAAAAAAATTATTCAACCATTTATTTGTTTAGCACAAATTATACATAATTTCTTGTGTTTTCATCGCCAGCGTGGATTTGTTTACAGCTATGTGTGAAAATTAAATCGTCTGTTTTTGACGTCAGTAGTCGGTCGGCCATACTCGGACTCCGACGGCGAATTCGCGGACGATATTTTCATTCATTTATTTTCCGTAGTAAATTGTAACCAATTGATTTATAAATACCTCCTAAGTACGCGCTTTACACTAAACATCAATTTAAACTACAATTAACCGAGTGAACTTACGTTTTCACCGTGCAAAGTGTATATTTCTCGGCAACTCTGCGTCACTGACTACGCACTCGTAACACAAATGGCGTCAGTCCACTTTTCATGAGCGTGCTCTTTTTTCTACGTTATCGACTCGAAACGCCAGCTCGCATAGATATTGGCGCGGATTCCTAAAATAATTTCCGAATTTACTACGGTCAGTGGTGTGATAAACGTGCGCAATGTGCAGTGATAGAAGATAGAAGTGTCTCAATGGTGGACAGCGGGGACTGCAGCGGCGCGCATTCGGCGCTATGGGCGGTCCGGGGCCTGGCGCGAGCGCCGGCACGGGCGCGGGCGCGGGCTCCGCGGACGCGTGGTATTTCACGCGCGAGCAGCTCGCAGCCTCGGCTAGCCGGAGGTGCGGCCTCGACGCCGACAAGGAGCTGTCCTATCGGCAGCAGGCCGCCAATCTCATCCAGGACATGGGACAGCGCTTACAAGTGTATCCTTTTCCTAAATTCGACCCCAGAGCAAATCAACGAACATGTATAACGATATATTCAGTCAGGACGCGTGCTGTCGCGAATTCGTCACTCTCAAAACGTTGCGAAATAGCACGTTTCCGCGCAAAAAACTTGTTTCTCTCTCTTCGTGGCTCCGCTCGATGCATTTACTTTCCGTTCCAGGAAGTAGGTGGCTCGGAAAGTCCGTGGACTTGATTATTATCGAGTTCCCGTTGTCTAATGAGGTTAGGGTCGTGGCACGCTGGCGCGTGGGATTCTAGGTCACTGCCCCGACCCGCGCAGCTGTGAGTTGGCGCGCAAAAATCCGCCACATGCAGACACCTATGCATCCCATTTTTAGGTTAGGTATTTACATAAACATTCTGTACCTTCGTATGCAGGTTGAGTTGGAATGAACTATATTAATATCAGGAAGTGCTTTTGAGGGTGAAACCAATTATGAGTTAGATACCTGCCATTTTTCCATAACAATGTGAATTTCGTTTGTGGCTCAGTGCGACCACCCATTGTTAGGGTCCAGTGGGAAAGAATACTGCTTATTTATCACGACAGGTGGGGTCTAAGCGAGCTCACCTAAAAGATCTGTTAAATACCATACAAAATCAAGCAGAATAGATTTGGCAATATTATAACTCAATCTGTATACTAAATGACTTCATGTTATTCCGAAAATGTATTGTTCTTAATTATGCTAATCAAAATTTAAAAAAATATCTTGGGAAATAAAATATGACAAAAATATAACCTAAAATATTTTATTTCATAGTTTGTGCTGGTTAATGCCATTTAAATTTGTTTGAAGACACACACATCTCTTTTTTTCATCTAAACCTTATTCTAACTGCATCATGGAGTACATCTTTCATCTAAAAAGTCATAAATCAAACTCGACTGAAGGTTTTGACGTTTCTAAGGTGAGGCCGCTCATGCGAGATCTACTATAAGCTTTGAGTTTTGTTCCCCCATTGCCAGAGAATACCTAAATAATGCTGTCCCAGCTGTCGCTACAGGTGCGGTAAGCGGTTAGCACTGTCAAGATGGGGTGGCGCTTTTAAATACTTTTTTAACATTAATAACATGAAAACATTCAAAATTTATAAAATAAAAAGGAGGAAGGTCGGCTGGAAGAAATCTCTTTGAGGGATAAGCCCGCCTATGCGCCCCACTTATGTTGTTATTGCACTATACTTACTTTTGTAAATTGTTTTTTGTGGCGTATTAAAGAATTTTCAATCAATCAATCAATCAATCAGATATCAGAAAACAAATTTAAGGACCGATTTTTCCAGAAAACTACTAGCGTAATGTTGTTGAAATTATTACAATCAAGCCCACCCTATGTACAAGCTTTGCTCGAGGCTATTTATATCCGAGTGGGAAACAGTCATTGTGTCGATATCACAGAATTCTGAGAATTCTATCCACTGAATAGACGTTTTCCTTGTTGGTGTGTAGGTTAGTTGCATAGTTATTGGTGTGGCGTTACACTTTGGAATTATAGAGTGGCAATAAAGGAAAATACTCCTACAGGAATGATCTTTCTGATTTGGCCGATTGACGAATAAGCGATGGGATATAGGAAAAAGATCTAATTGCAATGGGCGAACTGGTAGAGTACCCGGTAAATAATAATGCATATTGTATATTGGAAGGAGACAGTGGGCTAGTTTCGGCTTTGTAAAGCGTCATCTCTCTTGTACGTAGGACACAGGTAATTTTATTAATTTTTTATATGTTAAGCGCGGCATATGGCGTACGCCAGAACCTAAAGGTGCCCGACGACGCCCATGGGTTTTCGAACATTCAGGGGGGCTACAAAGCCGAAATTAACCAACTCTCTTTCCAACGAACACAATTTTAAAATTTTCTAAGGCTTAAATAAAAGTATTGCAGTTCACATGCATTCTGGTCAACAGATTTCGATTGAATGTATGGGAATATGTGCAATTGCTCTTTGTATTTTTAATGGGTACGACATTACCGTTATCTCATTGATTTGAGTTTATCCAACGACATCTGTATTGAAGCATTGTAAATGTAATTTTGAAAATAATCACAAAACATTTTTGTTCGTGGCATTTGTCGAAAGCAGTCAATCAATTGCTCTTTCTACTTTGATCGTTAAGTTTAAGGCGTCATGGTATGCACATGAGCATGTTTACAATTACGATACAAAAAGAGAAACTTACTAAAATTAGAAAGTCTTCAAGCGAGTCACTTTCTCTTTCTTCCTTATGTGAGGTCAAATTGGGTTGCCATCGAGTTATACTGTGAGCTTTAGTCACAAGTTTGGAATATAGAAGGATCAGTGTGGCGTATTCATGAAAACGTATAAGATTGCTATATTGTATGGAATATGTTAGGAAAAGAATCCCTTATTAGCTGATAAGGTTAGGTAAGGCAATGTTCAATTTGTTAGGGTAGTTTAAACCATTGATATTTATATTAATACGTAATGACAGGCCCTTCCATACAAAATAAATGGAGCAACAAAAGTGGTGCTCTATGCGTTGCTGGGACACCACTTTCTCGCCAGGCGTGTGAGTCGCCAATGGCTAATAATGCGCCCCAAAAATGCCCAATTGTGTGGTAAAACCGCGCAAAAATTACTTAACAATCGCAAAGAAAGACGGAATATTGGAGTACCGCAACTCGCGACAGAATTGTAAGAGAGAAAATATCACAGGGTTTAACTAATTTGTTCTCAATATTTAATTCCAATATATTTTTCAGGTAGGTCAAATCAAATCAAATTTGTTTTATTTACCAAAAAACTTGCCTAATAGTACTTTTCTTATTTTCTAATATCTTTTAAAAGGCTAGGCTATTATATACTGTAGTAATTATGCTTCTCATGCTATCCGCAATGTAATTTCATTCTACACATTACAGCGATGTTGTTGTTAAAGCTAACGAGGTTCCATTAATCACCCACAAAATTTCTAATCTAATGAGGTATTGAGGTATGACGATGAAATTTTTTTCACAATCGAGCATATCGGGCTATAAAGGAGGTTTGCACGGCAAAGCCATTGCTGCAAATATGTTTTTACCTACTAGGAAACATCTGTGTAAACGAATTTGGCGAAATTTAAATGTTTCTGGGAAACTGTTATCCGTTCTCGTAAGCAAATCCTTATCTCCGAGGGTCACAGAAGGCTAGCTGACATCCTGATTGGCATGTTCGGTTGACGTCATATTTGGAATTATGCGTCTTCTCGGTATGCTGTTTTGACGTCTCGTATGTTGCAAAAGAGACGTGGGCCATCCCGCTCAACTCCCCATACAAACGGGGAAAGAAGATCACATCACATATATTTCTTATCAGAGATCCCAAATTTTGCTCAAAATAGCTTTATTTGATCGAACTAGATGTCTAATGACCGTTGGCATTGTAAAATTGTGTTTAGTTTAGGTGGATTACACAATGATAAAGTAAGAACATCTTAAAAGGATTAGTCATCAGACATCGCTTAATTAATCAAGATTTATAATCTGTTTGGTTTTTGTTCAATTTTTGACTACAGCGGTCGTGGTTTACTTTTAGCTATAAGTCGTTTTGCAATTAAAATTTTCGTAAATCTTAACAAATCATACACTATGCACATTGTCTTTTTTTTGTGCACATGTTGCATCTGCCTCATTACGGATTTATCTTTGAAACAGAAAAGGTCCCAGAGCGCAACAGCACGGTTTTGTATCGTGCCCACGGAAGAGTTAGACCCGCTGGGTTGGGCCACCTTAATTTCAACTTCATTCCTTTCTTCCACCCATTTGCGTCTTGCACACCTGTAGGAGGGACTGTAAAATCTTTTGTCGTGGTACCACCGCACCGGTGGTACCTCTAATATGTGTTGAAGCTTTTAAGGTGGCCCATCCCGCTCATCTCCCCATACAAAAGGGGAAAGAAGATCACGCCCATATTTCTTGTCAGAGATCCAAAATTTTGCTCAAAATAGCTTTATTTGATCGAACTAGATGTCTGATGACCATTGCCATTGTAAAATTGTGTTTGGTTTCTAAGTTATAAGGTTCGAAAGTTCGCATTTTTCGCGCGTTTTATACAATAACTTTGGAGGTGGATTACGCAATGATAAAGTAAGAACATCTTAAAAAGATTAGTCATCAGACATAGCTTATTTAATCAGGATTTATAATATATTTGGTTTTTGTTCGATTTTGTACTACAGCAGTCGTGGTTTACTTTTAGCAATAAGTCGTTTTTAAATTAAAATTTTCGTAAATCTTACCAAATCATACAGTATGCACATTGTCTTTTTTGTGGACATGTTGCATCTTCCTCATCACGGAGCCCGTCTTATTCTTTGAAACATAGAAGGTCCCAGAGCGCAACAGCACGGTTTTGTACCGTGCCCACGAATGAGTTCGGCCCACCGGGTTGGGCCACCTTAAGAACGGCCCGTACGCTATGTTCCCCATACAAATGTAGTTTGCTAATCATTTGAAAAACCCTGTTCCAATTTGCTTGATATTTGGTATCCAATATTCAACAATAAACATCTGTGTCTGCACGTTTTAGTTTTGCGTAAAAATCTAAAGCAAGTCAAATAACAGGCAAAAGAAAATCTTCATACAAATTTTCTTTTCTCTGTCGAGTGTCACAGAATACATTTTTCGAAAGACAAACACGTGCAGACATAGATATTGGTTGCTTCATATTTAAATCCCAAATATCATACAAATTGGAACAGTGGTTTTGAAATGATTATCACACTACGTTTGTATGGAAAGCGTAATTTCCTGATGCTTACGGGAAAGGCACAAAACCTTCAACTAACTTCCCAACAGGGAAGTATATTACTCGGTGAATCACCGTTTTACGCTGACATTCTCTTCCTTAGCTGCCATTGTAAATAGATTAATCGTCATTTGTACAGTTGCCTAGTTACAGTACTTAGTTAATGTGATGATTGTCTGTATCAGCATACTTATACATAAATGTTTATTAATACTCAACAAAACTATTGCTTGCTTGTTGGCACAGTATGATAGTTCCGTGTGCTAAGAAGACGATTCCAATAATTCATCCTGAACTAAGAGATGTTTTAATTACATGAAAAAAGTATATTCATAATTTCCCTATCAGTAGCTCCTTTTTTATGTTATCATCAATTAATAAGCGGCTTGAATGGGTTCAAATGCTTGCCCCGATCATGGACCGATTTCTCTTTCTGAGTGGGATAAGTGCATTTCCTCACGAATGCGAGCTGTTCCATAGTTCGGAATCCATGTGTAACTATCTTCTCTCTTCCCCTATTAGGTGGTTGGGTTTAAGTCCACCCGGGTTCAAAGTACGAAAAAGTAAAAACGGCAATACAATGTTGTCCGTTTTCCATTTGTTTTCCATCCAGTTCAATGTAGCCATGCTCATAAAGGGAAGGTCCTGGCATGTCACCTCTTTCCTTAGGGTATGAGCCATCAATGTCCAGTTACATAAAAAAAAAATATACTGTACATGGTCAGTTATCGCACATTGAATTCATACAAAAAACCCGAATTTAATCTCAAAATTCCAAAAATAACCACAAAAAATACTGTAATCTTACACTGGAGAACAATGTGCACTCCAACCGACCCTTCCATACAACAGTTCAAAGCAGCTGTGTCCACGTGAGTCAAGCAGAGCAAAAAGACCGCAAGCATGCTCAAGGTGACTCATCTGCGCATTCATTCACCTCCCAACCGCCGGGAGCAAAGTTTCCATGCAAACGGCTAAAGTATCTACACGCCGATGTACAATGTGCGATACGCGCACGCATGAGAGAGGAGGAAATAAAAATAAAACACGTTCCGACGTAGTGTTAGAATTGGCTGACCTTGAGACGATGCTCGTGTGAATAACCTCTAGCTGGAAGATAGTATGTTGGCTTTTTTTGTTTCGATGCTAATGATGTGATTGTATTGATATAGTGATTGGGCGACGCTAGGTTCCATTTTAAGTAGACGGTTTTTTTGTTTACTGGTTTTATTGTAATGTAAGACACTTCGAAGAAAAATTTCTATAAAGGCTGCGTAATTTACACTCATGCTGAGATTCATAGACGTTACTCGTACTTGGCTGAGCCAAAGTATGTCTTTCGACTGTCAGTTTTGACATAAAATGTATGGACCGAATGTCAAATTTGACAGTCGGATGCCATACTTTGGCTCAGGCATGTACAAGTAACGTCTATGAATCTCAGCATCAGTCGTCCGTCAATTTCTTCAGCAGATACTTTTGTGAAAGCTTTGGCGACTTGCAATTCGATGTGTGGTGACCGACATTCCAAAAAAAATATGTATGATGAAATTTAAAACAACGCATGTGAACAGAGCAGTAGTTTTCTTTCGTACTATTTGACAAGGAAATCACCACCATGAAAAAACCGGCCAAGTGCGAGTCGGACACGCACAAGAAGGGTTCCGTACCATCGTACACGATTTAACACAAAAAATCAGGTTTTTTGTATGGGGCCCCCCATTAATTTGTATATTTTTTTTTATTTTACCTATTTGTTGTTATAGCGGCAAAATAAATACATACTACTACATTTACTACATTTCAGCTGCATACCTATTACGGTTTATGGGATACAGCCCTGTGACAGACGGACGGACGGACAGCGGAGGCTTGGTAATAGGGTTCCGTTTTCATCCTTTGGGTACGGAACCCTAAAAAATGAATGCAGCACCTCTTTGTTGTTTTCTTCTAAAAACATTATACTTTTTAGGGTTCTGTACCTAAAGGGTGCCAACCTAACCCTTTTACTAAGCCGCCGCTGTCCATTCATCCATGCGTCCTTGGGAAATTTACAGTTATTTTCCAATTTCCAGCGAAAGCGCAAAATAACCGCGTTTTATTCGTTGCCGTAGAAAAATTGATGATTTTTTTAAATTGTTCATATACGCTAGCAGCTTAAAGCTGATGCGTGTACGTCATTGGTTGAGTGCACTATTTGTTAATTATGTGTCTGTTTTTTTATATTTAAAAGAATTGTTTGATTGGTTAAAAACCCATTCACTGTTATAGCACTGATCACTTCTTGTGGCAGTTTGGTCCAAGAGTCCACCGCTCGGCTAAATAAGAAATGCTTTCTTGGTTTCGAATTGACGACACTTTGGTTAGGTTTAAAAGAAATTCCAAGGAGTATTTTATTAGTATTCATAATGAGTAAATATCATTCAAGTGCATCGTAAAGTCCACTTAAAGTTTAAACATCTCGATCAAGTCACCCCGGTGTCTTCTTTCTTCTAGCGTAGTGAGTCCCAGTGCATTCAATCATAATATTTTTAGTGTTCATAATTTTCCTTAACTGCGTCCCCCACGCAGTTCGCAGCTGTGCATAAACACGGCGATCGTGTACATGCACCGCTTCTACGCGTTCCACTCTTTTACGCACTTCCACCGCAACGCGATAGCGGCTGCCGCTCTCTTCCTCGCCGCCAAGGTGCGTATACGTCCACTCAACGCTTTTTTCGAACTTTAGTTGTACTGTGTAGTGTGTACATACGAGCGCCTCTTGGCCTAGTGGCGCAGGGACTGGCCTAGCGTACCAGAGGTCTGGGTTCAATTACGACATGCACCACTGTCTTTCTCTTTCCGAGTTCTATAAGTGCATTTCGTCACGAATGCGAGGTGCTCCATGGTTCGGAATCCATGTAAAACTGTAGGTCCCATTCCCCTACTAGGTGGTAGGGTTTAAGCCGCCCGGGTTGGTACCATCGCATTGGACGAAAAGATGGTCGAAGCGGCAATGAGAAATTGTCCGTGTTTTCCATCCAGTTCAATTTAGCCGTGCTCATAAAGGGAAGGTTCTGGCATGGCACCTAATTCCTTCGGGAATGTTGTGTATTGGGCTAAATATCATAACGGTTGTATATCAGGTTGCATAAAAAAAAAACCCTTACTACCTAATACTTTATTTATACACTTTAAATATTAAATTTTTTAAATATTGGTATTCTTCGACATGAAATGATACGAATGGATGCCACAGGTGGAGGAGCAGCCGAGGAAGCTGGAGTACGTGATAAAGGTTGCCCACGTGTGCCTTCACCGCGGGGAGAGCGCCACCGGGCTAGACCCTCGCTCCGAACACTATCTCGAGCAGGTGCGTTCATAGGAACACTCCGTATTTAATTTCATTTCATTTCATTTATTTAAACTTTTTGGTAGTCAAACTACACCAAGTTACGTCACAAAGATCCGCGGATTCGATCAACCCAGTAAAGAAGAACCCGCAAAGAAACTTCACGGGTTTACATAACATATTTTTCCGTCCACAATTATGAAATACATACTTAGATCTAAATGCTACTGCCAAACAATTCCTTGGCAGAACAGATTAAGGCAAAGAACAAAGAACAATAGAAACAGCAACCCTCAGTTTAAGTTACCTACAACTAATAAAGTTACTAGTTCAATTATATAAATCAATATAATTTATAGCATTACTAGTATACTCTGCTGTAAAAGCCGTCGTCAACTTAACCTATGTCAGGTGTATAAAGCCCTCGTCAAGTTTGATACCAATATATTACCCGGCCGAGACTTTTAAGGTCATGGCATTAGTGTTGCTGCGAATATATACAGAACGAAATTAATGCTCCTAAATATCCAGGCATGACCACCAGAGTCTGACCATGTCTGGTCATCGAAAATGTTATGAATATTTTTGTATGTCTTCATTGATTTTATATTTCTACTCTAGCCCACATGCGATCACCCGAAAGTTAGTAAATCAATAAAAAAAAATTGAGACTGGAGGAATGTGCTGATCTTCACGATGCACTATGTTGTCATTTGACATTCAAACAACCATAGACAGGATAGCAGGGGTAGACAGCTAATGTCATACAACGTACAAAACTCGCTAAATACTTGGTATGATAGAAACTTTACATTTTATGATACTTTTGAGGTTACCGCGGTCGTTAGACATGTTTGAAAAATGTTACGGCTTTTCACGTGGCTTTTCAGACGAAAGGCATTCTTGCGATATGTAAAGGGAGTAACAGACATCATTGGGCGTAAGCTGAAAAAACTGCAGATTGGTACAGTTTTCATACCTATAAAAAAGGTCTCACAAGTTTTACGCTCAGTGAAAGATCAGCTCCCCTTGCAATCTCCTGGCGTGTACAAAATTCCATGTTCCTGTGGGAAATATTATGTTGGGCAAACAAAGCGAAGTGTTGCGACACGGGTTACGGAACACATTCGAGCGGTAAAGAAGAAGGACTCCGCGAAGTCAGCTTTGTGTGAGCATAGCGAATCAGGACCAAATCACACGTTTCGATCAGGTTGGCATAATCGCCGCCGAAAAACGAACTATACCAAGATTAGTCCGAGAAGCTATCGAGATTAAGAAGCACAGCAACTTCAATCGAGAAGACTCATTTAAGCTCTCTGCAATGTGGAACCCCGTGTTTCAGCCACTTAGAAGGGGCCAAGGAGACGATAATATCGGCGACGATATTGTCAGCTCATATTGCCTGTCGTCTGAGGTTCGGACCGCAGCCAGACACATTTCCGCTTCCGCCCCCACTCACAGCTACGATTTACGACCACAGCGAGCCTAGCGGTCACCTCCTCCTTGATAACGGGCTGAATGATTAGCTCGAAACGTCGGAGAATGTCTCTTCCTGCCGCGTGAAAAGCCGTAACATTTTTCAAACATGACTTTAAATTTTAACTGTAAATTACGTAATACCATTGTAAATAAAAAAATCTTTTAGATTCATTAGTTTGTATTTGATGTATTCGCAATTAAGAATGGCAACGTGCGAATGGCACGTTTTTATAATCCCTATTCAACACTTGTATGACTTGAGCAATCTTTCTATACCATAATGTATCTATGGCTGAGATAAATAGTCGTAACAAAAGCTAAGACTAACGGAAAGTAGTACTTTGTGACGTCACTTTGACACATTTTGTATGGACGAAATCTCAAAGCAATGCCAATTGACGTCACAAAGTACTACTTTGCGTTAGCATTAGTTTCCGGTACGACTATTTATCTCAGCCTATGACACGACCGATTGGCACATTCTGAAGGGCGCCAACACTGCTTGTTACAGGCGCAGGACCTCGTATTCAACGAGAATGTCCTGCTGCAGACGTTAGGTTTTGACGTGGCCATCGACCACCCGCACACGCACGTCGTGCGCACCTGCCACCTTGTCAAAGGTGAGAGCGTCCTGACGCGGTGACGGTGCGGAGCGGGCCGGGCCGCCGCGGCCAACCGTGGACGGTCGCTCGGACGATGCATTGGCTATTCGAGGGGGGTGGTGAAATTTTGTCTAGGGGTCTTTCTTGATCACGTTGGCACAGGGCTTACGTTAGTTATGGTATGGATTGAGGGTTTTCGGCAGATGTTCAACTGTTTTTATGGACGGATTTTTGGTGGTGGTGTAGTTTCGTGCACAGTAAAGTATATAAAACTATTTTAATGTTAGTTCATTTGTCAATGCTCTTTCAAAATCTTAATGGTAATGCATGTTTCCTATGTTGTAAATTTTTTTCAACATGGATAATTACATCACAACATATATAAACACAACAAGATGTCTGTTTATATATGTCGCCCCTTTTTTTTAGGATTCCGTCGCAAAAAGCCAAATAAGGGATACTCATGGTGTGTTGACGGGCACACGTATTTTATCCTGAATTGGTCTCCTATTAATATGGTACACTTATGTAGTTGTGCACCAAACTAATAACTTCTGCTGAAAATTTCATACTTTTCTTAGAAAAGGCTAGATCTCTGAAGCCATCAGTGACAGAACCCTCCGCACATGAACAGGTTCACACTTGACCATGTTTTTTCTATTATAAATTATATCATTTCCCATTGTCCATGTCCTGCCATAGGTAAATTCAGGTAATATTAGAACTGTAAAGCTTGTGCCAACATATTGTTGTACGTACCAAAGACGTACCAACAGAGTTTAGATGATTCCGATATACCGTCCCACGGGTTGCATGCCGCGGAGGGTGGTCCGCCATTAAGCTAAGAAGAAAAAAAAAACGGAAGGCAATGTATGCGTAATTGCTTACGCTAAGAGGTATGTAATAATAGGAAATATATTTATGTGTGTCTCATTTAGCACTCCCCTACCCCTTGCACAAATTGTCTTATGATTGCAACAATTTTCATTAGTCATTTATTTGTTACGGTAATAGGGGGCAACAAAGCTGCTTCCCTGTCCACAAATTCCATTAATTTTCATGATAGATTGTTTACCTTAGTGGTATGATTGACTTATTTAATTTAAAAAATTACAATTGAAAATATTTTAGTAAAATTTTAAATAATTATATCTCTGCTGCCAATGGAATATATGCTTATATGTCTAACTTTATTTATGATTGAAATGGGAATATGAAAAGTAATTAGAATTTTATATAATTTAAAACATAAGAAATTTCAATCAATGTTGCCATTGTGCATGTGAAATATAGCCATCGCCCTTTATGCACTACTACATGCAACACTAAGCATTAACTATGCTTGAAGCGAATTAAGTGTGGTCCATGAAACAAGATAAAATAACAGACTGTCGTACATGATAGGTGATTTCGATGTGACTATTCATCCCACACACAGGAAATTCTTGGTGTTAATTTATTTAAACTTTTAAAATAGAGAATTTGCATGTTAAGGGGGTGTGTGCGTTGAAGTAGATGGCGCCACACTCGTTCGTAGTTATTTCTGCTATAACTCCTTAAACATAGGAAGTTGCACACTATATCTGGAGTGGCAAGCACATTAGCAATCTCATTAAGCAATTACAAAAATAAGCTGAAATCACGTATAATATTCTGATTAAGTTTGCAAAAAGTTGCCATTTTTCAATTAGCAACTTTATCTCATAATAATGTCACAAATGATAGCCTTTTTTAAAAATTGTTGCATGAGATTAAATACAAAACCGCATAATGTGCTCGTCACTATAATTATGACTCGAAACTTCCTATTTTTGGGGAGTCATAGCAGAAATAGCGACGAACTACTGTAGCGCCATCGACATGGATGCACATACCATCCCCTATACGGTGTTCCGACCCATACGAAGTTGTTTGGACACAGTCATCATGTATATAGCCATATGTAGTAGTTGCGCGAAAACATTTTCAGAATTTTTGTAAAAAAATTTTTTATTGTATAGCGGCATCTAACGGTGTAAAACTTCTAATAGCTAATTACAACAATACCGTTATAATTCTGAAAACTCTGCAACTAATATGGCTATATTTAAAATGTATAATAAACTAGTTGAGGTACCCGGCTCCGCTCGGGTCGATGTCGTTTTGGACTGATGTCGAGCTGAACATAAAATATTCAAGTTGAATTTTCGGCACAAAGGTGGCCTATGTCCTTTCCCCAGGTCTTAACTCTATACCAAATTTCATCAAAATTGGTTCAGTGGTTAAGGTGTGAAAACGTAACAGACAGACAGACAGACATGCTATTATTATAAGACAGACTTATAATAATAGCATGGACCCGTTGCTCAAAGTGTAATACTTCTTGCAATCTCCATACAAACATATTGTATGAGTCGGAACACTGTTAAGGATGTTCCGACCCATACAATGTTTTTTTACACAGAACGCAAAAAGTATTGCACTTTAAGGCACGAATTCGTCAAAAATATTAAATTTAGCCATAGTAGTTGCAGCGAAAACATATTCACAATTTCAGGTTTAATGGTTTCGTTGTAATTGCTGATTAGAAGTTTTACACCGTTAGATGGCGCTGTTAAATAAAAATCGTATTTAAATAAATTGTAACAAAACCAATAATCCTGAAATTGTGAAATTGTTTTTGCTGCAAGTAATATGACTATATTAAACTTTTATTATTAATTCGTGGCTTAAAGTGCTATAGTTTTTGCGTTATGTGTGCAAACAACTTTATATGGGTCGGAACAGCCTTCTGTTCCGGAACTCATCGACACGACAGTCTGCGCCATTTAATCTCGTCTCACGGGCTCCGTACCGCGCGGCGGTCGCTCCGCGCGCCGACACAATAATATGCGGGTCCGTCTTGGGTGGCAGCGCCGAAGGACCTCGCGCAGACCTCGTACTTCATGGCGTCGAACAGCCTGCACCTGACGACGATGTGCCTGCAGTACAAGCCGACGGTGGTCGCCTGCTTCTGCATACACCTCGCCTCCAAGTGGAGCAACTGGGCGGTGAGTGAGCCGAACTTGTTCGTACCTGCTCATGCCTGATTGTATTGTATTTTATTGTTTATACAGTCGACTGTACTCGGATTTTCCATATTTAAACATTAGCCTGTTCGGGAAGTGGTTGAAAAAAACCGGCCAAGTGCGAGTCGGACTCGCACACGAAGGGTTCCGTACCATCTAGACTAGGAGGTCGCGACAAAAATGGTAACGATAACGTAAATGGCTGAAACTGGGTTCACGGGATAAAGACCAACCCTCTGAAGCAAAATGTGTCAGTCTGCCTGTTCCAAGTGGTTGCGTTACGTACGTACGTAGGCGCCTGAAAAAGTACTTATGGAGACAAAAAATATATATGATAAGGTAAATGAATGCAAATGACAAAGCATGAAAGTACCAGTACATACTTGCTTAGCAATGTAAAAACAGAACAAATCTTTGGTTGCATTTCATAGTTAAAGACGAATTAGGTTACAGATATAACTTTAGGTATATTTAAGTATTTAATTAAAAAATCGACTGGCTATTGTTGTATAATTAATAAGTATCAATGTTTCTAGACAATCAGTATATTCTTCAGCAGGTACATACCAACATCTGTTTCATAAAGCCAATCTAGATAACGCAACCACTTGGCATGGGCAGACCGACATATTTAACATCAGAGGGTTGATCTCTAACATGTGAATCCAGATTCAGCCATTTACCTTATCGTGACCATTTACCTTGTCGTGATCTCCCGGAATAATCGTACAACATTTAACATGAAAAAAATCACGTTTATTGTATTATTTTTTAGTTTTACATATTTGTTGTTATAGCGGCAAAATAAATACACGCTGTATACTGTATACTTAATAACTAAACGTAGCTCCGCTGCCGCTATGCGGACGAGTTTCGCTCGCTTTGCTTACTCAACGTTTCAAGTGTCAAAAAAGCTCGTCGCCGGGATGGGCCTCCTTAACTGACACACACATACAATACAGTCTCCGCGTTGTTATCGCCCGCAGATACCGCAGTCGAACGAGGGCCGCCACTGGTTCTCGTACGTGGACCGCTCGGTGACGACGGAGCTGCTGGAGAAGCTGACCTCGGAGTTCCTCCACATCTTCGACAAGTGCCCGTCGAGGCTCAGGAAAAAGATCAGTGAGTTGGTGGTGTTTTGTGCTTCAGGGTCCCGTTGCAAAGAGCGAAAACCGGCCAAGTGCGAGTCGGACTCGCACACGAAGGGTTCCGTACCATCAACACCAAAAAATCATGTTTTTTGTATGGGGCCCCCCTTTAATGATTTTTTTTTTATTTTACCTATTTGTTGTTGTAGCGGCAAAATAAATACACACTCTGTGAAAATTTCAGCTGCCTAACTATTACGGTTTATGAGATACAGCCCTGTGACAGACGGACGGACGGACGGACGGACGAACGAACGAACGGACGGACAGCGGAGGCTTAGTACTAGGGTTCCGTTTTCACCCTTTGGGTACGGAACCCCTTAAAAAAGGGACCCTTATTATCTGGCCCCTGTTGTCTGTCCGTCACACGCATTCTGTCCCGAATCGTACTCCTTTTAACGGATGTTTGAAAATTCTGAAAAAAATTACTGACACGGTCTGTGTTAATAACCAAAACTGACGTTCATAGATTACAAGGAAGTGACTAACTACCATTAGGACAAAAAACACGATTTGAACATGATTTAGACACATCAGCCTAGGCTGCCTGTCTAATATAAAATAAATAAATAATTTTGGTACACTTATACAGTTGAGCACCAAATAATTACTTATGCTCAAAACGTCATACTTTTTGAGAAAAAGCTTGATTTCGAATAAATTGAAAAAAAAAATCATTAAGTGAGGGTAATTTGTTTTTATTATTAATTTGATTTATAATCTTTAGCACAATGTTAGTAGTAGGCATTGATCTAGCGCTGCAGTATATTCGTAAAGTAGTTATTTTCACAACTCTCTTTCTTGAATGTATGTGTCCTTGCTTCACGGTCGATCCATCACATTCGGCTGCATTGAACTGGATGGAGAACACGGACACGGGCTTGTTTCCGCACTTAGTCGGCAATGTATCCATTGTACGTGTCGAGAAGCTCTACCAGCTGTCACGTCAGCCAGCCAAGCTCTTCTACGAAGCGCAGCAGCCTTTTTGGACTCCTCAACACTTTTTTTTAATTTATTTATTTGGAGGGAACACAGATAAAGTATTAAAACAGTTAGTAAACAAAAGACTATAGAACTAACCTGCATCCTTACCTATTCCTCGCTTATTAATTTATACATAAATTAGAGTGACAGTATAGCAAGTCCTATTGAGCCATGTTTTTTTATTTTGTGCTTGAAATTGCGCTGAGAGGCAAAAAAGATGTCTAGGTCAGATAAGTTCTTATTATAAAGCGACTCCTGGGCAGTTCCTGTGCCATGGTACTGGCGAGTGACGTTCTGACGCGCGCCGTTTTCCGTTTCCGCAGAGGAGGCGGGCGGCTCGCCGCACGGCGGCGCCGCGCAGGCCGGCGGCTCCGGGCAGCAGGCGGCCGCCGCCGGCTCGCCCTTCGACCACAAGAAGGGGCACGTGATCGACGACATGGAGAAGTCCTTTGACCGAGGTGAGCGGCACGTTCAGTTTAATCGTTGTTGTTGTTGTCGGCGAGTAGCTGACGACGCTTGGACGCACTTGACACGAGGCCGTTGTGCTCAGTAACTCGACTTTTTTGCTCATTTCAGCCAGCCGAGCTGTTCTACAAAGCGTAGAAGCCCTTTAGGGTCTTTCCACACTTGCGGGTCGCTGCTTTCGGAGCTAAAGACCCCTGTTCAATCCTTATTTTATCATCTATAGCTGTTTTTCTCGGAGTAGGCGATAACGCCCCCTTGTGGGCGCTAGAGGCCTACAGGGGGGCGGTTAAGGGCTCAGAGAAAATTGGGGTGCGTTGAAGTAGTTTAGGGGGCGATGACTGATACCTACTTTTATTATTTAGAAAATTTGTTTAATTGATCAAAAACAATATATAATATGAAACTCATATGGCACGCAATAAATGATTAATTAAATTTATGAAAAAAAAATTTTTTGCGATTTTGATTTATAATATGTGGTAAAATTAAACATTTTGGGAGCGCTGGAAAATAATGGATTCTCAAAGTGGGCGGTAGAGAAAATCAGTGGAGCACCTCTGATCTATACTAATGAAATAAATTTGAAGAGTTTGTTAGTTTGTTTGTTTGAACGTGCTAATCTCTGGAATTACCTGTTGGATTTTGCTGAAACTTTCGAGATTAACGCCCATTAGGAAGCACTGTCAATGAAAAAGTGCTGGCGGTCATTTATACCCTGTATATTCTTATTTATATATTTTTTATATGAAAACACCAAAATTAATAATATACATTTATTCAAAAAACAAAACAAGTAACACATAACATACATTTTATTCCACTTCCATATGTGTTTTGGAAAACTAAATTTCAAACACTATCGCTTGTTGCACTGTTTTACTCAACAGCTAGTTCACTATCGTCTGGTATCGCTTTGCTTCGTGTCTCATAATAGACTCGAGATCGGTGGAGATTCTTTCTGGAACATTCCAACTAATTCTAGACGGCCCGCTTGCGCAGCAGTCAAGAACAATCTCCTTTGAGGCATTGGCCGAATATTCCAGAAATAACTCTTAAGGCGGCCCAACCCAACTCAATCGCGGGCACGGTACAAAACCGTGCTGTTGCGCTCTGGGACCTTCTCTGTTTCAAAGAATAAGACAGTCTCGTGATGAGGAAGATGCAACATGTCCACAAAAAAGAAAATGTGCATAGTGTATGATTTGGTAAGATTTACGAAAATTTTAATTACAAAACGACTTATAGCTTAAAGTAAACCACGACCGCTGTAGTTAAAAATCTAACAAAAACCAAATAGTTTATAAATCTTGATTAAAAAACCTATGTCTGATGACTAATCTTTTTAAGATGTTCTTACTTTATCATTGCATAATCCACCTCCAAAGTTATTGTATAAAACGCGCAAAAAATTCGAACTTTCGGACCTTATAACTTAGACACCAAACATTATTTTACAATGCCAATGGTCATCAGACATCTAGTTCGATCAAATAAAGCTATTTTGAGCAAAATTTTGCATCTCTGACAAGAAATATGGGCGTGATCTTCTTTCCCCTTTTGTATGGGGAGATGAGCGGGTTGGGCCACCTTAAGTAGGCAGGCCGAGCAGTTACTTTATATATGAGCACAGCATTGTATTCGCCTTTGCGATGGAACTAGGTTAGTAGCGACATCTGTTCACCAACTCAGGAACTTTGCGCGCTTCGATTCTGTACCAGCGCTATGCCGTCGCTTCATTGGAATTTATTATAGAAATGTTTCTTTGCCTGAATGGTGATTATTCCAAAACAATAAACAAACAAACAAACAATAATATCAAAATATAGATTTTTTATTTTTAACCCTTTTTTTTGTCTCCCTTTTATATTACAATTTGTTGCATATTTGGACATTCAGTAATAGTTATGTGAATTTTTAGTGTTGGCTTTCTAGGATTGCTTCCAGTGAAGCAACCTTATAGTTTACGAAGGTGAAAGGATCATCTTGCTATGAGGTCTTGAACCCTTCAAGTAGCAGCGGCCCATATAGGGTCGCCTCCAAAGTCAGAGTTTTGAAGAAAGAAAGAGTTTTGTGTATTTGTACATTATGTAGCCGGTGCATGATACGATGGTGTTGTCCGCAGAGTATGAGCGCGAGAAGCGACGCGCCGCGGCGGTGCCGGGCGGCTACGTCGCGTCCGCAACCGCCGCCGCAGCCGTCGCCGCCGCCGCGCCGCCGCCGCAGAAGATCGACTTCCGCGAGTACCGCGAGAAGCGCGAGCGCGAGGAGCGCGAGCGGCGGCAGGCGGCGCACCCCCCCGCCGCGCCCGCCGCCGCCCCCGCGCCCGCCCTGCACCACCACAAGTCCGCCGCGCACAAGCCGCACCCGTGGCCGCACCACAAGCCGCCGCACCACAAGCCGCCGCACCACCGGCCCGCCGCCGCCGCCGCCGCCGCCGCCGCGCCAGACCAGCCCCGCGCGGACCATCCGCGACCGGAGCAACCGAGAGCGGAGCAGAGGGTCGAGCAACCGAGAGCGGAGCCACCGCAGAGGACGCGCCCCCCGTCGCTGTTCTCGCCGGAGAACGCGACCGCCCCGGCGGCGGCGGCGCGGCGACCCCCCGCGCAGCAGCCGCCCCCGCAGCGCCGCCCCCACCCCCCCGCGGCCCCCGCTCCGGCCCCCGAGAAACCGGCCGAGCCGCAGAGGCGGCGCGCCGACTCGACGGCGGCGGTCGTGCGCGAGATGCAGCCGCCGGCGCTCGTCTCGCCGCTGACGTCGCCGCAGCGGCGGCCGCGCGCGCGCGCCGGCTCCTCGTCGGAGCCGGAGCTCGTGCCGGTCGTGAAGAAGCTCGACGAGACGCCCGGCTACGAGAACGTGATACGCGACTCGCAGCGGGGAAACGCGATCCGAGCGAGGGCCGAGCAGCAGCGGCGGCCGAGCCCGCCGCGGCCGGTCAACGGGATAGAGACGGACCCCGCGATGGTCTCGAACCTGCTCAAGGAGAGCCTCGTGCGGCCGGTGACCGTGACGCCGCCGGTCGAGCGGCCCGCGCCGAGGCCGGCGCCGATCCCTCGCGTGGCCCTGCAGCCCCCGGCGGAGCCCGTGAGGATTCCGCCCGCGGAGCCGGCGCCCGTCGAAGCGCCGCCGGTCGTTCCGAACGCGCCGCCGGTCGATCCGAACGCCCCGCCGAGCGAGCATCGGCACCGCTCGGAGAAGAAGAAGAAGAAGGAGAAGCACAAGCACAAGGACCGCGACAAGCCGCGGGACGAGCGGAAGAAGCACAAGAAGGACAAGGAGAGGGAGAAGAAGCGGGACACGGAGGCGGCGCCGGCGGCGGAGCCGGCCGCTCCGGTCGAGCCGAAGGCGGCCGTCCCGCCGGCGACGATGACGACCGGTCTCAAGATCAAGATCCCGAAGGATCGGCTGGCGGCTCCGATCCCGACGCCCCCGTCGGCCCCGCGCGCCGCGCCGCCCCCCCAGTGGCAGCCGCCGCCGCAGCCCCGCTCCGAGCTCAAGATCAAGATCCCCAAGGAGATGCTGACGTCGCGCAAGCGGCCCGGCTTCCCGGAGCCGCCGGGCCCCCCGCCGGCGAAGGTCTACCGCCACAACGGGGTGCCGCCGCACAAGGTAAGACCCAGGTTCGGCATGCCGCCGCCGTACCGGCCGCCGCTGCCCTACTACATGATGCGGCCGCCGCCGCCCTACTACGGCTACGGGATGCCGCAGCCGGAGTACGGCGCGCCTCAGCCGGAGTACGGGATGGTGCAGCCGGAGTACGGCGCGCCTCAGCAGGAGTATGGGATGGTGCAGCCCGAGTACGGCGCGCCTCAGCAGGAGTACGGAATGGTGCAGCCGGAGTACGGCGCGCCTCAGCAGGAGTACGGGATGGTGCAGCCGGAGTACGGTGTACCTCAGCAGGAGTACGGGATAATGCCGCCGGAGTACTACTTCGCGCCGGCCATGTTCGCGGCCCCGGCGCCGCCGCGGCCGCCGCCTCCCCCGCTGCCCGCCGCTCCGCCGCCGGCCGCGCCTCCGCCGCCCCCTGAATAATACTTTCAAGGATGAACACGCGTTAAATTTCTTGGTCGTTGAACTCTGGAAGCCCTTCCCAGAGTGATAGTTAGATGATAGTACGGAAAGTTTGCTAACGTCGTACAAGTGTTGAATAGGGATAATGAATGTCAACAGATAGCGTTGCAATTCACATTTGAGAATACATTAAATACGAACCAATGAATATCAATGATATTTTTTATTTACAATGACATCACTTAATTCATAGTTAATTCTAGGCCTCGGCAACATTTTTAATAAAGCTTAGTTTACTAAGCTAACTAGTTCTGGCAGTGACGGGAGATGGCGCTCGTTAGAAATGTCATAGTCCTAGCGAAAACAAGAAGTATTCAGCTAGTTTTGTACGTTGTATGCCGTTAGCAGTCTGTCCTTACTATCCTTTGTCTGTGTTGGTATTGACAAATCACTCGTACAAACTTGGACTAGTATAGTGGTTGCACAATTGTTGTTGAAAATTCAAAATGAAATCAGATTTTCTTTTTTTTTTTGTCTGTGCAGCAACTAAATATTAAGGGCCTAGTACTAGCCAAATCGCAAAGTTAGACGAGGCACCCCAAGTAAACTAACTAAGTCTGACGATTATAAGTGTCATCCTTACAATATATGATTCCTTGTCTAGGAATCGAATGATTTTCGTTAATGTATGTTTCCTTTTTCTATACAAAATACATTGCGGAAACGGTGTCCATTTCCGAACTTTTTTGACTAAATGTAGAAATCTAAAAGCAAATGGAATTTTTTGTTTATGCATATATGCTGTTTTTGCTTATATCTAGAAATCGAATGACTTTCAGATTTCTAATGAGAAAAATCAACTTTTTTTATTTTTATTATTATTTAAATAAATGATGGAATCAAAAAATATTAACAATCCATTATCAGTCTGGAGTTCTATTTGGATTTGCTGAAGCGTTTCACTACATATTATTACATTTGTTAAAAAGTGCATTTGTATGGCGCGAGTAGTTGGCTAGTCCTAGCGCCTTAATAGCTTCTTATCTACGTAAAATTTAAACCGTGTAGGTATTTTATTCAAGACTTTTTTAATTACATTTCTCCTATTATTTTGAATCACTGACCAAAAATGTGCAAACGATATCTTCCTACTTTTGTATGGGTGGTTTTTTTAAGGGTTCTTTTTATTTTTTTTCTTTAAAACTATTAATGAATTGCAAGCCTGCTCTAAAGTGTACTATTTGTACCAAAGCATTCCTTCTTTATCCTGTCTTCAATTTTTTGTTTCCTGACTGTCTTACCATTTTATTACAAATTTTTCGCGTGTCTATTCCCAAGGTATTGTGTGTTGCTCAAAAAAGAAATATTTTAATCCATGTTAATATTTTGTTATGAATCTTATTTCTGAAAATTTCTAAAAGTTCTTAAAGAATGGTTAAATAAGATAAAAACTTTATTAGTTCTTAATAAAGCACCTATATTTTATACAATGTTGGAATACTGATGATGGAGAAAAAAGACACGTATATTGTGTACATTCCTATTTTATATATTTTTATTGAATCGACATCACTAGACAAGTACCTTTCTAAATTATATCACATATAGTTTTGAGTTTATTTGATTGGCGATTCTGATGTTTTTTTTTTATTTAAAAAGGACTATGCTTATTACCCTGTTACTTTGCTGTTAGGATTAAAGCTTTTAAAACTGTTTAACGAATGACATTGGAAGTATCGACAAAAAATCGTTTTCGAGTATAAGAGCAACTTTGACCCACCGCTTTCGACGACCCATACTCCGCACAGGGCTTTTAGTGGTGGTCCCTTTATTGTTTTGTGGTACCTTAAATTCCCTTTTTTCTGAAATTGGTCCCTAAATTCCCTTTTTTAGCAAGTCATTCCCATGTTTAACATCAAGTTCATCTGTATGACTGTTCATGACAATTCACAGTTAGGCAGTCGGTACGAGGGACCTAATTTTTTAAGCATTATTTTCTTTTTGGGGGACCCATTGGTACTTCAACTCTTAAAAAAAATAACTACCTAAAAACGAGTTTGCGGAAACCTAAAAACTAATAAAAATTAAATTTGCATGGCTAACAAAGGGAAGCGATCAGCACAAACACAAGGTTGAAGTGAACTAAATAGAGGGAGAACATGTGCGACTGGCTCACGTGGCGACGCCGCCGCAGTGGCGAACTGGGCAACTAGCGAAAGGTTGCTACTATTAAAATATTATCCCCTTCAAAATGTAATACATACATGATTATTTATTATTTAACAACTAAGTACTTCGATTTTATTCGTAATTATTTAAGGTTCCAAACAAGTCAACAAAAATGAATAACCAAAGTTTATTTGTCGTTACGCTCTACATCTTTAACATCTGAACCTTAACCTAAATGGTCCACGTCGGAGATGTAAGTTTCGCAGCCAATAATAAAAATATTACCTGATTTTCAGTAAATTTTATATTATATTTAAAAGCTATCCTAAGTGATTACAATGCAAGTGTAGTATGCTTCTTGGCAACATGTAAGCAATTGTAGTGGAAAAACGCGCAAAAAATTCATAATGACTAAACATGATGAACATTTTGATTAATCAGCTGAATGAAGGAATTGTTTCCGCAAAAAAAAAAAAAACTATGCCGAACTCCTTATAGGCCAATCTTTCATCCCATAGACCCTGGTCTTTGATTCATCCTAACCATCCAGCAAGCTTCTAAAAAGGAGACGGAGTACCAATACGCAACCTTTTTTAAAAATAGGTTACATATCAACATTCAGCCTCAATGAAGACAGTGAGGGGCAAACTAAATGATATAGCTTATGCTACCCATTTTCATTACGTTGTAGCACCAGTTATAATATTATTGTTTCTATTATATTATTGTGGTTGTATTTAATTGGTTTATGAGGGACTTAAGGGAGTCCCCTTTTTCAGATTAAAGGTCCCTTTTTTCCTTTTTTTTTTACATCTTTAACCGCTAAAAGGCCTGTCCGCACTACGTATACCATGTACGGGGTAAATTACGGGAATAACGCGCGATAAAGAACATAGTTGCAAAGTTTATATGAATACCTGCATATAGGTAAAAGTAATACAACATGCAAACAAGGCATTTCAATAATAAAAAAAGTTAACTTGTAGATTGATGTCTAACTATTATGTAACGTAAAGATAATACTATAAGTCTGATATAAATAATCGTAACAGAAACTAGGACTAACGAAAAGTAGTACTTTGTGGCGTCACTTTGCAGTACTTTGCGGTTTCGTCCATATGTGGCAAAGTGACGTCACAAAGTACTACTTTTCGTTAGTCTTAGTTTCGGTTACAACTATTTTTTTCAGCCTATAAATGCTGAAATTCATAGACGTTACTCGTGCTTGGCTGAGCCAGAGTATGTCTTTCGACTGTCAGTTTTGACATAAATGTATCGACTGAATGTCAAATTTGACAGTCGGAAGCCATACTTTGGCTCAGCCAAGTACGAGTAACGTCTATGAATTTCAACATAAGTCTCTGGTGCTTTGGTTTCTCAAATGATGTCCAATCTTAATAGCAACGTAACCGGGCAATAGAGAAAGTATTCTTCATTGACTATTTTTAAGTGGTAATTTAGTATTGTATCACAAAACGAATGATGTAATCACAGTATATCTATATATGTGTACAGGAACACATAGACTAAGAATATATTTTTCTACAAATATTTAGCGTAATAAGATACTAAGTTTTCTATGTGCTCACTATAATCATATAGATATAAACATAATATAGAGATAAGTTTTATCGCCATTCCATAGGTGTCTTATTCTTTAACAATAAACAATTTTACATCAACACAGGCACAGACTCATATACGTTGGACATAACATATATTGTTTGTTTTCGCACTAAACATTTGTATATTAGCTGTATAACCATCCCCAAAGTGTCTTCCATAGGGTATACAAGCATTAGAAAATAAAACAGCATAAAAAATTAACTTGGTTACGACAGCGAATATGTTGGCATCATCTCAATCATTGCATTCAAAATTTCTTATTGTAAAATTTATCCGCGAAAAACAGCGCCAAGCTGTGTCGATTCGAAAATTATAATGAATTCATTGGCAAGGACAAACTCATTGGCTGGCATTATTGTGTGGATAGCTTGCGGTCAGAATATTATAATCCAAAGGTCACAGGTACAGACTAAAAATGATTCAGATTTTTCAATATCCGTATACGATGCCTCAGTGTAGATTTGTTGCATAACCTCAAATGATTACATTCATGCATTTTCAATACATATTTATTTTTTTCTTTAATTTTACTATTGTTAGATTATTTTTTAAAAAAATGTTCACATAATACAATTTGATCTATCGCCAATGGGCCTCCAAAAAAAAAAGATAAGGTTCAAACCTTACCATGAGCTGTAAGTACGTATCCACTCTGTATTCACGGAATAAAAAAAAAACATACAGACGAATTGATAACCTCCTCCTTTTTTGAAGTCGGTTAAAAAAGGTGTTATATGGCAACTATGAACTATGCATAAACAATGCTTGGATACGTTTTTCCTTTTCATGCATAACTTCGATTTTTGAGCCAAAGTGTTGAAAACATGCATTACCCTAGCAGCTTTAAAATTTTCTAATTATAGTTTATTATTTATCCCTACTGTATGATAAAAATATATAAATATGCGACGTATCTTAATGTCTGAGAATATTTTATAGCAGTATTGGTAATTTTTATATATTTTCAGAGAAGCTTTATAAACAGCTATAAATAAAAACTTGCCTTATTATCATTAATGTATTTATATTTACACTGTTTTGTAGTCTATTAAAGTTTAATCAGAAATCTAAAAATATTGTTACCGAACCTGTTGTAATGTGTATGTTTTTATTTTAATTTTATTGTCTATAACAAATAATTGATTTGATTGTTACATGCTTTGATAAAAATGTTACATATTTTCTAGGTAAACATGTGTTACTATACAATAATGCCATATATCATGCTGACTGTTACCACTAATTATGTAAAGCAGGAAGAATATACACATAAGTATGTAATTATAGTAAATGAAAAATACTAATGTGATTCACAAACTTGGTCGTAAAAATATCACAGCCAACCAAAATAATTGACACCCTTAAATTATAGTTAAGTCATGACAAAGAAAATTTCTCTTTTTTTTTTGTCTTTTCCAACACAATTCCAAAAAAAGAATAAACATATTGCTTCATACATTGCAATTTTTACTCTTCATATAAGTTGTTGAAATAGGTTAAGCAGTTTTTTGTGCGCCAGGGAGTTTTGAATCACCGTGTACGCTTGAGAAAGTACCCCTTTGTATACAGGGTATGTTGTATGTTAAGATAAAAGATTTTATAATTCTGTTGCACTGTTTTTTTCTGCTGGAGGTATTATCTTGCAAGTGCCAAACTTTAAATTAGTTGTAAGCAAATGTTTTTAGTTAAAATAAAATATTTTTTGGTATTTTTATCGCTTTGCTCATATTTTTAAATTTAACGTAGGTATAGTAAAAGTTTGGTCATGCATTTTTGGAAAACTATTGATTTTGTACATAAGATTTAAGTAAAAATATATTTGAATTTACTTCTCTTTCATATTCTTTATTTACTTTAAATGTTTATGCATGTTTTTTTTTTGTTTTGATGGGATCTTTCTCTTTGCATTCAGTTTGTGCTATGTAAATGGGTTTTATTTAGAACAAAATGGATGTAAATATATAAAGCTAGACCGCTTGCAAACAATAAATATAATTTTTATTATATTATTTATTAACATTTTCATGTCATAAGGTTTTGTGCATATATTACGGTTAAGGTGGCCCAACCCGCGCATCTCCCCATACAAAAGGGGAAAGAAGATCACGCCCATATTTCTAGTCGAAGATCCAAAATTTTGCTCAAAATAGCTTTATTTGATCGAACTAGATGTCTGATGACCATTGGCATTGTAAAATTGTGTTTGGTTTCTAAGTTATAAGGTCCGAAAGTTCGAATTTTTCGCGCGTTTTATACGATAACTTTGGAGGTGGTTTACGCAATGATAAAGTAAGAACATTGTAAAAAGATTAGTCATCAGACATAGCTTATTTAATCAAGATTTATGATCTATTTGATTTTTGTTAGATTTTTGACTACAGCGGTCGTGGTTTACTTTTAGCTATAAGTCGTTTTGAAATTAAAATTTTCGTAAATCTTACCAAATCATACACTATGCACATTGTCTTTTTTGTGGACATGTTGCATCTTCCTCATCACGGAGCCTGTCTTATTCTTTGAAACAGAGAAGGTCCCAGAGCGCAACAGCACGGTTTTGTACTGTGCCCGCGAATGAGTTAGGCCCGCCGGGTTGGGCCGCCTTAAAGCTCGATGTTGGGAGTCGGAAATTATTTTTTCTTTAAGTTTATTGGATTTCTGCACTTGTAGTCAGTAAACTAATTAAGAGTTGATGTCAAGAAATAGGATTTTTTAAGGTTTTTTAATTTTTTGCATGAAAAAATTTGAAAAAAATTGGTTTAGTTTATTTTTTTGTAACCATATACTGGAAATTAGTGCACTCGGCACGGGTATATCTTTAAAATATTCGTTACCTACAAGGAAAAAAGATTTTGGACTTTAACCAACATCGGACTTTAACGTAACGTATACATTTTAATTGAGATTTTTTTTCCCTTAGCAAAAAAACCTAATTTCTATTATATATTTGTTTGCCAGTGACTTTTACCCTGCTAGTGTCTTCAAAAGTGAACATAGACATGGATATTATTGAAACCGGATTCAACTTTAAGATCTTTCACATTTGAAGATAGAAGGGTGCCTTACGTATAGTGAATGCTTCCGTGTTCTGTGTCGTATCCTGAGGGGCTGTACCACCCAACGCACACGCGTATACGAACGTACGATGTGCTCCCATCACACGCTTTCTGTCGCGGGGCACTTGAGGGGTGTGGATTTTAAGCTAAAAATATATCTAACTGGGCGGGTTTTTCTTAAAAATTTATAAAACATTTATTTAAACGTAAACGGACACAGGATGGTTCTGTATTTGAATTTTTTGCCCGACTTTTTCACAGTACGAATTTGAGAGATCCTTTCCCGAATCAACATATAAGTGTCGCCGATTAACCTAAAATAATAAAAAAAGATTCTGACGATTTGAGAACCTCCTCCTTTTTTTTTAAGTCGGTTTAAAAGACAATGGACACAAATAAGTGTCTTAAAAAATTTACATAATATTTTGTTTAATTCATGCACGGAATCATCTATGTTGGGCCTAACATATATATATTCTTGTTAAATCTACCTAAATGCTCATACTTTCTTGTACATAAATCTAAATTGGTTTTGGCTTAACTGTGTTCTAATCCAGGTGGCGGGCTTTCATAGTAACCATCGAAACCAGCACTAAATACGCACATCATGCAATTTTTTTTAAAAATTTAATCAAAGCCTTTACATTAATTAAATTCGGTTATAGAAATGCAATCTCGCTATGCTTGGATTAAAAATATCTCTCTACCTTCGAAATACCGCATTATTATTGGAAAAAATACTATTGAATAGTTATCAAATCAAATGGCATCACACTACTAATTTACACAAATATTTCATAAAACATTATTGAAAAGAGTACTCTAATACGATGAGAGAAAATTTGCTGCAACACTGCAAACTTAAAAAAAAATAATTGTAAAACAATTTTAATTTCCACGTTTGGTTTTTTTTAATTGGAAACTATAATCACTCTAATAATACAGATAGCAAGGATCGCGTTCGCAAAACCCTAAATGATTTTGGTAATCAGTTTCAATATTTCTATCTAAAAACCTCATACGCGCTAATTAATGAGTTGTGGAACCCTAAAAGACGCGGGGGCCTCAATGTTGCTCCATTGAGGCCACCCCGGGGCGGTGTGCAGCCCCTCAGGAGCGACGACACATGCCGGGCCGATCGTGAGCGTGCCGTGTGTTGCAGGTGCTGCCGGCCGATCACAACGGGCAAGCGCCCAAGTGAGCCACCCGCGCGGCCCCGCTGTGTCGCCGCTCCCGCGCCTCCCGGCGACGCCGGCGCCGCACCGGAACGCGCGTTAGGTAGTCGAATGTCGCGCCAACGTTCGGCGATGTAAGTCGGGCCACACACCGGACGTACAGTTGTTAGTAGTTGCTCGCAACGAACGCGACCGGCACGCGCACGCCGAAAATACATTTGTCGTCAGGCAACGTCGTCTCTTTATCATCGCCGGACGAAGACGATTTTTGAATGTGACAGTCGTTAAGGAAAAAAAGACGTTAATGGGTTCATGTATATAATAAAGATTCACAAACTTTGGTATTTTAAAAGTTTCCTATAAAGTGCGACCATGAAAAATTCCATTTGAATCATCGCTTTTCTCAAATTTCATATAAAATATTGTTATTGGACTTAGTTGATCCATGCATAGAGAAACAAAATACAAACTACAGACAGTCCTATTCAGAGAGAACCTGTCAAAACATAGTACAAGATTGGCACCGGACTAACCATGCAAAAAACGGTTTAGTCCGATGCATTAAAGTTAGTCCGCCCACTCTAAATAAGGCTGAGTAAGTGTCATTTTAGCCCAAATAACTTCTGTAACCCTTCTGTTACTGTAGTCAGGTAGTCATATGGCTACGGATGCTTCTCAATTTCGGTAGTAAACTCTATATGAAACTATAAAATGTCCCTCATTGTGTCTCGTGTCACTCCACAAAAAACCATCACGAGCGATCTTGTTTTCGTAAGGCGCGTTTGCCTCCTAGCCACCGTCAGCACCTCGCCACAGATGTGTCTCCGGGGTGCATGCCCGTGCGCATATATATTAGGGCGATAAATGTGCCGCTATACAAATGTGTGGGCTGTGACACCATGTATGTATTTTCGGTGTGCGGCGGGCCTTAGTATTCGGCGGTGCGACCAACCCCTGCTGGAGGGAGGGTACGTGAGCGGGTGACCGTCGAGCGACCGTTCACTCGCCCTCTCTACCGATCCATTCACAACGATCATTGTATTCCAGTGCATTATAATCAAAGTATGATCAAACAGGTCACTTTGTGTGGACCGTATGGAAGGAACTCTATGCGGATCACTAAAAGTGACGTGTTTGAACATTAATTAACTCGGCCGTCTCTTCGTGCAACCGGGGCTTAGACTTGCAGAGTATGGGGTCCTTTGCTGAGACCGCACGTAATGTTACATTTAGTCCGTCCAGTAATTTCAATGTCAATGACATTTGTCTCTCAGCCTTTTCCCCCACTGCCGCTATATTGTCGACATTAACGCTAACACAGAACAACATCTTGTTATGTCATTCCATCGAGTGTGCTAGTGAGATGTCACTTAGGCAAAAGTGAGAGTTGCTTTTGGTTAGCAATATTTATGATTGACTCTTGGCATTTTACAAGACTAGGATACTCGGAAATACTTACGCAGGACAACATCTTGTTTTGTCAATCTGTCAAAATGTCACTTGAACAATATTGATTTGCTTTCCGTTACGAATACTTTCTCACCTAGGCGATACCTAGCACATTTATGGTTATTTAATGTTCAAAGTAACTTGGCTTTCGGTCAGAAAACACTATAATGATATATTTGCTGGAGTAAGTTAAGACATTGTACTTGTTTTGTTTAAGGTGTGTTCGTTTTTGTATCGACTGTAAATTGGTAGATCATCATCTGTAAGGTGGCAGATGTGAAATGCGGTGAAGCGGTTGCTTCTGATTTTTTTTTGATCCCATTCTCTGAAGAATCTACTGAATCCACAATTTACAGTAGGCGTTCTGTATGATCTGTCTTTAAACAGTGTTAGGGCATCTCTTCGAATCAGTGTTGGTTTTCCTTAACTTTTTTGCATGTTGTTTTTTTGGTGCTATATTTTAAGTGATCGCTTCTGTTCCATCCAAGTTATAATGTGCCCCTATCAGTCGCTTAGGATACATTTAATACCGCATGGTCAAACGAGACATTCATAAAAGTTTAAAAGACGTGTTCATTCAAGTTCCATCCCAAATAAGTATTTCCCTTTCCTTTGTAAAAAAAATCAATGTTCATGCTAATTTGTTATTCGTACGTGGACATTTGAAATGTTCAACAATATGTTTTGATCCATTATCTCGTTTGTCATATTAAAAATGTGATAATAAAATTGGAAATACATCATTTTGTATAAAAACCTATCTACGATATGTATATGTATAACGAGTGAAATGAAAAACATGTGAAAAACTGGCAAATTGTCTCGACATATTTGAGATATAGGCCAATAAAAAGAAGTGTGCAATGATTACCATTAAACTTTGATTTTCATTATAAACAATGAATTCGCCGCCTTTATCCACATTTATCGTTCGGACGGTAAATGTATTCAAAAGGACGGTCATTTTTATCAATTTCGGAATTGTGTATTCTGGATCGAACCTAATGCACCATGTATTAAGTGTAAAACTGAGTAGTTATGAACAAGGGTGTTTAGTTCAAATGATTATGAACATGTTTTAGCTGTTTGTCCTTTGTGTTATTTTAAGGTATATACCAACCGTCGATTTGGTACGTTGTATTTTAGTGTTTATTTAATTTCAAAGGAAGCTGCACCCCCAGTTGAGATTCTTTTCAAGTCTAGGGCAGGTAGTTTAAGTATAACTTACGAAGAACTGTATTTGTGTTACTAATTGGCTGTAGTGTTAAAGATAAATTGAATATCGTCCATTTACGAATTCAAGATTGGTTCTTGTATTCGACCGGATAATGCGGCTATTTGCATCCATTGAGTAACTTTAACCGGACATGCCAAGTCTATATGGTCCTTTGCATCCACCATAGCGTAACTTTAACAAACAATACGAAGTCTATTCGGTTAGTTGTGTTCTGCTTAGAAATACTTATCCATAGATACATAAATTAAATTAAATCTATTTCCCAACCCAATACTTGTATGTTACTGAATATTTTGGTCCTTTGCATTCACTATAGTGTAACTTTATCCAACCATACGAAGTCTATTCGGTTAGTTGTGTTCTGCTTAGGAATACTTATCCATAGATACATAAATTAAATTAAATCTATTTCCCAACCCAATACTTGTATGTTACTGAATATTTTGGTCCTTTGCATCCACCATAGCGTAACTTTAACAAACAATACGAAGTCTATTCGGTTAGTTGTGTTCTGCTTAGAAATACTTATCCATAGATACATAAATTAAATTAAATCTATTTCCCAACCCAATACTTGTATGTTACTGAATATTTTGGTCCTTTGCATTCACTATAGTGTAACTTTATCCAACCATACGAAGTCTATTCGGTTAGTTGTGTTCTGCTTAGGAATACTTATCCACAGATACATAAATTATTGATATTGACGTGTAGGTACACGTCAAATTATATTTCAAATAAAATGCACGCAAACATTACCAGTTTGGCAATTTTACAAGAAATGTCAAAGAATTCATAGTGTCCACTATCAAATTTGTTATATTTCAACGGCTGCGGTGCAGTTGAAAATAAATGTACATATAAATGATACTTTTGTATGTATCAGATAGCATTTCCCATTCATTTGACGTTCAGCAATTACATACAATTGTGTTTATACTATGGTTGTGGAAAATTTATGCTGGCACGAACGCTAAGCCACCGAAACATTTTCACAAATACCAACCCGTGCAAAATACTTGTCCGTGTTGGCAAAAAAAATTGATGTTTAAGTAAACTAGCAAATCGTTTTGTCATACTATACAATTACCCAATTTGTGTCGAGCGGTCCGACTTGAAAGAGATTGTTCGTAACAGAGACCTCATTAGGTTTAGTGCGTCGTGAGTTCAGTTGTAAACTATGATTTATTTTTGTACTTTAGGCGAAACGGTTTCCGTTGTCTATGTAATGTAATATTATTTATTGGAAACCGCTATGCGGTCTTTAAATAATGATGTGTACTAATGTTGGGTGGGAGACGCCGCAGTTTGGAAGAAGCGTTAGGAATATGCGGTTAATTTTACTGGTATTGAGGTCAAAACTCCCCAATGTCGAATCAGTAAAGGCGTCTTTAAATTAATGGACTTTGCACCAACATCCTAAGTTTGTCATCTAATTTACCTAAGGGTAAGCTTCTGCTTATCCATCCGATATAGTAAATCCATATGTCTATTAGTAATATTATAGTCAGGTAAATGTGATGAAAGATATAATCCTCCGGCGATGACTATCCGTCTTTCGACAAACGTGAATTTGTACTATCAGTCCGATAAGTACTATCTGAGGATTGAAAAATTGGCCCTAAATCTTCCGTTTTTTTGTAATGTTGAGATTTTTTTGTGTTAAATCTTGTACGATGGTACAGAACCCTTCGTGTGCGAGTCTCTCTCGCGCTTGGCCAGTTTTTATTTCTGCAGTGAGGATAGGTACGGCAATTGTACTTAAATACAATTTAATTTTAAATCCCATTTAGTAATGTTGGTGCAAAAGAATGTAAACGTATCGTTAAATTCGGACTGTGTTGGCATTCTCTCCCACTGCTGTGTGCAGACCTCCCGCAGTAAATGCAAGCCCGACTGACAACCATTATGCATTCATTGATAGAGATCTGTTGCACCGTGCAGGCGACTTCTTCCAAACTGTGCGCGGTCTTAAACGGGTTTTGCGGGCGTTGTGATATGATACACTAAGGTTTTTGGATTGACCGTAAAGAGAAAAGTAATAGGGTTAAGAGATGCACCGTTCGGAGCCACTATTACGAGTTAGAAATGACGTATCGAAATCTCGTAATCGAGGTGACCTGATATTTTAAGGTTTGACGAAGGTTCAGTAAATCTGTACGTGTACTTATTGTGTATTGCTTAAAAATTTTAATGATTTGGTTTTAAAATGTTTCTCTTTTTGGTCAATTTGAGATTTCCACAGTAAAATAATCAGTGAGTCAATGTATAGTTTGCGCATTCTCAGGCAATATAAATGCTTTTGATTGGTTTTTTAAATAATTTTGATTTATTTGATTATATTGCTGTGTGAAACTCAACTTATAGTGAAAGGTTAGAATGTATACGGCAATGAATAGGCCGAGAACCCGTGCAAAGCAGTTAGGATCAATTTAATAGGATAATAAATGTTTCTTTTCGTAATATTTTTCAGAATTCTAAATTATGCAAAAACCTTGGAAAAGAGAACATAATATTGAAATATATTTAGGCAGAAAAAAAAACATTAAAAAACTAAATTAGAAAAAAAAAATGTTATTCTCGTTTTTGATATTGTGTAAAAAGCTACCAATATCTAGTTTTGGGGGATTCACCACAAACATTTTGGCTTTATTTTCACGGAAGCCAAGCTTTTATTTCTTCGGTACGTTTTCCAAAGATGTATGTTCAAAATTTATTTTTATAAAAAAAACTGTGGAAGGAATGCAAAAAAAAATTGTAAATATAAATAATAGATAAAAAAAATAAATGCATTCGTTCTAGACTATGTCGATTTTATTTCTTTTCCTAATATATTATTACATTGCACTATTGAACATTTGTTAAGTGTGTAGTGTATCTTAAAATTTATGAGAATTTCATAGTTTAATTTTCTACGTAAGCTTTGAAAGTATAATGAATAATGTCAAAAATAGTTATTACCTTACCTTAGCTTAAAACTGTAACAATCTAAGATTTTAGTATTATGAAAATACGTACAACTCTGCACACGGTTATGTGGCAGACTTGTTCTAAATCTAGTGTTTTGTCCATGCATATTTCTTGCAGCCTACTTTTCTCTTTGTATGTTAATGATTTATGAGGCCAATCCAGTCACAGAAAACCAGAAATAAAATAGTGTGTTACTATATATGGATACAATGACACCTTACACCCCTGGATGATCCCGGGATCAAGGAGAGAATGCGTCCAACCCCTCTTTCCCAAACCAAGACTACTACACCGTTAGTGGTCGACTCTACAGCAGTCACCTTGCCTTTAAACATTTAAAAAAGCGGTGTAGCTCTTTGATTTGGAAGTGATAAAAATCGAATTAAAAGAACGAAACAGAGAAAACAATGGCCGAAAGATCGAAAAACTTTAAGGGGGTGTGTGCGTCCATGTAGATGGCGCCACAGTAGTTCGTCGATATTTCTGCTATTACATCCCCAAAAATAGGAAGTTACTAACCATAACTAGAGTGGCGAGCTCTCTCGCCTATTTAATCTTATACAACACTCTATAAAAAAGGTTTTCATTTGTGAAATCATTATGAGACAAAGGGCAAATAGTTGCTAACTGTAAATGGCAACTTTTTGCACACACCCTCAGAATAATCTAAGCGATTCCAGCTTATTTTTGTAATTGTTTAATGTGATTAAATACATAACTGAATATTGTGCTCGCCATTGCAGTTACAGCTTGTAACTTACTATTTTCTAGAAGTTATAGAAGAAATACTACAAACGACTGTGGCGCCATCTACTTTGACGCACACACCCCCTTTAATTCGCCGTCTGCACGCGCAAACACTCCACCTTCTCGCTCCACTGACTGGATGCAACTGACGCAATAGCGATTGGCAAAAGGCTTCCACGTGACAGAGTCCCAGTTTAACGCCCTCTATTTGTGGTCTAGTAAAATACTAAAACCAACGTCGACTGAAATCGACCATGCGGCACGTCCAACGGTCGATTTCTCGGTCTGCTTCAACTCTGACTCGTTGAGTCAGTGACGCTATTGAGTCAACCACCCAACCGTGTAGAAGGCCTTAAGTCACTTTATTTTGACCAATTTTAAAGGGATACAGTTGTGCCCCCGCTTTGAGAAAAAATCACACCCTCTCCCTCTTTCTCCGTCATCCGAAAACGAAGGCCGGCCACGGACTTTGAAGTGGTGCACTGGTGTATGTGGCGAAGTCAAATGCACTTCTCTGACAACTCGAAAAGCCTTAGCTGGGTGTCATGTTTAGTAGCAATTGCAAATAAATAAATAATGATATGGTAAAAAGACATACAAAGACGGGTTCTATATTTTCAACGATCTGTGGATATATTGCTTTCAAAAGAACTTTTTGCCTTGAAGCGGGGTGCGTATAGTGACTCCTTTTTAGAACCTGAAATTTCATACCACTGTATACTTTATTGATCAATATACGCCTATCGGAGAGTAAACTGGGGTGTTTTAATTTTCATGCCGTAATATATGTTTTTTTCTTTTTTTCTTTGTTGATGGACCAAAAAGTTCAAGAATATTCTGCATTGATTAGCATTTTTTTGATACCTTATGTAGTTTGGTAATAATTTTAAAACCACTTGATTCTTGATTTTAAAATCGATCAATCAATCTTTGTCCACGGTTTTTTTGTATTTAATAAAATTAAAATTGTTTTTAAATACAGATGTTGATAGTTTAAAAAAATCTACTATCCTAACTATATTTTGTGGGATCATTTTGTTCCTGCGCAGTCGCTGGTGCTTGGAGGGTGTAGAACTACCCGTCCTGGGCAGTATATGTTTGTGTAAGGAACCTTTTTTTTTTTTTTTTTTGTTTCTTTATCCAATGGACAGGCAAAAGCTTTCGCTATACAGCCTTCTCTTTATTGTATCTTATGGATTGTAGTCAATTCTGGAGTGTCATGTAGTTAAATACTTTCTATTGTCTCATGTATATATAGAAATATGGGTTCAAAGTTGGTCGGTTGACTTAATATCTTTTTCAGGTCGAGCGGGATTTTTTCTCTTTCTTTGTATGTAATTTCTAAGCATTTATATAGTTTTTCTCTTTGCTCATCAAAAGCACAGCAATGAAAGAAGAGGTGGTCCAGGGATTGATCAGCTAAGTTGCAGTGTGGGCATACGGCGGTGTCGATAAGGTTTAATCTGTAAAGATGGGATTGAAAAAGACAATGTCCGAAACGTAGACGACAAATTGTTGTATAATATTTTCTTCTTTTTGGTAAGGTTTTATTGAACCAAGGTGTTTTCCCAACTAAATCGTTTATTTCGGCGTACCAACGACCCGTATTGGACATTTTCCATTGTTCGGTCCATTCGTGGATAATTTCCTGTTTTATTTTCGCTACAAATTCCGATTGCGGTAGGGCAACATTCTTAATATGGCAAATATTCAGGTTGCTGTCAGCTATCGTTCTAGCTAGATAATCTGCTGAGTCGTGTGGCTTCAAATTTATGTGGCCGCGAATCCAGAAAAAACATATTTCGTAGCCTTGCTGTATCAAGGAAAAGTGTTTATCCCGTATTTGGTGTATGACATAGTGAGTATTGGCATCTAGTTTCGTATTCTGTAGGGCTCTATGAACGCTCATGCAGTCGCTTATTATTATCCACGTATAGTGTTGTTGAACTTCGATGAACTCGAGTGCGATTTGAATTGCCAAAGCTTCAGAAGTGTATATTGATGCAGAACTAGGAATCTTAATGCCATAACCTCTCTTGGTTGTCTCGTCATAGATCGCGCAGCCGACCCCACGAACTGTTTTCGAACCATCGGTATATATTCTTCTGTAACCTCTGTAACTTGAAATTTGTTCTAAAAATTCTTCTTTGCACTCCAAGTTTTCGTCTATTTGAATTGGAATTCCGTAGAATTTGCTGTCATATTTTCCCAAATAGCAAGGAAAGTTGAAATTGGCTTGTATTTCATATTCATTTTTGTAATGTAATATATTTGAAAAGTCTCTCAGGATGTAAGGATGATGACTAGGATCGGATGGGATGGAAAGGAGATGTTGAATTTTGGTAAACAGAGGATGATTTGATATGGATAGAAGCTTTAACAAAAATTTTAATTTCAGATATTTGAAGCGGATTCTCAGTGGAGGAATGTTACATTCTACTTGCATGGATACTATGGGAGTTGACATCATCGCTCCAGTTATTAAACGTAAGCTTTTATTTTGTATTTTTTCCAGTTTCTCTATAAGTTTCCAATGATGAGAAAAACATAGAAAACCATATTCAAAATGGCTACGTATCAAAGATTTAAAAAGCATTATTAGGATTTTCGGATCCGCGCCCCAATAGGTGCCCGCTAAGGACCTCAAAATGTTGTATGATCTTAACGCTTTGTCTGCTATGCCATCGACATAAGAGTTCCAAGATAAGTTACTGTTAAATATTATTCCTAAAAACTTAACGGTTTCAACTACCGGAAGAAGAGTGTTATTGTAGAAGACTTCGGCTTTTAATTTGTATTTATTTTTACTAAATATAACAACTTTGCTTTTCTCTGGGCTTATATCTAAATTTAACTCAGTAAAATATTTATACAAATTCTCCATGGCTTTATTTATACAAGTCAATGTAGTCACTCTATCACCAATGGAACAATAAATAACCAAATCATCTGCAAATTGGAGGTTATTTACATCAAATCCTAGTTTTGAGTTTAATTTGTGAATATAAATTATAAATAAGAGGGGACTTAATATCCCACCTTGAGACGTTCCCCTATAGGAAAATCTGGGACCAAAAAGAGAGTTGCTGTATTTCACATATACTTCCCTGCCATTTAAAAAATTATATATCCAATTTATTAATTTTGCTGGAATGCCCAAAGAGTTCAAGATCGATGCAAGTGTAAAGTGATCGATGTTGTTAAATGCGCCGACGACATCTAAAAAAACACACACGGTATCGTGATTTAATGAGAAAGCTTTTGAAATATCCAGATGTAGATGGCTGAAACTTTCTCTAGCGGATCGACCCCTCCTAAAACCAAATTGATTGCTAGGTAAAATGTTGTTTCTTTCTATAAAAAATTCTAAACGTTGTTTAATTAACTGTTCAAAAATTTTTCCAATGCACGAAGTCAATGCCACAGGTCGATAAGAATTTGCATCGTCTTTACTTTTGTTTGGTTTAAGTATTGGGATGAGACAATCTATTTTCCATTCCCATGGAATTATGGAAGTACACCACAGCTTATTAAGCGTGTTTAAAAATATTACCAGACTGTTGTGGTTTAAGTGACGTAGCATTTTATATGGAATCATATCTAATCCACATGCAGTATCTCGTCTAGAATTTAAGGCAGATTTCAGTTCTTGTAAAGTAAAATATTTTGTAAGGTACTCATTTTCATTATTGTTAGGAACAGAACTATTGATTGAATGTAGTTGATTTTCAACATAATCGGGTGTATACTTTTGCAAAAAATCATTAATCCAGTCATGATTTGTGTTGTGACTATTACTTTGGTAGGTATTATTAAATTTTTTAATAGTGTTCCAAATTTTAGAAACGGGTGTATATCTGTTAAATGATTCACATAACCTTTGCCAGCTTTCGCTTCTTTCTCTTTTTAAAATGAGTTTTTTAAGTGCTTGCAATCGTTTGAATTCTATGTAATTTTCGTCATTACAATTTAGTTTAAATGTTGCATATGCTTTCCTGGAATTTTCTACAGCTGAGCTGCATTTTTCATTCCACCAGGGAACAGAAAGTTTGGGTTTTGAATGCCGAAAAGTGGAGTTAGGTGTGGATGAATGCTTCCGTTTGGGTATAGACTTCTCAATAGCTGCATTTAAAATATTACAAAAAGAATCATAAGATTCTATTGGGTTAAGATTATCAAAGTTAAAATGTTCGAGCTCTCTCGAAACTAAATCTGAGTATATTTTCCAATTTACGAGTCTAAAGTTTGGATGCTTTGGAAAATTGTTTGCAGTCTCTTGATTGTTGTATGTGTTGTTGGCTAATAATATTTTTGTTATTGTTGGCAGGTGATAACTTCCGAGAGGGTCATCATGGACCGTCCAGTTACAAGACAATGCTAAAGAAGAAGATACCATTGTGAGATCGAGTGCATTTGGCCGCCATCTACTGGAACCAACTGTTGTCACTTCACCGTTATTCAAAAGAACAAGATTGTTGTCATCAATTATTTCCAAAATGTCCCTTCCACGTGAATCAGTGTTATTGCATCCCCAAAAAGTGTGATGAGCATTAAAATCGCCCGCAATAATCGTTGGCTCAGAGATATTTTTTACTAATCTATCGAACTTACTTTTTGTGAAAGGTGGAGTACAATTCGGGGGACTGTATAAACTAACTATAGTTACAAATTTGTTGTTGTAAGATAATTTGATAGCTATATTTTGTATCGAGTTGTCACTTGTGGTGATAATTTTTGTGTAGCTTAGACTATTATGAATTAATATTGCTACTCCATTGTGTGAATTTCCAGAATCAGATCTTTCCAATTGATATCCTCTAAATTTACAACGTTGTTGTGGTTTTAACCAAGTTTCAGAAATTATTGCAATATGTATATCATTTTCATATAAAAATTGAGTGAGAATATGTCGATGACATAGCAAACTTTGCGCGTTCCATTGTACAACATTCAAAGTAGACATTATATAACAGGTTTATTTTTTCTAATAGAGTCGTGAATAACGCTTTTTATGTTTTGCGCAGAGATAGGAGCCTCGCCAGTTTTGCTCATTGTTATAACTTTTACAATCATTTCGAGAAGTATGTTCATTGCCTTTTCAGAGTTTAACAAATTATTCAGGATAGAGTCGACTGAATTTTCTTTATTCGTGTGTAATATTTGGTTATATTTTAGTTGCGTATTATAATTTTTTTCTGTTTGATCTGTGTTAGTGGTAGGTAAGGAAGGGAATGACTTTTCATTAAATAATTCATTGTATTGAACTTTTCTGGTTTTATTTTTGTTTTCTTCAATTTTCTTCTTTTTTATAGGGCATAACCCTGATATAGCGACATGATTACCTTGACAATTATAACAGGTAGCATTGGCATGCTCCGTAGAGCAATTTCTATAATTGTGCCCTTCGCAACTGCATATTGAGCACCTCTCTCCGTTTTTACAATATTTTGATATGTGCCCAAAGCGCAAGCATCGGAAGCACTGTTTTAAACGGGGTATGTATTGAGCCACTCTAAATCTCCATAAGTTCATGTCAATATAGTCCGGTAGAGTATTTGATGCAAATGTAATGGAAATAGTAGGAGTGGGTTCTAGTTGGAAACCATTTTCATTCTTAACTTTACGCATGAATCTTCTTACTGATATAATTTTTTTTGTGCTTGTTATGTTGGTAAAAATTTTATGATTGGATAAGTTGGTAGGGACCGAGGTGATGACACCAGTGGTTTCAGTTGCAGATGCAGGTATGGAAGCCTTAAGCTTGAATTGATCCAAAAAAGTTTTGTTACCGAGAGCTGCATTGGCTAGCTCTGGTTTTTCAAATATTGCGCCTATTTTGTATCGATTTATCCTCTTGAACTGTTTGATGCCCTTAATGTATCTTTTGAAAGAGTTTGATAAGCTCATAATATCTCTGTCTCCAATCGGCTTGTTAGGTTCTGTGCTTTCTATGAATACGATAAAATCCAGTGCTCCCGAATCCTCAGGGTATGCACGGGTGTAGTCTTTAATGAAGAATGGTTGGTACTTATCGAGTGAATTCAATTTTGATGTAGTAGCTGTGGTGTTGATGTTGAGCTCAGTAGTTCCCGCCTGTTCCACAAGATCATCTTTTCCCGCCAAATTTTCACAGTCCGATAAATCGGACGAAAGTGACTCCTCTGGAGACCTCTTGTCTTCCTTTTTCCGTTTCCTCTTCGCCTTCATCTTCTCGACCGGTTTTCCGCGAAGAAAGACCACAAACAAACGAATTGGCAAATAAAAACTCGATAGCAAAAAAATCTCGACTTGTTCGGATTCCCGCCCCCGCGCGCCAAAAACGTAAGGAACCTGACTGCATACGGCACAGAATAAATTGACCGGAAGACCAGCCCCCATTCAGATACAATCCACAAAAAACAATCTCAGATAAGTCGGTGAGATCCTGCGTTTATGCATAGTGTATGGGTCTACGTGCGCGTGCGCGTGTTTTTGCTTGTATTGAGGCACCCTGCTGGTCCTATTTATTTACTTTCATATAATAGGTTCTAAAATTAGCATTATTTACGGGCCCATTCTTAAGGTCCTAATGCCCATATGTAGTTACCGCCTTTTTAATAAGGTGGGCAGAATACTGCCCCTCATACATATGGGCCTCATATGTAGTTACCGCCTTTTTAATAAGGAGGGCAGAATACCAATCGAATGTGAATTATGTACATCCAAATATCTGAAGTAAAAGTGCTTACTGACTGAGTTAAGTGGTTTTATTTTCCGTCACACCAGTATAAAGTAGATAATTGATGTGGGTGGAACCGGTGGATCTGGCATGCTCAGTCTATATAATCATGATATCCTCACCGATGAGTCACAGAACTATCTTCATGGCTTTAATTTCTTGAGTACGAAAGTCTTGTGAATCACCGGTGACTCACAGGTGAGAACTTATGAGCAGACCCCTGAACGAAAACTTACCATTACTAGGGGCAAAGAATATATACACTTCTAACTGCCCTCCTTATCAAAAAGGCGGTAACTGCATATGAGGCCCATATGTAGTTACCTTTTTAATAAGGAGGGCAGACTAGGGGGGTAACCGGCGGTGCGGGGGCGGCGGCGGCGTAAGAAGTGAGATAATTCTCCGCTTTTCTGGGTGGAATATTGTGCATCCACTTCTGATTGGTGCAGAATTGATCGAATTCCCTCACATATTTTCTCACATCTTACGCCGGTTCAGCCCCAGACGGACCGAGGACTTTGCTGACCAGGCAAAATGTTCGGAGGACCAAGAAAAGGTCATACGAGGACATTCAAGTGTCCCTCCAACACAAGTAGCTCGGGAGAGTGGGGCAGTTAAAACGTGGCATAAATATATAGCTTTTAAAATGGCTGAAATAGTGTGCTGTAGACGTGACACGGGATAGGTCATGTGTTTCGTAAAGGTCAAATTCGTAGCCTGACATCTCTTCATCATGAAAGATAATAATGCATAGATGTTTGGGGGTGGTCGCTGCCTGCACATAGATCCTCGTAGTCCGGTCCTTAGCTCAATGTTCCCGTTATGCTACCCTAGCCTGCCAATATCGTCCATACAGGCGACTAGGCGGCCCGGGTGTCTGCACACCTTCGCAAGCGATGTGGGGGAAAGCAGCGGCACTCCCTCGTACGCTGAGCACATGTTCAGCGGTCTAATTTTCTCCATGGATCAAACTCGCATATTGATCATGACGAAATGCACTTTATAGTTTTGAGAGGATGAAAATGATGAGTACACGAAGCGGGATTGATCCCACGACCTCCCGTATTATGTATTATGTGACGTCCCGAATAAGGACCTCTTGAAAACGAACGCACTTCAGCAGTCGCGCCAACCTTGGTAAATCCGTTGCTCATTCCTCCCTACCTAATGCCTTCATTCATTAGAATGAATATTAATATTATATAATATATAATATTATACAAGCGGCGCCACTGTCCTGTAGCAGCCATTAGATATTGAGCACCGTCATAGCCGACTTTACTGTTTGTTTGCATAGAGAAATGAAGTCGGCTATGGCACCGTTTACCTTTCCTTGTGGATAAAATAGCAAAAAAAGTTATGACGTCAAAATGACCGCCGTCGGCAATTTTCGATTTGTCGCGTCGAAGCATCGACTCGAAGGACCGAGGAAAATTAGAAAATCTTAGGTCAGGTGAAAATAAAAGGATTTGCTTTCTAGGTGTTCGATCAAAACGTACGAAACTTCAATGAATCGCGTGCAATGAGTGGGGAGTAGGCTTCGGGAGGCAGAAAGCAGCGGCAGCTGTTTGTGCATCTTGTAGTTTGTTTACAATACGGTAGCTGCTGCAGGTATGTTTAATTTTCAATGTTAAGGTGGCCCAACCCGGCGGGACTAACTCATTCGCGGGCACGGTACAAAACGGTGCTATCGCGCTCTGGGACCTTCTCTGTTTCAAAGAAAAAGACAGGCTCCGTGATAAGGAGGATGCAACATGTCTACAAAACAGACAATGCGCATAGTGTCTGATTTGGTAACATTTACAATTTTTTTTTATTTCAAAACAACTTATAGCTAAAAGTAAACCACGACCACTGTAGTCAAAAATCTAACAAAAACCAAATAGATTATAAATCTTGATTAAATAATCTATGTGTGATGACTAATCTTTTTAAGATTTTCTTACTTTATCATTGCGTAATAAACCACCAAAGTTATTGTATAAAACGCGCGAAAAATTCGATCTTTCGGACCTTATAACTTAGAAACCAAACACAATTTTACAATGCCAACGGTCATCGGACATCTAGTTCGATCAAATAAAGCTCTTTTGAGCAAAAGTTGGGATCTCTGATAAGAAATATGGGTGTGATCTTCTTTCCCCGTTTGTATGGGGAGTTGAGCGGGTTGGGCCACCTTAAATCGCTGTTTTCTTCTAATACATTTGATTTCAACATAAAACATTTTAAACAAATAATTATGGTTTCCTTGCATTCCATCTGCCTTTGCCAGTCAGTCAGCGTGTTTGCGTCCAACTCTCCAATTTATCTCCAGTCCTCCCGGCCCTTAGCGGTACGGAACCACTGCTTTCCGCTGACGCACTTGATGGTTTTTGGCCTTTGCCAGGCCACAAATTAAATAGTTTATGATTCCTTCCCGGGACCTCCATCTCAGCCATCTAAGCGTACAGAACTAGAGATGTGAGTAGCTATTATGCCTGTAACTAGTGCGTGTTTTGTACTGTACTGACCTAGAAGCACGCCAGAAACTAGCGTGCCAGCTACTAAATAACAGCATGATTTTCACTCGTGTATTTGCAGCTTTACTACAATCCGCTACCATTTATAATGTGATTAGCAATGAAGCACAGGCCTTTTACCATGGTAAATTATATCATCGGGTGATCCAGTCTAGTGAGTGTTGAATATTTAATTTTATCAAGCAATTTATGAGCGGCTCGTAGCCTAGTGGCGCGGGGACTGGCCTAGCGTACCAGAGGCCTGGGTTCAATACCGACATGCACCACTGTCTTTCTCTTTCCGAGTTCGATAAGTGCATTTCGTCACGAATGCGAGCTGCTCCATGGTTCGGAATCCATGTAAAACTGTAGGTCCCCTTCCCCTACTAGGTGGTAGGGTTTAAGCCCGCCCGGGTTGGTACCATCGCATTGAATGAAAAGATGGTCGAAGCGGCAATGAAAAATTGTCCGTGTTTTCCATCCAGTTCAATGTAGCCGTGCTCATAAAGGGAAGGTCCTGGCATGGCACCAAATTCCTTCGGGAATGTGGTGTATTGGGCTAATATCATAACGGTAGTTGTGTGGTATTAGCCATCCATGTCAGGTCGCATAAAAAAAAAAAAAAAATTACTTACAGTGCCCGGCGGAAAAAATGCACAGCGGACGTTGGAAAGAGACAATCGGCTAGGTTTGCGTTTGTAGAGCATCTTCGCTGTCACACACTGTCACTCAGTACTGGGGGTCCATTCAGGGCAAGAGTGAGTTCGAATTCGTCAATAAATATCAATTCACTTTTTTAAATAGTTAATGTTTCCACACTTTTTGAACATCATTACAGTTAAGTAAAAATCTGGTCTGTCCCGTAAATACGTTGGAAGTATAAACAACGGTTTCGTTTTTTAAGTAATAATATATTTCCCAGCTATTTTTAGGTTAACTCACTCCCGAACTCGAACTCACTCTTACCCTGAATGGACCCCCTGTGAATGACACTTTACGAAGCCGAAACTAGCTCATGGTCTCTTTCCAACGTCCAATGTGCATCATTTTCTGCTGGGCACTGTAGTTGTATTTTGTGTCGCGCAGGCACGGAATTCAACATAAAGTCCTCAATATATTACTCAACCATAATTTACCATTTTACCCCCAGGTCCATGACTGGACGGCTAGTTTTTACTAGTGTATTATGTTGCATCTATCCACGATGCATTTTGAGTTTGCGAAAACGATTCCCAGGATGGTTGACCTCGCCGGCGGAGCGGACGGGCCTCTGGAGCACCGGTTCAGCAACCAAGTGTTCTACATCCCGGGCATCATAGTCGCTGGACTTACAGGTCTGCTCCCCTTTCAATATTAATCAGCGGATCCCCTAGTGTGCACTTGGGCACCCTAACACACCGTCGCTAGCGCTCGGACGCCGTGAGATGTCCCTGAGTACTTTGGACTTCCATCGGATCCTTGTAACTAAGTGATAAAGGATTTAAGCATACTCAAAGAACTTCAATTTAGAATGTGTGGAAAAACCTAATTTGAATTAATTTATTTTTAGGGTTCCGTACCCTAAGGGTGAAAACGGAACCCTATTACTAAGCCTCCGCTGTCCGTCCGTCCGTCCGTCCGTCCATCCGTCTGTCCGTCCGTCCGTCCGTCCGTCCGTCCGTCTGTCACAGGGCTGTATCTCATGAACTGTAATAGGTAGGCAGCTGAAATTTTCACAGAGTGTGTATTTATTTTGCTGCTATAACAACAAATAGGTAAAATAAAAAAATAATAAAAAATAAAGGTGGTTCCCATACAAAAAACGTGCTTTTTTTGTGTTAAATCTTGGAAGATGGTACGGAACCCTTCGTGTGCGAATCCGACTAGCACTTGGCCGGTTTTTTCTATTTATTTGATTAGGGCTTTAGCCATGTTTGACTATGCCAGCCCCATAGTAACCGTTTTGTATGTTTATTGATTGCTGTGCAGCACAAGAGACTTGTTAAAGAAGTTAAACAAATTCTATTCTATTTTTCAATTAATTTTATAATACTGTAATGAATGGGACTATGCACCTAAATAATCAATTATTATTGTTATTATTTATTTTATATTAGACGGGCAGTCTAGGCTGATGTGTCTAAATCATGTTCAAGTATGGTTATCACTTTCCATGTTTAAAGGTTTTTGTTTAACAGTGATTTTATATGTTGAATGATTGTTTTATAAGTTGTTTTTATTTTACCATATGGTTACCATGGTAAATAAACTCACTGGGTGAACAGTCGAGTAAGTGATCAATTATGAGTTTTAAATGCGGTTCACACCATCCATAGATATATATAGATATAGGAGAAGATGTTATTATGAATGGTGCCTATGAGGCATAGTTTTCAGTCTCCAAAATGTCCATTAAAAATACTGTGAGGAAACTATACACGTGTGACATTTAGTGTTAGTTTTATGATCACTGTGGGATGGTGTAGGATCGGCTGCTAGGAATACATTGCTTCATTGGCTAAATGATGGCCCGTCGGTTAATTGATGAATTTATACTAATAATATAATAAAGCTGAAAATGTTTCAAGGAATGTGACATGTATGTTTGTATAATCGACCCTGAAGCAAGGACATGAAAGACATTGAAGAAAGAGTCCAGTAAAAAGAACATACATGTCACATTCCTTGGAATAAGCGATGTACCTGCTTAGTACAAAAAAGTATATATACTGAAAATTTTTGGTTTTTTTTGTTTAAAGGCGTAATCTCTGGAACGCCCATTCCGATTCGTTTTTTTTTTCATTTGATAGTCCAATGCTTGAGAAACATTATAGGCTATATAACATCACTATAAGAGCGAAAAATTCAGAAAGAATGAAATGAAGTAATAATAATAATAATCTTTATTGTGCACCATTACAACAGTTTACAAAAGGCGGGCCAATAATAGCGCGGGTGGGTGATGCTGTGAGTCGGTGACCGAGTGTGCATTTTACCTGGCTACTCGGGTCATTTTCTAACTTCATTGACCCGAGCGGAGCCGGGAACTTCATACACGATACAATACAATGTGCACCTTATGACCCGACGTTGGTAAGGAGTGTTATCAACTATGTCCTTATCGATACTGAATTCCTTCTGTACTGTGACTCCATTGATAAAGGCGAGATGAGATAAGTCCAAGCGAGTTTATTATACCTCAATCAAAATTGGCCTCCCATACAAAAGTGGTTTCCTTGTGTAAAACCAATTATTCCAATTTACTCGTTAAAAGCATCCTGGGTCAAACCACACAGCAAATAAAAATCGTATATCAATTTTCTTTTCGCTTTCATTTGGTTTGGATTAAAAAAAAAAAACCGCCCAGACACAAATATTTGTGGATTAGAACAGTGGTTTTAAAATGATTAGTAAACTACGTTTATATGGAGAGCATAGCTAACGGGCCATTCTTAAGGTGCATGACCGAAACTATATGCTGAGAAAGTATGTTCATATGGTAAAACCATGTGTTAGTCGCACTGTATTTTGGAAGACACATAAAACAAAAAAGACTCATCACAACAAACAAAAAAACTTGCCAAATGCGAGTTGGACAACATCGTACAAGATTTAACACAAATAAAACATGTTTTTAATTTTTGTTATTTATTATTTGTAATTGATTGATTGATTGAAAATTATTTAATACGCCACAAAAAAACAATTTGCAAAATAAAGTATAGTGCAATAACAACATAAGCAAAGGCGGGCTTATTCCTCAAAGAGATTTCTTCCAGCCAACCTTTGGGTGTTTGAGAAGTTCAATATGGATATATTCGTAGGTAGTGGCGGTAGGTTTGGTTTGTTAGTTTGAGTATTAACCTAAAACTAAGTACTCATTTGGTACATTTTGTATTTATTGTATAAATACACACTCTCTGAAAATGTCAGTTGTCTACCCATTACGGTTCATGAGGTACAGAACACTGATAGACGGGCGGACAGACGCATGGACGGACGGACAGCGAAGGCTTAGTAATATAGTTCCGATGGCACCCTTTTGGGTACGGAAACCTAAAAATTATTTTTAGTTGCACAATTAATTAAATTTGTTAATTGTAGTCTTTTTATAAAACTGATATATGAAAAGTTAATGAAAACCATCCATGTTTGCAATGTTTTTCAAAATATTATTTCTTCTTTATTTTGTTTAAAACTTTATTTCAACCGCAAACGTTTTTTTATTGTTTATTGTTCTGTCTGTAACTTGGCGATCTTTGTAAACACAATGAGCCATTCAGATGAGTTTTGCGGTGTGTTTTTTATTTAGTCGCAAAAAAATCGCAAAAGTGTCATTTAATTTATCCCACCAACTGCCAGTCTTGCGACAGCTTTATCTATGCCGCCACCGACACGGTTACACAGTTGTCCGCCACGTTGGTACACGTTGCATGGCCGGCGACCCTGGGGCGAATCTTCGGCCGTTCAGTTCCAGTTTGTGCATCGAACGGTGTTACTGTGTCGGTAGGCAATTTCTTCTTGTTTACGTTTTAGATTCGTTTGATTGCGATATGTTTATAAGCGTCTAATAGTGCAGTCGGTCAATGTCTTTGAGCAGTGTGAATGCAGTTTTTGTATTGTATATTCATCAATGTTCTATAAGAGAATATTTATTGTTGTGAAAAAATATAAATGTTGATTTTGTCAAAAGTTAAGAGGCTCTTACAAGAAAAAGTAATATTAAGATATCATACCATTCGAATAAAATAAAATGATTCAGTTTTGTGTCTGTATAATTTAAAAAAAAAAACAAATCTCTTAAGGTGGGCCTTCTCCCTCAACTCCTCATACAAACGTGGAAAGAAGACATATTTCTTGTCGGAGATCCAAAATTATGCTCAAAACAGCTTTATTTAATCGAATCTAGTTTCATCACGAAGCTTGGCACTGTAAACTTTTGTTTGGTTTTTAAGTTATAAGGTCCGAAAGTTCGAATTTTTCGCTGCAATTTATACAATAAGTTTGCACGTCGATTACTCAATGATAAAAGAAATAATCTAAAAAATGTTAGACAACAGACCTAGCCTGTTCTATGAAGATCTATAATCAATTTAGTTTTTGTTAGATTTTTCACTGCAGCATTCGTGATTTATATTTAGCTGTAAGTCGTTTTGTAATTAAAATTTCTGTAAATCTAACCAAATCAAACACTATGCGGCCATGTTGCATCCTCCTCATCACGAAGACTGTTTCTTTTTCTTTGAAACGAAGGCGGTGCCAGAGTGCAATAGCACGATTTAGTCCCATCGGGATGGACCTCACAAGTCATTTCTGTCATGTAGAAGAAATTTTCCAAGTGTTCACATGGATGTGTGAACGGAGAAGGGAATATTGTGGTGTAGGTCTGAATGTATAAAATTAATATTAAGGGGCATAAATACCTAAATATGAACGTTTTTCTGAAGTCGATTATAGTAAAGCCTTTAGTTGTTAAATATTGAAAAAATACTGAGCTTATAGAACGTACGTTTGCGAAGGTACATATCCCCATTTTGTCCAAAACACTTGTATTATCATCGAAATAAAAAACATTTCTAAAAGGACCTTTTTTACCCTTCAAAGCAATTTTCTCTGTTATCTTTCTACTGAGAATAATGAAATAAAAAAAATCTTATACCTTTCAGCCATAGCGAGGTACACATCCCCCTTGCTGATAAAGAATCTTCTAAGTACAGTAATTTTACAAAATCAGACTAGTCGTACCTTGCCGAGCGAGGACGGAGCGCGCGAAACGTGCGTACCCTCCCGCCGACATGATGGCACTGGCTAAAATCCGCCGTGGTGCCATGCCAGGACCTTCCCTTTATGAGCACGGCTACATTGAACTGGATGGAAAACACGGACAATTTTTCATTGCCGCTTCGACCATCTTTTCATCCAATGCGATGGTACCAACCCGGGGGGGCTTAAACCCTACCACCTAGTAGGGGAAGGGGACCTACAGTTTTACATGGATTCCGAACCATGGAGCAGCTCGCATTCGTGACGAAATGCACTTATCGAACTCTGAAAGAGAAAGACAGTGGTGCAAGTTGGTATTGAACCCGGGCCTCTGGTACGCTAGGCCAGTCCCCGCGCCACTGGGCTACGAGCCTAATAAAGAGAGTCTGGGTCCCGAGGCGAAGGACACGCTTACTTTGGTGCCGAAAATTTAACTCGAAGGTGTTAAAAAGGGGTATGAAATTTTGTATGGGGAACTCATATAACATAAAACGTTAGGTTAGGCTAGGACCCGAGCGGAGCCGGCTACCTCAGCTAGTTTATAATAAAACCTTCTAGTATGTACTATAACCGGTAAGAGCAGTCTTTCTCAAAGTTAGAGGCCTACAGGGGGTCGGTAAAGGGCTCAGAGGAAATTGGGGGGTGTTGAAGTGGTGTTGATTTAAGGTGGCCCAACCCGGCGGACTCAACTCATTTGCGGGCACGGTACTAAACCGTGCTGTTGCGTTATGGGACCTTCTCTGTTTCCAAGAATAAGACAGGCTCCGTGATGAGGAAGATGCAACTTGTCCACAAAAAGACAATGCGTATAGTGTATGATTTGGTAAGATTTACGAAAACTTTAATTTCAAAACGACTTATAGCTAAAAGTAATCCACGACCGCTGTAGTCAAAAATCTAACAAAAACCAAATAGATTATAAATCTTGATTAAATAAGCTATGTCTGATGACTAATCTTATTAAGGTGTTCTTACTTTATCATTGCGTAATCCACCTCCGAAGTTATTGTATAAAACGCGCGAAAAATCCGAACTTTCGGACGTTATAACTTGGAAACCAAACACAATTTTACAATGCCAATGGTCATCAGACATCTAGTTCAATCAAATAGAGCTATTTTGAGAAAAATCTTGGCTCTCTGACAAGAAATATAGGCGTGATCTTCTTTCCCCTTTTGTATGGGGAGATGAGCGGGGTGAAAATTTTACTACACTAGATAGATTCTTTTGCTAATTTATAAAGTTTCGTTAAATTGTTCTCATTAGAACTCAGAAAAAAGATATAATACTTAACTCATGCGGCACGCTATAAATAAATAATTTAATTACATTTATTAAAGTAATGATTGCGATTTGTGATTTAAAAGATGTGGTAAAGTTAGGGGGCGCTGGAAAATAATGGATTCCCAAAGTTGGCGGTAAACAGAATAAGTTTGAGAACCTCTGGGTTAGAGGGACAAGTATAGAAAGAGAAAAGCGGTTATGCACATCAAGTTTTAGAACATCGAAATGAGAATCTATACTATTGAATCTTTGACTGTAAACAATAATATCAGAATAGCAAACGACCTAGCGACAACTCATTGCCTCTATATATATATATGTATATGCCTCTGATAAACTTGAGACCTTTGCTTTCAAAATATCTTAATTGGTCACGGTATGATTACAATGTGCTAGTGCAGTTTTAACGTTGCAATGTGCGTTTTTGTAATGATGTAGAGATCGGAGCATACCTATTTCGTTTCTACTACCGCGTCTTCTTTAACGGGATACTTCGTGTCTCAACAGTCTCATATACTAACGCATTGTTTATGCGTTGAGGAGTAGGCAGAAATGATGGAACGCCATGCAGTACGATCACAGCATGATTCATACATGCTCTACGATTGTTAGTGCTACGTACCTGACCTTGACAGTGCACTACATCACTTCTTATTAAATTACTGAACAATTTTTTATGTAAAGCACCGCATATACACATGTATGGGGTGCTTGTACGCCTCACCTAAGAGACACCAGATGACGCCCATGGGCTTTTGAACCTTCTCAGCGTCTGAGATGCCAGACGGGCAGGTACTTCATCACACCATGTTTGTAGGACCCCAGGATGTACTTTGGGGGAAGTACCTCTACAGGGAGTGTATTCCACCGTTTATCGACACTGTGGATTAAGGATCGACGAATTGGACGAATTTTGACGGTGAATTCGCGTGCATTCCCCACTTGTTGCGCGTAAAACAATGGTAGAAAGAAGACATTTATCTCTCTTCCTCTCCCCCGCTCTCTTTGTCTCCCTCACCCCCTCTCTTCCTTCTCCCATTCTCTGTCTCTCCCCCCTGTCTCCGTCTCTCTCCACTCCGTCTCTCCCCCCTGTCACCGTCTCTCTCCACTCCGTCTCTCCCCCCTGTCTCCGTCTCTCTCTGCTCTCCGCCTCTCCCCCTCTCGCTCTCTCTCCGTTTTCCCCCTTCCCTATATCTCTCACGACATACCGTGAGGGCACAAAATTAATTCGCTTCCGCCTTCTTTTCACTCGAAGGCACAAAATTAATTCGCTTCCGCCTTCTTTTCACTCGAAGAGCCGCTGTAGCAGACCGAGATGGAGGACCAACAGTTGGACTACGACAGCCCCTCTATCCCTCTTACCCCTCTCTTTTCTCTCCCTACCTCTCACTTTCTCACTCCCTTTCCCCCCTCTCTCTTATTCTCTGCTTAAATTAATTCGCTTCCGCCTTCTTTTCACTCGAAGAGCCGCTGTAGCAGACCGAGATGGAGGACCAACTGTTGGACTACGACAGCCCCTCTATCCCTCTTACCCCTCTCTTTTCTCTCCCTACCTCTCACTTTCTCACTCCCTTTCCCCCCTCTCTCTTATTCTCTGCTTAAATTTATTCGCTTCCGCCTTCTTTTCACTCGAAGAGCCGCCGTAGCAGACCGAGATGGAGGACCAACTGTTGGACTACGACAGCCCCTCTATCCCTCCCCCTCTCTTTTCTCTCCCTCCCTCTCACTTTCTCGCTCCCTTTCCCCTCTCTCTCTTATTCTCTGCTTAAATTCATTCGCTTCCGCCTTCTTTTCACTGGAAGAGCCCGGGGTTGCTAGAGTCGGCGGACCTGTCTGCGCGCGTCGCTCACCTGCTTCCCTTCTACCGCTCTTACCCCCTCTTGTTAAATAGTTCGTGTGATCGTATTTTTGTGTTTTTCTTTAATTGTGTAAAGGATTTTGTTTTTTCCCTCGTGTGTTCTCTTTGACAATAATTTAACTAATTGGTCTATGTCATGTTTTTTTAAGGGTTTACTTACTGTATTTTTTCTGGTTTTATGTATTATGTTTCCTCACTCACGACAAACAGCTGTTGCTCTCACCTTATGTTAGTCGTAAGTGTGTCCGGACCAGCGTAAAATCAGCGCTGTAGTTCACTCATCAAGAGGGACCTGCAGCACAAAATGCTGAGCTGGCTCCTTTTTTTTCTCCACAAATGTGTATTTTGAATTTTGTAAGTGTTCTAAGTTGTGTTGAGAAAAAATAAACGTATTTTCTTTCTTTCTTTCTTTCTTTCTCTATTTTCTCTCCCTCCCTCTTTCTTTCTCTGTCCCTTCCTATCATTCTCCCGTCTTCTCTCCCTGCCTATATCTCTCCCGATACACCATTGGTTACACTCCATAAGGTCACAAAATTAATACGCTTCCACGCTCTAGCCGATTGAGATGGAGGACCAACCGTTGGACTCCGACAGCCTGGAGGAGCTCGGCGACGCCGCCGAGCCCGTCGCGGCGCCGACCTGCAAGCAGCTGCTCGAGTTGCTCGACGCGGCGGACATGTCGGACGAGACGGAGGAGCGGTTGCGCGCGTCACTCACTTGCTCCCCCTCTTACCCCTCTCTTTTCTCTCCCTCCCTCTCTCTTTCTCGCTCCCTCCCCTCTATCTCCCCTCTTCTCTCCCTCCCTATATCTCTCCCGATACACCGTTGCTTACACTCTGTAAGGTAACAAAATTAGTTTGCTTCCACCCTCCAGCCGCCATAGCCGACAGAGATGGAGTATCAACCGTCGGACTGCGACTGCCCCTCTATCCCTCTTACCCCCTCTCTTTTATCTCCCTCCCTCTCTCTTTCTCGCTTCCTCCCCTCTATCTCCCCTCTTCTCTCCCTCTATATTTCTCCCAATACACCGTTGCTTACACTCTGTGAGCTAACAAAATTAATTCGCTTCCATCCTCCAGCCGCCATAGCCGACCAAGATGAAGGATCAACCGTCGGACTACGACAGCCCCTCTATCCCTCTTACCCCTCTCTTTTCTCTCCCTCCCTCTATTTTTCTCGCTTCCTCGCCTCTATCTCCCCTCTTCTCTCCCTCTATATCTCTCCCAATACACCGTTGCTTACACTCTGTGAGGTAACAAAATTAATTCGCTTCCACCCTCCAGCCGCCATAGCCGACCAAGATGGAGGATCAACCGTCGGACTACGACAGCCCCTCTATCCCTCTTACCCCTCTCTTTTCTCTCCCTTCCTCTCAGTTTCTCGCTCCCTCTCCGCTCTCTCCTATTCTTTGCTTAAATTAATTCGCTTCCGCCTTCTTTTCACTCGAAGTGCCGCCATAGCCGACCGAGATGGAGTATCAACCGTCGGACTACGACAGCCCCTCTATCCCTCTTTCCCCCTCTCTTTTATCTCCCTCCCTCCCTCTTTCTCGCTTCCTCCCCTCTATCTCCCCTCTTCTCTCCCTCTATATCTCTCCCAATACACCGTTGCTTACACTCTGTGAGGTAACAAAATTAATTCGCTTCCACCCTCTAGCCGCCATAGCCGACCAAGATGAAGGATCAACCGTCGGACTACGACAGCCCCTCTATCCCTCTTACCCCTCTCTTTTCTCTCCCTCCCTCTATTTTTCTCGCTTCCTCGCCTCTATCTCCCCTCTTCTCTCCCTCTATATCTCTCCCAATACACCGTTGCTTACACTCTGTGAGGTAACAAAATTAATTCGCTTCCACCCTCCAGCCGCCATAGCCGACCAAGATGGAGGATCAACCGTCGGACTACGACAGCCCCTCTATCCCTCTTACCCCTCTCTTTTCTCTCCCTTCCTCTCAGTTTCTCGCTCCCTCTCCGCTCTCTCCTATTCTTTGCTTAAATTAATTCGCTTCCGCCTTCTTTTCACTCGAAGTGCCGCCGTAGCCGACCGTGATGGAGGACCAACCGCTGGACTACGACAGCCTGGAGGAGCTCGGCGACGCCGCCGAGCCCGGCGCGACGCCGACCCGCAAGCAGCTGCTCGAGCTGCTCGAGTCGGCGGACCTGTCGGACGAGATGAAGGAGCGGCTGCGCGCGTCGCTCGGCGGGATCCAGCCGCAGATCTTCGGAGGGTACAGCGGCGGGACGCTGTTGGCGATGTTGTTCGTCGCCGTCATATTTTCGATCATTCGTGAGGATTTTTTGTTTTCGTACGCTTGGCTTTTTGGGACGCGGCGGGTTCGCTTGGATTTCGATGAAATGTTTTTTTGGAGTGAAAATGTATGTGCATGGTGTGGGCGGGTTATTCATGTTTCATATATTAACTCATAATTACATACTAAGCGAAATGTGGGTAAAGGTTACCACCCGTACGTTTTTTACTGTTGAGCTTGGAATATGGCGTACGCCATGCCTTCACATAAAAGGCTTCCGGCGTTTTGGATTTTTCACGGGGGCTGCTACAAGCTCGCTAGACAGGTGCTTCTTTACGGCATGTTTGAAGGACTCAAGGATGTGCTTTGGGGGAAATTCCTTTGGCAGTTTACCTAACCTATTGATAAAGGATCTATAGGATCGGTGGGTTCTTGTTTTTTGACGCGCGACGGTTGTGTGATTGCTTAGGCTTGCAATTGAAATTGTTTGTTAGCTTTAGATAGAACGGTGAGCTTGATTTGCGCACCACCATCAGCTACAAAAATTCCAAAGCTTTCTTTCGGTAATACCATGTGAATATGCAATGTAACCGAAAGTTAACCATCACATTTTAAGAAGACGGAGGTGGTGAAATCAAGGTCTATTTTAGTCTTCATTATTTGTATGCCAACTTAAATCAATTTAATAAGTATTAATGAAAAAAATATGGACTTAGACTAAACATAAATGTTTTTATGTAACTGGACATGGCAAGACCACAATTATAACACTACATTTGACTTCGATATTCAATAGCGGACGGCTACATTGAACTGGATAGAAAACATGGACAATTTTCATTGCCGCTTCGACCATCGTTAATTTGATGCGATGGTACCAACCCGGGCGGGATTAAACCTACGACCTTATTTTGTAAGGAATGGGACTTTTTTATGCAACCTGACATGGCTGATACCACACAACTACCGTTATGATATTAGCCCAATACACCACAGTTCCGAAGGAATTAGGTGCCATCTTTTCATCCAATGCGATGGTAGCAACTTGGACGAGCTTAAACCCTGCCACCCATTAGAGGAAGGGGGCCTACAGTTGTACATGGATTCCGAACCATGGAGCAGCTCGCATTCGTGACGAAATGCACTTATCCAATTGAAAATGAGAAAGAAAGTGGCGCATAAACGAGGCGAGGATTTGAACCCAGACTCCTGGTATTTTTTTTATGCAACCTGACATGGATGGCTAATACCACACAACTACCGTTATGATATTAGCCCAATACACCACATTCCCGAAGGAATTAGATGCCGTGCCAGGACCTTCCCTTTAGGAGCACGACTAAATTGATTTGGATGGAGAACACGGACAATTTTTCATTTCCGCTTCGACCATCTTTTCATCCAATGCGATGGTACCAACACGGGCGGGCTTCAACCCTACCACCTAGCAGGGGAAGGGGGGACCTACAGTTTTAGATGTATTCCGAACCATGGAGCAGCTCGCATTCGTGACGAAATGCACTTATCTAACTCAGAATGAGAAAGAAAGTGGTGCATGAACTGCATGAACTATCCTTTTCAAGGATAACATTTTTTCTTGTAATGCATTTTCAAGTTGTTACCGATAAATTAGGTAACAAGACTCCGTTTGCTGTCTTTATCGGTATCATTGTGATAATACCAGCAAATAAAATAAGTCGGATATGGGTTATCGTCCATGATAAATTCACATGGATTGGTCATTGATTGCCACCTAGTTTATTTAGTAATCTCTGAACGCTTACGTGGCATCGCAGCGAGTAAGTTTTGAAACATCTTATAATCTCAAAAATTCGGAGTAAAGACAAAAACAGGACGCAAAATGTGATAAATTGCCTATTTATAAATATATTGTTGAGTTATTCATAAAGAAAAAAAATTTTTTATAAAAAAAAATTAAGATCTAAATAACCAGACATAGCTCAGACAAAGGAACAGCAAATGTCTATGTCAGATTGCTAAGTTAAGCAGGATACAAGGAAAAAAAATATTTAAATGTTTTCAGATAGACAGTGTTATCGTCGTTTTGTCCATCGCATTGTGGACTGCCAACGAAACGTCGACTTAAGGTGGGCCCGTAAGCATCAGAAAATTACGCTCCCCATACAAACGTAGTTTAGTAATCATTTGAAAACCACTGTTCCAATTATCTTGATATTTGGGACTTAAGGTGGCCCAACCCGGCGGGACTAACTCATTCGCGGGCACGGTACAAAACCGTGCTGTCGCGCTCTGGGACCTTCTCTGTTTCAAAGAATAAGACAGGCTCCGTGATGAGGAAGATGCAACATGTCCACAAAAAAGACAATGTGCATAGTGTATGATTTCGTAAGATTTAAGTAAATTTTAATTTCAAAACGACTTATAGCTAAAAGTAAACCACGACCGCTGTAGTAAAATATCTAACAAAAACCAAATAGATTATAAATCTTGATTAAATAAGCTATGTCTGATGACTAATCATTTTAAGATGTTCTTACTTTATCATTGCGTAATCCACCTCAAAAGTTGTTGTATAAAACGCGCGAAAAATGCGAACTTTCGGACCTTATAACTTAGAAACCTAACAACATTTTACAATGCCAATGGTCATCAGACATCTAGTTCGATCAAATAAAGCTATTTTGAGCAAAATATTGGATCTCTGAAAAGAAATATGGGCGTGATCTTCTTTCCCCTTTTGTATGGGGAGATGAGCGGGATGGGCCACCTTAATGGCAAGCAACAAATATCTATGTCTGCACGTGTTTGTTTTTTCGAAAAAAATATCCTGTGTCAACAAACAGAGAACAGAAAATTTGTATGAAGTCTTGCTTTATATTTTTCAGCAAAATAAAAACGCTCAGACACAGATATTTATTGTAGAATATTAGAGACTTAATATCAAGCAAATCGGAAGTGTTTTTCAAATGATTAGTAAACTACGTTTGTATGGAGAACACTGCTTACGGGCCGTTCTTAAACAAGTAAGCAATTCATAACACTGTCTATCCGAAAACATTTTAATAATACGAACAACAAATCTGGTGGATATGATCTATCTCTCTCTAATCTTAAAATTACAAATTTATTTATATATTTTTTGTAAATATTAAAAAAATGTGCAATAAAAAATCCAAACATTCATTGAAATTAATACAATCTAATTATATCTATGAATTTATATTGTATTGAGAACCGCTCATTCTTTTGATACGAAAGAAATGTAATAGTATGGACTTTAAAATTGGAGCTTCTTAACAAGTTTTTTTTTTTTATTTATTTATTTATTGTATTTTTAGACCGATGGGTATTACAATATAGCATACTAACATCTCACACATACGTGTATATAAAATCAAATATTATTTTTAGTTATTTTTTAAATTTTAAGTTCCAATATGTATGCAAATTTTTTTAAAATGTTTTTGTTCAACCTGAAATGGATGGCTAATACCACAAAACTACCGTTATGATATAAGTCCAATACACCACATTCCCGAAGGAATTAGGTGCCATGCCAGGACCTTCCCTATATGACCCCGGCTACACTGAACTGGATGGAAAACACGGACAATTTTTCATTGCCACTTCGACCATCTTTTCATCCAATAAATGTTGTTTACATTTTACATGTCTCAATATTTATATTATGACCAACCTAGCACTATAACAAGTCAGGAACCGGTTATTTGGAACGATCATTGCTAATTCAAGTAGGTATGCAGATATTTAAAGTAATTTTGGTATGACCTTGTTATGAAACAAGGTACAGACCAGTCACTAATATTATATTTCGCAGCGAACTTTCTAAGAACACACTGTAACATGCTGTCTGTATTTTTAATATGAGGTGACTGATGAGTTTCTGTGTAGCCTTTCCTGACTTACTAGGTGGTAGGGATTATCCCGCCCGGGTTGGTATCATCGCATTTAATGAGCGATAGTTGAAGGGGCAATAAAAATTGGACCATTTTGTGTTTGTATAAATGTTTGTAGAGAGGCGTATATACCGGATGTAAGTTAATTTATCATAAAAACAAAAACATACGGACGTGAGATATGTCAGTTGATTTATTAATGGCTATGTGATATATATAATAAATTTATATTATTATTTAGGAAACAGGCGCGAGCCATTGTATAGAACTCGATCAAAATATCTAAGGAACTGGTTACAAAGGAGATGTCCAACCGGAGATCCAGCGACTTTTTAGTTGTACCAGAAAACAAATCGATAACGTTGAAAACCATCGATATAATTTTAATGATGTGAATTTTAAAATATTTGAACTTTAATGTTTATTCTGGTTAATTTAATTCGATCTGAACATGCGTTGAATAACTTAGTTCGATACCAGAAAATGTAGAGCCATCTCTTATCTGATATTTCAACAATTTGTGATTATTGAAGTGTTAGAGATTATAGAAATGTTCAATCTAATCGAGAAAGTGGTACATACTCTGGGATTCAAACCCGTGGTTTTCGACACACGAGACAACCGATTTCTAAGTAAAATCGCCATTATAATGTTTTAAATTATCTCACTTACACGTTATTTTACGTCCTGTTTTGGTTAAGGCTTTAGGGGGTATCCATTAAATACGTGAGGCGTTTTTGTCCATTGTCGACCCCCTCCCCCCCTTGGGATGATTTGGCTTGACTCCCTCCCTCCCCTTTGTTATTTATTTATTTCTTCTTTGGACACCAGGTGTCTCTCATATTTGTCACATTTACATTAATATGTATTGAGACAAAAGAATACAAATATAAAAATAAAACAAAAACATATCCTAACAAAAGTAATCTTGGGAGAGCGATAAACCTTTAAGGTAGTTCTTAAAATTGTCTTGAAGGCATCTCCTTCAAGCATCTTTACATTTGGAGGTAATTTGTTGTGACACACTTTAACATATAAAGCTTTTAGATACCTTGTGCGTGCTGCAGCATGTTTGAAAAGCCACTCTTAATCTCACGTGAGATTTTTAAAAATGCGTATTTTTGGTGTAAATACGTAAATCTGTGCTTGATTTCATTTGATTTAATCAAACAGGTCATTCATCACATATGGGATTACGAGGGAATTTTTTTGGGAAACATGTTGACCATTTTACTCAGTTTTTTCTCAATTTTACACCGTTTCTTGCGGAAAAATAAATTACGTGATTTTTGCCGAGACCACTCCTCTCCCCCGCGAAAGATTGGGTGAGATTCGGCACAACCCCCTCCCCCCCTAAACGCCTCACATAATCAATGGACGCCCCCGAAGCTCAGTTCGCTGCGATGCTTCTTTCTAGCGCCCTAAAATGGCGGACGAGTCGCCCGAATCCGTGATCGCGGGCAAGGTCGCCGAGACGGTCGGCAACATCGACATCATGTCCTCGCTCAGGCGGATGGTGCAGAACGACGACGGCGACGTCACGCCGGAGGTCGCGCAGAAGCTCGAGAACGTGCTCGCGCGGTTCAACCTGATGACGGACGAGGAGAAGGCGCACTTCACGGACACCATCAAGCAGAACCTGGCGAGCCGCGTGCAGGCGAACCTCGGCGGCAAGATCGGGCTCATGACGGAGGAGATACAGAGTCAGATCGTGTGGCGGCTGGGCCTGTTCGTTGTGGTCGTTCTGATTCTGATCGGGCTGTTCGGTATGAGATTTTTGTTTGGGTGCGTCGGGAAGAATCGGTAGTGTTTTGTTTTATTGTATTCTATTATTATTGTTGTTATGTCAAGTATATTTTACAGTAAATGTGAATGGACAGAAAGAAGCGCGAAATGACGGAGGAGATACAGATTCAGATCGTGTGGAGGCTGGGCCCGTTCGTTGTGGTCGTTCTGATTCTGATCGGGCTGTTCGGTATGAGATTTTTGTTTTGGGTGCGTCGGGAAGAATCGGTTGTGTTTTGTTTTATTGTATTCTATTATTATCGTTGTTATGTCAAGTATATTTTACAGTAAATGTGAATGGACAGAAAGAAGCGCGAAATGACGGAGGAGATACAGAGTCAGATCGTGTGGCGGCTGGGCCCGTTCGTTGTGGTCGTTCTGATTCTGATCGGACTGTTCGGTATGAGATTTTGTTTTGGGTGCGTCGGGGAGAATCGGTTGAGTTTTGTTTCATTGTATTCTATTATCATCCTTGTTATGTCAAGTATATTTTACCGTTAATGTGAATGTACAGAGAGAAGTGCGAAGTGCTCCTCTTACCGCGTACGAATAGGGTGTTAATGAACTTATGGTCGAAACCTGTTATTACCTTTACGCAAAAAAATATTGGGAGATATTTTTTTAAGTCGCACAACCAAATGTCGTCTAATTATCTTGCTGCAAATATGCCACGGAATATCTGGGTAACATTTGACCCATAAGGCTGTTAAACCGGCTTAATCTTCTCATTCTCTGCCACCTTATTTTAGAAATGAGCTGGAACCCTGTTAGTATATAAATTATTCACACAAACACAATTTTCATCTAATTATTAATGTTAATTGTTGTTTCTTGTTGGAAAGTTAAGGGCTTTCGCAATGAAGGTGGGTTATCTTTTTTTAGGATTAATGCATTCAGTTGCTTTTGCAGATGGCTGGGGTATTGCGTTTACAGACTCTGTGACTATGCCATCATGAAATCATCCATTGGTTTTGGACATTTTCAACACGACTAACCTTTAACAATTTGTACATGCAAGCAGCTGTCACTTTCTTGCGCTGCGTAAGATTTCAAGTCTTTTATGTTATTAAGGTGTTTATAACTTAGTGAATAACATTATGAAACTACCGCTACTACCTAGACTAACAGCAGCAGGCTTCTGCCGATCAACTAGCTTTTCAAATGTATGGAAAATTGAAGAGCGCGCGCAGTGAGCGTGAAGCGAACTAACAGCGAGTTTTGAGTTTGATTTGACAGCTCACGCACCTGTGCCAGCAATACGTTGACGTTGCAGTTTACGCCGACTACGCGCTTTCATACAAATCGGTAGTCCAGGTTTGACTTTGACTGGTTAAAAAAAGTTAAATCTCAGAATTAATAGTATGAATGGGTTTGAAGTTTTTACGTAACTCTGAGGTTTAGTAAACGCTAATAAAACTTGTCAAATTTACAAATAATTAGCTCCTAGCTTTAGTGTCCTTTTTGTGTACCACTACAGGTTTACAACTTACGAAAACCTATATTATGCGTAAATAAGCAGAAACTCCGTCCATGAAAGGTAATTTCCCAAATGTGTTTCTACAGTGACGCTACCATACGGCTTTTTTCTTGCTTGCAGTATTCTTCGGGTACAAGCTGTACAAGTCGATCCGCGACAAGCAGGTGAAGAAAGAAGAGAAGAAGAAACTCAAACAGCTCAAGAAGAAGAAGTGATGAAGTGTCGTCTCCCCGGGAAGCGTCCGTGCTCGCAGCCACCATTTTGTTTATCTGGATACTTTGTAAAACGAAGGCTAAAACATTGACCTCGTCACAAAATTCTAAGGCTGAGATAAATAGTCGTAACCAAAACTAAAACTAACGAAAAGGAGTACTTTCTTACGTCACTTTGACACATTTTGTATGGACAAAATGTCACTTTTGACACTAGTTAGCATTACTTTCGGTTAGTAATAGTTCCGGATGCGACTCTTTATCTCAGCCTTAAACTTTATTAATTCTGTAGTCACTGTCCACACGCACAAACTTTTCTCCGATGCTCCAACCAACAGAGCTACGCAGTTGATATGTCACCCAACTAATTTGTCTCTCACTAGATCAGCACACTATATGTCAACTGATCAAAAGAAGTTAGAACAAAGAATAAGTGAGCGGGATATTTACTGTAATAGGTTTTAAATATAGTCAGAACAACAATTCATCTTTCGTCTTTTTAACCTTTTGAAATGAATTTGTAGTTATTTTTTTAGAATTACTGCAAAGTTGTTACACTTACGCCCTAATATAAGTGAATGCAAGTTGGAGTTTTCACCTATATTTGCGTTAATCGTCAAACCCATACAAGTTTTACAAATTGTTTTGGGGTTTTACTTCTTCGACCTGTCAAAATCAAACTCGGACTTCCGATTTGTATGAAAACGCGGAGTCGGCGTAAACAGCAATGTCAACGTATATACGTCGAACATGCTTAAGCTGTCTAATCAAACTCAGCCTCACAAATGTTAGTTTGCTTAACGCTTACTGCGCCCTTAATTTCTCCATACATTTGAAAACGCTAACCGATTGGATTAGCGTAAACGACAATTTAGGTGACACGTCATACTCTGATGTCCGTTAAGGCGAGACTTGCAAAAAAAGATTAATTTTGTGGAAAGTTTGTGTCTGTGGTTAAGAGGATGCCCATATGATACGGGATTAGACCCTCTCTGTGTCTTGTGTCGACTTTTCGTAAATGAAGGCAGCGATATAAATGGTTAGACTGGGCAAAGCACATTTTACCAATTTGCCAAAAAGGCAAAATAGTCACTCTCGCGGTAAATAGCATTGTACATATCTACTTTTGTCACTCCTAGGCCACCTGACGCCAATGGAAGCGTGCATCTTAGCAGTAACACGGTTTGACAGCACCAATTTTCGACATTGTCAAATCTTCTCAATATATCAAGGCCATCTGAAGGCAACGGAAGCGTGCATCTTAGCAGTAACACGGTTTGACACCATAATTTTTTGACAATGTCATATCTTCTCAATTTATCAAGGCCATCTGACGGCAACGGAAGCGTGCATCTTAGCAGTAACACGGTTTGACAGCACCCATTTTTGACAATGTCATATCTCCCCAATTTATATCGCTGACTGAAGGATTACATCGGCAGTAATTGGTTTTAGAGTTCCTTAGAAAATTGCTCACACGTTTGTTTCGATAGAGCCAACGAGTTTTCCATTAGTGTTAAAACGAGCTGTGTGGACTTGCACAAAAAGATATGTGACAGGAGGTAACTTAGTTTTGTTGTTATTTAGGTTTTTTTATTTTATGTTTAAGAAAACTGAAGATATGTATAACAAGTTAATTTTTTACATTCCAGATATCATATTACACTTTCAATATTTGAAAAAAAAAAATATTCGAGTTAAATTTGTCAGAAAATATATTTGAAATAGCTTGGCACTTATCCTTGCAAGCGAATAGATAAGTTTATTGTTTTCCAGAGGAGTTCGTACTATGAGAGGGACCAGAGTATGAGGATTAAAATGAATGGCAAACTTCATGTGATTTTGATAGGATATCTAAGTTCATTTATCTGTTGAAATAATAAACATTTTCTAAAATGGTTTTATTTACATTCTGACTTATTATTGACTTTTGTCAGCGTTGTTTGAGCGCTCACACAACGCTGACGAAAGTCGGTGTATTTTGACAGTTAATCTTTGCCCGATTATTTAATTGAAACTTCTTTGCCTGTGCGTCTCAAATTTTCAAGTGTGACAAAAAATTAAGATCACTTGAGGCATAGACTAAGAGGGAGGCATAGATTGCGAACGTCATACCATTGTTGAATAGTGATAATAAACGTCCACAGGTGGCATTGCAATTCACATTTCAGAGTGTTCAGTCTGAGTGCTCACCTAAATGGGCATTTACGGCAAACCGATCGACTGGCGTTTTCCTTAAAAACGTCAAACTCCATACAAGTTTTTACTAGATATTCTGTGGTTTTATTTCTTCGAGCTGTCAAAGTCAAACTCGGACTTCCGATTTGTATGAAAACACGTTTGAGTCAGCGTAAACGGCAACGTCGACATATTTACGCCAATGTTGAGTAATTTTATGTATTAATGGAGTTGACATTACCGTTATCTCATAAATTTGAGTTTCAGCGACATCTACATTTGAAGCATTGTAATCAGATTTTGAAAATAATATGTTAAAGTATTGGTCGTGACATTCTTCGGAAGCAGGACTTTTTCAGATTATTTTCAAAATCTGATTACAATGCTTCAAATGTAGATGTCGCTGAAACTCAAATTAACGTTGGGTAAGCTGTCAAATCAAACTCGGACTCGCTAATGTTAGTTCGATTAAAGCCCACTGCGGGCTCTTCAATTTATCCATACATTTGAAAATGCCAGTCGATCGGTTTGCCGTAAACGCCAATTTAGGTCACAACAGGGACTACAGGCTCAGAATACATTGAATAGAAACCAATAAATATAATAATAAATTTGAAATCAAGCTTAGTTTAATTATGGTGTACCTAGTTCTGGCAGTGACGGGAGATGGCGCTGGTTAAATATGTCATAGTACCAACGAAAATAGGCAGTTTTCGGCGAGTTTCGTATGTTAGCTATCTACATTCCTCTTTAATTTATGGCCTAAGCGAACAGAGTTGAGCCCAATTCAACCACTTGTTAGATACTTTGGACCTTCTCTTACAGTACCACCAACTTAATAATTTACCTATTCATTATAAACAGTGGTGCCGAATTTATTTTGGTAAATGTAAGTAATTTGTATTTTTATAGGGATCTTTGTGTTCTGATCTACGGACCTATTATTGCGTTGAAATAGTGAATATTTATTAAGTAATAAGGACTGTTTTTATTAAATTATTTGAAATCTAATAGTACTACAGCTGTCATTGTGACAGTGGATTATCCTACCATATATTCAATAAAAAATATTTTTATTTACATACTTTTATTTCACCCAGTTTGGTACCGCTTTCATTAAAAATGAAGTGAGTTCATTCCCAATATAAGTCACAAAGTATTTGGTTACCCTATATGTTAGTTATTTAAGAAGTTTTCTTATTTAAACATATTTTGCCTTACACCTGCCTGGCCACAACAAATATTTTCAAAAAAAAATTTGTTGATTCGATTAAATTTTATATCTCATTGAATTTCAATTGAAAGGACACGAGAGAAAGGCTTAGGAATAGGCTTTACCATTAACTTCGAATATGCTTACTTTTTTTGTCATACCACAGACTTCATACATAACTTGTGAATCTGTGGTTTTACACTGAAGGGTTCATTTAAATTATGAAATAAAACGAATTATAAAATGAAAGGAGTTATTGCAATTTTTCATAGAAGTTGGTCATTGTAATGTCTTCCTCCCACTCTCCTAAAAGCCATATTCCGTTATCAAATTACCACATTACCTGAGTAACAATAATTAAGTAATTTGACATACAGCTGGTGCGGCAGTAGTTTACATGCTTTTGTCAAGAGATGGCGCAACTAGTGCCTATACATTGCGAAATGCATCCGCTTAACAAGTCGCTATATAAAGACTTCACAACATGCTAGGGATAAAAAGGGTGTTTGCTGCTTTCATAGCACATCTCTGTGGTTCGCCCGCGGAGGTGGGGTATGGCCATCAAGACATACCCAACACGTAATTTTTGTATTCCTGGGGCAGTTGGCTACCTATGTACCGGCGCCTCCCAAATGAAACGAATGTGCTACAATACAATAAAGAATCAACATTCATTGAATTAATTTCATTCATACATTTAATTTATATTAGTATATACGGTATTAGCTAGACGTCCAGTAACGTTCTATTTTTAATTATGGTATTAGCTAGACATCCAGTATTTTTTTTATTAATAATCAAGTCCTGAAATTATGGGCATGTTTTTTGACTAGACCTTTAATGGAAAAGAAAACTGCTTATTAATCTCGACAGGTGGCATCTAGGCGACCTAACCCTAAAATAGCTGTCAAAGCTGTCAGCACACAAAACGAAATGTAAGTGATTTGAAAATGTTATTTCCAAATTATCCTAATCAAAAGGTGAAAGAAAATATGACAAAAACATAACCTATAATATTTCGTTTCATACTATGTGAGTTTTTATTTCCATGCGAATACATTTCAATGAATATGTTGTACCCGAGAAACCTGGTTACTAAAGATGTACAGAAAATGGTTTGCATTTTTGCTCGGGGCATTTGGCTCGTAGCCTAGTGGCGCGGGGACTGGCCTAGCGTACCAGAGGTTCAATTCCTCGCCCCGACATGCACCACTTTCTTTCTCTTTGTGAGTGCGATGAGTGCATTTCGTCACGAATACGAGCTGCTCCATGGTTCGAAATCCATGTAAAACTGTAGGTCCCCTTCCCCTACTAGGTGGTAGGGTTTAAGCCCGCCCGGGTTGGTGCCATCGCATTGGATTGTGATTATTTTCAAAATCGTATTCCAATGCGTCAATATAGATGACGTTGGATAACCTCAAATTAATTAATAAAACATCCAACTTTATAAACATTTTATTTATTTACTATAATCGTAAATACACAATATGTATATCTTTTGGCCTTAAAGTAATATTAGCGGACCTATTTTAATACAATACTCTTCTACAGCTAGAGAAAGACTCGATACAACAGTGTTTCCAACAACATACCATGTTACAATAATTTATAATAAAGTTTAAAAACAACAGTTCATAATTATTAAAAAAACTCATCAGCAGATTTAGAAGATCATATTAAATTTTGGTTTTCATGCAAACTGTTACATACAAATGCAGGTATCAAGTTATACAAGGTTGCTGTCATTAAGGTTAAAGAGAATTCTATTTACACAATCAGTCGAACGTTCGGGTTCAGCGAAAATTAGTATATTTCAGTCATTTCATGAGTAATTTAAGTTTTGTTTAAGAATAAAAAAAACTTACAACATGAAATCTGTATAATTTCCATTTAAAATAATTAATAACATATCCTGAAGTTCCTCAATATTTTTATCATTATCACAGAAATGTCTTGAGGTCTTCAAATTCGAGCCTAACAGGTTATGGTCCCATTAAAATTAATTTTGTTATATAAAAAACTATGTAATTTCTGCCAGATATAATTTTAGCCTAAAATATCAAGGGGGCGTATACGCCCCGTGGCGCCATCTACTATGACTCGCACACCCTCTTAATACAAAAACAAATTCAAGTTCAAATCATTTCAGCTTTAAGGCTATTAGGAAATCACTTTGCTAACATATTTACTAACATTATATAATCAGATTCATGCCAGATTACGAGTTGTATATACCGATCAGACAATAAGTATGTATAAATATATTTATTTTGTAAAATCTAATAGTATAATTACATTGCTCATTTATTAAAAACTATCGTATAATAAGGCACGTAACTTCTCTACTCTGGAATGACATTTGAGCATATAAGATTTAACTAACCTAAAAATGTGTACATTTTACTCCCAGATCCACGAATTCCCAGTCTGCCACGAGATTCTTTGCTTAGTGGGACTTCATTAAAAAAAATCAGTTGCCTGCAATCAAGTAAGTGTAAATCCAGCCTACTTATTAATTTGATGACACTTTTGATGATATGTTTCGACTAAAATTGTTTTCACTGTAAACATTTTTAGATAAAAAAATATTATTTTTCGCTCTTTCGATGTCAACAAGGCACAACTATGTACCAGCACAACTGACAAGGTGCGATCACACATAACATAAACGTAACGAAAGTAAAAAAAACCTGAAAACCCTATTGGAGTGCTAAATATACTTCCAATGTTTAAAAAGCAATCCCCATTGCTTTAGTTTCTATTTATGAGCAATATTTGTGCCTAAATTTTTTTGGTATTACCAACCACATAGTTTTGTTCGACAACTTTTGTACATATACCTACAAAAGGGTACAGTAGGAGACAGTTTCGGTAGAACGTTAAAATTAACAAATTTAAACTTTAATTTGTTTTTAACAATAATCTATCTTTGAGTTGGGTATGGTTGTAAAAGTGTTCCACCCATACAACATTTCTTGTAAAGAACACACAAAAAGTGATGACTAGTCACTATATAAATATTAAACATAGATATTACTTTTCTTGTAATATTCATTGGAAGTTTGAAAACGATTTGCCCGCTGCAGCTATGACTATAATTAATTAGTGCCTCAAAATCAATTTTTTTGTGGAGTTTACAAGAAACTTTGTATAGGCCAAACGCATTTGGAACCATCTTAAATCAATAATCGCTAAAGACAACCATTTCAACAGTTCATATTTTCCTATAATCGGAAGTGCATAATTTGATCTGCCTCCTACTGTAAAAGTTGTGCGTTATAGAACCTTCTCACAAACTTAAAAAAAAAAAACATCCAATAAATTTACACCCCGCGTCGAATGAAGCTACCTAACAGTGTGAATGCACCTTCATGTCGGCCATCTTGGATTCATGTGCTCTAGCTTTTCAACCGCCGTCAGTGGCGCCGAGTGTCACGTCACTTCCAAAATGGCGATCGCTAAGCGTGAGAGCTGCGTGCTTACAGTTGGCGTATCCCTGTTGTATTAACTATCAGATTGACATATTTCAGTGTTTCTTCAGTGGGTCGAGATTGTCGATGCTAAAGTCATCATTGCCGAAGGTGATCCCTCTGCTGAAACCATCCTGGGGACAAAGAGGAACATTTCAATAACACATTGGTACCGAAACTTTTAATTTTTAGGATCCCATACCTAGAGGGTGCCAATGGAACCCTATTACTAAGCCTCCGCTGTCCGTCCGTCAGTCCGTCTGTCACAGGGCTGTATCTCATGAACCGTAATAGGTAGGCAGTTAAAAAAATTCCCAAAGTGTGTATTTATTGTGTCGCTAGAACAACAAATATATAAAATTAAAAAATATTAAAAAATTAAGGGGGGCCCATTACAAAAAAACCTAATTTTTTTATGTTAAATCTAGTAAGATGGCATGGAACCTTTCGTGTGCGAGTCCAACTCGCACTTGGCCGTTTTTTTTAAATACGCTACTACCATACAACAATCTTAAAATATGGTCATTTAAGTTGTAAAAAATTCTACATGCTGACACAATCAATCGAACATTATTGTTTAACGAATTTAAGTTTGTTTGAGAATAAAGAAGACAGGATTGACAAAAATACAACTTTTACAATTACAATTTTATTTTTATATTTTACAACTGACGATCCCGGCTCCGTTCGCATCAGTTTAGTTTTGGACATATTTTTTATGCAAATATGTAAGAAAATATTCAGACAGAAAGTAGTGCATGGACGGGGATTTGAACTGATGACCTCTGGCATGCGAGGCCAGAAGTCCACGCGCCCCCGTCGATATTAACCACCAATGCGGTTGTTAAAAACAAGACACCCACCTTCATTTCATTTACCCGCTTGTCAAGGAACCCGCAAAAACTACTGTCCAGCGGCACGGTCTGACGCTCGAACCCGTTCATCCCGGTCCCGTTGCTCCCGAATCCATTGCCCATTGCGGGGTAACCTTTAATTGAAAAATTCAGAATCGTGAATGGATGTTACATACAGTCAAGTGTGATGGGGAAGAAATTATTATATATCATGAAAGGTGGCGTCTAAGCGAGCACACCTAAAATATCTGACAAAGCTGTCAGATACCATACAATGCAATTTAAATAAGAATAGGACAGGGCTCGTGACTAACTTCACTCGAATTTTCGCGGGAAAGTACGGTCGGCATGACTGCACGGGTTTACACGGGAAACATTTGCTTCAATATCAAAGGAGGCCTAACGTTTTTTCCATCCATCATAATTGACGTTCGATCCAGTATGTGCGTCTACATGCTTTTGCGTTTCCTTGTCTTGTACTGGCTCTGGTTTGCCGTGACTGCGACACTAGACAACAATACAGGAATCTACACAATAGGATTACATTAAGTGCTTGTCACAGAATAAATAGTTAAACGAGTAGGGGAGCTGTTATTTGCTATCTGTGTTTTTCTCTTTTCTGTGTATTCGTTATTATGTGTTAGTTTGAGTAAGTGTCTTCAAAAGTGCGTCAGTTGCATTGTTTTATTTGTTAATTTTGTTTGTTATCGCATTGTAGTTAAAACAAATTATTTTTTCAAAATGTTTATTATATATTTTTTGTGGAAACTTTTTTTGTATTTTGTACTGAAGTTTGTGAAGTGAAGTGAGGGTTTTACCAGTTTGACATTCAAAATGGCGGTGATCTGTAATTTTAATTTCATAGGTTGAATAAACACAATATTCAAATCTATTCTGTATTATTTTTTAAGTTATTGGACAGGTTGACAGATATTTTAGGTTAGCTTGCTTCGACCCCATTATTCTTCAAAAATCCCATTCTGTGAGTGTACTACCACAGAATAAGTAGTAGTACACTACGGCAAAGACAATTTTGAATCATAATATAATTTATTTTATATTCTGACAATTAGTACTTTATTTGATTAAACTTATTTAGTTATTTGAATAATCATAAAAAATAGATTTCAATACTGCATTAGGTTTGAGTTCAGTTTCATTTTCATTATTTACTCCATTAGATGTATATTACACACTCGTATTCGTCATTTTTTTCCCGTCGGTTCGATTACTTCTGGCGAAGAAGGGCCGACAAGAAACTTTGTCAGGTTGGTCATCATGTCCAGTCACATAAAAAAAAAAACTCTTATTTTAGCCTCTTGCTATGGACTAGATTTCGACGACTCCAAGTGTTCCTTATGGATGAATAATATACAATACGGTATGTTAATATAGGGATAAATCGAAAAACTATTAAATCTAAGGCTGAGATAAATAGTCGCAACAGAAACTAAGACTAACGAAAAGTAGTACTTTGTGACGTCGCTTTGGCACATTTTGTATGGACGAAATCTCAAAGTATTGCAAAGTGACGTCACAAAGTATTACTTTTCGTTAGTTTCTGTTACGACTATTTATCTCAGTCTTAGACAAGAGATTCTACTAGGCACAAAACATGATCTGATGAGAGATTTGAGATAAATTCTGTTACAATCGGTACGTAAAATTTCCCATACGTGAATATATTTACCATTTCCGTTGCCGAAGCGTTGCGTCTCAAACGGATCATACCCGGCCAGCCCGTTCGTGAACGACGTGTTGGTCGTGTTGAACACGGAGTTGCCAATGTTGAAATCGCTGATATCGTAGTTGGGCGCTTTCGAGTTGATGTTGAACGCGTGTTGAATATTCTGAATGTTATGTTGGGGCGCCGGCGGGCTCGGCAGGGAGAAGGGCGTGGAGCCGAACAGGTCGCTGCCGCCATTTTGGTTTTGGGGCGGCGTCTGCGGTTGGTTCGGCAGCTGCCGCTTGGAGGTCTTTGGTGGGGGCGCCACTGTAAAGGGAATGTCGTAATGAGATTTCTTCAACAAGTGACTATTAGATGATTGAAGATAGCCTCTACTCGCTTGTTTGCCAATAGGGGCTATATGGCACCAATATATCTAAAGTTGGAAAATATTGAATTATAGCTATGGTATTGATTAATAAGTAATTATTAAATTTTAATTAGATGTTAACCTTATTTTGTGACGAAAATAGAGCAGGCAAATTGTATATTTTTAATATGTTCTAGTGTGTAATACAAATGTTTTTAGATTCACACAGTCGCTGCACATGGCAACGAAGTGGCCCTGACGATGCTTCCGTCGTGGGAGGCAAAGTATGTCGGCGAAGCAGGGCATTGCACACCGTAAGTTTTCAAAACATTAAATACAATACAATTTTACAATTTATCAATCAATCCTTACATCTAGATTCTACGAAACTAAATATCATTGCAAAAACCCTGCTGAGATAAATACTCGCAACAGAAATTACAAATTAACGATAATTAGTACTTTGTGACGTAACTTTGCATTACTTTGAGATTTCGTTCATACAAAATGTGTCAAAGTGACGTCACAAAGTACAACTTTTCGTTAGTCTTAGTTTCTGTTACAACGTTTCTATGTATAATGTCACTTTTAACACTAGTTTATTACTTTCGGTTAGTCTTGGTTCCAGTTGTGACTATTTATCTCTGAGGCTGAGTTAGTAGTCGTAACCGAAACCAAGACTTAGGTAAAGTAATACATTGCAACGTCACTTTGACACATTGTGTATGAACGAAATCGCAAAGTAATACAAAGTGACATCACAAAGTACTATTTTTCTCTAGTATTCGGCTGAGATAAATAGTCGTAACAAAAACTAAGATTAACGAAAAGTAGTACTTTGACACATTTTGCATGGACGAATTGTCAAAGTAATGCAAAGTGACATAACAAAGTATTATTTGTGTTTGTTACGACTATTTATCTCAGTCTTAGTTTTAGTTACGACTATTTATCTCAGTGTGAGGGCATGGATTTCATAGTCTAGATGTTCGGGTAAATTTCAGTTGACGCATTTTCGAGCAGATTGAGTGGGAACAGATATCAGGAACTTGTGGACACTGGACAAATGCTCGAAAGCAGACTCACGTAGCGGCGGCGCGTGCGGCGAGTCGCCGAAGCCATTGGCGAGCGGCGGAGAGGCGGGCGCGGTGGCGGTGGGCGCGGGGGGACGCGCGGCGGGCGCTGGGGGCGCGCGGCTCGCCGGCGGCTCCCACTCGGACGCGCGCGGGTCGAAGTCTGAATTCATATCATATTGTTACAGGCGCTCCATCTATGACGGCACCGTGCAACTGCTATATCGGAGCGAAATGTATTTGCCGGCGGATCAACAGATGGCGCCACATGTCTGTTTACACGGCGCGCTGTTAATACAATGCTGTTCTTACATCTATACGTCTCGGCCTGCTAAAATATACTGTAACGTCGTAGGGATACAAGCAATAATTAAAAATAGGACAATCTCTGGAACATCCCGGATACACCTCGAAGGAGATTGAGCCCGATCGCTGGGGTCATTTTTTATGCGAAACAAGCGATAGCAGGCGATAGTGAGACTCCTAAGTGATACAAGTGAACTAGTTCTTTTAGTGAAACAGTTCAAAGTGTTGACAGTGTTTGGAGTTAAGAACGGCCCGTAAGCTATGCCAATTCCAATTAAATTGATATTTAATATCTAATATCAGGTAACAAATATCTGTGTCTGCATGCTTTTGTTTTTTTGAAATATCCAAACCGAATTAAATGAATGCAAAAAGAAAATCTTCATACGAATTTTGTTTTCTCTGTGGTTTGACCCAGAATACATTTACCGAAAAAACAAAGGCATGCAGACACAGATATTTGTAGCCTAATATTAGATACCAAATATCAAGTAAGTTGGAACAGTGGTTTTCAAATCATTAGTAAACTACGTTTGTATGGGAGGCGAAATTTTCAGGTGCTTACGGGCCGACCTTAAGTGTTCATAGTGATGTATCGACGTGTAATAAAATTGTGCATGAATTTATTTTTAAGCTGTTAGATATTTTTTAACATTCATCATGTCATTGGATGGCATTTTTGCCTTCCCCTGAGCAAAATACTGGTTCAGCGCCTACGCTACACGCCGTAACTTCAGGTTAGAACCACTCACCGCTGTCACTGTCGGAGTTGAGCAGGAGTCCCTCGAGCTTGGTGCCCACCACCGGGTTCTTGCTCTGCACCGTCAGCTCGCTCATCGCTCCCAGGATGTTGTTGCTGAAATGCGGTGACCAATTAATATACCGCCATACACTCCGTGCTCACGATTTGGGGACATTCATCATTGCAGGGACTGACAGTCCCAGTGTTTCCCATCCAGTCCAATGTCGCCGTGCTCACAAAAGGGAAGGTCCTGGAATGGCACCTAATTCCTTCGGGAATGTGGTGTATTGGGCTAATATCATAGATATGTGTCATGCGGGTGAGCTAATCACCTGTCATGCCGCTGCAGGGCCGCATCCAGCAGCAGGTGGTAACCGAAACTGTTGTTATTGTCTGTTAATTTTTTATTGTTTATTCATCATCCATAGACAGTACACTGCACTCGGATTTGTCATATTTTATCATTTTATCATTAGCCAGTTCGGCAATCCCAGCGAAGAACTGGCAAGAAACTCCGCTGGTTTTTTTTTTCAACGTCCACTCAGTCTAAGTTTACAAAAGTATAAAGTACAAACAATTAATATCATATGCAACAGTCCATGACAGTAAATGGAGTGGTCTAAGCCAGCAAAGTACGCAGATACGTGTCACGCGGGTGGGCTGCTCGTCTCTCACGCTGCTGCGGGACCGCGTCCGGCAGCAGGTCGTAGTCGTTGCTGTTGTTGTTGTTCGTTTCGGGTAATGGAGAGGTCTAAGCCAGCAAAGTACGCAGATACGTGTCACGCGGGTGGGCTGCTCGTCTCTCACGCTGCTGCGGGACCGCGTCCGGCAGCAGGTCGTAGTCGTTGCTGTTGTTGTTGTTCGTTTCGGGTAATGGAGAGGTCTAAGCCAGCAAAGTACGCAGATACGTGTCACGCGGGTGGGCTGCTCGTCTCTCACGCTGCTGCGGGACCGCGTCCGGCAGCAGGTCGTAGTCGTTGCTGTTGTTGTTGTTCGTTTCGGGTAATGGAGAGGTCTAAGCCAGCAAAGTACGCAGATACGTGTCACGCGGGTGGGCTGCTCGTCTCTCACGCTGCTGCGGGACCGCGTCCGGCAGCAGGTCGTAGTCGTTGCTGTTGTTGTTGTTCGTTTCGGGTAATGGAGAGGTCTAAGCCAGCAAAGTACGCAGATACGTGTCACGCGGGTGGGCTGCTCGTCTCTCACGCTGCTGCGGGACCGCGTCCGGCAGCAGGTCGTAGTCGTTGCTGTTGTTGTTGTTCGTTTCGGGTAATGGAGAGGTCTAAGCCAGCAAAGTACGCAGATACGTGTCACGCGGGTGGGCTGCTCGTCTCTCACGCTGCTGCGGGACCGCGTCCGGCAGCAGGTCGTAGTCGTTGCTGTTGTTGTTGTTCGTTTCGGGTAATGGAGAGGTCTAAGCCAGCAAAGTACGCAGATACGTGTCACGCGGGTGGGCTGCTCGTCTCTCACGCTGCTGCGGGACCGCGTCCGGCAGCAGGTCGTAGTCGTTGCTGTTGTTGTTGTTCGTTTCGGGTAATGGAGAGGTCTAAGCCAGCAAAGTACGCAGATACGTGTCACGCGGGTGGGCTGCTCGTCTCTCACGCTGCTGCGGGACCGCGTCCGGCAGCAGGTCGTAGTCGTTGCTGTTGTTGTTGTTCGTTTCGGGTAATGGAGAGGTCTAAGCCAGCAAAGTACGCAGATACGTGTCACGCGGGTGGGCTGCTCGTCTCTCACGCTGCTGCGGGACCGCGTCCGGCAGCAGGTCGTAGTCGTTGCTGTTGTTGTTGTTCGTTTCGGGTAATGGAGAGGTCTAAGCCAGCAAAGTACGCAGATACGTGTCACGTGGGTGGGCTGCTCGTCTCTCACGCTGCTGCGGGACCGCGTCCGGCAGCAGGTCGTAGTCGTTGCTGTTGTTGTTGTTCGTTTCGGGTAATGGAGAGGTCTAAGCCAGCAAAGTACGCAGATACGTGTCACGCGGGTGGGCTGCTCGTCTCTCACGCTGCTGCGGGACCGCGTCCGGCAGCAGGTCGTAGTCGTTGCTGTTGTTGTTGTTCGTTTCGGGTAATGGAGAGGTCTAAGCCAGCAAAGTACACAGATACGTGTCACGCGGGTGGGCTGCTCGTCTCTCACGCTGCTGCGGGACCGCGTCCGGCAGCAGGTCGTAGTCGTTGCTGTTGTTGTTGTTCGTTTCGGGTAATGGAGAGGTCTAAGCCAGCAAAGTATGTAGAAACTTGTAACGCCGCTGCGGGGCTTAGTTTGGCAGCAAATTGTTCTCGTTGCTATTGTTGGCGTCCATTGCGTAGATGTTTCGGACACGAGCGAAATACGTATATGTGTGTCACATGGAAGAACTCACCTGTCACGCCGCTGCGGGGCCGCGTCCAGCAGCAGGTTGTAGTCGTTGCTGTTGTTTGTGTCATTTGACATCGCGGAGAGGTCTAAACCTGCAAAAGAAAACATTGATAGTTAGTTGCTATAAACATTATATATGTTTACAGGGGCATCCACTTCTGGAGTGCACTCTAAAAGAGAATCCATCTTTGTAGTGATTTGAAAAACTCGCTGTTTATCAACAGACGTTATTGGAAAACACGGTCTGGTAGTCAGACTACACTAATCCATATCACAATCTTATAGATCCGCAGATTCGATTAACTCAGTGAAGAAGAACCAGGAAAGAAACTCCACTGGTCTATAGGTTATGATGCTATAATATACATTTAAAAATGAATACCTAAGTGCTACAGCTAAACATTAAAAAGTAATAGCGCGTGGGAGCACATGGGTCAAGGGCCGAGGGCGCATTTTACTGGGTTTCGCTCGGCCGATTGTCCACAACGGAACCTCGGATAGTGTTCCCTAAAATAGTTGGAAACCCTATAACCCACTGGATTCAGCTAGAACTAGGGCTTTCACTACTCTAAGTGCTCGTTGGTCGGCGTCTACAGACTTGCTTCTCCATGCGCCGTTGCCGATGCTTCACTTTTGCACACACATACTCCACACGACTGACATTTCCGAATGCAAAACACGAGGCACTATGTCTGCAAGCACACTAACACATGACTTCTTCTCTAATTGCTGCATTATAGGCACAGACAATTTTCCTACTGGTGTTACAATCGATCTATCACAGCACTGACAGATCCGAACGACTAATGACAGCTGTCAATATTGTTCAGGTGGCAAAGGACCTTTCCAAAGAGCCTCGAGTAAACAAAACACAGCGGATTCTGGTAGCCCCGCAAGGGAAGGCGGGGCAGGGAGCACCCACCTAGATCGGAGGTGTCCCCGTTGGCGGGCGGCGCGTGCGCGTCGCCGAGCGCGGCGAGCTGCGCGGTGAGCTCGCGCGGCGCGCGGAACTCTGTGACGTCGGCGAGCGCGCTGCGCGTCAGGTAGCCCTGCAGGTCATCCTGGAAAGAAAACTCAATATTGTAACGTGCGCGCCAGCTACGAATGCATAGAGCAAGTACAGAACCGAAACACAAAAATCATTTGTCCACTGACCGACCTTGGTCAACAGATGGCGCTAATTACCTACTTCCATGGCAAGCGGATTATACAATGATATTCTTTGATTGCTAAAATAAGAACATCTCTGTAACATTTGGGCTACACTTCAATGGTGTACCATGCAAGGGGGGGGGGGGGGGGGGGAAGCTCCATCGATATACAAAGCGCCTGAGCGATGGGGCCAGTCGGGTCTATTGTGATTGCAAAACAAGCGATACTAGGCAATAGTGAGACTCCGAAGTAATAAAAGCGAACTAGTTCTTTTAGTGAAATAGTATCTGAGTGATAGAGTATAAAGTTTATTGGTAGAAGTGACACATCAATGTGTAATTATATTGTGTGTATGTATATGTATGCAGGTGAAATGCATGAGAGATAGTAGTTGAAGAGAGAGAGGGGAATAGAACAAGAAGAGAGATAAAGATGGAGTGATATTAAATAGTTAATTTTAAGACGATTTTAGAGTAAAGATGTGCAAGGACCACAATTCAACTTTTACTGTATTTTTGACGTTTCATGCGAGATAGATAGATAATTCGGAGATGATGATAGGTAAATAGAGGGAGGAGATAACGAGAGGGGGGAATTAACAGTAAGAGAGAGGAGATGAAGAGCGAGAGAGGAACGCACCTTGTAGGTGAGGCGTGAGAGGTCGACCAGTCGGCTCTTGTAGGCGTTGACCTGCAGTTCCAACTTCTTGTTCTGGAGTGTTAGCTTCTGCATCTCGATGTATTTGCCGTTGTCGCTCAGGAACCGCCTGCGGGGCACAACTGTCGTTAGATTGACGGCAGGAACGCGGCTTCTGGTTTAGGGGACTGCGTTCTCTTCGAGTACGATTTGCTTAAATTGAGAAAAGTCGTGAGGAAACCCACTACTTTGAGAAGCAGATCCATGCAGGAGGAGGTAAAAGTGATATTGGCCCATTGAGTTGGGACTAAGCACTTTATTTCGACTAATTTCAGAGCGAATGTTATATTACAGGAAAAGACAATTTTCCTACTGGTATTACAATCCGATCTATCACAGCACTGACAGATACGAACGACTAAAGATAGTGACCAATTTGATCAATTTTTAACCGACTTCAAAAAAGGAGGAGGTTATCAATTCGTCGGAATCTTTTTTCAAGCAGTCTTTTTCGGAGATTTTTTCGCAAGCAAATCACATTCCAACCGCAGGGGAAGCACAGAACGAATTTCTTTTTTTTTAAAACACTTTTGTGGCTGGAACAAGTTTCTTTTCGCCAGTAAATTTTCACTGTAATTACACTTTTTCACTATTGGTTTTGACAAGACGCCTGAATGGGACAACATGGGTATTAACATTAATGGAGATTTTCTCAGTCATCTTCGCTTCGCCGATGACATTGTTCTTCTGTCAAATTCCCGAGTTCAACTTCAGACCATGCTGAAAGACTTTTATGAAGCATTGGTAAAGGTAGGTCTAAAGATGAACCGGGACAAAACCAAGGTCATGGCGACCAAGGTTATGACGGGAGGACAAATCGTTATCGACGGGAGGACAAATCGGGATCGAACAGGTTGAAGAGTACGTATATCTCGGTCAAATTCTGCGGCTTGGTAGACAAGGACTGACTAAGGAGGTTGAGAGACGAATTCAACTGGGTTGGGCTGCCTTCGGAAAGCTTAAATACGCTCTGAGGTCTGACCTTCCGCAAAATTTAAAGACCCGGATATATGACCAGTGCGTCCTCCCGGTTATGACGTACGGATGTGAAACGTGGACTCTGACGGTCGCCGTTGTCCAAAGGTTGAAAGTTGCCCAGCGAGCAATGGAGCGAGCCATGCTGGGAATATCGCTACGGGATATGGTGCGCAACAAGGCAATTCGCCGACGTACCAAAGTAGTCGATATTGGACACCGGGTGGCTAAGCTCAAGTGGCAGTGGGCTGGTCATGTCAGCCGAAGAGACGACGACCGTTGGAGTAACCGTGTCCTACACTGGCGGCCGTGGACAGGAAAACGGAGTGTGGGAAGACCACCCGCCAGGTGGGACGACGACATCGAGTGCGTTGGCGGAAACCAGTGGTTCCGTACGCTGAGGGCCGGGAGGACTGAAGGAAAATTGGAGAGGCGTATGTCCAGCAGTGGACGCAAACACGCTGACTGACTGACTATTGGTCTTATTTTCTTACACGGTAACAATTGTGTTTTTAATGTACTTATATATGGATACGTTGCTTTCAGTCTTCTGGAGGGTGTAGGGAAGGCGGAGCGGCCCGAGTAACAATCTTTGTAAGTTGAATTCTGGACAATGTCAGATAAGGTGATCCAGGTCTGCATTTGAAGTTTCGCGCCTCACAATGCGGACATATTGCATTCGTTCTTAGATTTAGTCGATGAAGATGAGCCGGGAAAGCACCATACCCAAGCCTTGGACGGTTTATTATCGTAAAAAACCCTCGTGACATAGCAGAAAATTCAAAGTACCATGACCTGTTCGGCAATCCGTTCTGTATACTTTTATACCACTTTCCTTTACTTTGTACGTGTTTATCCCAATAGCTCCTCCAAACTGAACTCAAAAGTTTTTACTGGCTTGAGAAGTCTTGACAGGATAGCCGCTCTGTTAAATGATTTTCTTCTTCTGAAATTATTTCTGAAGTTTTTTTTTTATGTATTTATTTATTTGGAGGAAACACAGATACAGATTAAGTAATGCAACAGTAAGTTAACAAAAGACTATAGAACTAACCTGCATCCTCACCTATTCCTCGCTAATTAATTTATACATAAATTAGAGTGACAGGCATATATCAGTTTTAAAATTCGTCACATGACCCTCATCCATCCACCAGAAGTCATCTGGCTATGGATACATAATTTGTGCATCCCGTGCGGGTTGCTAGTTATGTTATAATTATATTATAATATTATCATACATCTGTATGAATGTTAGAACCCACTCATCATTAGTTAGAATGTGCAATTAATGCAACGCTAGGGGTCATATTTTAGATATATTTGCAGACTCCCCAAGAATAATCAAAAAAGATTAACTTAAGTTTGCAAAAAATAATATAAAATAATAGAAATTTGCTCTTTGTTCTAAGTCTGGCTTATCTATTCTGAAAACGCCTCCTGGCACGTCACCTGTTTAGTAAAGTCGCCACTAGATGGCGTCGCATGGCAAACAACACTGCGATGTAAGGTTCATGTGCTTAGTTCTATATAATACATTGCAAAAGGTAATTACATGAGATCTACTACGTCATACATGGTTGTCTCCCAATCTCCACCCCATCTGCTGAATTTTATAAACATTACCTGTAGGCCAGATCGAAGGCCTGCCCGATTGTGAGCGTGATCTCCGCCGCCAGCTTCGTGGAGACGAACACGAAGCACTCGTGCTGCTCCGGCTTCTCCGCGGGCCCGTTGCCGTTGCTGTGTCCGTTGCTGGTCGCCTCGCCTGGAACTGAAGCCGAGTCCCGGTAAGCCCGCAGCACAACAAGAAATGGGCAGCGCCATCTATGACGGAATTGCACATTGTCCGCAGACCGATAGATGGCACTATCAGTACGTTTATGTTGCACTTCATAAAATCGAGACTGTTTTACAAGATAACCAGCGTGCGTTGCCGATGTGGGGAATATCTCCCCACTTCGGGAAATCAGACGCCTGTCGAGATAAATTCGGGTTTTTTTGGGTATTTCAACAAAAGGACGACCTGACTTTGGAAAAAAGCCATCAGCCCTCGTTATATATGAGCCCAAATTGGGAGATCCCGTCTATTCTTTGATATATTCCACGACAGGGATGTTTGGCTTTAGGTGTTTTCTCTTATGTCAAAACAACATTGACCCGAGCAGAGCCGGGTACCTCAGCTAGTATTTGTAAGTTTCAGCTCACCTTTAGCTATGAATGAGAAGTATTTCTTGGCGCCCTTGTCGTCTGCACAGTACGAGATCTGGTGCAGCAGGAACTTGTGCAGTACGGTGCTGCTTCGGGGCTCCTGGAAGAGTAACATTTCAGGATTAGGAAAGATATAAAGATAAAATCCTAATGAATAAGGAGCAAAATTGTTTGTGCGGGTAGATCCATGAAGTAACGACCGACAAGCATCTGTACACCCTAGGCTCACCCTGGTTCACCCTTCGCTAGAAATTAAAGGTGTTAAAATATAGGCTCCCTATCATTTTTGTTTTGACAAAGGCATCGTACAAGAATGAACACATAAAATCACGTTTTTGTATGGGGCCCCGCTTTAATTTAATTCAAAAATATAAAATTATATATTTTTATTTTACCTAATTGTTGTTGTAGCGGCAAAATAAATACACAATTTGTGAAGAATTCAGCTGCCTACCTATTACGGTTCATGAGATACAGCCCTGTGACAGACGGACGGACGGATGGAGGAACGGATTCGGTTGTTTCTCTGTCGTTTCGACACTGTAAAACGTCATCTCCCTTGACATATTCACGTCGTCGGAGAGTAAGCTTTCAAAACAAATTTGGACTCGCGAATGTTAGTTCGCTGTATTGTTGCGCTCCTCAATTTCTTCTTACATTTGAAAACGCCAGTCGATCGGTTTGGCGTAAACGCCAACTTAGGTGACAACTGTGACTACGGGCTCATAATATGGGAAATTTTCACATACGAGAAAATAATCTAGCATGCTTCAAGACTTGCTTCTAGATTTATTAGTCAAAGCGTCGTGTGCGTTCGATCTCGCGCGATAAATTGGGTCAGCTTATCAGAGTGAGCGTGACTTTTGCAAATGGACGTTGACTTCTGACCAAATGCTGGAACAAAGCCGACTCCAACTGTAATACATAGATGAATGGATGGATTTCTATACTCTCAAATTAAACTTGTTCTAGACATGGAGGCGTAAGTCATGTCACAATTTGATTGACTCGCGGATTCTATCAACTCAGTGAAGAAGAACTCACAAAGAAACTTCACTGGTCTATAAGTTATGATTTTTCTCGTCTGTGTTAATGATGTTTGTAAATTTTTAATAACCATAACCCATGTAAGTGAAGAAAACCATAACCAGAGATGGTGCACTCCAGCCTAAGTGTGGTATTAGCCATCCATAGCCAGTTACAAAAAAACATCAAGCAAAAGATAATTAAATCGATAAAATAACCGCGTTGTACTTACAAATTGAATTAATTATCCTCAACAAAACCTTGACAAGTGCAATGTTCAAAGACATCTGCGTAGTGTCTCTTTGAGATTCAGACACCGAGAAAAAAAAACGTTTTAGGGTTCCGTAATAGGTAAAATTAAAAAATATAAAAATTAAAGAGGGCCCCCATTAAAAACGTGATTTTTTTGTGTTAAATCTTGTACGATGGTACGGAACTGGTTTGGTTTGGTTGTTTGGGAACGGTACGGTTTTTTTTTCGCGGCAACATAAATACACATTGTGTGAAATTTTCAGCTGCCTACCTATTACGGTTCACGAGATACAGCCCTGTGACAGACGGACGGACGGACGGACGAAAACGCTCGTGAAAAAATCACAGACTCATTTGTAATCATAGTCCTATCATAGGCCTATGTTTGTAATATGCTTATGGATTGATTCCTTGGATTGATTGCGACATTGCGAAAGAGAATGAAATGACAGCTCGCTCGAAGGGAGGAGCCGGCATTTTCGCCGAGGGACGTGACCTTGCGCCGGCGTCAGCGGCGTGACGTGAAAGCGCGCAAGCGCGGAGCGACGCGACGACGGAGCGGCGGGGGTGGGGGGGAGGGAACCACGGCTCGTAATGACAGGCATTGTGGATCCGCTCGTTCGTTCGGTCGCTTGTTTAACTTTATTGTGAACGGCGACACTGCTAACTGCATTGGCGGCTTTTTGGATTTGTTTTTCTCGGTATACAGGCACCAGGAGGAAATATCTATCGAGTCTACAGATACTACAGAGACTACAGAGAAATCATTTCCATGACCGTACAATTTTTGTTCGGTGTATTCAACTTGCATTGTATTTCAGACATTAATTGATTAAATTGCTTAGTACATTAATACGTAGCAGGCTCAATATAAAATCCGACTTTTGAAAAAAAACGCTCTTGAGTGTTTTTACATACATTGCGTTTAGTTAAATAGTTTTGATCAATAATGGAATGTAAGCTACTCTAACCGATGCGGGGTTTGATCAAAGTTCTAGGATTTGTTATCAAATTCCCTAGCAAACAGGTATTATAAATATTTTTACTAAGCGTGTTCGAACTCACATTACGTATCATTACTTTAAAAAATGACACTACAATACACTAGTTCGTGACTTCACGACCGGGAAGCGTGGGTCCGATACCCAGTGGCTGTACCACTTTCTTTCTCATTACGAGATTGATAAGCATTGTACATATGAGACGAACGCTTCACTGTGAAGGGAAACATCGTGAACCACACTACTTCAGTGTTGTTCTAGGAACATTAGAATGGCAAAGCAATGTGCTCGCTTTTCTATGTAACTGGAAATAGATAGCTAATACAACACGTAGGTGTAGGTCACGACATTAGCCCAACGTACGGCATTCCCGAAGAAATTAGGTGCAATACCAGAACAGGTTGGAAAACACGGTTTTTTTTTAACTGACTTCGATGGCTATACCACACAGCTACCGTTATGATATTAGCCCAATACACCACATGCCCAAAGGAATTAGGTGACATGCCAGGACCTTCCCTTTATGAGCACGGCTATATTGAACTGGATGGGAAAACATGCGGTGGTACCAACCCGGGCGACCTTAACCCAGCCACCCAGTAGGAAAAAAGGACCTACGGTTTTACATGGGTTCCGAACCATGGAACAGTTCGCATTCTTAACGAAATGCACTTATCAAACTCGGAAAGAGAAAGAAAGAGGTGCATGACCGGGTCGAACCCAGACCTATCACATGGAAGGCACGTCCCCGCGCCCCTGTGCTACTAACCACCCGAACTCGCGACTCATTGTGTGAGCCAAAAATTTCATTGGACGACCCTATAGTTAACCGCTGTTTACCCTTCGACCGTACATCGATGTTCGGGAACCAGAAATGGCACCCGTTATGACGTTTATTTGTTTATTTTACGATGCACTCGAAGCACGTTCGTCGGATCGATCTGCCAAGTAACCACAAACGGGAACGAGTCGCTTAAGCCTATGTTTACTGTAATCTGGTTCAGTATAATCAGTGTGATACCTATTACCGCGTCAGTGCTTATTAGCTGTTACAAATTGTGAGCGACGCAATAACGTATACTACGAAAAATTACTGAATTCAACGTCGTCTAACGCACTGGATACGCACGTCAGATCGACTGGCGAACGCATTTTCTGGCAACTCCTTCACCGGTGCAGCGCGACACGGTGGTGGTAGCGTTGAAACGCGGAATATGTCACTTTGGGCTTATGAGGATTGCCCCAATTTTCTCTTACCGTCTGCTTTGCTCGGACACATCTTAGTCATTCTAAAATTAGATAATTCATGATTCTTCAACTTCATTTCGGATAACTCTTTAATGTATATTGCCGCAGTGATACAATTTCACTAGTATTCACGAATTATTGTCAATCGTTCTTATTTCTCCAAATACCATTAGTTATGTTACGATTTGGATCCAGGTTAGGTTTATTATAAGGAATAGATATAAACTATAACCTGCAACTTTGATATATCACTAATGCATTATAATTATTACGGTTTTTTCAATATACCTGCTACATATCGATGGAAGAGATACATGTCAATATAACATATCGAACGAACTTTCGGACCTTATAACTTAGAAACCAAACACAATTTTACAATGCCAACGGTCATCTCGATCAAATAAAGCTCTTTTGAGCAAAATTTAGGATCTCTGATAAGAAATATGGGCTACCTTAAGGTGAGACAAAAGAGACAACACATAACTATTCATTTCTGCTCCGCGACTTTACTCCCCTGACGCGAAGTCGAAAGTCAGATCGATGGCGTGAAATGGCGACCATTCGTGAGCATCCCGTGTCTAATGGACGCGCTCGCATTATGCAACGCCGGGCAGGTAAAGTGCGGTGTTGTCGGTTCCATTTGCAATGAAATATCTCTAGAACCATCGATAGCGCCGACGACGGAGTGTAGACGTGCACGCCAGTAATATAAGATATTATTTGGCGCTCGCGTGACAGCCGCCATCAATATCTGCTAGCCATAGCGAGCAAACTAGTCTTAGATCATTCGTTGCTAGAATTAATTTTACATACTTACACCTAAGAAGCTGGTAGCACACGTGTGTGTGAACATGTAAGTAGAGCATTACCACGCTGAACGTTATATTCAATGGTCGTCTTCATCCCCTTTAATAAATCCAAGCAAAATGTGACAGATAGTTCAGTCAACAATACGATGGTAGATATCAGGTTATGTCGTCTCGCACCATCAGAAGGTTAGGTTAGAACTGCTAGTCTCAATATATGCCCAATCAATGCTTGTTTGAAGCAGCATGATTTTAATGGTATTTTACATGATTATTCATTTCTTTCATTGAATTGCAAAACAATAAAAATTGTTTTGGTTACTTAATTCACATATTAATGCACGTAGCATTAACACAATAATGTAACATGATTATTCATTTGTTGCATTGCATTACCAAACCATTAAAACCATTTTTGTAATTTTATTTCCATATTCATGTACGTAGCCCATTAACATTACCGTAAGACATTACATACTTAATTTAGCCAAATATTTCATTCATTATTAATAATCATATTTGCATGTGAATATTTTTTCCACCCTGATATCTGCGCTTACCCTCCGCCGCCTTGTGCCCAAAATACGCAATAAATTAATCTGTTTTCGTTATTTTGATACGTGCACGTGTTTCAAGATAGTAGGTACTCCATGACGTAAAATGACTCATTGTCACTGTCGATTTGACGATTCAAAGCTCGCACAATAACACCAGATGTCGATGCGTGGGTTTTTGCGCAGCCACCGAGGGCACTATCACTTCGGCGATAAAACGCAAAATAGTTGACGTATTGTACGCGCCATCTCAGACAGTGCGCACGCGCGGGGCGTGTGAGAGATACTCATTGGCATATCCGGGCCCGTATCTCCAGGGGATGCTACGTCCGGCCGAGAGTTCATTCATAGCACGGTCGCGATAGATAGCCATTTTACTGCGTATCCGTTTGAATCAGTAAATGAATTGCACAGGACAAATCAATATTGCAACGTCGAACGCGGGAATTGAACAAGCCCACTCAGTTAAGAGAGATTTGAATTGTCAGAGCGGCAGAACGATATACGAGCAAAGGAACGGATATAATTGATAAGTTTCAAATAGGGTCAAATACTTTTTTTATCCAACTGAACACCCACTGTCATGATATTAGCGCAACCAATTCCGAATGAATTGGAAACCCCGCCTGGGCAGTATAGACTAGGAGGTCGCGACAAAATTGGTAACGATAACGTAAATGGCTGAAACTGGGTTCACAGGATAAAGACCAACCCTCTGAAGCTAAACGTGTCAGTCTGCCTGTGCCAAGTGGTTGCGTTACCTAGATAATGCGCCTGAAAAAGTAGTTATCTTCACAACAAAAATATATGAAAAGGTATAATGCAGCATGAAAGTATCAGTACATACTTACTTAGTAATACCAAAACTGAACAAATCCTTGCTTGCATTTCGTAGTTATAGGCGATTTAGGTTGCATATATAACTTTAGGTATATTTAAGTATTTCTGAACTGACTAGATATTGGTGTATAATTCATAGGTATCAATATTTCTAGACAATCAGTATATTCATTAGCAGCTACATACTACCATCTATTTTATAAAGCCAATCTAGATAACGCAACCACTTGGCGCAGGCAGACCGACATATTTCGCACTTGAGGGTTGGTCTGATCGGCGCATCGGATTACAAGCGCATACAAACCTCGCATTAAAGTTTTCCTCTAGCACGGGAGCGGATAACCGAAATTACTTTACAATAGCATCGAATTATCATAGGTAATGTTAGCAAATTACCTACCTCCGCGATGTTACGTGGGGTCGACGCGCCGACGCAAGTGCAAAGTCACGCCGCCGCGCCGGTAACTGGTTTTGGCGGCAATATTTGTTTTTTAAACGTCTACGATGGAGTCACAGAATCAGGGTTATCTTTGAGAGTATTATAGATTGTTTGCTATGAGCTTGCATAGGAGACGCTCTGAGTGGTCAGTCTGAGTTCTCACCTAAATTGGCGTTTACAGCAAACCGATAGACTGGCGTTTTCCGTAAAAAACGTCAAGCTCCATAGAAGTTTTTACTAGATATTCTGTGGTTTTACTTCTTCAAGCTGTCAACGTCAAACTCGGACTTCCGATTTGTATGAAAACGCGGAGTGGACGTAAACGGCAACGTCGACGTATTTACGGCGACGTTGAGTAAGCTGTCAAATCAAGCTCGGACTCGCGCTCTTCAATTTCTCCATACATTTGAAAACGCCAGTCGATCGGTTGGCCGTAAACGCCAATTTAGGTGACAACTGAGACTTCGGGTACAGGGTTATCTTTGAGAGTATTATAGATTCTTTGCTATGCGTTTGCATAGGAGACGCTCTGTTCTGGAATGGCGGAAAAATTCCGTTCTGTTCGATTACATTACAATACCGGGTGAAATAAAGAAAAATCTGTTTGACATTTGATAAGCAAGAGCCCTGCTATTCTCCCGTTTCCTATTTAGAACGGGTAGGAGCAGCTATTTGGGTTAGCGAAAACAGTAAGAACTCGTGGAGCGAACACGAGAATTTCTCACAACTAGTAGCTGTCATCGATTGCCGTCTAAATTCAGATCAAAATCTGGCATTGTCCAGGGCGTGCTACCAATTATATTTTTTTATTTAACTGGACATGGATGGCTAATACCGAACTGACCGTCAGATATCAGCCTAACACACCTCATGGGAACTAGGTGCCATGTCAGGACTGTCAGGCTTTCAATGCGATGGTACCAACCCGGGAGGGATTAACCCTACCACCTAGGAAGGTAAAGAAGGGGACCTACAGTTTTACGTGGAATCCGAACCACGGCCAGCCTCAACGGTTGAAAATGGTCACCCATCCAGAACCTTACCACGCTCAGAGGTGCCTCCCCCGTTTATCGATTCGCAAGGCGTCGCACACTGAGCTACCGAGGCTGACTATGTGTGCATAATTTATATTCCCGTGAGCTACGAGAACAGCGCGCCTAAACAAGCAAGGGGCCCTAAGCCCTAATTTAGAAGAACACGCGCAACAGACGCTCCCGCGCGTGCATAACGAGACGCGCACGCAGGCAAGGCGCGGCTCCGGCCGGCCTTAGCTTTCTACGCTGGTTTCACTTTTTCGTAGTGTCCGGGCACTGGCGTGTCTATGGTTGGGTTTTCCTTCTAGACTACGAGGTCGCGACAAAAATGGTAACGATAACGAAACTGGGTCCACAGGATAAAGACCAACCCTCTGAAGCTAAATGTGTTAGTCTGCCTGTGCCACGTGGTTGTGTTACGTAGATAAAGCGCCTGAAAAAGTTGTTATGGTGCCAAATAATATATATGATAAGGTAAATGGCTGCAAATAACGAAGCATGAAAGTATCAGTACATACTTGCTTAGCAATACCAAAACTGAACAAATCTCTGTTTGCGTTTCGTAGTTATAGGCGATTTAGGTTACCGATATAACTTTAGGTATATGTAAGTATTTGCTTCAAAAACCGACTGGTTATTGTTCTATAATTAATAGGTATCAATGTTTCTAGACAATCAGTATATTCATCAGCAGGTACATACCAACATCTATTTTATATAGTGAATCTAGATAACGCAACCACTTGGCGCAGGCAGACCGACATATTGAGCATCAGAGGGTGATGCTCAATATGTCATCATCTCTAAAATGTGAATCCAGATTCAGCCATTTACCTTATCGTGACCAAAAATATCGTGACCTTCCGGAATATTCCCAACGAGTTCGATTCAAAGAGGCTGTATGTAGGGTCGACCGTGAAGCAAGGACGCTTAATTTAAAAAAACTACTTAATTTATGAATATCCTTCAAGGCTGGTCCAAGGCGGTATATTCATAAAGTATATATTATTTGTATGAATGTATGTGCTTTGAGATGATCATTCACAAAATAATACACTTAGGCTTTCTTTAACCAAGTGCTGATTACTATAATCCTCACTTTAAATGGCTTTTCTTGCCATCTCGCAATCGATACCAGTACAAGATAATCAGCACTTGAGTAATAAAGGCCGTCGATTAAAATAAATCTGCACTTTGTGAAAACCAGGGTTAGGGTCTCTTTCACCAAGAACTTGGCTTAATCAGCAAATGAACGTTCACTCAGGGCCTTTCTTAACACCTTGCAATCAATACAAGGACTCTTGGCCTTAATCAGCATTTTAGTAAGAAAGGCCCTTTAAAGTGTCAAATAAGGTGGGCCATCCCGCACAACTCCCCATACAAACGGAGAAAGAAGATCACGCCCATATTTCTAGTCAGAGATCCCAAATTTTGCTCAAAATAGCTTTATTTGATCGAAGTAGATGTCTGATGACCATTGGCATTGTAAAATTGTGTTTGGTTTCTAAATTATAAGGTCCGAAAGTTTGAATTTTTTGCGCGTTTTATACAATAACTTTGGAGGTGGATTACGCAATGAGGATTACAAAATGAGCTTATTTAATCAAGATTTATAATCTATTTGGTTTTTGTTAGATTTTTGACTACAGCAGTCGTGGTTTAATTTTAGCTATAAGTCGTTTTGAAATTAAAATTTTCGTAAATCTTACCAAATCATACACTATGCACATTGTCTTTTTTATGGACATGTTGCATCTTCCTCATCACGGAACCTGTCTTGTTCTTTGAAACAGAGAAGGTCCCAGAGCGCAACAGCACGGTTTTGTACCGTGCCCGCGAATGAGTTAGGCCCGCCGGGTTGGGCCACCTTAAGGCGTACGGCCAGGCGTTCTACACCAGCCAATTATGGTAAGTACACGCAGCGAGCGGTTAACTCGCTGCGTGTTCAGTATAATTACGCATTTAGATGTATATTAGGACTACCGTGGCGGTGTAGCGCGTCTGGTATGTTCGCTGAAAATAGGGTTGATGATTTCTAAGCAATTATGACAAAGACTAGAGCTGCTTTTATAGAACGCGTCGGTAAGTGCAACAATGCCATTATTTCAAAAACTAATGAATGTTTGTATCACAAACATTTTGTAATAATAAATCCATGCAAGCAATGCTGTGATTAAAATTAGTGTTTAAGTATTAAGTGTTGTTGTTACTGTTTATATAATTATAATTTTGCCTATTGGTAAATGCCTGAAATAAACTATTATTTATATTATTATTATCAATGAAATTACGACAATATAGAATTTTAATTTTTATTATTTGTTGTTGTAGCAGCAATAGAACTATGTGAAAATTTCAACTGTCTACCTATTAAGGCTCATGAGACCTGAGACAGACGGACGGACGGACAGCCGAGTCTCATGCTGAGATTCATAGACGTTACTCGTACTTAGTTGAGCCAAAATATGGCTTCCGACTGTCAAATTTGACATTCGGTCCATACATTTTATGTCAAAACTGACACTCGAAAGACATACTTCAACTCAGCAAAGTACGAGTAACGTCTATTGATCTCAGCATTAGTGATAGGGTTCTGTCGGTACCCTTTAGGTACGGAACCCTAAAAAGGCGGAGGGCGCATTTTTCCGGCTTCCGCTCAGGTGATAGTTCAAAACGAAATTGAGCCGAGCACCTCAGCTAGCTACTAAATATACGCGGTAACATTTCACAAGATGGCGTCGTCACCAAAAACGAGGGTCGTGTCACAACGCCCTGAGCGATGCGCGCGCTACACACACGTTTGAAGCATAATATTTGCATTGTCGAGAACTATTGCGGTAATGTTTAGCGTATCGTTGGAAATATACTAGCTGTTAACCGACTATGTAGTATGTCTTTACAACTAATTATCGGTAACCACAACACCGCGGTCGAGTGTGATTCGCAAACCCCGCGTCAAAGCACACATACATTACCGAATATTTTGCAAGCTCACTAAAGATGAAAGCATACGTAAACCATGATCGGCAATAAAGGAACCATCACATAACCAAAATTTTTTATTTAGCAAAATATGTGTGCGGATACCTTTAATTTTTTCGGAAACGCAGGTTATGTAACTTGGGAAATGACGAGTTTCAACTCTATGCCTAAATTAACAATGGCAAAGAAATGGACACGAAAGTATTCGTGGGGGCAGATGTTTCTGACAAAATGTATGGGGACGAAAGTCAAAGGTTACCTCGTACATCCCGCGTCGAATAATCGTGGCTGTGATTGGTTCGCGCCAAGTTCGAATTTCAAATTTATGATTGATGTCAAATGTCTGCCTGTTTATTTTGATTATGGGCCATTATTATATTATAGAGCAGAGATTGCAAACCGGGAGGCCGCGACCCCTTGGGGGGACTGACTGCTGGCACCTAGTTGGTGGATCGCGAGGTTGTTCACCCAGAAATATAAATTAGACGGGGGGAGAGATGGCACATTGTAGAAGAAACTGGGACCCAATTTTCAGGGCACAGTGTTAGCAAATAATATGTTAATACATATATGCAGGTACCTACGATATAATATTAATTGATCATGTAGGGCCATGGGAGAGAAAAGGTTGAGAAACGCTGTTATAGAGCATAGAAAAACGCTGTTCAGGAACAGTCAACAATATAAAATCACCCAAGGAGGCAGAGAGAAAGAGTGTTAAAACGAGTCATCTTATAACGCAGAGCGTCACAACAAGGGGCGTTATAACGAGGTGTCTTATAACATGGGACCTTAAAAAGGCTTCTTATAGACAGGAGCGTTACAAAGAGGTGTATAACAAGGGGCAATAAAATTAAGCGCCTTATAACTAAGGGCATTGCAACGAGATGTCTTATAACGAGGACACTTACAAAGCCAGTCTTATAAGTGGCCTTAAAATCAGGAGCCTTATAGCGTTACAAAGAGGTGTCGTAAAACAAATAATCTTAAAATTAGGCGCTTTAAAACTAGTTGCGTTACAAAAAGGTGTCTTATAACGAGGAGGATTACAAAGATAGTCATACTAGGTGCCTTACAATTGAGGATGACGGTGTTTTAAATAAACACCCTTACCTGTATCGCCACACCGTCCACAGATATCGTTATCTCGACCTTCTTGCACTTCGCATTCTCCTTCGCCTTGAGCTGCTGGTTGAAGTTGAGCTTCTTGATCGCGTCCTTGACCACCTCAATGCCCTTGGGCTGGTCGACCGGCGTGCTGCCCAGGAACTGCAACGGAGAGAGTCGCTGTCAGCGGTCGGTCGGATACGTACACGCAGCTCTACGTGTTAGGGTTGCCCTATATAATATTGAAAAGTAGCTTGACTAACCCCTGATTTTTCCACCTCCAGCTACCTGGAATCAGATAGTTAACTTTTGGTTACATGACATAACCTTGGAATTGTTGTAGCTGGAGGTGGTGAATACTGGGCGTAACAAAAGTAGCTAGCAAAGCTAAGATGAGGTGCTAGAGGGTAAAGAAGGTTGTAGATTAATTTTAAAATATGCTTGTTTCTTCGAAATGAAAAACCCTGACTAATCCAAATGAAGACCAAAATTCTGATAAGGGTTTTAAAATGAAAGGGTAGCCATTGGGGCAGGGAAACGCGAACTAACTCTGAGGAATACGAAACCAAAAAGGATTCAGCCGCCCTAAAAAACAGGGCGGGATGAGTATGCTGTCCATAAAATCCGGCCCAGAGCAAGACATACAAACTCAGCCGTCCGGACCTAATGGGTAATAACATCTACAAACCCTGACATTTCAAAGGAAGGACCGGAATCCGGACAAGACCCTAAAAACGACGTTTGACAACTCTAGTTACTGGTGCCTAAGGATCTTGATACAAGTTCCTTGCTGGTCTAATTTTTAGACATGAAACGTGTTCTGGCTGTCAACTAGTGTTGCTATAGCCTGACATCACCAAATCTTGTATCCTTAGGATGTTTTCCTTCCCTCTATAGTAATATTTATATACAGTATAGTTAACATCCTTCCGGGTTTCTCTGGATATACTCGGCTTTTTGGCCTTCCGACCGAAGTTAGTCCGAACTCAGCTGACATTTCTTTTCTCGTTTATTTTTGCCATGTAGTGCGCAATTGTACGAATCAATGAAACATTGTCCGTGTTTTCCATCCAGTTCAAGGAAACCGTGCTCATAAAGGGAAGGTCTTGGTATAGCACCTATTTACTTCGGTACATATCGTTCCGAATCGGTGTGTCACATCGAATACAGTGTGTTGGGCTAATGTCATTAGGGCAGTGGGTGTAGTATTACCCATTCATGTCCAGTTACATAAGGCTGTATGTCCGGAGTGTCCTAATTGACATGCGGTAACCCTAACTGTAAGCCTTTGGACTGGCAAAATCCATCAAGCAAGGCTCTAGTGATCGAAGCAGCGGAACAGACAAAGAGAAAGTGTTCATTGGCTGTAATGAATCAGCAGTGCACGCTAATCTGATTTATACACCTAGAGGTCAGATGCGTGCACGCCCCTCGGAAACCAGACACGATGGGCGTTCCCTCACGTCCCGTTTGGTGTATTGAATGTCTGATTGTGTGTCTAGTCAGGAGCATTGTCCTGGTTATAAATATGTTATTTTTAATGTAACATGGATGGAGGAATCCCATACCCACCGTCATGATGACTGCAAGCTAAGGCTGGAACAGTTGAAGGTGTTTTACAAAGAACTAAATTAACAGCACCACTCCTACGTGATAAAAGCGTTCAGTTCGATAAAGGGGTAGGTATTTTATGGTCTAGTTAATATATAAACAAAAAATGTTAGTCTCTGGTGCTTTGATTTATCTAAGTAGACAAATATGTATAGAAAATCATATGAAATCCCAAAATAAGTTTTAGCTATTTTAAATAATAATAAAATGTGGTTTCACTCACGCCCTTAGGGAATTGAATGTAATAAGGGGGTAAGGGGCATTATAAAAAAAATGTCAAACGAGGTGTTTGTTTTGTCGGCCAAGAAAACTGCAATTTAGAACTGTCTTAACTGAATTTTGAGAATTAGAAAGCGTAAGCTTCCCCATGGCTATAACTGTTTACATGTTCTTTTTTTTAAATTGTATAATCCAAAATATACACTTTTATTTACCTATTGTATTATTATTAATATATAAAAATCTGACAACTTGTAGGGGTAGGGACATTTTAGGGCCTGGAAGACGATTTCGCTAGTTAAATACGCAGTCGGCGTGAAAATTGTGCCTTGGCCAATGGTCAGTGGGTCCAAGAGAGCAGACTTCTTGAAATTATCAAATCTTAGGGCCCCGTTGACTTCTCCCCGACCGCGTGGGATGGTTGAGTTTGCGCCGCCGCCCGTTCGTCGCTCACCTTGACGAGGTACGCCACGTGCGCCTTCACCAGCTGCTCCGGCTGGTGGATCCAGTTGCGGCCGCCGGGTGAGCCGCCCTTGCGGCCCTGCCAGAACAGCAGCGTCGACATCCTGCGGACAAACAGACCGACACTGTTAGACAGGCACTCATATTGTATTGTATTTATTAAGCATAAAACATAGTATAAAACAAAGTCGCTTTCTCTGTCCCTATATCCCTATGTATGCTTAAATCTTTAAAACCAAGCAACGGATTTTATTGCGGTTTTTTTTAATAGATAGAGTGATTGAAGGGGAAGGTTTATATGTATAATAACATCCATTAAATAGTGGAGAAATACTGCTATTTTTGAGGTTTCTAATGTGATGTCGTAAATAATTACATTTTTTCCGCTTACATTGCAAACGCAGGCTGAACTTGACCAGCCCGCAATCAGTCAAAAACGACATTGACCCGAGCGGAGCCGGGTCCCTCAGCTAGTTAAGCATAAACAAAGTTACACACATATAACAAAACATTGTCAGCTACATGGTGGTCGTTTATATTACTTGTCAAAATAAAATAAAAAACAAACTTAAACATTCTAACAATAACATAAAATAAGAATTAAAATATCAATAGTCAAGTTGGTCACAATGATCAAATCAAATAAAATATACTATGGAAAAATCATTTAAGTAATAATATTAATAATATTAATAATAATAATAGTAATTTATACTTATTAATTAATATTTTGTCCATTAGATGTATATTACACAATCGGATTGGTCTTTTTAACCGACTTCAAAAAAGGAGGAGGTTATCAATTCGTCTGTATGTTTTTTTTTTAGTTTTTTTTTATGTTTGTTACCTCATAACTGTTGCCTGGGTGAACCGATTTTGATGATTATTTTTTTAAATGGAAGCTAGTGCTTCCCAAGTGGTCCCATTTTAATTTGGTTAAGTTCTGACAATGATATCCATGAGAAAATCATATAAGTCTTAAAGTATTAAGATTGCGCGACAAATGGACGAATAACTCAATATAACGCCAACCGTGTACAACGTGTACAAATTAGTATGTACTTCAGATTCACTAAAAATAAACAAATAAAAAAAATTAACAAAAAAAATAACCGACTTCAAAGAAAAAGCACTAAAAAGTAAAAAATAATTGCCATTTTTGTAGTTACGATTTTTGTTATTTTTTGAGTCGGTGTCAACCAAGGTACCCAAGGTTCTCTTGACTAACTTGTCTTGGCTGACGCCGACTCAAAAAATAACAAAAATCGTAACTTCAAAAAGGGCAATTATTTGTTACTTTTTAGTGCTTTTTCTTTGAAGTCGGTTATTTTTTTTGTTAATTTTTTTTTCTGCCGGTTGAATTACTTCTGGCGAAGAAGAGCCGACAAGAAAATTCGCCAGGTTTGTCATCGTATTGAAGGACAATGAACATTATTCTATAGGCAAGAATAGCGCTGCCAACATGAATGCAATAGCTCGTGATGAAATACCAACAAAAATGCAGTTCTGTTTCAGATATTTGACAAGTAATCAATAATATTAACATTTTCTACCATATGGGAACAAAAGATATAGATTTTCGAAAATTCAGTTCAATAAATTATCCTAGCAAATTGTCATTACCAGTCTAAAAATGTTAATCATATCCAAGGAACTTGTATACGTAAATACAATTTCCTTGATCATATCATTTTATAAAACTCAACCATCAAGCTTCTATTTCATCTTTTTAGGGTTCCGTAGACAACGGGTGCCAACGGAACCCGAATTTAACCGGAACCGGAATTACTGAGCCTCTGCCGTCCGTCCGTCCTTCTGTCAGAGGGCTGCATCTCATGAATAATAGGTAGGCAGCTGACATTTTCACAGAGCGTGTATTAATTTTGCCGCCATAACAAAAAATAGGTAAAATGAAAAAATATATAAAAATTAAAGGGGGCCCTATATAAAAAACGTTGTGTTATTTGTACGTTGATACGGAACCGATTTTTATTTAATACCAAATCGACCGTCAGATATTAATTAGCCTCAAAGTTAATATGTTCAGTTTAAAGTTCAGCTAACAGTTTTCCATCTAATCAAATGTTTGAAAGATACCATATGCCCTGTAATAGATTGCGGGTTACATAAAATTATCTTTCTATAATCTCATTAGTATGTATGTATATTTCGTTATAGCGCGGCTCCGTGAAGAACACGGGTTCCAAATCCGTGTTATACCGAGGGTTGTAGCACCATCGTGCTAAGAAAAACAATATGAAGACAGCAGCCAAAGGAGAATGATTTAAAAGAAATTGACACGGAAGAAATTGAAAACAACGGAAGATTTAAAAGAAATTGAAAACGTAAAAAAAATTCAAAACAAACTCAAGCAATGGCTTTTGACAAAAATGTATTATAATATAGAGGAATTTATAAAAGAAAAGAAGGGTTAAGATATTGAGATTTGTTTTTAATCTAAATTGTACTGTCACTGTTTACTTTCGTGTTTCAATGTAACTTTATGTATTGTTTTTCTCAAATATTGCCACACCTATGTCTAGGTAGCATTTTTAAAACAGAGTTAGTCACTGTACCATTATGTTCTTGCTGTACACTGCACTAAAATGTTTATGCAATAAAATATTTTGAATTTGAATTTGAATTTGAATGCCCAAAATGGCGATAATAAAAAAAATCATTAGCTGTTGGAATTTAAAACGAATAAAATATATTTTCGTGGAATCATCGCATATCCGTATCATGGGATTATCAATAAGAAATAAATTGTTGCATTTTGACTTCTGACAAATGGGTGGAATTTACGAATGATCCTACTCTTTTGCGATGCCTTGCGGTTCCACAAGCTGGGTGAAGCAACACTGGGCACGGTTGGGTTCTAGATTTGTGACCGTTGAGGCTGGTCGTGGTTCGGATTCCAAGTAGAACTGTAGGTCCCCTTCCTTACTTACTAGGTGGTAGGGTTAATCCCGCGCGGGTTGGTACCATCGCATTGAATGCACGATGCTCGAAGCGGCAATGAAAATTGTCCGTGTTTTTCACCCAGTTCAATGTAGTCGTGCAATATAAATACGTTCCTGGTATGGCATCTATGTTTCTTAAGATTTTCGTTATTAATTGATGTTTTCGTTATACTGAACAACAAATAATAAACATGATTTTATTATGATCAACAACCAGTAAATCAACTCAAATGTTGTTGTAACGAGGACAGTAAAATATTTTCCATTCAAGTAGCAAAAACAATATTGTTATTGCATGCTTATTGCCAATCATTCCATGCCCGAGAAACAGCGCCGTGTCATCTCATGGGACCGTCCATAAATTACGTAATACGTAGGTAGATGTACTGGCGTACAGTTAGAACTAATTATGTCATATTTATAGCTTGGAAGATAAGTATTGTTACAGTGACAATAAAGCAATACTGAACGTCACTTTTATACGCTTCGCTATCGTTTGATGGATCTAGGTATCCAATCGAAAAGTTAATTCGTTATTACCCCATGTCATTAAGAGGATAATGAAGTGATCAAGTTTCATACAATGGTTTGTGCCTGTTTCCTCAGTCAAATTAGGAAATATTTTCTTAAATTTTGCACGTTAAATAAACGACTGAGAGCTACCTACGTCTGTATGTTTTATCTTTTGATAATTTAACTTGCATCCATGACATACGCCTTTTTGTATTTGTATGAAAATTTTTGGAAACATATATCACGGATATAAGTTAACTTATCACAAAAAACTAAAACGTAGCTCTCAGTTGATTTATTTAATGCGCAAAATTACAGAAAAATATTCTTAATTCGACTGAGGAAACAGGCACGCGCCATTGTATGGTACTTGATCACATCATTATCCTCTTAAATTATTCCCACGCCGTTCCTTTAGAATTGGCACGTTAGCTACAATGAGTGATCGTCAGTGAGCTGGGGGCTTACCATGGTAATATACTTATTTAAAAGTTATTCGGCCATATGAGAGGAAATTTACAAAATAGCATGGCATGAAACACAACTGGTAAAATATGACAAATCCGAGTTCAGTGTACTGTGTATGGATGAATTATAAACAATAAAGGTTCATTTACCGTGGTAACCCCGCTGATGAGACCACGATCCTCGATGAAAAACCGCTCGAGGTTATATCGAAAATTAACATAATCGGTATATGCGAATGTGATCGATGTATTGTCCAATAATCGGTACCTCATTAGATCGTGACTAGAATTAAATTATAATAATCAAAGTACCCACACATTCCTGAGCTCCTAGTCCCAGTTGTCACCTAAATTGGCGTTTACGGAACATCGAAGTTACGTAAAAATGACAAACTCCATGTAAGTATTTACTAGATATTCTTTGGTTGTACTTCTTCGAGCTGGCAAAGTCAAACTCGGACTTCCGATTTGTATGAAAACGCGGAGATGGCGCGTAAACGGCAGCGACGGTGAGCAAGCTGTCGAATCAAACTCGGACTCGCAAATGTTAGTTCGCTTAACGCCCACTGCCCGCGCTCTTCAATTTCTCCATACATTTCTAAACGCCAGTCGATCGGTTTGCCGTAAACGCCAATTTAGGTGTCAGCTGGGACTAGAGTCTCTGAACATAAAAGCCATGTACAAAGTATGTACCAGCAATGGGTAATTCCGGCTCCAAAGAGAGGTATGAATACCGATTCCTACTCCACAATTCCGGAATGACCTCCGGAATTGAAAAGCCGCTGAGGGTACTCGGAGAGCACGCAAACATTCCGGAATGTTTCACGAGGACAATGAGGTGATCAAGTTCCATACAATTGCTCGTGCCTAAGTCAAAGTAAGCAATATTTTTCTGAAATTTTGCACATTGAATAAATCAACTGAGTTACGTCTGACTATGTTTTTTGATTACTTAACTTGTATCCATGATATACGTATTTTTGTATTTTATACACATTTTTAGAGGCGTCTATCACGGATATAAGTTAATATATAAAAAAAAAAACGTACTACATACCCACGGAGGATTGAGATAGAGTACATACCCCTCAATTAACATGTTTAAGGTGCAAAATGTCAGGAAAATATTTCTTAATTTGACTGAGCAAACAGGCACGAGTCATCGTCTTAAAGCCCTCAAGCCCCCTTCGGAATGGATGTATTTTAAGACGAGTGGGAATATGAGTGATATTTCGGAATGGTGTGGAATCGGAATGGTCCATCTCTGCTATGTACGTAACTACAGACATTCAGGACATTGCTGAAATAACCATACCAAGCATAGCATAGCTAATGCTATGCTTGGTAGTGCCTATTAGGTACTAACTACATGATCCTATGCTGACTGATTATGAATCGGTACTCAACCCCCGGCCCGCGGACCGCATGCGGCCCCTCATTACTTTTCATTCGGCCCTGGAAAAAATGACACAAGTCCAATTTCATTTAAGTTGTACGTATGTGCTGAGCTCGTATATGGCCAAACGTTCTGTCACCCGTCTTGCCCGAGAATTTAGTAATAACTTGGCCGTGTGGATCTTCATAATGAAGAATGCCCGAAAACAATATTTCTCTAGGTTGGCCCTTAACGAATAAAGGTTGAAAACCGCTGGATTATAATATCTGTTTTGTGGGGCGGGCCATAAGATGAGTGACCTTGGCGGGAGGTTAGAGAACAAAATTACTGATAGCATTGGACGCATGCGTGGTATAGGGGTGTGACCACTAATAGTTATTCTGTGGTGTGACGCCATCCGTCCGGTCACTTCAATGGGGAAGAAAACTGCTTATTTATCACGAACGGTGGCGCCCAAGCGAGCTTACCTAAAATATATGTCAAAGCTGTCAGATACCATACAAAATAAAACAGAATATATTTACTCAATCTATGTAATGGAAATGACTCAATTGTCTCCATATTTTCCGAAAATAAATTGTTCTTAATTATGCTAATCAAATTAAGTCTTGGGATAGTAAAATATGACAACAACATAACCTATAATATTTCGTTTCATACTTTGTGTTGGTTTTAACATTTCAATTTGTTTGAAGACAAACAAAAGCTCTTCTTTTCCACTAAACCTTATTCTAACTGCATCGTGGGGTACATCATTCATCTAAAACCTCGTAAATCAAACTTGACAGCAATGACAGTTTTGACGTTTCTAAGGTGACGTCGCCCATGTGACATCTACAATAAGATTTTAGTTTAAAAGTTATCGGCTTTTTAATAAGGAGGTTAGAATTAGGTTTGAGTTTTCTTCCCAATTCTCTCATTTATTTTCTCACGTTTTACGCCTCCGCGCCGCCCGCCGATGAGTGTGCGATCGGCACGAGATGACACCAAGGCCGGCGACGGCGCGTCACGCGCGCAACACTATCGGCTAATCGATTCACTATTGCGCCCCGTCGAAGGCGATCCGGTTCTGTGCGGCGTCCTCGGAATGCCCCCTCAGGGTTGCCAGATGTCCGCCTTTTATTTTTAAAACAAGTGCAGGAATCATGTATGCAACTTGTAACTTAAAGTAGAATCTAAACGCCATTGTTAATAGAAAGAAAAGAAAGTAAACGTTTATTAGAAAGAAAAAGGAACAAGTTAACAATGTTATTACTAAAGTAACAGTATAACTTCATTTGAAAAGTAGTTTTGTTTATTTAATGTGCCTGAATACTAAATGTAGTCAAAACCTTGTTACCTTAACTGGCCATTATTGGCATAATTTTAACAAATGAGAATAGATTTTAGGAATGTACGTAGCAAATAAATCTAAATCTAAATCTAAAACAATGGTAAATATAGTGGTAAATATTCCTTATTCCATAACCAACCAAAGAGAGCAGAAATCTGACGATGCATTGCATTTTTAATTAATGTTAGACAGCCGTGGTCATGACGGGAAATTCCTACGTGTAGCGGCAGTGGAGCCACGTTTTAGTGACAATTTCGGTAATTATCCGACGTTCTAGCCACATCAAAACAACCCATTCCCGCAAAAACATTGCCGCCTTCTCCTGGTGTTGGCACCACAAAAATGTTGCCAATGTATTTAGCTGCTCCTTTATTATTGTGAGATAACAGAAATTACCTACAATTCCAGCTAGCTCATTATTATAGTATATCTCTCACGATAAATAAGTACCTACGACGTAAGATGAAAAAAAATACAATGCACATTTTGCAAAGAGATAATTGAACACGATTATCCTTGCCGTGCTGTGTGAATTATCGTTTCAAGTAAACAGACGTCGGCGCAATTAAATTTAAAATATTCCTCTTACTTTGAAGTCCACTGCTGGACGTAGGACCATTGTTCTCGATCATTCATACTTCTGATCCAGCTGCGGCCAGCATAATTTACCAGAGACCCTGGTCCCAGTTGTCCCTGAATTGGCGTTTACGGGAAACCGATCGACTGACAAGCAGAGTTAAGTACGGCACCACAAGGTACATGTATACAAATACATGTACAGGGTGACTGGTAATTCGATAGATTCCTTCGAGGACGTTGAAGTAGAGGTAATTTGTGATTTATTTGACTAAATTTATCTCAATGCAAAAGTGCTTGGTTTTTGAGTTATTTAATATTTTGTTTTTTTAATAGCCAACTACAAAATATCATTAACAAAAAAAGAGGTATTCTTTTTTTTCATATCTTTTTAAGTTGTTAATAATAATAATAATATTCTTTATTGCAATCCATACAAAGTACAAAGCAAAGGCGGATTTATTGCCTAAGGCAATTTCTAACAATCAACCCTATCATAGGGAAATTTTACAGCTTAGGGTAAGCAACGAAAAACAACGCTTATAACTAATTAATACAGAACAATGTAAATGAAAACTCAACTAAAACTAAGCATAGCTACTTATTTTCTATATATTTAACGAAATGAAGTACAAAATATAGAAGAGAAAGTATATAGATATTACGGCGACTACGGATGCTTACCCATTGAAGTTTATCTCTATAGGTTGTGATGTGGTCGTATTTACGCAGCCCAAAAATAAAACGTTGTTCTTGTACATGTTAAAAGAGATAATCCTAGGACATAAAAACTAAATATTAATTACTAACAGAAAAATAATAACAATGGAAATAGTTAGGGGGATGGATTTTTTTTTTACTTTGCAAACTATTTGGTGTTTGTGCTCAAAAACCAAGCACTTGAGCATATAGATAAATTTGGTCAAATTAATCACAAATTACCTCTACTACAATGTCCTTGAAGGAATCTATCGAATTACCAGTCACCCTGTATCGGTATGCATGAGGGTGCCAGACACTGTCGCAAAACCAGACAACAGATTGCGAGCCTACAGGCGCAACTAAATTCTCCGACGCGCTTTTGTTTTCACTTGACACGTGATGAACGCGTTTCGCCGTTATTTTTAAGACTCGACAAGAGGAGGATGCTAGCGATTTGACCCGCATTGTCTACGTCTTGTGTTTGGAACGTTTTAGGGGGGACTGGGGAGGGGGTTCGCCATGGGTTTGAAACATTTTAGGGGGGTCTGGGGGGGGGGGTTCGTCTTGTGTTTGAAACGTTTTAGGGGGGACTGGGGAGAGGGTTCGTCTTGTGTTTGAAACATTTTAGGATGGACTGGGGGGGGGGGGGTCGTCTTGAGTTTGAAACATTTTAGGAGGGACTGGGGGGGTCGTCTTATGTTTGAAACATTTTACGGGGTCTGGGGGGGGGGGTTCGTCTTGTGTTTGAAACATTTTAAGACGTTAGGGGGGAAGGGGGGAGGGTGTTTGTAGCTTTGAACGTTGAAGTTGTCAAGAAAAATACTTTTAATAAATATTATGGCTTATTGTTCCTGTTACAATCATTAAAGGCCGCGAACTGGGCGGGGGCGGAGATACCCTGTATCACCTTTAATTAAATACGAGTAGGTAACATGCCGCCAAAATTATAATATCGAAAAGCAACGAGTAGATGAAGTTTGTTCAAAATTACATTAATTTCCACTCCTAATGGCAGAAGTCAATAAGCCTTATTGACTTGTGGCTAAAGGTGAACGATATTACCCACACCCATTCGCATCTAAGGTCACATCTGCTTACATTCTCATTAATACCTCCGACTAAGGAGCTAACATCACTGATTTATCAAAATGGCTGCCAAACTGGCCGCTAACACTCCAACTGACAGATGACCTTGCACCGTAGTCTACAGCACCGGTCACGGCCGCTTTATTTCGGAACTAAATTGGGAATAATAAACAATCAGTTCTCTGAACTTGAAGAGAAAAAACAACCGGTTTGCTGATAGGTATGCGAGAGCAAAATATGTTTTTACCTCAATACTCGACTCCCACCTATTTTTTATTTATCTAATTAAAAAGCCACCGAATGAAAACAAGAGAAAATCGAAATATTTCAAACAGTTGGTCAAGCATATTCTACTAATTTTACTATTCGAATGTTTGGATGTTTTTACTCAAATTACTCAAGAACAGCTGAACGTATTTAAATGAAATTTGGCATATAGATAGTTTAATACTTTGATAACACATAGGCGTATTATGTGACAGGCTAATTTTAAAATTCTACCGGAAAATTAAAAAGTGTACACAGGAATAATTAAACCCGAACTGCACCTATAGAGTTTACTGCACCCGAGGGAGTCAACTTGTCACGTAACGTAAGTGCATAAGTGTGTCAACTTACCCTAAATTGCACATGCAAAAAACATTCGATGCAGTCCAACGTTTTTTTCAAATACCTCGACGAGCCCCACGCGTTGCCCCACGCGTTGCCCCCGCGTCAAGTATGGTACAGTCAACCAAAGATTAAAGGATACACTTCCGGCTCAAGGAAAAGGTGAACAGTCAAAATACTTTGACTTTAGCCAAGAAATATAGGGCTGCCTATACATAAAAAATAACTGAGGATGTGAAACATTACATGGTAGGTTGTATTTTAACACAATTCATTATTACCTTTAACCGGAAGTGTATCATTAGAACTTTGGTTGACTGTACGTAACCCTGCTTGAAAGATGATAACTCGAGCTGCCTGTGTCGATCCAGCGGTCTCCGGGGTGATATTGCCGAGGATATTGCAATATATTTTTTGTTTGTGTTTGTTGTAGAGACAGCACTACAACTGGTATCTTTTAAATAAGTTATATGAATATTTCAATAGATTATTGTGTTTATTTGGTCAATGGAACACAAAACCGTTACCCGCAAATTTTAAATAACATAATTGCAACAATATAATCTTACAAGTAATTATTAATCTATGGTAGAATCCTCGGTGACAAAAACTAGTTCGCCGCTTTGTATCGAGAAACTGCTTTGAAGGCTCGTCTATGTATTTTAAAAAGGCATTGGTACAGTCAATTAATACCTATAAAACTAGTCCACGTGCGTCACTGTTTTACGCGATGTCTTCTATAAGTTGCTACCTACCTACATACCTAGCACGCTCAAAAAAGTATGACAAAAAACATTGGCTTTATTATAGGATCAAGAGAGATCCGCTTGTCTACAAGATAAACAATATCTTCAACTTCAAGGAAGCGGCAGCTCGCCATGAACAACATTAGATGATAGAAAATGACCATTTCATAGAACGATCTATCCTACTAGTTCGTGGCGGTGAAATTGAGGGAAACTGTATAATTACACTAAAGGAATACGGGTCATAATCGCATAGCGGTCAACAGCGTCACTTACTCCATTTAGCGTTGGAGGCCTCTAGGTTCCGTACTTAGCACGGCCTGACACGGGTCGTACGCACACATGTAACCACTCGTTGATCCATTCACACAAACGCCAGTTGCGTTGGTTTTGGTGACACAGACGTCGGTGACTGACGCTTCGGTGTGTACGAACATGCCTGTCGGTGTGAGTGGGCTTGTATTGAAAGCGCTCTTGCATAACAAACACAGAGACAAACTCTTGTGCATGTGAAATGGAATGAACGTTCAAGCCTGGCGATTATCAGAAAGTTCAGCTGAGCTAGGCTTGTTGACACTAGTATTCATGGTTGGATTAATAATCCAGGAACGGTATGTATTATTCGACTGATTATAAGTATCAGGAACACAAGACACTTTGTGAAAGCAATGTGTAAATGTGCCGCCCCTAAGCCGCGACCTATACGTTTACCGCCCCTAGGGCGGTAGATGTGTGCTCGGTGCGGCATTACGTATGCCTCCCCTAGGCCTCGGCCTATACGGCCTGTACGCAAGTTCAATGCTTAATAGGGAGGCGCTATTAACTTAGAGAGTTGAACTTATTATTCAACTCTGTCGGCAAGCATAAACAGGCTCTCATCCATTCCATCTCATTTAGATGCGTAATTATTTAAACACGGCGGTTTGCGATATCACAACAAACGACACAAAGGATTTACGTTGCACAAACATAATCTCATCATTCATCTATAGATCATTAGGTGAGTGCTAGTGCAGGAGGTATACCTACGTATTATGACCACAACAATAGCAGAGACGGGGCGCGGTGCGCGGTGGAGGTGGCTCTTGGCAGTGGATGCGGGGGAGGGGGGACGCAGCGCGATGTTGCATGAACTTATAAAATAACAAAAAAGAATTACCCAGAGACAAGGCTACTTCAACCGGAACCGGCCAACGGCTTTCTTGTTGATTTATCTCCAGGAAAAACTAAATAGTTTTGTTCTAATTTCAAAATTATTAGATAGTTGCGTCTTCACCGTTCGATTTATTTCGAGACACTCAATCTTGGATAGTTGTTTCGGTAGCTCAGAGTACCGATGAACACATTTTTGTCTATGTTCCTGCAAGACTGATGAATTATCATTATGTGAAAGTAGTTATGTTACTCACAGATGTAGGTAATTGAACGTAGGCAAGGATGTCCCCGTAGCATAAGACATCATAATACCGCTTCACAAACGCGTCAGTATTTATGAAAAGTATTCCACGAAGTTAGTTGACTACGTCAGGCGGGATTGGGTGCTGGTACCGCAAGAGAATAACTCAAAATAATGTTTACCTTCTTTCGCAAAACAATCTTAGCCCCTACCCCATCCTCCCTCAGCCATATCAGTTCTCCACAACGTAATTGCAACGGTGGCGTGCAGCACGCGCCAAGCTTATATGCGTCCCTTGCGCACAGAAAACGCTCTTGAAACAAGGGCATAGAGCACGCGTGCGAGCTTTTTTTGCCATCAAGTTTAGCGCGAACTATACATCTGCAACTGGACGTGTCTCTTCAGAAAAGAAGTGTCTCTCAGGCGTAAAGGACACCAAAATAAAACCGGAAGCGAAGTTGTGACTTGGCAGTAATAGGAAAGTGTGAACGTGGTTTGAATTTGATAAAGTACATTTTTGTGTTAGTAGTAGAAGAGCCGGATGATCAAGAACATATAAATGGTTGCGTTTTGAGTTCTCTGGTCAGCACCTGAATGCGATGTTCTGGTGGTCAAGGGAGGAATGTTTGAGCGAGCCTGCATGAGATTTTTAGAAATAGCCAACGCAGTAATGGCAAAACTTCCGCCTCTATTGTAACAAGACATTTGCATGCCGCATTTAACCAACATTTAACACACGTTATTTACCGACCTTTTTATGGCCACGTGCGCCAAGATGCGACAAAGCGCTTGACAACTTTGTATGACACATTGAGTACGAGCAACTGTGTTAATTTAGTGCCTCTACTCTTTGAGCGAACAGGTCAATAACACCTGAACGCTACAAGAATACTGATAAGAAATCCCTTTCTATGTTTACTCTGCTTTTATCTTATACCCTTAACTTACTTGGTAGTGGGATGAATCCTTTACACAATCTTAGCTTTTATCAACTTGCCAAGGACTATTATTTATTTTGTGCCTGAGGTTAAGCTTTCTAACATCGTTATCTTTCTACCTTAATACTTACTTATATTGCAGCTTCAAATAGATACATTGTTTAGGATACCCGCGGAGATGAATATTCAATTCCTTTTACTATCTGTGGTTTCAAATCAATACATTTCTTCTAGAAGTGCTAAAGTACATATAGAACGACACGCATTACTATAATATCCGTCATTTCTAAGTCAACCGATCAAAAACGGAGTTTCAATCTACTAACAACTACTTCATTTACGGGTGCTCTTTTGAATGCTCACACCACTTCAAGGGGCTTTCTGGACACAAAAATAGGCGGCTATCCATTAAAAAAACGAAATCTCAAAAAATATATGTTAATGATTGACCCTGATTATTATTTATTATTGAAGCCTTTCTAGCACACACATTACTATTTGACCTAAAGTTGTCTTATATCGCTCTAGTGCCACCCACTGCAGGGCTTAGGCCTCTCTCAACCTTACAGGTTTTGAGGTTGTGGTCATTTTCCTCCCTGGGTGATCAACCTACCTGGGAGTAGATAGATGTTAATGATTAGCTGCTAATTTTTGTCCCTTGCAGTGATATGCGCATTCAAAAGAGCATCCTGCATTAATCAATAACAGACTTATTATAGTAGGGACAGAGTGAAAAAATGCAAGGAAGAAAAACAACTCAATAATTATCAATAACCACGTCGCAAGGCTACATCGCATATTTAATTTTTGGCGCGAGTATTTATACCAAACAGTACCAATACTTACTTCCTTCTCCTTCTCAACCTTGTGCCGTCGCGTCGTCTCGTCATTCGGCTTGGCGCTTGGCCCTTGCGAAGACATATTTGTATGCATTCTTCGTACAGTACACCAGTAAGCTTTGCTGACAAGACAAAGAAAATATACGTAAGACAGTCATCAGATTTACCGTAACGACAACTTGCGTAGGTTGTTGTGTAGTTCGCGCGTGTTTTGAATATAACGGCCGGCGCAGTCAGTGTTCTATGGTCTCAGGAGAATTTAAAAATCGAACTCTTTCCGGTATCATAGTGCAATGCGATTCAAATAAGAATAGGATAGGATAACCGCCATTTTTAATGTCAAACTGCTAAAACCCTCACTTCACTTCACAAAGTTCAGTACTTTGCCGCGGTTTTGCCGCGTACTTTCCCTCGTGAATTCGAGTGAAGTTAGTCACGAACCCGTCCTATTCTTATTTGAATCGCGTTGTAGGTATGACGATCGATAAAGCGCGTTTAGAAGCCGCCATTCTATTAGTAGACCACTAAAGAAGGGTAACATCTATTGACATTTATATTACTACGAAAGGACAGGCCCTTCCTATAATAAATAATAATAAATGGAGCAACAAAAGGTGTGTTCTATGCGTCGCGGGGACACCACTTTGTCGCCAGACTTTATATTACTACGAAAGGACAGGCCCTTCCTATAATAAATAATAATAAATGGAGCAACAAAAGGTGTGTTCTATGCGTCGCGGGGACACCACTTTGTCGCCAGACAGCCGCTCGCTGTCGTAATGCGTGGTAAAATCAGTAAAACCGTGCAATAATTGTATAGAAAACGCAAAGAAAGACGGAATATCGGAATACCGCAACAGGCGACAGAATTGTATGAAAGGGCATATCCTTACCTTTTACATATCACTGGTAAAAACAGAAATGTTTTGTTGAACACGCGAAATTATTCTGCTTAATTTTTCCACTTATCATAAAGTCACATTCAATTCAAGAAATTGCTAATGTTTGAATGGGCTGGAAATTCGTTACTAATGTTATTGTTTATGGATAAAACTACCATGATTCGATTTGATAGATTTCAGTTAAATTACGTTTGAAGACCCCCAGGTTATAGGTTTGAGGAAAGACACCCGCCGCCGGCAGACAGTTCCATATCCTGGCGGTGCGGCAGAGAAATGAGTTTGAGAAACGGTTTGTTCTCAAAAGCCTAATGTCATCCACAAAGGAGTGCTCTGATTATCTGAAGCAGGTGCTTCGGATATAGATGGGACGAAGATTATAGTATCTGTAGAACCGATTGAGCGATCCTACAAACCATCTGTGGCTCAGTGACTCCAGGCCAACGGTGAGTTGTTGGAGTCCATCGAGTCCAAGGACGCCAACAGGTACCGGGGACTACCTTCCCATATGCGGCTACAGTAGTCCCATACTGGCCTAATTTTTTATAAAGAAGAAGTAGTTGCGTCGGTAAAAAGTACCTTCTTCTACGGTTTAGGATCCCCAGTTTCTGCGATACAATTTTGGCCTTGGATTAATTAATAAGCCTAAAACACCACGTCTTTCGAGATGTTGCAGCCCAGGTGCTCCGAGACAGGAAATGCCATGGAATATTGATAGGAGCGGAAGGGGATCTTCCTTGGCAGAGCGCTATTGGGATGCAGCGAGGGATGCAGCCACAATGACGTCTGTACAGTACAGCATGGCGTGGCTTCTTCCGCTAACGAATATCATAAAGTTATATTATGATAGTTGAAATATTTAAAAATTCAATGGTTTTGAACACTATCGTAAACCCTGATTGGTCAGTCTGAGTTCTCACCTAAATTGGCGTTTACGGCAAACCGATCAACTGGCATTTTTCGTAAAAATGTCAAACTCCATACAAGTTTTTACTAGATATTCTGTGGTTTTACTTCTTCAAGCAGTCAAGTCAAACTCGGGCTTCGGATTTGTATGAAAACGTGGAGTCGTCGAAGTATTTACGGCAACGTTGAGTAAGTTGTTAAATCAAACTCGGACTCGCAAATGTTAGTTCGCTTAACGCCCACTGCGCGCGCTCTTCAATTTCTGCATACATTTGAAAACGCCAGTCGATCGGTTTTCCGTAAACGCCAATTTAGGTGACAACTGGGACTACAGGCTCTGTTTGTCGGCTAAAGAGTCCTGGATCTCGGGTTGCGTATCTCCTTTGTAGCACGCAATTGACACTGGCTAAAAATCGATCAAGAAATTACGCTCCAAATGGACCTTGAGCTCCTTGCCAGACGTTTCTTAGCCGCAAGACCTTGTACAAAATGGCTGGCCCCCTTTTCTCCAGCGTAATCATTACACGTTCGATGATAACAAAGTTGCGACGCACACTTCCCGCCGCAGAGGCCACGGTGTCAACTGTCAAACGAGGAGTGTAGGTCAACTGTGACTGTGACAATCATCTGGTGGCGACGCCACAGAATAACTAATAGTGGCGACGCCGACACATGGCGGCGGCGGCGCGGTGCGCGGAGGTAGCGGGCGGTGCGCTCGTTCGGGAGCGTACAATACTTATTCTGTGATTCCTTTTAAAAGTAATGGGAAACAAAACTCAAAGCTTATTGCAGGTGTCGCATGAGCGACCTCACCTTAGAAATGTCAAAATTGTCATTCCTGTCAAGTTTTATTTACGAGTTTTTAGATGCAAGATGTACACCACGATGCAGTTCGAATAAGGTTTGGAGGAAAAGAGGAGCTTTTATTTGTCTTCAAACTAATTTAAATTAATAGACCATGGAGCTATAGAATTTCTTCACCCCCATGAATATACCAGCACAAAGTTTGAAACGAAATATGTATTATAGGTTATGTTATTGTGATATTTTCTTTCCTACGACTTCATTTGATTAGCATAATTTGTCACAAATATTTTTCAGAATAATAACAAAAAAAAATGTCATTTTAATTGCGTAGGTTCTCAGATGAAAAATAATTTCTTTTTCATCTAAGCGTAGGTTCTGTAAATAAATGTTTTAATTTAATTTGTTTTATTTTGTATGGTATCTGACAGCTCAGGCAGTTAAGAACGGCCCGTAAGCTATGCTAGCTATGCCATTAAACGTAGTTTACTAATCATTTGAAAACCGCTATTCCAATTGAATTGATATTTAATATATAGGAAACAAATATCTGTGTCTGCACGCTTTTGTTTTTTTGAAAAATCCAAACCGAATGAAATGAAAGCAAAAAGAAAATCTTCATACGAATTTTGTTTTATCTGTGGTTTGACCCAGAATACATTTACTGAAAAAACAAAGCCATGCAGACACAGATATATGTAGCCTAATATTAGATACCAAATATCAAGTATGTTGGAATAGTGGTTTTCAAATTATTAGTAAACTACGTTTGTATGGGAGGCGAAATTTTCTGATGCTTACGGGCCGACATTAAGTTTAGGTCAACTCTTGATTTCAGGTTCAAGACTTAAGGCGCTAGGACTAGCCAACTACTCGCGCCATACTAATGCACGTTTTAACAAATGTAATAATATGTAGTGAAACGCTTCAGCAAATCCAAATAGAACTCCAGACTGATAATGGATTTTTAATATTTTTTTATTCCATCATTTATTTAAATAATAATAAAAATAAAAAAGTTGATTTTTCTCATTAGAAATATGAAAGTAATTCGATTTCTAGATATAAGCAAAAACAGAATATATGCACAAACAAAAAAATCCATTTGCTTTTAGATTTCTACATTTAGTCAAACACGTTCGGAAATGGACACCGTTTCCGCAATGTATTTTGTATAGAAAAAGGAAACATACATTAACGAAAATAATTCGATTCCTAGACAAGGAATCATATATTGTAAGAATGACACTTATAATCGTCAGACTTAGTTAGTTAACTTGGGGTGCCTCGTCTAACTTTGCGATTTGGCTAGTACCAGGGCCTTAAACTGCGATCTCACTTCTTCGTTTCGTTGATCGTTTTCCACTATTCGTTAAAAATACATGCGCTTGCAAGGATAAGCGAGAATTAGTTTTGATAGCAATGGAATGGTATTATATAATATTTTGTATCGTTGGCAGCTTTGCCGATCGCTCACCGATTCCCCGAATTGCGGGGAGTTTAGGTCTTGCTGGGAAAATGGTGGGGAATGCAAGCGTCGGGGAATTTGCGGGGAATTTCCCAATCCGTGGGGAATTGAGTTTTCTGGCTGCATTTTCTTTTTTGGCTTATTAAAACAATATTACGAACATTGAAGCAATCGGCAGTGCGATTACGCAAAATTTGCGGATGGTGCCGCGGTACGTGTAGGTGCGCCCCCGTCATTTCTAAAGCGCGATTACGAAGCCGTTTTTCATCCACCTACATCCAGCACGGACCAATCTGTGTCGACAATAGGTCAACTTTTGAGGTACCTGACTAGACGAGCATACGAAATAGGCGTTTACCTCCCCGCATTTGACAGTTCTTTGCCGTTTCGTAACACCGATTCGACGCGAAATGTATGGAGTTGACCTAATTGCTGCGGGTAGCGCTGAGTGCCGCACCATTTGTGAATGCATCGATTTCGTAATCGCAAAAGCTGTCATATTGCTGTAAGTACAGCAACCTACACCCAATTTTGTGCTTCGTAATTGCACTGCCGGACAAGTTTGGATTTCATCTCCTCCCGAAAGTTGTGTAGACGGTAGGGAATGCAATCCCGACTCGAGATTGCAAATTCGAGATCCCGCGGGATTAGAAATATCAATCCCGCGGGATCCCGGAATTTTCGGGATCCCGTCTAGTTAAAAAAAAAAGTTAAATTCGGATGATTGAAAAAGCCAATAACTGCTTGTTTGTGATAGTGAGATTAACTAAAATAACATATTACTCGAAAGAAAATAAAAACCTTTATTCTTTAATCTTACCAACTAAATAATTATCAGGTTTTAAGGAATTTAACATAGGTAAATTAGGTAATCAAAACAATAAGCATATTTCAAGGGAATTAGAAAGTAGTTACCTACGAGTTATTTTGAAAATGAAAAAGTAATCACTACAATTGCACAACTAAAACAATGACGAACGTAAACAAACAAATGATTGCCTCTCCACGCGCATATACTTCTTTCTCACTTGTTCGACACAGTTCTATATTATGTATCTGTCCCACTCGTCACCTGTCGCTAATATTCGGAAATAGTCGGAATAGGTTTCTAACGCTATTTGGCATTCCTGCCGCTCGCGGCCCTCAGTCAGCCTCAGCGCGCCGCTTTCGCTGACCACTGCCGCCCAATCCCGTCAATCTCGAACGGGATCTCGTCATATGATGCGTCGGGATTGATCCCGAAAAATTACACGAGATCTCGCGAGATCGGGATCCCGCGGGATCGGGATTGTCCCTAGTAGACGGCCGTCGACTCATTTCATTTCATTTATTTAAATGTTTGTAGTCAAATTACACTAAGTTACGTCACAAAGATCCGCGGATTCGATCAACCCAGTAAAGAAGAACCCGCAAAGAAACTTCACGGGTTTACATAACATATTTTTCCGTCCACAATTATGAAGTGCACACTTAGATCTAAATGCTACTGCCAAACAATTCCTTGGTAAAACTGCACAAACTATTTGTTTGCTCATTCGAAAGAACGTTTTTGGGGAATTGGGGGAGTTGTAATCGGTAACGATGACGAGGTCTCTGCAATAAGCGCATTCGGGTTGCGGCAGAATGCTTGCAAGTCGGCTTGTTACGAAAAAATGTAAATTCATGATGAAATATCAATATGATAAAAATGTAGTGTTTCTTTGAATTTTATATTTTACTGCTGGCATTGGTATTTTACATCAGGTGACTAAAACAGCTGTTCATCAGGCGCACTCTTGCCTTTTTTAGGGTTCCGTACCCAAAGGGTGAAAACGGAACCCTATTACTAAGCCTCCGCTGTCCGTCCGTCCGTTCGTCCGTCCGTCCGTCTGTCCGTCCGTCCGTCCGTCCGTCCGTCCGTCCTTCCGTCTGTCCGTCTGTCACAGGGCTGTATCTCAGTAACCGTAACAGGTAGACAGCTGAAATTTTCACAGAGTGTGTATTTATTTTGCCGCTACAACAACAAATAGGTAAGATTAAAAAATAATTAAAATTAAAGGGGGCTCCCATACAAAAAACGTGTTTTTTTTGTTTTTTTTTTACGATGGTACGGAACCCTTCGTGTGCGAGTCCGACTCGCATTTGGCCGGTTTTTTTTCAATGAATGTGTGTGCGATCAATCAAAGAACTCTTTACCAACGAATCGTTGAAAACAACCAGCGAAACGGAGAAATGAGATCTCGGCTTTACGGCAACCCCGCCCGGGAGATACGATTGTCCGCGACGAGCGAATAGATTGTGGTCGAATGTGGGTCAATTGGCGGGGCGTTTGGACCCGTCGCTGCTTGATACGGAAGTGGGGATCCGAGTTTTATTTATAAATTATGGATATTTTATTATTTACTAGCTGAGGAACCCGGCTCTGCTCGGGTAAATTGTTTATTGTTTATTTATCATATTTATAATATTATTGATATTTTACCATTTGATGGTAAATCATGAATTTTAACATTTCCTAATGTCGTTTTGGACTGAAATTTTTTTCGGAAGAAAAAGTATCGTATGTGCTATTTCAGGTTATTAACTAACTATATGTGCCAAATTAAGTAAAAAACCGGCCAAGTGCGAGTCGGACTCGCACACAAAAGCTTCCGTACCATCGTACAAGATTTAACACCATAAAATCACATTGTTTGTCCCCCCTTTATTTTTTATTATTTTTTAATGTTACCTATCTTTTGTTATAGCGGCAAAATAAATACAAATTCTGTTAAAATTTCAGTTGCCTATCTTTTACGGTTTATGAGATATAGCCCTGTGACAAGACGGACGGACGGACAGCGGAGGCTTAGTAATAGGGTACTGTTAGCACCCTTCGGGTACGGAGCCCTAAAAACATACAAGCTTTCACATTTATAATATTGGTAGGATTTAATTATGTGATTGTTAGTGCGTGATGGTACAGCGGTGGGATGAATCAAGCATAACGTAGGTACAAGCCGCAACGAAATCGAGCTAGTAATTATCAAATTTTAAGCGGGGGGGGGGGATTATATGGGTAATATTCAAGCTAATTCGGAAAAGTTATAAAAAACCGGTCAAGTGCGAGTCGGACTCGCACACGAAGGGTTCCGTACCATCAACACCAAAAAATCACGTTTTTTGTATGGGGCCCCCCTTTATTTTTTATTTTACCTATTTGTTGTTATAGCGGCAAGATAAATACACACTCTGTGAAAATTTCAGCTGCCTACCTATTACGGTTCATGAGATACAGCCCTTTTGAGACAGGCGGACAGACGGGCGGACGGACGGACGGACGGACGGACGGACGGACGGACGGACGGACGGACATCGGAGGCTTAGTAATAGGGTTCCGTTTTCGCCCTTGGGGTACGGAACCCTAAAAAAAGAAGCGCCGCCGCCGGTCAGATTACCATAAGTCACTCTCAGGAATGGTTTGAAGCCCTTTTTGGAATGGTCAGATGCTCCTCCGGAATGGTTGGAAGCCCCCTCCGGGATGGTTTAAAACCCACTTTGGAATGGCTAGAAGACCCTCTCCGAAATGGTTAGAAGACGAACCCTCTGTGCAGTTAGTGGTTTTGCATTATTTTTTATTTTATGAAAAACCAGTATGTGCTATGCTGAGGACCAGATATGCCCCGAAAAGCTAAATGCACCACGCGGAACCACGCTCAGCGAGGCGCCACACCAGCGGATTTGCGGACTATCGTTGAGCTATAGAGCTTGTTCGAATTACGCTTGAAGACTCCCAGGTTATAGGTATGAGAAAAGGTACCCTCCGGCAGACAGTTGTATATCCTGGCGGTGCGACAGAGAAATGAGTTCGAGAAACGGTTCGTTCTCAAAAGCCTAATGTCAACCACAGGAATGCTGTAATTTTCTCTGCGGCGCTTGCTCCGGATATAAGTAGGATGGGGAGGAATAAGGGATGAATTAACTAACTCGTGGCTACGTTCCCGCCATAAGAATCAGAGCCTGTAGTCCCAGTTGTCACCTAAATTGGCGTTTACGGCAAACCGATCGACTGGCGTTTTCAAATGTATGGAGAAATTGAAGAGCGCGCGGAGTGGGCGTTAATCGAACTAACATTTGAGAGTCCGAGTTTTGATTTTACAGCTTACTCAACGTTGCCGTAAATACGTCGACGTTGCCGTTTACGCCGACTCCGCGTTTTCATACAAATCGGAAGTCCGAATTTGACTTTGACAGCTTGGAGAAGTAAAACCACAGAATATCTAGTAAAAACTTGTATGGAGTTTGACGTTTTAACAGAAAACGCCAGGCGATCGGTTTGCCGTAAATGCCAATTTAGGTGACAACTGGGACTACAGGCTCAGCTTCGAACGTTACTTCCGTCCTTTCGAGCTCACCGTGCAAAGACCATCATTCAATTTTTTTCAATTGCCTGATTGCACGGTCCGATTCGTGGTAACAGCGCGGACAATTTCGGACGGGCGGCCAGGGGTATACCGTCACCTAGTGTCTAAGAATAGGCACCTCAATATACAGGCCGAATACCACACACCGTATTAGCCTAGCACACGGAATTTCCGAAGCAATTAGGTGCCATGCCACGACATCGCCTTTATGAGCACGGCTACATTGATCAGGATTGAAAACACGGTCAGTGTTTGTTTAATTGCCGCTTTGGTCATATTTTTATCCAATGCGATGGCCGGTTTAACCCTACCCCCCTGTAGGGGCTAGAACCTACAGTTAAACATGGATTCCGAACCATGTAACAGCTCGCATACGTGACGAAACAGATGCCATGAAATGACTGGGTATATTCACCGCCTGTCAATTACATATATGCATTGTGTTACTGTAAAAGGCCGAACTAAGGTAAGTCCTAAGATTTACCAGTAAAACCTAAGATTTACCAACTCTTATGCTGAGATTCATAAAGCTCACTTGTACTTGGCTGAGCAAAAATATAGCTGCCGACTGTAAAATTTGACATTAGTTCTATACATTTTATGTCAAAACTGACAGTCGGAAGGCATACTTTGGCTCAGCCAAGTACAAGTAAGCGTTATAAATTTTAGCAATAGACATTACTAGTACATGGCTAAGCCAAAGTATTTATTCCGACTGTCAGTTTTTGACATAAAATGTATGGAGCGAACGTCGAATTTGACAGTCAGAAGCCATACATTGGCTTAGCCAAGTACAAGTAATGTCTATGGCCGAGATAAATAATCGTAACAGAAACTAAGGCTAACGAAGAGTAATACTTTGTAACTTCACTTTGACACATTTTGTATGGACGAAATGTCAAAGTAATGGAAAGTGACGTCACAAAGTACTACTTTTCGTTGGGTTTAGTTTCTGTTACGACTATTTATTTCAGTGCATAAATCTCAGCAATGGTTGAAGTCTGAAATGTTCTAAGATCACCATTTCGGACTTTTACCACCATTCACTCGATACATTTTAGAATTGGCATGGTAAAACGTAACCTAACCAAGCATTTGCCAAACTCTTTGATAAAAGTCAGAAAAATCATCTCTTTTCGTACATTTACCAACTCATGTTCGTAGAATCTAAGATTCACTAGTGAAACCTGGTATTTACCAAACTACGGGCTTTTACAGTAACATATATAACACATAATTTCCCACAGTACAATCTAGGCGGTTCTCACAGCGGATGGCATAATGTACGTGCACCTATGCACCTAGACGTGGGTATGTTACCTAGCCATATTGTATCTCAGCACTCTTTAATTATTTGTAAGAAGCGTATACAAAAAATACTGATAAAGTTTGTTATTATTTTTTGTTGACTTCGCATGAACGCCTGTCGAGGAGGTAACTAAGAGATAAAATACCTGAAGTAATAAGGATAGAGGTAAAGAAAGACTGGAGGGCACACTCTCTGATTAATGTTACAGCTACGGTTAATTTAGATCTATCTTCTTACTTGTTCAGGCGAAAGATTAGAACGGATTTATAATAATCATAAATACTATTATATAAACTATATTGTGAAGGAGTAATTGTGATTGCCAAAGATGTAAAATATATGCCAGCTGAGTTTGCTCCAACACTGATCAAATGACAGACTTCAAATCTCTCGGCGCGGCTGGACAGCAAATCACAGTCATTCAGTCAGTCAGCGTGTTTGCCTCCACTGCTGGACATACGCCTCTACAATTTTCCTCAGCGGTACGGAGCCACTGCTTTCCGCCGACGCACTTGATGTCGTCGTCCCACCTGGCGGGTGGTCTTCATACAGCAGGTATTACCATATATTAACGGTAGTCAATCTATGACAAATTTCTTACCTACTCGCGATCTAACTTCTGAACAGAGCCGGTAGTCTTAGTTGTCACCTAAACTGGCGTTACGGCAAACCGATCGACTGGCGTTTTCAAATGTATGGAGAAATTGAAGAGCGCGCGCAGCGGGCGATAAGCGAACTAACATTTGCGAGTCCGAGCTTGATTTGACAGCTTACTCAACGTTACCGTAAATACGTCGACGTTGCGGTTTTCGTCCACTCCGCGTTTTCATACAAAACGGAAGTCCACGTTTGACTTTGACAGCTTGAAGAAGTAAAAGCACAGAATATCTAGTAAAAACTTGTATGGAGTTTGGAGAAAACGCCAGTCGATCGGTTTGCCGTAAACGCCAATTTAGGTGAGAACTCAGACTGACCACTCAGAGTGGTCGGTCTGAGTTGTCACCTAAATTGGCGTTTACGGCTAAGCGATCGACTGGCGTTTTCCGTTAAAACGTCAAACTCCATACAAGTTTTTACTAGATATTCTGTGGTTTTACTTTTTCAAGCAGTCAAATTCAAACTCGGACTTCCGATTTGTATGACTTCCGAGTCGACGTAAACGGGAACGTCGACGTATTTACCATACGACGGGTCCATTCAGAGCAAGAGTGAGTTCGAGTTCGGGAGTGAGTTTACCTAAAAAAAAGCTGGGAAATATATTATTATTTAAATAACGGAACCGTTATTTATACTTCCAACGTATTTACGGGACAAACCAGATTTTTACCTAACTGTAATGATGTTCTAGAAGTGTGGAAACATTAACTATTTAAAAAAGTAAGTTGATATTTAGTGGCGAATTCGAACTCACTCGTACTCTGAATGGACCCCTGATTTCGATAAAAGTAAATTCGTCGAAAACCAATTCGATATTAGCCCACAACACCGGCTGCATTGCTATATTGCACGGCTACGTCTATACATATAGACAGAAAACACGGACAATTTTCATTGCCGCTTCAACCATCGTTCACTTGATGCGATGATACCAGCCCGGGCGGGATTAAGCCTACCACCAAAGAGAAAATATCCTCTCGTTGCATACCACCTAGTAAACGAAAGAAGGAGACTGTACTCTTTTAAGTAAAAACTGAAACACAAATAATTACTTAGTCACTTCTTACGACATGCACGGGTAGAAACTCAATTGGACCACTTGTATTGTTTGCACGTGCCGGAACCCACGGAGCACGTCATGAAGACGTAATCCCATGCGTTTATTTGCAAATGTGTAGTGATTAATCTATAATTACGGCAAGGTCACTTTTGATTTGCAGTTTAAAATGTACATTACACCGCCGATTATCCGAACGACGAGTATACGGATCGACCTGTTATCCGGATCGCAAATATCTGAGCACAAACGGTTTTTCTATGGAATACGAAAGAAACTGTTTAAAACGAATTCGTGATTCGGCAAGTCCACTCAAAACAACAAAAAATGTATATTTCACAAAAATGAAACCATCTTGGTGGTTAGTAGCCTAAGAGCCGAGTGCATGAAAGACAAAAAAAATCAAAATCAACGTCAAAGTATGATCAAACAGGTCACTTTGTGTAGACAGTATGGAAGGAGCTCTATGCGGATCACTAAAAGTGACGTGTTTGAACATTGATTAACTCGGTTGCGTAAAAATAATGAAAAATATTAATACCAATAAAGGTTAGGTTACTTATGTAGTCGAGCAACAAGTAATTACTTTTGCTAACAAAATCATCCTTTTGTGAGAAAGAGACATATTTTTCAATCGCGTTTTTTTATGTTTGAACGCCTTTAAGCCCTATGTCCATGTCCAGCACGGCACGTGAACACGTTCACGCTTGACCGCTTTATTTTTTCCTAAGAGACCGTTTATCCACATCTTCGATTATCCGGTTCGCCTTACGTGGCAATCGGTCCGGATATTCGGCGCCATACTGTGTGACAAAAAAATGTTCTCGCTAAATGTGCATAAAAACAGACACATAACGAGTTGTTGATGATTGCATCGTGAAGTCCAGTTGAAAAAAAAACTATTTTAGTCTGGGGTATTTCCGATGTTGTTAAACGTATTTTTTCCTTTTAAAAGTTTTGGAAATGCAAAAAATCGGCTTCGCTCAAATATTATAGAAAAAATTAACTTTTTAGGGTTCCGTACCCAAAGGGTGAAAACGGAACCTCAATATCAAGCTAATTGGAACAGTGGTTTTCAAATGATTAGCAAACTACGTTTGTATAGGGAGCGTAATTTTCCGATGCTTACGGAAAATTACGGATTAATTAAGGTTATAGGTTTGAGGAAAGACACCCGCCAGCAGACAGTTCCTTATCCTGGCTGTAAGGCAGAGAAATAACTTAGAAAAACGATTCGTTCACAACCACAAGGGGATGCTCTGATCCTCCGCGGTGGGTCTCCGGATTTAGGTTGGATGGAGAGGAATAAGGGATGCAAGTCTATTAATTTCAGTAAAAATGCCTTAGCGTTTCAACACGCCAAACCAGCACCCTTTGGTAAAAAGAGAAGGAATATAGAATACAGGCAATACAATCGTGGTCTGGATAGCTCAGTCCACGGAATATTGAGGAGGCAGGAAGTGAAACGTTTGTAAATTTGTTCCAGGACCGCTGTTACCGTTTTACTTAAGACCTTTTAGCTCCCCGAATGTGTACAGTGCCAATTGGCTAATCCTTTGTAGTCAATAAATTACAACTACTCCATATTTGGTTAATGAATATAAGCCCTAACGTAATGCGTTGGGGTTGTACTTTTAATGCGTTTCGCATCCTTTTGCAACCAAATGTTGCGTCGCGTTCGAACACGTTCGTATCGCTTCGCACTCACGTCTCAGTGCATTCACGCTTACCTGCTTGCACATCTGAGTAGCGGTGCTACGCGACGCTATAAGTTTAGTGGCGCACCCTAGTCTTCATCAAGCCTCCTCAATATTCCGTGGCTCAGTCAGACAGCTAAGGTTTACAAATAGTTTACGCCAAACAGATTATTTTTAAAATGTGATTACGATGCTTCAATATAGAATTTAAGGGGTTAATATTATATTTTAAACATTTAAAGGGTTAATATTATTTTATTTTTTTTCGCTGTAAGAATAATAATGTATATTGTATTTTGACTCTTTGTTTCGAGGTCACTGTAGTAGTTCATGACAGAAATCATATTAGTAAAACTAAATCGTACAAAGTTTTCACTACTTTATCATGTTGCCACTGGAGTAGTGCATCGCTTTAGGGTCCTTGCTTGAGGCGACGCTAGGTTCGGGTCTCCTCTTTCCCTAAAATATGGTTGAGGGAGGCGATGGCTGTGCTAAGCACCTGCTTGGCGCCCTGGACTCGATACAGCCAGCGTCGGGCCGTGCGTCTCGTCGACGATCCCGAAGTGTCCCTGAATTTGGAGAACCTCCAACTCCGAAGGGATGTAGGGTCTCTCTCTGTCTTCTATCGTCTTTACTATGGATTCCTCGTCAGGGCTGCATAACGCAGTACCTTCGTCCCCTTTCTACCTTCGCTCAACGCGGAACAGGGAGAAAATGCACATAATCACAGTCGACATTCCAAAAATAAGAAGCCACCGATCTTCTAGATCCTTCAGCTATAGTGTCGGAAAACAAAGGAACAATGTAACTGCCTTCACAACGATTTCCCCCAAAGTACTACCTGGGGTCCTTCAAACATGGTGTGAAGAAGCACCTGGCCGGCCGGTATGGTTTTCGCAGCCCCCCCGTAAGTTCGAAATCCCATGCAAATACTTTTAACTTAGACTAAGCCCCGATTGCACGAAGAGACGGTAGAGTTAATCAATGTTCAAACGCGTCACTTTTAGTGAACCGCATGTAGTGCCTTCCATACTGTCCATACAATGTGAGGTGTTTAACCGTACGTTGACGTTGATTTTGATTTTTGGTCCTTTCGTGTACTCGGCCCTATGTGGACGTTGACAAAAAGAAATCCAGCGGAGTTTCTCGCCAGTTCTTCTTCGCTGGAACTGCTGAACCGGCTAATGATAAAATGTATGGATGATGAATAAACAATAAAGAGGTCCTGGCGTAGGCCACTCAAATCTGCAATCACAACGGAGAAAGACTTACGCATCGCTCAGAATTGCAATTGCTTCCCCCGTGAACCAACAGCTTGAGTCACTAGTGTGTCTAGGTCAGCGTCACCTACAGAGTACGATAATTGACAGAAATTCACACTTGTTTCAACATTTGACATTGACTCGGGGAAGGCGACGACGCGAGGAGGAGGTTCCCAATTCGACTGTATTTTTGTTTTATGTTTGTTAGCTCAGAGTGGGCAGTCTGAGTTCTCACCGAAATTGGCGTTTACGGCAAACCGATCGACTGGCGTTTTCTCCAAACTCCATACAAGTTTTTACTAGATATTCTGTGGTTTTACTTCTTCGAGCTGTCAAAGTCAAACGCGGACTTCCGATTTGTATGAAAACGCGGAGTGGACGTAAACGGCAACGTCGACGTATTTACGGCAACGTTGAGTAAGCTGTCAAATCAAGCTCGGACTCGCAAATGTTAGTTCGATTAACGCCCACGCGCGGCTCAGAGCCGGTAGTCTAAGTTGTCACCTAAATTGGCGTTACGGCAAAGCGATCGACTGGCGTTTTCAAATATATGAAGAAATTGAAGAGCGCGCGCGTGGCTAATCGAACTAACATTTGCGAGTCCGAGCTTGATTTGACAGCTTACTCAACGTTTCCGTAAATACGTCGACGTTGGCGTTTACGTCGACTCCGCGTTTTCATACAAATCGGAAGTCCGAGTTTGTCTTTGACAGCTTGAAGAAGTAAAACCACAGAATATCTAGTAAACACTTGTATGGAGTTTGACGTTTTTACGGAAAACGCCAGTCGATCGGTTTGCCGTAAACGCCATTTTAGGTGAGAACTCGGGACTGACCACTCAGAACACTTGAACACAATGGGAAACGAAACTGCTTATTTATCACGACAGGTGGCGTCTAAGCGAGCTCACCTAAAAGATTTGTGAAAGCTATCTGATACCATACAAAATAAAACAGAATATATTTCAAATTTAGGGCCGAGTGCACGAAAGAACAAAAAATCAAAATCCACATCAACGTCTGATTAAACAGGTGACTTTCTATGGACATTATGGAAGGAACTCTATGCGATTCACTAAAAGTGACGTGTTTGAACATTGATTAACTCAGCTGTCTCTTCGCGCAATCGGGGCTTAATTTATTCAACCCACGTAATCAAAGTTACTCTTTATTAATCTGCAAATTATATGTTTGATATTATGCTAATCAAATTAAGTCGTTGAAAAGAAAATATCACAATAACATAACCTATAATATTTCATTTCAAACTTTGTGCTGGTCTATGACATTAATATTAGTTTGGAGACAAACAAAAGCTTTTCTTTTCCTCCAAACCTTATTCTAACTGCATCGCGGAGTACATCTTGCATCTAAAAACTCGTAAATCAAACTTGACAGGAATGACAGTTTTGACGTTTCTAAGGTGAGGTCGCTCATGCGACACCTACAATACGCTTCGAGTTTTCTGCACCGTTGACAACCCAATGAGTAAGATAAAATTAATAAAACCATCAGTCCTTGTACATATTAACATAGCATAGAACCGTGCCCAATACGCTTTTCCTGCGTAACCACATAGGATAGAACGTCTTACATACTCGCATATGTCCTAATCCTAGGCAGAATGTACAGACACACGCAAATAGTAATAACACACATGCAAAGAGTAAACTGACGAATGAGACCCAAATTGTTTCATACAAAATGTACTGAAATTATGTTAGGGATACAAGGATGAAATTCGTACTTTTTTGGGTTTGCTGTCTGTAGGTGCATAATTCGTGATTTCGTGTTTATTTATTGTTCTCTGTAACATTTTATTTATGCAAAGAGTTCGGAGAAGTCGCTGCGCTCCTTTTCGTAACGAGTCTATCTGTTGCTTTAATATGTCTATGGTCTTGTATCAATCATCAAAATAGGAGAAGGAAAAAAGCTGTAAAAGCAGTGTTACTAATAAACCCTGAACCTCGGAATAGTTATACTATTTTTGTCGTTTACTTGGACATGCAGTTTCGAATCCGATAGAAAGGGACAAACATGATATGACTATTCCGAGGATGTTCTGGCTTTGTTAGTGGAACACTGGAAGTATGTGCAGATGCTCGTACACATCTCAATATTTTTCAATTATATTCATTTAATTTGATGTCAAAATAACTATCAGAAGCTTGCCCATTGAGCTTGCCACACAAATGTTATAAATCCTTGCAATCGAAGTAGGGAAAAGCAAATACCTATTTAATATAATATTTATTAAATCCATCAATACAAATGTTATGGCAAAGTACCTATAAATAATCAAACCCCTGACCTGTAGGTCGAAACGATACATAACATTGAAGAGCGTTAGTGGCACTGAATGTACTGGAATGTACTGGCGATGACGCAGTAAACTTATGAATTAAACAAACTTATTATATGCACATTATGTGTGTTTTATGGCGCATTACGAAAACGTAAGGAATGCTACGTAGTTGTAAATAAATAGAAGCACAATAAAATGTGGCATCATTAACTAAATAATATTTATGGTTTATTTATAATTTATGAACAGATTATTTTTAATTAACAATTATCATCTATCCTCACAATAATTACAATGTTGTGACTTTTCTAATGTTAACACCAGCATAGAGGATAGACGAGACGTGTCAAACTAAAGACTAAGCTACACCACTACTACAACATTCCAAATTCAAACGAAACGCCAAACGATTCGTTTGAATTTATTTTCCAACCGCTGCTGGAGCGCGCCAGCCGTAAAAGAAACACAATTTTGAAAATGGAAGACGTTCCGTTCTGATTGTTTCTAGTTCAAACTTGCAATCGTCAGTTGAGCAATAGTTTTGTCCGTTGGGTGGCTGACTGGCTACACACCTCAGACTACACGCGCATGCCTAGGTTAGGCTGGTTTGCAGACAAATGTTGGATGGACAGCAGCAATAGGACCACACTCATTTTTTTCATGGAGACCGGCGGCATAGGCGGGAAATATCATGCACCGATACTACTTATACATTTCATAGACGTCTGTCTCTTCACAGCATTAAAGATGGTTCATAGATTTAAATAGCTGTGCCTATGCCATTGCTGTGGTAAATTGGTTGGGACCCAATTGCACCCTTCCCCCCACTGGCTCTCCACGTCTGGCTGAGTCAGGATTTTATTGTCAGGATATATTTTAAATACAAAAGTACCATTAAATTACTTCCCAAAAGCCCCTTGACATTATGAATCCCTGCATTCGCAATTCCTAGTCGAGGTTCAACCGCATAGCTGCCGACTTGCAGACATGTTATTTCTATTGTGAAATGATTCCGGCCGCAACTGCCGCAAGTCATACACCCATATAACCCAAGACAAATAATATAATACTGGAGCCCCCAAGAGCACAAGAGTTTAGTTAGAAATATAGATGTATACCAACTACACGGCATATGTAGATACAATAGACAGCATAGTCAAGTAAATATGTATATTTATTGGCATAGTAGCACAGAGTCGTCACATTACAAAAGCGGTCTGACTTAATCCACAAAATAGTGAATAAACAAATTCATAATTTATTATCAAAGCAGGGGTAAAGTACAACTTAGTTATTGTGAAAATGGTTTTTGTTTTGTATAATAAATAAATTAGCGCTTAACACTATGGTGCGATGTCCACATTAGTAATACACATGTCAATGGTCCCCCAGCCCTCACACAGCTTTAGATAGATTCTCCTACGGACAAACTAACAGGCAAAAAAATCGCTGTTGACCACTTAACATTTTGGGCACGCCACATTTTTGAGCGGCTCGTAGCCTAGTGGCGCGGGGACTGGCCTAGCGTACCAGAGGCCCGGGTTCAATACCAACTTGCACCACTGTCTCTCTTGCAGAGTTCGATAAGTGCATTTCGTCACGAATGCGAGGTCCCCTTCCCCTACTAGGTGGTAGGGTTTAAGCCCGCCCGGGTTGGTACCATTGCATTGGATGAAAATATCGTCGAAGCGGCAATGAAAAATTGTCCGTGTTTTCCATCCAGTTAAATGTAGCCGTGCTTATAAAGGGAAGGTCCTGGAATGGCACCTAATTCCTTCGGGAATGTGGTGTATTGGGCTAATATCATAACGGTAGTTGTGTGGTATTAGCCATCCATGTCAGGTCGCATAAAAAAAACATACAATGTTAAAACTACAAATTACATCATAACTAGACGCCAAATTGTAATAAAAATCTGTGTAAGACATTGCAACGGACCATGGCTCTTGACAAGTTGTATCTTGGACCGTGGAATATCGTAATAAGGATTCGCTCGCAAACTCAAGCAGTCATTATTTTTGTAAGCGTGATTCAACAAGGTTATCAGCTGCAAGGTTCCGAACGTAATCGACGGCATGCGAGCCACCGTTCGGCTGGTGCTAGACCACAGACACGATTGTATAATGGGAGCTCCATAGACAACCGCGCCGCGCGTGTTCTCTGTCGGGTTCGCACGCGAACAATGCCCGCTCTTTCACTTCTAACCTCAAAATAGTTTCAATGCGCGCCGAACGGCTAGACGTTTGTCAGGCCCGACCTTTCCAGGCTTCCATTTTGCGCAAGTTTTGACGGTGGCGACGCCTTTATAGGACTGGTTTTGTAATATTGACGTCACACACCATAGACGAAGCAATGAAAAGACAATCATACACACATTTGAACACATTGTATTTAGCGATTACCTTCCTGAACCATATTTTCTCCGAGATCCATACTGGTTTTTCATAAAAAAGTTTCGTGTGAAATTACATTTATTATATTTAACCATGAGAAGAACTGCTTCAACTAATGTTTGTTTTATTAATTTCCGAATGATCGGCCGAAATCGTTTGCTATGATAACAGCTTTGAGCGTGCAACCTGAATTGGGGCGCTTGTATACTCAGCGTAAGGTTTTTAATGTTAATCGCGGCATATGGCGTACGACAGGACCTCACACAGGTGCCCGACGATGCCCATATGAATTCCAGCCTTCTCTGGGGCTCCGAAAACAATGCCGGCCGACCAGGTGCTTCTTCACACCATGTTTGAAGTACCCCAGAATCCTTATGTGGTCATTACGTTGACAGCTCAAAACGGACCAATGAATCAGCATATCACGTCTCGTCTTGGAGCTGCATATTCCTTGTATTTTGGGAATCCCACGCCAACGAACCTAAACCGAACCTGCCCATCGGGGCTTGGAGTAGGCGGTCGATGCACACTAGACTTTCCCGTCAGACCCGTTCCGTTGCATCGATTGCCACTAAATACATATATGCCTCATAATTGATTGGATTATATTAAGTTTTTGTCTTGCCATTTGCCGTTTTGGCCATTGCTAAGGGGAGATTTAAGAGGATAATGAGTAGATCGATCTCAATGGCTCATGCCTATTGCCTCAGTCAAATTAAGAAATATTTTTCTGAAGTTTTGTAGGTTTTTTTTTCTGATAACTTATCTTATATTCATGATATAAGCCTCTAAACATTTGTATCAAAATGTTTAAATTATGCGTATTAATTGATGGTCAAACTATCACATCTATAGCGGTAAACATTAACGCTCAAATCACTTTCTCTTTTCTTATATTCGCTTATTTAATAAATCAAAGCGCCAGTCATCTTTAAATAATACCATCTAGCTACTTATTTTCTTTTTTTACTATCGAAATTCGTTGCAGTCATTTTAAGGTATACTGAAATGTTCATTTACTTACGCACATATTAACTGAACCCAATCGGCTCTTAAACTATTTCTGGTCAGTCCTGCGCCTATTTAGATGGTTGGATCAATCACAATGTAACTGATATCATTCCACAACTACACACATTCATTCTCTATTTCTGCGTTATTTTTCTGCATTCAAACTGTACCTCGTTAATTGCATTGAAATATCATACTTAATGCTTAACGAACATGCGAGGACATCGCATGCCTTTCTGCAGTAGGTTCTCTTTCCTCGTCGAACCACGTCCCCAGACACCGATGATCACAAATAAAATAGCCTACATCACAAAGATTATCATGAAATTGGTCCAGTAAATCATTTTTATTTTGCCCCATAAAAATAGCCTTCTGCACCAGGATTTAACTTCTGTTCAAAAAAAAATCAATATATTCTGAAGTATTTACAATTACAATAAATCAATGCCTTAAAGTCTATCAGTGTTTGTGTGTTGTACACAAGAAACTTTTTATGGTCTGGACAGGTTTGGAACCACCTTGAGGCTTTGAATTGGACGTGATAGGCATCCCTTTTTTTGCATTGGATGGACTTCGATCTAAGAGCCTCTATTGCGAGTTACAAATCACCTATCGAAAAATCGCCGTGGACCGGCGATTTAGTGCATTACTCAAATGCCTACTCTATTCAATGGTGTAAACCTATGGCATCGAAGAGCTCAGAGAATTTTCGATAAGTGATTTGTAACTCGTAATAGGGCCTCAGAAAACTTAAAACGATGCCTGTATGCTACTATGAATTATGGACAATACGTACGACTAGTTATATCCATACAACAAAGGTTTGATTCGATAACCCTGAAAATGTGACAGTAGTGGTTGCCGGGCCGACTAGATCCGTAATGCGATGACATAACCGATTCAATGCTAACTTAAAAATTAAATATACGACCGACCCACTCGACTTGCGAGAGGCAGTGTCATTAAGTTGTGCATGTTGTATATGTTGGCGACAAATATTGAAATAGGCCATTTAAGGTGGCCCAACCCGGCGGGCCTAACTCATTCGCGGGCGCGGTACAAAACCGTGCTGTTGCGCTCTGGGACCTTCTCTGTTTAAAAGAATAAGACAGGCTCCTTGATGAGGAAGATACAACATGTCCACAAAAAAGACAATGTGCATAGTGCATGATTTGGTAAGATTTACGAAAATTTTAATTTCAAAACGACTTATAGCTAAAAGTAAACCACGAACGCTGTAGCCAAAAATCTAACAAAAACCAAATAGATTATAAATCTTGATTAAATAAGCTATGTCTGATGACTAATCTCTTTAAGATGTTCTTACTTTATCATTGCGTAATCCACCTCCAAAGTTATTGTATAAAACGCGCGAAAAATTCGAACTTTCGGACCTTATAACTTAGAAACCAAACACAATTTTACAATGCCAATGGTCATCAGACATCTAGTTCGATCAAATAAAGCGATTTTGAGCAAAATTTTGGATCTCTGACAAGAAATATGGTCGTGATCTTCTTTCCCCTTTTGTATGGGGAGATGAGCGGGATGGGCCACCTTAACTGTAGGCCAGCCGCAAATTAAAGTTAGCCGAAATGTTTAGCATTTTAGAGGACAATGAGTTGATCAAGTTCCATTTCAGATATATTTATCTGATATTTTTCACATCCAATAAATGAACTGAGAGCTACGTCCGTAGGTTTTTGTTTTTTTGATAAATTAACTTCATCAACCCCTAAAAATTTGTTTACAAAAACAAAAAGGCGTATATCGTGGATGCATATTAGGTTAAAAAGAAAAAAACCTACAGACGTAGCTCTCCAGGCAATATATGTACTGTCACTGTTTTAAGTATGTATACGAAATAGGTAATTATTATCAAACGAATATAAATATACGATACATTAAACATGTCAATAGATAGAATAAATAAACATTGCAAATTAACCATAATCATGGATTTTTTATTATTTTTGAAATTTATACGATGTATACTATTTACGGCTGATCGCTGCGCGCTCTCCGGGCTCTATCTCAAAAACGCTTAACCGTATAAAAATATGTTTTGCACAAAATTGGCATAGAATGTTATGTTCTACGATTGTTTTGTAGATGAAATAGTATTAAAACCATAAGAAGCGAAATTTTTGCGAAAAACAGATGATTGAGACCTTTAACCTTGAATATCTTAGACGTGGACATGAGATATTATGAGACTTTTGAGACAACTTAAAGAAAGCCAAAATAAAGTTTTATACGAGTTTTTTTTATCTATTATTCCTAGGTAGAACCCCTAAATGACTGGGCTACCGTATCCATCCACATTTCGCTCGCACACTATCCTGATTGTCGATTAAAATAAATCAATACACTAAGCCCCGATTGCACGAAGAGACGGCACACGTCACTTTTAGCCAACCCCATGGAGTTCCTTCCATACAGTTCATCCAAAGTGACGTGTTTAATCATACGTTGACGTTGATTTAGATTTTTTGTCCTTTCGTGCTCTTGGCCCTAAGTCGAGCTTTGATTTTGACTTTTTATCTCGGCTTTACCTCGGAATGAACAATCCCAAATATTATAAATAAGATGTTATACTTACGACGCGATTTGCAAGGATTTAGCGCAGTGCAGTGCGGGAAACCTTACCTGTAAAAATACAAATAGTATGAATCAATTATTTGTAAGTTATTATTTTAATAAGACAGCAATAAGTAGCAGTGGTTGAAAAGCTGGATACGTGCTAGCGACCGTGTTTATTAGCGGAGCAGGTCAATACTGTCTGCCCCACTGCTAAATAATGACGTGGCTCAATCAAATGATGTTATCTACGAATACCTAACTAATATTCTTACTGTGTACGTGTATGCATCGTGTGCTGTGTCAAAGAATATATAATAAATACTGGCGGTGTGTATGAAATTGTGAATGATCGTGTGCGAAATACAATGACTGGCGCGTACAATGCGATTAAAATAAGAATAGGACGGGACCACCGCCATTTTGAATGTAAAACTGCTAAAACCCTCACTTCACTTCACAAACTTCAGTTTCTACAAAAAATATATGATAAACATTTTGACAAAATAATTTGTTTTAATTAAATATACGCGATAACAAACAAAATTAATGAATAAAATAATCCAACTGTGGCACGTTCGAGGACACCCGACACAAACAAACACCTAATAACGAATACACAGAAAACAGTTAACACAGTTGGCAAAGAACAGCTCCCCTACTCGTTTTACTGTATATTCTGTGACAGACACTTAATATAATCCTACTGTGTAGATTCGTGTGCTGTTGTCTAGTGTCGCTGTCACGGCAAGGCAGAGCCGCTACGAACAAGGAAACGCAAAATCATATAGACGCTCATACTCGGATCGAACCTCGATTCTGATGGATACAAAACAGCGTTAGGCTTCCTTTGATATTGAAGCAAATGTTTCCCGTGTAAACCCGTGCGGTTGTGCCGACCGTACTTTCCCGCGGAAATTCAAGTGAAGTTAGTCACGAGCCCCGTCCTATTCTTATTTGAATCGCAACGGCGGAAAATAAAATTGTACATGAATTGCAACGGCGGAAAATAAAATTGGCGAAATGGCGGAAGACCGTGTTGACGTGTGACGTAACAAACATTATTTTGACAACACTGTTTTCTCATTATGCGAGAGGCGATGTCCTATATTTCAGCATGTAATCAGATATTTAAAATAGTTATCGCGACGGGACCAACAACATATCGTTGACCCGGCACAAATATGCGCATGGTCTTCTGTCCACGTCTGTATGGGGAGTTGATCGGGAAGGGCCACCTCTTGTTCTGTGGTGTTGCTATTAACCATTAACGTATTCTGTGGTGTTCGATGTGGTGGCGAAGGGAAGGGATATAGGGAAATCCCATCGATATAAAGAAAACAATTTCGGATGCGGAAATATTGCGTTCAGATTGTAATTTATGATGACCATAGACTGAAATTCGGCTGCGGCTGGCGGGAACCTTCCATAGGCGTAGGGCAGCCGAGGTATCAAATTCGCCGCTATTTAACCGCAATTTAAGTACCTAGTTATTGTGTAATGCATTGATCTATACCTATATTACTTTTTACTTATCACTGGTGTAAGTAAGTACTGTGCATGTAATTCCAGTAGGTAATATTATTATTTCATGTGTGGGACAATAAAAATCCTCGACAAGTCACAAACTGACATAAGCAAGCCCTTCCACGAGACCATGACAGCTGTCAGCTGTCACGCGGCTGCGGCCGGCGAAGCATGCGGATTTCGCACAGAGTGACGCACGCGCGGAAGAGAAAGAGGCGAGCAGCACTGCGCCAGAGCGAGAGAGGTGCGTAACTGTTCACTGACCCGGTGCGCAGTGGTCGCGCACATTTGAGGAAATGCGTTATTACGAAACTGGTAGTTGTGCATAAAGCCTGTTCTATTTTTAGGTTCCGTATCCCTGTCCTCTACTGTCCGTCCCTACGTCCGTCGGCGTGTCTGTCACAGGACTCACAGGGCTGTATCCATTGAGGTGAGTCTTCCTCTCGGTCTTCCTTCACCTCCATGGCGGTATCGTATCGGCTCGTAGCCCAGTGGCGCGGGGACTGGCCTAGCGTACCAAAGGCCTGGGTTCAACTCCAACTCGCACCACTGTCTTTCTCTTTCCGAGTTCGACAAGTGCATTTCGTCACGAATGCGAGCTGCTCCATGGTACGGAATCCATGTAAAACTGTAGGTCCCCTTCCCCTACTAGGTGGTAGGGTTTAAGCCCGCCCGGGTTGGTACCATCGCATTGGATGATAAGTTGGTCGAAGCGGCAATGAAAAATTGTCCGTGTTTTCCACCCAGTCCAATGTAGCCGTGCCCATAAAGGGAAGGTCCTGGCATGGCATCTAATTCCTTCGGGAATGTGGTGTATTGGGCTAATATCATAACGGTAGTTGTGTGGTATTAGCCATCCATGTCAGGTCGCATAAAAAAAAACTCAAAAACCGTAACAGTTAGGCAGCTGACTGCCCATTGCCCCATACATTTTAGGCCCCTAAAAAAATTAGGGTCTATCGTCCAAACCAGTTTACATGTATGTTATAAATTAGAAAATAATATAACTTTTCGAGTTATGAAATTTGAAGACCAAATTCATTGCCATTTTAAAGTTATTGACAAAATGGGGTTTTGAGGTTATTAATGTTTTAGAGACACCAGAGAGCTCAGCGTAGAGCAAAATGCTCCAGTCCAAACGCAATAAAAATGGACAGAGATTAATGTCTCTTTGATATTGCATAAGCAACAATTCTTCACATTGGTCCTAAGGATCATTTTAAATACGTATTTATGTCTTTTCTCTCCCTTACCGGACAGAATAGCATGGAGCAGGCTACCCGAACACGTCTTGTGACAACAGAAGAATTCTGCGATGTTCTGTCTTTGTCTTGCTTTGGGTATCTGGGGAAAACTAATGGGTATACAGCCGGTGGCGAAATTGGTTAGACGCAATACCCGCGAATGGTATGTTTTGCTGGTTCGGGTCCAGCATTGCAGTATATTCGTAAAATAGTTGTTTTTACTGGGTTCTTTCTTCAATTAATGTGTCCTTGCTTCACGGTCGATTAAACATACATACATATCACATTCGTTGGAATAAGCGACGTACCTGCTTAGTGCGAATAACCGGCCAAATGCGAGTCGGGCTCGCAAACAAAGGGTTCCGTACCAACGTACAATATTTACCACAAAAAAACACGTTTTTTGTATGGGGCCCCCTTTATTTTTTATTATTTTATAATTTTACCTATTTGTTGTTATAGCGGCAAAATAAATACATAGTCTGTGAAAATTTCAGATTCCTACCTGTTACGGTTCATGAGATACAGCCCTGTGACAGACGGACGGACGGACGGACAGCAGAGGCTTAGTAATAGGGTTCCGTTCTCATCCTTTGGGTACGGAACCCTAAAAAGTATATTTAATGAAATATACAGGTACCTTTCCACTTCGATGGATTTTAAATAAGGGAGCGTTCATAAACTACGTGACGGATTTAGGGGGTCCGGCTCTCGGCCACGTCTGGTCACAAGGGAGAGGGGAGCGTGTCACGTGGCGGAACGCGCCGAGGCCGGTCGCGCCATTCTGAGAGCACCTGCTGCGCGCGTTGCCACCACTATTTCTTCGTGATACTCCTTCCCGAATGGTAGCAGCATTTATTTCGCATAGATCAGAAATAGCAGGCTTTTCGAATAAAGTTGTGTTAAATGCGAATTTATGACTTTTTAAGTTGGTTACGCCTCTCGCGGCCGGTCACTGGGGGGAAGGGGGGGGGTTTAAAATAGTTACGTGGTTTACGAACGCTCCCTAAGATTGTGGCATCGACATCCACACGACAGCACCTATGATTTGATGTGCAGTAATATATATGGATTCTTGCAATGAAACTTCATCACATGGACAACGGTAATTAATGTTTATTAATTTCACAAACAAATTCTTGTTTTCAAACGACTCAAGACGATAATATTTGAGTACGTCTATTCAAGGCTTTTCCTGATCGCTTACAACTATTAACATTCTAAAATTGATAACGTAATTAATAAGAAAGCCTTGAAATAAGAAACAAGTACCCAGGGCCGGATTAACCATTTGAGGGCAATGCATTTTTTGGGGCCCCTTTACCCTTTTATAACTTCCTATGAATGAAGGAGTAATTTTTTTCTCTACCGAGGTCCTTTAGAGGCACACTTTCATCCTATCCACCCAGCTAGTTGATAGAAATTCGTCCGTCTTGGAAAACCTTTCCAATCGAATATCATTCTATTAATGTAATATATAAATTAAAACGTGTTAGAGTAATGTAAAAAAGCAATAATATAGTCATAGAAGAAACAAATCTTCAAATATTTTTTTCTAGGTGAAAAAAAAGGATTTTCTCGGTTCGCGGGGCCCCTAGCTGATGCGTGGCCCCTAGGCATTTGCCCACACTACCCTATGGATAATCCCGCCCTGAGTACGCACCGGTAGGTGCTCACACTTTCCCGCCCTGAGTACGCACCGGTAGGTGCTTACACTTTTATGTAATACCGACAGTAATACAAAATGTATCTACACTAATGTAGGTAATTGTACGGGGAACATAAAATGTTAGGTTCAGCCCGACATCAGTCCGAAATGACATTGACCCGAGCCAAAGAATATCTAATAAATCCCGAGCGGAACCGGGTACCTCAGCAAGTAAATAATAAAAAATACAAACCGTCAACCTGTCGGCAATATTACTCAATCAGTGCGGTCGTTAGGTATTTTTGTCTTGCCATTCATCGTCTCATTCTTCCAGCAATCATTTTCAGAGTAAATTTTTCCTCGCTGATATTTGCAGGCGATGCCGCACAATGCTCGCATAAAAATGTCATGACAAATGATTTATGGGCTCCTTTATTGCAGTTGCACTGGCGTTTCATTCACTGCACTGATAAAAGTGTCAATGGATTGCTCGCATCGTGTCAAGGCACAGAATATTCCAGTAGGTAGCAACTGGCTGTGTTCGGGCAGACTGCTCAAAGCCATGCGGTGCTAGAAGAAGCAAGAAATAACGTTTTGGCTAACATGATGACAGTTCCGTGGAACTACCTCGGCCGTTTTCGCTGACCATAGAACGGTTTGGAATCGCTCGGAATCACTCCTTTTCGCTCCACCTCGCCGAGGTGGAACACGGAACCGGAACAAAACGTACGTCCGCTCGCGACTCACCTATGCAGCCCCAGCGTGGTATGTGCTAAGCTCAGCCACTCAAAGGACGAGAATCCAGGTCCAGCAAAACGTCATCCTCCGCATGACGTGTTCGCCAACGACGATCTCGTTTTTTTTTTGACGTCTCCCTCGTAGACTTTCAGTGGTTTTAGACGTTTACACCCCCAAAATTGTATCGTACATTTAATACTTCTGTGGTACCTCGATACCTCCATCAAACTTGGATCTAGTATAAAGTATAGGCATGATTTTACACAGGCCAGCGACGATCTTGTAGTCCAGATTCAATCCAGCTCGAACCGGTACGGATCGCTTACAGAGCCGCTTTGCAGCCGCTTGCACTCGAACTCAATACACAGATCAGGCCAAGCCACGTCAAACTCGCGTTATCTTCGATTTCTCCGAAATACGTACTCTGTGACGCCATGTCGTTTCAAGTGAACTTTCGATTCGTTAATTTTCCTATGCAGTATAAGACAACAAAAACAAACAAATAAACATCATGACACTCAGTGATGACCGAAGAACCAAACTTGTGACGCGTGCACGAATATAACAGGTTGAACAACAACAACCGATTCAAACATGCTTAGCATCGATATATAAAATAGCAGGTAAATCATTACATATTTAAAAAGACTTGCCTAAAGAGCTTGGTTAGAACCATAGAATCAATCACTTGGATCTGAACACATTACATGATTTCTTACACATTACGAAAATAAATCACATTGATAAGTTTCGAACAGGTGCAAATGTGAAAAATAAAGGGATTTTTCTTTTAAACACGAAAATGTCGAATATCTCGAAATTAGTAAGACTTTGTTCTAACGTATGTGTGGCTTAATACAGTCCAAATTACATCAGCTATCACCTGCTCATGGATTTGCATCGACTTACCAAATGTTTATATAATTCTATATCATATTAATATAAATTATACGTGATGGGCAAAGATGCTGGCATGGATGCGATTTTAAATCGTCATAGACAACAAAGGCGACCATGATGCGACCCAGAGGGTAAAGAGGTTATCGTTCAAGATGGCCGCTGCGACTAAGCGCCAGGCGCGAGCGAGCACCAGCTGTCAGAAGGCTATGTGTAGAGCGAGGAGCCAGTCTTTGAAAAGTATCGTCGGCCAAAAGAAACAAAGAGGATAAATTTGCCGTTCGTTGTGTGTGTGATTATTATTCTGTCTTCTACTGATGTTTAAGGCTGTTCCGACCCATATAAAGTTGTTTGCACACATAACGCAAAAAAAGTATTACATTTTAAGCCACGAATTAATAATAAAAGTTTAATATACTCATATTACTTGCAGCGAAAACAATTTCACAATTTCAGGATTATTGGTTTTGTTACAATTTATTTAAATACGATTTTTATTTAACAGTGCCAACTAACGGTGTAAAACTTCTAATCGGCAATTACAACGAAACCATTAAACCTGAAATTGTGAATATGTTTTCGCTGCAACTACTATGGCTATATTGAATATTTTTGACGAATTCGTGCCTTAAAGTGCAATACTTTTTGCGTTCTGTGTAAAAAAACATTGTATGGGTCGGAACATACTTAATCAGTAGAAAGCAGAAGAATATTCAAGAAGGAGCTATTGAACTTCTAAGATATGATGGTTCAGTTCATTTAATTTATAGGGGGTCATTTGCATCTTTATGAGGTAAATCCGGGTAGAGTAACTGTTTTTCTGATGACTGAACAGCTGGATTACTTTGCCCTCATTTTGGTACAGGTCTATTATTTTCGAATGTAATTAATATCAGAATTTGATTTATCAAAATATATCTATTCTTCTCATCGATTATAGGATACTTACATCTTGCTAAAGTACCTGAGAGGTAGGTACTGGGCGGATGTCCCTGCAGGCCGAGCAGGCTCGGGCCTAGGGCGACAAAATGAGATTTTTTGCTCATTCTAAATATTATTTTTGTGCTTCTCCGAAAGTTTCCGACTACCATCGCCTGCATGAGCCTTTTTTGCTCATTGAAAATCTACATTGAAAACTTGGATCCGATTTCGGAGGGGGCAGCCATCCTTCAGGCCTAGCGCAGCGAAGGTATCAAATCCTTCGCTGAATGGATGGGAAGTCTGGGAAACCCGACTGTGTTTCGTTGGCAGATATCTAATAAGAATAAATCATACGATTTATGTAACTGGAAATTTATCAGCATCAGCCTCGTGAACCAAAGACTGCAAAATAGATTTTCAATAAAGTAGAGATCTGTGCCATACCACTGTTGGAAGCAAGTCTCAGATGCAGCCACGCCTAGTAAGTAACTACATATTATAGTAACAAGCAGCAATCATGTTGGAAGAGAAAGCAGTGGCAGACCAGACGCCGCCGCAGACCACAAACCTATTTGGAAGTCTGAAGTTACCGGCGTAAACATTTTATTTAACTTATTCCTCGATGAATCATCTGAAAAATGCGTTTCACCAATACGTTAGGTTAGCAATACGCTCGCAATGCTTTTAGGTACACGATTATTTCAAATAGCTACAAGTGATGCCGCGGATCCGCGTTCAAGTCTGCCTATAAAGCCGGCCAAGTGCGAGTCGGACTTGCACACGAAGGGTTCCGTACCATAGTACAAGATTTAACACCAAAAAATTACGTTTTTTTTATAGCGGCACCCTTTAATTTTATTTTTTTTGTTTTACCTATTTGTGGTTATAGCGGCACAATAAATACACACTCTGTGAAAATTTCAGGTGCCTACCTATAACGGTTCAGTAGATACAGCCCTTGACAGACAGACGGACGGACGGACGGACAGCGAAGGCTTAGTAATAGGGTTCCGTTGGCACCCTATGGGTACGGAACCCTAAAAAGACCCCCAATAATTGGGGCTCACCCCATAGGTTAGGTATATTAGCGTGGTGGCACAGAATAATTAATAGTGCATCGCACAGAAGCGACAATTTTAGGAGCTCGCAAGTTCGCAAGGGTTGTCACGCGCTGTCGAGACGCATGATCTACTGTTTTAGTGCCATTTTCTACTTGCCACTAGCCCTGCTGATGGCAAGTAAAAAATTGAATAACAGACATACGCCAGACGATCGACATATAGTGATAGTAGCGTATGGTTGGTGTCACAGAATTGATAATAAATTAGAAATGCCTATACTCTCGCTACACCACCGCATGCTTGTTTGAATACAAAATTAAGTGCGTCGCGTCGGTCGCACGCCACCTGAATAATGGCATAACTCCCGCACGGATGTCCGGAATATTTTGACAAATAACTTGTTCTAGTAGCAATAGTCAACACACACTTTAAAAAAACAGCGGTAAGAAAGATGGTTGCCAAATAAAGATTTTGATGGATTCGAGGAAACTATTTTATACAAAATTCGATAATAATCGCTTTTAAACCCATTCTTCGGACTTAATTTGAGAACGATAGACTTATAGTCTATTGTGTTATATATATATACATATATACTCTAGTGTTTCTTAGTCATTCCATAGTAATTTAGGACATATTGCGGCTGAGATAAATAGTCATGACAGAAACTAAGACTAACGAAAAGTAGTACTTCGTGACGTCACTTTGACACATTTTGTATGGACGAAATGTCAAAGTAATGCAAACTGACGCCACAAAGTACCTTTTACAACTTAGACCGTTCCATCGGAAGTTTTGTGAATACGTACATTAAACATAAAAAGTTACGAAAATAACTTTAAATACCGTAAGGTAACAACGATACAAAATATTAACTAATATATAAATTTTTTTCATCAAAGAACTTATCAAAATTTAAACAAACTAAAATATAAAAATAAAATGTTTTTGGCAACACAAAATCATACAAAATCAAAACGTCATCAATAAAAAAAAAACACTAAAAATCAATACAAATTCATAATATCTGAATATTTAATATGATGCATATGTAATCGTAGAAATTAAATAAATAATAAAATCTGTGGTGGGTGTAATATCGTTCTTTCGGTATAAATGTGTTGTGAGGTTAGAAAGCCTTTGAGCGTCTTCCAAGTTGTGAGATCATGCCATGATGAAGTGCCCCGCGTTATCTCTAAATCCTCCCAGCTTCTGTGCAAATACATACACGCACAACCCTCACACAGAAGGAGCACTATCAAATATGGTATATTCATTGTGTTATTATGTATAAATTATCGGTAACTTGGTGACATTTATATATTCTAGAGTACGCCAGGCCCTCACATAAGAGGTGCCCGGACGCCCATGGGCTTTCAAACTTCCACAGGGGGTGCGAAAACCACGCCGGCCGGCCAGACTAACCATACAAAAACCCGGTTTAGTCAAGCGTATTAAAGTTAGTCCGCCCACTCTGAATACTGCTACTAGATACTACTTTATACTATACCATAGAGTACTTTACTAGTTGAGGTACCTGGATCCGCTCAGTTCAATGTCGTTTTGGTCTCAGGTCGGGCCGATTTTTTCCTGGATATTACATGAGTTTCCCATAGAAACTTACATTCCCAATTGCACGCCCTTCCGAGTTTAATTTTCGCCCCACAATCTCTATACAGAAATTCATCAAAATTGGTTCAGCGGTTTAGGATAAAAAAACGCAACGGACAGAGTTACTTTCGCATTTATAATATACTAGCTGAGGTACCCGGCTCCGCTAGGGTCAAGGTCGTTTTTGACTGATTTCGGGCTGGTCAAGTTCAGCCTGCGTTTAAAAAATACGCGTAAGCGTTGAGCGGCTCGTAGCCTAGTGGTGCGGGGACTGGCCTAGCGTACCAGAGGCCCGGGTTCGATACCAACTTGCACCACTGTCTTTCTCTTTCAGAGTTCGATAAGTGCATTTCGTCACGAATGCGAGCTGCTCCATGGTTCGGAATCCATGTAAAACTGTAGGTCCCCCTAGGTGGTAGGGTTTAAGCCCGCCCGGGTTGGTACCATCGCATTGGATGAAAAGATGGTCGAAGCGGCAATGAAAAATTGTCCGTGTTTTCCATCCAGTTCAATGTAGCCGTGCCTCATAAAGGGAAGGTCCTGGCATGGCACCTGATTCCTTCGGGAATGTGGTGTATTGGGCTAATATCATAACGGTAGTTGTGTGGTATTAGCCATCCATGTCAGGTCGCATAAAAAAAAAAAAAAGCGGAAAAAATGTAATTATTTACGACAACACATTAGAAACCTCAAAAATAATAGTATTTCTTCACTATTTAATGGATGTTATCAAACATATAAACCTTCCTCTTTAATCACTCTATCTATTAAAAAAAAAACCGCATCAAAATCCGTTGCGTAGTTGTAAAGATTTAAGCATACATAGGAATAGTAGTGAAGAACGAAGAGAGAGGTTTATGCGCCTGAGTACCAAAGTGTACAAAATAATTTTTTCTATAGATTAAATTAAAGCAAAAAACTGGCCAAGTGCGAGTCGGACTAGCACACGAAGGGTTACGTACCATCGTACAAGATTTAACACAAATAAATAACGTTTTGGGGGCCCCTTTAATTTTTTTTATTTTAAAATTGTTATAGCGGCACAATAAATACACACTCTGTGAAAATTTCAGCTGCCTACCTATTACGGTTAATGAGATAAAGCCCTGTGACAGACGGACGGACGGACGGACGGAGGCTTAGTAATAGGGTTCCGTTTTCACCCTTTGGGTGCGGTCTTTAGTCTATGCCCAAGTCTACTTTGGACTTGCTTACATATATCAAGGCTTTTGATACACGGTAGTCTATCCTACACGTATCGCATATGCATGCTATCGCAAAAGCAAAACGTAGGAGGATTTATTAAATACATAAAGTATGATATCATAAATTATGCGTGTCTACACTTGACATGAACCTTGACTGTATTTTGATAAACAAAACTAGTATTGCATAATCGAATAGTAAAAAAAATACCTATCATTATTGCATTTTTTATGTAGGATATGGATAAACATTAGTCATGAAATTAGCCCAAAAGATTACGTAGGAACTGGGTGCCATGCCAGGACCTTCCCTTTACGGCTACATTGAACTGGATAGAAAACACTTTCTGTGTTCGTTGTCAATTTTCATGTCATTCAATTTTATGCTACCAGCCTGGGCGGGGTTAACCCTAGGGTGGTAATAAGGGAGATGACCTATTTACGTGAAATATAAACCACGAAAGACGACTACCTAAGTCGAAATAAATCACTGAGGAGGGAGGGAGGAGAGAAATAATCCTTTAACATTCTTGGAAGCGGCATACGGTCGATATCGCGTTTCCGCCGTATGGTCGAAGAATTATGAGGGAATCTGAGCTGCTAGTGCCAGTTGTCACCTAAACTGTAGTTTATGGAACTTCGAAGTTCCGAAAAAAACAATTGGATAGGTGAAACTAGGGTTGCCATCCGTCCGGGTTTCCCCGGATTTGTCCTAGTTTAGAGGGCATCCGGGGAGCGTCCGGGCGGGGCTTCATTTGTAGGCCGGGTTTACAAATTGACGTGACTGTTTAAAAAACCTGTTGACATGTCCAGTTCTGGGCTCTAAAATCCGGGGTTTTCACTCATATTTTCACGTCTTGTCCTGGTTGCCAAATTTTAGAGATGGCAACCCTAGGTGTAAGTAACGAATGTTGGTCATTACGGTTATGAAGAAAAAACCGCCCAAGTGCGAGTCGGACTCGCACTTGGGCACCATCGTACAATATTTAACACAAAAAAGTAACGTTTTTTGTATGGAGCCCATTTAGTTATTTTTTTTTTTGCTTTACCTATTTGTTGTTATAGCGACAACATAAATACACACTCCGTGAAAATTTCAGCTGCCTACCTATTACGTTTGATGAGATACAGCCCTGTACAGACGGACGGACGGCCTCCGCTGGCTTAGTAATAGGGTTCTGCTGGCACCCTTCGGGTACGTAACCCTAAAATTAGTTCGTCAAGTCAGTTCCTCCCACAACGCCTGCAATACGTTTGCGACTATGTTAGCATGTGGCATGTATTGAAGACAGAGGGTAGCTAGGTGGCACATCTTCCTTTTTATCGATGACATAGACAATAAACATGCGGCACAGACCTTTTAGAGTTACTATTCTTCAAAGCCTTGTTCTGTCGCTGCAACAGAATATCCGCGTCGGCCATAGCGCACTTCAAGGTCATACGTTCGGAAAAAAAACAACACGTCACGCACAAAGAGCGAAGAAGCGCGCGCACGACCGCACCGCAAGGCGCGAGATTCACGTCTGTCGGTCCGTCTGGTGCGATAACGCGGCGCAATGCTCTCGTTTGATTTACGAGCGAATCGATAGCGCAATCATTCTTCTCGTTAAATGTTATGAAAGATGTGAGTCGTAATTAAAATTAACTTTTTCGTGATGGCACGCTTCTTTCGATGCCCGATGACGAATGCGATTTTGGTGACGACGGAAATATGTTTTGAATATTCAAAATTTGTAGCCACTATCATCAGCGCAGGTGTTATTCCTGGCTCCGCACGGGTTCATTTCGTTTTGGAAAACCACTCGAGTGCGTCCTTTGCCTCCAACCACCGCTCGCATCGCCCGCCCGCGCTATAACTTCGTTTTCCCTAAGTATTAGGTTTTTGTGTTCATAATAAATAAGTAATAAAATGTTTCTATTATAATATTCTGTTAAATAGTTATCCTGCAAAGATTAACAAAACACTGCTATATGGGATCAACAATGGGTAACCTTGACACAAGGTAAAGGTCAACTTAGTGTGGTTTGACTACCAAAAAGTTTAAAGAAATGCAATCGTGTTTAGCAACATCTTCAAGAAAATAGTCGAATAGTGAATTCGATGAACGTCTTCGGCCCAGAGCCTGAGCCCGTAGTCACAGTTGTCACCTAAATTGGCGTTTACGGCAAACCGATCGACTGGCGTTTTCAAATGTATGGAGAAATTGAAAAGCGCGCGCAGTTGGCGTTAATCGAACTATCATTTGCGAGTCCAAGTTCGATTTGACAGCTTACTCACCGTCGGCGTAAATACGTCGACGTTGCCGTTTACGCCGACTCCGCGTTTTCATACAAATCGGAAGTCCGAGTTTGACTTTAACTCAACGCACCTCTAAACTCTCTCAACTCTAAAACAACGCATTTTGAAAAAAAATCACGTGAGATTATGAAGTCAAGTCTCATGACATCTCACGAGCCTCACGTAATTAATGGACACCCCCAAACCACTGTTCCAATTTACTTGGTATTTGGTATGTAATATTAGCCAACGAATATTTGTCTTCATCTATCCTAACCTAACCTAACTTGTCGAACTAGCAAGCTGGACAGTCCACATATGAGTAAGTTAATTACACATGATTTGAAAAGAGGCGGAAAGGCTGAGGCGGGCGGCGCGGCGCTGGCGGTGGGGGAGGCTATAGCATTCAACTCGCTGAGTCAGGACTGTTGACAGTCGACAGTTCGCTAAATAGTCGGAAATGATCTGTTGTCGGCGCAAAGATCGCCAGCCACCCATTTTCCTGGTATTGAACTGACGCGCGAGCGAACGTTCGTTTGGGTATTTTATAGCTGATAATTTGGACGACTACTGGAAAAACAGGTCAGACAAAAATACGATCAAACGCATTATAATACGAATAGGTACAATCAATCCATACTAATATCATAAATGCGAAAGTAACTATGTCTGTCAGCTACGTTCTCACGCCTACACCGCTGAACCAATCATATTGTTTGATATAGAGTACTAGAATCTGGATCTTGGGAAAGGACATATGCTACCTCTTAAGGCGAAAGTTTGTATGGTGAAATTCAATAAAATGTTATAATAAATAAAATATTAGTTCAGCCCGACATTGGACAGAATATTCCGAAATGACATTGACCCGAACGGAGCCAGATACCTCAGCTAGTTTTACTAAACCGCATTGGTTTTCATTGTATGTAGTTTGAAATGGTGAAAAAAACTCAAAGCTATTGTAGGTGTCACCTTAAAAACGTCAAAACTGTTATTCCTGTCAGGTTTTATTTATGAGTTTTTAGTTGCAAGATTTAGGTACTCAACGCTGCAGTTACAATAAGGTTTGGAGGAAAAGAAGGGCTTTTGTTTGTATTCAAACTAATTTAAATGTTATCGACCAGCACAAAGTTTGAAATGAAATATTATAGGTTATGTTATTGCGATATTTTCTTTCTTACGACTTCATTCTATTAGCATAATTTGGAATTAATAATTTTCAAAATAATAACTGAAAAATTTAGTCATTTTGGTTACGTAGGTTGAGTAAAACAATTTAAAAATGTGTTGTTTAATTTTGTATGGTATCTGACAGATTTGACAGATCTTTCAGGCGAGCTCGCGTAGACGCCACCTGTCGTGTTAAATAGGCAGTCTTCTTCCCCATTATACTCGTCCTCGTATTCGGCACGCCTAGGATTCTGCCTAGGCGTGGTTCCTATTCTGGTATACATTAGGCTGAGCTAGCGAAAGGCGCGAAATAATAAATGCAATAAAATCGGACAGATATGGAGCGGGTGATGGATTTAGGAGCGAAGCGTTTCACTTCTCACTTTCCATTGTTGGCATTCACGTCCATAGAGTCGGTGCTAATTTATTTCGGTGAATTAAGAATGGCCCGTAAGCTATGTTCCCCATACAGACGTAGTTTACTGATCATTTGAAAACAACTGTTCCAATTGAATTGATATTGGATATCTAATATCAGGCAACTAATATCTGTGTCCGCACGCTTTTGTTTTTTTGAAAAATCCAAACCGAATCAAATGAAAGCAAAAAGAAAAAGTTCATACTAATTTAATTTTCTCTGTGGTTTGACTCAGGATACATTTACCTAGACATGCAGACACGGATATTTGTTGCCTGATATTAGTTACAAAAATATCAATTAAGCTGGAAGATTGATTTTCAAATGATTACTAAACTACGTTCGTATGGGAGGCGACATTTTCTGATGCTTACGTACGGGCCTACCTTAAAACAGCGAAAGTGCTGGTAGCAAGCACTCACCTAAGGAACATACACACAGGATGAGTATGCAGGTGAGCAAAGGCCAGTAGGCACTTTTGCATGAAACGCTTACCTACAGTAGTGTACCCTATAATTGGGTGAAATACATATACCTTTCTGTGGGAACTTGGAAAAAAAACCGCATGCATATGACTGTGCTCATACATAAATGTACTGTTTCAAATATATTTAGACCAATGGGGATGCTATGTCAAAAATTGCAAAGGTATGTATATTATTATGATTACAGGTATTTTTATGAATACACAAAAAAGAAAGCATTCCAAAATAACACGTGCCGACTATATTAGGAACGTCTATAAAATAATAAAGGCAACGTCGAATGAAAGATCAATTTTTTTTTCAGATTTCAAATGGCTGTAACTTTTTATTAGCTATTAAAAAATCATTTGTGTTATTAATGCTTGTCTCTAATCATAAAATAAAAAAGGTAGTTTGGTTTGTGTCCAACGGCATCACCACGGAGGAGGGAGGGCACGCTGTATTCCTTAGTAATATGAGCTAACAACACCTCCTCTCTACCTCCCTCCTCCGTGGGAATCAACCTAGACGCCACACATTGGACTTTGACCCACATACGTTCTCCTTGCAATGCCTACCTGTGGCGCCGAGAGTGATGCGCTCTGTAATACACCATAGACTACTCGGTGAGTCCCTGGCACGGCGCGGGAAAGTTGCTCTAGTTAAATCGGACGGGTCTTCGGAACCAAGGATTTTTAAAATAGGAAGAAAACACAACGTTTATTTTACATGTCGCATGAACGATCTCACCTTCGAAAGGCCAAAACTGTCATCCTGTCAAGTTTTATTAACGAGTTTTTAGATGAATGCTGTAGGTACTCCATGATGCAGTTAGATTATGGTTTTGAACATTTATATCGCTGGGTTTGAAGGAAAGGAATCGCTTTTGTTTGTTTTCAAACTAATTTTAATGTATGTAGCTGTTCGACCAGCAGCATAACAAATATTATGGGTAGGTTATGTTATTAGGCCCAAATTAAATATAGGTAGGTAGGTAATTCATTCATAATTTACATTAAATTAAAATCTTCTATCGATACCTACTACCTATACAAATGACACACGTAATAAGTTGGCCATCCTGCAGTTACGCGTGTAAGCGGACTACGTAAAACCGGATATTTCCGGTTTTTTGTCAATGTTATTCTTTTAGAAACCGTTTTGTTCGCTGCTCAGCCGGAATTAGTAACAGAGGTCGTGCCGTGAATTTACATTGCCGATTATGTATTAGGTATGAAGCTAGGCGAAGAGCCCAAGCGATGACCGTCTCGTAGAGTAGACCCTCCCTGACAGAACGCCTCAATGGGGAAGTACACGCAAAGCTTATTGCAGATGGCGTGCTCACCCTCACCTAAGAAATGCGTTCATCAAGTCGGTTCCCACCCACACAAACCCTCCAATACGTCTGCGTGTTTGCATGTGGCATGCACGTAGTTTTTAGGGTTCCGTACCCAAATGGTGAAAACGGAACCCTATTACTAAGCCTCCGCTGTCCGTCCGTCCGTCCGTCCGTCTGTCACAGGGCTGTACTCACGAACCGTAATAATAGGTAGGGAGCTGAAATTTTCACAGAGTGTGTATTTATTTTGCCGCTATAACAACAAAGGTAAAATAAAAAAATAATAAAAATTAGGGGGGGGTCCCATATAAAAAACGTGATTTTTTGTGTTTAATCTTGTACGATGGTACGGAACCCTGTGTGTGCGAGACCGACTCGCACTTGGCCGGTTGTTTTTGTACGCGTGAGACGCATATACGGTTGGCCTTCAATTTTTATATTTTTTTATTTTTACCTATTTGTTGTTATAGCGGCAAAATAAATACACATTCTGTGAAAATTTCAGCTGCCTACCTGTTACGGTTCATGAGATACAGCCCTGTGACAGACAGACAGATGGACGGACGGACAGCGGAGGCTTAGTAATAGGGTTCCGTTTTTACCCTTTGGGTACGGAACCCTAAAAAAGCTATTGAGACAAGGACTTTCAATAGTATTCAGAGTGGGCGGACTCCGGACTAAATAGCACTTTTGTCACTCAAAATGTTTGTCCGAACTGTACAAACATTTTGAGTGACCAAACTTTATTGCCGCTATGAAGTTGGCGCGTTTTTTCTCTGCGTAGAACAAAAACTGGCCAAGTGCGAGTCGGATTCGCACACGAAGGGTTCCGTACCATCGTACAAGTTTTAACACAAAAAAATCACGTTTCTTGTATGGGGACCCCCCTTTATTTTTATTATTTTTTAATGTTACTTATTTGTTGTTATAGCGGCAAAATAAATACATATTCTGTGAAAATTTCAGCTGCCTACCTATTACAGTTCATGAGATACAGCCCTGTGACAGACGGACGGACGGACGGAAGGAGGGACGGACGGTCAGCGGAGGCTTAGTAATAGGGTTCCGTTTTCACCCTTTGGGTACGGAACCCTAAAAATCAGCGGCGCGCGGGAGGCCTTAGGTAGGTAGGTACCCTACGCAAACTCGCTCGGACCTGCCACTCAGTAATCAGGATTTATAGCGGTTTTCAGAGCGAGTTTTTCAACGGAAAGCCTTCAAGAATGAAAAACTATGCTCCGTAATATTATTGTCAAGAAAATCGCTTTGAAAACTGCTATAAAGACGGTTTTAGAGACTCAGGATTCCTGATTGCTGATTACGGAATTCCAGGAATAGACCTGCAGACCGGTCAAAAAGTTTGACCCGAGCTGTGTACCTACCTAGTTAGCCCTCTGGAAATATAGGTCATTCCTTTACTAAGGGCCGAGTGCACGAACGTATAAAAAATCAAAATCAACTTCAACGTATGATTAAACACGTCACTTTGTATGGATAGTAAGGAAGGAACTTCGTGCGGTTCACTAAAAGTGACGTGTTTGAACAATGATTAACTCAGCCGTCTCTTCGTGCAATCGGGGCTAAGCCTTTTTAACCACATCATTGATTTAACTAATCAACCCTTCGATATAATATAAAACTGTACACAAGAGAATAATTCAAGAGACTGCCTGCAAGTCGCCCTCAAAGAGGGACTAAATATTGTTTTACATTTCCAACGTAACGACATGTCCTGCATGAAGGAGCGCGAAAACAGTTAGAAACAATAAACCAAGAGTTCAACATACCTGATCAACTGAGCACTCTTGACTCGGCTTATCTGGACTCGCAACACGACGAAAAAACCACTTCGCGACGAGAAAACGAGCGAAAACAACCAATTTCGCGCTAAAGTCAACTACCTCGCTAGGCGGTAGTCGCAAAAACACTTAAAACTCTCCAAGTACCTGAAAACGAAAAATAAATACGTTTGTTTCTGCAGTCGACTTGGTACGGCTCTCTCCGTCTTTGGCATTCACGAGAGGGAGATAACACTAATGTATGCATTACTTCAATAATCTCACTTTAACACGATGTTGCGGTTAACAAAAGAAGTTAGACTTTCTAATGTTTTACGTAACATTTAGGTTTCGATGGACATTTCCATTGGAGACGAAATTATAAAAGATACATGTAAGTAACTCCAGTCCATATTAAGTGGGTAGATATAAACCTATTTAACGAACACTTCCTACTATGTTAATGAGTTTATTTTACTTCCTGTAACAACGGTTGATAGTTTGTTCCGTGAATCAAAAGGGTCTACCAAGGCAGATATACTTGCAAGCAAAATGTAGGTTCAGCCAGCACAAGGCGAGGTACAGTTTTATTATTTCTGTGCAGGATGCCAGTTAAAATACAGTTAGCACATGCAATTTTGGCTCATTCGGCCAGTACGGCCCTCGCTCTGGTGTTTATGCGATGAAAAACGAATATTTAATAATGTTTAACAAAAGTTACCTCAATAAAACACTTTCCAAAACTACACGAGTAAATTCGGAGTTTGCGAGCGCGAGAGCGACGCGTCCTCCCCGCTGCCTGCCCGCGGTGAACTAAACCAGTTAAAAAAAGTCGCCTCGGCTAGTTCGCTTGTTTGCTTGCGTCGGTGTGCTGGCTGTGGAACTGGAAGTGGCACGAGGCTTACCGGCTTTACTCGCTTCGCTCGAGTTCGCTCGATCCTCACTGCAGCGCTTTCATAGGCGAAATAAAGTCCGTCGTCTAAAACGGACTTTTATTCGTCATGCTTTTGTGCGGGCGGAGCCGCGCGCATTGACGAGTTGCTATAATCACAAAGTACAATATTGGCGTATATGCACAGTTTTACACATTATATTTTATCTCAGTGTACGTGAGAAATCCATATAAATCCTAATACATCTTTTAAACACTCCCACAAGGCTATTCTCAAAATATTTTTCACTTCAACGAATTAAATCGGTTTTGTCGAAGTGAACACACAATTTTCAGTAAAATTGCTCATATACGAAGAATCCCCCAAGCTACATGAAGTAACTGTCATAACTTTGACAAATGATTACCGACTGATAGTTAACTTGTTATGCTATTTTAAGTGTTTCCTGCGTCCCTAAGGAGGATAAATAAATACAAATACAAATTGACGGTGACATCTTAGTTTATGCAAACAATAAACTGCAATGCACTAAATGTAAAAACCGGAAAATTGCGATTCGGACCAGCACACGAAGGGTTTCGTACCGTCGCGTCGTACAAGATTTAACACAAATAAATCACGTTTTTTGTATGCATTCGCACCCTTTATTTTTTATTATTTGAAAATTTTACCTAAGGTTTTTATAGCGGCAAAATAAATACACACTCTGTGAAAATTTCAGCTGCCTATCTATTGCGGTTCATGAGTTACAGCTCTGTGACAGACGGACGGACGGTCGGACGGATGGACGGACGTACGGACAGCGGAGACTTAGTAATAGGGTTCCGTTGGCACCCTTTGGGTGCGGAACCCTAAAAAGCATTGTCACGCATTGTAGATATTTCTCGATTCGTTCATAAGAAAAAACTCAGTTTTCACAACATTTCTCACGAATGTGAGTTTGTTAAGCCGGTACGCCTCCTGCTCGCATGAATCTATGCAACTGTTCGCATTGGACGCGCCTGACATGAACCGAAGTTAGTTGAAGTTGGGTCTACGGTTACCTGCCCTCTCTGTTGCACTATTTTTTTCTTCTTCTAAACTGCAATCTATCTACTGTTATGTTTTTGTGTCTGAGTGGGCAGTCTGAGTTCTCACCGAAATTGGCGTTTACGGCAAACCGATCGACTGGCGTTTTCTCCAAACTCCATACAAGTTTTTACTAGATATTCTGTAGTTTTACTTCTTCAATCTGTCAAAGTCAAACGCGGACTTCCGATTTGTATGAAAACGCGGAGTGGACGTAAACGGCAACGTCGACGTATTTACGGCAACGTTGAGTAAGCTGTCAAATCAAGCTCGGACTCGCAAATGTTAGTTCGCTTAACGCCCGCTGCGCGCGCTCTCCAATTTCTCCATACATTTGAAAACGCCAGTCGATCGGTTTGCCGTAACGCCAATTTAGGTGACAACTTAGACTACCGGCTCTAGACACTTAGCCCCGATTGCACGATGAGAGAGCTGAGTTAATCAGTGTTCAAACACGTCACTTTTAGTGAACCGTATGGAGTTCCTTCCGTACTGACCATAAAAAGTGACCTGTTTAATCGTACGTTGACGTTGATTTTGTTTTTTTGTCCTTTAGTGCACTCGGCCCTAAGCCCCGATTGCACGATGAGACAGCTGAGTTGATCAGTGTTCAAACACGTCACTTTTAGTGAACCGTATGGAGTTTCTTCCGTACTGACCATAACAAGTGACCTGTTTAATCGTACGTGGACGTTGATTTTGATTTTTGTCCTTTCGTGCACTCGGCCCTAAAAGTTTATCTTGCGCGCGGCTAAATTTCAATATTTTTAGGGTTCCGTACCCAAACGGTGCCAACAGAGCCATATTATGAAGCCTCCGCTGTCCGTCCGTCCAGCCGTCACAGGGCTGTATCTCATGAACCGTAATAGTTAGCTGCAGTTTTTACAAAGTATGTATTTATTTTGCCACTAAATCAACAAAGAGGTAAAATAAAAAAAATGAAAGAAATAAGGGGCCTGAACGTGATTTTTTATTATTATTCATTTATTTAAATGTATATTCCTTTTTTTTTTGCATTAAATCTTGTACGATGTACGGAACCCTTCGTGTGCGAGTCCGACTCTGGCTTGGCCGGTTTTCCGATAAAATTTCACATGGTCCATTCAATTGTGGTTTTTTGACTTCGTCACGTTGGTATGCAACGTTGCCGACTACAACTCCTCAAATTTCCCAAAAACGTTCTTGGGATTACCTCAGTGGCCCAGTGGCGCGACACTTCGGCGATCGCTCTCCGAAGTTAAGCAACGCTGGGTCCGGTCTGGTCTTGGATGGGTGACCATTCGACCGTTAAGAGAGGCTGGCCGTGGTTCGGATTCCACGTTAAACTATAGGTCCCCTTCCTTACTTACTAGGTGGTAGGATTCATCCCGCCCGGGACCCATCCCTTGTAAGAACGATGGTCGAAGCGGCAATGAAAATTGTCGGTGTTTTCCATCCAGTTCAATGTAGCCGTGCAATATAAGGAAGGTCCTGGCATGGCACCTAGTTCCCATGTGGTGTGTTGGGCTAATACCATGACAGAAGGTGTGGTATTAGCCATCCATGTCCAGTCACATAAAAAAAAAAACCCGAAATCCGAAATCGGATCGAAGTTTTCATAAAACAACTTAGAATGAGAAAAAAAAAAGCTCATACAGAAACCATGTCACATAGAGTGGTCGGTCTAACCCAGGCTCCTCAGTGAGGATCCTCGACGAAACAAGTTTTAGATTATATCATATCGTTAAAACAGAGGTTCTTAAACTTCGTTCAGTTAATTATCTTCTATATTATATTTTATATGTTATTATATTTTATCTCAGTGTACGTGAGAAATCCATATAAATCCTAATACATCTTTTAAACACTCCCACAAGGCTATTCTCAAAATATTTTTCACTTCAACGAATTAAATCGGTTTTGTCGAAGTGAACACACAATTTTCAGTAAAATTGCTCATATACGAAGAATCCCCCAAGCTACATGAAGTAACTGTCATAACTTTGACACAAAGTTTCGTCTACCGACCACTTTGAGAGTTAATTATCTTCTAGCGCCCCCCAAAATTTTTACTATTACCACAGTTTAAAAATCACATTCGCAATCATTACTTTAAAAACTTTAATTTTGTCTTTTTTTGTAGCGTGCTATGAGTCTATTAAAAGATGTAGGACGATTTCATGAGTTCGAACATAAGAAAGGGGGTCCATTCAGAACAAGAGTGAGTTCGAATTCGCCACTAAATATCAACTCACTTTTTTAAATAGTCACGTTTGTTCGCACACTTCTTGAACATCATTACAGTTAGGTAAAAATCTGGTCGGTCCCGTAAAAACGTTGGAAGTATAAATAACGGTTCCGTTATTTAAATAATAATATATTTCCCAGCTATTTTTAAGTTAACTCACTCCCGAACTCGAACTCACTCTTGCCCTGAACGGACCCCCTGTTCCATTCATAGCAATAAAACAAACATTGAAATAAGAATCATAAAACTAAGCTTTGTGAAGGATCAATCTGGTTGTATGGTAAATTTTCATTTCAAAACTTTAGAATATCAGCCACCGCCCCCTAAACAGTTTCAACACTGGGGGGGGGGGGGGCGGCAGGCCCTTTACCGCCCCTCTGTAGCCCCCTAGCGCTCACTAGGGGGCGTGGATGGAGTAGGAAATAGTTTTCCCTTTTTGTATAGGCCGAACAATTTCTTATCATTTTCATCTTAGAATTATGCCGTTATAAATATTATACCCCCTGGAATTATCTCACCCATGTTAATTTAATAAATGGTTAGGTTACGACATTAAGTAACTACATAACTTCTCAGTGTCCTCGCCAATAGGACTTGTAAGGGGGCGTCCATTAATTACGTGAGGCATTTAGGGGGGAGGGGGTCGAGCCATCTCACCCACGGAATTCAATATTCCGTGATTTCACCCAATCTCACGTAAAAAAAACGCAAGAACCAGTGTAAAATGGCGAGATGTCATCATGTCGATGTAAATCATCTTTCTAAAAAAATTTCATGGTGGTACGTATCTGTTTTCTTTCTTCTTATGACATCCACTTTTAAAATAAGGTTACACGCACATTATCTTAGCCAGTGTAGCGCTAGTATTTAGGGCTAGATGTATGTTAAATAAAAACTTATTTACATACACACAAAATGTATGATGTATATATTATATATATATTTATATACAATATTATATGTGTAGGTTTATTGTTATAATATTTTTAAGTAAGTTTATTACATAATTAATATATCAACCAAAATGAGTACTTAGTTTTAGGTTAATACTCAAACTAACAAACGAAACCTACCACCACTACCTACGAATATGCACCACTTTTTCTTTCAGAGTTTGACACATACATTTCGTTACGAATGCGAGCTGTTCCATCCGTCGGAATCCATGCAAAACTGTAGGTCCCCTTCCCTACTAGGTGGTAAGGCTTAAACCAACCCGGGCTTGTACCATCGCACTGGATGAAAAAATGGTCGAAGCGACAATGAGAAAATTGTCTGTTTCCATCCAGTTCAATGTAGCCGTGTAACAAAGGATGGTACTGGCATGGCACCTAATTCCTTCGGAGAGGCGGTGTGTTGGGCTTATATCATGACAGTAGGTGAAATGAGCCGTCCATGTCGTTACAAAAAAATAATGCTGCAGCCTGGTGTGTTAAAATGGACAGTAAGATTTTCTTCCCCAGGATCAGCTGAAAAAAACGGCTGCAATTTTTTTTGTACTATTAATAATGAAATCATCAAGAAAAAAACAACTAAATCTGGAACAGTATCATCGCTTTATTTAGCAATTTTCAGTTGAAAAAAATCAACAAAACTACACTGAATTTTCCTGAACATCTGACTATTTTTATATTACAATTTTACAGCATTTTTTTAATACTTCGAATTCATTCAATGCTCTCCGGGCTCCGTCGCACTCAATCAACACGGGCAACATATTCTAAATAACATTAATATTTACATTACAAACAATACATGACATCAACACACCGTGAATTTTCTAAAAAAAAAAACAATACAAAGTCGGGTTCGACGCACCCCCTTCGCATTTACAGTTAAGCAATGTTGCCGTAGAAGCCCTCCTCGGACCTCGAACGGCAAAGATCCGTGAATATGCGAACAATACATCGGTAAAAAAGAACCTTGTGACTGTTAAAAAATACTTACACCCTACGTTCATGACCCAAAAAGCATTAAACAAATCCAAGAGACTAAATTAAAAATTAAGAAACTTACGAGGTATACACATCCTAACCACGATTACTAAGCGTACATTGTCGGTTCCAAAAGAAACCACCTTTTTTTTTACATTTTCTTCAAGTTTGCAGCCTTTTGTACAGTATATGATACTCACTAAACATATGCTTAGACATACATATTAGGTAATAAATTGTTACATTTTTTATTCCATTGTGTAACGACGTTTCTCCACACATTTTCGACATTAGCGATCGCCTGGAAGCGTGTCCTGCCTTTTAGATTTATTCAAAATTATTATTTTTGCAATACATTTTACACGAAACAATGGTAGCAATATAAGACCAATAAGGTACCTACTTTATTTCATAATGCCTCGAATCAAACGAAGAAATAACATTGTTTACAGAGGTTTGACAAATTTTACAAATTACTATATTAGTTGATTGTTTACTCAATCTATTTTAGATGATAGGATATTTATGAATAAAGTATTTTATTGTGTAATAGTTAAGTGAAAGGGAATTCCAATTATTCTGCAAATAATGTTTTAAATTTAATTTTATAGATACATATGATAATGAACTGCTAATAACATCAACCTTTCAGTGCGTTTTTTTGCAAAAAATGGGAGCCGGAAAAAGTTGCATTGGCGATATCATGAACGCCATACTATTCACTTTTTGACTACAATGTGCCAATGGTAAAATATTTTAAAGATTTGGTAACATAACGAACTTTGTTCCGTATCCACGTTTGGCAGATGAGCGCTGGACGAAAAATTGTGTCCTCGACACTTCTTCTGTCAAATAGACAGTGACACCGACATTTTTTATCTTGACGAAAGTACCAGGGCTACTACACCAAAAATCTGACATCCTAATGTACCATACACGCAAAAGACAAAATCTTTCGCACTGAAAGGGTCATTTACAAGCAGAAATATACATAACACAATTTTAAATACAGTTTCATTAACTGAAGCCTTCTTCTGCTAATTGATAACTGCGCGCGTTATGTTTGTGTTTTCTCAAAACCGCATGTTTCGCGCGAAATGGTATTACTAGCGCAGTTTGCAAAACGCATGCGCAAACTCGTAACACGCGCTCATGTTCTCGTGGGCCGTGTGTTTTGCCGAATACTTGCGGTTTTGAGAATTATATTTGTCAAATTCGGAGCATCGCATCGCCGAACTTCGAATATCACTTTTCTACATTACGGTGGCATATCGCTGTCTCTTTCTTTTCGTATGTCATATTTCAGTGAGAAAATAACTGTCAAAATCGTGACAGGTTATTTTACCCTGTAGGCGGCGCGCAAGACAAACCACTCCATAGACAATAACAAAACGCGTGTGTGAACCGCACTCGAAACTTAGCGTGTTATGTTTGACGGAAACATAACTTATACGGAATGGTTTGAAATTGGACAAATAGCAGAATCGGGCTTCTGAGCAGTAGTCAACTATACACGGTGTAACAGCAATTACTGTAATAACTTTGACAGCGTAATATTCGAAGAGTCTAAATACAGCAAGATGGCATCCAAGTTTATTAATGGTATCATTCCAAGGTTAATTTCCCGAACTTACAGTGAATGCTGTTAGACCGTGTATAAAGGCATTTGTGCCCACCTTGCATATTTCTCAATGCCCACGGGCATCGTAATCGTGCACTTTATTGAAAATGAAGGACTCTCAAATATAATAAAGAAATGGATGGATACAGATAGGTTAGCTTAGGCAATCCATTACGAAATATCTCAAAACGCACAAAAGGCAAGAGAAATTTTAAACGGATACACGAAAATTTTCTCAACCGTTACAATGAAGAGAAAATATCTTATTAAATATACAATAATAATTGGAAGTTACATACAATACACAATACTGCAAAATACACCGTTATGTTACAGCTTGCTATCCTAAAATTCCCTTGTAATGTTTTCACTATTGTGTTATTTTTTTTATTACTATAACAATCTTTTTCTCACCCCACACGGACAATTGCAACACACGTATTCTCCGCTAACGAATGTGACCACAGTGTCATCAATTCTAAGTTTCAACTCTAACCACACACATGGAAAATTTTCGCATTTTAACATTTTTTTTATATACACCTCTGGGTGTTAGGTAATATAGGGTTAAATAATATTTTGACCGATAGTTTTATTCCATTATTTTAAAAGATCTCCTTCGAAGAAGAAGTCGATGGATCGAGAATAAGTCAGGATAAATATCGAGTAGTAGAAAGATTCTAGACATTCTAGAAATCTAAAAAGGAAAGAACAGGACCCACGTTATAAGAAGAGTCCATATACAGTCGTTCTTATATTTATAATCTCATTAACTGTTCCAGCCACAGGCGAAATGAGCCGTGCTCTGTCTCTTTTCTGAGCCCCACGCCAACTTTACCTCAATTGGCGTTTACGCCAAACCGATCGCCTGGCGTCCTCAAATGTATGGAGCATTCAAGAGCGCGCGCAGTGGGCGTTAAGCGAACTAACATTTTCGAGTCTGAGTTTGAATTGACAGCTTTCTCATCGTCACCGTAAATACATTGACTTTGCCGTTTACGCCGACTGCGCGTTTTCATAAAATTCGTCAGTCTAGGTGAGACCAGGGGCTCTGGTTTTATTCAGAAACCAACGCTAATGTAGGGAAAATATTTAAAAACGAAACCAGCAAAAAGCAGTAAATTTCAATACATTTTGTATTTGTAAACTATACACCAAAACCGTTGGACAATTTTTTTTAGGACGTAAACTTATTTCTTTTGTTTCTTTACCTAGATTGAAATGAGCATTTTCGTCCCACCATGGCTCGGAACCCATATAAAACTGTAGGTCCCATATCCCACTCCATCAAGTCAGTTTTAGTGCGCCCGGTTGGTAACATCATCAAATGAAAAAAAATGGTTGAAGTTTTCATCCAGCTCAATGCAGCATATACACACATAAGAGGCCATCCATTGATTACGTCGACCCCCTCTCGGATTTTTAGGGTCGATACGTTAATATGTGCTCGATCGCGATGGATTTATTCAAACAGGTCATTAATCACATAAGGCTTGGGCGTTTCTATATTTTGTGAGAAACGCGATTTACCTTATTTGAGGCTCCAACTGACTCCAGCGTTCAGCAAACAAACGATAATGGAGATCTCCAGAAGCATTGAGTTTGCGTTAGGGTTAATTATTGTATGCGCGTGAAAATAGAGCGCAACGAAGCTAAATTGAGGGACCTGTAAAGTCTACTTTCTAAAGTGAATTATAATATGTTTCACGGTGATTCACTAGTAAACATGTGATCTTGTACCATACAAAATAAAATTGTCCAAATCATTTATAGTTTCCAAGCGCCGGCTTGAAAACTTTGTAAAAACTTGTAAATAGGTCTTGACCAACATATTTTTTTTAAAGAATATAAGCAACTTATTAAAACAGTTTTACGGTCATACACTAGATAATAGTCTTAACTTTGATATTTCGGTTTTTTTACTGGTGTTTATGCTTCACCAACACTAATTAAAATAACAATGAACCCAAAATGTTGGAGGTTAGCGTCACATGGAGCCTAAACGCAGATTTCTCACCAGAACCACCCTCGCCCCTACGTGTGTTTCAACTCGACCCACGTAATTAAATGCCTCACGTAATTAATGGAAGGCCCCTAATGAGTAGCCACTGCACTCTTCTGGCTTTTTTGGGAACTGTCACATCCAAACGACAGCCTATCCTCGGTGTTTGACTCTAAACAACGCTATTCCTTAGTTTTAGCACAAGTTTCGACCTATCCCAAGATCCGTAATGGAACGTTATTACCGTAGGCAAGGTGGACAGGACGCACACGAAAACCCGGTACTTCAAATGTTATTGAAACGCAAGCGACAGGCAGTTGTATATACTCTCCGATTTTGAAGAGTAGCTAGGAAGAAAAAGAAGCATTAGACAAGTTAAATTTAGTCAGATCAGACCGACATACCTATCTTGGAACAATAAACAACTTATCTACGATATCAACGTTATGAAATTATTATAATAACAGAAGTATCCATATTTTTAATATACACAAAGCAAATAATAACATGCCTAAAATAAAAAAATCTGTGCTATTATTTCTAGTTATTTTGGCGATCAAGATGAAACAGTTTACGTCTATGTATTTTTAATTCGTAACCTAAAAATGTATGAAGCTCGAATTTTTCTTTTCGAGTTCCCGCAAAACACACAAAGTTGTGCATTTAAGGTGGCCCAACCCGCTCATCTCCCCATACAAAAGGGGAAAGAAGATCACACCCATATTTCTTGCCAGAGATCCAAAATTTTGCTCAAAATAGCTTTATTTGATCGAACTAGATGTCTGATGACCATTGGCATTGTAAAATTGTGTTTGGTTTCTAAGTTATAAGGTCCGAAAGTTCGAATTTTTCGCGCGTTTTATACAATAACTTTGGAGGTGGATTTCGCAATGATAAAGTAAGAACATCGTAAAAAGATTAGTCATCAGACATAGCTTATTTAATCAAGATTTATGATCTATTTGGTTTTTGTTAGATTTTTGACTACAGCGGTCGTGGTTTACTTTTAGCTATAAGTCGTTTTGAAATAAAAATTTTCGTAAATCTTGCCAAATCATACACTATGCACATTGTCTTTTTTGTGGACATGTTGCATCTTCCTCATCACGGAGCCTGTCTTATTCTTTGAAACAGAGAAGGTCCCAGAGCGCAACAGCACGGTTTTGTACCGTGCCTGCGAATGAGTTGGGCCCGCCGGGTTGTGCCACCTTAAGCCTCAGAATCACCCCTGGCCCCCTACTACGAACGCAATTAAGCAAGCGCAATCGAGAAGGCGATATCCCCTCTAAAATATTGCATGCGTTTGACAGATGGTATCGACAGTGCTTTCGCAACCAACTGTCAAACGCATACAACATTTTTGACAGGCAATATCGCCTTGTCGACAGCGCTTTCTCGATAGCGTTCGTAGTAGGGTTTCTGTATTCAAATGGTATTTTGTAAAAATGCAGGGTGTACCGCAGCATAAAGGGGGTGATTCTGTACGCGAAACTAAACATCTTCTGCGAATTTTTGTTCAAAGACGAAAAGAAACTATTTCATCCCCCCACAATGCTGTTCACACCTACACAAAAATCGTAGGTATCCGCCACTTTTGGCTTGCGTTTATTTTCAAGATAAGTAGTCGTTCTGATATTTGGCTAATTTAGTAAATTTTACAAAACTCAATGCGCGAACATTCACGCATATATTCAGACACTATACACTTTTGCTATAATCTATTTCACAGCCAACACTTTTTACAAGATACAAAAGCATACATTTAACTCCGGGGGCGCACGACACGGAATGTTCTTTCCGGATATGTCAAAAGTTAGAAAAGCTGTATTTAAGTACAACATTAAGTTCAGTTTTTATTCGATGCGACAGTGACATGTTTAATGCAATAAACAAGAAAAAATTACGCCCATGTGAGTGGGTTTGGTTGAAAGAAATAACTTTGAGTGATAAGTTCTCTTTTGCGCAGTTTTATTGTTATTAATTGTTGTTCTTATTGGCAGTATTGTACTGCAAGTTGTAGTAATGGCAAGGGTCACTTTGTTAGGGTTCCGTACCCAAATGGTGAAAACGGAACCCTATTACTAAACCTCCGCTGTCCGTCCGTCCGTCTGTCACAGGGCTGTATCTCATGAACCATAATAGGTAGGCAGCTGAAATTTTGACAGAGTGTGTATTTATTTAGCCGCTATAACAACAAATAGGTTAAATTAATAAATAATATTTTTTCTGTCGTAAATTTTGTATGATGGGACGGAACCCTTCGTGTGCGAGTCCGACTCGCACTTGGCCGGTTTTTTGCCCATCCCTCAGAATTCGATAGTCAATAATGTTTTACCAAGTTGTTTTAGCATTAACAATCCATTCGGTTTTATTATTGTGTAACGGTCAGTCCGTTCAAATTGTGAAATCTTGGGAAATTTGCACAAATTTAGTTTTTTTTTTCATCTTAAAAATTATAATTTTAGGGTTTGATACCCAAAGGGTGCCAACGGAACCCTATTACTAAGCCTCCTCTGTCCGTCCCTGCGTCCGTGACACGGCTGTATCTCATGAACCGTAATAGGTAGGCAGATGAAATTTTCACAGAGTGTGTATTTATTTTGCCGCTATAACAACAAATAGGTAATATTAAAAAACAATAAAAATTAAAGGAGGGGGCCCATACAAAAAACCTGATTTCTTTGTGTCAATCTTGTACGATGGCACGGAACCCTTCGTGTGCGAGTCCGACTCACACTTGGCCGGTTTTTCCCGATTTCCAACTTCGTTATCTCAATACTCGTTCTGAAACGATGTAACTTACACTTTCCGAAAGCACCAACTTCACCAATTCAAGTAATCACGATGTAACATCAAAATATAACGTGTTTTTTCTCTAACTCCTTTACTGTTCATGCCGCACGTCTGTGGAACTCGTTGCCGATCACAGTCCGCTCCTGTCAAACTATCAGCTCTTTCAAACTTAAAGTCAAGGAGTTTTACTTAAATGAAATGTAAAGATGATAAAATGTTCTCACTGTATTTATATATTTAATTGTATTATCCTTCTAATAGTACTGATTTTAGAATCAATGGTATTTTAGGTCCTGGTTTGTGCATATAATAATATGTATTAATGTATTGTATCATATATAGTAGTATATTCAATTATATGTATAAATATGTATATATTATGGTATATGTATGTTTATGGAGTTAATTTTTTTTTTCTTTTCAAATTCTGGTGTGTAGGTGTATAGATATTTCTATTGCCTTTCCTCATCACCCCAAGGGTTGACTGGAAGAAAGCACTCTTAGTGATAAGTCCGCCTTTGTGCAGTATTGTTGTTTTGCTGTATGTTTTCTCTGTAATTGTATTTTTGTTTATGCACAATAAAGAATTTTTTCATTCATTCATTCATTATAATGTGTGCGTGAAAAATTGTATGGTAAGGTAAAAACCAACAGTAATATCATGGTGGTAAAAGGAGACTCTAAATAAACGAGACTGTGTACATTCTACTTATATGCAGCCATTTTACAATATTCGAACTCGGATTTATCCAGAAAGAACTCACAAGTCCGCGCCCCAAAGTGCGTATCGAAGAAAACGCCACACGATACATCGGAACGTTGATTATTTTAACTTTAAGCATTTTGTTGAAAGTCCTTCGTCATCTAGTCCATTGTCATGCGTCAGGGCCTAGATTTTCACTCACCGCAACGTCCAGAAAAAATGCAACCAACACCAACTTCAGTGGAATACCTTCACAACTTAATTTTTCCGCTTTGCGTTCACATCGTTATAAGGACAGGCATCTCATATTTTGGGAGGTCACGACATTTTTGGTCACGATAAGGTAAATGGCTGAATCTGGGTTCACAGGTTGGGGACCAACCCTCTGATGCCAAATATGTCGGTCTGCCAGCGCCAAGTGGTTGCGTTAGTCAGATTGGCTATACAAAAAAGATGTTGTTATGTATCTGCTGATTGTCTGGACACATTAATACCTATTAATTATACGACAATAACCAGTCAGTTTTTTAATTACATACTGAAATATACCTAAAGTTATATCTACCTAAATCGCCTATAACTACGAAATCCAACCAAAGATTTGTTCAGTTTTGGTATTGCTATGCAAGTATGTACGGATACTTTCATGATTCGTTATTTGCAGCCATTTACCTTATCATATATATTTTTTGTCACCCATAACTACTTTTTCAGGCGCCTTATCTACGTAACGCAACCACTTGGTGGAGGCATATCGACACATTTAGCTTCACAGGGTTGGTCTTTATCCGCTGAACCCAGTTTCAGTCAATTACGTTAATGTTATCATTTTAGTCGCAACCTCCTGGTCTATTAGTACATAATGATAAGACAATAAGAAATGAACACGGTATTTGTCCATTCTATCCGAGAACAGCAAGTATTTTCGGCATCAGAATTATTAACATAAACTAACATATAGAAATTGAAAAATTACAGCGCATTAAGTTGGGATTGACATGTCTTTTAAAAGTAAATTTCCAGAATGTGAAATTTCACAAATGATTCTCCTGAGGTTGTGTACAATACATGACTGGACAATCATTTCATAGAGACACTACTGTTGGAAACGACTGATCACAGAACACACACGGCTGCCTACGAGCCGCAAAGCCCCTGACGCACTCACTATTGTCCGTCCGTGCCGCGGGGGTGGAAGCGTAGCTAGAAGACGGCGATGGCCACGCGCGCCTCGCCCGGGGACTCGGCGCCCGGCACCACCGACGAGGCGACCGCCATCGGTGCGACCGACGACACGGCGGTCGGGGTGACCGCCGTCGCGGCCGTGGAGCGGGCGCCCGACGCGGCCTCCGCGGTGACCGTCGATGAAGCAGTGGAGAATATCACTCGTGGCAACCGTAGGGGTGCGGCGGTAGACGATGACATCGGGGTGGCCAAAAACGCAACGATCGGATGAGTCACTCTTGCTGTCGAGACCGAAGTCGTTGCTGCTGTACTAGAAGGAGTAGATCTATTTGTCGATGGAATAGTCGAGTTTGAAATTTTCACCATTCCGGTGGACATATTGACGTAACTGTACAATGGAGACCCAAATTGAACCAACATGTTTCTGGTGACATTGGCCAAAGTGCAATCCCTTCTTTCTGTAACACTGACTTTTGATGTCGTCGGATTATCAGGTTGTGCGATGCTTTCAGACCCTCTTGACATATCAGATTGAGAGATGTTCAGCAGTGCATTAGCATTCATTTTTAACACATTGGTAATCATTTTATGCCCCTCCACCTCTTTAGATCCGTCAACATTTCCCAGTGCAGACACATTTTTTGATACTTGGTCCACACACGCCGACATCTTGACTTTTAAATCTTGCATTTTATCTATTTCATACGATATCTTACGTACATCTATAGAGATATCGTCAACATCTGCCGAAACTTTATCCACACCAGCTGAAACACAATTTACATCTCGTGACGTATCTCTTCTGTTGGAATATCCCATGCTATCCATATCTGCAATCGTATGATCAACATCCTCAGGATCTACAGCCACATCTGTTGGCACCTCCACAATACTTTCCAACATTTCATCCACACCTATTTGTGCATCCGTATTGTCTAATCTTATCTTATCCCCATTCAGTGTATTACCAGTATTTTCCCTATTCACACTGTCTGATACTTCAACCACATCTGTAGTTTCCATCACCTTTGATACATCCATACATTTTGATAAGTTCAGTAATTCACACTTATATTCGAACAGTGTCTTATCCACATAGGCAAGCAACTCATTTGGAACTGTAGAAATATGTATACTTTCTGTCGATGTCTTATCCGATTCTGGCACCACTTTATGCACATTTGTTGACAACTTCGGATCTCTTAAGGCATGCAATGTACCTTCAGGAAATACATGCGTATTATCCAATAATGCCTTATCCACAATGCATAATATTTCACTGACATCTTTTGTCTCCGCTGAAACATCAATTTCTGTTGGGTTCTCATCAATATTCAGTGAGTCATCAATTTCTTCCGACAGTGCCATATCTACTGAGGTGTTCTTCAGATCTGTCGATGCAAGCATACTGTCTGGGGATATCTGACCTGGATTTGTTGTCATTTTATAAACGTCTGCAGACTTTTTCAAATTTCCCTCAGTCAAAACTTGCATATCATCCACAACGTTTAATACTTCAACGACATCCGTTGTCTTTACCAAGACCTTCATTTTTGATGGGTTCTCATCAATATTCAGTGAATCGTTGATATCTTCTGACAGTGCCTCATCCGCATGTACTGCCGTGTCACTCAGACCCGTCGATGCAAGCGCGCCCGACGGAATTCGAGCTGGATCCGCTGTCGCTCCGTCCCCGGACGCGTACGCGTCGACGGGCGTCGCGTCACCGGTGTGTGTCGCCGCATGGGTTGTGTTCCCGGGCGCCCCGCGCGGCCGGCCGCCCGGCGCGTGTCACGTGACCTCCATGGGCAGCGCGTCGGCGGCGCGGCGGCGCACGGCCGGCGAGCCGTTGGTCGCGGCGTCCGCGTCGCCGGCGCCACCGCCCTCCGCCGCCGCCGCCGCGCCCGCGCCGGCGCCCGAGGTCGTCGGCGCCTCCGCATCGCTGCAACCGAAACGGAGAGGGTAACATTATAATATTTTTCTTTAATCCTTTTCATTGCAATCTGTCAAATGGTTTGATCCATTATGTTTATGTCTTGTGTGGAATATGTCCTTTGGCGCATCCACTCCTACAATGATAACCGTAGTTAATTTGTTGTTAGTTAGTTTGTTCATTTGTTTATCCACTCATTTCTGCAGGGTAATTAGTCTTGTGGGATTCTGCGCTTGCAAGGAAGAGATAACTAACACAGTCGAAAAATAAAAGCACAGATTATCCAACCACCCCAACATCCTAGCTTGCCACCTAATGGACGGAAAAAACCAACCACAGAGACTGATGCGCAGAAACCCACAAGAGTTATAATACATTTAAAGGAATTTAAAGGAAGGTAATTTAATAATATAGTGTAAAAATAGTTGTATGTTCCGTAAGAACGTGGGAACGTTTTATGTACTTGGCGATGGATGGTTAATATCACACCTAATGTCATAACATTAGCCTGACTCGCCACGAGGGATCTAGGTTCCATGCCAAGACCTCCATGCCAAGACCTTTCCTTAATTACACTAGACAAAAACATAAATTAAAAAAATATATATTTCGGTAACTAGACTGCCTAGGTCACCTTAGAGATTTTTTTTTTAGTTTTTTTTACTCATGTTTTTCTCGGAAAAACATGAGGATTACGCTGGCGAAATTTATGTACTGGCCGTTACGACACCCTGTATATACAACGTTCTTGTTGAGCTGTAGCAATCTTTCAACCACTGTAAACTAGTCTGTATGTATCAAAAAACTTAATGACAAAGCCGGCGAAGTTTATCAGTTCTTCTCAAATTAAGATTTATTATTTTTTTACCAAAACAATAAAGGTAAGATCCTGGCATCGCACCAAATTCCTACTGGAATCCGGTGTTATAGACTAATATTGTAACATTACTTCTATAAATATACACTTGCTGTAAATAATATAATTTAAAAAACCACCTAAGTGGAAGTTGGACTCGCACACCAAGGGTTCATGATTTGAGCTAAATAAATCACGATTCTTGCCCCCCTTTAGTTTTTATTTTTTACTATTTGTTCTTAAAGCAACAACAGAAATACACACTCTGTGAAAATTTAAGCCGTCTACCTATTACTGTTCACGAGTTACGGCCCTGTGACTGGCGGACGGATCGATGAACAGCGGTGACTTAGTAATAGGGTTCCATTTGGCCGTGAAACCATACTTGAACATGATTTAGACACATCAACCTAGGCTGCCTGTCTAAAATAAAATAAATAAATAAATAAACACCAGACTGCAGAAAAATCGGCCCTCAATGTCATTATTTTTATATTCACTCTTATTCTTATTCTTACTTTTGCGTTGTGGTTACACAATAGTTTTTGTTTTTTTTTGTTATGATTGTAATGTTTTTTTCGTAAGTTAGCAATTAATTTGTACATGTTGTGTTTGTCCTTAATTGTAGATAGTTTCGGTGTGGTTTTTCTTTCTTGTAATGTGTGTAAGAAACGATACTATGTGGACGAACCTTTAAATAAATAATAATAATAAAAAAATAACATTGCAACTCACGCGACGGCGTTGCCCCGCGGCTGCGCGACGAGCCGCGCCCGGCCCGCCTTCAGCTGCTGCGCCTGCGCGAACGCCGCAAACGCAAGCGCGCCGCCGCCGCCCGCCACCGCCACCCGCTGGCCGGGCCGCGCGGCCGCGCCGCGCTGCAGCAGCCCCGCCACCAGCGCGCCGCCCGGCGCCGCCGCCGCCGCCACCGCCGCCGGCTGCGTCGTCCGCAGCGCGATCTGGTGGCGCACGAGCTGCCGCCCGTCGAGCACGCTCACGCGGTGCGCGCCGCCTTTGAGCGCGCCGTCGAACGTCGCCACCACCTGCGCGCAATTCCGACCTTAGTAATCCATCCAACCACCCATCCACCCACCCATCCATCCATCCATACATCTATCCATCCATCCATCTACCCATACATTTTTTTTTATGTAAAGCGCGGCATATGACCTCTCAAGGTGCCCGACATCCATCCATCTATCTATTCATCTATCTACCCATCCATCCATCCATCCATCTATCCATCGCCCCATCAATCCATCCATTCATCCATCCATCCATCCATCAATCCATCGATCCATTCATTCATTGATCCATCTATCTATCTCCAGCAGCAAGTAGCATGCTCGTAGCCAAGTGGCGTGGGGACTTGCCTTTGCATACCAGAGGTCTGGGTTCAAATCCTCCCCCCTTAAATGCACCACTTTCTGAGTTGGATAAGCGAATTTCATCACGAATGCGAGTTGCTCTATGGTGCGGAATCCATGTAAAACTGCTCACTTGCACCAGCGTTTACGTTAGAGTCCGTTTTTACTCACTACTATTTGCGTGAGTAAAAACGGACTCTCCAGATGCTAACCGAGTAGTGGACTCTTGGAACAAGTTACCACAAGAAGTAATATATCAGTAAACAGTTTTAAAAATCAACATGATAAACATTTGAAAAAAGAAACTAATAAGTATACCTAACAGAAAGGAAAAATTATAAAAGATATTTTAAAACAGTGCAATCAACACGTGAATTACACGCATCAGCCTTAAGCTGCTGGTGTATATAAATAATAATAATCGATATCAATATTGGGTGCCGATTCCAGATGCAGAAAGCGGTTCTACTCTCGAACACGAGAATCGTTCGGCGGTCTCTGTCTCTGTAGCTCGGAGCGGCCTTACAGGATTTGTCCCAGATGGGACCTCCGTAAGGTTCTATCCAGTTTTAGGTTTATATTTTTTTAAAGTTTAATTTTTTGTATTAAAATAAACAAACCTAAGATTTGATTAATAAATATTTAGTGCGAATAATAATAATACAAAATGATCACCTGTCCGCGTCGCCTCGCTTCGTCCGCGTCGAGCCGCGGCCGCTGCTGCCGCACGACGTTGACGAGGTGCGGCGCCGCGCGGATCTCGTAGAGCTGCGCGAGCGCGCCGGGCGCCGCGCGCAGCTGCAGCGCCGCCGCCGGCAGCGCGCGCCCGCGCGCCAGCAGCTGAGCGCGCTGCGCGTGCGAGAGCGCGCGCGCGTGCAGCACCTGCCGGCCGAAACTCGCGGCGTTAGTACACAATGAAGGGGGAAGATCGCTTATGTCGTAATGCACAAAGGACGTTGATATTAAGGTGACATTTTATCTATTTATTTATTGTTATTTATTTTATTTTAGACAGGCAGCCTAGGCTGATGTGTCTAAATCATGTTCAAGTATGGTTGTTGATATTAAGGTGGACCTTTATATATTATTTATTTTATTTTAGACAGGCACTCTAGGCTGATGTGTCTAAATCATCTTCAAGTATGGTTGTTGATATTAAGGTGGCCCTTTATTTATTATTTATTTTATTTTAGACAGGCACTCTAGGCTGATGTGTCTAAATCATGTTCAAGTATGGTTGTTGATATTAAGGTGGACCTTTATTTATTATTTATTTTATTTTAGACAGGCACTCTAGGCTGATGTGTCTAAATCATGTTCAAGTATGGTTGTTGATATTAAGGTGGACCTTTATTTATTATTTATTTTATTTTAGACAGGCAGCCTAGGCTGATGTGTCTAAATCATGTTCAAGTATGGTTGTTGATATTAAGGTGGCCCTTTATTTATTATTTATTTTATTTTAGACAGGCAGCCTAGGCTGATGTGTCTAAATCATGTTCAAGTATGGTTGTTGATATTAAGGTGGCCCTTTATTTATTATTTATTTTATTTTAGACAGGCAGCCTAGGCTGATGTGTCTAAATCATGTTCAAGTATGGTTGTTGATATTAAGGTGGCCCTTTATTTATTATTTATTTTATTTTAGACAGGCAGTCTAGGCTGATGTGTCTAAATCATGTTCAAGTGTGGTTATCACTTTTCATGTTTATAAGTTTTTTTTGTCCTAATGGTAGTTAACTTAGTCACTTCCTTGTAATCCATGAATGTCAGGTTGGTCCCTTCCCGGCGGGATTAACTCATGCACAGAGCTCCTAGTTCCAGTTGTCACCTAAATTGGCGTTTACGGAACTCCGAAGTTCCATGAAGTTCCGAACACGTCGAACTCCATACAAGTTTTTACTAGATGTTCTGCGGTTTTACTTCTTCAAGCTGTCAAAGTCAAACTAGGACTTCTGATTTGTATGAAAATGCGGAGTCGGCGTAAACGGCGACTTTTTTTTTTTACATAGTCAAAGTACATTTTGAAGGTGGCGTTATTTGTAATAAGAAAAAGTGTACCTGGAGATAGGTAATTACAAAAAAGCAAGTGATATGAGATTACTGGTTCATTAAAGTGCTAATACAATCATGTGAATATGACACAGCTCACGGGGGATGGAGGTAAAGAGGAGATGGTCTAAGCAAACTGGGTGGCTACGTCACAGCCCACGTGATAAAGAAGGCGTGGCTTAGTCATTCGCGACATGGCGCTGGCGGTGTAAGGTTGTGGGACAATGTTGTGGTCTGCGGCGCAATTTTCGGCGAACAGTCGATTACACGATGAGATTTTGTATAAAATGTTGCAAACATTACACAGGACAAAATAATCTCAATTTTGTAGGTGGAATTACGTTTTATTTGTCAGTAAAACACGGTATATTTTATAATTTGAGTTTATATTCGAGCATTGTATCGATGTATCACTCTTGCTATGTGCCGATAGATGGCGCGCAATAATTTTCGTTTTACCGTAAGAAATGTTGATCTCATGATGCAAATTTTTATGACATTTTTAAATTAAAATTATTTGAATCCGCGCGAAGGTATAGATTTAAATTTATAAGGTTTTTTTATCGAAAAAACACTTAGAAAAATTTTAAAGGCGCCATCTAGTTAGTTGTAGTCTTGTAACCACTAAGAATAGCTCTCGGAATAGCTGCTACCAGAATATCGATTCTTCCGGTAGATGGATTTCGCAAAAAACTCGCAAATGTTAGTTCGCTTAACACCTGCTACGCGCGCTCCTCAATTTATCCATACATTTGAAAACGCCAGTCGATCGTTTTGCAGTACACGCCTAATTAGGTGAGAGCTGGGACTACGGGCTCAGTACAAAACCGTGCTATTGCCTTCTGGGACCTTCTTGGTTTCAAAGAAAAAGACAGTCTCCTTGATGAGGAGGATGCAACATGTCCACAAAGCAGACAATAAAGTTAGATTTGGTAAGATTTACGAAATTTTTTATTACAAAACGACATAAAGCTAACAGTAAATCACGACCTCTGTAGTAAAAAATAAAACCAAATTGATTATAAATCTTCATGAAATAAGCAAATCAAATCAAATCAAATCAAATAATTTATTGTAACATAATTAGGCACTGGTACAGAGTAATCTTACCGCTACCTACAAAATGCTCTTCGTCACGTTGCGCCCACATACACAGCGGTCTAGACTACAATTGTAAAGTATTTTAGGTCGTAGAAACTATTTTCTAGGAGCCAGTTGTGTAAGCGAGTGCAAAATTTTCCATAATCCAACTCTTGTCGGATTTGTTTTGGAAGTTTGTTATAGATGTTAATGCTATTATAGTGAAGGCTTTTCTTATATTTACTTGTGTAATGTTTTTTCTGTGTAACATTACCCTTAAGCTAGGTATGATGACGAATATTTTTAAGATAACTTTAGTTTATCGTTGAGTAATCCACCTCCAAAGTTATTGCATAAAACGTGCGAAAATTTGGAAACGTTTGGACCTTATAACTTAGAAACCCAACATTATTTTACAACGCCAAGCATCATCAAACATCTTGTTTGATCAAATAAAGCTGTTTTGAGTATAATTTTGGATCTCCGACAAGTAATATGCGCATGATCTTCTTTACACGTTTGTATGGGGAGTTGAGCGGGAAGGCCCACCTTAATACTCGGTACATCCTGACAATGTCCATTTACATAGAAAAAGAGGAACCTTCAGTTTGTTGGGGCCCGCGTGCGAGACGAGCACCGACGGCGCCGCCGCGAGCGCCGCCGGCGTCAGCTGCAGCCGCGGCTGCGGCGCCGGCGCGAGGTGCAGCAGCGGCGCGGGCGCGCGGCGCGGGGACGACGTGCCCGCCGCGGCGCCTGCGACCGACCACAACATTTTATTTATTTTTTATTTTATTTATTTTAGACAGGCAGCCTAGGCTGATGTGTCTAAATCGTGTTCAAGTATTGTTATCACTTTTCGTGTTTATAAGTTTTTTTCTGGCCTCATGGTAGTTCACTTACGCCCGGTTTCACCACCTCCAGCTACAAAAATCCCAAAGTTACCTTTCGGTTACAACATACAAATATGCTATGTAACCGAAAGTTAACTAACGGATTTCAGGTTTCAGGTAAACGGGGGTATGTCACTTCCTTGTAATCTATGAATGTCAGTTTTGGTTATTAACATGGTCTTTAATTATTCTTATAAAAGTTGTTTAAATACATAAGTGTCCAAACGGTTTTTAAATTGATTAACAATCCGACCAACATATTTTGCATAAGAGGGTTGGTCTCTAACCTGTGAACCCAGATTCAGCCATTTACCTTATCGTGGCCAAAAATGTCGTGACCTCCCGGAATATGAACTGTAAGAGACTAGAAGTTCAAAACCTGCCTACTCTGGAGTCACGCCATCAGAGAGGGGACCTAATCGATGTTTACCAATGTAGCCGTACCGTTGCATTTGTGCTCCCGCAACAGGACACACTCCTATAATATGTATAATGTGTGTGGGTGTATGGACGGATCGTGTTTTTTAGCAAGAAAAGGACATTTTTTAGTGAGGCTCTTAGTTTTCGGATAGTCTTCGTGTTATTGAAAGTTGTTTTGTGCGTGCTGTCGGGGCCGTGAAGGCCTTCGTAAAATACAACGCGTACCACAGGAACCGGCCGAACTCTTCAGCCAGCCAACACCTTCGCTGCGCGAGGTCTCGTGAGCTCTTGTTGTCCTCTCCCAACCCATATGCCCACGACTAAGAACTCAGCACAACAAATTCGGCAGGTTGATGTCATATGATTATATTATTATTGATAGGCTAGCAGCTTTAAGCTGATGCGCCTATATCACAACACTTATTTATTTATTTATTATAATTTTTTATTTTATATGATTGTCCAATTTATTTTTGAAGGAATTTACGGAGACAGCGTTTACAACTTCACTGGGAAGACTGTTCCAAGATTGTACCACTCTGTTGGCAAGAAAGTGTCGTCGAGGGTTCTGCTTCGACCGATTGTGATACAGCTTTTTTGAGTGATGATAAAACTAGACAAATTGTTCTACCTGTGTCAAACCAAAAGATCAATTATCAAGCACCTATTTACTGGTTGTGTCCTGAATGAGAGGCTTCGATGGAAACTGGCACAGAAAATAGCACATTTGTAAAACAACACTGGGGTTTCTGTGGTCGGTGCCCGCAGAGGACTACAACAACACAGAAATAGAAACTCACCATCGGTCCGTCCGACGCCGGCGACGCTCGCGGCCGGCGCGACCCCGCCCGCCGCGTACGGCCCGTTCGGCACCGCCGGCCCCTGCAGCCGCGCCTTGAGCCCCTCCGGCGCGGCCACCGCCACGGGCTGCGGCTCCGGCGCCGCCGCCGCGGGCCTCCTCGGCGGGGAGGGCCGCGCCGCCGCCGGAGTCGGCTCCTCCCTCCGCTCCGCGGCGGCCTCGAGCACGATCGGCGGCGGCGCGAGCGGCGTGACGCGCACGACGCTGCAGCCGAGCGCGTCGCCGCGCCGCGGGCCAGGGTCGGGGCTGGCCGCCGCCCCGCCCCGGCCCGCCGGTAAAAAAGGCGCCGCCGCGCCGGCGAGCCCCGCGAGCAGCGCATCCGCGTCGTCCGGCCGCAGCAGCTCCGAGCGGTCCGCGAGCGCCGTCAGCTCCGCGTCTGAGAGGATGCTCTCGACCTGCGCGTCGAGCTCGTCCGTCTCCGGCTCGGGTGGTGCCTCCGCGGCGAGCTCCGCCAGCGTGAAGTCTGCCGTCGTGAACGGCGGGCCGCCGAGCAGCTCGACGGCGAGCGGCGCGTCGGCGGCGAGCGGCGTCCCCTCGGCCGCCTCCTCCTCCGCCGGCGAGTCGGGGGGCGTTTTCGGTCGGAAATGCAACCTGAAACAAGAGTCGCGTGTAGTCCGAGCGAAACTCTACGCGTCGCGGGCGGTTCGTCTCGCTGCGTACGTTCCGAGCTCGCATTCGAGGGTATAAACAAAACGTACGCAATGAGATGTTATATTATTATGTTTCCTCGCGGTATAGAACTCTTGCGTATTTAACGACAGTCTAGACAGTTTACGGCGGTGCGCGTATAGAATGCACACAACGAATACATTGTTGTACACTTATAATTTTTCAATAGCGATATTAATTTCTTGCATATTAACCGGCGACCTATACAGTTTACGGCGGTACGCGTATACATACAACTAATGAATCGCTGTAACACTTATTTTTCGGTTGCGGTATTCAATTCTTGCGCATTCAACGACAGTCAAAGGCGGAGCGCGCATACGGACACATACAACGAATACCAACCATTCCGCGTTCACTTGATCTAAGAGGCGCGAGAACTCCGCCTCGTGCGGCTCCAGCTCCGCGCCGGAGTCGAGGCTCGACTCGCTGGTCCGCCGCCGCGCGCGCTTCCGCCCCCCGCCCGCCCCCACTTCACTATAGCTAATATCACCACTGTTAAATTTGTTGCGGTCCTTAACGTCCACTTCGCTCTCCGTTTGGGCTTCGCGGCCCTTAACGTCCTCTTCGCTCTCCATTCGGGCTTCGCTGCCCGTAACGTCCGCTTGGCTCTCCGTTCGGGCTTGGTGGCCCTTAACATCCACTTCGCTCTCTGTTCGGGCTCGATGGCCCCTAACGTCCGCTTCGCTCTCCGTTCGGGCTTGGTGGCCCTTAACGCTCTCCGTTCGGGCTTGGTGACCTTTAACGTCCGCTTCGCTCTTGACGTCGCCGCACGTCCACCTGGCGGGGTCGCCGCGGTAGTGCTCGCGGAACGCGTGCCGCCAGGGGTGCTTCGCTCCGGCGCTCCGGTCGAGCGTCGTCTCGCGCGGGTAGCGGTGGCGCGTGCGCTCGTCGGGCGGCGCGCGCGGCTGCGGCGAGGGGAAGTCGAGCCGCGGCCAAAGGTCGTCGAGTGGCGTGGCGATCCGGTCGAGGATGACGCGGCCGCCGCGGCCGAGGCGCCGCCGAGCGAAGCCGATGCACTTCGGGTACGGGTGGCTTATTGAGGTCAGCGTGAACCTGCAAACATTTTCTGAGCTTGAACATTTCGTTTTGTATTTATTATTACTATTATTATTATTTGACTATGACTATGGATTGCTTGGCTGATTTGACTTGACTGACTGGACAAATTGATTTGAATGACTGACTTGACGACAAACTTAACCGATTTATTGACAACAAAAATCACTTAATTTTCAACTTGACACAAAACAATATTTGTTTCATATGACAAATAATGAATATATTAATTAATTTACTTGAAAAATATATGTGAATTACTGATTTGACTGACAAGTCCATCTGACTTGGTGACTAAATATGAAATAAAAAAAAAACAATTGACTTGACTGACTGACCTGACTGGCTGACTTAAGAACGGCCCGTAAGCTATTTCCCCCATACAAACGTAGTTTACTAATCATTTGAAAACCGCTATTCCAATTCAATTGATATTTCATAGCTAATATCGAGTAACAAATGTCTGTATCTGCACGCTTTTGTTTTTTTGTAAAATTCAATCCGAATGAAATGAAAGCAAAAAGAAAATCTTCGTACGAATTTTGTTTTCTCTGTGGTTTGACCCAGAATACATTTACCGAAAAAACAAAGATATTAGATACCAAATATCAAGTAAATTGGAACAGGGGTTTTCAAATGATTAGTAAACTGCGTTTGTATGGGGAGCGTAATTTTCTGATGCTTGCGGGCCCACCTTAACTGACAGAATTGACTTGCTGGACCGTCTGACCAACGGACTGACCTGTATTTGTCATCCCGCATATGCGAGTTCTCCTTGTGCGAGGATGGACTCAGCGAGCCGTCGGACACGTCCCCGCATAAAGACGACGTTGGCTGCAATAGAAGCAAGTATACAGTTATTTACCAGAATTAATGCAGTTATTTTTTTATTTTATAAAATAATAAGCAGCTGACGTTCCCGGCTCCGCTCGGGCCGATTTAGTTTTCACCCACACCGGCGTGAAAAAACCGGCCATGTGGGAGTCGGACTCGCACACGAAGGGTTCCGTACCATCGTAAAAGAAGTAATACAAAAAAATCACGATTTTTGTATGGGGGCCCCCTTTAATTTTAATTATTTTTTAAACTGACCTATTTGTTGTTATAGCGGCAGAATAAATACACACTTTGTGAAAATTTCAGCTGTCTATCTGTTACGGTTACTGAGATACAGCCCTGTGACAGACGGACGGACGGACAGACAGCGGAGGCTTAGTAATAGGGTTCCGTTGGCACCCTTTTGGTACGGAACCCTAATAACCGGATTGGTAGATACATTCTCGAGTTTTGCTCTCACCAACACATTTGGGCGTTTACACTAGCAGAAGGTGGTCCTTCCCGGAGGGACTAACTCAATCGCGGGCACGGTACAAAACCGTGAAATTGCACTTTGGGACCTTCTCTGTTTCAAACAAAAAGATAGGCTTCATGATGTGAAGGATGCAACATGTCCACAAAGCAGACAATGCGCATAGTGTTTGATTTGGTAAGATATACGAAAATTTTAATTCCAAAACGACTTATAGCTAAAAAAAAACTGCTGTAGTGAAAAATCAAACACAAACCAAATTGATAATAAATCTTCACGAAAATCCACGAGTAATCCACCTCCAAAGTTACTGTATAAAACGCGCGAAAAATTCCAACTTTCGGACCTTATAACTTGGAAACCAAACACATTTTACAATGCCAACGGTCTTCAGACATCTAGTTCTATCAAAAAAAAGCTGTTGTAAGTATAATTTTGGATTTCTGACCAGAAATATGCGCATGATCTTTTTTTTCCACGTTCGTATGGGGAGTTGAGCGGGAAGGCCCACCTTAAAGCTGATGCGTGTACATCTAAGTTGGCAACTGGGGGTGCATTAGTTTTTTTATTCATGTAAAAAGTCTAAAGTTTCAGTTCACTGAAGCGGCAAGCTAGATTAACATACGGGTATTCACAGTCATCGTTTCTGGCGGGTCACGAGAGATAGATAGATTCTTATATGTATGCACTAAAGATATTTAAACATATTATTATTTAATTGTCCTAATATTAATAAGCATGGTTTATTCGCTTTTGCATATTTTTACGTCTTTAATATTGTAAAATTATCGTACCCTGCTCACTCTTTTAAGTAAATGTACAAATATGTACCAAATCATATCTGAGTGGTCAGTCTGAGTTCTCACCTAAATTGGCGTTCACGGCAAACCGATCGACTGGCGTTTTCTCCAAACTCCATACAAGTTTTTACTAGATATTCTGTGGTTTTACTTCTTCAAGCTGTCAAAGTCAAACGCGAACTTCCGATTTGTATGAAAACGCGGAGTGGACGTAAACGGCAACGTCGACGTATTTACGGCGACGTTGAGTAAGCTGTCAAATCAAGCTCGGACTCGCAAATGTTAGTTCGCTTAACGCCCGCTGCGCGCGCTCTTCAATTCCTCCATACATTTGAAAACGCCAGTCGATCGGTTGGCCGTAACGCCAATTTAGGTGACAACTGAGACTACCGGCTCTGTTATAGGCTTTTGCTAGAGGATCAACCCTCTAGCAAAAGCCTAGCTTAGTTGAGTACCAGCTGCATATCTGTACTAGTTCTAACTTTATTTATGCAATAAATTTATTTGATTTGATACGCAGTCCATTACCGTCCATGACTTGAAAACAAAAAACGAGCGACACGCACCATCTGATAGTAGACGCCCGCCTTCCGTCGGAACGCGTACGGGCCGTCATCGACGGGCGCCGGCGGCGCGTCCTCGCCGCGCGCGTCGCCGCGCCCCGCGCCCGCCGCCAGCGCCTCCTCCTCCGACGACGAGTAGGCACCCGACTCTGCGCGCGCAACCGTTCACAGCTTAGTTTAAACGGTGATCTCTAGATAACTCTATCTCAATCATTGCAGTCGAAATGCCTTAGCGTAGGATCAATACGCAAAAATCATCAGCGCCATCTAGTGTAGATGATTCGATGTTAGCATTGTGTCGATTCGAATAAAATCGAGAAAATCTTTGACTGACGTAACAGCCAGCTGATAGCACAGTTGGTTAGAGCAGTAATCATGTGGACATGTAATCCAAAGGTCGCAGGTTCGAATTCTGCTTCCGACGAATGTCACGACCATGACCGTTTTCAGATTATTTTCGAAATCTGATTACAATGCTTCAAATGTTGATGTCGTTGAAACTCAAATTAAAATTTACATAATCTCATATTTCTTAGCAAAGCATGGTAAAGTAAAAAAAAAGATAACTATTTCATCCGTCGCCCATACGGGGCAGGCAAAATACATTAGGCCAGATTTTATTTTCAAAAATGTATATCCGCAGTTTGCCGTCTTCAGGAAAATTTAAATTTATCTTGTTTCATATAAGAACATTTAAGTTGACACCGATTTTTTTTCCATGCTAGAATGGACTTACTCCTTTGATAAGAGATATAATAAGAACGTGTAGTCGATATTGGACACCGGGTGGCTAAGCTCAAGTGGCAGTGGGCTGGTCACGTCAGCCGAAGAGACGACGACCGTTGGAGTAACCGTGTCCTACACTGGCGTCCGTGGACAGGAAAACGGAGTGTGGGAAGACCACCCGCCAGGTGGGACGACGACATCAAGTGCGTTGGCGGAAAGCAGTGGTTCCGTACCGCTGAAGGCCGGGAGGACTGGAGGAAAATTGGAGAGGCGTATGTCCAGCAGTGGACGCAAACACGCTGACTGACTAGACTGACTGACTGACTAAGAACGTGTGGATTACCTCTGAGGGCGAGCGACGCGCTCGAGCCGTGGTGTCTGTGCTTCCGCCGCTTGTACTGTCGTTTGTCGCGCTGCAACGGACAACACACATCAGTCAAAGCTAGCTTCGCGGTGCTCGACGGTTGCGAATATTCCTTCCAGGTCATCTTATTGAAAATAACGGAAACAGCAGTGCTCCGCCAATATTGTAATATTAGCGGAGCACTGCTGAGAAAATTCGGGTCAGAAAATGGTCAATCTCAGCCCCGTTCATGAACTAATTTATTTCTCTTTCTGAGTTGGCTAAGTCCATTTCGTCACGAATGCAAACTGCTCGATGGTTCGGAATCCATAAAAAACTGTATGTCCCCTTCCTCTACTAGGTGGTAGGGTTTAAGCCCGTGCGGTTTGGTGCCATCGAATTGGATGACACCGAAGCGGCAATGAAAAATTGTCCGTGTTTTCCATCCAGTTCAATATAGCCGTGCTCATAAAGGTAAGGTCCTGGCATGGCACCTAATTCCTTCGAGAATGTGGTGTATTCGGCTAATATCATAACGGACGAAATGCACTTATCTAACTCAGAAAGAGATTACATGATAGGGTGAGGATTTGAACCCAGACCTCTCGCATGAAAGGCAAGTCCGCTAGCCCCTAGATCACGAGCTGTAGAGTATGTTTGAATCGCATTGTACACAAATAAAAAAATATTCAATGCGATTCAAATAAGAATAGGACGGGGCTCGTGACTAACTTCACTCGAATTCGCGAGGGAAAGTACGCGGCAACACCGCCGCGAAGTACTAAAGTTTGTGAAGTGAAGTGACGGTTTTAGCAGTTTGACATTCAAAATGGCGGTGATTCTATCCTATTCTTATTTGAATCGCATTGTAGGATTTTGTGCACTCACGGATCGCGCCGACCGCCAGTCGGCGCGCGGCCGCTCCGCGCGCGCGTCGGGCGGCGCGGCGGGCGCGCGCGGCGCGTGCGGCGCGCCCGCGAACGCGCGCTCGCGCCGCGCGCCCGCGCCGCCTCCGCACGCCGCCGCCGCCCTGCACGCAACCACACGATCAGTCCGGCCGGGTCGGAGCCCACAATGGGCTGACATGGTATTACTGTGTACAATCGTTCAATAGAATAATCTTCGGAGAAATAGAAATGATACAACCTCCTTGCCAACGGGCTGAATGATTAGCTCGAAACGTCGGAGAATGTCTCTGCCTGCCGTGTGAAAAGCCGTAACATTTTGTAAACATACTTATGGCATAGGTTTAATTTTTATATTGTAGAAATAGGGGTTACCAGCCGACTGAGAGAGATTTATAAAACTCAAGATGATTCTGTTCCACCCCGTTGAGACTCTCCAACCCATAAAAATACAAGGTGACCTTCACCCCTAAAGAGATAATGTGCTCTTCAACTCCTAAGATACAAGATGACTCTCAAACTCATGAAGATACAAGGTTACGCTACACCCCCTGCAGGTAGTCTAAGGCGAGATATCTACAATGCTAGCCCCCCAGCCGTGACCGAGACCCGGACCCCTTCCCCCCATAAATCCGTCGCATGCCGTGGTAGCCCCCCAGACGTGACCCCCCTAAATCCGTCGAGCGGTTCACGAACGCCCCCCAAGGGGACAGTCGCCGGGGCACCCACCGGACGGGCGCGGCCAAACCGGGCCCCTTCCCCCTTAATCTACCCCCCCCCCCCTAAACCCGTCACGTGGTTCTTGAACGCCCCCCAACGGGGCTGTCCTGCGACTTACACCCACCGGACGGGCGCGGCCAAACCAGGCCCCTTTCCCCCTAAATCTACCCCCCCCCCAAACCCATCACGTGGTTCATGAACGCCCCCCGAGGGGGCAGTCCTGCGGCTAGCACCCACCGGACGGGCGCGGCGGCGGCGGCGGCGGCCGCCAGCTCGGCGAGCAGCTGCCCGGCGAAGTCGCCCGCGCGGAAGCGCCGCTCGGCGAGCAGCGCCGTCAGCCGCACGAGGTCGCGCTTCGCGCGCTCGCGCCGCGCCACCAGCTCGAGCAGCGACGCCGCGCGCGAGAGGTCCCGCCGCAGCTTCAGCATCTTCTCGTAGGAGCTCTCGTCGTTTTTCCTGAGGGGCACCGAGGCGGACGTTTGAAGACAATTCAAGCTCAATCTTCTTGTGTCAATCGTATTGCCACCATTCGATTTATTTTATACGTGCCTTCCTAAAAATCAATTCTCATTCATTAAAATTATGAAACCCTTTCTACCCAACTTAAACAACCTAAAATACAGCCAATAATGGCCAGTTTAGGTGACAAGGTTTTAGCTACATTTAACATTCAGGTACATTAAAAAAAACCGGCCAAGTGCGAGTCGGACTCGCGCACGAAGGGTTCCGTACCATCGCACAAGATTTAAAACAAAAAATCACGTTCTTTGTATGGGGCCCCCCTTTAATTTTTAGATTTTTTTTAATTTTACCTATTTGTTGTTGTAGCGGAAAAATAAATACACAATCTGTGAAAATTCCAGCTGCCTACCTATTACGGTTTATGAGATACAGCCCTGTGACGGACGGACGGACGGACGGACGGACGGTCGGACGGACGGACGGACGGACGGACGGACGGACGGACGGACGGACGGATGGATGGACGGACGGGCGGACGGACAGCGGAGGCTTAGTAATAGGGTTCCGTTTTCACCCTTTGGGTACGGAACCCTAAAAAACACAACTACTTTTATTATCTCATCAAATGAAGTAATACTGTTACTTTAGTAATAACATTGTTTGCTTGTACCTTTTTCTTCCTAATAAACTTATCTTTCTTTCTTTCTGTATGGATTTCCGACAAAACTTAAATGGCGTAATTGTAGTTTGCTAACAGTAATTTAACTTAGGTTTGTTTGTCGCCAATCCTTCTAAGGAATTCTCCTGATTTCTGACAAAAATTCAATGGCGTAACTGTAGTTCGCTAATATTAATTTTACTTCCTGTTTGTTTTCCGTCAATCCTTCTAAAGAATTCTCCTGATTTCTGACAAAAATTAAATGGCGTAACTGTAGTTCGCTAACATTAATTTTACTTCGTGTTTGTTTTCCGTCAATCCTTCTGAAGAATTCTCCTGATTTCTGACAAAAATTAAATGGCGTAACTGTAGTTCGCTAACATTAATTTTACTTCGTGTTTGTTTTCCGTCAATCCTTCTAAAGAATTCTCCTGATTTCTGACAAAAATTAAATGGCGTAACTGTAGTTCGCTAACATTAATTTTACTTCGTGTTTGTTTTCCGTCAATCCTTCTAAAGAATTCTCCTGATTTCTGACAAAAATTAAATGGCGTAACTGTAGTTCGCTAACATTAATTTTACTTCGTGTTTGTTTTCTGTCAATCCTTCTAAAGAATTCTCCTGATTTCTGACAAAAATTAAATGGCGTAACTGTAGTTCGCTAACATTAATTTTACTTCGTGTTTGTTTTCCGTCAATCCTTCTGAAGAATTCTCCTGATTTCTGACACAAATTAAATGGCGTTACTGTAGTTCGCTAACATTAATTTTACTTTGTGTTTGTTTTCCGTCAATCCTTCTAAAGAATTCTCCTGATTTCTGACAAAAAATAAATGGCGTAACTGTAGTTCGCTAACATTAATTTTACTTCGTGTTTGTTTTCCGTCAATCCTTCTGAAGAATTCTCCTGATTTCTGACAAAAATTAAATGGCGTAACTGTAGTTCGCTAACATTAATTTTACTTCGTGTTTGTTTTCCGTCAATCCTTCTAAAGAATTCCCCTGATTTCTGACAAAAAATAAATGGCGTAACTGTAGTTCGCTAACATTAATTTTACTTCGTGTTTGTTTTCCGTCAATCCTTCTGAAGAATTCTCCTGATTTCTGACAACATTTAAATGGCGTAACTTTAGTTTGCTAACAGTAATTTAACTTATGTTTGTTTGCCGCCAATCCTTCTAAAAAATTCTCCAGATTTCCGACAAAAGGAAAATGGCATAACTGCAATTTGCTCGGAATGGGGCTCGTGACTAGCTTCACTCTAATTCGGAAAGTACGCGGCAACACCGCGGCAAAGTACTGAAGTTTGCGAAGTGAAGTGAGGGTTTTAGCGATTTGACATTCAAAATGGCGGTGATCGTATCCTATTCTTATTTGAATCGCATTGTACCTCAGCGTACGGCAAACGAGACACCACGAGGAACTTACCTCAGCATACGGCAAACCTCCATCAAGCGACACCGCCACCATTTCGGGCACACTCGACGCCATTTTAGCGTCGCTCTCACCTGTTCTTGCGCGTCTGCATCTTCTCGGTGCGCCGGCGGAAGGCGAGGTAGGGGTTGTTTGCCGGCTGGCCGGCTCGGCTCTCCGTCCGCACGGACAGGATCAGCGGGTGTTGCTGCAATTGAGAGAGTCGTTACCATATCGGTTCCGCACACTACAGGCTATAACACTTTACATGCTCTTAATGTTTTAGTCGTTTTTTAGGGTTCCGTACCCAAAGGGTGAAAACGGAACCCTATTACTAAGCCTCCGCTGTCCGTCCGTCCGTCCGTCCGTCTGTTCGTCTGTCCGTCCCTCACAGGGCTGTATCTCAGTAACCGTAACAGATAGACAGCTGAAATTTTCACAGAGTGTGTATTTATTTTGCCGCTATAACAACAAATAGGTAAGATTTAGAATTAATTAAAATTAAAGGGAGTCCCCATAAAAAAAACGTGATTTTTTTGTATACATTTTTTTACGATGGTACGGAACCCTTCGTGTGCGAGTCCGACTCGCACTTGGCCGGTTTTTTTATTTTGAATTCTAAAATATTTAATTGTCAAAATCTAGGTTTGTTTGTTTATATGTAATTATTTTAATTATTGTTTATTGTTTATTCATCATCCATTGACAGTACACTGCACTCGGATTTGTCATATTTTATCATTAGCTTATATACCTTTTTATACCTTTTTATACCTTTTAGATTGGAAAATATTGGTTAAAAATCATTGGATTTTATTTTACCTTCATTTTAGTTTTTTTTTACTGAAAAATACAGATATTTACAAAAATATAAAAACATACGGACATAGAATAAAGCTTTCACAGTGAATAAAAAACAATTGAACTAAATGTGAGAACTCTTAGGGGTACGGAGCCGTTAGGGCCAGGCAGACGTTTTCGCTAGTTTACGGCAGTTGCCATGTAAAATTGTGCCTTGGCCAATGGACAAAGAAAGCATTTCTTTAAATTTTCAAATTTCATATTTCCGCTGACTTCACGACAGCCTTACTTAGCCTTCCGCGGTCTCTATTTCCAGTATCCAGTATATTTTATTGACAAAAAAATTTAATTAATCATGACAACGTGTAGGTTTAGGAAAAGTTAACATCAATGCAATTATTATCAAAAGTTCGCATGGTTGTCGGTTATGATGGTGCTGCCGGACTAGGCTCTGCCCATATCCCGGCTAGTTGAGTCATTCGGGGACAGTGTGCGTATTATGTCATCTTGTGCTGTGTGAACCATCTTTTCTACTTCGAACATAATTATAAGAAAGGTCGGTATGACTGTTGAAATTTCGCATGAAGACAATTAGGCGTAGGTTACATTATTCCTTCTTTACGTGTAGATTAATCGAAAAGTATGTGTGCAAATAGTTGCCATTTACAATTAGCAACTTTTTGCACTTGTATCTCATAACAATCTCACAAATGATAACCTTTTTTACAAAGTGTTGTATGATATTAAATACATAACTGTGTAGTGTGCTCACCACTACAGTTACGGCTAGAAAATCTCTATTTTTGGGCAGTTATAACAGAAATAGCAACGAATTACTGTTGCGCCATCTACATGGATGCACACACCCCCTTAAGCTGCTAGTGTATTGAGACATTAATAATAAAAACAAAACATGATATGTTTCTAAGCGTCAACAAGTTGGTGTGTCACTCACCATCTTGAGCCGCTTGTTGAGCCAGTAGTCGTACACGGCGATGACGAGGTCGTCCCGCCTCTCCAGCAGCAGCTTCGCCTCGTTCAGCGTCACCACCGTCTGGCCCGAGCTGCGCTTCAGCCGTTCCATCATTTCCTCGAACTTGAGCTCTGCGAACGGACGCGGCGAACAAGTTTAAGTCACTCACCGTCTTGAGCCGCTTGTTGAGCCAGTAGTCGTACACGGCGATGACGAGGTCGTCCCGCCTCTCCAGCAGCAGCTTCGCCTCGTTCAGCGTCACCACCGTCTGGCCCGAGCTGCGCTTCAGCCGCTCCATCATTTCCTCGAACTTGAGCTCTGCGAACGGACGCGGCGAACAAGTTTAAGTCACTCACCGTCTTGAGCCGCTTGTTGAGCCAGTAGTCGTACACGGCGATGACGAGGTCGTCCCGCCTCTCCAGCAGCAGCTTCGCCTCGTTCAGCGTCACCACCGTCTGGCCCGAGCTGCGCTTCAGCCGCTCCATCATTTCCTCGAACTTGAGCTCTGCGAACGGACGCGGCGAACAAGTTTAAGTCACTCACCGTCTTGAGCCGCTTGTTGAGCCAGTAGTCGTACACGGCGATGACGAGGTCGTCCCGCCTCTCCAGCAGCAGCTTCGCCTCGTTCAGCGTCACCACCGTCTGGCCCGAGCTGCGCTTCAGCCGCTCCATCATTTCCTCGAACTTGAGCTCTGCGAACGGACGCGGCGAACAAGTTTAAGTCACTCATCGTCTTGAGCCGCTTGTTGAGCCAGTAGTCGTACACGGCGATGACGAGGTCGTCCCGCCTCTCCAGCAGCAGCTTCGCCTCGTTCAGCGTCACCACCGTCTGGCCCGAGCTGCGCTCCAGCCGATCCATCATCTCCTCGAACTTGAGCTCTGCGAACGGACGCAGCGGACAAGTTCAAGTCACTCACCGTCTTGAGCCACTTGTTGAGCCAGTAGTCGGACACGGCGATGACGAGGTCGTCCCGCCTCTCCAGCAGCAGCTTCGCCTCGTTCAGCGTCACCACCGTCTGGCCCGAGCTGCGCTCCAGCCGATCCATCATCTCCTCAAACTTGAGCTCTGCGAACGGACGCGGCGAACAAGTTTAAGTCACTCACCGTCTTGAGCCGCTTGTTGAGCCAGTAGTCGTACACGGCGATGACGAGGTCGTCCCGCCTCTCCAGCAGCAGCTTCGCCTCGTTCAGCGTCACCACCGTCTGGCCCGAGCTGCGCTCCAGCCGATCCATCATCTCCTCGAACTTGAGCTCTGCGAACGGACGCAGCGGACAAGTTCAAGTCACTCACCGTCTTGAGCCGCTTGTTGAGCCAGTAGTCGTACACGGCGATGACGAGGTCGTCCCGCCTCTCCAGCAGCAGCTTCGCCTCGTTCAGCGTCACCACCGTCTGGCCCGAGCTGCGCTCCAGCCGATCCATCATCTCCTCGAACTTGAGCTCTGCGAACGGACGCAGCGGACAAGTTCAAGTCACTCACCGTCTTGAGCCGCTTGTTGAGCCAGTAGTCGGACACGGCGATGACGAGGTCGTCCCGCCTCTCCAGCAGCAGCTTCGCCTCGTTCAGCGTCACCACCGTCTGGCCCGAGCTGCGCTCCAGCCGATCCATCATCTCCTCAAACTTGAGCTCTGCGAACGGACGCGGCGGACAAGTTTAAGTCACTCACCGTCTTGAGCCGCTTGTTGAGCCAGTAGTCGTACACGGCGATGACGAGGTCGTCCCGCCTCTCCAGCAGCAGCTTCGCCTCGTTCAGCGTCACCACCGTCTGGCCCGAGCTGCGCTCCAGCCGATCCATCATCTCCTCAAACTTGAGCTCTGCGAACGGACGCGGCGAACAAGTTTAAGTCACTCACCGTCTTGAGCCGCTTGTTGAGCCAGTAGTCGTACACGGCGATGACGAGGTCGTCCCGCCTCTCCAGCAGCAGCTTCGCCTCGTTCAGCGTCACCACCGTCTGGCCCGAGCTGCGCTCCAGCCGATCCATCATCTCCTCGAACTTGAGCTCTGCGAACGGACGCAGCGGACAAGTTCAAGTCACTCACCGTCTTGAGCCGCTTGTTGAGCCAGTAGTCGTACACGGCGATGACGAGGTCGTCCCGCCTCTCCAGCAGCAGCTTCGCCTCGTTCAGCGTCACCACCGTCTGGCCCGAGCTGCGCTCCAGCCGATCCATCATCTCCTCGAACTTGAGCTCTGCGAACGGACGCAGCGGACAAGTTCAAGTCACTCACCGTCTTGAGCCGCTTGTTGAGCCAGTAGTCGGACACGGCGATGACGAGGTCGTCCCGCCTCTCCAGCAGCAGCTTCGCCTCGTTCAGCGTCACCACCGTCTGGCCCGAGCTGCGCTCCAGCCGATCCATCATCTCCTCGAACTTGAGCTCTGCGAACGGACGCAGCGGACAAGTTCAAGTCACTCACCGTCTTGAGCCGCTTGTTGAGCCAGTAGTCGTACACGGCGATGACGAGGTCGTCCCGCCTCTCCAGCAGCAGCTTCGCCTCGTTCAGCGTCACCACCGTCTGGCCCGAGCTGCGCTCCAGCCGATCCATCATCTCCTCGAACTTGAGCTCTGCGAACGGACGCAGCGGACAAGTTCAAGTCACTCACCGTCTTGAGCCGCTTGTTGAGCCAGTAGTCGTACACGGCGATGACGAGGTCGTCCCGCCTCTCCAGCAGCAGCTTCGCCTCGTTCAGCGTCACCACCGTCTGGCCCGAGCTGCGCTCCAGCCGATCCATCATCTCCTCGAACTTGAGCTCTGCGAACGGACGCAGCGGACAAGTTCAAGTCACTCACCGTCTTGAGCCGCTTGTTGAGCCAGTAGTCGTACACGGCGATGACGAGGTCGTCCCGCCTCTCCAGCAGCAGCTTCGCCTCGTTCAGCGTCACCACCGTCTGGCCCGAGCTGCGCTCCAGCCGATCCATCATCTCCTCGAACTTGAGCTCTGCGAACGGACGCGGCGGACAAGTTTAAGTCACTCACCGTCTTGAGCCGCTTGTTGAGCCAGTAGTCGTACACGGCGATGACGAGGTCGTCCCGCCTCTCCAGCAGCAGCTTCGCCTCGTTCAGCGTCACCACCGTCTGGCCCGAGCTGCGCTCCAGCCGATCCATCATCTCCTCGAACTTGAGCTCTGCGAACGGACGCAGCGGACAAGTTCAAGTCACTCACCGTCTTGAGCCGCTTGTTGAGCCAGTAGTCGTACACGGCGATGACGAGGTCGTCCCGCCTCTCCAGCAGCAGCTTCGCCTCGTTCAGCGTCACCACCGTCTGGCCCGAGCTGCGCTCCAGCCGATCCATCATCTCCTCGAACTTGAGCTCTGCGAACGGACGCAGCGGACAAGTTCAAGTCACTCACCGTCTTGAGCCGCTTGTTGAGCCAGTAGTCGTACACGGCGATGACGAGGTCGTCCCGCCTCTCCAGCAGCAGCTTCGCCTCGTTCAGCGTCACCACCGTCTGGCCCGAGCTGTGCTCCAGCCGATCCATCATCTCCTCAAACTTGAGCTCTGCGAACGGACGCGGCGGACAAGTTCAAGTCACTCACCGTCTTGAGCCGCTTGTTGAGCCAGTAGTCGTACACGGCGATGACGAGGTCGTCCCGCCTCTCCAGCAGCAGCTTCGCCTCGTTCAGCGTCACCACCGTCTGGCCCGAGCTGCGCTCCAGCCGATCCATCATCTCCTCGAACTTGAGCTCTGCGAACGGACGCAGCGGACAAGTTCAAGTCACTCACCGTCTTGAGCCGCTTGTTGAGCCAGTAGTCGTACACGGCGATGACGAGGTCGTCCCGCCTCTCCAGCAGCAGCTTCGCCTCGTTCAGCGTCACCACCGTCTGGCCCGAGCTGCGCTCCAGCCGATCCATCATCTCCTCGAACTTGAGCTCTGCGAACGGACGCAGCGGACAAGTTCAAGTCACTCACCGTCTTGAGCCGCTTGTTGAGCCAGTAGTCGTACACGGCGATGACGAGGTCGTCCCGCCTCTCCAGCAGCAGCTTCGCCTCGTTCAGCGTCACCACCGTCTGGCCCGAGCTGCGCTCCAGCCGATCCATCATCTCCTCGAACTTGAGCTCTGCGAACGGACACCGCGTCACGTCTGCCGGCCTCGGCGGCCCGGCGGCGCGACGCCTCGCGACTCGATAGGCTGGGCGAAGCGCCGCCGAGCGCGGTCGGGTCCCCGATGGGTGACGATTTTAGAGCCTGCTGGCGCAGAGACTTGCCTATCATACCAGAGGTCTGGGTTCAAATTCCCGCCCCATGCACCACTTTCTTTCTCCTTCTGAGTTAGGTAAGTGCATTTCGTCACGAATGCGAGGGGGGGTCCGCCTAGGTGGTAGGGTTTAAGCCCGCCCGGGTTGGTACCATCGGATTGGATGAAAAGATGGTCGAAGCGGCAGTGAAAAATTGTCTGTGTTTTCCATCCAGTTCAATGTAGCCGTGCTCATAAAGGGAAGGTCCTGGCATGAGACTTTCTTCCTTAGGAATGTGGCGTCTTAGGCGTGGTATAAGTCATTAAAAATAAAACCTGCCGAAATCGCATTTCTAGGTGCATGATTGAAAAACCAAGAAATTCTTGCAAAAATTGGCAGCTCAGCTAAATATGACGCTTTAAATATAGTACCTTACATTTAAAAAAAATTATTATGAATGGACAAGCCTTTGTCACAGAAAATCCTCATTCTTAGACCCATCAGTGCCCCTTTATGAAATTATCATCTGGCAACCCTACGGATTGAACCGCAGCGGACTGACCGGTCAGCTCGGCGTAGTGCTGCTGCCGCAGCCACCGCTCGTCCTCGGAGTCCATGTCGTACTCGGGTGTCTCCTGCTCGAGGCACAGCGCTGCAACAGGCGGTTGAGGCAAGTTCAAGCGGGGTGTTACACGTATAGGCTTAGAATGTATAGACATACACCTAGTCAACTGACGGATGAGACCAAAATCGTTTCATACAAAATGTACTGACATTTCCTTTTTACTCAAAAATATAATCGAAACCGCTGTGTGTCTTTAAAATATTAATCTGAAGTTATGAACAAACATTATGAGGACCGTCTAAAGCTATTAGGCCTCACAACACTGGAAAAACGCAGGCAGCGTGGGGATCTTATCGAAACATATAAAATGCTTCATGATTCCTATGATGTCAATAATTTAAAAACAATGTACACATTTAACACTAGCGAAAGGCTGTGCGGTCACTCGCCAAAGATAAATCGCACCCTAGCATCAACAAATCCTCGAAAACATTTCCTAACAAACCGAGTTGTGGATAATTGGAACGGCCTACCTGAGGAAAGAATAAGTTCATCGTCAGTAAATGTTTTCATAAACAAACTGGATCTTTACTTAAAATAAAAAAAATAATTAAAAGAATATATAATTCATAGAGAAGACAATAAATAAATAAGTGCCAGTGCTTAAAAACAAAAGTGCAAGTGCATAAAAAGAAGTGCACGCATCAGCATAATGCTGCTAGTGCATTACAATATAAAAATAATATGTTTTAAGTTTTACTTTGAAATAATGAATAAAAGTTTAGAAATTTGATTGACAAAGAATCTGTGGATAACCCTTATTTACCATTAAAAAAGGGTTTTGTATGGGTTTTCTACTCCCGTTCACTGATAAATCAATAAAATCACAGGTTACCATTATTTATTTAAGGAAAACTAGAGAAATTATAAAGATTTCACAAAAATACATTTCACATTCCATGAACGCGACTCAAATGCACTGATAACGATTTCAGAAGTGGTCTCATCGGGCAGATATGTTCCATCTCCCTCTAACTCGCGGTAGTGGTACGTTGAGTTACGCCTCACTCCCACGCTTTGTACGTCTTGTAAGCACAGCGCGCTATGCTAGGTCTATGGTTACACGGCACGTGAACCGAGGCGGGCACATATGTCGCAGGGAAAATTGAAAAATCTATCATTTAGCTAAATCGCCAAGAACTTCTGTATCGAGGATTTTGCTATTTCAATTTATTAAGCCTTACTTAACCTTACATAAGCAAATTATCGACAAAAATCGGCCAAGTGCGAGTCAGACTCGCACACGAAGGGTTCTGTACCATCTTACAAGATTGAACACACAAAAATCACGTTTTTTGCACGTAAAATTAAAGTGAGACCCTTTTAATTTTTATTATATATTTGTTTTACCTATTTGTTGTTATAGCGGCAAAAGAAAAACACACTAATTGAAAATTACAACTACCTACCTATTACGGTTCATGACATACAGCCCTGTGACAAACGGACGGACGGACAGCGGGGGTTTAGTAATAGGGTTCCGTTGGCACCCTTCGGGTACGGAACCCCAAAATTCTTCGACCTCGAGCTAATAGAGCCGCGGTCACTTTAGCGTAATACAGGTGCCAGCAAAAAACTAGAACCCTGGCGAGGGGGATTATCGATCAGCGCACTGCTCGGTCTAATAGCAAATCAAAACATTCATCTCCTGTAACATTCTTGAACACCTGCGCCTTATTCATGTGTTCAATTCGTCTTTAAATTGCGCCCGTAAAGTATCAATGCGTCCGGAGGTACGCTTGTAAGTCGCGATGGCTCACTCGGCCGAGTGGAGCGACCGAATGGCGAGAGAACGACGAAGCAATCTTACAGAGCGGTAAGAGAAGAAAGAAAGAAGAATGAGTGGTTATCACACTTGTTTGTTTCGTCATAGATCAAAGAGGAAATTATTAAACGCTCCTCGTAAGAACATCACAGGACGCTATTTACTGTAACGAACATTCGAAGTTGCGAAGTTCCGAATTAGTAAGCGAACTAACTACAGTTAGACGTTTTCCACTAACTCGTGGCTACGCCGCCGCCGCTAAACTAATGAGTTTCGATCGCTACTCCCGTCCTTCCATGCTCGCTGGCACGGAAATTAAGGTGGCCCTTCTCCGTGGAACTAACTCATTAGTCCACACGGTACAAAACCGTGCTATTGCGCTCTGGGACCTTCTCTGTTTAAAAAAAAACACGGCTCCGTGTTGAGAAGGATGCAACATGCCCACAAAGCAGACAATGCGCATAGTGTTTGATTTGGTAAGATTCACGAACATTTTAATTACAAAACGACTTATAGCTAAAAGTAAACCACGACCGCTGTAGTAAAAAAATCTAACAAAAACCAAATTGATTATAAATTTTCATGAAACAAGCTATGTCTGATGACTAATCTTTTTAAGAAGTTTTTATTTTATCGTTGAGTAATCCACCTCCAAAGTTATTGTATAAAACGCGCGAAAAATTCGAACTTTCGGACCTTATAACTTAAAAACTAAACACAATTTTACAATGTCAGACATCTAGTTCGATCTAATAAAGCTGTTTTGAGTATAACTTTGGATCTCTGACAAGAAATGTGCGCATGATCTTCTTTCCGCGTTAGTAAGAGAAGTTGATCGGGAAGGCCCACCTTAACGATCAAACAAGAACACTGAAAAGAGAAAGAATTTCCGAGTCCCTTTTACTCTATGTTCGACGTCGATACGACAGAATGAGAACTCGACAGTACAAACGAACGGACCGCGCAAAGCCCCCTCCGGACAAAAGGTCACTCCGTGGAGAGGCGCCGGCGAAATTTCCTGCAAACGTAATTTCCGGACGTGCGTAAGTTGTGTGAGGGTGGGGTTGGGGCGAGGGGGGGGGGGAGGGGACGCTCGCATACAACCGACTCTACCCATCTCCGCTAGATGGAGCTCTTGTGCATGTAAATAGTTTAACCCGCGCCGTGTTTCGGCAGATTTCGCGACAACCGGAATTCGTTGATGGCAACACGGCGCGGCGGCTGAGCTGGCATTCCAAATTCAAACATTAAAATTTCTTGGATGCAATCGAACACAATGTTTGCGTTACATATTGCTTCGTATTGGCAAAACGTAGAATTGGCGGATAACACATTTAACGACATTCTAAGATTCATAACAGTCCTTACATATGAAATTGGCGTTTTGTCGAACTGGCCACCATCATCTCAAATATCTGGCGTTTGGTTAGAAATTCCAAATTCAAATTTATTTCAAATTTAGGCTTGTGCATTTGGATTTATAATTTAGTGATTCATATCATTGGATTCATTTGTTTTCGAACCATTTGTTTTTTTCTTTGACATCGTTCTGTTAACAATATATAAAACTTGAAACATCGCGTTATTTACGAACACGAACTCGGCCAAGTGCGAGTCGGACTCGCACACTAAGGGTTCCGTACCATCGTACAAGACTTAACACAAAAAAAATCAGGTTTTTTCCCCTTTCATTTTTTTTATTTTTAATGTTATCTTTGTTGTTATAGCGGCAAAATAAATACACACTCTGTGAATATTTCAGCTGTCTACCTATTACGGTTCCTGAGATACAGCCCTGTGACGAACGGACGGACGGACGGACAGCGGAGTCTTAGTAATAAGGTTCCGTTTTCACCCTTTGGGTACGGAAACCTAAAAAAAGGTCGAATGATTAATGATGTGTATGGGGAAGCTAATATAAAAGAAAAACCCGGTAAGTTCTTGGTTCCAACGTTTTCGTTCTGGTTATTTCGAACTACAGGGGGTCCATTCAGGCAAAGAGTGAGTTCGAATTCGTCACTAAATATCAACTCACTTTTTTCAATAGTAATGTTTCCACACTTCTTGAACATCATTACAGTTAGATAAAAATCGGTTCCGTCCCGTAAATACGTCGGAAGTATAAATAACGGTTAAGTTATTTAAATAATAATATATTTACCAGCTATTTTTTAGGTTAACTCACTCCCGAACTCGAACTCACTCTTACCGGAATGGGCCTCCTGAGCCCGTAGTCCCAGTTGTCACCTAAATTGGCGTTTACGCCAAACCGATCGACTGGCGTTTTCAAATGGATGGAGAAATTGAGGAGCGCGCGCAGTGGGCGTAACGCGAACTAACATTTGCGAGTCCGAGTTTCATTTGACAGCTCACTCATCGTCGGCGTAAATATGTCGACGTTGCCGTTTACGCCGTTTAATTCCGAGTTTGACTTTGACCGCTTGAAGAAGTAAAACCACAGAATAAGTTGTAAACATTTGTATGGGGTTTGACGTTTTTACGTAACTTCGAAGTTCCGTAAACGCCAATTTAGGTGAGAACTCAGACTGACCACTCAGAACCTAAAAATGGGTGTTGTATTAGCCATCCATGCCCAGTCATTTCATGCAACCTGACATGGATGGCTAATAAAAGATATCGTTACGATATTAGCCCAACACACCACATTCCCGAAGCAATTAGGTACCATGCCAGGACTGAGCACGGCTACACTGAACTGGATGGCAAACACTGACAATTTTCCATTGCCACTTTTTAACCATAGTGTCATCCAACGCGGTGGTACCAACCCGGGCGGGCTTAACCAAGAACGTGTGGCCCCTGACAGATCCAGACAGGCCCAGAGAGATCATAGACATCGGAAAAGGTACGTACTTAATTACTACAAGTCAACTGACCTTGAGTAGAGAATCCGTTTGAAAACCGCACCCGAGCATTACGTGGCATTACTCATATTTTTACAATCAACAAAAATGGATTCGCGTAAGCATTCACATAATGCCAGTAGTCGCCAGTGCCTGTTGGCGTTCTAGGACTTAAATTAGTTTTGAGGGTTCCGTACCCAAAGGGTGCCAACGGAACCCTATTACTAAGCCTCCGCTGTCCGTCCGATCGTCTGTCACAGGGCTGTATCTCATGAACCGTTATAGGTAAGGAGTTGAATTCTTTACAGAGTGTGTATTTATTTTGCCGCTATAACAGGTAAAATAAAAAAAATATAATAAATAAAAGTTAAATCTTGTATGTCTGCGCAGCGTGTCATCGACTGGCGGCGATTGTAGGGGGGTTGGACTCAATACGTCCCGAGCATTATACGCGCAATGCGCCTCAAAATACCAAGTGGTGCACCGCTGTCAGCCTCAATGGCCCAGTGGCGCGACACTTCGGCGATCGCTCTCCGAAGTTAAGCAACGCTGGGTCCGGTCTGGTCTTGGATGGGTGACCATTCGACCGTTGAGAGAGGCTGGCCGTGGTTCGGATTCCACGTTAAACTGTAGGTCCCCTTCCTTACTTACTAGGTGGTAGGGTTTATCCCGCCCGGGTTGGTACCATCGCATTGGATGAACGGTGGTCGAAGCGGCAATGAAAATTGTCCGTGTTTTCCATCCAGTTCAATGTGGCCGTGCAATATAAGGAAGGTCCTGGCATGGCACCTAGTTCCCATGTGGTGTGTTGGGCTAATACCATGACAGAAGGTGTGGTATTAGCCATCCATGACCAGTCACATAAAAAAAAGAACCGCTGGGAGACCAGTATCGTCAGTCCGAGTTGTCACCTAATTCAGCGTTTACAGAACATCGAAATTACGTAAAAACCCATATAAGTTTTCACTAGTTATTCTGTGGTTTTACTTCTTCAAAGTGTCAAAATCAAACTCGGACTTCCGATTTGTATGAAAACACGGAGTCCGCGTAAACGTATTTACGGCGACACGACGTGTAAGCTGTCAAATCAAATTCGGATTCGCAAATGTTAGTTCACTTAAGGCCTCTTCATTTTCTTTCATTTGAAAACGCCAGTCGATCGGTTTGGCGTAAACGCCAATTTAGGTGACAACTGGGACTAGCTCCGAGAGCAAGTCCGTTCGGGGGCGCCGCAAATGACAGCCGCGATGTTTATGTTTACGGAACGGCTGCGCCACGGGTGTCACCGCAAAACGCGGACGTTTCATCAGCCGATCGCGCCACGACGCACGATGCGAACAGAACACGCGGCCGTGAGTCACTCGCGGCGAGATAAGCTGCGCGCGCGCCGCCACCCCCTCACCCGTCGCCCTCCCCGGGGCGGGGGAGCCGACGGGACGGCCGTGACTCACCCGCGGGCCGTCTGCGAGATTGGACGCGTCTCGCCAGAGTTGATCCCTGGAGGGGTGGTCGAGTTCACACCTAAATTGGCGTTTACGGAAGAAGTTATGTACAAACGGCATCACCTTAGACGCCCCACATTGGACTTTGACTCACATACGTTTTTCATGCAAGTGCCAATGCCTACTGTGGCGTCGAGCGTGGTGCGCTCTGTACGTATTGAAACCCATTCGAGGTTTATTTCTACAAACTTGGACTACCTACTACCAACCGATTTGTGTGAAAACGCGGAGTCGCCGTAAGAGGCAACGTCAACGCATTTACAGCGAAGATACGTATGCTGTCAAATCAAACTCGGACTCGCAAATATTAGTTTGCTTAAGGCTGTTCCGACCCATATAAAGTTGTTTGCACACATAACGCAAAAAGTATTGCACTTTAAGCCACGAATTAATAATAAAAGTTTAATATAGTCATATTACTTGCAGCGAAAACAATTTCACAATTTCAGGATTATTGGTTTTGTTATAATTTATTTAAATACGATTTTTATTTAACAGCGCCATCTAACGGAGTAAAACTTCTAATCGGCAATTACAACGAAACCATTAAACCTGAAATTGTGAATATGTCTTCGCTGCAACTACTATGGCTATATTTAATATTTTTGACTAATTCGTGCCTTAAAGTGCAATACTTTTTGCGTTCTGTGTAATAAAAACATTGTATGGGTCGGAACATCCTTAATTGGCGTTTACGGCAAACCGATCGACTGGCGTTTTGCGTAAAAACGTCAAACTCCATACAAGTTTTTACTAGATATTCTGTGGTTTTACTTCTTCGAGCTGTCAAATGTCAAACTCGGACTTCCGATTTGTATGAAAACGCGGAGTCCGGCGTAAACGGTAACGTCGACGTATTTACGGCAACGTTGAGTAAGCTGTCAAATCAAACTCGAACTCGCAAATGTTAGTTCGATTAATGCGCTCTTTAATTTCTCAATAAATTTGAAAACGCAAGTCGATTGGTTTGCCGTAAACGCCAATCTAGTTGACAACTGGGACTACAGGCTCAGATAGACTGCTGGCTCCCGCATTTCCGGTGTTGTGCCAGAGTTGTTCGTTGCCGCTGCGAGCAGACACGCGGTGTCTGACGAACCGACGCGCGATCGATACCGTATCAGTTACATCCCTCATTTGAGCGGCTCGTAGCCTAGCGGAGGCGCGGGGTCTGACCTAGCGTACCAGAGCCTGGGTTCAATACTTCGTCCCGGCATGAACCACTTTCTTTCTCTTTCAGAGTTCGATAAGTGCATTTCGACACGAATGCGAGCTGCTCCATGGTTCGGAATCCATTTTAAAATGTAGGTATCCTTTCCCTACTAGGTGGTAGGGTTTAAGCCCGCCCGGCCATCTGAATCATCATTGGTACCATCGCATGATGAAAAGATGGTTGAAGCATCAATGAAAAATTCTCCGTGTTTTCCATCCAGCTCAATGTAGCCGTGCTCATAAAGGGAAGGTCCTGGCATGGCACCTAATTCCTTCGGGAATGTGGTGTATTGGGCTAATATCATAACGGTAGTTGTGTGGTATTAGCCATCCATGTCAGGTTGCATAAAAAAATCCCCTTGATGAGTATCCGCATTGATGAGTTTTAAAAATGTTAAAGCGGGCATTCAAACGTAGCACCGCCACCGAACATACGCATGGATTGTTTTGTAACAGCACTGCCTACCCCTGAGGGCAACGGCGCGGCGTGACTATATGGCAACGAGGCGGGCCGTGCGCGCACGCAGGGCACTTGTGAATTCATTTCTTGTGCCCGAGAGCCAAATAGGGTCTTTGAACCGCGCACTCGACATCGGAGATCGGACGTGTCCGTTTTCAGAAACGAGTCGGAATAGCCGCGCGCGCATTTTCCGTCGCATCGTCATACGTCTGTACGTCTACGCAAATGTTAATCTCCGATGTCGATTGAAGTCCAGAGCCTGTAGTCCAGGTAGTCCAGGTAGTCCAGGTAGTGTAGTAGCAGGTGACAACTGACCTAAATTGGCGTTTACGCCAAACCGATCGACTGGCGTTGGCATGAAGAAATAAAACCACAGAATATCTAGTAAAAACTTGTATTGAGTTTGACGTTTTTACGTAACTTCGAAGTTCCGTAAACGCCAATTTAGGTGAGAACTCGGACTGACCACTCACAGCCCCTAGTCTTCAAACCCAAACCGATCGACAAGCGTTTTCAAATATTATATGGAGAATTTAAAAACGCGCGCAGTATATTTGTATTCCGAGTTTGATTTTGACAGGTCGAAGAAGTAAAACCACAGAATAGGTAGTAACACTTTTATGGAGTTTGGCGTTTTTACGTTCGATGTTGACCCCATACAAATGTTTTCTACTTATTCCGTGGTTTTACTTCTTCAAGCTGTCAAAGTTAAGCTCGGACTTCCGATTTGTATGAAAACGCGGAATTGGCGTAAACGGCAACGTCGACGTATTTGAGTAATAATATTGTAATAATAATGATATATAATATTAAAATATAATAATTATAATAATAATGTTAGTTCGCTTAAGGCCCACTGCGCGCGCTCCTCAATATCTCCATACATTTGAAAATGCCAGTCGATCGGTTTGGCGTAAACGCCAATTTAGGTGACAACTGGGACTACGGGCTCAGTACACGGTCCCTATTCAATTAAACGCTTCATCTTTACGGTACAGCACAGGCACATTAAACAGGCCGTAAAACATAAAGCTGTGTGACGCTATTCAATTCTCCGTACATTCGAAAACGCCGGTCGACCGGTCTGGCGCACCGCCAGATTAGGTGAGAACACCGACTACAAGCTTTGATTTCGCGTCTTAAGGTGGCCCAACCCGGCGGGCCTAACTCATTTGCGGGCACTGTACAAAACCGTGCTGGAACCTTCTCTGTTTTTAGAATAATACAGGCTCCGTGATGAGGAAGATGCAACATGTCCACAAAAAAGACAATGTGCATAGTGTATGATTTGGTAAGATTTACGAATTTTTTTATTTCAAAACGACGTATAGCTAAAAGTAAACCACGACCGCTGTAGTCAAAAATGTAACGGTGGTCCAATGGTCATCTAATGGTCATCAGACATCTAGTTCGAAGTAGTAGATGTCTGATGACAATTGGCATTGTAAAATTGTGTTTGGTTTCCAAGTTATGACGTCCGAAAGTTCGGATTTTTCGCGCGTTTTATACAATAACTTTGGATGTGGATTACGCAATGATAAATTAAGAACATCTTAAAAAGATTAGTCATCAGACCATAGCTTATTTAATCAAAATTTATAATCTATTTGTTTTTTGTTAGATTTTTTACTACAGCGGTCGTGGTTTACTTTTAGCTAAAAGTCGTTTTGAAATTAAAATTTTCGTAAATCTTACCAAATCATACACTATGCACATTGTCTTTTTTGTGGACATGTTGCATCTTCCTCATCACGGAACCTGTCTTATTCTTTGAAACAGAGAAGGTCCCAGAGCGCAACAGCACGGTTTTGTACCGTGCCCGCGAATGAGTTAGGCCCGCCGGGTTGGGCCACCTTAAGCATTCCGTCCAGAGACTCGAAGGTAAAAAATGACATCAGATTTGTATACTCTATCCTCAATCTGGAAATCATTGTTTTTCTGATGAAAACATGTTTAATGTCCAACAGTATGTAAACAAAAAAACAACGAGAATTTAGACGATAGAGTTGCCGATCGTAAGCAAGCGCCTGCTTCTGTTATGGTCTGGGCTGCAGCGACCGCAAATGGTCGCTCTCCACTCGTGTTTATCGAGAAGGGCGTCTAAGCAACCAGCAAGTGTACCAGCAAAATATGTGAAATGATGCGCCCATACCATGGGCACGTGAGCAATTCGGTACGAACGGCTGGACGTTCCAACAACACTAAGCACTGTCCCACAAAGCTCGCCTGACGCATTTTTTTACAGAACCACGTTCCTCGGTTCATTTCTTCAGAACTGTGGCGTTTTTCGGTACGGTTTGGAGGTCTTATGTAAAAAAATCTATGTTATTTTTAGCATTTTGATATTTTTTTAATATACCGAACTTCAATGGGGTGCATGGCGCAAAGCTTTACCACCAGATGGCGCCACATAAAACAATGCCAAGCTATCACGTAGAGGTTATGTTTACGCGCGAATCACATTGTCCGTGTTTTACATCCATTTCAAGGTATATCCTGGTTCAATAAAGAAACTATGTAGAAATGGCGGCTTGTACTTGCGAATCTCATGCTATCTCGCTTCCACTATATCGCTATCTTTACTCACACAGTGCGGTACCGACTGCAAAACAAAATATCAAATCAGAGCGTGCAGCGATATGTACTCAGTTGCGTTGTTAAGTCGGTAATGTTTCACTGGTTGAACTGAACAGATCTATGACTATGAACTGACTATAATGCTGACCGTACCGTCCGTTGGACAAGTACAAGCCGCCATTTCTGTATTGTTTCTTTTAATGAACTGGCTTATAGCTATTCATTTTAACTCAGTTTAATTGGTCAACAACATATAACCTTGAAATTAAAACGTGGCATAGTTTTATGTGGCGCCATCTGGTGGTAAAGTTTGGCAGCCGTCCTCCTCATTAACCAATTAACATAATTTTCAATTGGCAACACTTCGAGTGACGTACCCTGTATATTACGTGACAGGAGCGGGCTTCAATCCGGGGATATCAATTCGTCGCACTCGGGACATACAGGCGTATCTTACAATTATAGCTTTTATATAGATATATTGAACACATATATTAATTTATTTGCTCTATTATTTATGTTCAAACTCTTAGCAAAACTTCTTACCAAGTTATTTTTTACACTATCATTTGCAGTACATTCACTAAAATATGAAAGAAAACTGAGAAACTATCACTTTTTCACCTCTACTGCAAATAAAAAAAAAAGATATGCGGGTGCGACGATTTTTTTATAAACCGAACTACAATTAACCAAATAACTTTTAATAACACTCGGAGTGTTGCCAAATTTTCAATTGGTAACACTTCGAGTGACGAATCCTGTATAATACAGGAGCGAGCTTCAATCCGGGGTGATAAATTTTGTCAGACAGTGCCGGTGTATGCGGCAGGAATGAATCCTTCCCTTCAACTTTGAATCCCCCACAATGGTCGCCATTCCCAACTCTTACTTGATTTACGATCATAAAACGACCTAATTAGTTTCATATTACTGTAAACAGGGGGGTTCACATTTGACGGGTTCATCTGTGTCTACACACCGGCTCTACGGTCGGTCTAGGTAGGTGGGGGGACCACTCACGCTGCACGTGTATTAGCTGGCGCGGCATGCGGTAGTCGGGCGGGTAGCAGCGCTCGTAGAAGGCGAGGTCCGCCGCGTCGGACACCTCCGGCGTGGGGATGATGAGGCCGGTGCATATCGCCCGCTGCAGGTGGTGCTCCTGCGGCAAGACACACGGACACACCGTCAGCCACAGTTGGCGCCCTGCATCTGCGTCGCCAATATCTCCGTCGCCGGCGACGGAGCTGCGGTGCGGCGCGAACCCTTCGCAGATCCGTCGCCACTATACGTGGGGGTGCGAACACGTATGGCGGGTCGAGACATTTAACCTAACCTAACCAAATATAATCCAACCTAATCTAATGTCATCAAACCTAAACGAATCTAACAAAACCAAACCTAACCTTTATAACATAACCTAACCAAACCTAATCCAACCTAATCTAATGTAATCAAACCTAAACTAATCTAACCAAACCAAACCAAACCTAATCTAAATAACATAACCTAACCAAACCTTACCTAAATAACAGTGGCGAACAACGGCGATGCATATGTAGGCGATGCAGATATTGGCGAGGCAGATGGTGGCAATGCAGATATTGGAGATGGACATATGGACTACCGGGTTTGCAGGCCCTCGGCTCGCTTCAATCCATCCCAGCGCGCCCTCCCGTATAGTAGTACAAATAGACCTAACATAGCGCGCTGTGCTTAAAAGACCGACAAAGCGTGGGAGTGCGACGTCAACTCAACTTGAAATGTTATGTGTATTTGTGTATTGACCGGAATTTTATTTATTTTGATATTTTAACTCCAATGAATTCAGTCAATTTGTATTGTTTTTATTATGATTTTAATCTAGATCCTTAATTGTTTATTTTGATAATTTATTTAAAACTTTTGAATTCTATCAATTTTATATATTTATTTACGTGTATAATTGTATACCAAAAAGACCTTATAAAATTAAATGAAATATCACTACCGCCAGGTAGAGGGAGGTGGAACACATCTGCCCGATGAGACAACTTCTCAAATCGTTATCAGTACATTGGAGTCGCGCTCATGGAATGTGAAATGTTCTTTTGTGAAATCTTTATGATTTCTCTAATTTTCCTAAAAGAAAGCATGGTGACCTGTGCATTCATAGATTGTTTAGTAAACGGGAGTAAATAACTTGGAAAAACCCTTTCTTGAATGTAAATAAAGGATGACCCACTGATTCTATTCTTTTCTTTAATATTTCAAAGTAAAACTTGAAACATATCTACAGAAAAAAAGATTCCAAAACAAATTTAAAAAGCCCTAAGAAGTATAAAAATTATTGAAATTATTATAGGTAGTTGCAATTATTGTTATTTTTGGAGTCGGTGTCAGCCAAGGTACTCTCGACTGGCGCGGCGGGTGTTCACTTGACAGCTCCCCTCCCGCCGCGGCCCCACTCTCGCCTCTCGCCTCGTCAAGTCGTGCGTGCGATACAAGCACATCTCACCTGTAACTATGTATGTAGTTACAAACCTGCCTTGGCTGACACCGACTCCAAAAATAACAATAATTGCAACTACCTACAATAATTGCAATTATTCATTAGCATTATATATTAACATTCGCGGGTATTGCGTCTAACCAATTTCGTCACCTGTGAACGGTATGTTTTGCTGGTTCGGGTCCAGCCTTGCAGTATATTCGTAAACATTGACTTATATGCATTCGTAAAGTAGTTCTTTTTACAGGAATCTTTATTTAATTAATGTGTCCTTGCTTCGCGGTCGATTATACATACATACATGTCACATTATTTCTAAACTTAAGACTAACGAAAAGTAGTACTTTGTGACGTCACTTTGACACATTTTGTTGGGCTTGGTTTCGGCTACGACTATTTATCTCAGCCTAAGATTATAACACGACTTTGACAATAAAACTCCAAAACATTCACGCAAACCTTCAAAGACGAATAGACAAGGAAATCTGCCGGAGCATAAAACATACTATACATTCGTAAATGACGTAATTGTCGGAAACCCGCTCGCCAACATAACAAAAAACGGCTGAGCGTTCAAAAATAGATTTCCTACATTCTAACTACTCAAAGATTCTAACCCGATCCTATCGACCCGGCGCGCCGTCTTCGCTTTAGTACCTGCAAACGGCCCCTAGTTGTGTCCGAACCTAATGATACGATTCGGGGTTATTATGGAGGCAAAAAAACTCGCTTTTACAATGGCTTAAGCAGCCCCTGGCGGAGACCGTGGGTTCGGCGATATTGTAGGTGCCCCTGCTCACAGCAGGCTAATTGCAGGAATAATACTTTTTAGGGTTCCGTACCCAAAGGGTGCCAACGGAACCCAATTACCAAGCCTCGGCTGTCCGTCCGTCCGTCCGTCTGTCACAGGGCTGCATCTCATGAACAGTAATAGGTAGGCAGGCGGTATCGAGATCGTTTTCGATACCATCTGTCAAACGCATACAATATTTTTGACAGGCGATATCTCCTAGACGATAGGGCTTACTCGATAGCGTTCGTAGGAGGGCTCCAGGTGTGAACGCGCCTTCGGTAACGATAGTTCAAATCGGACCGCGACCTAAACGTACTTACTTCGCCTACAGGGGCGCTTCGCTTGTATGCTCGAATGTTCGTCGCACTCCAAGACATTGTTGCACTAAATGGCGTCCTGTGAAGTTGTCACGTGTTCTTAGCTGTTCCTACACCACGTGACGGACTTGGTATTCCGGGAGGTCCCGACATGTTTGGTCACGATAAGGTAAATGGCTGAATCTGGGTTCACATGTTAGAGACCAACCCTCTGATGCTAAGTATGTAGGTTTGCCTGCGCCTAGTGGTTGCGTTTTCTAGATTGGCTATTTAAAATAGATGTTGGTATGTACCTGCTGATGAATATACTATTGTCTAGTAATATTGATACCTACTAATTATACAACAATAACCAGTCGGTTTTTTAATTAAATACTTAAATATACCTAAAGTTATAACTGTAACCTAAATCGCCTATAACTACGAAATGCAACCAAGGATTTGTTCAGTTTGGGTATCACTAAGTAAGTATGTATCGATACTTTCATGCTGCATTTTTTGCAGTCATTTAACATATCATATATTTTTCTTGCAACGATAACTACTTTCTTTTACTCCTTAGCTACGTAACGCAACCACTTGGCGCAGGCAGACCGACACATTTAGCTTCGGAGGGTTGGTCTTTATCCTGTGAACCCAGTTTCAGCCATTTACGTTATCGTTACCATTTTTGTCGCGACCTCCTAGTCTATGTGTAACGTTTTATGAATCCTAGCATTACGGCCGATTTGGATATATATGAAAGCTTTGGCAGACCATTTAAGTCAGCTCGCTTGGATGCCACCTGTCGTGTTAAATCAGCAGTTCTCTTGCCCATTCAAGTAATTCAAATCAGAAAAAAAATCGGACCACGACCTAAGCGTAGTTAGTTTACGAATGCATGAAGCGCAACATCGAGTGTCCGTTACACTCCGAGAGATTGTTGCACTGAGTAGTTCTGACCTGTTCTTAGCCGTTCCTAAACCACGTGACGGACTTAGGGGGTGGGAGGAGTCCGGCGCTCGGTCACGTCCGGTCAAGGGGGTGGTGGCTCGCCCCCGCGATCCTTTCTATTCAACTTCTTAAATAAAACAAATTATTGTATTGAAATCAACTTTTTTCGGTAATGTTACCTCACTTAATATTATGGATGTATAACCTTTAAAAATTGTATGTAATGACCCCAATATTGGCCTATTCATAATACTCATTTTGACTACAATGATTGTTGATTATCAAGTTAAATCCGGGCTGACTCCTAGTGTCTAATACCAAAATCGACTTTGGTGACGTTAAGATTAATATCTCAATCTCTACCGTCAGAACGGTGCCCGGGAATGACTTATTACAGTCAAAACGGTGCCCGCGAATGAGTTATCTCAATCATTACCGTCAAAACGGTGCCCGGGAATGACTTATTACAGTCAAAACGGTGCCCGCGAATGATTATCTCAATGCGTGTATGAAAATATGTATATCTGTACATGAAGCGAAAGAGCTGTGCTGTGATCGTACTGCCTCGTATCATCTCTGCCTACCCCCCGGGAAAGTGGCGTGAAGGTGTGTATGCATGATGTCGAAAACGAAAGAAAGTGAGGCGTGATTTGAACCCCGACCTCTGGCATGCAAGGCAAGTCCCTGCGCGACTAAGCCACGAGCCGCTCAAAATCCATTTACCTCGAGAGGAATCAATCCGTTAGCGCCACAGAAGCCGGATTGATTAGGCTAACGATCGCGTAAGTCCGGACGAGCGATTCGCGACCTTATAGACAGCGCGATAGGTTGCAAGTCGTCGACGCTACGACCGAACGAGCCGTTCGCGACCTTATAGACAGCGTGATAGGGTGCAAGTCGACGACGCGACGACCGGACGAGCCATTCGCGACCTTACAGACAGCGCGATAGGGTGCAAGTAGACGACGCGGCGACGCGGGCGGGACTAATCTCACGTTTTGCACGTGAGTCCGCCGCGAAGGACCACGCAAGGAGAACGCTCCACAAGGCAGAGAGTACGTTAGGTGGCACTGTGAAGAAGGGTCACTTGTGACAATACCTCGGAACTGAAAACATATTAAAAGTGAGTTGCGATGTAGCGTGATCTGTGGGGTAACCGGCGTTAAATGTGAGGGAATTCGATCAATTCTGCACCAATAAGAATCGTTAATGTCATAACATTACATTACCAAACGTTTCCATTTTAGGTTTTAAGGCGGCCCATGCCGCTCAATTCCCCATACAAACGGGGAAAGAAGATCACGCCCATATTTAGTGTCAAAGATCCCAAATTTTGCTCAAGATAGCTTTATTTGATCGAACTAGATGTCTGATGACCGATGGCATTGTAAGATTGTGTTTGGTTTCTAAGTTATACGGTCCGAAAGTTCGAGTTTTTCGCGCGTTTTATACAATAACTTTGGAGGTGGATTACGCAATGATAAAGTAAGAACATCTTAAAAAGATTAGTCATCAGACATAGCTTATTTAATCAAGATTTATAATATATTTGGTTTTTGTTAGATTTTTGACTACAGCGGTCGTGGTTTACTTTTAGCTATAAGTCGTTTTGTAATAAAAATTTTCGTAAATCTTACCAAATCATACACTATGCACATTTTCTTTTTTGTGGACATATTGCATCTTCCTCATCACGGAGCGTGTCTTTTTCTTTGAAACAGAGATGGTCCCAGAGCGCAACAGCACGGTTTTGTACCGTGCTCGCGAATGAGTTAGTCCCGCCGGGTTGGGCCACCTTAAGCGCTCTTGCAAAGCGTGGCTTCTTAAAAGTCAGCAAAGCATCCTCAAAGTTAGTGCTTTAGCGACTATGTAGATTTTTTGGCTAGTTTGCAAATGTTGCTTCCTTTTCTTCAAATAAATCAGAAAAGGAAGCACGCTACGTTACGGCGAACCGATCGACTGGCGTTTTCCGTAAAAACGTCAAACTCCATACAAGTTTTTAATAGATATTCTGTGGTTTTACTTCTTCAACCTGTCAATGTCAAACTCGGACTTCCGGTTTGCATGAAAACGCGGATTCCGCGTAAACGGCAACGTCGACGTATTTACGGCAACGCTGAGTAAGCTGACAAATCAAACTCGGACTCGCAAATGTTAGTTCGATTAACGCCCACTGCGAGCGCTCTCCAATTTCTCCAAACATTTGAAAATGCCAGTCGATCGGTTTGCCGTAAACGCCAATTAAGATGACAGCTGGGACTACGGGCTCTGATGTATTGTTTTGTATTGTGACACCCACAAACATAAAACAGGCTACACGGTTTGCGCCGAGTGCGCGCTCCGCTGCTTGGTTGTGTGGCGTCGATGACGTCACGCGAGGTCGTCGCCCGCGGCCGCACCTCCCCCGCGCGCCGCCCCGAGCTTATCTCGCCGCGGCCTCACGCCACAGAGTCGCGCCGCGGCGCGGGCGGCAGAAGCGACACTCGGAAGGGACTCCAGATTTTTTTTTTATGTAACCTGCCATTTTTTTTTTATGCGACCTGACATGGATGGCTAATACCACACAACTACCGTTATGATATTAGCCCAATACACCACATTCCCGAAGGAATTAGGTGCCATGCCAGGACCTTCCCTTTATGAGCACGGCTACATTGAACTGGATGGAAAACACGGACAATTTTTCATTGCCGCTTCGACCATCTTATCATCCAATGCGATGGTACCAACCCGGGCGGGCTTAAACCCTACCACCTAGTAGGGGAAGGGGACCTACAGTTTTACATGGATTCCGAACCATGGAGCAGCTCGCATTCGTGACGAAATGCACTTATCGAACTCTGAAAGAGAAAGACAGTGGTGCAAATTGGTATTGAACCCGGGCCTCTGGTACGCTAGGCCGGTCCCCGCGCCACTAGGGACGGCTAATACCACACAACTACCGTTATGATATTAGTCCAATGCACCACATTCCCGATTATACCGTTGCATGCATGACACGCGCCCGGTACCTAATGCGACCGGTGGCTAATGATAAAATATGACAAATCCGAGTGCAGTGTACTGTCTATGGATGATGAATAAACAATAAACAATAGACCACCACTTCCAGTTACAAAAATTTCAAAGTTATCTTTCGGTTACACCATATAAATATGAAATGCAACCGAAAGTTAACTATTGGATTTCAGGTAGCTGGAGATGGTGAAAATAGAGGATAGGCGTTTAAGAAAAAAAAAACTACCTTAAGAAACTCAATTTTCTACAATTTGAGCCCAACTCAATCACTCTAGGGCGCACGCTTTTTCTTTTATTCTATGGTCACACAGTCCAACCATCACCGCTAAGAGCAAATGTGCTCCCATATGTTCGCCAAGGCAGTTCTCACCCACAGGAACCCTCAAATCATCCTGCCAGCCTCGGGAGCTCAGTGTGCGACGCCTTGCGAATCGATAAGCTGGGGAAGCACCTCTGAGCGCGGTTAGGTTATGGATGGGTGTCCATTTTCAACCGTTGAGGCTGGCCGTGGTTAGGATTCCACGTAACACTGTAGGCCCCTTCTTTTAGTAGGTGGTATCCCGCCCGAGTTGGTACCATCGCATTGAATGAACGATGATCGATTCGGCAATGTAAATTATCCGTGTTTTCCATCTAGTTCTATGTAGCCGAGCAATACAAGGAAGGTCCTGGCATGGCACCTAGTTCTCATGTGGTGTGTTAGGCTAATATCCGACGGTCAGTTCGGTATAAGCCATCCATGTGCAGTTACATAAAAAAACATTCGACCATTGTCATCGACTATATTTTGGTGCGGCATTTAGTTGAAGAAACTCGACGACATCTCATTGTAGGCGGGCTGAACTGAATTGCTATCAGGGGGACGCCATGGTTAATAACTCGCCAGGTGAATAGCAGGTGAACAATCAAAAGAGCGATTCCACCTGACGTTTAGTCACATTTCGTACCATGCCAACTGGCAAATTTTAGTTCACTTGCCCTAATAACACGTCGTTTGACGGTTACCATAGTACAAAATGCAACTAAACGTCATATTCAATCACTATCTTGCCTGTTCACCTGCTTTTCACCCGGCGAGTTAATTTATCAAGGTAACCCTCAGGTGTACTCACGCCCTAATATCTTAGAATATTGCTGCCACAGAGTCTTCTTACAAAAAATATTGCCACCGTATACTATTCGTATCAAACGTGACGTGGGTTTTTTACACCTATACCCATTCCTAGGTTAAGATATTTACGGCTTTTACACCAGAGAATACTTGTAATGCTATAAATTACATTCATTTATGTTATTGCATTAGTAACTTTGTTAGTTGTAAGTAAATTAAACTGAGGGTTTTATTGTTCTTTGTTCTTTGCCTTAATCTGTTCTGCCAAGGAATTGTTTTGCAGGAGCATTTAGATCTAAGCGTGTATTTCATAATTGTGGATGGAAAAATATGTAAACCCGTGAAGTTTCTTTGCGGGTTCTTCTTTACTGGGTTGATCGAATCCGCGGATCTTTGTGACGTAACTTAGTTTAGTTTGACTACCAAAAAGTTTAAATAAATGAAATGGAAAAAAAAAACATTAAATGAAACAGTATATGTTACATTTTATCGTCCATCACTGCTTACTTATCTACATACTTACCATACTTACTCGTATAGCATAGTTGGTTTTCCTCGCTGCATATAATCTATAACATGTGACCAATCGGAGCAGGCCAGTCCACACAAACAGTTCCCGTTCACGAGCATCACGCCGGGCGCAGCCATCGTCTCTCTCGACCATATTTGAGGGGGATCCGACCCGGACTTGGCGCCACCGTTAGCAAAGAATTGTAAGAGCCACGAAACTAGTTGTTGGTAGCCCGTGGTCATGACTTCGATGACCGCCTCGTAAATGCACCACTTTTATTTTTCCGAGTTGGATAAGTGCATTTTGTCACGAATGCGAGCTGTTCTACGGTTCGTAATCCATGTAACTAGGTGGTTTAAACCCGCCAGAGTAGGTACCTATTCTACGGTTCGAAATCGATGTAACTAGGTGGTTTAAACTCGCCAGAGTAGGTACCTATTCTACGGTTCGAAATCGATGTAACTAGGTGGTTTAAACCCGCCAGAGTAGGTACCTATTCTACGGTTCTAAATCCATGTAACTAGGTGGTTTAAACCCGCCAGAGTAGGTACCTATTCTACGGTTCGAAATCCATGCAACTAGGTGGTTTAAACCCGCCAGAGTAGGTACCTATTCTACGGTTCGAAATCGATGTAACTAGGTGGTTTAAACCCGCCAGAGTAGGTACCTATTCTACGGTTCGAAATCCATGTAACTAGGTGGTTTAAACCCGCCAGAGTAGGTACCTATTCTACGGTTCGAAATCCATGCAACTAGGTGGTTTAAACCCGCCAGAGTAGGTACCTATTCTACGGTTCTAAATCCATGTAACTAGGTGGTTTAAACCCGCCAGAGTAGGTACCTATTCTACGGTTCGAAATCCATGCAACTAGGTGGTTTAAACCCGCCAGAGTAGGTACCTATTCTACGGTTCGAAATCCATGTAACTAGGTGGTTTAAACCCGCCAGAGTAGGTACCTATTCTACGGTTCGAAATCCATGCAACTAGGTGGTTTAAACCCGCCAGAGTAGGTACCTATTCTACGGTTCGAAATCCATGTAACTAGGTGGTTTAAACCCGCCAGAGTAGGTACCTATTCTACGGTTCGAAATCCATGTAACTAGGTGGTTTAAACCCGCCAGAGTAGGTACCTATTCTACGGTTCGAAATCCATGTAACTAGGTGGTTTAAACCCGCCAGAGCAGGTACCTAGTCTACCATAGCACTTGATGAAAATATGGTCGAAGATGATGAACAGCTCGTGGTCTAGGGGCTAGAGGACTTGCCTTCCATACCAGAGGTCTGGGTTCAAATCCTCGCCCGGTCATGCACCACTTTCTTTCTCTTTCCGAGTTGGATAAGTGCATTTTGTCACGAATGCGAGCTGTTCTATGGTTCGAAATCCATGTAAAACTGTAGGTCCCTTTCCCCTACTAGGTGGTTTAAGCCCGCCCGAGTAGGTGCCATAGCATTTGATGAAAAGATGGTCAAAGAGGCAATGAAACATTGTCCGTGCTTTCCATTCAGTTCAATGTCGCCGTTCTTATAAAAGGGAAGATCCTGACATGGTAACTAAATCCCCCGTAATGCGGTGCGTTGAAGTAAAATCACGGCGCGGCGGTGGGTGTGTTATTTGCTATCCAATGTCCTTTGACATAAAAAAATCGGTATTTTTTATTTGCAGCATTTTTTAATAAAAACCAAAATAAATTATTTAGGTACCCTCCTCAAGAAACCACGCATACACTTTTAGGCTTCCGTACCCAAAGGGTGCAAACGGAACCCTATTGCTAAGCCTCCGCTGTTCGTCTGTCCGTCTGTCGGTCACAGGGCTGTATCTCATGAACCGTAATAGGTAGGCAGCTGAATTTTTCACAGAATGGGTATTTATTTTGCCGCTATAACAACAAATAGGTAAAATAAAAAATAAAAAAATTAAAGGGCCCCCATTCAAAAAACGTGATTTTGTTGGTGTTAAATCTTATACGATGGTACGGAACCCTTCGTGTGCGAGTCCGACTCGCACTTGGCCGGTTTTTAGGGTTAAGTGACGAACTCTCAGAATATTATTTTTATCGTAAATTATGATAATCAAAGATGTCTGCAAACACCTCGTGTGAATGCTACCGGCGCGGCGCGACATAGGATATCTAAAATCTCGTCTCAGGCTGAGATAAATAGTCGTAACCCAAACTAAGACTAACGAAAAGTAGTACTTTATTTTATTTATTTTATTTTTTCATAAAAAGTACAAGGTTTTACTAAACTAAACTAAGTTTGTACTACAGGATAACCTAAAATAACACGTTCGGTTACATGCCTACACTTTGTGACGTCACTTTAACACCTTTTGTATGGACGACATCTCAAAGTAATGCAATGTGACGTCACAAAGTGCTACTTTTCGTTAGTCTAGTGTGAACGTACCCTAACTCGCCTATCTCGCGCGGTTTTCGATCGCATCTGTTTCAGGGCGGGGGAGGCGCGCCGTCAGCAAAGTTGAATCGCAAAGGCGCGACCCAGCTCATCTCATAAAAAGGACGGTACCCATCCGCACGGCGTGGCGTACGATGGTGATACAGTATCAAGCGTGCGCGTAGCCCGTACTGCCCACGTGGCAAGCGCCCGAGGGTCATAACTAATATAAATATATACGGTAACCTCCAATATTGCGGGTTCATTTTAATTTTATCACAGCGTCGGTAAAGCATAAACATCGGTAAAACAATCTAAATATCAAAGTTATGTCTATTATCTAGTGTAAAATGGTTTTGATAAATTGCTTATATTCTTTAAAAAATATATGTTTGTCAAAACCTATTTACAAGTTTTTACTAGGTTTTCAAGCCGGTGGCGCTTGCAAACTATAAATGATTTAGACAATTTACTTTTTGGTGGTACAAGATCACATACTTATCTAGTGAAAAACCGTGAAATATACACGGTGTTAAACAAGTTCGCGACATACCTGAAAGGGGATTATTTTGGGTCGCATACTGATTCCGAAAACGGAGGATTTTTCTTGTTTTGAGCTTTTGTTTTAAAGTTTTCGATTTCTAATACTAGTAATAGGAATCGCACTGCATTCATAAAACGTTCAAAAGTAGGACATTTTAAAAATAAATGTGAAAATTTACATTCGGATCGACGCAATACAATTGGCGGCGGCGCGCAGTCAGGTGCTAGACAGCGAACGCGTGACCTTGGCAGTGGAAAATAGACTTAACAGGTCAAAAACCTAAATTTCGCTTCGTCGCGCTGGATTTTCACGCGCATACAACAATGAACCCTATCGCAAACTCAATGCTTCCGGAGATCGCCATTATCGTTTGTTCGCTGAACGCTGGAGTCAGTTAGAGCCTAAATATAATAAATTTGAAGAGTTTTTTTTGTTTGAACTCGCAAGCCTATGAAACTACCAGCCGGATTTTAAAATGTTTGATGATAAGATTAATAAAGATTACTCGTAATTGGCTAAGCCAAAGTATGCCTTCCGACGATCAGTTTTGACATGAAATGTTTGTGATATATGTAACATTTTACAGTCGGTGGCTATACTTTGGCTAAGCCAAGCACGGGTATTGTCTATGAATCTCAGCAGGAGTTTTTGATAGCCGAATTCTTGAGGAAGGTTACTAGGCGAACATCACGCAACGACCCTTAGGAGTACAGCAAAAAGAAAAAAATGTCAGGAAGAATGCTAAGCGAACGAAGTAATAGCACGGGCAGGGAATGCCTACTACGATCCCTATCGAGTACGCGCTATCGAGGAGGCGATATCGCCTGACAAAAATATTGTATGCATTTGACAGATGGTATCGAAAGCGCCGTCGATACTATCTGTCAAACGCATACAATATTTTTGACAGCCGATATCGCCTCCTCGATAGCGCCTACTCGAAAGGGTTCGTATTAGGGGCCCTGCTTGGAGCCGGAATGGCTCATCGCCGCTCGACACGCGCAGCAGATGAGTACCCACCCGACTACGTCTCGCGTAAGCGACCCTCCCCCCGCGCCGCTACCGAACGACCGGCGCGTACGCACGCAACGCCCCCCCCCCTCCCGCTTCCGCCCCGCCGCGCGACCTTGTCAGCCCCGCGCACCGCGCCCCCCCCCCCCCTTTGCCGCGCGCGCCTACGATGGGCTGTTTTATCTCGACGGCGGCGCGCGGCTATCAGCGTTGCCAATCGCTCCCCGATTCCCTGAATCGTGGGGAATTTGAGGTCGTGCGGGGAAAATGGTGGGGAATTTGCGGGGAATTGGTCAATCCGCGAGGAATTCGGTTTTCTTGGCGCATGATCTTTTTTTTCCCTCATTCGAAAAATATTACGAACATTGGAGCGATAGGGACAACTTTGAAAATTTTCATGTTCTCCCGAAGTTAACCAGAGACCCTAACCCAGCTGTCACCTAAATTGGCGTTTACGGCAAACCGATCGACTGGCGTTTTCAAATGTATGGAGAAATTGAAGAGCGCGCGCGTCCCAGTTTGAATTGACAGCTTACCCACCGTGGCGGCGTAAATACGTCGACGTGGCCGTTTAAGCCGACTCCCCGTTTTCATACAAATCGGAAGTCCCGATTTTGACTTTGACAGCTTGAAGAAGTAAAACAAAAGAATATCCAGTAAAAACTTGCATGGAATTTGACGTTTTTTCGTAACGTTCAAGTTTCGTAAACGCCAGTCTAGGTGACAACTGGGACTAGGTGCTCGGATCATACTTTGTAGCGACAATGGCCTGCCACTTTCTTCACTAGGACGCGTCACTTCATATATCTTTATCTCTTCCTTGTCAGATAAGGACCCAAACAAATAAACAGTGTCAATGTTTACACGGAATGCACCAGGAGCTACGTTTTGAGCGGCTCGTTAGTTTAGGGTCGCGGGGAGTTGCCTTCCATGCGAGAGGACATTAGTCCGATCCACGCCCCGTTCATGCACCGCTCTTTCTTTCTCTTTCCGAGTTCGATAAGTGCATTTCGTAACGAATGCGAGCTGCTCCATGGTTCGGAATCCATGTAAAACTGTAGGGCCCCTTTAGGTAATAGGGCGGTCTAAGCCCGCCCGGGTTAGTACCATCGCATTTGAAGAAAAGATGGGCACAACGGCAATGAAAAATTGTCCGTGTTTTCCATCCAGTTCAATGTAGCCGTGCTCATAAAGGGAAGGTCCTGGCATGGCACCAAATTTTAATAAATTTAGAAATTTAATAGGAGACCAATTCGGGACAAAAATAAGGGTCAGTTTTTTCGCTTTTTATACGATCAAAGCATACTTCTTTCGCTGTATCTACACAGCGAACTTCTTTCGCTGTCTACACAGCGAACTTCTTTCGCTGTCTCTACACAGCGAACTTCTTTCGCTGTCTCAACTTTTTTTTATGTGATCTGACATGGATGGCTAATACCACACAACCACCGTTATGATATGAGCCCAATATACCACATTCCCGAAGGAATTAGGTGCCGTGCCAGGACCTTCCCTTTATGAGCACGGCTGCATTGATGAGAACGCAGAACTTCTCAAACATCATGCAATAGGCGATTCTGTTCGTTTCTGGGAGTTCATTCACAAAGATGTGTACAAATAAAAAGAAGCCTTTAAAACTTTAACCAAAGTGAGTGTGGAGTGACTAATTGGAGAAGTCTTGAAAGGAACAAGCGAAAAGGTTGCATTAGCTTGTTATTCATGTTATTTCGAGTTTTTCACGCGTCATTGACGGTCACGTTTGATGACGAATGCAAGCGTGTGAAGGTACCACCGACGACACAAGTCCAGTAGCAGCCTATAGACTAGGAGGTCGCGACAAAAATGGTAACGATAACGTAAATGGCTGAAACTGGGTTCACAGGATAAAGACTAACCCTCTGAAGCTAAATGTGTTAGTCTGCCTGTTCCAAGTGGTTGCATTACGTAGATAAGGCGCCTGAAAAAGTAGTTATGGTGACAAAAAATATATATGATAAGATAAATGGATGCAAATGACGAAGCATGAAAGTATCAGTACATACTGTACAATCTCTTTATTAGATAGGTAGGAACTAATGTTAATAAAATACATATTTAATTTAGACTTAAACATAAAAAACTTCTTCCAGCTGTACCTAGAATACTGGCAGTGTTGCCTCTTTGGATTTCGAGGCTTATTCGCCGGACAAAGTGTGCCCCGGACCTGGGATCACCAGAACTTTCATTTAAAAGTTTGCCTAACGTTGAAGCAAAAGTTATCGCTTCTGGTGACCATGAACCGAGTGTCTCGACGGCGAAAGCTAAAAACTCAAAGGAACTTGCCACGCAGCTGTATTTTTGATGTTTATTTGCTGCTGCCCTCTCAGCTGCAGCTCCGGCCGCGCGAGAAGTGGCCTGAATGTAGGACGGCGCCAGAGTATCCACACAGGTGGCGTCCCATATTAATGCCTTTCCACTTGCCCACGGCACTAAGGTCACCCCGTCCGGGCGTTTACCATCCGAGCGACTGATTCCTGGGGGCTCGGTGATGCTAGTGATGGTAGTTTGCTGTCACCAGTGCTCTTTTTATAATGTTATTTATATTGTAATGGCGGGATAAACGCCCAGCGCTCCTTTGGCATGATAAACCGTGGTGGCCCCATTCGGTAATGTTGGTACCAAAGACGCACGTATGAGGATGGCACAATCTAGCACCGACTCGAAGGCCTATTGAAATTCTGAGAGTATTACTGTCAAGCAGAGTGCCTAGGCTTGGTGATGGATAGGCTTTTAACCACGCCCCGGATTCGGCGACTGATGATGCTAGAATGAGAGCTTTTTCAATGTCAGCACTATTCATCAAGAGGGAAGAGTGTATAGATTTTATAATCGGCAAATCCCAGGCTTTTTGGAGTTTAGGTTCTTCTGGGCACCTGGATTTCCAACCTTCGATAGCCCTGTTCAAGCAGTCCACCTCGAAATCACAGCCAAGTGATGGTGAAAGAATACTACCCACGAGTGGTAAACTGCTGTGGACGGAACTCAAAAATGCTGGAAGTGCAACATCTTTTGTGCATCATATGCCAACTCCGCCGAATCCTATGGGAAGAGAGGCTTGTATCCAAGCATTTCCTTCTAATTGAATGTTCGTTATTTGGGATAGGCCTTTTTTGACAATAGCGTCTATTTTAGTTAGTGCTTCTGTATTGCGCCATAAAGGGCAACAGCGCATAAAGTATGTGAATCGTGGGATACCATAACAAAATTTAAGGAGATGTAAGCCGACATGAGGTTGGATAGCACAAAGGCGATTTGTGAATATCTCCAACATATTGGTTTTATTTTCTAAAAGCGTTGTTGTGGATTGTTCCGTCAACGGGGCGCCCAGGAAGAATCTGTTCTCTTCAGTTAGAGTTTTGATTCCCGGTGTAATTTTTTCCAAAAGGCTTTTGATTTCTGTTGTCCTATCGGCGGTTAATTTCGAGAATATTGCTTCGCATTTTGTAGGGTTTAGCTCTAGGCCGATTAGTTTGAATTGTTTGATTACACTTTCTAAATCGTTCAAAACTTGTTCAGCGCTGCCCGCTAACACACTGTCATCGAGGTACCAAAGATTTAGCTCGGAGCTGAGGGTCTCGATTATTGATTGTATTGTTAAGCTAAAAATAGCTGGACCGAGAGGATCCCCTTGCTGGCATCCAGACGCTGACAGAATTTTGAAATTAATATAAAATAAATAAGTCGGGCTTGAGTATGATTGGTAGATAAATGGATATGCGGATGGAATATGATCGATAACTGCTGTTAACATGGAGTCTCTTTCGACAGAGTTATAGGCATTTTTTAAACCAATCTTCACAGCAATATCTGCCCTAGAGCTTTTAAGATACGTGCGCACTGAGTGAACGGCGGCTTCTGCTCCTCCTTTTGTGCCGAAACCAAGTTGCCTTGGGCTGAAAATGGATCCAAGATTTTCTTTGACTGAGGCACCATACTTGGTTAGTAATATAAAAACTGTACAAATTTTTGGTTGCATTTCGTAGGTCTATACCTTTTAAGTTACAGATATAACTTTAGGTATATTTAAGTATTTAATAAAAAAACCGGCTGGGTATTGTTGCATAATTAATAGGTATCAATGTATCTAGAAAATCTGTATATTCATCAGCAGGTACATACCCACATCTATTTTATTTAGCCTATCTAGATAACGCAACCACTTAGCAAAGGTAGACTGACATATTTAGCATCAGGGGGTTGGTCTCTAATACGTGAACCCAGATTCAGCCATTTACCTTATCGTGACCAAAAATGTCGTGACCTCCCGGAATACTACGGTCGGGTTTGTGGCATGAGGCGTGCCCCTTCCCCCGCCGACCGGTCTTCAGGCGGGGCGGCCTACTAGACTAGGAGGTCGCGACAAAAATAGTAACGATAACGTAAATGGCTGAAACTGGTTGCACAGGATAAAGACCAACCCTCTGAAGCTAAATTTGTCGGTCTGCCTGCGCCGAGCGGTTGCGTTACCTAGATAGAGCACCTGAAAAAGTAGTTTTCGTTGCAAGAAAAATATATGATAAGGTAGATGGCTGCAAATAACGTAGCATGAAAGTATCAGAACATACTTAGCAATATTTACCAAAACTGAACAAATCTTTGGTTGCATTTCGTAGTTTTATGCGATTTAGGTTACAGATATATCTTTAGATATATTTAAGTATTTAATTTAAAAACCGACTGTTTATTGTTGTATAATTAATAGGTATCAATATTTATTTATTTATTTATTTCAAGGCATGCCAACAGTTTACACACAAAGACAATTACAAAGAAATTAAACTAAACAAAAATGCCTGGTGTGAAAAACCTTTGCTAGGCACGCACAACATTCACAGGTAAGTAACAATTAACTTAGGACTAAAATTAGGGTAATTATTAACTTGTTGAACTATAAATAGGATACTCTGACAAAAAAAACATATTTTCACAATAAAAATAATAATAATACTAAAAAAAACACACAAAAAAAACTAGACAAACTACAAAACTAGAAATCAGTATATTCATCAGCAGGTACATACTAAAATCTATTTTATATAGCCAATCTAGATAACGCAACCACTTGGCGCAGGCAGACCGACATATTTAGCATCAGAGGGTTGGTCTCCAACCCGTGAACCCAGATTCAGCCATTTAACTTATCGTGACCAAAAATGTCGTGACCTCCCGGAATACTCCTCCCTCTTCACCGCCGCACGGTGCGAGCGCTTCATAGAGATCGCGTTGGAATGTGCTAACTGGACTTTTGAATGCGACTGTACATGTACGGGAAAGGTACAATATAAATAGATACTTATACAGGGTGTCGTAACGGCCAATACATTAATCCCGCCAGCGTAATCCTCATGTATTTCGGTGATAAAAAACAGGCCAAGTGCGAGTCGGACTCGCACACGAAGTGTTCCGTACCATCAACACCAAAAAAAATCACGTTTTTTGTATTTTTTATTTATTTTACCTATTTGTTGTTATAGCGGCAAAATAAATACACACTGTGAAATTTTCAGCTGCCTACCTATTACGGTTCATGAGATACAGCCCTGTGACAGACGGACGGACGGACAGCGGAGGCTTGGTAATAGGGTTCCGTTTTCACCCTCTGGGTACGGAACCCTAAAAAGTAAGTTTTTTTTTCTCTAAAGTGTCTAGTTACCGAGATATACATTTTTTAAAAGTATGTTTTTGTCTAGTGTAATTTGAAGCGACATTGTAACCATACATAAGGAATTTATGCAATTTTTCTGCAATTTTTACTTAGTAAAGATTGATAACCTCACTTCCACTTTACATGTATAGAATGACACTGACAATTGGATAGCTGTAAAATGAAAGCCTCCAACATTTCATATAATTAGTGTGTCAAGGTTGTATTTGCACATAGTTTAATGTTGAGTTGAATTACTATAAATATATATTTTTTTCCTCCAATTTCGTATTTTTTCAAAAAACTAGAATGATGTCGTAATCTAATTTGTAACTAATAAACAAGATTGCTTATAGATTTATTTTCGACACCTTGGTAACCATCATCGTGGAATGACCCAACTACTTTAAAACAGCGTAAAAAACTCGAAACATCAAGTATAATCTTTAAAAATTTAAATAGTCTAGAGAACAGCTCATCACTTATAGTAGAGACTTTAATATTCTTCAATCGTAGCTTTTTGTTTTTTTAATTTTTCTAGAGCGAAAAGTAATAAAAACAGGTATTTTCCATGCACAAAATTGCGTTTGCCACGCGACTCTGGCTCCCCTATGGAAACTTCCCGAGTGTTGTTTCCGTCTTTAAGGCGGCCCAACCCGGCGGGCCTAACTCATTCGCGGGCACGGTACAAAACCGTGCTGTTGCGCTCTGGGACCTTCTCTGTTTCAAAGAATAAGACAGGCTCCGTGATGAGGAAGATGCAACATGTCCCCAAAAAAGACAATGTGCATAGTGTATGATTTGGTAAGATTTACGAAATTTTTAATTTCAAAACGACTTATAGCTAAAAGTAAACCATGACCGCTGTAGTCAAAAATCTAACAAAAACCAAATAGATCATAAATCTTGATTAAATAAGCTATGTCTGATGACTAATCTTTTTACGATGTTCTTACTTTATCATTGCGTAATCCACCTCCAAAGTTATTGTATATATGGAAACTTTGAAACCAAACACAATTTTACAATGCCAATGGTCATCAGACATCCAGTTCGATCGAATAAAGCTATTTTGAGCAAAATTTTGGATCTCTGACAAGAAATATGGGCGTGATCTTCTTTCCCCTTTTGTATGGGGAGATGAGCGGGTTGGGCCACCTTAAGAATGAGTCCCGTGGAAGGTCGGAGACGCAACTCGATAATGTCAAACCACGTCAGAGTTAGCAGCGGCATTTGGTGTAGGTGACGAAACAATCTTAATTAATTAGCGTCAAATTGAGAAAGTGAAAAAACTAGAAAAGTGGGTACCGCATGAATTGAGTGAAGCATATTACCAAATACGCGTCGGGTGCTGCAACATGACATGAATGGTACAGTGGTCAATTTGATAAGGGTGCAAAAAAAACACAAATTTTATTATTCTAATATATAAAACTAAATTTAATTTTAAAAAATCCGAAATTTGAAAGAAAAATTGTTGGTCTAGCAATACTCTCAAGAGATAATATTTTGAGTATCACATTTATTTAAACACATTTTTTATAACTTTTTATCATGCATAGGTATATATCAATAAATCCTACATATTTTTAATACACCGTACCCAAACTACCCGTACACTCTTTAACTTTTTTATGAACAATAAACTGGACAACAGGAATGATAAACGTTAATTATCATTATTATGAGCATGCTTATGGCATGTTATGGCGACGTATTGCTAGATAACAGATATATTATTAAGAAATTCATGCTTATGAAGGCAAAATTTATATCATCGAAAACATGAAAAAATCATCATACACTTTCAGAAATTGCTTATTAAGCCAGATATTTCCTGGTACCTTTAAGTAGGTAAAATGTTACAAAATAGTAATAAATGCGACCAGACTAAAATGTTCAGGTTGCAACGATACGCAGAAATGCACCTGTGCATTATTGCTTCGTCTGACGTTGCGATTCACCCAGAAAAGCGCTATACATATTGTGCATGTCCATCTTAGATTGTACTGTGAAACTACCCAATTCCGCCTAACCGGCATTGAGCATGCATCGGATTCTATGAGGACTTTCTGTCGAAAAATTTAGTAACCGGACTAGCACCGGACTAACCATACAAAATGCTATTTAGTACGGCGATAATCCCCGTATTAAAGTTAGTCCGCCCACTATGAATACTACTGTTATGTTCATAATGGTTCGATGATAAAATATGACAAATTCGAGTGCAGTGTGCTGCCTGTGGATGATGAATAAACAATAAACAATATGGTTTAAATGGTACTGAGATCATAATTAAGACGGGCCGTCCCGTTAATCTCCCCAAACAACAATGGAAAGAAGGTCACGTGCACATTTCTCGTCGGAGATCCAAAATTACACTAAAAACAGCTTTATTGAATCGCACTAGATTGTTGATGTCCACTCATATTGTAAAATTGTGTTTGGTTTCTAAGTTTAATAACTTAGTTCAAAAGTTCGATTTGTTTGCGCGCTTTATGAAATAACTTTCGAAGTAGATCACTCAACGATAACAGAAAACGATCTAAACAATGTTAGTCATAAAGCCTAGCTCGTTCCATGAAGATTGGAAATCCATTTTTCTTTTGTCTTATTTTTTACTATAGCGTTCGTGATTTGCTTTTAGCTATAAGTCGTTTGGTAATGTTTTACTATAGCGTTCGTGATTTGATTTTAGCTATAAGTCGTTAAGTAATTTTTTACTATAGTGTTCGTGATTTGCTTTTAGCTACAAGTCGTTTGGTAATGTTTCACTATAGCGTTCGTGATTTGATTTTAGCTATAAGTCGTTAAGTAATTTTTTACTATAGTGTTCGTGATTTGCTTTTAGCTATAAGTCGTTTGGTAATGTTTTACTATAGCGTTCGTGATTTGATTTTAGCTATAAGTCGTTTAGTAAATTTTTTACTTTAGTGTTCGTAATTTGCTTTTAGCTATAAGTCATTTGGTAATGTTTTACTATAGCGTTCGTGATTTGATTTTAGCTATAAGTTGTTAAGTAATTTTTTACTATAGTGTTCGTGATTTGCTTTTAGCTATAAGTCGTTTGGTAATGTTTTACTATAGCGTTCGTGATTTGATTTTAGCTATAAGTTGTTAAGTAATTTTTTACTATAGTGTTCGTGATTTGCTTTTAGCTATAAGTCGTTTGGTAATGTTTTACTATAGCGTTCGTGATTTGATTTTAGCTGTAAGTCGTTTAGTAAATTTTTTACTTTAGTGTTCGTGATTTGCTTTTAGCTACAAGTCGTTTGGTAATGTTTTACTATAGCGTTCGTGATTTGATTTTAGCTTTAAGTTGTTAAGTAATTTTTTACTATAGTGTTCGTGATTTGCTTTTAGCTATAAGTCGTTTGGTAATGTTTTACTATAGCGTTTGTGATTTGATTTTAGCTATAAGTCGTTTAGTATTTTTTTACTATAGTGTTCGTGATTTCTTATACCTATAAGTCATTTAGTAATGTTTTACTATAGCGTTCGTGATTTGATTTTAGCTATAAGTCGTTTAGATATTTTTTACTATAGCGTTCGTGATTTCCTTTGTACTATAGAAGGTGCCAGAGCGCAATAGCTTGTGTGCTGCACCCGCCAATAAGTCCCGTCGGGAAGAGCGTCCTTAAATTTAAGGAGCATGGAGCAAGGAATAACTCTTATTTATCTATCGCGTAACGGTGTCCAATGACCTCAAATGGGATAACCATATAATCGAAGTGGTTAAGAGAGCAAATTCACTGCTTTATATGATTCGGAAATCCTTTTCCTGCATAAACATTGACCTGTTTCTTAAGCTCTACAAGTCATATGTACGTCCCCTCCTGGAGTATGCATATCAAGTATGGAGCCCCTACTTCAAAAAGGATGTAGATATATTGGAAAAGGTTCAGAGACGCGCAACAAAAATGGTGTTGTTCCTCAGGCACAAATCATATGAAGATCGCCTTGACACTCTTGGTCTTACTACATTGGAAAAAAGAAGGCAGCGAGGAGACCTAATTGAGACCTACAAAATCCTGACTGAACACTACGATGTACCGAGCCTTAAATCAATGTATACAAAAAATACTAATGAGAGACTTCGAGGACACTCCTTGAAACTTAACCGCAATAATACTACTTCAAACCCGAGAAAGCACTTCCTATCTAACAGAGTTGTTGACACTTGGAATAAATTGCCAGAAGAAGTGATAAGTGCTAACTCAGTGAACAGTTTTTAAAACAAATTGGACAAATATCAAAAACGAGAATCAATAAATAAAAACTAAACTTAAAAAATAAAAAACTTAACTTGCAAAAATATTAATACAGTGCACTCAATAATTAAAATACACGCATCAGCTTGTAGCTGCTAGTGTATATAAAATTTAATAATAATAATAATCTATTACCATATTTACCAAACCGCACATTATGGACATCCATTTAATAGTAATTAAATAATAATAAACTGTTTATAAGATGAAACTTTTATATACATTCTAACAGTATACTTAATATAATTGTACAAGTGTTAGTTTCATCTAATGGGCCACCATATTGCCTTCGGGCAATCTCTTCCTGGCCATTTAGTCATGTATGTCTCTTTGCTGGTCATGTATGTCCATGTAGGTCATAATAAAGAGTCATATTTGCTCACAAATAGGGAGCGCTTTAAAGAATGTTTGAAGACGGGGGCCCTTACTTGGAAAATGAGATTGAAAGCGGAGGCGAGGCTGCAATAGAAAAATTGGTCGATCTCGCACACGAAGGGTTTCGTACAATCATACAAGATTTAACACAAAAAAAATACGTTTTTTGCATAGGGAAACCATTTAATTTATATTATTTTTAAATTTTAATTATTTGTTGTTATAGCGGCAATATAAATTACACACCCTGAAAATTTTAGCTGCCTACCTATTACGGTTCATGGGATACAGCCTTGTGAAGGACGGACGAACGGACAGCGGAGGCTAAGTATTAGGGTTCCGTTGACACCCTTTTGGTAGGGAACCCTAAAAATGCATTAACTGCTGGAATTTCAAATTTATAACATACGTTTTTGTGTAGGTATCTCATCTCCTGACAGCACCATCTATGATATGATATGATTAAGAGCCTACATATAAAATTTGACCACTTATTAGGTATTTATTTACCTACAAAGATGTCGCGTAGCTATCCTCAAGAGAAACCTGTTTTCTGCATCAAAACATCAGTCCGATTTAATTATTTTTTTCTTGAATATATTTTTAAATCCTGATAGCTAGTCTCTTAAGGTTTCATAAATCAGTGTTTCCCATTTATGACTGAGTTAAAATCAGTTTGATTTTGCATGCTTTTCACTTCAAAATATTTCATATTCCAGTAAATAAAAAAACTTTGATCAAAACATTGACGACTACGTACTAAGAAATGTGACATGTATGTATGTATAATCGACCGTAAAGCAAGGACACATTAATTAAAGAAAGACCCCTGTAAAAATAACTAATACTTTACGAATATACATACTGCAAGGCTGGACCCGAATCATAATCATACATAGAATCACTAAACAACAATACACATGTACAACTATAAACATTAACACACACACACCATCACATGCGCACACACCCTCACACATCCCCATCACAGGTTGTGACTGAAAACCAGCGTCGCCAGACTGCTGCAGCACGCTGCAGATCTCGTAAGTGCGAACCATCGCTGAGTCATAAGCCTTTTCCCTAGGGTACTTTTTGTTTTATAAAAAATAAGTTCTCTTGGCTATGTATAATTGTACTCTATCGAATAAATTATTTTCTATTCTATTCTATTCTACCATACCATACCATTCATACTCATACCAGCAAAACATACCATTCGCGGGTATTGCGTCTAACAAATTTCGCCACCTGCTGTATGTACACATAATTTGGAATTCTCCTACAGTCCCTCTTCCCGTAATCAATGCCTCCTACTAACACAGTATTTAAGATTATTACTATATACATTTATTTAATGCTATACCTGCGTTGCGGTTCTTGACTGCAAAGATTGAACATTCAAACATGTTGTCGTCGTCACCAAAATCATATTTGGTAATATGTTAAGTTAAGGTGGCCCAACCTGGCGGCACCAACTCAATCGCGGGCACGACACAAAACCGTGCTATTGCGCTTTGGGACCTTCTCTGTTTCAAGGAAAAAGACAGGCTCCGTGATGAGGAAAATGCAACAAGTCCACACAAAAGACAATGTGTATAGTGTATGATTTGGTAAGATTTACGAAAAATTTAATTACAAAACGACTTATAGCTAAGTAAACCACGACCGCTGTAGTCAAATATCTAAGAAAACCCAAATAGATTATAAATCTTGATTAAATAAGCTATGTCCGATGATTAATCTTTTTAAGATATTCTTACTTTATCATTGCGTAATCCACCTCCAAAGTTATTGCATAAAACGCGCGAAAAATCTGAACTTTCGGACCTTATAACTTAGGAACCAAACACAATTTTACAATACCAACGGTCATCAGACATCTAGTTCGATCAAATAAAGCTATTTTGAGCAAAATTTGGGATCTCTGACAAGTAATATGTGCGTGATCTTCTTTCCCCGTTTGTATGGGGAGTTGAGCGGGATGGCCCACCTTAATATACTTTTTCGTACTAAGCATGTACGTAGCTTATTGCAAGTAATGTGACATGTATGTATGTGTAATCGACCCTGAAGCAAGGGCACATTAATTAAAGAAAGAACTTCTTTAAGAATTTACTGCAAGCTGGACCCGAACCAGCAAAACATGTCATTCGAGGGTATTCCGTCTGAACCAATTTCGCCACCTGCTGTATACTCATAATTTGGAATTCTCCTACAGTCCTACGTAGTAGTTAGATGATGCTGTTGGCATTTCAAATTATGACCGGGCAAGGACAAGGTCAAGCTCAAGCTTGTCAGCCTCAGTGGCCCAGTGGCGCGACACTTCGGCGATCGCTCTCCGAAGTTAAGCAACGCTGGGTCCGGTCTGGTCTTGGATGGGTGACCATTCGACCATTGAGAGAGGCTGGCCGTGGTTCGGATTCTACGTTAAGCTGTAGGTCCCCTTCCTTACTTACTAGGTGGTAGGGTTTATCCCGCCCGGGTTGGTACCATCGCATTGGATGAACGATGGTCGAAGCGGCAATGAAAATTGTTCGTGTTTTCCCATCCAGTTCAATGTAGCCGTGCAATATAAGGAAGGTCCTGGCATGGCACCTAGTTCCCATGTGGTGTGTTGGGCTAATACCATGATAGAACTTGTGGTATTAGCCATCGATGTCCAGTCACATAAAAAAAAAAAGCTGCCAGCGGTCAATGCCAGTGCCAAAAATGTTTATTGCATTGCGAGTTTAGGTTAGGTACAGCTGTATTGTAACAAAGTTGGTTTATTTCATAGTTCGTTTGTTTTCTAAGTGTTATTCATTCTTTACCTGCACCTAAAAATTATTACGAAGTACAAAACAACACTTTGATTATCATTTCGTTTAGTGCGTCATGTGGTACGTCGCTCATCAGAATTCTTCTGTATCAACCCTTTGGCTTCCGTTCTGTCGATGTTGACCAAGTTTTTGGCGGCAAAATATGCCTTACTGCAGAGAAACAAGTAAGGTCGATATTGCAGTGTGGAGTAGGGCAAATATGGCATGCGGAACGAATACCTATGGAATATAATGAGTTTACAAGTTCAAACCACATAAACTCACTCTGCGAACAATGTTTACTGATACAGGTATTTAATTCAGCATAGAACTTGTGGCAATAATGACAACGAAGACCAAGGTGCCATTTCTAAAGATAATTTTAAAAAAATACTTTTTTTTTACTATTTTTTATTACGCAACAGCGTTCATGAATTGTTCTTCTATGAAGGATTGTTTCTTTTTCTGCAGAAAAAGTAGGTTTTTGCAATATTCTCAAATGACAGTAAAAACATTCTAAAAACTTAATTACCTACCTAAACAATCACAATCGAGTGAATCTAGACCTAATCAAAAGCGGCTGGCCATAAACGTCAACAGTGTACAGTTCGGAAATATTACATTGTCGCGCGCAATCTAAGAATATCCATTCATGTTGACAGACATTATAAGACAATAACACTGTACACAGTAGTTGTATTTTGTTCATGCATTGTGAACCTCGGGAGCGCCAGACCCTCACGAAAGCTCCGCGGGCCTCACGTTTCACGTAGAAAGAGGGAATCGCACTCACACACTCCTCTTCTTTCTCCATGCCGCTCGGCATCTGCGGCACGGCGCGCGAGATGGCGCTGTAGTCGGGCAGCTCCGGAAGCTCCTCCGCCAGCCACACGGCCAGCGGCCGCGACGCGTCCAGCGCGCGCGCGCGGAACGACAGCTTCGACATCGTCGACGCACTGCACTCCCACACACTATACACCGACACTGGGCGTCCCTAGACGCCAAACGCGCACAACGCTCGACACACGCGGCCGCCCGCAGCCGACATGGCGGCGGTTCCGCTATGCCTACTTATAACCACACACCCGACAACACACCGAACTCCACCCACTATTCATACTCAATGCTATTAATCATTAATTAATTTTATACAATATTTTACAGTAGTTACAGACGTAATTAAGATTTCACGCGTAAATATCTCAAGTAAAGAGTAACGTACGTGACAGCGCAGCGACCGCGCGCTGACACTGCGTCATAGACAATGACAGCCATGCCATAGTTAGGTCGCGGTCCGATTTGACCCATCTTTATCAAAAGCACGCTCAAAACTGGTCCGATTCGCGCTTAGAGCCCTCAAACACTATGCTCCGAAATACGCTCGAATAATAAGATCGCAGAGAAAGCGAATTCAGAGAATACTTGTGTAAATCTCGAGAGTGGTTATTTCAGGCCTAGAATTGTCTAAATAGACTAACAAAGGCAGATAAACACGCTTAATGACTGCTCGATGACAGCTATTTGGGAGCGTATACGGCGCACAAGGTCTCAACCGTGAGCGCTTTGTACGATCTGTGTGCGGTCTAGAATCAAGTTCCTTATGTTAACATGACTTTCACGGGAGTAAACATTCGGAACGGTCGTGTACGGGTACATTGTTGCAATCTCTGCAATATACGCATTAAGGAACGTAGTGAAAATAGCATCCCATGAACGGTATTATGTTAGCGCAATACCGTACACAGTGCTCACGCTTTGAAAGTACATAGGGCACTATATGTGCAACTGTCAATGTCACTTTTTGATGTTTCTATAGAGTAGTCTATCTTCTTTCCATCGTGTTTTTACACACACCTGAGGTACATTACCTTAATTTAAAATTCAAGTTTAACTTAGAGCAATTGATTAGATTCAAATTTGAGGTGAACAACAATTTTACGTCATTTGTTCCATGTTTGTTGTTTTGTTTCCCTAATAGCGTACACTAGCGGTCAGAATAGTTTGTAATGCTTAAAGATTTGAGCGTGCAATCTTTGATAAACGCTTGGATACGCTTTTAGCAGTGTATTCGTTTACAGTAGAATCGGAATGCGCAGTTAAAAGTGCACAGTAGCCCGAAGCTTGGTATACAGACATTTTGGTCTTCAGAACCACAAAACCCGGTTTATATCTTTAAACATGTCATATTATAATTTCCATTTGAATAATTTCATTTTATAAAGGTTGATGTTTTACACCAGATTTGAATTATATAGATATAACCATTACCCCCTGGAGTAGATATGCAGGGGGTCTAGTCATGACATTCTCACCTGTGACTCACCGGTGATTCACAACGCATTCGTACTCATGAAATGAAAGCTACAACTCACCCTAGTGTAGTAATTATTCTAATGAGTGCAATGACACAACATAACATTTGATGTTTGATGATGTCAGGCGAAAGCGTTTCACTTTCATTAGTGACTAACTCGTTTCCGCTTTCCTGCCTATCTACTCTCGAAAGTGAAAGCGAAAAGTCCTCGTGTTCGCATCTGTCAAAATATATCTAGAAAAAAGATCTACTTTTTCTCTATTTATAGTTTGACAGGAGCGAACACGAAAACTTTTCGCTTTCAGTTTCATCGGTAGACCCCTTGATTAGATATGCAGGAAAGCGAGCACGAGAAATTCTCGTGTTCGGTTCTGTCAAACTCTATGTGAAAAAAAGATGCCTATATTTGTTCTATATACAGTAGTATTCGGAATAGGCGGACTAAATGGATTTTTCTATAGTTAGTCCAGTGCTAATCTGCGTACTAAATTTGACAGTTGACTCTAAACAGGACTGAAAGAGTTTGAAAGCAGCGAAGACGAGAATTTCTCTGAGTAGACCTACTCATGAAACGAACACGAGAATTTCTCACAACCAGTAACTTTTATTGTCATTATAGAAAAAATGTGTACTACATTTTTCAAACGATTTTACCGAAGACATTAACTCTGGATTTTTTTAAAGTGTATGAATAGAGAAAAAATAATACTCGGGCTTACAAAATAATTTTTACAAATATCGTTGTGATGTTTTGGGTGCTCAGTGGCTCAAGCACCCATATCGTCACAACATAAAGGAGTTTGCCAGCCCTGCTGCTGGGTGACCTCAACGCAAAGCACATGGCGTGGAACGCACGATTCTGCACGCCCTGTGGTAAGGCTCTCATTTATTTTGCGGAAGAGCTCTGATATGAGATTATCGGCCTAACAGGCCACCCACATGCCGACTACGGCCCGCCATGTGCCCGGCGTGATCGACATCGTGATCCATCAGGACCTTCCATGTCCGTTGCACCACGTACGAACGTACTGTACGAAACTCGGTCACGTGGGTGAATTCTCAGTACCTATATTGCCTCGCCCCCGAGTCGACTAGATCGCTGTCATCAGGGTGCTCAAACAGGTTCCCCATCACCTTGTCAGAGGATGTAGAAGTCACATCAGCTGCATTTGCCGCCGCGATCATAAAATCAAGGCCTACACACCGTCGTCGCGGGGAAATGCCAGTCCAACTGAGAGCCTCATTACGCCGGAAGCGCGAATTACCTACATCTATTGTGGTCCCGCTCCCGCTGTCCGCGAATAAAACGCGAGTTCAACGCAACTCAAGGAAGCTTTCGTCTGAAATGAAGGCTTTTCGTGATACCACCTCGAAGAACTGAATCGCACGGTTGGATGAGAAGGAAACTAGCCTGTACCATCTGAACCGACAGTTGACTCGTAGTAGCGACCCGGTCTGTCCACTGATGGACAGCACAGGCCACCGCTTCTTTTCCGCCGACGGACGCACCGGCCGATTCTGGCTGCCCACTTGGAAGTGTGCCATCACAGTGCACATCCTGGAGGACCACGGTGTCGTAGCAGCCAAAGTTGAGGAATTCCTGTCGGCGCCAAATCTACTGGTCCGGGCGACATCGTCCCGTCAGAGCTGGCGAAAGCTGTCGCACCTTCCCAAGCGTAAAGCGTCCGGGCCAGATGGGAACAATGGCCTTGCTGCAGATGCCTAGAAGATCTTCGGTGGCATTCACCAGGATCAGTTTATTTGCAAAGACTATCCCCGCCGACTAACATGTTGCCAATTAGAGCAGGCCAGTCCCCACAAACAGCACCCGTTCACGAGCATCACGCCGAGCACAGCCATTACCTCTCTCGACCATATTTTAGGGAAACAGATAACCCTAACCAAGCGTCACCGTAAGCGATGCACTGCTCCCGTGGCAACAAGAAAACATTGTGAAACATTCGATATCGATCATTGGACATCGAGGGGCGTGGATCCGTAAAACTTGCAACGCAATAAAATGTAAAGAATCCAACAAATCCGAGGGTTTTCTGATGCATCAGTTCTCACATTGGTCTCTGCTCCCCGTACTCATCAGATTCGATTTCCGATTTATTTCCAAAGATACTTTTAAACAATTCAATACTAACCACTGCTCACATTCCCTTTCGAATGTCTCTTCATTTCTCGTGATAGCTATGTCTCCCCAAACCGACTCAATCGCACGGTCAGCACCGTATAGCTCGTTCGTGTCCACTACTTGTCCCGATCAAGACCGCGTCGTCTCTATCTTTTCTTTGCAACCGTTCTATTTCAACTGAACGTACGTTCCAATTTGATAGCTAGCTTTACATATCACTTCCGGTTATATTATTATGGACACTGCCGGACACATGAGCAACACAACTAATATAATAGTCTATTATTTATCATCCATAGACAGCACACTGCATAACACTCAAAGTTTAACAATCACAGCGAAGTAGAAATGTAGGTCTACTCATGAAATTCTCACCTGTGAGTCACATGTGGCTCACCAGTGAGTCACAAAACTATCGTACTCATGAAATGACAGCGGTCAGACCGCAGATGCGTCGCTGGCAATTATATTGCTACTGCCAATGGACATTGGCGATGCATATGTTGGCGATGCAGATATTGGAGAAGGATTTATAGGCACCTCCTTGGCGACGCATACCCAGCTTCGTCGCTGGTGATGGAGATATTGGCGATGCATACGTTGAAGATGCTGGCGATGCATATGTTGGAAATGCAGATATTGGCGAGGCAGATGGTGGCGATGCAGATATTGGCAATGGACATATGCAGTCGTATTCAGAGAGCACCTGTCAAAACTTAGTACGAGATTACCACCGGACTAACCATACAAAAACCGGTTTAAACAAGCGGATTAAAGTTAGTCCGCCCACTCTGAATACAGGTGATGGAGTATGATTTGATCCTGTGTATCCGTAGGGGGATACTTATGAAAGCGAATATCTCGTGATCGCTGCTGTCAAACTCTGTAGAAAAAAACATAAACCTCCTTCTGGCACAGCCGGTAAAAAAGGCACGCTGGGCGAGCACGTAAATTTTGCAACTTACGATGCACAGAATACGATTGCAGAAATGCCATAACTGGACTGTAGGCCCAAGTGCCTTATTCAATTTGAGTTTTACTTCCATTAAACTTGTTCAGAAAAAGAAGCGATGGATTCGGAAATTTTTGGGTCCCACAGGGTTCCATAATTTGGTCCATTACTTTTTTTATTTATGTTAATGACGACACAAGTCTGTTTTATTCTAAACGGTCTGTGGAAGATGCAATAATGCAGGCTCAGCTAGAACTAAACATAGTAAATACATATTTTTAACAAAAAATATTAACTAGGTATTAATACAAATAAAACACAAAAGTGAAAATATTTCACTAAAAATCATTGCAACGAATTGGGTGCTCGGAATGCCGATGTGAAGGCGTCAATGGGGAAGAAAACTCAAAACTTGTAACAACTTATTGTAGATGTCGCATGAGCGAGCTTATCTTAAAAATGTCATTTCTATCAAGGTTTATGGAAGATGTACTCCGCATATACAGGGTTACCAAACACGCGCCTAGAGCGCCCTGCGTACTTAATCAGCTGTTTTGTTGTTGTCGGGCAAATTGGGGGGAAGGGCAGACTGATACAATTCAGATTGTATAAAATAATGTTTCGACAAAAAAATAAAAGCATGCACCATATATAATAAACAGATTGTATAGCTTTATACATAGTGCATGAAGAAGTTGAAAAAATTCGATAACAATATTATTCATGCATAACGTATAAAAGTTGTTGCAGTCTTAAACATAAAACCATTACTGTAAGGTGAGGTTAGGTAAGGCTAGGTTAGGATAGGTTTGTGGCGATATTTTGCTCTATGATAAATACGACTTCTTAGCAATTTCAGCTTTAAATGTACGTACGTATGTATTATATCAAAATTTTCTACATAATGAAAAATGTTGATTTCAATTTATATCATTCTTCATGCACAACATATAAAATTATGCATTGTGGATTTTATACGAAATGCATGGTTTTGATGTTTTGCAAAAACCTACTCTACTATTTTATAAGTTTGGAACGTATTGAAAAGAAAATGAAAGTCAAAACACAATTCTGAAGATCTTTATTGAAAGTCATACTTAATTGCTTGCTACATAACGTATAATTTGACAGCGAATTTAAATTCACATTGATTTGATTATTTCATGTCGACAACTCCAGCAATAAAAACACGAACTTTTAATAATACTAATAAAACAATTTATACAAAGTTGCAAACATTGCTATGCTTACTATAACATGATTATCTATCTTGACCCCATCATACAGGATGCACAGAGATGTCCCTACATATTGGACATCAAAATGATCTATTTCTTCCAAGAATCGTCTTAATTCCTGGGCCGTTCTTCTCTTTGCACCCTGTATGAATATAACCTCAAAGGGGTTTATAAATCTAATAGTTATGTATACAGTTAATTCTAAATGTATGTTAACGGTACTAAGTTCTAATCACAAAGCCCTTAGTTATTCTTCGTTTCTCTCAAGGGTATGTTTCCCTGTATATGTATCCAAACAAACGCAGAAAGATTATTCACAACATTCCGTGCGTTCCATAATGCGTATATTGCAGAGAAAGCGAACGCAGTGAATACGTGTGTCCCAAATTGATATCGTTGCTCACAGCCACAAACGTCATTACCTATACAATATCAATTCGTAACGAATTTGAGCAGATATATGTGTCAGAGCCTGACCTAACCACCTCGAAAATGCCTTGTAAATTTCGAGGGTGGGTATTCCATGCCTCGAATCGTCTAACTAGACTAAACGCCGAAAGGCCTGCCTTATTTTAGAATACAAGTGCCCACGATCAGAGAACTACAGATCAAAACGCTTCATGACAGCTCGATAACTGTACACGGCGCACATGCTCTCAACCGTGCGCACTTTATACAATGCGATTCAAATAAGAATAGGACGGGGCTCGTGACTAACTTCACTGGAATTCGCGAGGGAAAATACGCAGCAACACTGCGTGAAGTGAGATTTTACCTATTCTTATTTGAATCGCATTGTACGATTTGTGTGCGTTCTAGAATCACGTCTCTTATGTCAACAAGACCTTCAAAGGAGTCAACATGAACATTTCGGGACGGTCATGTATGCATATATTGCTGCTGCCTCTACAATGCATGCATTTCGGAACACACGGATTTTTGTACCTTTTGCACCAACACCTGTCAAACTAGAATGATGATTTTTAATTCGGAAATTACGGTCATGAATGATCGTGTCATCACACTGGAAAAAAGAATTTCAAACTAAAAAATAAATAAATACTCCATTGTCTTTTTTGCAGACCAGTTGACTCAGTATCTAGCATAAGTATTAATAATACAAGAAACCATTTTCATTTCCACTATTTCGAAATCACATGTCTGTCCATAAAATCTAGCGTGACTGACTGAAATTGAGCATCCTTTTGTAAAGTGCGTGACATGTTAGTGTGTGACGTCAGACATTGTTCAGTGATGCAACAAATTAATTATATAGATAGCCAACAATCACACAGAAACAGTCAACAGTACCACCACCTAGTTCTTGTATACCGAAACGTGTAATATAACATTTCATAGGGCGGAAATATAGAATCAATATTCAGTTAGATGGCGCTGTGAAATTTCACATCTCATCACATCAGTCAAGACTGCACTGAAAATGGTTCCTACTTGATTTTTTATACAATTCAGAAGGAAGCAAGAATTGCTTACTTGATTAAATATGCCAAAACTTCACTAAAAACGAATCTATGGACGGCAGAGCGAACACCAAAATATTCCTACATGCCACATGCAAATCGTGCTCCACATCTTCATATTTTTTATAAAAACCTAAAAATTTCCTTTTTATCGACTATGCTACTCAAAATACATGCTTTGAACATAGATAATTTTTATTGATTAATCACAGTTCAGGAACTTTGAAAAATCGTTAAAAGTGCCTAACGTAATTAATGCGCCCCCATATGAGAATATTAATGTTTAATATAATATGAATTTCGTCAGATGTGACATACGTTTGACAGCATCATCATACCGTGACAGCGCAAGCGACCGCCACTTTGAACGCAATTTGGAACAGCCGCAGGCGCACTGTGGACCACGAAAAGCATGATTTGGACCGAGCCCTCAGCATCTCACATTTCAAGTCTTGTAGTCGATGAAAAGTAAATTCCGAGGTTGAGAATGGTTAGGCTTTGCGACTAGAGAACTCTTTATGAGTTCAATCTGAACGACACCATAGATAAATAACAGTAAGGAAAGATTGCTAATGTCATACAAGTGTTGAATAGGGATACTAAAAAGTCCACGTTGTAATTCACATTTCAGAATTTGGTCAAACTAAATATTACAGCGTAACTAACTCTGGCAGTGACAGGAGATGGCGCTGTTTAGAAATGTCATTAAATACAAAGCCATGAATATCAATATAGAGATATCAAGATATTACATTACTTTATTTATCATTAATAAATGTAACATTTTTCATCACGCATACCTAGGCAAAATTTCGAATTAAGGTGGCCCATCCCGCTCATCTCCCCATACAAAAGGGGAAAGAAGATCACGCCCATATTTCTTGTCAGATATCCAAAATTTTGCTCAATATAGCTTTATTTGATCGAACTAGATGTCTGATGACCATTGGCATTGTAAAATTGTGTTTGGTTTCTAAGTTATAAGGTCCGAAAGTTCGCATTTTTCGCGCGTTTTATGCAATAACTTTGGAGGTGGATTACGCAATGATAAAGTAAGAACATCTTAAAAATATTAGTCATCAGACATAGCTTATTTAATCAAGATTTATAATCTGTTTGGGTTTTGTTTGATTTTTCACTACAGCGGTCGTGGTTTACTTTTAGCTATAAGTCGTTTTGAAATTAAAATTTTCGTAAATCTTACCAAATCATACACTATGCACATTGTCTTTTTTGTGGACATGTTGCATCTTCCTCATCACGGAGCCTGTCTTATTCTTTGAAACCGAGAAGGTCCCAGAGCGCAACAGCACGGTTTTGTACCGTGCCCGCGAATGAGTTAGGGCCGCCGGGTTGGGCCACCTTAAGCTTAGTTTAATGACGGTGTAACTATTTTAAAACGTGCGCGGGACTAACTATAATAATATTTAGTTTGACGGCTTACCGCGCGTGTGAGGAGCAGGACGTGCTGCTCGACGTTTCGGACTCTCACATGGGCTTCATCTTCAGAACATGCCTGTCGCGACGGAGGTAGGCACGTTCTCCTGAAGATGGAGCCTGTGTGAGGCTCCGAAAAGTCGAGCAGCCTGCTTCTCGTACGCGTGGTGAGCCGTCAAACTAAACATTACGGTGTACCTAGTTCTGGCAGTGACGAGAGATGGCGCTGGTTAGAAATCTCATATACAAGAAGTTTTCGGCGAATTTTGTGCGTTGTATGACATTAGCAGTCCATCCCTACTGTTCTTTGTCTACGACGACGCTGTATCTTCCCACCGGAGCATGCGTCCAGGGATGTTGACGGTAATTTAGACGCGCGGCACGCGTCGACGCGGGCTGCGCGCGGCGACTCAGCTGGAGCGGCGCGAGTCGTGCGAGCGCGCCGGCGACGGCTGGTCGCCCTGCGGAGCGCCCTTCTTGCCGGTGCCGCCGATGAATATCTCCACCTCCTGCGGACAGAACGGCACGGTCATTGGCTGAAAATGGGTTCACATGATGGAGACCAACACTATGAAGATAAATGTGTCGGTCTGCCTGCGCCAAGTGGTTGCGTTACTTAGATAAGGCGCCTCAAAAAATAGTTATCGTGACAAAAAGAATATGTGATTCGGTAAATGGCTGAAAATAACGAAATATGAAAGTATCAGTACATACTTGCTCAGTAATACCAAAAATTAACAAATCTTTGGTTGCATTTCGTAGTAATAGGCGATTTAGGTTACAGATATAACTTTACCTATATTTAAGTATTTAATAAAAAAACCGACTGGTTATTGTTGCATAATTAATAGATTTAAATATATCCAGATAATCAGTACATTAATTAGTAGGTATATACCAACATCTATTTTGTATAGCCAATCTAGATAACGCAACCACTCGGCGCAGGCAGACCGACATATTTAGCATCAGAGGGTTGGTCTCCAACCTGTGAACCCAGATTCAGCCATTTACATTATCGTGACCAAAAATGTCGTGACCTCCCGGAATATGAGGTCGGAGGTGTCGTTCGAATAATTCAGTTGTTGAAATGTCTCGAATGTATTCGAATAGTGTTATAAGAAAGAGAATTAATGACTCGTCTATTCGCCATGAGAGTATAGCTAGGCGGATGCGAAATAGATGCACGAGGTTTTTCTCATTCTTTAATTTGTACATATCTCTGCCGCACCGAGCAGGATATGAAACTGGCGGGGGCCTTTCCACATACCTATAACCTAGCAGTCTTCAAGCGTAATTCGAACAAGCTCGATAGCTCAGCTATGGTCCGCAAATCCGCTGGTATGGTGCCTCGCTGAGTTTAGGTCTGCGAGGCGAGGTTTATTTCGCTTTTCTGAGCACTTTTGGCTGAGGCACATCCACCCAAACCGGTTTTTCATAAAGAAAACTCAGATTTCGAAATGTGAGACCGAATAGAAACTGAAACGATTTTGTGCCGGCCGAATAATGCTGCTATTTGCATGACATTATTGTTTTTACCGACTATTCATTGATGCTATTGTAAGTTTGAGATGATTAAGAGACTATTGTAAGTTTAGAGAGATTGCAAATAGTTCGATTGTTGGAATCATTTGAATCGGCGCAACGCGAATTTGAAGCCGCAGAGAGGTCATCGCACCTTGCTGCCTTCGATGCCCATCTCGTTCTGATCCTCCTGGCTGGTGCCGGGCGCGCACGACTTCGCAGCGAGCTGCTTCTCTCTCACCATGCGCCTGCAAAAACACGCGTGCTCCTTTTAGCGGGAATTTATTTCGATGTGCGAAGTAATTATTATATTTCACCACACAAGTGGCTCACTTTGAGCTACGACCTCATAGCGATGTTGCAATGAAAAAAGAAAATGTTAAAAGTTAATACCGGTTAAGATATATATACGTTTGGTTATACGGACTCGCATTTTTTTTATGTGAGTGGTCATGGATGGCTTAATACAACACCTACTGTGACGATTTTAGCCAAACACACCTCATGGGATTTAGGTGCCATGCCGGGATTGCACAGCTACATAGACATGGATGGAAAACACGGACAACTTTTACTTGTCGGTTCATTAAATGCGATGCTACCTGCGCGGGTTAACCCTACCACCTGGTAAGTAAGGAAGGCGACCGTACAGCTTAACGTGGAATCCGAATCATGGCCAGCTTCAACGGTCGAAAATGGTCACCCATCCAGAACCTATCCGCGCTCAGAGGTGATTACCAAGCTTATCGAATAGCAAGGCGTCGCGCCACTTTTAAATACGTAATTAGGGTTCCGTACCCAAAGGGTGAAAACGGAACCCTATTACTAAGCCTCCGCTGTCCGTCCGTCCGTCCGTCTGTCCGTCTGTCACAGGGCTGTATCTCAGTAACCGTAACAGGTAGACAGCTGAAATTTTCACAGAGTGTGTATTTATTTTGCCGCTATAACAACAAATAGGTAAGATTAAAAAGACTAAAAGGTAAGATTTTTTGTTTTATTTTTTACGATGGTACGGAACCCTTCGTGTGCGAGTCCGACTCGCACTTGGCCGGTTTTTTTAGGGTTCCGTACCCAAAGGGTGCCAAGCGAACCCTATTATACAGTATTATATTGTACCTATTATAGTAAAAGTTTATTTTGCCGCTATAACAACAAATAGGTAAAATTAAAAAAATATAAATATTAAAGGCCCCTTTAATAGGCCCCACCCACCTGCGGTGCTCCATCATGGCGCGGAGGTCCGCCTCGCGCCGCTCGGCCGCGAGCCGCGCGCGCTCGTTCTTGGCGGGCGGTGCGCCGGCGGCGGCGGCGGCGGCGGGCGAGCCGGCGGCGCGCGCGCGGCCGCGCGGCGACCCCGCCGCCGGCGACGCGGCCGGCGGCGACTCCGGCTGCGGCTGCAGACATGCCAAAGCGACCGTGCTTTATTTACGAGTTCAAAGAAGAGCGACCAAGATACCAAAAGTACTAACTGCGCGTTCCGTTTTGATCTGTATAAGATAACGGTGCTTAGAGCGGCTCGTAGCCTAGTCGCGCGGGGACTGGCCTGGCGTACCAGAGGTCTGGGTTCAATTACGACATGCACCACTGTCTTTCTCTTTCCCATTTCGATAAGTGCATATCGTCATGAATGCGAGCTGCTTCATGGTTCGAAATCCATGTAAAACTGTAGGTCCCCTTCCCCTACTAGGTACGTAGGGTTTAAGTCCGCCCCGGTTGGTACCATCGCATTGGATGAAAAGATGGTCGAAGCGGCGTAGTAGTAATAGTAGGGCGTTTGCTCCTTTAACTATCATATATCATACGGATTTGCCCATTTTAGGTCTTCTGAGATAGTTATTCCAAGATCTTTCTAAGCCTGTGAAGGGACTATTATGTCTGTTCCAATTTTGTCCCGGAGTCTTGGGTTGTTCTTCCCTTTATGCAGCACTGTGCATTTCGAGGGGTTGGTTCGTAGAGCCAGTGACGAATCCATTCCAATATTCTGTCCAGAGTGGTCAGTCTGAGTTCTCACCTAAATTGGCGTTTACGGCAAACCGATCGACTGGCGTTTTCCGTAAAAACTTCAAACTCCATACAAGTTTTTACTAGATATTCTGTGGTTTTACTTCTTTAAGCTGTCAAAGTCAAACTCGGACTTCCGATTTGTATGAAAATGCGGAGTCGAAGTAAACGGCAACGTCGACGTATTTACGGCAACGTTGATTAAGCTGTCAAATCAAGCTCGGACTCGCAAATGTTAGTTCGATTACGCTCTTCAATTTCTCCATACATTTGAAAACGCCAGTCAATCGGTTTGCCATAAACTCCAATTTAGGTGACAACTGAGACTTCGGGTACAGATCGTCTCTGAGTGTCCCACTGCTCACAATGGGGTCGGCGATGAGTTTGGCGTCGTCGGCGAATAGCCTTGACTTGGCTTGGGTAACGGCACAGATATCGGAGATGTAGAGACCAAAAATAGTCGGTGCCAGGACTGATTCTAGAATTTATTTTATTTTAACTTATGAAAAGTGAAAACATTCGATTGATTGATTTTATGCGAATAGTCGAGTCACCTAACTGTTCTGCTTGTCAACAAGCAGAGGATCAGCTACACACACTGTTGGATTGCGTCCGGGACCAATCATTGAGAAATACATTGTTGATGGATATTTGCACGGATAGACTAAATACATTTTTTTTAAATCCATGAAGCACTATGCTAACCACAGAGTAAAGAATTCAAAATTGTGACCAACTTCTTTAACCAGTCTCTTGCGCTGCACAACAGTTACTATAGGGCTAATAGATCTCAGGTCGCAGTAACGTCGAGCTACGGACACAAATTAGGGGCTGCAGGGCACGACATCCAGTTTTTAAATAATAATACTATGGGGCTGGCATAGTCAAATTAAAGTCTCAGGCTAAAGCCCCAATCAAATCAAGAAAAAAATTTATTTCGATTTGGTCTTTCCCTCCTCGCTGGGATTAATCGACGCGAAACGTAACCTCGATACTCACATCCCGCCATCCACCCGCGCGGAGCCGCTCGATGTCCGCGTACAGCTGGTCCACGTTGCGCACCTGCAGGCACACCATGTCCCAGAAGCCCTGCAGGTCCTCGAGCGTGGTGGGGAACTGCTCGCCGGCGCGCCGGTTGATGTTGTTGTAGCAGAGCCCTGCGACCGACGTCGTTAAACTTTAGCAATGGAGTAAGAATGATGATGAAGAATGTCGCAGAGATGACCACAGATGGAACACTGAAGTTTTGATGTTGAGACCCTACACATGGAAAAAAAGCGTCGGCGAACCGCGAGCATGTTGTTCAGACGATATACATAGGTTAGGTTAGGTTAGGTGACAGCTGGCGAAGAAAAATAGGAGACCGCACAACTTGGCGACGTCTGTTGGAGGCCTACGTCCAGCAGTGGATGGCAAAAGGCAGAAGAATAAGAAAGGTATGTTGAGGTGGTTTGGACATGCAGACCAAATGAGTGACGGGAGTATGACGCAACATGTTTACAGAGTGGAAGTGATTGGGATTGTCGCAAAATTGTAATAAAACGGGGGGAGTAAACAAAATACTTAGTAAACGTCTGATTTTTGTTTTAATTAACTGGACAATAATAATAATAATAATAAAATTATTTGCCAAACACCATTTAAAACAAAACAGTTTACAAAAGATGGGCCTTATGTCAAAAAGCATTCTCTACCTACTTCCCTTGGGATACAGGAGGCAGACACTATATATGTATATATATATATATTTAGTGCCACCCTTAGTTGTGCTATATGGCCTCTCATGCTTGCGGGCATGAGGGAAGACTACATCTTTTGATTCCCTCGCTGACTAGACCCTCTGGGAGTTCATCGCATTGGATGCAAAGATGGTCGGAACAGCAACAGAAAATTGTCCGTATCTTCCATCTGGTTCAATGTAGCCGTGCTCAGGGAAGATGCTGTGTTCGGTTAATATGACGGTGGATGTGGTATCAGTCATCCATGTCCAATTACATGAAAAAAAATCGCCTACCTTCAAACTGCTGCATCTTCTGCGTGGCGAGGAGGCGCGCCTTGCCGGCCGCCGCTCGGAGCAGGCCCAGCACCTCCTCGCTCGCGTCACCCTCCTGGAAAGGTAACAGGATACGTCGTTAAAAACCTATAATTAATTTTAATTTATCCATCAGTATCTACATACAACCTGGCGGGACTAACTCAATCGCGGGTACGGTACAAAACCGTGCTGTTGCGCTCTGGGACCTTCTCTGTTACAAAGAAAAAGACAGGCTCCGTGATGAGGAAGATGCAACATGTCCACAAAAAAGACAATGTGCATAGTGTATGATTTGGTAAGATTTACGAAAATTTTAATTACTATACGACTTGTAGCTAAAAGTAAACCACGACCGCTGTATTAAAAAATCTAACAAAAACCAAATAGATTATAAATCTTGATTAAATAAGCTATGTCTGATGACTAATCTTTTTAAGATGTTCTTACTTTATCATTGCGTAATACACCTCCAAAGTTATTGTATAAAACGCGCGAAAAATCCAAACTTTCGGACCTTATAACTTAGAAACCAAACACAATTTTACAATTCCAACGGTCATCAGACATTTAGTTCGATCAAATAAAGCTATTTTGTGCAAAATTTGGGATCTCTGAGAAGTAATATGTGCGTGATCTTCTTTCCCCGTTTGTATGGGGAGTTGAGCGGGATGGGCCACCTTAATTCAGATTTTGAAAATAATCAAAAAAAGTTTTTGGTCTCGACATTCATCGGAAACACGATGGTTTGTTTGAAAAATATTAGATACAGTTGCAATGACAGTCCAATAGAACCCCTAAAATTTTAATTTCTTTAACCCCTATGATTTTAAGCAAAGCACAAAGCAGACATTGCACAGAGTGTTAGATACGCTTAGATTTACAATAAAAATAGCTACAAAACAAAAACTAAAAGTAAATTACGAACGCTGCAGTAAGCAATTAAGGCCCTGGTACTAGCCAAATCGCAAAGTTAGACGAGGCACCCCAAGTTAACTAACTAAGTCTGACGATTATAAGTGTCATTCTTACAATATATGATTCCTTGTCTAGGAATCAACCTATTTTCGTTAATATACATTTCCTTTTTCTATACAAAATACATTGCGGAAACGGTGTCCATTTCCGAACTTTTTTGACTAAATGTGGAAATCTAAAAGCAAATGGAATTTTTTATTTATGCATATATGCTGTTTTTGCTTATATCTAGAAATCGAATTACTTTCAGATTTCTAATGAGAAAAATCAACTTTTTATTATTTAAAAAAATGATGGAATCAAAAAATATTAGCAATTCATTATAAGTCTGGAGTTCTATTTGGATTTGCTGAAGCATTTCACTACATACACATTACATTTGTTAAAAAGTGCATTTGTATGGCGCGAGTAGTTGGCTAGTCCTAGCGCCTTAAACTAAAACTAAGTTGATTATTAATCTTATCAAATCGAAACTAAGATTTTTCATATGTTTTTGTATTATCGTTGAGTAATCCACGTCAACAATTATTGCATAAAGCGCGTGAAAAATGCGTACTTTCAGACCTTATTACCGAAACCAAACGCAATTTTCCAACGCCAATGGTTATCAAGCATCTAGTCCCGTTTTGAGTATAATTTTGTATCTCCGACAAGTAATGTGTGCATAGTCTTCATTGCACATTTTCGTGGGGAGAATAGTGGGCAGTCCCACCCTTAAACCTGTATGAACCTACAGTGAAGTCCTCGAGTGTCGAGATGTTATAGTTAATATTTCAATATGATGAATGAAGCCAGATTTAAAGTCACAATTCACCGACACACGGCGGCGAGATATTAACATATGAATGTGTGTCACGAAAACGCTGCGGCATTGGAATGTAAATTAGCACTGTTGAGCCAACGCGCCGTGCAAAGATTGCGATTCATTGATAAACATTATGATTTCAGCATTGACAGTTTTGCGTGAAACATGCGTCGCGGGTTCGTATTTCGAAAATATTTCACAGTGGTTGTTTAATTTCTTTTGACATTACAAAACTTGGAAATGCTATCTAGTCTGAGTTGTTTTTAATCTACTATTACACGTTTATATCACTGAACATCATGTAGTGAAAATGTTTGGTTATAGACAGATAAAATATATAAAAAAACTAAATTTTTGTTGCTTCGCCTCAAATTGATGAAATTGTCACGAATGCGAACTGCTCCATGGTTCGGAATCCATGTTAAACTGTAGGTCCCCTTCCCCTACTAGGTGGTAGGGTTTAAGATCGCTGGACTTGGTACCATCGCATAGCATGAAAATATGGTCGAAGCGGCAATTAAAAATTGTCCGTGTTTTCCATTCAGTTCAATGTAGCTGTGCTCACAAAGGGAAGGTCCTGGCATTGCACCTAATTCTTTCGGGAATGTGGTTTATTGGGCTAATATCATAACGGTAGTTTTGTGGTTAGCCATCATGTCAGGTTGCATAAAAAAAAAGTGTGTGAGCACCAAATGCAGGGAAATAAACGAATAAGATGGATGCACAATTATGCGTTTTGAATTTGGTAGAAAAAAATCGAAAACAAATAAATTAATGTGTTACCAAATACTACTTAAATAACTTTCCACATACAAACAAAATGCGATCAACTTAAACTAATATTCCGGGAGGTCACGACATTTTTGGTCACGATAAGGTAAATGGCTGACATCGGCCCATATAGTCATGGAAGTAGACAACTGCAGACATTTTGTACGGGGGTCTCTAGCTTCTAAAGGAGCGATCCGCAAGTGTGGAAAGACCCTAAAGGGCTGCTACGCTTTGTGAAAGAGCTCGGCTGGATGAAGTGAGCCAAAAGTCGGGTTACTGAGCACAACGGGCTCGTGTCAAGTGCGTTCAAGCGTCGGCAGCCACTCACCGACAACAACAACAACAAGCTAAATGGCTGAATCTGGGTTCACATGTGAGAGACCAACCCTCTGATGTTAAATATGTCGGTCTGCCCGTGCCTAGTGGTTGCGTTTTCTAGATTGGCTATATAAAATAGATGCTGGTATGTACCTGCTGATGAATATACTGATTACCTGGAAACATTGATACCTATTAATTATACAACAAAAACCAGACGGTTACTTAATGAAATACTTAAATATACCTAAAGTTATATCTGTAAACTAAATCGCCTAAAACTACTAAATTCAACCAACAATTTGTTCAGTTTTTGTATTGCTAGGCAGGTATGTATTGATACTTTCATGCTTCGTCATTTGCATCCATTTACCTTATCATATGTATTTTTTGTCACCATAACTACTTTTTCAGGCGCCTTATCTAAGTAACGCAACCACTTGGAACAGGCAAACTGACACATTTAGCTTCATAGGGTTGTACTTTATCCCGTGAACCGAGTTTCAGCCATTTACGTTATCGTTACCATTTTTGTCGCGACCTCCTAATCTATAATGAAAAATAAGATTTAGACATATCAGCTTAGGCTGCCTGTCTAAAAATAAATAAATAAATTACGAAAAATACCTGCAAGGACTCCAAATGTCGCTCGGCCGAAACCGCCAGCTCTATCAGTCTCTGCGTCTCCCGCTTCTCCAGATCCAGGAAGTAATACGCGTCGTGCAGCTCCGCCCCGGTCCCATTCACCCTCGCCTCCGCTTCGCCGTTCCTCGCCTCCGCCGCGACCTCCGCTACGCTAGCGGCGCCGTTCAAGTCGCGCGTCGCCGTCGCACACCCGTTCGCCTCCGCTTGGACGGGGGACTTCTTGGCCGACTCCGCTCGGCCGCCGTCCGTCGGGCCGCCCAGGTCCGGGCGGCCGGGCGACTTCTTCGGCGACAGCGCCGGCAGCTGCGCCCGGAACTCGGGCCGGAGGTGCCGCAGGACGGGGAGGGCTGGCGATTTGGGATCCCCGTTGGTGCTTCGTTCAATGTTCTCACTGTTTTGGTGAATTTCTCTGGCGCTGCGTGTCGGATAGGAGTACAGCCGTTCGCCGGATGGACAGTTAAGGGATTTCTCAGTTAACACTTTATTTGCTTCGCTAATCGTCTCCTCCGCTTCGCTCTGCGTCTTGTTTTTGTGTCTTTTCTGATTGAAGAATCCTTGCGCTAACGCCCCAGGTCCGTACAACCTCTCAACTCTCTGCTGAATAAAACTTTTCATAGGACTCGGCAGTGTTTCGCCATTTTCTTTAGTGATCTCAACGTGTTTCGACACACCGTTCGTCGTGTGTATCGAGTACGATTCGGTGGTAACGACCCTGGAGTCCATTTTCTCACCATTGAACGTCCCGCTACTGACCTTTTTACTCATAATATTCGTCTCCGAGTAGCTGGATTTGAACGTCAAGTCTTTAGCGCCATTGATATTATCGACTTCGTCGTTCGTCTTGCTCTGATGGAGCATCGACGCGGCAAACTTCTGGCTCTCCGAGTAGGCCGGCGCGGACGTCGCTGCCGCCATGTTCTTCCCGAGGAAGTTGCTCTTCAACTGCCGGTTCTCCGCGGCCATGTATACGAGCACCGGCGAGGTCGCTAGATAAGGATCCGTGTGCGCCTTCATGGGCGCGCGTTCCGTCAGATGCGGCGCGCGTTTCGTATCATGGGGCCGGAACGCGGGGACGATCAGCTTGCCCGCGCTCACCGGCACCGGAACGACGAGCGTGCTGTTCTCGCCGCGGTAGTATGTGTGCGTGATGGGCCTGATCGGCGACGCCTCGCGCGACTTGTTGATGTTCTGTCGGAGCTTCGAGTCGTAGGTGGTGAGGTTCGAGTAGCCGTTGACGGAGCAGGCGAGGTTCAGGTAGCTCGGTTTGTTGTGCTCCCTCTTGGAGCGCGATCGGTGGGAGGCGCCGTCGACTTGCACCTTGGGGACGGAGCGCGGCGGCGGGTTGGGGCTGGCGTGCGCGAGGAGGTGGCGGCTGGACGGGGGGACGGTGGTGGAGGCGGCGCGCTCGTGCAGGCGCGACGTGAAGTCCCGGATGCGGCTGGTGGTGGAGGAAGGCGTCAGCAGGTTGAGACTGCCCGAAGTGGTATCTGCAAACGGACAATAAAGTGATTAAAAAGAGAAATCCCTAAAAGAAGTAATTCCAAGTATGGTGTAAATAACCTAACCCAACCATCAAGCAAACCTATCCCGAGCAGTGCATTTAACAATTTGGCCACCTTCTCTGTAATCAATAACAGAGAATTCACCTACAGTCCCTCCATACAAAATCAAGGCCTATGTCAACTAGGCTTGCCTTAATTCATGAAATTTAAATCGGGACTGGACAGACCAAGACCAAGACCAGGCAAAACTGAGGGATTCAGATTTTCTAAACCAAAATTCATGGTTTCGATCAATTTGAGTGATATATCTCATTTCATTGATAAATTTTGGTATGACTTGATCCTCCAGAGTGGGCAGTCTGAGTTCTCACCGAAATTGGCGTTTACGGCAAACCGATCGACTGGCGTTTTCTCCAAACTCCATACAAGTTTTTACTAGATATTCTGTGGTTTTACTTCTTCAAGCTGTCTAAGTCAAACGCGGACTTCCGATTTGTATGAAAACGCGGAGTGGACGTAAACGGCAACGTCGACGTATTTACGGCAACGTTGAGTAAGCTGTCAAATCAAGCTCGGACTCGCAAATGTTAGTTCGCTTAACGCCCGCTGCGCGCGCTCATCAATTTCTCCATACATTTGAAAACGACAGTCGATCGGTTTCCCGTAACGCTAATTTAGGTGACAACTTAGACTACCCGCTCAGAACAAAATTCCAAACATGCATTTTGAACCATGGCAGCAAAGCCTTCTACATAGGACCACAGCTATCTTCAAAAGTGTCAAAAGATCTTTATTTTTTATTCCGACATCGACAATGGAGTACTTAATAGTCCCAGGAGTCTACTCCTTAAATTCTCACCTGTGAGTCACAGCTGAGTCACAAAATCTTCGTACTCATGAAATGATAACCACAGAAGATAGTTCTGTGACTCACCGGTGACGGACTATCCAGTACCCGAAGTCCCACTTGTCAGCTAAATTGGCGTTTACGGCAAACCGATCGACTGGCGTTTTCTAATTAAGGTGGCCCAACCCGCGCATCTCCCCATACAAAAGGGGAAAGAAGATCACGCCCATATTTCTAGTCAGAGATCCAAAATTTTGCTCAAAATAGCTTTATTTGATCGAACTAGATGTCTGATGACCATTGGAATTGTAAAATTGTGTTTGGTTTCTAAGTTATAAGGTCCGAAAATTCGAATTTTTCGCGCGTTTTATACGGTAACTTTGGAGGTGGTTTACGCAATGATAAAGTAAGAACATTGTAATCAAGATTTATGATCTATTTGTTTTTTGTTAGATTTTTGACTACAGCGGTCGTGGTTTACTTTTAGCTTTAAGTCGTTTTGAAATTAAAATTTTCGTAAATCTTACCAAATCATACACTATGCACATTGTCTTTTTTGTGGACATGTTGCATCTTCCTCATCACGGAGCCTGTCTTATTCTTTGAAACAGAGAAGGTCCCAGAGCGCAACAGCACGGTTTTGTACTGTGCCCGCGAATGAGTTAGGCCCGCCTGGTCGGGCCGCTTTAATGGAGAAATTGAAGAGCGCGCAGTGGGCGTTAAGCGAACTACCATTTGCGAGTCCGAGTTTGATTTGACAGCTTACTCAACGTTGCCGTAAATACGTCGACGTTGCCGTTTACGTCGACTCCGCGTTTTCATACAAATCGGAAGTTCGAGTTTGATTTTGACAGCTTGAAGAAGTAAAACCACAGAATATCTAGTAAAAACTTGTATGGAGTTTGACGTTTTTACGGAACTTCAAAGTTACGTAAACGCCAATATAGGTGAGAACTGAGACTACCGACTCAGATCCAGACACAACTTTTATGACCCAAATTGTCAGCCTCAGTGGCCCAGTGGCGATCGCTCTCCGAAGTTAAGCAACGCTGGGTCCGGTCTGGTCTTGGATGGGTGACCATTAGACCGTTGAGAGAGGCTGGCCGTGGTTCGGATTCCACGTTAAACTGTAGGTCCCCTTCGTTACTGTTGTGTACAGCAATCAAAGTACTATTGTCTGCTAGAATGTAGTTTTCAGTTTGTTTGACACATGATCTGTCAGTCAGTTTTCGTGGGTTAGTTTTTCATGTCCCACGTTTTTTCGAGATTACATCTATGCACATATACGCGTGTTTCATTGATATAACAGTGGCGACGAGCTAAAAATGGCTAAATCCATCAAGTTCGGGGAATTTAGACCGGGGGAGGACTGGATGTCGTATCACGAGCGCCTGTACTACTGTTTCGCAGCAAATGGAATCACTGATTCCTCCCTGCAACGGGCGAACTTCTACTCTGTTTGCGGCGCTCAAACTTATGCCACGCTAATGTCCCTAATTAGTCCTCGGAAATCTAATGAAGTTTCCATATCGGAAATCGTAGAAATACTCACAAATCACTACGACCCGAAGCCAAACGAAATCACGCAAAGTTACAAGTTCTACAACAGAAATCAAGGGACAACCGAACGTATCAGCGACTACATTGCAGAGCTTCGCAAAATTAGTGTCCACTGCAACTTCGGCAACCTGCTTGACCGGATGCTACGCGATCGTATCGTATGCGGCATGAAAGACCGAATGTTACAAAGACAGCTGCTTCAGAAGTCTTTGCTTACATACACCGACGTATTTGACGCTGCATTCGCTGCGGAAACAGCAAAGAAAGATGTGGAAACTATAAATCCATACATTCCAGTAGAAAACTCAACCTCATCCGGCGTTACAATCAACGCCGGACCCACCTCAATGGAAGATGCAATGGATGTCAAACAAACTGAAAACTACATTCTAGCAGACAATAGTACTTTGATTGCTGTACACAACACCTTCCCTCTAAGATTTCATTCTAATAATTATATTAGAAGTTAAGAGAGGTACAATTTAAGATACAGAATGTATCGGACACTTTGTTTGGATTCCACAATTATAACCAACACATTCTGTATCTTAAATTGTACCTCTCTTAACTTCTAATATAATTATTAGAATGAAATCTTAGAGGGAAGGTGTTGTGTACAGCAATCAAAGTACTATTGTCTGCTAGAATGTAGTTTTCAGTTTGTTTGACACATGATCTGTCAGTCAGTTTTCGTGGGTTAGTTTTTCATGTCCCACGTTTTTTCGAGATTACATCTATGCACATATACGCGTGTTTCATTGATATAACAGTTACTTACTAGGTGTTAGGGTTAATCCCGCCCGGGTTGGTACCATCTCATTGAATGAACGATGGTCGAAGCGGCAATGAAAATTGTCCGTGTTTTCCATCCAGTTCAATGTAGCCGTGCAATATAAGGAAGGTCCTGGCATGGCACCTAGTTCCCATGTGGTGTGTTGGGCTAATACCATGATAGAAGGTGTGGTATTAGCCATCATGTCCAGTCACATAAAAAAAAAACACCCTGGATTACTTTTGGTCGATATAGCCTAGTCTATATTTTTTATTTATTTTTTATTATTATTATTTGGTGTCAAATTATTACAAAGGGCGGGAGGACATTATTGACATAGATATTGGTGCAAAAATAGTCTTATTGTAACGGGTACATTTTGGCATACGGAAAAACAGCCCAAATGAAGCAGTTTTTAAACAGCCAAAGCAACAAACTGTTTGAAATTCTCTGATGGCGCTTTCGAATGCAGCTTCTATCGATAGTACTGCACTACTCAAATGATTGTAAAATTTGTGAATTTTAAGAGGATAATGAGGTTATTGCGTTCCATACAATGGCTCGTGCCTGATTCCTCACTCAAATTAATAAAAAAAAAAAAAATTATATTTTGCACATTAAATTTAAATCAACCGAGACATTCGTTTTAGCGTTGACTTAGGGTTGTTTATGGGTACATATATTTTTATGTTTGTATGTGTGTCATATTGTATACCTTGGAATATGACCGCATTATCTGTTATATTTTGTACAGTTTGTTCCGCACAATAAAGCAAGCACAACTGAAATGTTGTGAATACTTGCGATTCGACCGTTGAGTCACAGAGACAGAGGCGGACGGTGACAGAAATCTTAAGCCATATTTAGATACAGCTGCAATCAACTGATTAGTCATCGCATCTCGAGTCTTCCCTGAGATCTCGAGCCTTAAGCCTCAATAACAGAAGTTTTAATTTCTGTCTAGCACTCCTTAGATCTTACTTAATCTAGTGAAAACCATATACCTACCATATTTTATTAATGAACTCGCAAATAGGTTTTAGATAAGGGTCCTATGGCAAGCAACTCATTCAAGGAACCTTCCGATCGAATCTAATAGGTAGCAAAAACCTTTACGTTGGCGTTCTAAGAGAAAAGCAATTTATCTACCAAGATAATAACAGTAAACTTACAAATTAAAAGTGAAGAGAGCGAAAAATTTTACAAAATTCACAACTGCAACTCGATACACGTCAAATCTTTCAAAGTTCGTTCGTTCGTTCTCGTTTGCTTTTGTTTTTTCTTTGAAGCCGAGCTTATTTCGTGTCATTCGGTCTCTCTTTCACAGAAGAAACGGCGAGATAGTACTGAGAAAAATGAAAGCTCAGTGCTACTAAACAGACATTCCAAAACTGACGGCGATCTGCTCTCGCCAGCTACACTTTTAACACTGACTATACGCATCTGTGCTTCCAACGTGCACGGTTTTGATTAGGGTTCAGCGATTCGTCGTCATGAGGTTTAATTATCTTTTACATTTAAAAACAGATTCTACTAGTGATATCCTTTTATTGGCGTTGCTTAGATGTGAAAATAATGTACTATGTTACTATCAACTAAACAGTGACGGGGGTAACCGGCGTGAAATGTGAGAAAATAAATTACGAAATTCGATGAACCTCTGCATTTTACTTGTTTTGGTGTGTTTGGATAAGTTTAAAATGTTTTTGCATGTTATTTTAAGTTATTGATAAAATCAGATATGAGAATGTTTGGAGATAAAAGCTCGACATTTTTTTTTTATTTATACCAAGCAAACATTTGCGTGATTTTTGAGCTATACCGAGAGCTACAATCGAAGATCGAAAATAGCTCAAAAAAAATCTGTCTCTAAATTTTTTAACAAATCTGGTTAAAGAAAAAATTAATTAGCAGCGAGAAACAGCTCAGAAAGCTAAGTATTTTTTTAAAATAAAACTTGAGGCGACGTCAGTAAGTAATATATTATTTATGGTTATTTAACTACGTTTGTATGGGGAGAGTAATTTTTTGAAGCTTATGGGCAGTTTGGTTCAGTTTCTTTACGAAGTTTAGCGTAGCTTAGGTAGCGAGAATAGGTTTTGTACGGACACATGCATTCATGCAAGACGCCTGTGCGTACACTACACACAGTCCTTTTACGATGCATCCGCTAGCATCCACCTAATAGTTCTTGCAGCTAATTTTGTGTGCAAGAACTTTTTACGCGAGGAAAGAAAATAACTTTAAGAATATTGTTTCACAAAGTAGTAGGTACGGACGTTTATCTGAAACCGGTACACCGGAAATGGAGACAAATTGGAGATCTCATTCTGACATATTGACGTTAACCATAGAGTAAAAGGGGCTCACGAATTATTTCTCCTTTCCGTATATTGTAAATGTAAATTGTTGTATTAAATGATCAAATACTGAGTACTTACTAACCCTTTGACCCATGGAGGTGAAGAATGTAGAATGAAGAAATTAGTGTGTGTCTGTCTGCATGCTTCATAAGCATACCGCACATACACGCGCCCGTACAATTAGTGAATATATATGGGTAGATTCTTTCCCCGCTATTCATGTGTAATCTAAAGATATACAATAATTTCTAAAATACTAAGTTAATGTTCTATATACTTATCGGGATGACACAAGTTTTGGAACATTGGAAACGGGTTTTGCCATTGTCCTTACCACGGATGCCGGTAAGGTAAAACACTCCCGGGGCGAGAGGCGCGGACGTAACCGCCGCGCCAGGCCGCGAAGGCAGAAATAAAGGACATCACTATAACCGGTGACACCCGAGTGCTCGGAGTGACACGACGCAGACGTCACGGGTCGCACGCGCGTGCGCGCGGGGAGGCGGCGCGGCACGAGCCGAGCCGACGGACGAGTTATCATTAATATAAATAAAGTAGGTGGCAAGTTCCGGATTCCGCGTCAGCGACTCGCGACGACCCAACCTCACTTTCTCTAGTGATGGGACAACGCATTGACAGTCGAGCCCTTATATCGGACGAGATAGGGCTCTTTTTGAGTAGGTACTTTAAGTGCCTTTAGCAAATTAGCTCGATCGCGATTTGATAAACGGTATTTAAGGTGGCCCAACCCGGCGGCCTCAACTCATTTGCGGGCACGGTACAAAACCGTGCTGTTGCGCTCTGGGACCTTCTCTGTTTCTAAGAATAAGACAGGCTCCGTTATGAGGAAGATGCAACCTGTCCATAAAAAAGACAATGTGCATAGTGTATGATTTGGTAAGATTTACGAAAATTTTTATTTCAAAACGACTTATAGCTAAAAGTAAACCACGACCGCTGTAGTCAAAAATCTAACAAAAACCAAATAGATTATAAATCTTGATTAAACAAGCTATGTCTGATGACTAATCTTTTTAAGATGTTCTTACTTTATCATTGCGTAATCCACCTTCAAAGTAATTGTATAAAACGCGCGAAAAATCCGAACTTTCGGACGTTATAACTTGGAAACCAAACACAATTTTACAATGCCAATGGTCATCAGACATCTAGTTCAATCAAATAAAGCTATATTGAGCAAAATTTTGGATCTCTGACAAGAAATATAGGCGTGATCTTCTTTCCCCTTTTGTATGGGGAAATGAGCGGGTTGGGCCACCTTAAGACGAACTTCGAAGGAATTTCCATGCTGAATACGGAATTCGAATTGGACCCTCCTAATAACGCCACAACCAGGCGTTTTTTTCGAATGCGAAATAAACAAAAGGAAAAGACGACTAGGCTACGAGCGGCTCGTAGCCTAGTGGCGCGGGGACTGGACTAGCGTACCCAGAGCCTCGCCCAGAGCCCAGAGTTCAATTCCTCGCCCCGACATGCACCACTTTCTTTCTCTTCTGAGTTCGATAAGTGCATTGTGTCACGAATGCGAGCTGCTCCATGGTTCGGAATCTATGTCCGTATCCGTATCCTCCGGTCGTGATATAAGCCCACACCACATTGGAACTATATTGTGATATGCCTGGACCTTCCTTATATTAAACGGCTACATTCAACTGGATAAAAGAAGGCTTTTCAGGGCGGCTCCCTCGAAGACAAGGAATGGCCGATTTTGAGGAAGTATTTTTTTTAATGCGTTTGTGTGGACATTGTGTTCCTTTAGTCCCTCGTATTTTTTGAAGATAAAATTTAACATAGGATTAAACCGGTAAGCCTTCAAAACAACCGAAAGCACTAAGACACTCCTTTCACTTTGCAATGATCCTTCTAGATCTGTCACAATATGCAAAAGGCATGACCATTAAACTGCACCCACACACGCACCTGAAGCATTACAAGATAGTAACCACTAACAGTAACGCACGTACGTATATGGAGAGATCCATTAAAGTGGGCACACAAGTATTTGACCCTGCTGGACTATCAGACACTTCGAACGCCTTTATTTTAATGTCGTTGCAAAATAATCGTGTGGCAGAAACGGGGCATGGACATTTCCTAAAAGTAACTAAAGTAAAGTAAGTAAAGTAACTAAATTGGCGACTTTCTATCGAGAAATGGACATCACTAGGCATTAACGCGACAGAGCACAGACGAAACCGTGACGACAGGAGTGATATAAATGAACCAAAGCTGCAAACTGTACGGATGCATTCATATTAAAATCTCGGAGTGCAAGCAATGGCAATTCATGAAAACTTTCTAATGAAGGCAATATCAATATCAATAAAACAATACTGGATGCAAAAAAACCATAACATGGTAAATTAGTTTCGTGGGACAAAACAGACAATATATTACAAGATACACAAGGACTAAGGAGACACAAATAAAAAAGTTAAATAAAAGCATGTAAAAAGAAGAATATTTTTATTAAAAGGTAAATAAGAAAACTGATGAGCTTAAGGCGGCCCAACCCGGCGGGCCTAACACATTCGCGGGCACGGTACAAAACCGTGCTGTTGCGCTCTGGGACCTTCTCTGTTTCAAAGAATTAGACAGGCACCGTGATGAGGAAAATGCAACATGTCCACAAAAAAGACAATGTACATAGTGTATGATTTGGTAAGATTTACGAAAATTTCAATTTCAAAACGACTTATAGCTAAAAGTAAACCACGACCGCTGTAGTCAAAAATCTAACAAAAACCAAATAGATTATAAATCTTGATTAAATAAGCTATGTCTGATGACTAATCTTTTTAAGATGTTCCTACTTTATCATTGCGTAATCCACCTCCAAAGTTATTGTATAAAACGCGCGAAAAATTCGAACTTTCGGACCCTATAACTTAAAAACCAAACACAATTTTACAATGCCAACGGTCATCAGACATCTAGTTCGATCAAATAAAGCTATTTTGAGCAAAATTTTGGATCTCTGACAAGAAATATGGGCGTGATCTTCTTTCCCCTTTTGTATGGGGAGATGAGCGGGTTGGGCCACCTTAAGGTAACTATATTATTAATGTCGATGTAAAGAAGAGTCTATAAAATTCATTGGAATTTCGTGCCATTAACTTTATAATAGAAGTGTCGGACCACAACTCGCATACATTGTCTTTACCACTGGACAGCACAATTTGTATCCCGCTATGTAATCTAAAAGCACCGGTGAAGACATTACTTGCGGAAAACTAAGTGCTTTCCAACTGAATAGACTTCATACACTTTCCAACATCCATTAGAAGGTCGATATGAAGTTAACCTAGAAAACGCAAACATTTCAAAATACTAACACTTGATTAAAATAAATACGAAAAGAAATGATTAATGTATAAATAAATAGCAATGTGCTCAAGAATTATGATTAAAATGACTCAAAGGCTTAAGATATAGTAACAAGTAACATGCCAAATCAAAGATAATAAGAAGGTGTTACGATAACCGATAAACGAGAATGATAACGATAGAGGAGATTTAAGAAACAATATTTATTAAAAAAACATATTAAGAACTAAGAAACGCATTCCAGCACTACAAATACACTCTTCTTGCTTGCGTTACCTGAAAAGTCTGTGCTGGCGTCTACATCCAGCGAACAACTGCCGATGGAATCCACGGACTTGTCCATGATTTTCACAATCAAGTCCTTAGTGCGTTCACTGAGTAGGTCCGACTCTTTCACCTCGATTTCGTACGCGCCAATGCTGTCCACGTCGTTTTCGAACCGAACACCGACGTCAGATTTGGGGGATATAGTTGGGTTCGAACTTGGAATGATTATATCCGTTTCGTCTGTGTTGATACTCAGAGCTAGATCGGGCTCGAGCGGACTATATGGTCTGTCGCATAAAGGGTTAGTCTTCGAGTCTATTATGAGCGTACTTTGACTTGTAAAGTTACTACGTATGGGCTCTATGTATTCCACTTCATCGTCTTCATCTGTAGTAATGTGAGTGTTTGAAGTTTGAGCGATAGGAAGTTCGGTGGCGTCCTTTGGAATGGCGTCAATGACATTTCTTCCTAGGTTCCTGTAATAGTGACTTTCGAGTTTTTCCAGTTGCTTTTTGGTTCCAGATTGTTCCCCTTTTTTTCTAGCACAGTCTATAATAAACGGCAAGTCGAGAAGATCTGGAGTTTTCTCCTTATCTCGTGCATGCCGACGACCACTCAAGTCTAACCGATCGCGGAACACCGGAGACTCGTCACTTTCGAGTTCAAACTTCTTGTACTTCGAAGAGGAGTAATCGTCAACGGAAGAACTATCGGACCTTTTGGAATCGAAGAATGTCTCCAGTGAGAAGAACGATTTTGGTCGAAACCGTCTTTTCTTGGGTTCGGCAGTCTTGTCCCGGTGCGGTTCTAGGAATGTATCGTCTGATCTGTAAGATTTTGGGCTCACATTGGCCTGGACCATTGACTTCGGCCTCGATTGCGGTAAGCTCAGGGGCACTCTATTAGTCTCAACTTTTCTCGCATCAAGACTCAGGGTTTTTCGAAATCTCTCATTTAAATTCGACAACAGGAGACTCCTCCGTTCGGTTGACTTAGGAGTGACGCTGTAGTAAGACTGCGTATTCGATCTTCGAGAAGAATCAGAAGGCATGCCTGGCTCTGAGCTGCCATGACTGTCCGGAATGTGCTCAGAGAATCTGTGCTCTATATCGTGATCCACGTAGTTCTGTGGGCTCTCACGCTGAGCGTTGCGAGGCTCGTAAGGCAACGAAGGGCAGAGGGACGACTGCCTGTTGTCCGGCCTGTGGAATAGGAAGGACCCTCTATTAGATGACCGTATGCTCCGGTCTCTATCGCAAGTGCAACTCCCAACGCAATGTAAGGCTAGACAAGATACCTGTTTGATTTTGCGTTTGTGCTCGTTTGGTTCTTTGGAATTCTCTTTAGGGTGGTTTGAATGCAGATCTGGAATGTGCTGCTGGTTAGTCTTGTGGGTTAGTAGGTCTTGGCGTATTTTCTCAAGTCTTTCGTCTCCGGTTAGGCCCCTGGTGTATTTCGACTTGGGAGGTCGGTAGAATCGTCCGGAGCTCGTACCGCTATGGAGGGAGGTCTCAGATTGTCTTCTTCTAGACAGGGACGGGGAATCCGATATCTTCGTGACGCCTAGAAGGAGAACAGGGGACTTGGTGTCTTCTTCATCCGGGAGGTCACTGTAAAGAACAAAACATTAATGATTAAAATCAATGGGTAGCAAAATTGTGGTTGAAAAAGGTATCTTGAATTGGTGGCAGGTCATAAAATATCAGTGAATATTCATAATTTAAGCATACAGAGTAGGTACTCTGCAAGTTGGACTTTAAGAGATAAAAAAATTATAAATATGGAAGATTAAGATGCAAACTTAATAAACCGACACAAAAAGCATTTCGTGCAACACTGTTGGTAAAACAATCAAACAAGAGCGCACACAAAACAAAAAGAAACCAAAAGCATACATACTCACTGCGCAGCGGCGAACTCGTAAACGTGTCAACGTAAATCACCAAAATTATGACATCGCAAGCGTTAAAACATAACGTCACAACCAAATATAAACAAAACCAGTTCCATGACGGGTGTGCGGCCAGCGAGTGTCGGTCGTCCGTCAGATTTCTCACAAAGATACAGCAGCGAGGATACTTTCAACAAAAAAGTTTTCTAACATCAGCAACTTAGCTTTCATACTTTTAAATTATAAGTTTAATTAGAAGTGTTTCCTTCTTCCTAAGTAAATATAGTAATAGTATGTAAGTAAGAGACACGAGTGTGTGGCAGAAGTAGTTTTATTAAAGAAAAGAAAAGAAAAATATAGTTTATTTTACACATTTATTTATGGTGTTACATAATCATTATCGTTAAGATTCAGAGTAAATACTAGGTTTCAACGAAATAAACTGCGAAAGGTCCTTAGTTTTACATTAATATCATACTAAAACACATTTTTTTAAAAGTAAATGGCGTTTATGTTTGTAATTTTATATATTTATGCAACTTTTTCGAAAAGTTAGTAAAAATATATAAAGCTACATTTGTGGTTTTGATGCATGAACTTTTTACAGATTGTTCGTATTTATTCATAAATCAACCATTGTTTGAATCAATGGTTAATTTCGTTTTAACCCATCTTTCTGCCTTTTCAAAGGCTGTAAAATAGTGAAATATTGTAAAAGTTTTAGAATAATAAAAGATCTTATAACCTTTTGATTGGAAGACATTTTACAAAGTTTATGTTGAAGTTGACAGAATAGATTTTCTAGTAGGAGGCGTGAATGCCTGTCGCAGGATTTGACTGCAATGGGCTCCTTATAGTTCACGAAGTTCTTTTGTATGTTCGTGCAAAACAACTGAACTTTTCTATCAATTCGTGGATAGCTCGATTCCATGGCTACGACACGGCAAGCACACATTAATATTAAATATGACATGCTTTCATCGATTTGTTTGCATTATTCGTACCATCCCTATCTGCCATATTCCGAGCACGAAAGTAATAGGATGTCAGGCGGCAAGCAAATACAACGCAGTATTTTAGACTTGATACGGCAGTTTGTCACGCAATGCAAAAATTCTAAGAGACAGGTACCCCATCAGTTAGCGAAGGCTTAAGGTGGGCCTTCCCGCTCAACTCCCCATACGACCGTGGAAAGAAGATCGTTGCGCATATTTCTTGTCACAAATTGAAAACTATGCTCAAAACAGCTTTATTTGATCGAACTAGATGTCTGATGACCATTGGTATTGTAATATAGTGTGGGGTTCTAAGTTATATGGTCCGAAAGATCGAATCTTTCGCGCGTTTTTAACCGACTTCAAAAAAGGAGGAGGTTATCAATTCGTCGGAATCTTTTTTTTTTTTTTTTTTTTTTTATGTATGTTCACCGATTACTCGAAGACCCCTGGACCGATTTGAAAAATTCTTTTTTTGTTCGAAAGGGTATACTTTCTAGTTGGTCCCATTTTTTTTTTATCAAAATCGGTTCAGTAGTTTGGTACTTAACTATACCAACATCGAATTTCTTAACCCCGCGAACCCAGAAATGTGATTTTTTAGTTACAGTAGCTTTCTTTTCGGGTGAGATTGCACAGTATGAGAGGTTTTTTTTTACTTCAACTGTTGGGGGTATTCAAGGTGGTAAAAGAGGGCAAATTGTACACATTTCTATCTCTAGAGCCGCTGAACCCAGAAATTTCAGAGTATGTTTGTTTTAGATGGGAATGCTTAAGAAGAAAATATTTTTGGAAATTATACTATTAGGGGGGTAAAACAGGTCAAAATGAACACATTTAGGCGAAAACCACTCATGTTGAGATCTCTGAAACCAATTATCCTCGAAACTTAAAATTTTCAGTGACTTCTTGTTAAGACGAAAAGGCTCGCTCACAACGGATTTTACAAAATTCAACTGTTAAGGGGGGATAAACGAGGCCGATATGTACACATTTTCATACAACTTAAACTTACGCAAGAAACAGACTATCCGGAACGATGTAAGGATGAGAAATTCAGAAGCTCAGCGGTTCCGGTCATTCGTTGTTTTGTCTTTTTAGGGTTCCGTTCCCAAAGGACACCAACGGAACCTTATTACTAAGCTTCCGCTATCCGTCCGTCCGTCCGTCTGTCACAGCACTCTATCTCACGTGATCTCATCGTATCAATTATCGTACGTATCAACCGTAAACTCATGAATCCAGATAGTTACCGGTCTACCTTTCGTCAGAAATGAGATTTCTTAATGGTTTCATTTCTGCTAATGCTCGTTCATTGTATTGCATTGTATTGTATATGTATGTATATCTTCTTTCCACTTTGTATGTGAAGTTGAGCAGGAGGGCTCGCCCACCTTGAGTCAAAAGTTACGCCACCACTAAAAAGCAAAAAATAAAATATTTTTAAATAAAAAAAGGACCGCCTTCAAAAAAACCGGAACTAAAAAGCAAAAAATAATTGGTTACTTTTAATTAATGTACGAAAAGCTATTTTAATTCTAACTAATTATGTACAATTTCTTAATTTTTAATCATCTTTTGAAGTCGGTGCCTTGGGTAGACGTTCTTTAAGGGCTGCAAGTAGTTAGATTAATATCACCTATGGCTAAGAAAGAAATATAAGTAGGTAGCTACTTACATTTACCTACTTGAATAAAACACAAAAACAAAAATTAAATAAACAAACAGGTCGGAAAAACGTATGAAAGTAGGAATTTAGGCAAGTACTTTGTAATTTAAATATGCCTTATACTTAAACTAAATACCTAACACAGTAAAAACAAAATATTTACAAGAAAACCCTACGAATAAACCAATATAAAAACAATGACCACTTATATGATAAAGATTTAGGTAGGTGTAGCTTGTACTTTTTATTCTACCTAAATACCTACACAACACAAAACAAAAAAAAACAAATATAAAAAAGAACAGAAAACAATAGTTAGCGACTTTGAGGTGTCTGCTCTCAACTACGTGTCAAAACGTGTGTGCGGTTAGTACATATCTCACCAATTTCGGCAGAAATCGTCTCGTTCAGACAACGATGTTGCAGGGAAGTACCAATCAACAAAGAGCAGCGAATTAACGTACTCCTTTACCAGTGCGCGCCTTTATAAAGCCGAAAGTACTAATAATCGTTGAAACCCAATTTCAGTACGCTGCGCTGTATCGATATCAGCTTGCACGTAAACCAACGCTAAGGGCATCTCCAGTTATGTCTGTGGACCAATCATTGCTGACTCAGGTTGTTTATGCTCTCGTAGACTTCGGGTGTGTTCGGCTGAAATAGTGTCTGTTCGGTCAGCAGCGTGCGAAGCGAACTCTACCCAAGGCACCGACTTCAAAAGATGATTAAAAATTAAGAAATTGTACATAATTAGTTAGAATTAAAATAGCTTTTCGTACATTAATTAAAAGTAACCAATTATTTTTTGCTTTTTAGTTCCGGTTTTTTTGAAGGCGGTCCTTTTTTTATTTAAAAATATATACAATAACTTTGGTGTTTGATGTTTTTATTTAATCGTTGAGTAATCCACCTACAACGTTATTGTATAAAACGCTCGTAACTTTCGGACATTATAACTTAGAAACCAAACAGAATTTTACAATGCCAACAGTCATCAGCTTTAAGGAGTTAGGCCCGCCGGGTTGGGCCCGGCGGGCCTAACTCATTCGCGGGCACGGTACAAAACCGTGCTGTTGCGCTCTGGGATCTTCTCTGTTTCAAAGAATAAGACAGGCTCCGTGATGAGGAAGATGCAACATGTCCACAAAAAAGACAAAGTGCATAGTGTATGATTTGGTAAGATTTACGAAAATTTTAATTTCAAATCGACTTATAGCTAAAAGTAAACCACGACCGCTGTAGTAAAAAATCGAACAAAAACCAAATAGATTATAAATCTTGATTAAATAAGCGATGTCTGATGACTAATCTTTTTAAGATGTTCTTACTTTATCATTGCGTAATCCACCTCCAAAGTTTATGTATAAAACGCGCGTAAAATGCGAACTTTCGGACCTTATAACTTAGAAACCAAACACAATTTTACAATGCCAATGGTCATCAGACATCTAGTTCGATCAAATAAAGCTATTTTGAGCAAAATTTTGGATCTCTGACAAGAAATATGGGCGTGATCTTCTTTCCCCTTTTGTATGGGGAGATGAGCGGGATGGGCCACCTTAAGCTGCTAGTGTATATAAATAAATAAATAGAATAAAACATCTAGTTCGATCAAATAAAGCTACTTTGAGCAAAATTTTGGATCTTTGACAAGAAATATGGTATAATATATAATAAGCCCTTTTGTATATACACATATACAAAAAGGCAAGAATTTACGAAATAGTTGCATGTTGTTGTATACATCATAATAATTGCATACCTACATCAAAAAGTTGCTAATTGTTTTTTAACTTCCCATTTTTCAGGAGTTAAGTATTTTTGATCGTGAACGTTTTTTAGGGTTCCGTACCCAAAGGATAAAAACGGAAACCTATTACTAAGCCTCCGCTGTCCGTCCGTCCGTCCGTCCGTCCGTCACAGGGCTGTATCTCATGAACCGTAACAGATGGAAGCTGAAATTTTCACAGATTATGTATTTGTTTTGCCGCTATAACAACAAATAGGTAACATTATAAAATAATAATAATTAAAGGGGGGCCACATACAAAAAAAGTGTTTTTTTTAAATCTTGTGCGATGGTACGGAACCCTTCGTGTGCGAGTCCGACTCGCACTTGGCCGGTTTTTTTGGTATATATTTGCAGATTCTACGCCAGGTGGTAAGGCCTCGAATGCGCGAATACTCATCGAATTCGTCCGCCATTTTAACTCGTGGGCCCCTCCGTTGATTGAGTAGGGGACGGTAATTGCCTCGGTTCATTGGTCGAAACACCCACTCGTGTGTCTGGACGGTTTATACCGAGGTTTATACTTGCATTGGTGCTTGCCCACAACTTCGCCCGCGTTGAAAAAAACCGGCCAAGTGCGAGTCGGACTCGCACACGAAGGGTTCCGTACCATCGTACAAGATTTTACACTAAAAAATCACGTTTCTTGTATGGGACCCCCCTTGAATTTTAATTATTTTTATATTTTACCGATTTGTTGTTATAGCGGCAAAATAAATACACATTCTGTGAAAATTTCAGCTGTCTACCGATTACGGTTCATGAGATACAGCCCTGTGACAGACGGACAGACGGACGGACGGACGGACGGACGGACGGACGGACAGCGGAGGCTTAGTAATAGGGTTCCGTTTTCACCCTTTGGGTACGGAACCCTAAAAACGGTTTATTTTTTATTATTTTTACATTTTACCTTTTGTTGTTATAGCGGCAAAATAAATACACACTCTGTGAAAATTTCAGCTGCCTAGCTATTACAGTTAATGAGATACAGCCCTGTGACAGACGGATGGACGGACAGCGGAGTTTTAGTAATAGGGTTCCGTTTTCACCCTTTGGGTACTGTACCCTAAAAAGCAGAATTCTCTCATTTTCAACCCGGCTCACCTATTATAATAGTTACAGCTCGTGGTGTAGTGGCTAGAGGACTTGCCTTTCATGCGAGAGATTATGGGTTCACATCATAGACCTAGCATGCGCGCGCACATCCTATTTCCATGGTTTAAATATTCGCCCGGTCATGTACCACTTTCTTTCTGTGTTGTGTTGGAACTGAGTTGGATGAGCGCAATTCGTTACGAATGCGAGCTGTTCCATCGGTCGGAACCTATGTAAAACTGTAGGTCCCCTGCCCCACCTAGGTGGTAGGTTTTAGCGCGCCCGGTATGGTACCACCGCATTGAATCAAACTATGGTTGAAGTGGCAATGAAAGATATTGTCCGCGTTTTTCATCCAGTTCAGTGCAGCCGTGCTCATAAAGAGAAGGCATGCCACCTAATTTCCTTCGGGAATGTGGTGTATTGGGCTAATGTCATGACGGTAGTTGTGTGGTATTAGCCATCCATGTCAAGTTGTATATAAAAGGTAGGTAATTTATTTAAGTAACTTAACATGGATGGCCAAAACCACACCCACCACCACGATACTCGCCCAAAACACCACATAGTAACCAGGTGCCTTGCCAGGAGCTTCCTTCTGTTGCACGGCTATATTGAATTGTATGGGAACCGCTGAAAATTAAATTTTCATCGCCGCTTTCATCGATGGCTGTCAATCCTCGTCGCACACTACCAGCCGTCTTCAAAGGGTCCAAGTCCAAAGTGTGTCGTTTACCGTGCCGCCGCCTGTACAAGCGAGCGGCCAGTGAATGTATAGAGAAACCGTTCAAAACAGCTGACCATCCGGGGATAGAACGAATGAACTTGAACTAAACTTATGTGGGTTGTGTGTCGGTGTTGAATATCAACCCATATCAACCATATGGCATTGCCGATCAGCGAGCATGGAAGGACGGAAGTGGAAATCGAAACTAGTTGCATGGAGGCGAGGCGGGGGGGGGGGGCTCATTCCGCTCGGAAGTTCCAAATCGGTCGGAACATTGCTGGGAACTCTTGCGAAACGCTGACCGATTGTCGCTTTCTATAATTCCGCACCCAAAGGGTGTCTCCGTCCGCCATAGGGCTGTATCTCATGAACCCTAATAGGTAGGCAGCTGAATATTTCCCAGAGTGTGTATTTATTTTGCCGCTATAACAAATAACGCTGTACAGTCGTTTCGTCTGAAATCTATACACCAGAAATAGAGACAAATTTGAGATCTCTTTCTGACATGCTGACGTCAACCATAGAGTAAAAGGGACTTAGAAATTCCTTCTCTTTCCAGTGTATACATTTGATAAGTAACGACTGTACCTCCGTCCCCTTTCTACCTTCGTTCAACGCGGAACAGGGAGAAAATGCACATATTTACAGTCGACATTCCAAAAATAAGAACCCACCGATCTTCTAAATCCTTCATCTATAGCGTCGGAAACTATGGAATGAACTCCTTTCCGAGGTATTTCCCCCAAAGCACCACCTGGGATCCTTGAAACGTGGTGTGAAGAAGAACCTGGCCGGAAGCAAACAATTGGTAAAACAAAAAAATACAAAAAACGAGATTTGTTCTGGTAAATCTTGTACGTTGGTACGGAACCCTTCGTGTGCGAGTCGGACTCGCACTTGGCCGGTTTTTTTCGAGTTGCACCGACACATAAGAACAGGCAGGAATTTCACAGGGCGCTATTTAGTGCAACGAACGTTGGGTGTCCCGAATTCGTAAGCGAACTACAGTATCTGTTGTAAAACTAACAAATGTTAAAATACGATAAATCCAAGTGCAGTGTACTTTCTACGGATGATTAATAAACAATACAATGCAGTTTGATTTTTCCATCGTGTAATTTCGATCTCAACTCCCGTACTTCCATGCTCGCTGTTATCTACTGTGGAGTTACCTATTGGTGCATGACGATTGAATGCACAAAAGATGGCTTATCAGTTTTAAAAAATCTCCTTTATTTAGTAAGTCAGGGGCATTGACATTTATATTGCTTCGTAAACATTGGTCAAGGGTGAATACGTTATTGAAAACTTAGCAAAAAGCATTTACGAGTTACTCAAAAACCATGTTTAATACATTGAAAGATTTACAAGAAAGGCATAACAAATTGAATATTAATAAAAGACTAACCAAATTTTTATTTTCAAATATTGCATACATTTAAAAAATATCAAGGTAAGAACCGTTAAAAAACGGTTCGCTACTAGTTCTTTATTGATTGTTGTGCGTTCGTCGCCATAGATACATCAGTGGTGTTCGATTTTCAAATCGATAAGAATTTTAATCAAGTGACGAATTCAAAATGGCTGCGGTTCAGTATTAAGGAGGATGTTTTAAATTGGCACCTTAGTTTGATGCATCATGTGTATCGATTTGAAATTATTATTTTAGGCAACTTATTTGATATTATAATTCATAACATTGGCTACAATATCTTGGGAAAAAAGCGAGGAATAAATATAATCTAGTTAAGGGATGTACAGCAATATAAAATGAGTGTTTGCCTGAAAGGGCAAACACTAAGTGACCATACAACGAGCTCATACATTTTTGACTACGTGCGCGACTCGCTGTGATGTAAAATATAAGTTTTGTAATGTTACGGTTAAAGCCATATGTCAGTTAAAGTCCTTTAGTCGTATTCATAGAGAACCTGACAAAACTTAGTACGAGATTAGCACAGGACTAACCATACAAAAACCGTACTAAAGTTAGTCCGCCCACTACATTTGCTCTAACAGTGCATAACAAAGGAAACAACGTGTCTCTTGAATCAGTAGGATCAGATTGACAAGCAAATAATTACTGATAAAATAATGCAAGTCACAAAGCAAGGAACAGACATTTGAGAGTTGACAAGGAGAGTACAGTTCAAGCAAAACTGAAATGTGCCTCTAAAACTCGCGCGTGTACTGTATGCCCTTGTTTCGACACGTAATACATATAATGCATAAACAATAAACATGTGAAGCATTCAAAGTCTATCTTATCAACTGTGAATGTTTCAAGCAATTATTATTTTCAGTATTGTTAGGTTTAGAAGGATGACTGCATGGAAAAGTCCTTTGCCGACGCCCCGACAAAAATAAAAGAACAACGTTTGGTATTGGGCTGTCAGTGTGTGACGGATCGATTCGGAATTCGGTGAAAGGTTGAGCTATCAAAGTTCGGAGATTGATTGGTGGCCTTCGTGTGCCTTTTGCTAATCGTCGATTTGTCTGAAAACGTTAAGTGAAGTTGTCGCCAAGTTCCACGAGTACCAGAAGCGTCGAGAGTCTTAAGACGCCCTGTCCTTTTAAGGTGGCCCTTCCCGCTTAACTCCCCATACAAAGTGGAAAGAAGATCATGCACATATTTCTTGTCAGAGATCCAAAATGTTCCTCAAAATAGCTTTATTTGATCGAACTAGGTGTCTGATGACCATTCGCATTGTAAAATTGTGTTTGGCTTCTAAGTTATAAGGTCCGAAAGATCGATTTTTTCGGGCGTTTTATACAATAACTGTAGGGACTGTAAGAACTGTAGGAAAAGGTGGATTACTCAACGATAACATAAAAACATCTTAAAAAGACTGGTCATCAGACATAGCTTGTTTCATTAAGATCTATTATCAATTTGGTTTGAGTTAAATTTTTGACAACAACGGTCGTGGTTTACTTTTAGCTGTAAGTCGTTTTGTAATTAAAATTTTCGTAAATCTTACCAAATCAAACACTATGCGCATTGTCTGCTTTGTGAACATGTTGCATTCTCCTCATCACGGAGCCTGTATTTTTCTTTGAAACAGAGAAGGTCCCAGAGCGCATAATAGCACGGTTTTGTACCGTGCCTGCAAATGAGTTAGTCCCGCCGAGAAGGGCCACCTTAATCTGGATCTAGGCTAGGGTAGGGCTGTTTCCGACACATCGGTGCCGTCTTTGGGTGCCTACATCGGTCAGATGAGACTGCCTGCTCCAAGTGCTTCTTTGTAAAATCCAGTAATCTACGCTCGCGTCCATGCATTTTTAACCTTCTAGCACGCCACCAGCGGAACTGGCTACACCTAGCGGACACAGCAACGCGGCGAAAGACATTGCGGTTAAACGACAATTTACACACGTTTCGCAAAATAGAACACCGTTCTATTGTCGAAGAAAAGAATGCTTTCGAGATCTCTGCAGACGAGTGTTACATAAGGTAGATATTGTTTTTATAGATCGTTGGCAAATATCAAAGAAACTTTCGAAGTTACGTGAAAACGTCAAACCCATACAAGTTTTACTAGGTACCTATTCTGAGGTTTTACTTCTTCAACATGTAAAAATCAAACTCGGTCTATCGATCTGTATGAAAACGCGGAGTCGGCGTAAACGGCAACGCCAAAGTATTGCGATGGTACGTAAGCTGTTAAATTAAACTCAGCCTCCCAAATGTTAGTTCGCTTAACGCCCACTGCGTGCGCTCTTCAATTCTCCATAATCGAAAACGCTAGTCGATCGGTTTGGCGTGCATGCCAATTTAGGTGACAAGTCGGACAAACGTCTCTGATACCTAAGCACGTAATTCCGAGAATAGGCCAGTAGCCAACATGGTGTGAGGAAGCATCTGGCCGGCCGGTACGGTTTTCTTAGCCCCCGAGAAAGTTCGAAAGCCCATGGGCATCGTCGGCCGCTTCTTAGTAGAGGGCCAATGTTGCGCTTAATATAAAATTATTACAATCACGCTAAACTACCCAAGACGGGTTAAATCATAAGAGAGAAGTCGGAAAAAACCGGCCAATTGCGAGTCGGACACGCACACGAAGGGTTCCGTACCATCGTACAAGATTTAACACCGAAAGTCATAGCGACAAAATAAATACACCCTCTGTGAAAATTTCAGCTGCCTACCTATTACGGTTCATGAGATACAGCCCTGTGACAGACGGACGGACGGACGGCCGACCGGACGGACAGCGGAGGCTTAGTAATGTGTTTCTACGGACCTTAACGCGAGCGCAGCCGAGGTTGTAGTTATGGAAGGATTTAAATTGATCAAGCGAGAGAAAAGACACATGATAGCCTTTTGTTCGCGTGTTTGGAGCCAACAATGTTAAAGGGGGTAATTGCTTTAGTGCGAGATCGACCTATAAAGATCCCATAAATTCGAATCAGAACCATTATAGTAATTTATTAGATTCGTGAGGAGGCAGTTTTGGGGCTATTTAGCGGCATGGGTCCCGCTGTTAGAACCACTTGTAACCGTATCGAAATAATACGTACTCCACACCGTGATCTCCTTTGTTTATAACAGAATTACGTTGAATTGTGAGAAACTTAATACGGAGCACTAGTAAATACTAGATGTGTAAACCGACCATCAAGTATTGTGATAGTATGCATATCTTCAAATATTTTGAGGCTACCTGAATGTTTACATTCACCAGAAAATCTGTCAATCTATTTGCATTTTTTTTATCTTGTCTTCATCTCTGGAGGCTTTGTTGTTTTTCCGTTTGTTTGTTTTCTGTTAAAGTTCCTAGTCAACAGATAGGATCGAATATTTTTTAAGTTGAATTTGTTTTTAACTCCACTTAATAAGCTGTGAATATATTTGTATGTCTTTTGCATTTTGGCATGATAGTTTTAATCTGGTACATTCCTACACCGACCATCAAGTTTTGTGATATTTTGCTTAAGTTCAAATATTTTAGAAGTTAAAGTTATTTATAACTCCACTAGATAAGCTGTCCATCTATTTGCAATTATTTATCTCTGCATCATCTCTGTAGCATCTTTGGATGTTTTCTGCTATATTTGTAAACCGACCATGTTTTGTGATGATTTTCATAAACTCAAATATTTTAGAAATATAAGCTGTCCATCTATTTGCATTTTTTAAATCTTGACATTCAGTAGGTTCCGTAGATCTTTCCTGCTAAAGTTGTAAGCCGACATATGCCCTGTGTTCGTTTGAAACGCAGACAAGAACATACATGACGAAACCTGGTTATCTCGTAAATCGCATGCAAATTGCTCTGGTGAATTATTACTACACCTTTCGACAAAACCTATTGCTCTACCTATGATGCAATCAACAGAGATCTAAATCCTCAGAGCTCGGCGCAAGAAGTAATAGCAAAGAGCGAATTGAAGAAACGATTATCATCAAAGTGCGCGGCTGAGCGGTCGATGACTTCAGCCAGTCCAGACGCCATTGTGCCTCCGAACATTAGATCAGACACGGCGACGATGAGACATCTCCTATTCGTAGTGCACTAAGAGCTATTGTCGAGACGTGTGACGCGAGGAGACTAGTGTGTCGAGCGGCGCGAAATCATTTCGAAAATTAGAAACCTATTTGGTGTAAAAAAACTGCGAACCGAGGCGATGTGGTCGTTATAGCAAAGGAGCATGGACGTTATGGCGTTGCTATAGAAACTGATCTAAATAATTCTGTTACGGCTGTGTCGGACCACACATAGTGAAGGACAGGAAGAACGTAAACTAAAAAACCCTTAATTTGTTTACTGTGATATACTGGTAGACGGCCGGACGGACAAAGGGACAGAAAGAAAATATAAGGGTCCCATTTATGCCATAGAGATGAGGAACCTCAATGAGTGACTCTGCAGTCAGCGTTACAGAATTTTCAATTTGTAAAAATACGTAAGAGAAGTGTTTTGTAATACTGTTACATCCCAGAATAGGTTATGACAACAATTTTAACTGGCTTGTGGTACGAGGAGGAAAAATGAGAATACTTACAACCTTACCAAAACATCAGAGGACTTGTGACGTCATCAGCGTCGGGTCGGTCTCGGTATGGTGAACGTTAAATCAATTTTAAATTCATATGTGCCATTTGACTAAATTTAAAAAGTTCTGATAAAAAGAACCAATACTCGATACCTTTGTCACAAGATGTAGTGAATAATCCCACGTGTAGGATCGTGCTACATGAGCCAAAAAATAAGGTAAGCCAAGATTGCAGTCGATAAAATATTTTTAAATAAAAAAAGGACCGCCTTCAAAAAAACCGGAACTAAAAAGCAAAAAATAATTGGTTACTTTTAATTAATGTACGAAAAGCTATTTTAATTCTAACTAATTATGTACAATTTCTTAATTTTTAATCATCTTTTGAAGTCGGTGCCTTGGGTAGAGTTCGCTTCGCACGCTGCTGACCGAACAGACACTATTTCAGCCGAACACACCCGAAGTCTACGAGAGCGTAAACAACCTGAGTCAGCAATGATTGGTCCACAGACATAACTGGAGATGCCCTTAGCGTTGGTTTACGTGCAAGCTGATATCGATACAGCGCAGCGTACTGAAATTGGGTTTCAACGATTATTAGTACTTTCGGCTTTATAAAGGCGCGCACTGGTAAAGGAGTACGTTAATTCGCTGCTCTTTGTTGATTGGTACTTCCCTGCAACATCGTTGTCTGAACGAGACGATTTCTGCCGAAATTGGTGAGATATGTACTAACCGCACACACGTTTTGACACGTAGTTGAGAGCAGACACCTCAAAGTCGCTAACTATTGTTTTCTGTTCTTTTTTATATTTGTTTTTTTTTGTTTTGTGTTGTGTAGGTATTTAGGTAGAATAAAAAGTACAAGCTACACCTACCTAAATCTTTATCATATAAGTGGTCATTGTTTTTATATTGGTTTATTCGTAGGGTTTTCTTGTAAATATTTTGTTTTTACTGTGTTAGGTATTTAGTTTAAGTATAAGGCATATTTAAATTACAAAGTACTTGCCTAAATTCCTACTTTCATACGTTTTTCCGACCTGTTTGTTTATTTAATTTTTGTTTTTGTGTTTTATTCAAGTAGGTAAATGTAAGTAGCTACCTACTTATATTTCTTTCTTAGCCATAGGTGATATTAATCTAACTACTTGCAGCCCTTAAAGAACGTCTACCCAAGGCACCGACTTCAAAAGATGATTAAAAATTAAGAAATTGTACATAATTAGTTAGAATTAAAATAGCTTTTCGTACATTAATTAAAAGTAACCAATTATTTTTTGCTTTTTAGTTCCGGTTTTTTTGAAGGCGGTCCTTTTTTTATTTAAAAATATTTTATTTTTTGCTTTTTAGTGGTGGCGTAACTTTTGACTCAAGGTGGGCGAGCCCTCCTGCTCAACTTCACATACAAAGTGGAAAGAAGATATACATACATATACAATACAATGCAATACAATGAACGAGCATTAGCAGAAATGAAACCATTAAGAAATCTCATTTCTGACGAAAGGTAGACCGGTAACTATCTGGATTCATGAGTTTACGGTTGATACGTACGATAATTGATACGATGAGATCACGTGAGATAGAGTGCTGTGACAGACGGACGGACGGACGGATAGCGGAAGCTTAGTAATAAGGTTCCGTTGGTGTCCTTTGGGAACGGAACCCTAAAAAGACAAAACAACGAATGACCGGAACCGCTGAGCTTCTGAATTTCTCATCCTTACATCGTTCCGGATAGTCTGTTTCTTGCGTAAGTTTAAGTTGTATGAAAATGTGTACATATCGGCCTCGTTTATCCCCCCTTAACAGTTGAATTTTGTAAAATCCGTTGTGAGCGAGCCTTTTCGTCTTAACAAGAAGTCACTGAAAATTTTAAGTTTCGAGGATAATTGGTTTCAGAGATCTCAACATGAGTGGTTTTCGCCTAAATGTGTTCATTTTGACCTGTTTTACCCCCCTAATAGTATAATTTCCAAAAATATTTTCTTCTTAAGCATTCCCATCTAAAACAAACATACTCTGAAATTTCTGGGTTCAGCGGCTCTAGAGATAGAAATGTGTACAATTTGCCCTCTTTTACCACCTTGAATACCCCCAACAGTTGAAGTAAAAAAAAACCTCTCATACTGTGCAATCTCACCCGAAAAGAAAGCTACTGTAACTAAAAAATCACATTTCTGGGTTCGCGGGGTTAAGAAATTCGATGTTGGTATAGTTAAGTACCAAACTACTGAACCGATTTTGATAAAAAAAAAATGGGACCAACTAGAAAGTATACCCTTTCGAACAAAAAAAGAATTTTTCAAATCGGTCCAGGGGTCTTCGAGTAATCGGTGAACATACATAAAAAAAAAAAAAAAAAAAAAAAGATTCCGACGAATTGATAACCTCCTCCTTTTTTGAAGTCGGTTAAAAATGTCATTTGATAACATTTTTAAATAACACGGACGGAAGGCAAAAACCAGGACTATTCCAGAAAAATCTGGACGTGTCCGGATAACAGTAGCCCTTGTTTAGCTGCTGTACAATGCACGATCCACACATCCACAGATATTTAGTGGTATATGGTAATGAAAAATGCACACTCTTACAATGTCCTAAAAGAATAATCGATTCACTTTGATGAGTAATATCAATACCCACACTGGAATAACGGCGATGAGAGAGTAAGTTGTAACCATTCAAGAGAAGAGAACTCCGGAGCGGTCCCACGACACCGTATTGAGAATCTAATGGAACCGTAGAGGACAATGACAACATTGTCATACGATGTAGACGAACTTTACGACGAAAGTGTTTCGATTAGCGCAGCCACGCCTGAGACAGCTTTTGACGACCAGAAGCGTCGAAACAGTTGTGCTACGGAAATTATACGATATCAGAAACGCATTAGATCCTTTAAGGGTAATTTGTTCTCCTCTTAACATTACTATTCGGTATGTCCTTAATCAAATGTCACAATGAAATAAGCCCCCGCATACTTCGCATTATCTTTTTCGCACGCAAAAACGCAACTTTATGAACTCAATAGATATATAAGTAGAGAAAGCGATTATTACAAACAGAAATAAAAGGAGAAAATTAATTAAAGACCATTTTTTAATCTAGAAAAACATTCATTGCATTCTTTAAGAAATACCTATTTCTGAAAGTTTAGTGCAGCGCAACCATAGTGTAAAATATTGAGGTGATATTATACGAAAATAGGTAAAGAGAATAGTTTTAGTCACAATTTGTAACCGTATAGCGCTCATATTCTTGACTTTGGCTGTCAACAAGATTTTGTTTTGTTACATCAGTCATTTATTCAATTAAGCACGACAAAAACATTTCGATTTTATTTTATTTCCACGGATGACTCCTTATCCCACTTCGATTCGGATCCTTTGTTACTGAAATAAATTACATACGGCGATGACACCACACTCGCAGAAATATATCTAATAGATAATGGCTGCCACAGTAGGCCAGGAACAAGTGGCTAACTGGAACATGTCGGAAGAGTCGATGATAACTACGGTGTTGTAATAGTTAACTCACATGCCATATGGCTGACAGGTGGGACAGCAACGAACGAAAGCCGGAAGATAAGATAAAAGGGTGATATAGCACGAGCGCATTTCTTTGGAACATCAAACCCGTCTTGCCGAACTATCATAACACAACGGACAGCTCCGTACTTCGTAACAGTAAACACGTGAAGTCATTGCCACTATCGCCTGGCTCGGAAGACATTTCAGATCATAATAAAAATCAGGTCAGTTCCAAAATAATCAATCAAGGCCAGTTTTAAGGTTCAATAACAGTCGAAGAATTTCTCTCAAAAGGTGAATGTGTGCATGAACGTATCTAGAACACTGCTTTCACTCTTCCAAATATTTTTACTCAGCTCTTTGAATAGCCAATTCTTTAAAGCTCGCATCACGACCGTCTGAATCACTGTTTGACACGTCAACAGATCGATCTCCGCAACATCGACGGTAGATTACGCCACTTACGCATTTGGCGATCCGGAAAGGCACCGGTCCCAAGACGCCACCCCGGGGGATGCCTACAGGACTTTCGGAAACGCACGCGGAACTTTCATATCGCGAAACCAGCGATGGCACGACGCGACCGACTGGTGCTGGCGGACCGACTGAGGGGGCCCGCCGGCCGGCGCGCCCGCGGCGGAGTGGGGACTAGAAAGAAGGCCTTGCCTGCGCGTGCGCACCGGTGCGTTCCTAAACATCAAACGGTCTTGTTTATAATTTCTTTTCACAGTTGATGTTACGGGATCGAGACAGTTTCCGTTTGGATCCGGACACGCGCACACGGCCCTTGAGCTTTACGTACTCAACGAGGTGTGAGAATACGTAATGGGGCATTGAAAAAAGGTTTAGATTAGAAAACGATAGTGACTAACACAAGTCAACATCAGATGAGCCTTGGTATTCAAAGCGAGTGTTGGCTTGAAATTGCAAAGATTAAAGTACAGATAACCACTTCTTGCAAACATACCTTCAAGTCACCACAATCGTCAATAATATTCAGCTGTTGGTCCATAAACCTACAATTTTACAAAACCATTTGAAATCAACGAAGAAGGAGTTTTTAGAACTGAAGAATTTAATCCAGCCCTACGAACAGAAGGGGTATTTTCCCTTATGTAAGGTGACTGCTGTATCAAAGGCTTCAGAAAGATCCAGTGGATTCCCAAACACGTTGGACTGCAAACTCCGTTAGATAGTGTCCGCACTTCCACTGCTATAGCACATAATAATAACTTGTACTGCTATAGTGAAGTCTGCGAAGTTACCATTGCTGTGTAGAGCAGTTTGTACCAAGTCGTGACTGTGAATGGAGCAAGTTCCAACTGTATCAACGACAAGTGCACTAAGACCTACTTCGCTGTCTGGGCTCATAATTTTAACGATGTCTATTTACAACATTAACCCCATTTCTCTGTCGTTAAAAGTAGTAAATAGTGGGGGTTAAATTTTGTTAGTAATGCAGCTTTTATGGCCATAAAACTTTTAACAATTATGTTCTAAGGTAAATAATAGTAGGCCAACACAGCACAATATCTAACATAAAGACAAGAAAACATTTAGGATTGGGATAAACGAAAGGTCAGTGACTAATTTACTGCCAACATCCATTCAATTTGATGAGAGGATAACAAGTTTATAGCATCTCGTTTATTGGCCCGGATTTTATGCATATCAATACACGCATATTTCAAGGCTCTTGTCCGAATCTCGTTTATACATATAATTTTAAATGTGTATCTAAGATTCCCTATGTATGATAATCTGTTAGACTAATAACACAATATTGCACGATAAAGTGTACAAAAGTTTGAATGTAATACCTAAAATAATTTTCTACCAGCCTACCTTACAGCATGAGATTAGAACAGAGATGAGTAGGAATATTAGAGCATCCTAGATTGATAGGTAGACCTGCAAAAACCTAATGATTTAAACCAAACAGGTGAGGGAGATGAAGGGAAATCCCAAGACATTCTGTTGTCGCTTCAATACTTTATTTCGCATCTCCTCGTCAACTAGAACAAAAAAACAAGGAATAAAGCGCCAGACGATGCTAATATCGAATGGTCGTATCGTGGGACACATATATTATTCTGTACTTTGACATAAAATTATTGCTTTAGGCTACATTTCAATTTTCTTCTAAACAGATGCTATAATTTTCAGTTAATACATTTATTCGTTACATATGTTACTTAATAACAACACACTCTTCTAAATAGTCATATGATGAGAAAACTAGACTTTCCAAGTAAACCTCGTAGCGTCTTCTAAATACTTGCACACATCTGAAATATTGCTTTTAGCTATATTGAAATATTCTTTACTAGCTGCGGTACCCGGCTCCGCTCGGGTTAGTGTCGGCTAAATTATCTCATGGATAAAAAGTAGCACACATGACTGGTCCAAAATAGGGTCAAACTGGTCCAGGACAATGTATCCATGTACCAAATTTAATCAAGATCGTTCGAGCCGAAATAGCATGATTTAATGAGAAACATCCAATAATTCCCATTTAGAGCTTCGTTGACGTTTGGTGGCTATTTAAAAAAAAAACATTTGCCGCGAGAACCTTTCTGCACTTTCACTGCTACATTGCTTACCTAGTAAGTAACGTGTAACGTAGGTAAGTTTTGCGTGGACTCCAACCCACAGCCAGTCTCAACATCGAAAACAGTAACCCATCTCGAACCTGACTGCTCCCAGAGATGCTATACATTGATAAAATACGCATATAAATCAGGTAAGTGGTTAGCATGTTATAAGACTTTAAGACTCACTACTTACCCTTCTGGTAATGAAGCGTTATATTATGTAATCTATAAGTTTTTAGTAGAATCAGGCTAGACGTAGATACAATGCACATCTAAATCTAGTAATTGGTTGTCAAGGATTTTATTCTGTTGGTCGCTCCTCCGGCGATTTAGCGTGATGCCAAGTAGTCCTAAAGTTGCAGGAAATACCAAGCCGTACTTCAGTAAAAGTAAGCGCTGCCGCCGCAAAGCCGAGCCGTGCATAGCATTGCAGTTTGTATGACAGCCCCATCTTAGCGTAAGCGGAACTGAATTCTATTTAGCCAATCCTAATTCCCGGGTAGTTAAATGTACATGTACTAAGTTTTACAAATCGCTAGTGCCTTGAAAATTCGCCAAACGGACACCAAACAGTCACGACGTCTGCCCTCACGTCCCTGCCACCGCCCCCGGCTCCTCTCCCCCTAGTGTGAAGTATCGCTACCGGCATCGTTTTCGCAGCCCCGTGAAAGTTCTAAAGCCCATGGGCACATAAATTGTAGCCTATGTGTTATTCTGATGTATAAGCTATATTATTGTAAAGTTTCATTAGAATCCATTCAGTAGTTTTTACGTGAAAGAGTAACAAACATCCATCCATCCATCCATCCATTATTACAAACTTTCCCCTTTATATTATTTATTATTAGATAAACAATCGCGCACACCTGCTAATATATTTCAAACTTTCAATTAATGTTTAAATTCTCAAATGTTTAATCCAAAGAATGAGAGGTTCTTCGAGGTTCCAGAGACGTAGCAAAGAATCAAATTCGCCTATATTTCCCAAGAGAAGATATGAATCCACCGCTTCCGGGTTGTCACTGCACCGGAACTCTTGGTACATTACTAAAAGCGAGCCGTTACGAATGTTTTAAGTGCCATTTTATAGGGAAATGCTTTCGCGCCGACGTGGATTTTCCGAGCCACTGGACACTAATTAAACGTTTTCACCAAGGAAAAGCATCTACTGTTCCTCGTACATTGTGTATTGATCAGGTTTTGAAAATCTAACTAATAGTTTGGTTCTGAGCGCGGTTGTCTAGACTCAGGATTCCTAATTCCTGATTACTGAATGCCAGGAATGGACCTGCTGTACTCAGCCTACACAACGAATAAAACCGTGGCACAGAATAACTAATATAGACTAGGAGGTGGCGACAAAAATGGTTACGATAACGTAAATGGCTGAAACTGGGTTCACAGGATAAAGACCTACCTTTTAAAGCTAACTGTGTTAGTCTGCCTGTTCCAAGTGGTTGTGTTACATATACAGACACTGTCAACCCTCCAACAAAGTGATCTATCATACTGAACCCTATATCGACGATCTACATTATAGTGATCCCCTTTTGAATAAACATAGTGATCAGTTATCTGTCTTTCAAGAGTGCATCATGCGGCCGGCGCCCAGCACCAATGTTTGCACATCATCACAACGGCCGACCCGACGGACCTAAACTCTGAACCTATCATTAAGCTAGTATGGAAAGCGTTTAATATATAAACGCAACGGACCTTCATCGATCAGTTCGCTCTCCGATCTCCTACACGAAATACCTAGCTACGGACCTGGTTTCTGCCTGCCGGTCTAGGGTTTCATGTGGAAGCCCTAGCTATATTGTTCTATCCCGTGTGTATTATTCTATATCGTGTCAATTCCTGATTAAACAGTGCAATATAAAGTATACTCGCCTTTTTGTATAACAGTTGCGTTACGTAGATAAGGCGGCTGAAAAAGTAGTTATGGTGACAAAAAATATATATGATAAGATAAATGAATGCAAAGGACGAAGCATGAAAGTATCAGTACATACTTAGTTACCAATACAAAAACTAAACAAATTTTTGGTTGCATTTGATAGTTATAGGCGATTTAGGTTACAGATATAACTTAAGGTATATTTAAGTATTTAATAAAAAAACCGACTGGTTATTGTTGCATAATTAATAGGTATAAATGTTTGTAGAAAATCTGTACATTCATCAGCAGTTACATACCAACATCTATTTTATATAGCCAATCTAGATAACGCAACCACTGGGAACAGGCAGTGTTCAGACCAAAATCAAGTAAATAATCATTCAACTAAATATTCGGCGTAGAGATGGCGCCACCGGTGCATTTGTATGGCGATATGGTTTGTTACATGTGAATATTATAAGTATCGATATTATGATTTATTAAAGTGCCTTTTTTCGAATAGTTACCCTTTACATGGTGTTTTATTTCGTAATAGAAAACAAACATTGCCATGTGTGGTATTCAATATCTGTACATTTTGGTCCTATTCGAGCCATATTTTTGAGATCAGTCTCCCCGGCGAAGCGCGGATCGTGCTAAAGTCGCCGTGGCCCGGGCCGTATTGGACCAAGGCCAGTGGCAGCTATTCTCTCTTGAGCGTGAGGCTCGGAGAGCACTGACTGTGCGGCAGGTCATACCATCGGGTGCGGAGCTGCACATCTTCCAGGCGGTCCCCGGAACTTGTTTCTGGATCCAATTGGCGGAGCTGATCGACAACCAGTGATCGAATATAAATTAAAGTGTTGTGTGTTCCTGGGATCTCTAATCGTGAGTACAATTGAAGTCGTAGTGTTGGTGATTTCATGCAAATATGGATCAGTTACTGGCGCAACAAATGGACACCTACGAGCGAACGAAACGGTTGTTTGCAAATTTCAAAAAACCTCCAAAGGAGAGATTATCGGTGTCATATGTGGAAACTCGTCAGACTGTTTTGTCAGATTATTACAGTAATTTTATGTCTCAACATTCCAAGGTATCTGCAAAGGAAAATGTGCCTTCGACATATCACGATATGTATGATAATTTCATGGAACTGTACTTAGACTGTTGTACTTTATTTAAGGAGACAATGTTATTGTTCAATCAAGTACCTACTACCAGTACGGAAAATATTATGGATGCACAAGTGGTAACAAAGTTACCACCTATTCAATTGCCTACATTCGCAGGTGATTATAGTACATGGATCACATTCCATGATTTGTTCAAATCGCTTGTTCACGATAATGTCAAAGTAAGCTTGGTAAATAAATGTCAATATCTGAAGTCGAGTCTCAAAGGTGAAGCAGAGTCACTGGTTAAACACATTCCCATTTCAGAGTCAAACTATGAGGTTATTTGGAGTACACTTAAGCAACGCTTTCACAATAACAGGTGCATTGTAAACTCATTCCTTTGCAAACTGTTGGGACAAAAACGAATTGTAAGCGAGTCTGCACGCGGAATCAAGGAATTGTTAGACACCACTTCCGAGTGTTTAATATCATTAAAAAATATGAAGGTTCCAACAGATCATTGGGATGATATAGTAGTTCATATTGTCATATCCAAACTCGACTCAGAATCGCACAGGTTGTTTGAACAGACATTGAGCGATAGCTCCGTACTGCCAACATGGTTACAGTTGTCAAAGTTTTTAGAACATAGATTTAGAACACTCGAAATGTTGAAACCCAGCCAGCCTAGGGAACCACACGCACCACACACGCAAAAGGGTTTTACACCTTCAAAGAAAGTTTTTGTTGGTCAAATTGAAACTAATTCAACTGCGAACAAACAATGTTATTATTGTAATGAAGATCACTTCATATGCTACTGCAGAAAGTTTTGCTCGTTGGATGTCGATAGTCGTCGAAAGTTTGTGCAAAATAATATGCTTTGCTGCGAGTGGGTCATTCTGCGTATAAATGCTTACAGTCCACTGCCTGCAGGATGTGCTCTCGTAAACATCACTCGCTACTCCACGTCAAACCTTTGCAATATTCAGCAATAAATAAAAATAATTGTTCAGCAGATAATACACAACATAACTCACATCAAGTTAGTAACGCAAGACAACCAAGTAAGACATCACTCGTTACTGACTCAAGGCCTCTAGAGAAACAAGAAGACACTAATTCAACTCTAGATCAAGCAAGAATGGCACTAACTCACCACATTCACCGCTGTCCGGTATTACTGGCTACAGCGTTAGTAGATGTTCATGTAGACGATGAAGTATTTACACTTAGAGCCCTAATCGATCAAGGTTCACAAGCCTCTTTAGTAACTGAATCAGCTTGTCAACTCTTAAAGTTAAAGGTACAGGGTATTCACGGCAGTATTATTGGGATAAATTCAAGCACTGCCCCTACCAAAGGTTTAGTAAACCTTAATATAAGATCAAAGTATGATAAAGAATTCAACATCAAGGTTGAAGCGTATGTTCTCAAAACACTCACCACTTGTATACCGACACACACACTCACTCTGGATTGGCCAGAATTGTCATTGTTGAATCTAGCTGATCCAACATTTCTTGAACCAAACCAGATAGATCTTATTCTGGGAGCCGACGTCTACGCTTCCATCTTGAAAGACGGTATCCTGAGAAAGCAAGATGAACCGCTGATAGCGCAAGAATCACACTTGGGATGGCTGGTTTCTGGACAATCTAATAAAAAAAGAATGATGTCAAATTTAATACAGGTAAGTCATGCAAAGATAGAAATGGATACATTACTAAGAAAATTTTGGGAAATCGAAGATGTTGACACCAACACTTCAACTCGATTGATGACAAAGGAAGAAAAAAGATGTGATGATTACTTTAACACTACTTATCAAAGAAACATAGATGGAAGATACAGTGTGAGGTTACCCTTCATTACTCAGCCTCCAGACTTAGGAGAGTCTCGGATGGCAGCACAAAAAAGATTATTCGCGATGGAGAAGAAGTTCACATCAAATCCTAACCTAGAAAAAGACTACAAGGAGTTCATGAGAGACTATATTGAGAAGAATCATATGGCGCATAAGAATCAACCTGCGATTTAAAGAATAAGAAAGTATATTACCTGCCACATCACGCAGTGTTGAGTCCTCACCATCTCACCACGAAGTTACGTGTTGTGTTTGATGGCTCGTCAAGTACGACCAATGGAAAATCGTTGAACGATAATCTGTTGATTGGGCCTCCCTTACAGAATGACATCAGAAACATAATACTACGCTGGCGACGAAATGCAATCGTTTTGGTAGCAGACATTCGTCAAATGTACAGACAGATTCTGATTAGCACTGAAGACGTGGACTACCAACGCGTTTTATGGAGATTCTCTCCGGAAGAATCTATCAGAGAATATAGATTATTAACCGTCACATACGGAACATCATGTGCACCGTATCTCGCAATAAAGACTTTGAAACAAGTTGGACAAGATGAAAGAGACAACTTTGAGGAAGATATCATAGATACGGTGGCAGAAGATTTTTACGTGGATGATTTACTGACTGGTTGCTGTGATGAGAAAAATGCTAAAAGAATAAAGAATGAAGTCATTGAGTTGTTAAATAAAGGTGGATTCCATCTCCATAAATGGACTTCAAACATCAGGTATCTAAGAGAGAAAGAAGAAGAAGAAAGTAGGAAAATCTTAGGATTAAATTGGGATGTGAACAAAGATGCATTCATACTCAAGATTGATGTAATGAAAGATTTAAATGAGATACCCACTAAACGAACGGTTCTCAGAGATATAGCGAAGATATATGATCCTGCTGGTTGGCTTTCACCAGTCGTAATTGTTGCTAAGATCTTACTCCAGAAGCTATGGTTGGAAAAATATGATTGGGATCAAACCCTAGAAGGTGAAATGTTGGAAAACTATCAGCGATACAAGTATGAATTGTTGAAAATGCCTGAAATTGAACTGAACAGATGGATACAACAGCAAGTTGAAGAAGGTGAACCCAGAGTAGAACTTCATGGGTATTCGGATGCATCAATGGTAGCTTATTCCGCAGTAGCTTACTACCGTCATGTTACCCCAAATGGGATTAAAGTCACAGTTGGAAGCCAAGACTAAGGTGGCTCCTGTAAAACAGTTGAGCCTACCTAGATTGGAACTTTGTGGTGCTGTGCTTCTTGCGAAGTTATTGCACAATGCTCAAAAAAGTTTGAATGTTCCATGGAATAACGTCTATGCCTGGACTGACTCAAGTATTGTTCTGGCCTGGCTTCAACGTCACCCGAATTGTTGGTCAACATTCGTAGCAAATAGGATCACAGAGATTATAAACAGAATACACAAACAACATTGGTTTCATGTAACATCTAAAGACAATCCTGCAGACGTGGCCTCGAGAGGAATTTCTCCTAAATAATTATCAACTCATTCATTATGGTGGGATGGACCCACATGGTTACACAGAGACCCTTTACCAATAAACAGTGTTTCAGTAGATGAAATCCCTGAAACAACTCTTGAAAGTAAATTCGTTACAAATGCGACCGTGCATCCGGGAAATACACTAGAAGATTCCGTGGTACAAGTAGCTAGCATAATCACTCGCTATTCTTCACTTACCAAATTGGTGCGTGTGGTTTCCTACTGCTTTAGATTTTATGAAAAATGTAAAGGTAAGTTAAATAATTGTAACTTAGCTGATGATTTAACTTATGATTATCTAACAACTAAGGAACTAAAAAGATCTTTTGAAGTATGTGTAAAGCTATCACAGGAAGATAGCTTCAAAGAGGAAATTGTAAAACTTAAAGATGGACAAAAAATTCAACGCAAAAGTAGGATTGGAAACTTGAATCCTTACCTTGACTCAAGCAATGTACTGAGAGTGGGAGGAAGGATATCAAAGTCAAACTTAACAGAAGTCGAAAAACATCCCATAATTTTAGCCAATGATCACTTTGCCCAATTGATTATTCAGGATATGCATTATAAGACTCTTCATGGAGGAATCCAGTTGTTATTATCTTCTGTCCGTGCCAAGTTTTGGATTCTTAAAGGAAAGGTTATGGTTAAAAATTGCATTCATCATTGCATTAAATGTGTTCGACAGACGGCAAAACCCATGACGCAGCTAATGGGAGAGCTACCCAAAGCTAGAGTAACTCCTAGTAGGCCATTTTCTATAAGTGGCTTGGATTTTGCCGGACCTGTAACTTTAAAACTATCTAAGGGTAGAGGAGGTAAGACACAAAAGGCTTATATCGCAGTTTTTGTGTGTATGTCAGTGAAGGCCATCCATTTGGAGCTCGATACAAGTTTATATACTGATGGGTTTATTGCCGCTTTTAGACGTTTTACGGCCCGGCGTGGTCACTGTCACCGGCTTTGGAGTGATTGCGGCACTAATTTTGTTGGTGCGTCAAAGAAACTCAAAGTAATGGAAGAGCAAAGTCAAATTAGTATTTCAGAAAGTTTGGCCAATGATGGCACAACCTGGTGTTTTAACCCTCCAAGTGCCCCTCATATTGGCGGGTTGTGGGAAGCAGCGGTTAAATCTACCAAGCGCCATCTTAACCTGGTTCTTGGCGATTCTAAGCTCACTTACGAAGAATATGTGACTCTATTGTGTCAAGTAGAAGCTTGTCTAAATTCGCGTCCTCTTACCTTAGATGCTAGCTCCGATGATCCTGGTGAACCTGTCGCATTAACACCTGGTCATTTTTTAATTGGCGAAACCCCAATTGTTATTCCTGAAGAAAATTTAGAAGGATGTAATGTTCCCTACAATGAACGATGGGTTTTATTGCAACAGAAACTCCAGCAGTTTTGGCGACGTTGGAATATGGAATATCTTACAAGTTTGCAAGTAAGAAGTAAATGGAAAACTGAATGTAATAATCTTAAGATTGGATCTATTGTACTCGTCAAGGACGACATACTTCCACCTACTAAATGGTGCTTAGGAAAGGTAATTGATGTTCACCCAGGATCTGATGGTCTGATCAGAGTAGTTTCACTTAAATGTAAATCTGTTATAATCAAACGTCCTATCCATAAACTGTGTTTACTACCTGTTCAGGAATAAATTTAAGAAGTTGTTAATTTTGTATTTTTGTTTTCACTTAAAAAAAAAAAAAAACCTGTTTTGTTGTTGTTCTCACCTATGTTTCATTCACTTATTAGGTATAATATGTTGGAAGTTAATTGTTAATTGGCATGTTCTCTTAAAGAAAATTAAAATGGTTCTTTCCCGGCGAGGAATGTTCAGACCAAAATCAAGTAAATAATCATTCAACTAAATATTCGGCGTAGAGATGGCGCCACCGGTGCATTTGTATGGCGATATGGTTTGTTACATGTGAATATTATAAGTATCGATATTATGATATATTAAAGTGCCTTTTTTCGAATAGTTACCCTTTACATGGTGTTTTATTTCGTAATAGAAAACAAACATTGCCATGTGTGGTATTCAATATCTGTACAGGCAGACTGACATATTTATCATCAGAGGGTTGGTCTCTAACACGTGAACCCAGATTCAGCCATTTACCTTATCGTGACCTCCCGGAATAATAGTGCGTATATAAGGCGACGCACGGGGGCCACGGAACGCGTCGGCATGCGACATGCGAAGAGTAATTAAGCCACCGCGGGCGCGCCCATATCCGAATGGCATGGCGCGGCCCAACCGGGCGTCAATCGGCGGATGTGGCGTCACCACATTGTCCGCTGGATGGGATAATCTATTGTCTAGCTGCCATCGCGCATTTTGTGGGATCAGCGTATGAGGTCACCATTTGGGAGAGCTATGTCGATTTAGAGACTAAGCCCCGGTTGCACGAAGAGACGGCCGAGTTAATCAATGTTCAAACATGTCACTTTTAGTGAACCGCACGGAGTTCCTTCCATACTGTCCACACAACGTGACGTGTTTGATCATACTTTGACGATGATTTTGATTTTTTGTTCTTTCGTGCACTCGGCCCTAAGAGATAAACAACAGGATAGACTGATACCTCCATTGACGGTACACACACACTACCTATTTGCTAGTATCCTCATAATTATCTAACAATTTCCAGCTTGTTAGGGTTCCGTACCCAAAGGGTACCAAACGGAACCCTATTACTAAGTGCCGCTGTCCGTCCATCCGTCCGTCACAAGGCTGCATCTTAAGAACCGTAAAAGGTGACAGCTGACAAGGGAAATGTTCACAGAGTGTGTATTTCTGTTACAGCTATAACGAGAAACGTGATTTATTTCGGTCAAATCTTGCAACATCGTATGGAACCCTTCGTGTGCGAGTCCGACTCGCACTTGGCCGGTTTTTATAGAAATTGTTTTATGAGATCCTAATACTTAATAATCAGGTGGTATTGATCCCGCTCGGGTTGGTACAATCGCATTTAGTGAGCGAGTGTCAACACGGCAATGATAAATTGTCCATGTTATTAAATTATGCAAGTATTTTAATGTAGCCGTGCAATAAGGAAGGCTCTGTCACGGCATTTATGTTTGTAGTTCCCACGTGGTGTCTTGGGATAATATAGTGACAATAGGTGTAGTATTAGCCGTACAAGCCCAGATACATATAAAAAATACGTGATTGGGGGGTACGAACGATTTTCTTTTCACGATGCATCATTTACTAGCACAGACAGGGTCCAGCCACAGTTTAAAACATCTTGCCATCAAACATTAGTTTTAAAACATCTGCTAAGATACATGTTAAAATGTGACGAATATCAATGAGAAGAAAAGAAATAAAAAAATTTAACAAAAAAAATAACCGACTTCAAGGAAAAAGCCTATTTCACTAAAAAGTAAAAAATAATTTTCATTTTTGTAGTTACGATTTCTGTTATTTTTTGAGTCGGCGTCAGCCGGGCACGCGCTGCGCCAATCAAGAGAACCTAACCTAACCTAACCTAACCTAACCTAACCTTGGCTGACACCGACTCAAAAAATAACAGAAATCGTAACTACAAAAATGAAAATTATTTTTTACTTTTTAGTGCTTTTTCCTTGAAGTCGGTAATTTTTTTTGTAATTTTTTTTTTATTTGTTTATTTTTAGTGAATCTGAAGTACACTTACTAATTTGTACACGTCCTTTCTAATAAAAAAAGAATCACCGAAATCGGTTGGCGTTATATTGAGTTATTCGTCCATTTGTCGCGCAAATCTTAATACAAATTTAAGACTTTTATGATTTTCTCATGGATATCATTGTCAGAACTTAACCAAATTAAAATGGGACCACTTGGGAAGCACTAGCTATCATTTAAAAAAATAATCATCAAAATCGGTTCACCCAGGCAAAAGTTATGAGGTAACAAACATAAAAAAAAAACAAAAAAAAAAAAAAACATACAGACGAATTGATAACCTCCTCCTTTTTTGAAGTCGGTTAAAAATGAAGAGAAATAAATAACCACCGAAGAGCAATAAAACAGCCTCTGTCTTGAAATCCAGAAAATTCGACAGTTTCAACAACAGGGGAAAAAAAAACATCTCATAACAATTTGTGCCGCACTGGTACTTTTTTTGAGATTCCAATATTTTTTAAATTCCATAGAAATTCCTCCATAGAATGGCCTCGGTCACAGATTATAGTGTTACAAAATTTTAAAACATCTAACAAAATCTGTAGCCCTGGTACTATCGTAAACGTAAAATGTGGCGGTGTCACTTTCTGTTTGACAGCAAAAGTGTCGAGGACACATTTTTTTGTCGAGCCCTCATCCGCCAAATGCGATAAGGAACATAGTGCCACAAACCAAAACATTTTTGCCTGTTTTCTGCGGTTTTATCTGTAAGGTCCCTTCTGTCGCGTACACAAAAACAAAGAAACAAGGTGGACTGTGACACAAGGCTTGGATGGCCGGCGTAAAATGTTGCTAGAATAATTTCCACACCTAGTCAGTAAGCGTGTTTGCGTCCACTGCTGGGCATACCCCTCTCCATACCTCTTGAGTCCGGCCTCCCACAAGCGGGTCTCACCGGACGAGGGGTGCGCGGGGAAGCCGAGTTGTTTCGCCGTACGGTCGCGCGTCGAGCTCTGATCTCTCTCAGAAAACCGCAGTTCCACCACCAAGTGCAAGCGCAGCGGAAGCCGCAGCCAGCACACGCCGAGGACGAAGGGCTTCAAGTTGAAACCCGACGCGGAGGGAATTGACTCCATGAGTTATCATGGAGGGTGACGCCCCCGCCGACCCCGGCCCCACTACCCCGCTGACATCCGCACACCGTCCGCCCAGCGCCATCCACGTGCGCGAGATTGTCGAGAGGGCGCAGCGAACCAGCCGAGCCGACGACGAGCTGTTCCAGCAGTTGTTGGCGCTGGTGACGCGCGCCTACTCAGAAGTTCTCCGTACGTCGCCGCCCGCAGAAGAACACTTCCGCAGGGCGTATGCGCTGGACTTTGACGATGCTGCGCCCCTCCCCGCCGCTGCCGCCGCAGTCACCGCAGACACCATTGTCGGCGGACGGCGCGCCCGCAGCCCGTCGTCCGAAGAGGAGGACGCGAAGAGGTTCCGCCTGGCAGGCGACTCCTCGGCAGACTCCCTTCGAACGTCAACACCGCAACCCCAAGAAAGCTCGGTGAGCGTGGCGATGACTTCACTGTCAACCGTCGGCAGTAACAGCCACGCTCCCGCTTTCTCTGCGTCGTCCGATGCCGCAGCCGAAGCTTCGGCCGCCGCCGACGTCGCCGCCGCAACCGTCGCCGCCGCAGGGCGCGCTACCACCGCGATATCCGCGGGTGGCGCTTCTGAGGCCGGCACCGCTACTACTCCAGCGCCGCCCCGCGCCGCCGCAGCCCCGCTACCGCAGCGCGACCCGCGCCTGCACCGGGATCCGAAACCGGCATCCTATGCCAATATGGCAAAGATGCAGCCGCCGCCGCCGCCGCCGCCCACTGCCACCACAGGACAGTCATCTACCCCAGCTGCTGCCGACAAGCGCCCCCGCTACCCGCCCCTCGTCGTGGAGCGCCTCCCGAACTGGGAGCGCCACTTCAGAGAGCTGCGGGAGAAGCTGGGGCGCGCCCCGAGCGCACGCCCGTTCGGCAACGGCGTACGCTTCTCGCCACAATCAGAAGAGGAGTACCGGCTGGTCCAGCGCTACCTGTCAGCGCTCGAGAAGAGCGAGAAGATCAGCTGGTTCTCCTACTCCCTCCCAGCTGAGAAAAACGCCAAGTTTGCGGTGCGCGGTCTCCCGGCGGACACCGACCCGGAGCACATCTCAGCAGCACTGCGCGAGCTGGGCTTCACGCCGGTGTTCGTAAAGCAGATCCGCGCGCGCAGCGGACGACCCGGCTGCATCTTCTTCGCAGAGATGCAAAAGACCACGAACCTGACCCCGGCCATATACGCAGTCGACGAACTGCTGTATATGCCCGGAGTGAAGATAGAAGCCTGGAGGGGGAAGAAGGGCCCCTCCCAATGCCACCGGTGCCAGCAGTTCCGGCACAGCTCGCACCACTGCCACCGCATCCTCGCCTGCGTCCGCTGCGGAGAGGAGCACCCGGCCAAGGAGTGCCCCCGCCCCCGCGAAGAGCCGCCGACCTGCGCCAACTGCAAGGGGAGCCACACGGCGAACAACGTCTGTTGCCCCTTCTTCCAGCGTGAAATGCGCAACAAGAAGGCGGGCACGGTCGCCGCGACCCACGTGGTACCGGACCGGCAGAAGGCGCAGAAGCCGACTTCGCTGGCCGCTGAGGCCAACGATGCACGTCCTCGCGTCGTGAGGAAGCGCAGACGCAGGGGCGGACGCAGACTCCGCGAGCGCCAGGAGGGAGCAGCAATGCACCCGGAAGCGACCGCCCGCCCATCCGCTCCGCCAAGCTCGAAGCCGCCCCCCGCTGCAGCAACACCTGCCGCAGCCACTTCTTCCGCCCCCGGCGACCACACCGCGCAGCTCGTCGAGCTGCTGCAGGTGCTTATCGCAGCGGGACCGGATCGAATTGCTACGCTTCTCTGCAGCCTTCGCAGCACCGGCACGCAGTGAGCGGCCCGTTGGGCCGACGTCCCTCAGGGTAGTTCACTGGAATGCCAGAGGAGTCGCAAAGAAGCGCGGCATGCTCCGAGCATTCTTGGCGGAGCAACAGATCGACGTGCTCCTAATGAGCGAGACGCATCTGCGGCCAGGCGAAGACTTCGTGGTGCCCAACTACTTTGTCTACCGACAGGACGAGACGTCCCCGACGGGAACCGCCTACAGGGGACTGGCTGTCTTCGTTCGAAGAAGAGTCGTCCACCAAGAAATCCCTCCAACCACGCTGAGCTCCATCTACGCGCTGGGTGTAGCGCTGAGAATCTCCGGTAGCGAACTTCGGCTGTTCGCTGCGTACAAGCCACCGGCAACCCGGCTCGCCGTGTCCGACATCCGAGCTCTGCTCGATCCGGACACGCCCACCATCATTGCCGGCGACCTCAATAGCAAGCACCCCGCGTGGAACTCCAGCCGAATGTGCCCCGAGGGAAGACGACTCTTCGACGACGCCGAGGCCCACGGCTACATAGTGTCGGGACCCGACACTCCGACGCGCATCCCGGATGACCCGCTGCACAGCGCGGATGTCCTGGACGTCGTCGTGCACCGTGGCCTCAGACAGCCATTCACCCAGGAAGTGCTGTACGACCTCGAGTCTGACCACCTGCCAGTACTTCTCGTCCTGTCGGAATCGCCAACCACAGTTGCGCCGCCCACGCCTCGCCGCCGCACAGATTGGGAGCTGTACGCGCGGCACCTGAAGGCGTCCACACCTTGCCGTCCCGTCTCCACTGCAGAGGAGGTGGAAGAGTTTACAGCCGAACTGGTGACCAGCATCCGGAACGCCATGGACGCTTCATCGCGAGAGGCGCGGGTGCGAGGGAGACTTGATCCTCTTCCCGCCCGCATCCAGAACCAACTCCGCGAAAAACGGCGTCTCCGGAGGCTGTGGCAGACGACTCGCTGCCCAACCATCAAGGCTGAACTCAACGCTGCCTCAACACGGGTCACGGACTCGTTGCGAGACCACGCTGCGGAAGGATGGGAACGCCACATCGCCGAGATCGGCGAAAGCGCGAACTACGCGCCCAGCGTCCACCGCCTCTGCAGACAGCTCTCCACGAAGCCGTCACCCGTGAACCCACTGCTGGACAGGGACGGCAAACCAAGATTTCGAGCAGCAGACCGCGCCGACATCTTTGCCGAATGCATAGAGAAGCAGTTCCGGCCAAATCCAACCACCGAGACCGCCGCCGTCGAGGACCTAGAAAGACAAGTGCGAGAGTACTTCGTGACGCCACTGGCGCCGACCGAGAACCCGCTCTTCTTCACCCCGGCCCAGGTGCGCAGCAAGATGCGCGTCCTGAACCCCAAGAAAGCCCCGGGCGCCGACACCATCCCGAACGCCGCACTGCGCCATATGCCACGAGTGGCAGTAGTGGCCGTGACGCGGCTGTTCAACGGGATACTGCGCTCGGGCCACTTCCCGGATCAGTGGAAGATCGGACGCATCATCATGCTGCCAAAGCCGGGGAAGAACGTTCTCAAGCCGGAGAGCTACCGGCCCATCACACTACTCTCCACCCTCTCGAAGGTCTTCGAAAAGCTCCTCCTGGGCATCCTGCTCCCGCACATCAAGCCCCGGAACGAGCAGTTTGGATTTCGGCCGGAACATTCCACGACTCTCCAGCTCACCAGAGTACTGCACCACATGACGGTGGCTTCCAACCGGAAGGAATACACCTGCGCAGTACTCCTGGACATGGAGAAGGCGTTCGACAGAGTTTGGCACGACGGTCTGCTGTTCAAGCTCATTAACTCCTCCACACCACGCAGAGTGATCCACGTCGTAGCCTCCTTCCTTCGGGACCGACGCTTCCGTGTCGCCGTCGAGGACGCGACATCGCGTGAACACCCGATCGCGGCTGGCGTCCCGCAAGGAAGCTGCCTGTCACCAGCCTGCTACTCCCTCTACACCGACGACATCCCCGTGGAGTCAGGCGCGATGCTCGGCCTGTTTGCCGACGACGCTGCCTACTTCGCGACCTCCATGAACAAGCGCCACGCAGCCAAGAAGATCCAGCGCTCCCTGGATCAGCTGCCCGAATGGCTGGCATGCTGGCGCTTGACGGCGAACGTCGGGAAGACGCAGGCCATGGTGACTGGCTACGGCGTGAATCCACCGCCACTACGGCTGAACGGGGAAGCGGTCGCTTGGTCCCCCCAGGTGAAATACCTGGGCGTCACCTTTGACCGCGGCCTCACACTCAAGACTCACTGCAGGGACGCGGTCAACCAGACCCGAATCGCGCGGGCGCGACTCCGTCCAGTGCTCTCTTCGAAGCTTCCCCTGCGCACCAAGCTGGGGATATACAAGATTTACTTGAGGTCCCGCCTCACGTATGCAGCGCCGGCGTGGTACGCGCTGGTTCCGGAGACGCGACGCAAGACCGTCCGCGCCCAGCAGAACCTGGCGCTCCGTACCATCGTTGGCGCACCCCGCTACGTGAGGAACGCAACGATAGCGAGGGACCTCAAAGCGAAGATTGAGCCACTGGACGACTTCATAGGCCGTCTGGCGACGTCGATGTTCAAGCGTGTCGACGCGTCTCAGTTCCCGCACATTCGGGAACTGACTCCGCTCCACGCCCGACCGCCAGATGGCAGAAAGAAGTACCCGCGCGACCTCGTCGTGGAAGACGAAAAACCCGTAGAAGACCTGCAGTGAGGAAAGCCAATATAAAATAGATCACCACCTAAAAATGGCCTGAACAAGGCCACACCATCGACCTGCCTGCAGTAGCAGGCAGCGACATGAGACCACGGCCAAGAGGCAAACGCCAAATGCCGTTTCCCCCGCCCGCTAACGCGGGCGGAAGAAAACAACGATTCTTATTCAACCAGTCAGTCGCCATTCAGCCTCGGCACGGAGCACACCTCGAGATAAACAAGATACAAGCCTTGTTCTCACTGCGATCTGCCGCCTCCCCGACCTACTCTGGAAGCTCTGCTCGTCGTCCTGCCTGCCAGCCTTACAACCTGGTAGCGCCAACGAGCCTCGCCCAGCTCTGTCGCAAGCCCACCGCCGCCACGCCGCAGCGCCGACACCGCCGCCGCACCGTCGTCGCCTGCATCGGCTTGGAAGAGTCTGGGGGAGCTGTCCACGAGCACTGTCCGGAGGCGCAGTCGCCACCGTTGCCGCCGCGACGACACACGCCGCCGCACCGTCGTCGCTCGCACCGGCTCTGAAGAGTCCGGTAGTGCTGACCCTGGCCCCGCTGACGAGATCGGCCGAACGCCCGCCGCCGCAGTGACGTCACGCCGACATCGCCGCACCGGCCTGAGACCTGCCCTCTGGTCGCCCCGCACCTCCCGCCGCTACACCGCCTCCTGCGCCGCAACAGGCGCCCGACGAGCGGAAGCGGGAGGTAGTCCTGGCCTTTGTTGTCATTTTTCAGAGAAACGGAACCCGGCAACATAGAGAGACGACACCCGTCGCTAACAATAAGACTAAAGGTAAAACCGGGTCAGGGTCCAAGACAGTGACTTCCTGCGACTACAAAGGTCATGTCGAGGTGAGGTCAAAGTCAGCGAGGATTATTGCCAGCATTGCATTGTTCTTTGACACCTTCCTTTTGTTTTTTTGTCATGCAGTCAGGTTCCGCCATGTCTTCCGGTCCGAAGAATCTGTGGTGGTGTTAGTACCTACTTATGTATTGCAGCATTATCCATATCAATATTATAAATGTCAAAGTAACCCTGTCTGTCTGTTAACAGTCTCATTATATGCTAAGATTCCACACGATCGAAAACTAAAAACGGTGGAACTTCGAAATCTATTTTTTCTATCTCTCTCTACACAATTTCTTCTACATTCAAAATTGGTTAAGCTGATTTGGTCCTTGCAACATTGTTTTATCTTTCGAAAACAAATTTTCAACTCAAAGGAATTCCCCATCCAAACGTTCCCGAAGGAATTTTACTTGTAATCAAGTTCAGTTTGATAACGGCGAATGCCGAAATATTACTGCGTCTTCCCACTCGTATGTTGTGTTTCAGGATCGGTTCCCGATTCCCGATCCTGTGCTCCCTGCACCCCATTGCAGCTCCAGGGGCGCGGCTCGCGCCACCCGACACAAGTTGGGACGTGCAGCTACAAACAACCAGACTAGCTGTTTCCCTTATTTATTTATCATATTAATTCTGTAGGCAGAAATAATAGTAATAAAAACGATTGTTGTTTTTGTGTTTGTTTTTGAGACAGCACCATAACCAGAAATAAGGCCAACTTGTACAGATTTGCATATTCGCTTTCACTTGTCCATATTGCCATCTCCATTAAATGCATTTTCAATACAATCGAACTTTCGTTCCCAGGCCAGCGCGTTGTCACTGCGCGACGCGGGGTGTATTACCTCGAGCGAAAAACGTTGCTCAATATGTGGTTATTTGTGTACCGTAAGTGGATATATGAGCACCATAAGTGGATATATGTGCTCTATAAGTGCGTATTAGTGGATAGTGTGCACCATACGTAGATATTGTAAGTAGTTATTAAGTCGTTATTGTGCACCATAAGTGGATATGTGTGCACCATAAGAGGATATGTGTGCTCAATAAGTGGATGTATGTGCTCAACTAGTGGGTATTCGTGTAGATACTGTGCACCATATGTGAATATTATAGCAAAATAGGTGGATATTTGTCGACAATTAAGTTATTTTATTTCACAAATAATCTATTTTCACAAGGTGCCCGCAGCTACGCTAGCGCTAAAGTCCGACGAAAAACAGTGAGATTTTCTTTATTTCCTTTCACCACTCAGCTAATTTAGTGTGATGGTTTAATTTATCGGAAGAATTAAAATATACGTGTGTACTAACAGCATACAAAAAAAAGGGGTCAAGTTATATTTTAAAAATACTGTTATGCAGGGGAATCTTGTTTATACATGAGGAAACATTTCAGACTGGGCTTTTACGTATCACTTGGCTCTATATCACACAGCATGGAAGAATTTTACGACCTTACCACAGTGATTACTAAAACACTCGGATACAATGACTTGTGGTAAGCTACTCTGGCAATGACTGTACCATGGCTACTGGAGTTTATGCAATAAGGTGCTCTGTATTTGCTCTTATTTATTTCACAAGAGGGAAATTTATATAGATAAAAAAAGGTATTATACTATACATGCTAACCTTACCGCCGATTACTTATATTTATAACCTAGAGTTTTACATGGATTTCGAACCATGGAACAGCTCGCATTCATGACAAAATTCACTGATCCGAGCCATTCGAACATGTAGAGCGAATGGGTGACGAACGAATGAATCGCGTGGCGCTTACTCTGCACACTGCACAGCAAAAAAACAAAAGACGCCTTTTAAGAGGATAATGAGGTGATAAAGAGTTCCGTACAAATGACTCATGCCTGTTTCCTCAGTCAAATAAATAAATATATGTTTCTGATATTTTGCACATTAAATAAATCAACTGTGAGCTACGTCTGTACGTTTTTGTTTTTAGATTTTTGAACTTTTATCCGTGATGTATGCCTCTAAAAATTTGTCTGTCTGCGGGCACCACTGTCGTTTTATGGTTACCACAGGAAATAAAATCCCCCATTTATGGGAGAAAATTTTACAAACTACCTATTAAATAAACTCAGCCTAGAGGGAATTATTAGTGTGTAACTCGATTTGTTGCAATGGCAACACATGCTTGTGACGGCGAAGTAGCGCCCGGTCACGTTTTGAAATGAGATTATTGCCGATTGCTTTCCTTTTCGTCTTTGAAGAACTTTCTTACATTCTCGAACTCCACTTATGTACACTTTAGGCATTATTTTACGTGTTTAAAAAACTGAAAATGTTCCTACGAAGAGAGCACAGCATACGGAGAAATGTGACAGCAGAATGACGTTCAAGATGGCGACCGTTTAGTTTCGATTTTGGCCACGCGCCAAATAAGCTATGTGGGACTTAGATGAAAAAGGAATTGTGGGACAACACAAATACAAAATGGCGAATATCATGGATACCAGTAAATCATTATCTCATTGCCCTCTTAAGGTGGCCCAACCCGCTCAAATCCCCATACAAACGGGGAAAGAAGATCACGCCCATATTTCTTGTCGAAGATCCCAAATTTTGCTCAAAATTGCTTCATTTGATCGAACTAGATGTCTGATGACCGTTGGCATTGTAAAATTGTGTTTGGTTTCTAAGTTATTTGGTCCGAAATTTCGAATTTTTCGCGCGTTTTATACAGTAACTTTGGAGGTGGATTAAGCAATGATAAAGTAAGAACATTTTAAAAAAGATTATTCATCAGACATAGCTTCTTCAATCAAGATTTATAATCTATTTGGTTTTTGTTAGATTTTTTTACTACAGCGGTCGTGGTTTACTTTTAGCTATAAGTTGTTTCGTAATTAAAATTTTCGTAAATCTCACCAAATCATACACTATGCACATTGTCTTTATTGTGGACACGTTGCATCTTCCTCATCACGGAGCCTGTCTTATATTTTTTAAACAGAAAAGGTTCTAGAGCGCAACAGCACGGTTTTGTACCTTGCCCGCGAATGAGTTAGTCCCGCCGGGTTGGGCCACCTTAAAACAAGTGAACTGACGAAGCGGCTGGTAATAAGTCACCGCACTGCGTGCGTGGGTAGCAATAAAAAAATACGAAAGCGGTCCACGGCGACCGAAATATTAGAATACGCCCCCGCCGCGACTGGCTCACCTACGCGGTTTGCCCTCCATTGCGAGACCTGCCAAACTCGCTCGGTCAGCTCGTGGTCTAAGGGTTTTTAGGGTTCCGTACGCAAAGGGTGCCAGCGGAACCCTATTATTAAGCCTCTGTTGTCCTTCAGTTCATCCGTCCGTCCGTACGTCCGTCCGTCCGTCCGTTCGTCCGTCCGTACGTTCGTCCGTCCGTACGTTCTTCCGTCTGTCTGTCACAGGGCTGTATCTCATGAACGGTAATAGATAGGCAGCTCAAATTTTTACGCAAAACAAAATTTTGATGCCATACAAAAAACGTGATTTTTTGTGTTAAATCTTGTACGATGGCACGGAACCCTTCGTGTGCGAGTCCGACTCGCACTTGGCCGGTTTTTTACAGTTTTTTTTTTCAAAAGGTTAAAACCATTTTAAATATTTTTCGCCAGAATCTGGTACATCCCGACGAGATAATTAATCCATGTTACTGAATGCATTCAGAATTATTGTAATGTCGCATTATTTCGACAAAATTAGACCAATACCAACACGATGTAAAATAATGTTTATACAACAAGTCTATCATTATTTTTCCTTTATTTATCTAATACGATCTTAATTGACGTTGCAAACATCAAAAAGAACATTTATAAAAAAACTGCGAATGGGTGGCATTGTCCCAGTGCAATGGACCGAAAAGATTTCATATCCAAACTAGAAATACACCGTTCCAATCACTGAATTGGCGATAGGCCAGAGCTGCTTATACTCTTTAAATAAAGCCTTTACCTGACAGATATAGTTCCGATCGGAACTTCTGCCGAATATCGCTCGGATCGCTCAATTCTCGCTCTTATTTCTTGCAAGCTATAACTCTTAAATTGCAAGAAATAAGAGCGAGTATTCTGTGCTAACCGCGAAACCGCGATCTCGGAAATTTGATCGCATAAATCTCTTACAGCCGTGTTCAGAGTGGAAGGACTAAACCGGTTTTTGTATGGTTATTCTGGTGCTAATCTCGTGTGTACTATGTTTTTACAGGTACTCTCTGAATACGACTGTTGGAATGCAAGAAATAAAAGCGACAATTGGCCAGCCTTTCGAAGTTCCGAGAAATATTCCGAGCGGAATTTGTATTTGTCTAGGGAAGGCTCAATAGGGCAAGAATCGAACGAGCAATTGAATAAGGCAACCGCAGTGCTGAGAGCATTAGGCCAGTTTCAACATGCCAACAAATGCAATAAACAGATGCATATAAGCTAGTCAGCAAATATCCAACTGAAATTATATAGGTATATTTACATCCAAATCACGACTAGAAGAGCAACTGCCTCAAGACCTGACCCACCTTTTCATCTTCACAGTGCCGACTTGTTCTAGTAGTAAATCGTTTATGTTGCAAAAATAGAATTAACCGTATAAACTTCAAGGCGAAAAACGAGAGTAACGTAGACCAGAAGTATTAAGATAAGGAGGCGACAAACAGGCAAATAGGCATATCTATCAGATACCCCATTCTGTGGTTTCAAGCCACTCGGATACCTGCAGCGTTGCACGTTTCTGCCGTGCCGACTAGCACGAAGAAGCCACATTCTGGCGGCCAAGCTGCGATTACCAGTCACATACTATACGTATTTTTTTTTTCAAGAAAAACTAGTAATGGTGGCTGTGCCGAGAAATTAAAGTTACACGGAACAGCCAAATACACCACACTTCACGCTGGCAGCGAGGGACCATACCAGTAGACTCGCCACATTGATATCTAGATTGTCAAAGCTTACAATATAAATAGTGATATTGTTCGATCAGTGGATTATTGTCAATCGTTTCTATGTCTTACCATAAATCTAACCTAACCAATCGGAACTCCAGTGATTTAAAAAGATCTCCAGTGATGTTGTAGAATTGAAAATGATTCTTGATTTTACCATATTAAAAAAATACCGCTTAGAAACTATCACGGAGATATAAAAAACTTTTTTTCTTCTACAAGCTGGCTAGTCCTTAACTTTGTTGGTGGCTTGAAAATGAATATATTAGTACGAATTTCTTCGATCGGGATGATTCACTTAGGCATTGCAACGACAATATCGACTGTGGTTTGCTTACAAGCATATAACATCTTTAATATAAAAGTTAATCAATTGCTGTAAGTTTTTCTTATTTCGTTTCTCTGTTCTACACTATACATATACTGCTTCGTCCTACTACTTTTGCTAAACTTGTGAAATACGAAGCTGGACTAACATATTTTCTAAGCAATATATTAACACTTATATTAAGTTTTCTATGTTACTCTGTTTGTTTTTCCTGAAAATAAATAAAATAAAAATCCTTTCAGAGGCTAATTCCTAAAAATAAGACAAGGAAATCAAGAACATAATCTAACGAACAGTTGCGTGCACCGTTCCACGACGACCGCAACCAATCAATCGGCAAGAAGTTAACATCGCCCGACAAATTAACATATAATTACGGCGCCCTAAAAACCGATGCCGACCAGACGCGAACATCGGCAGCCAATAAATCTGACGATGCGTGAATGGCACTCGAAAGAAAAACAATCGAGGAATACGAAACGTGAGCAGAAGTAATTGTCGGAATGGCTGACAGAAAAATGTCGGTTCATATTTCAAAGCACGATGACGATCCCACTGAGAAAACAATTTGTGACGAAGATTGTGATATAATGGGGAAGAAACGCAAAGCTTATTGTAGATGGCGTATGAGCGACCGCAACTTAGAAACGTCAGAGTGGGCAGTCTGAGTTCTCACCGAAATTGGCGTTTACGGCAAACCGATCGACTGGCGTTTTCTCCAAACACCATACAAGTTTTTACTAGATATTCTGTGGTTTTACTTCTTCAAGCTGTCAAAGTCAAACGCGGACTTCCGATTTGTATGAAAACGCGGAGTGGACGTAAACGGCAACGTCGACGTATTTACGGCAACGTTGAGTAAGCTGTCAAATCAAGCTCGGACTCGCAAATGTTAGTTCGCTTAAGGCGCTAGGACTAGCCAACTACTCGCGCCATACAAATGCACTTTTTAACAAATGTAATAATATGTAGTGAAACGCTTCAGCAAATCCAAATAGAACTCCAGACTGATAATGGATTGTTAATATTTTTTTATTCCATCATTTATTTAAATTATAATAAAAATAAAAAAGTTGATTTTTCTCATTAGAAATCTGAAAGTAATTCGATTTCTAGATATAAGCAAAAATAGCATATATGCATAAACAAAAAATTCCGTTTGCTTTTAGATTTCTACATTTAGTCAAAAAAGTTCGGAAATGGACACCGTTTCCGCAATGTATTTTGTATAGAAAAAGGAAACATACATTAACGAAAATAATTCGATTCCTAGACAAAGAATCATATATTGTAAGAATGACACTTATAATCGTCAGACTTAGTTAGTTAACTTGGGGTGCCTCGTCTAACTTTGCGATTTGGCTAGTACCAGGCCCTTAACGCCCGCTGCGCGCGCTCTTCAATTTCTCCATACATTTGAAAACGCCAGTCGATCGGTTTGCCGTAACGCCAATTTAGGTGACAACTTAGACTACCGGCTCTGAAATGTAATTCCTGTAAAGTTTTATTTACGACCTAATAAATGAATGATGTTACTCAATGATGCAGTTAATTTAAGGTCCGGTGGAAAAGAATACCTTCTGTTTGTTTTCAAAAATCTTTGAATAAGCAGAACAAAGTTTGTAATGATGTTTGTATTTATTTTACTTGTCAAGACTTCATTTCGTTAGCATCATTTGGTAACACATTAATTTTCGCAAGATAGCCAGGAAATAGAGAATGATTAAATTGCACAGAATGATTGAAGCAATTTTTCATATTTATTGAAGGTATTTTCTAAAATATATTAAAATTACGGATTCTTTAGGTCAGGTCGCATAGACGCCACCTGCCGTGATAAATTATTCTTTCCCATTGTATTTTTCACTTTTTACTGCAACAAATAAACACCATAGCGAATAAACATACTGAAATTAGACATTGCACAGAAGATTTGTAAACATTACAATCAAAATCTCAACGCAGATGCGGCTCTACTGTGTGAAATCTCTCTTTATAGTACTTATACAATTTAGAGCAGCTAAGATTCTAGATTATCTTGTTTTAACCAATCTTTACTTTGATTTCATTAACATTGTATTATATATTGTTCTGCATTCGTGATCTTACAATATGAATCGTAAATTAAAGAAACGTTAGCACTTCCACACCCACACGTGCTTAAATGTTTATGCACAAGCCAGATGCATCAGTTATACAAGACGAACACACAACACATTGTTAGTTCGTCGCAACACTTGCATTCACAGTTTAGTATTCACAGCCACTTTACCTTCGGATCCACCTGAAGAATCTATTTCCGCCTCTCTTGGTGTCTTGCTTCTTCTTTTTCCCCATCTTCACTTAGTATAGTCTCTTCTTTATTATTTTACAGTTCTAACCTTCTAATTACTCACTTATCACAGTTTATTTTACTAGTGTTCACTTCGTGTTTGAATTGTTTGTCTGGAGTTTATCGAAATCACTGTTCGTTGGGATTGTATTTTGAGACCACAATTGTACCAAGTTCACAGACACAGTGGTCGGCTCATCTCTGTCGGTAGGGACTCGGTGCATTGGTTAATCTGGTAAAACGGATCGAAAAATGCTGGCGAAGAATTCTCGTCTGAATACTTGGTTAGATTATATTTGTTCAAGTACTAAAATTTCTAAGTAACGTAATATCTATCAGAATACCCTTTAATCCTGCAAATGTGCTCGCATTGGCGTTATTTTATGAGAAATGTTATGGATGGGGAAAATCATATCTAATGTCATCATATTAGCTCGCACTACCGCATTGCCGATGAAACGATGTCGCATGTCAACACCCTATTACCTGTGCACGATTAAATTAAACTCGATGCAAAATACCTAACATTTTTTTATTGCCGCTTCGATCATCATCATATTCAATGCGGTAGTACAAATCCAGGACGTTATTAATTTTGCATTCTCGCAGCACAACATCTATTTTTTTTTCTAGCAGACTATAGTTGTAACGGGTTTGTTCAATCAGCACATGTATGTATGATGATTTTGGTCAAAGCATTTGGTTCAACACTGTAGAGTAAAATATTCCTGTTGACCTAAGGAAATAATCCGAGAAGTTAATTCCATTTGCTAAGCACACTTGGCGCGAAACGAGATCTGAACTGACTTTCCCAACTCTGGCGGCGGAATGGAGCTATCGGAAACGGCATTGCAACAGAATCCACTTGAAACAAGAGAAGATTTATGTATTCAAGGAATTGCAGCAGCACCGACGTATATTGCATAACACACGTCGAACGGTCATAACATTATTGTATTGATCACAATATTTTCAAAATCTCGTTCTTCAAAAGCACATTCGTTCATGATAGAAGGCACTTCTTAATAGAAGTACATGCCACTATCACGGGTTTTCTGTTCATTAGTCTGAATCCTCCTGTGTAGTATGTGTTGCTTGACCTTTATTCAGTGTTTTTTACGTAAAAGCTCGATATAGTCATTATAAGCCATTGAGTGAGTTGGGTCGAGAAAACATGTAATGTCGATGTCTCGGCCGCTATCCGGAGATAGATAAAATTGTACTCTAATGGAAATGGCGTGCTTGAGTACAAATCACACGGGGGTCTCCTACGAGGTTAATTGTTAGGCCCTCTACCCTTTCAAGTTGACAAGATTTTCGAACAATTTCAAACCAGACTATGAAATGTATTTGCTCTTCTTAGTAAGCTGCCAATGTCACGCACAAGAACGTTTAAACGTTCTTGGAAATGCATTACTGATTTATCGTGTGCGCATTTCTAAGTTACGTTACAATCGGTATTTAGGGCAGGAAAATGTACGCATACTTTTACGGTAACAGAGCAGTCTGAATTTAGCGGAAGGTTTGATGAATTCACAAATAAATAATAATATACTAGTAGACTCCATCACTTTCTGGAAACACAATTTTAAACAGATTTAATCTCATCAAAGATTGTTTAGGTAAAAGGGTGGGACGAGTTGCAGAGATTACTGTTAGACTACCAATCGTTCATTTACAAACGAGTTATAATAATCTGCCCCTGTACTCATGGATTTCACACGTGTGAATGTGATTTTAATTTCCCTCCTTTCGGATGGCGTCGCTGTTTTCATTTTATGTTGTGTACTGACTCTAATTACAATAATTAGAAAGGGACCAAACCTCGTGTGAGAAGTAATCACGCGAGTAACTGTCATTCCATGAGTGAGAAAGTGCGAGTATTCACCGGTGAGTACAGTTGATTTTGAATCGCCGGCAAATGTAATTTTCAAGAATAGCCCCACAGAACTGGGTGTTTAAAAATCAATTAAGATCGTTTCCAATTGAGAATTTACACAAGCCATTTCCCAGTTTCCTAAGATTATTTGCACTGACATTTTAATCATTGAAAAATCACTGGAATTTAACTTAATCTAACGTGTTGCACGTTTTACGCACAGATTACTTCGCTTTGTAAGTATTTCACGTTTACTAAGGCGATCTGATTAATCGTCTCTAAATTTTCATGGCAGCACAAATCTATTTTAAGTTGTATATTTATCTTAAGTTTAATGATGATAAAATAAACAGGCGTTAAGTGATCCAGGCCGAGATTTATGCCCAAGAGCTTAAGAGTTTAAAATTAAACAAACAAGAAGCTGAAATAGAAACAGGCCTAATCTACCACCTGGACTGGAGTGCGAGTGTTAAAAGACATACAATTTTCGAAGTAAACAACACATGAATCTTTCCCCATTGAATACCTTATAATGTCTTATAAGATGAACTAACAAGTTCATTACAAAACTTTTTTAAATGTTAACTTGGAAGGTATTATTTCCAAACGCTGCAGCATAATAAATGAACAAAACAAACGAAATATAACCAAAAGAAATACCTTAACGAATGTACAATTCAAGAACACAAAGCCAGCAGATGTCAACACACTGAACCGAGTCAATATGAAACGAAATGAAAATTCACAACACGAAATAGGCGCACGCGCCGGAGTCGGCAGCTCGCGCCCGACGCGCGGTTGGCGTGTTCAGATTTAGAACTGGAAAAAGGAAGACACCAATAGGGATGCACCCAGCTGCGCTTGCATCGTGATGATTCACGCAGCACAGTTATCGATGATTAAGGAAATATTTATCGATGAAAATAATGATAGTAAAAAATAATTTAATGCGGAAAAAATGAAAAAAACATTTTAAATGAGTTAACAGTAATGCTAGAGACAGCGTGAACGACATTGGGACGTAGCCAAATAAGAACGCAAACAATGCAGAACCAATAACACTAAGGAAGAAGAATAGTAGATATTGTTTATGTTAAGCGTGGCATATGGCATATGCCAGGCCCTCACATAAGAGGTTCCCGACGACGCCTATGGGCTTTCGAACTTGCACGAAACCATGCCAGGTGCTTCTTCACACCATGTTTAAAGGATCCCAAGTTGTACTTTGAGTAAAACCTTTACTAAAAACTAGCTTTGTTACGAGCTTGTCCGAGGTTATGCTCAAAGCCCAAAGCCCTAAATTAACTCGCTGGGTGAACAGGCAAGAGATTGATCAAATCTGACGTTTATTTGCATTTCATAACATGTTAACTGGTGCATTTCAGTTCACTTGACCGAAAAATACTTCGTTTAAGTTAGCATGGCACGAAATGGCATGGTAGTATCTGTGTTTTAACCGACTTCAAAAAAGGAGGAGGTTGTCAGTTCGACTTTATTTTTTATGTTTGTTACCTCTGAACTTAGGACTGGGTGAACCGATGTTTATTCATTATTTTTTATTTGAAAGCTGGTGCTTTTAGTATCTTTATTATTATTTTATAAAATTGTGAAAAAGCTTATTGACAAATTTAAGTGCACTGTTGAGATGCAAAATACAAATGCCATGAAACGTCAGATTTAATTACTTACTTGCCTGTTCACCCAGCAAGTATCATGGAAGCCTTGATGATACGTCGCGATGGTATAAACATAGCCTAAAGCGACCTCTAGATGAGATAGTTTATTCCAGGAATAACATCGTCACTAGATCTTGAGCTTAGAGCATTCAAATAATCACGAAACATACAGAATCCTACGTGCTTAACAGTTTTTGCTCTCATTGTGTAAGGATTAGAAGAGTTTCATCGTTTCGATATTAGCGCGAAGTCACATCCCTGCGCGCACATTCACAGACACATCTTCACGGATTCCACAAAACGCACTTAAATAGAACCGCGCCTTTCAGACGTTTTTCGCTTCTCGTCGCCAACAAATCAAAAACACAACGCACTTGATTACTAGTCAGCGTCGGACTGAGCGAAAGTGTTCCATTTTCAAATTTCATTCCGCCATTGAGAAAACGTGTTTGAATTTGGAAAACCTGGTGTTGCAACCACGCGACCGGAGTCCCTGCACGACCGAGGGAACGTCAGTCGGTTGTCAGAACTGAGCGGGTACTGAATTGTACAGCGGCGATCTTCATATGAAAATATACAGTTTTCAGTGAACTCACGTTGTTTTAATAATAGTCATAACGACACTGAAATGCGGTGGGTACATGCTACAGAACGAGATAAATCAACGGTTGAGGGTGTGAATGTGTTTCGGTATACGTATACACTTCTGGTGTTTTCAGGACACTGCCTGGTCTCCTACCTGGTTTGAAAATTATAATGATCCGTTTTCAGATGTAGAAAGCGGTAAGTACTATCCACTTTATAAGACAAGAATAGTGGTTGCTTCTGTAGATCAGATTGGCCTTGTAGAATTTCTCCCAACCTCCGTAAGGTTGATTGCATTTGAAGTTACTGGGACTAAATTTTTACCAGAAATTTAATTTCATTGTATACAGCCCATAACAATATTAATCAAAATCAAAAGAGGATGGAATGTGATTAGGTATGATGATGTATCTAGTAACATATTTTTATATCCACATGTCAAGACAACGTTAGTCGAAAACGGCTTTTACACCAGATAATACTATTATTGTTATGTGTTAAGTAAGTTCTATTTCTAAACCATTTGCACTGAGGGTTCCTGACCAAAATTGCAGTAGCATTTAGGTCTAAGCATGTATTTCATTGCTGTAAAACTCGTAGTTTCTTTGCTAATTCTTATTTACAGAGTTGATCGAATCCGCGGATCAATCATTTTTTAACGTAACTTGTTTAAGTGTTACGTGACGTGACTACCAACAAAGTTTAAACAAATGAAATGTAACATGCAATACGAAATCGGTAGCCAATTTGTGGATTAACACGCAAATGCCATTGTTTAAATTTAAATTAATGATTTTCAACATAAAAAAAGGGCAAATTATAACGTTCGACTGATCTGAAATGTTTTAGTGTGTTAGCCGACAGAGACAAAAATTGGCAAAGAGAGCAGAGTGAACTTGAATCATACAGCTGATACTACCCACGATACAGTGTAGCTACTCGTGGCTGCACCATGTGACGGCAACACAGATCACAGAGATAGATCAAGATACACACACATGTCGCGGTGATTTTGTCAATTTTATAATACCACTAGCGACAATATGCCGTTGGCAATTGTCTCATTTTCTTGGAATATCTTGTGTTTTCGCTGACCCAAAAAATCGGCTCGGACTTTGGGACACGAAGGGTTTTGTACCATCGTACGGTCGTTTCCTCTCGATTGTATACACTGGAAAGAGAAGGAATTCCTAAGCCCCTTTTACTCTATGGTTGACTTCAGCATGACAGAAAGAGATTTGTCTCTATTTCCGGTGTATAGATTTCCGACGAAACGAGACTGCACTTCGATTTCGTTAGTTTATATGGACAAAGAATGCATTCCTTAAAATGATAAAATATTAGATTTCCTTCACGACAGCCTTAAGAGAAGCTACAACCGCTTTGGCGAAACGAAGTGAGATATCTGTGCGACACTTAGGTATACTTATTACCACTTTGTGGTTGAATGATGACATCCTTCGAGTGGCGTTTAGAGCCGACAGCAACCACATCCGTTGGGCGTTAAATGTTCCGATTTATGATGCTAGATTTCTGGAAAATCTCGAATGCCCTAGATTTATTGCGGAGTGAACAGCCAGGTGTACCATCGCATTGGACGAAGGTGGTCGAAGCGGACATGAAACGTCCGTAACCTTTACCCAGTCCTATCGAGCCATGCTCATAAAGGAAACGTCCTGATATGGCATCTAATTACTCAGTGAACTGGGTTAATATCTGACTTAGTTTATGTCCAGTTTCATAAAGAAATCCTACGTTTAGTAAGGTCAACGATAGAAGCCACTCAGCCCCGATTGCAGGAAGAGAAACAAGCCACTTTTATTGAACCGCATGGAGTTGACTGAGCTCCCTTCCATACTCTCCATAAAAAGTGACGTGTTCAATCATACGTTGACGTTGATTTTGATGCTGTGACCTTTCGTGCACTCGGCTCTAAGATGAAAGGAAACGAACAGTGCGATACAGGTTTATCGTGATGTATCTTCAAGTCGGCAGCGCCATCTATTGCAGTACACGCTGACTAGCTTCTATGCATCTATTTTGTGGGCACGTTTAAACTAGCAGCCATATGTAGAGAGCAATACGGTCGCTGCACTTCCGTTTACGAATGTCAAGCCATTTATTTGGAGCAACATTCGGGTTGAGTCTGGAATCGGGTCGGTCCATCGTGTCAGGCAACAGGAAAACACTGCAGCATTATTGTATTCTGTGGTGGGAGATTATATATATGTTCTGTGATGAGTCAGCTATGGCATTATTGTTGACAGCTGTAGACAATGCAGTAATCTTGAGAGAATAAATAATACTCTTTAAACGGTTGTGTTATTAACATAATTCAGAAGTGGAGTGTAAACCTCTTCGTCCATCGGCCATGGACAAGCATAAGTCGCGATCACGATACCGCGGCACAAGTCGGCACACACCACCAATCGTCAGCACGAGCCATCATCGCACCGCGCGTTCGCGATCGCGGTTGAGTGAAACCAGTAGCAGTAAGAGGCGACTGAGACGACCAGTGTCCAGTGCAGCGCATGCGGACTACAACCGCAGGTGTAACCAGAGCCGGACGCAATCACAAATAACGCCATTTGACCGGCGCCAATCAGCAGGGACCGGCGGAGAGCGAAGGAGCAGGCGTCAAGAAAGAGCAGCCCGCAGCAGCAATGACGACCGGAGCCGTTCACATTCGGGCAGCGAAGCTGAGAAGCGGCGGAGGCGGCGGCAGGATTGTCGTAGGAGATCAGCTCGCAGCGGCGGCAGGCAGCGGAACCGGTCGCACTCAAGCAGCGTAGCAGAAAAGCAGCGTCGGCAGCGACGAGACCTCAGGCAGCAATCGCGCAGCGGCTCGCTGTCAATGAATGATGCGAACGAAGATGAGGAGAGACCACGACCCCGACCGGCATCACTAGAGGAAAGTATAAGTGGACGCGACATCTCAGGTATGGAGAACTTGGTTAAATTGCTTGCATCAACCTTATCAAAAGGCAAAACGGAAAATTTCGGAACCATTCAAAATGCCGTACCCGAATTTGACCCTACAAAAAAAAATCAAACTATGTTAACATGGCTGGCTAAAGTAAACGAATGTGCAAACATTTATGGATGGTCGGAAAAACAAATCATTCATTTTGCAATGCCTAAGTTGACAGGGATGGCAAAGAGATGGTATGAAAGCCTACCATCCATAATGTTTTCTTGGTCTGAGTGGCAGGGAAAACTTATTTCAGCGTTCCCCTGTAAAGAGAATTTTGGACAAATGTTGACCGATATGCTAGAAAAAAAAGCCCATTTTGGAGATCCTTTGGAAGAATACTTTTACGAAAAAAGTATTCTTCTAAACCGATGTCGCATTGAGGGACGCGACGCTGTCGATTGCATAATTTTTGGCATTGAGGATAGATCAGTACGTATGGGCGCTGAAGCAGTACAATTCGAAAACCCAGACAAATTGCTGGCATTTCTGAGAAACATTAAGGCTTCAAAGCGCTCAGAAAAAAAAGACAAACTTACGAACAACATGGGGCCAATGGATAGACGTCGTCCCAATGCTGATAAAAGACTCGGTAGCAAGTGCTTTAATTGCGGTGAAAGTGGCCATTACAGTATGGCATGTTTAAAACCAATAAAAAAATGTACCCATTGTTCATTGCTAGGACACGTTGAAAATGAATGTACAAAAAAAAGGAAATTTACTGATAGCCAAGTTAAAACTGTTGTTAGTACCGAGGAAAAAAAAAGTGATGACAAATACTATAAGCAGGCTATAGTTAATGGGTCGCAAATGGAATGTTTTATCGATTTAGGTAGCCATAAAACTTTAATTCGAGAAACAGAAGCTAAATTAATACTTGAAAGCTGGACTACAAAAGATCTTGATGTCTTGCATGGATTTGGTAATGCAAAAGTAACAGCTATTGGGCGTTGTGATGTGCTTATTAGCATCGATGGTGTTTCGGCTGTGACTGAGGTATTGGTTGTACCAGATACATATCTTCAACGATATCCCTTATTAGTGGGCCATTCTTATACGGAACAAAGACATATCGTAATGAATAAAACAGCAAATGAATTGAAAATTTCTTACCAAAAAAACGAAGATGACGAAAATAACAAATTCCGAATCAAAATTTCACACCCGACACACGCAAGTAATAATAAAATATCGATTGTTGAAGTGTACACCGAACCACTCTTTGATGGTGATTTGTATATTGAAGGAGGCCCAAGGTGGTCACCGGGTAGAGAACATACGGTTTTACGAGGATTATATAATTTTAAAGAAGGAGCTGGAAAAATTATGATAAAGGAAAATACTAACAACTCGATGACGTTTCATATAGATGAAACTGTAGCTAGGGGTTTTAGAACAGACGGTAGAATAAGGAGCCAAAACTGTCAGGTATTAAAAATTGAACACAATTGTGATGGAATTAAGGAATGCAATGCAACCCAATACAAACCGATAGAATTACATGAAATTTCAACTGATTCGAAAATAACTAAAACGCAAGGTGAAGAACTCTGCCAACTACTAAACGAATATCGTCAATGCTTTGCTTTTAATCTAAAAGAACTGGGTTGCACAAAAGAGGGTGAAATGTCAATAACACTTAATGATGATCAACCAGTTGTCTACAGACCTTATCGACTAGCTCACAGTGAAAAGGCAACAGTGCGGGTTATGATAGATGAAATGTTAGCAGCCGGTGTAATTCGTGAGTCTACATCTCAATTTGCAAGCCCTATTATTATAGTAAAAAAAAAGACTGGTGACAAAAGGTTATGCGTAGACTTTCGTGCCCTTAATCGAAAGACTGTAAAGGAACATTATCCCCTACCCCGTATAGAAGATCAGCTAGACGATCTTTCTGGTTTCAAATATTTTATAACACTAGATTTGGCCTCAGGATACTATCAGATACCTATTGCTGAGGCCTGTAAGCACAAGACTTCTTTTGTAACACCTGAGGGGCAATATGAGTTCAACAGAATGCCTTTCGGTCTTGCAAACGCCCCTGCTGTATTCCAGCGTGTTATTAATAAGGTATTAGGTAAATCACGCTTTGGTACTGCTATGGCATACATGGATGATATTATAATCCCATCCACATCATTTGAAGAAGGAATGAGGAAACTTAGAATTATTCTCGACCTTTTAAAAATGGCTAATCTAACTCTGAAACTTTCCAAGTGCAATTTTTTCATGACTGAAGTTGAATTTCTGGGTTTCGAACTTTCGGAAAGCGGAATCAAGCCGGGCTTAAGAAAAACCGAAGCGATAAGAGATTTTCCCCGGCCATCGACGCAACAACAAGTCAGGCAGTTTCTTGGTTTGGCAGGATTCTTCAGGCGTTTTTGTAGAAACTTTTCGGTTTTAGCTAAACCACTGACAGAACTGCTGAAGGATAGTGCAAAGTTTGTATGGAACATAGAACAAGAAGAAGCTTTTACAAATCTCAAATTACAACTGTCTGACCGACCAATTATGGCATTATACAACAGGGAAGCAGAAACAGAGTTACATACCGATGCGTGTAAAATAGGAATTGGAGCTATATTGCTCCAACGTTCGATTGCAAAAGAACCGTTCAAAGCGGTAGCATATTTTAGTCGTCAGACAAGCACCGATGAGCAACGGTATACAGCTTATGAACTCGAGACATTAGCAGTTATTTGTGCATTGCAACGGTTTCGTGTGTACCTGTTAGGTCTTAAATTTAAAATTATCACTGACTGCAATTCTTTGAGAGCTACTTTTGCAAAGCGCGATCTAATCACGAGGGTAGCGCGATGGTGGAGCCAACTACAAGAGTTCGACTGTTTAATAGAATATAGACCGGGACACAATATGAAGCATGCGGATGCCCTTAGTAGGAACCCAGTTCAGACACTGTGTAATGAAAGCATAGGTTCAGTTATGAAAATCGCCACAAGCGACTGGTTAGCGACGGTACAATCCTCCGATCCAACACTAAAACGGATTATAGACATACTGGATACTAAAAAGAATAATGAGACATCAGATATCAAGCGGAACTATTGCCTCTCCAATGGTCGGCTATACAGAAAGACTGACCAAGGGAATAAGTGGGTAGTACCTAAGGGAGCGAGGTGGCAAATAGTCAAACAAAATCATGATGACCTTAGTCACATGGGCACCGAAAAAACATTGAACAAAATAAACAGTGAGTTCTGGTTCCCGAAAATGAGGAGGTTTGTCCAAAAGTATGTTCAATCATGTATGGAATGTGCTTATCACAAGGCTCCCCCAGGAAAACCTGAAGGATTCCTGAATCCGATCCCCAAAGTGGCAAAACCATTCCACACCGTTCATATTGACCACCTTGGTCCATTCGTTCGAAGCACCAAAGGAAATACTTATCTGTTTGTACTAGTCGATGCTTTCACAAAATTCATTTTAGTGAGGGCTGTAAAAGGCACTCATACCAAATTCGTAGTGTTAGCACTGAAAGACCATTTCTATACGTTTGGCGTCCCTAACAGAGTTATTTCAGACCGTGGTAGCTGCTTTACCAGTACTGCGTTCAAGAAGTTTATGAATGAGTTAGGAATACGACACGTACTAAATGCAGTGGCTACACCACGTGCCAATGGACAGGTGGAAAGGTATAATGCTACAATTACCAACGCTATAGCAACGGCAAATGAGGGGAAACCAGAAAACAAATGGGATGAACATGTTGCAAAAGCTCAATGGGCACTAAATAACACACTCAATAATGGCATTGGCCAGATACCTGCCGAAGTTTTATTTGGGACCAAAATGACGGGAGTGACGGGTAGCAAAATTACTGTGGCTATTAACGATGATCTCGAAGAAATTGACCAGGCACAATTAGATGTAGGAACCCTCAGAGAGAACGTTGCCCAATTTATTGACAGAAATCAGCAAAGACAAAAGGAAAGGTTTGATAGGGGAAGAAAGGAAGCAAAAAAATATTCTGTAGGAGATTTAGTGAGAATAAAGAAAAATCATCCTTCAACTGGCCAGAGCCGAAAGCTATTACCAAAATTCCAAGGTCCATACCGAATCACGAGAGTTTTTGATAACGACCGCTATGAGGTAGAAGATACACCCGTAACCAAACAAGGAAAAGTATCCTACAAAGGAGTCATAGCGGTTGACAAGATTCAACCATGGATAACATATGTACACCCAAGGGAATCCGAAGATAGCTCAAACTCCGATAGCCAATGCGAAGAGAACTGAGAAAAAATGTGGTTGACCATGATCTGCTTTTGCACAGCTGCTTTAAATGCCCAAATTATTATGCATACACATAAAGTAGGTGTTATATCACTCATGTGAGCAGAGTCTTACTTACGACTGACACTGACGTGAGTAGAGTCTCACTGATTATTTTATGATTAGAGTCTCACTGACGATTGATGCGACTAGAGTCTCATTGACGACTGATGTGAGTAGAGTCTCACAGACGACTAATGTGAGGAGAGTCTCACTGACGACTGATGTGACTAGAGTCTCATTGACGACTGATGTGAGTAGAGTCGCACTGACGACTAATGTGAGTAGAGTCTCACTGACGAGTAATGTGAGTAGAGTCTCACTGACAACTGATGTGAGTAGAGTCTCACTGACGACTGATGTGAGTAGAATCTCACTGACGACAGATGTGAGTAGAGTCTCACTGACGACTAATGTGAGTAGAGTCTCACTGACAACTGATGTGAGTAGAGTCTCACTGACGACTGATGTGAGTAGAATCTCACTGACGACAGATGTGAGTAGAGTCTCACTGACGACTAATGTGAGTAGAGTCTCACTGACGACTAATGTGAGTAGAGTCTCACTGGCGACTAATGTGAGTAGAGTCTCACTGACGAGTAATGTGAGTAGAGTCTCACTGACGACTTATGTGAGTACAGTCTCACAGACGACTTATGTGAGTAGAGTCTCACTGCCGACTGATAGAAATAAGTATAAGCTAAAAACTTTATTGCATGGGAATGATAAATACTGTAAGTATCAATTACTTAAGTTGTGTGATCTCATTACAATGGGGTGGCTTAGAAATTGTGTTTCGTTTTAATAAAAATGTTTAATTAAACATATTTATGTTTATTTAAGGATATTATTTTCAGTTACGCTAAATTGTAAAGAAAGATATTTATGCAGTTGTTTAAATTGTTACTGTTTTGATATTGACTCTGAACTACTTAATGTAACATCCTTAGGTTAACTATCCATGTGTAGACGATGCTTCATTTAGCAACCGTGTACTTAATGAATATAATGTATGTATTAATGTATGATGCCGCAAATATCCTTTTTATTAATGAAAAAGGATCATTTGCGTGCTAACTTATTATATAGTTTTAGTAGCTATATTATATATGTAAACACGAGGACGTGCTTAAATACAGGACGGCCGATTGTCAGGCAACAGGAAAACACTGCAGCATTATTGTATTCTGTGGTGGGAGATTATATATATGTTCTGTGATGAGTCAGCTATGGCATTATTGTTGACAGCTGTAGACAATGCAGTAATCTTGAGAGAATAAATAATACTCTTTAAACGGTTGTGTTATTAACAATCGGCGGAGACATCTCGATGACGCCCCCGCAGCAGTCGCCTGTTCGGTGCAAAGTTCAGCCAGTTGGCACGACACCGCTCCAGGCGAGCCCGCCGGGGGTGGCCCACGATATTCAGACTCCTTTCGCATATATTTGAGTTCTGTTTAAAATTATCTGTGGAGAAAGTGCTGATTATCTCGCACTGGTATTGTTTGGAAGCTGTTAAGACAGGCCTTTAATATGTGGCGATTAAGCTAATCAGTAGTAGGTGAAAAATGCCATTAACGTTGATCGAGTAGCAAAGTGGAATAAAGTCGGCCTAAGTCGATTGTGCCAAGCTCTCAAGCGTTGGAGTTAGAGATGAAATCTGCTGTTGTGAAGAGTAACAAGTTAAACAAGAACGACAAGCTGGGCTCAGCTCTTCTGGGGATAGTCAGAGGTCAGAACACCCCTCGCCCACCTGGGGGAGACTAACCCGGACCTCTGGCATGCTAGGCAAGTCCACGTGCCAGTAAGCTATGAGCCGCTCTATATAGCCCTTCACTCAACATAATCCTGGTCTCCGAGCCAGCCCAGAGCGCATCACGGAACTAATGGAACTACTAAGTAGAGATGAGCAAGTAGAGAACGGCAGGTCTATTCCTGGAATACCGTAATCAGGAATCAGGAATCCTGAGTCTATAAAACCGCTTTTATAGCAGTTTTTTCAACGGAAAACCTGGATTCAATTGAAATACTATTCTCCGGAATATTTTCGTCAAGAAAATCGCTATAAAAGCAGCAATAGACCTGCGGACCTCAGAAGAGAAAAGATAGAAGTGGGATATGGCCGTTGCTCTGGGCTTCGCCGTATGGACAAATTGTGCCTCAGGTTTTGGATTCAGTGGCGACTATTTATCTCAGCAATAGAGACGGCCCATTTGCTGGCTTCGTCGGTGTTGTGCGATCCCGGTGCGAGCGAAAAAGGCAAAAAAGACACCCCGGCCGGCCGTCGAACCCGCCGCGTCTTGGCGCGCGTCCAACCACTGCGCCGGGGCTCGGCGTTCGCGTTCCCACGTTCGGAGAGGATTTTCGGGACTCGAGTCAATGGGAACACTTGAGGTTCAACGGTGCGCAGGAGCGGGGAATGTCGATAACGAACGGCAGCTCCCGCCGGCCTGCCTTCAGGCTGGCGTAGTAACAGGAAATCGAAGATTTGAAAATTTTCAAGAAGTTCATTTATTGTCCATCGGCCAAGTCATAATTTTGCACGGCGACTAGGAGAATTGCAAATTATGGGTATACAGCAGAAATGGCGAAATTGGTAGACGCAATACCCGCGAATGGTATGTTTTGCTTGTTCGGGTCCAGCCTTGCAGTATATTCGTAAAGTAGTTATTTTTGACATGACTCTTTCTTTAATTAATGTGTCCTTGCTTCACAATCGATTATAGATACATACTTATAACATTCCTTACGATTATTATTATTGTATATTTCTTTATAAAATAAATCAATGGGCAGGCGACTTAGGGCCGAGTGCACGAAAGAAGGAAAAATCAAAATCAACGTCAAATTATGATTGAACACGTCACGTTGTGCGTCACAGTATGGAAGGAACTCCATGCGGATCACTAAAAGTGACGTGTTTGAACATTGATTAACTCAGCCGTTTCTTCGTGCAACCGGGGCTTAGTGTATCCCTCAAATGTCTGCTCTATACACCCCTGTTTTCACCACCGCCAGTTACCTGAAATCCGATAAGTAACTTTCGGTTTTTTTTTACGCGACCTGACATGGATGGCTAATACCACACAACTACCGTTATGGTATTAGCCCAATACACCACATTCCCGAAGGAATTGGGTGCCATGCCAGGACCTTCCCTTTATGAGCACGGCTACATTGAACTGGATGGAAAAGACAGACAATTTTTTATTGCCGCTTCGACCATCTTTTCATTCAATGCGATGGTACCAACCCGAGCGGGCTTAAACCCTACCACCTAGCGGGGGAAGAGGACCTACAGTTTTACATGGATTCCGAACCATGGAGCAGCTCGCATTCGTGACGAAACGCACTTATCGAACTCGGAAAGAGAAAGACGAGTGGTGCATGTCGGAATTGAACCCAGACCTCGGGTACGCTAGGCCAGTTTCCTGCGCCACTAGGCTACGAGCCGCTCAAAATGGCTCAAGACGGTTAAGGTGGCCCAACCCGGCGGGACTAACTCATTCGCGGGCACGGTACAAAACCGTGCTGTTGCGCTCTAGGATCTTCTCTGTTTCAATGAAGAAGACAGGCTCCATGATGAGGAAGATGCAACATGTCCACAAAAAAGACAATGTGCATAGTGTATGATTTGGCAAGATTTACGAAAATTTTAATTACAACACGACTTATAGCTAAAACAAAACGACGACCGCTGTATTCAAAAATCTAACACAAACCAAATAGATTATAAATCTTGATTAGATAAGCTATGTCTGATGACTGATCTTTTTAAGATTTTCTTACATTATCGTTGCGTAATCCACCTCCAAACTTATTGCATAAAACGCGCGAAAAACTCGAACTTTCGGACCTTATAACTTAGAAACCAAACACTATTTTACAATGCCAACGGTCATCAGACATCTAGTTCGATCAAATAAAGCTATTTTGAGCAAAATTTGGGATCTTTGACAAGAAATATGGGCGTGATCTTCTTTCCCCGTTTGTATGGGGAGTTGAGCGGGATGGGCCGCCTTAAATGGCATATTTGTATGGTATTTTTGTTGCTGGTGGTGGGGGAAATGGCGGGAGTGGTGTATACCAGCAGAAACGAAGTACTCAGCGAAATTTCAATACGTGATTTGTAAGTAGGGTTGCCATCCGTCCGGGTTTCCCCGGATTTGTCCTAGTTTAGAGGGCATCCGGGGGCGGGGCTTCATTTGTAGTCCGGTTTTACAAATTTAAAGTCTTTACTATCAGTATCTAATTGATTTGTAAAACAATTTGAAATAAACTGTAATAATATTCTGTTTTATTAGGTACACGGATAGAGGAATAATAAGATATTTGGAAGTACATTCAAAATGATGATACAAGATCACTAAAAATTTTAAGGTCAGAAAATAAATAAAAAGGTGATTAATGATATTTTCAACTGTTTCTTTAATTACACTGACTGTTTAAAAAAACGTTTTGACACAATCCGGGTTCTGGCCTCTAAAATCCGGGGTTTTCACGCGTATTTTCACGTCTCGTCCTGGTTGCCAAATTTTAGAGATGGCAACCCTATGCGGCCCTGACGAGCAATCGCCATGGTAGAGGCGATAGAAGACAGAGAGAGACCCTCAGAGGGGTGTAACCTTCTGAGCATGGAATGGTGTAAACCTGCAAAAACGAAGAGCTCCTAGCGAAATTTGTAATTCGTAATGCCCTGTTTACATCTGTCACTGATAATATGTATATAAGACATCAAATCGACTTTGCAATTCCTAGCTGTTGACTATGCTAGGAGAAGCCGCTTGACTTAGCCGCTTGACGAGGCGCGGACGCATTTGGAATTGGAGAGTTTCACCACAACGCGACCGCTGGACTTGGAGTGGCGACGTGACTGAACTGTCAGAGAGCGAGCCCAGGATTTTTATATTTGTGCAGAAATATGAATTAATATAAATGTGTTCAAAACATGCACCTGTCAACGAAAGCAAACACGCTTCTATCGTTGGATCTAGATTTGATCGATAACTTCCAGGCAAATTTGTTGAAGACGACATTTGAGTCGAGTGGGCATGACGAGTTGTACTACTCGGAAGTTCCGAGCGGAATTGCGAAATCGAGACACGACCTCCTTCGCTGATTGGCTAGTCAGTTCACCGCGTCGGCGTAGCATAATAGCATAGACTACCATAGTGACAGTGAGTTCATTGCATCGTAAAAACCGCCCGGGTCGGTATGAAGTGTCTATCGCATTGTACGAAACTGGCCGAAGCGAACATTTTCCGGGTTTTCTGGTCTGAGGTAGGTACAGCGGGGGCAGCGTGAAAAGGCCTTCAGTTGCACTGGAGTTCTACATTGAGCTATAAAAGGGTGGAGGGCGGGCCCATATTGTTCTAGTTATCTGCTGTCTTCACTACAAGAAACTTTCTGCCGTGACGGCATTTTCGGTCGGCAGATGGGGCTCACGGATGCTTGTCAATCAGATGAAAACGCCAGCCTTCGCCATGCTAACACGCAATGAATGTACACAAACTCGATCAAAATCCAACACTCAACTGACACTTTCAAAACAGAACATCTAAATAGTGGCGACCGAAATTCATAGCACATCGCGATGAGGCGGGGTAGTCCTCCGCGAAGCGCGTTCCGAGACCAGCGCCAGGACGCGCACTGCGTTTGCAAAATGGCCGCGGCGAAAACGCGCGCCGGACGCACTAATATGGCGGGGCCCATTTGCAATTTGCGACGGCACTGACAAGACACACCAAAACTGTCTTTATTCCGGGAGGTCACGACATTTTTGGTCACGATAATGTAAATGGCTGAATCTGGGTTCACGTGTTAGAGACCAACCCTCTGATGCTAAATAAGTCAGTCTGCCTGCGCCAAGTGGTTGCGTTAGCTAGATTGGTTGTACAAAATACATGTTGGTATGCACCGGCTGATGAATATACGGATTGTCTGAAAATATTGATATACATGAATTGTACAACAATAACCAGTCGGTTTATTGATTAAATACTTAAATATACCTAAAGTTATATCTGTAACCTAATTTGCTTTTAGCTACGAAATGCAACCAGATATTGGTTCAGTTTTGGTATTAATAAGCAAGTATGTACTGATATTTTAATGCATAGTAATTTGCAGCCATTTATCTCATCACATTTTTTTTGGTTACGATAAATAATTTTTCAGGTGCTTTATCTAGGCAACGCAACCACTTGGTGCAGGCAGACCAACACATTTAGCATCAGAGGGATGGTCTCTATCCTGTGAACACAGTTTCAGCCATTTACGTTATCGTTACCATTTTTGTCGCGACCTCCTAGTCTACTCGGACTGTCCGAAACGCGAGGAATGTGTGAATGTAGCAGCGAGCGTGCAAGGATGGGGGAGTGATCGAAATTAATTCGGATGACGGCTGAGTAGGCATGAGTTAGTGGAAAACTCTAATGCTGAGATTCATAAAGCTCACTTGTACTTGGCTGAGCCAAAGTATAGCTTCCGACTGTCAAAGACATTAGTTCCATACATTTTAAGTCAAAACTGACAGTCGGAAGGCATACTTTGGCTCAGCCAAGTACAAGTGAGCTTTTTGAATGTCTACTACGAATTCGTGAAGCGCATCATCGAATGTTCGTTGCGCTAAATAGCGTCCTGTGAAATTTTTACGTGTCGTTTGAACTCGGGAAAATCAGTAGTAGTTGGTGAAGTCGAAAGCAAACTCTGACCGGCGCTACCGCCAATGTATGTATTATGTATTAAATAAATTAACTGAGAGCTATGTCCGTACATTTTTGTTATTTTGATACATTAACTTATATTCGTGATATACGTCTCAAAAAATTTGCATACAAATATAAAGGGGCGTATGTCATATACGCTTGCGAGATTCAAGAGTACACTGATCGCATTTTTTTCTATGTGACTGAACATGGATGGCTAATACCACACCTTCTGTCATGGTATTAGCCCAACACACAAGATGGGAACTAGGTGCCATGCCAGGACCTTCCTTATATTGCACGGCTACATTGAACTGGATGGAAAACACGGACAATTTTCATTGCCGCTTCGACCATCGTTCATCCAATGCGATGGTACCAACCCGGGCGGGATTAACCCTACCACCTAGTAAGTAAGGAAGGGGACCTAAATATTAATTTGGAATCCGAACCACGGCCAGCCTCTCTCAACGGTCGAATGGTCACTCATCCAAGACCAGACCGGACCAAGCGTTGCTTAACTTCGGAGAGTGATCGCCGAAGTGTCGCGCCACTGGGCTATTGAATGAATGAATGAATAAATTCTTTATTGTGCAATAGAAAACAAGTACAATTACAAAAACAATTCGAAACAACAACAAAATTGCACAAAGGCGGACTTATCACTAGGAGTGATTTCTTCCAGTCAACCTTTGGGGTGATGAGAAGAGACAATCTAAAATATCTGTAGGTAGGTACACAATAGCAATTTGAAAGGAAAATAATAAAGAAAATAAAATAAAAATATATACATACAGTATAAACATACATAAACCATAATTTACATAACAATACCAGCATACTTTGAATAAAATAAACTAATATATATAATACAATATACTAAAATATATATTGTATATCCACAATTTAGGAACAAATTAAAAATTAAAAAATATATACCTATTGCCGCATATTTAAAATTGTTATCCCACACAATTTACATGACTCCGAGACGCCGGACGTGTTAACTGATGACGGGCGATCCCGGCCGCTCCCGGCCAAGTGGCAACCCTTTCTGGGATTACAGCGTAACGGGAAACAAAACCGTACCCATCTGTACTCTAAGGTCATCAATGCCGGCAGTGTCACATAGAAACTTGATATCAATCTGTGACATGTTTAATTCATCTCACTCCCACAGATCTGCATCGTAAGTGCACCGAACGCAGAAACCATTCATTACATACCACACGACGTGTATGGGTAAACCGCTCACTGGTAGGCGTATGTACCTTACTTTGCTCGCTTAGAGGAAAATGCACACTGCATTTCCTGTTATAGAAAAATAAACGTTTCCAACTGAATGTTTATTGGCGCATTTGCGGTTCCCAATATTATTAGTTTCTTCTGTCTCGTATAGATCCCATTTTAAAAACCGTTGGTATACCATACCATGAGCGGCTCGTAGTCTAGAGGCGCGGGGACTTGCCTAGCAAACCAGAGGTTTGGGTTCAAATCCTCTCCCAGTTCATGCACCACTCTCTGTCTCATTCTGAGTTGGATAAGTGCATTTAGTCGCGAATGCGAGCTGCTCCATGGTTCGGAACCCATGAAAAACTGTATATTCCCCTCCCCTATTAGGTGGTAGGGTTTAAGCCCGCTCGTGTTGGTACCATTGCATTGGATGAAAAGATGGTCGAAGCGGCAATGAAAACTTGTCGGTGTTTTCCATCCAGTTCAATGTAGCCGGGCTCATAAAGGGAAGGTCCTGGCATGGCATCTAATTCCTTCGGGAATTCTTGTGAATAATAAATAAATCAATGATTGGTGTATTGGGCTAATATCATAACGGTAGTTGTGTGGTATTACCCATCCATGTCAGGTTGCATAAAAAAATACATTACACCCATCTGTTGCATAATACAGACAAATTTTTCAAGTGGGCCTTCAGGGCCAAATCAGATGGGGCCGATTTTGATTTGAGCATTATTAGATTTGTGCAAAAATCGTATTCCTAGCCGGGAATCGAACTCGTTGATTTTGAGAAAAATGTATTATTGCAGCAGTCAACAGTGTCGCTTAAAATAAATAAATCCTGTAATGTTATATGGTAAACTATAAGGAAAGTATTGATTTTTAATAAACTGATTCAAATTTTCAAGTATTCATGCATTACCCATACCTTCACTAATCACGTGACAAGGGGTGACCCATTCATACTTCGTCAATTAAATTTCTTAACGTTTCCTCAATATTACAAAGTAATACTTAAAACATAACTTCAGATTATTTTAAAGCTACACAGGGATTTAGACATTCTCTAAAACAAAAAGAAAAAAAAAGGTTTTAAGTACATTTTGTATGAAACGATTTTGGTCTCTTCCATCAGTTGCCTATGCATGTCTTTATATTCTTAACCTATGGTGGAACGGCAGCCATGAAGAACACAATTCGCCATTTTTAGGGTTCCGTACCCAAAGGCTGCCAGCGGAACCCTATCACTAAGGGCTTTATCTCATGAACCGTAATAGGATAGGCAACTTAAATTTTTAAAAGAGTGTGTATTTATTTTGCCACTACAACAAGGAAAAGGTGAAATTTAAAAAACTATCACAAAAAAACGTGATTTTCTGTGTTAAATCTTGTATGATGGTACGGAACTCTTCTTGTGTGAGTCCAACTCAACGTGGCCAGTTTTTTTTTGTTAAGAACGGCCCGTAAGCTATGCTCCCCATACAAACGTAGTTTACTAATAATTTTGAAACTACTATTCCAATTAAATTGATATTTAATATCTAATATCAGGTAACAAATATCTGTGTCTGCATGCTTTTGTTTTTTTGAAAAATCCAAACCGAATGAAATGAAAGCAAAAAGAAAATCTTCATACGAATTTTGTTTTCTCTATGGTTTGACCCAGAATACATTTACAGAAAAAACAAAAGCATGCAGACACAGATATTTGTAGCCTAACCAACCAAATATCAAGTAAGTTGGAACATTGGTTTTCAAATGATTAGTAAACTACGTTTGTATGGGAGGCGAAATTTTCAGGTGCTTACGGGCCGACCTTAAAGCATTATAACTACCCATGATAAAGCCTACCTTATACCTTTATACATTTACACCTTTGTTATCACACAGCATAAACACATATTGTAATCAGTTGCTACATTATCTCAGAGTTAATGCATCGAGATAAGCGTAAAAATGCAATATTACGTAATATTCCGGGAGGTCACGACATTTTTGGTCACGATAAGGTAAATGGCTGAACCTGGGTTCACATGTTAGAGACCAACCCTCCGATGCTAAATAAGTCAGTCTGCCTGCGCCAAGTGGTTGCGTTATCTAGATTGGCTATATAAAATATAAGTTGGTATGTACCTGCTGATGAATATGCTGATGGTCTTGGAATATTGATACCCAATAATTCTACAACAATAACCAGTCGGTTTTTCAATTAAATACTTAAATATACGTAAAGTTATATCTGTAACCTAAATCGCCTATAACTACGAAATGCAAACAAGGATTTGTTCAGTTTTGGTATTACTAAGTAAGTATGTACTGATACTTTCATGCTGCATTATTTGCAGCCATTTACCTTTTCATATATTTTTGTTGTAACGATAACTACTTTTTCAGGCGCATTATCTACGTAACACAACCACGTGGCACAGACAGACTGAGACATTTAGCTTCAGAGGGTTAGTCTTTATCCTGTGAACGCAGTTTCAGCCATTTACATTATCGTTACCATTTTTGTCGCGACCTCCTAGTCTATAATAAGGCACGTTATAAGACCATTATATGAGTATATATATGAGTATATGAGTACGTCCATTGTACAATACAGAGTTGGATAAGTGGGTAATAAGGTTCGGATTCCATGTCAAACTCCCCTACTTGGTGGTTTTGAGCCCACCCAACTCGATACCACCGCATTGGATGAAAGTGAAGCTGTAATGAAAAATTTACCATGTTTTCCATCCAGTTCAGTGTAGCCGTGTTCATAAAGGGAAGGTCCTCGCATGGTACCAAATACCTTTGGCAAAGTGGTGTATTGGGCTAATATCATGACGGTTGTTGTTTGTTATTAGCCATCAATGTCAGGTTCCATAAAAAAATATGATAAATCCGTAGCTGTTAATAAAACAAAACGCATAGAAGTGTTAATATTTTATTTTTTTTGAAAACGAAAGCAAGACCGCTGTTTTTCACAGGTCTACGTACGAGACAATAGTTAACATTTTTAATACCTATTGGTCTTGGATGTTAGTTGACAGCTGACCAAAGCAGCATCTCTTCAGGAACCTACCTAGTAACCGTAACCATTTTTGTGAGAAAGGTTTTTAAAAATTCAATGCTCATTCAGCAAATATATATAATATATGCAAATATAATTTGAGTGGCTCGTAGCTCTGTGGCGCGGGGACTTACCTTGCATGCCAGAGGTCATGAGTTCAAATCCCTGCCCCGTTCATTCACCGCGTTATTTCTCGTTGGGAGTTGGATAAATGCATTTAGTCATGAATGCAAAGCGCTCCATTGTTCGGAATCCATGTTAAACTGTAGGTCCCCCTACTAGGTGTTAGGGTTAAGCCAGCCCAGGTTGGTTGGTCCGAACGCACTGGATAAAAATATGATCGAAACGGCAATTAAAAATCGACTGAATCGATTTTCATGTAGTAACATACAACCCTATTATCGGTGACCAGACTTGGGAGAAAAAGCCATCTCCAACCGTCTGATTTGTTTCATGAAAGTTCACTGGAGAAAACAAATAAAACATATTTATTTAAATTCACATAAAAATCCTGTAAATATAAAAAACATGATGACTAACAGATTCCTTATAATGTTTAAACACTACGTTATAAATAAACTGAGCAGAAAATACTGCAAATAAAACTAAATTAACGCGGGAATCAATCAATAATCTAGACATTGAATCTAGCCGAAGGAAGCAAAAAAATGCGTAGAAAATTATTCAAACTTACCCGCAATAGGTAACACTAAGCACTTATGTCCAAACCACCTTCCAAAGCCTGCAATTACAGGTGTTGGAAAATTTCACACGCGTAATTTTTTATTTCGAAATCAAACACTATCTTCGTTCGGATATCCCCAACAAAACCTCCCCGATAAATTTACGACTGGAGGGAACGCGTCAAACGCGTCAAACTGACTGGCCGGTGTTGACAGCTACGACCCGCATAAAATCCCGTAATACTGCGTTTCTATTTTCGCGGCTCGGCAATGGGGAAGAAAACTGCTTGTTTATGACAACAGGTGTCAAGCTGTCAGAAACCATACAAAATCAAACAGAATAGATTTGAAACATGTATTTACTCAATCTGTGTAACTGAAATTACTTAATTTTCTCGTTGTTATTCCGAAAATAATTATGCGATTCAAAAGAAATCTTGGAAAAGAAAATATCACAAAAAAGTAACCTATAATAGTTTGTTTCATACTTTGTGCTGGTCAATGACATTTAAAATTGCTTTAAGACAAACAAAAGCTCTTCTTATCCACTAAATCTTATTCTAACTGAATCATGGAGTACATCTTTCCTCTTAAAACTCGTTAATAAAAAATGCAGAAATACTAGTTTTGACGTTATTAAGGTGAGGTCGCTCATGCGACATCTACAATAAGCTTTGAGTTTTCTTTGCTATTGAGCTCCGCAGTGCAAGCATGGAAATTTTGCAACTTGCAGCTGCGATTTTCAACTGCGATATGATCTGTCAGCAATACATTCTGAGCTCTCAAAACGCAGTTTGAGTGAAAATACTTCACTCAAAATTGTTGCTACTTTTTCGTTGCTCGCACGGCGTCTCGGCAAGACGCAGGTACGGAGTGCATTACAGTAGACGCCATAGCTTTTTTATAACCTCTTTGTACCCCTACGGAGGCTACACGAGTTCTAGGAGGTGAAATGCGCTTCGCATACCTGATTCCGGGTTTTGTGGGGCTGGTTTAGTAAAACTGACCCACTAAAACATACCCCTATTTTCCTTCAGCCCGTTGGCGTTATGAAGAATAGCCTTGGCGTTTGGCTGGCGCAGAAGGCGCATGAGCCTACAAAGTCGAACGAGCTTACTAAGTGCACGAGCCTACAAAGTACGTCAAAGTATGCAGGAAAATGAATGTGGGGCCAAAGTACAATGTGTGGTGGTTACGGGGGTGCCGTTACAAAGACGAGCTTGCATTTCCATTATTTAACATGTTCTGTTGTCATTCGAATCTCTAGAGGCATCGACGCTGAAGTCCAGGTCAGTTCTTGAGCAGTGTTTTTTAATCCACTGTTCAAAAATTTACTAAAAAAAAGAATATTTTGTGGAGATCGGCTTTTAAGTCTTAAGCCGCATCCTCACTATGCCGATCGACAGCGCCGCTCGGCAAAGTCGAACAAGTCAAGACATTCCGGGCGGGTTACACCTACGCGGCTCACGGGGCCGCGCGTCCTGGCGATTCCAAACCGATCATTCGGCACTGTGCCGACTACGTGTCGATGCACGAGTTTGGATTTGTCACGCGGATTTGCACTTGTCTGGCCGCCCTGCTTCTGCCCGTCTTCACAGGTACTGTGTGGAGATGTGCATCGGTTGCGGCTTTGACCGAGCGTATTTGCCGGGTGCTTATATTACGCTCGACATAGTGAGGATGCTCTGTTAGTCTGAGATAAATAGTAGCAACTGAAACTAACACTAATCGAAAGTAATAACTTGACATTTAATCCATACAAAACGTGTGAAATTAACCTAAAAAAGTAATACATTTCGATAGTCTTAGTTGCAGTTGCGGCTATTTATCACAGGCCATGTTTTCACCAAGTACAGATTTATTTTAATCGATACTTAAAGGGCCTTTATTACTAAAGTACTGATTATCTTGAACTGGTATTGATGACCTTAATATGTGGCGATTAAGCTAATCAGCAGTAGGTGAAAAAGGGCCCTTAGAATATTTATTTTTAAAAATTATATGATAATATAATATGTTATATAATGATAATATAATCAAAATAATATCTTGACATGTACAACTAATTTTCGCGGGTGTAACGCTTAGGATATATTAATTACTTTCCAATTAAATGCAACTGAGCCACCGAATGTATTCATTTTCATTCTCGCCCCACCTCATCCAAGTTCGCGAGGTGTAAATAGAACCGTACTACAATTGCAAATTCATCACACGGAAATGATTCATGCGCAAGAAATAATTGGTTACACACAATGTTACACATAACTCGGTTTAATTTACCATAGAATTAAGAGAATTGTTCCAACTACGGCAACACCGATTTGACAAATGAACGATACCCTATTCATTAGATATCAGTGTTTTTTAAGTTTCGTACTTAGCTCATTAGTATTAAACATTAATTGAATGGTTCCTCCTGTAACAAATCTGAAAGGATACAAAATATGAAATATACCAATGATCTTTAAATACGTTTTATCTGCAATATAAATACAATTTGTATCTTATTTTCTACACTCGATCATTTCCTTTTTCAAATATTCGGTGTGTTCTATCATACTGCTTCGCTTGATATAGGGTGTGAGAAATGACAGATGTCAGCATGTCAGATTTTGTTCTGTGGCCGCGGCTTCGTGGCGCATCAACAATAGCGGATATTTTATCAGTCCGATATTTTAATTTCTTCCTTAAATTGACAATTTGTTGAAACTTTAGATGAAGCTGTGTCAGTAATTAAGGTTAGCGCATAGTTCACCAAATGTTTTTCACTCTTAAATCTCAAATCCTGACAAATACTTTATCTTCGTCATACATTGTCTGACGACGAATCCCGGGTTTCAGACGTAAAGATGGGAGTCTCCATAAGCCGCTACTCGGACCTCGGCGGCAACGAGTACCTGGCGCGGTTCTGTTCCGACGAGAGCATCTCTCCAAGCGATCCGTTCTGGAATAAACTTCTGTCCTTCAACATCAATCCACCGAAGAATGCGTGAGTACCCAACGTCGCTCGTTACTAATTTGAGATAACAATAATACGTTTAGAAATAAATGGAAACGAATTAAATGGAGACTGGTTGAAAATGCCTCGGGCATTAAGTTGTACCTTTTGCCCGAGTTTTTTTGAGTGCAATAAACTTATATAAATAAATAAATAAATTCTTCTATCTGTTATTGTCTAAGAACAAATCAGATACATACTTGAGTCACGCTGCCATTGGTTAAAATATAATTATTTTTAATGTAAACAATTATTGATTTACAGACAAGACAACTCGGTATTCTTTGCTGTGTTGTATGAAAACATAGACTTAATTTTTTTAACAAAATTATTTCTTTCAGAGAGGAGCAACTTTTCTTAGATTCTAGCACGGAGGCGTTACTACACAAATTTCTAGGTAAGCTCCTCATAATATCAGGTGAATGTCGATCTTTACAATTGGCCGCACCCGGAACGTACAGGCGTGTCTCATTTTGATTAAATTGAAAACAAATGAACCCTTTTTACGTAGAGTTCCTACATTGAAATATTTGAAATAAAAAAATCTTAGATATTATTATTAGATGATTATTATATATAAGAGAGCTCCGATAATAAACCGAATAATAAACGCGTCCGATCGCTGGTAAATTAAAAATTAGCCATTATTTGTCGTAAAAAGTAAATGACAAAAAAATATATTGTGGGATATCCATAAGAGATAGACATATACCATCGCGGAGTTTTCTGTAGACCGTTTCAATGTGTACAATACTTAGTACATAATTTTGATAGATCTCGTAGGGTTCAGCCTGCGTTTGCAATGTAAGCGGAAAAAATGTAACTATTTACGACATCACATTAGAAACCTCAAAAATAACAGTATTTTGCCACTATTTAATGGATGTTATTGTACATATAAACCTTCCTCTTCAATCACTCTTTATCTATTAAAAAAACCGCATCAAAATCCGTTGCGTAGTTTTAAAGATTTAAGCATACATAGGGATATAGGGATATAGGGACAGAGAAGCGACTTTGTTTTATACTATGTAGTGATGTAACATTTTCGTCACGCATACTTATAGTTCTGGTAGTGTTGGGAGATTTTGCTGGCTAACAATGTCATAGTACCAATTGCATATAATATGCAATAAGCAGTTTTCGTCGAGTTTTGTATGTTATATGACCTTAGCGATCCTTCCCTCCTCTTTAAGCCATGGCGGCATAACCTGTGTCACACTATTTCACTCCATGACGCTTGTCAATCAGTAACTCAGAGTGCTACAGAAATCTCATGGTGTTTCGTAAATCGCAACTTGATTTGACCAACGTTGCCGATCGCTCGCCGATTCCCCGAATTGCGGAGAATTTGAGGTCCAGCGGGGAGAATGGAAGCGTCGGGAGATTTGCAGGGATTCGGCCAATCTGCGGGGAATTTAATTTTGTGGCTGCACAACCTTTTTTTTAGTCATTTAAAAAATATTGCGAACATTGAAGCAATCGGGACAACTTGGGATTTCATCATTTCCGGAAAGTTGTTTAGACGTCCGTCGGCTGTAAGAGTTCCTTTTCGGGATTTTTATAGATTCCTTATAATGCTATGCGATTTGGCACCCTCAGTAGTCTATTAAAATTTAACCTTCTCACTAGTCACTTAGCAGAGAATTAAAGTTGTTAAAGAAAGCGAAACAGTTTGATTAACTTGTTTGAAAAATGTGTTAAGGCTTTTCACGCGGCGGGAGGAGACATTCTCCGGCGATGTCGTCTGCTGCGTGCGAACGTGGCGGAAGCCTCCTTGACGACTGGCTGAACGATCAGCTCGAAACGTCGCTGTAATACATTTTTCAAACATGTTTAACGACCGTGGTAATCTCAAAAGTATCATAAGTTTGATTAACTCTTAAGCTGAAGTTTATTTTCTTCAGAAAACAACACGCAGAGCGGTAACTTGGGCAGTCTCGTGCGAGTCTTCATCACAAGAGCTAGCGAGCTGCTTGCAGCCCCCAGCACCGACAAGTTAGTAACACAGATTTCACACTTTACCATCAAATCATTTTTAGGGTTCCGTACCCAAAGGGTGAAAACGGAACCCTATTACTAAGCCTCCGCTGTCCGTCCGTCCGTCCGTCCGTCCGTCTGTCACAGGGCTGTATCTCATGAACCGTAATATGTGGGCAGCTGAAAATTACACAGAGTGTGTAATTATTTTGCCGCTATAACAACAAATAGGTAAAATAAAAAAATCATAAAAATTAAAGGGGGGTCGCATTCCAAAAACGTGATTTGTACGATGGTACGAAACCCTTCATGTGTGAGTCCGACTCGCACTTGGCCAGTTTTAATTCATGAATTTGCCACAATTTCGAAAATTCAAAGTTGAAAGTCAAAAATCTTTATCACTGTTTGAGTAGAAGGCATTAATTACGTGAGGAGGGACTGTAGAAAATTTACAAATGATGGGTATACAGCAGGTGGCGAAATTGGTAGACGCAATACACGCAAATGGTAGGTTTTGCTGGTTCAGAGCCATCCTAGCAGTATAGTAATGAAGTAGTTCTGTTTACAGAGTTCTTTTTTTGTTGAAAAAAGCGACGACTTGCTTTGTACGAAAAAAACGGCCAAGTGCGAGTCGGACTCGCGCACGAAGTGTTCCGTACCATCGTACAAGATTTAACACCAAAAAAACACTTTTTTTGTATGGGGGTTGGGTCGTCCCCTTTATTTTCATTATTTTTTAATGTTACCTGTTTGTTGTTATAGCGGCAATATAAATACATATTCTGTGAAAATTTCACCTGCCTAACTATTACAGTTCATAACATACAGCCCTGTGACAGACGGACGGACGGACGGACGGACAGCGGAGGCTTAGGTAATAGGGTTCCGTTGGCACCCTTTGGGTACGGAACCCTTAAAAGTATATTTAAAGTTGAATTCTATATAGCACAGTATCCTTAACGCATGCAATTCATTGTAGAAATCACAAAGATTAAATACAGTTTATTACTCAACACATATTGACGACACCTGTGAATGTATGCTGTTTCATCTGAATATTGTAACAGTGTTGTGCCAAATAAAATCAAGAGCAGATGTATAGCGGTAACCCTTGTATTAGCAGTTTCGGCAAAGAAATCACTCTGTGATGGTTCTTAACCTCACACTTGAGACATTAAATTCGTATATTCTGTGTATTAGTTATAATATTTACAATTTAGTCTCAAGTAGTTAATTTTAATTACACTTCCTATTACTTTTCTTTGCTACCTTACATGCTTTCGTCATATCCCTTAGGTATACTGGTGGAGAATTCCATTTGGTATTGAGTGTTCCTTTTTGCCATTGTTTTGTTTCAAATGAGCGAATAAATTATATTTTCATGAAATTGTTGAATGAAATTCATTTATTTATTCAACTTCTGGCAGTCAAACTACACTAAGTCATGTCACAATTTGCTTGATCCGCTGATTCGATCGACTCAGTGAAGAAGTCATGAGAGAAAGTCATGATTTTTTTTCATCCACATTAACGATATAATACACTTATGAATGAACACCTAAAAGCTACAGCCAAACTTAAATTTTTGGCAGAACGGTTTAACCCTTTTCAACTGAACTTAAACAACCCTGCGTTTGCAGTCTAGGAAAATATTGTTTCCCCAAAAACTCGGTTCGCCCGGAACGCGAACGTCCTGCATTGTTCGTGCGCTTGTCACTGTCGTCTGACAAAATCGGCGGTTGGTTCGCATTCACCAGTCTCTCCAAAGCTTTGAAAAAATAAATTTGGATTTCAGGTTGGAATGGGCAAAGGCAAAGTACTAAGAACTACGAGCAAAAAAAAAAAGCCACAATGTGAACAGTCTTAAATTATAAATTACTTTACCTAATGGAAACGCATCATAAAGTCCAAAATGCTCAAGGTCCAAAACCCCATACTGTCCAAAACAGTTATGAATACTGAAATTTTCAATTACATCAGGTTAGGTTAGATTATATGTATCTTATAACACTTTTGGACGTTCTGGGTTTTGGACCTTATGCTTTTTGGACTTTATGAAGGCGACCCATTTACATTAGGTTATTAGGTTGGGTCGTCTTCATAAAATCCAGAAAACTTAAGGTCCAAAACCCAGAACGTCCAAAAGTATGTATTTTTCCTGTGTATTATAAAATGCATATGATCTAACCTAACCCAATTAAAAATATCCGTATTAGTAAGTATTTTGGACGGTATGGGTTTTGGACCTTGTACTTTTTGGACTTTATGATGCGTCCCCATGTAAATGCAATGTATTTCAACTCATACTAAACATTTTCCAGTGCCATGCTCGCGTGGCAGACTTTCAACGCTCTGTTCGTCATTCGCGCCGTCGCCAAATACCTTATTGAGACTATCCCGGAGTACCAGCTGTGCCAGCACTTCGATGTTGCCGTGCCGGGCCGGACGGCCAATGGCGTCTATTCCGCTTCCCATGAATTGGTGAGAGTCTTCTTACATTATCGCTCGCTCCACGTCTCTCAAAATGTATTCTAGCTCTCTTTCTCCCTGTCTAAATCTTTTAAGATCAGCGTTAAATTAATGTATGTTGCTATAATCTTGAACACTGTGTTAGTAGGAGGCATTCATTGCGAGTAAAGGGACTGTAGGAGAATTCCAAATGATTGGTATACAGCCGGTGGCGAATTTGGTAGACGCAATACCCGCGAATGGTATGTTTTGCTGGTTCGGGTCTAGCCTTGCAGTATATTCGTAAAGTAGTTCTTAATGTGTCCTTGCTTCACGGTCGATTACACATACATACATATCACATTCCTTGGAATAAGCGACGTACCTGCTTAGTACGAAAAAGTATATTTACTCTTTGATTCTCTCTGTTCCTCTTTTACATATTTACCCCTCCCCCCATTTCTCTGTCTGTCTATTATCCCCACCGATTTCTCTTTCCCTCTCTTTCTCTCCCCTCTTTCTCCCTAAATGTATTTCTTTCTCTTTCCCCCCTCTCTCTATTAACTTTAGGTAACCTCTTTTTTAATTCCTTACCCTTTTCCTCCATCAGTTTTTTTTATGTTAAGCGCGGCATTTGGCGCACGCCAGGACCTATTAAGGTGGCCCATCCCGCTCATCTCCCCATACAAAAGGGGAAAGAAGATCACGCCCATATTTCTCGTCAGAGATCCGAAATTTTGCTCAAAATAGCTTTATTTGATCAAACTAGATGTCTGATGACCATTGGCATTGTAAAATTGTGTTTGGTTTCTAAGTTATAAGGTCCGAAAGTTCGAATTTTTCGCGCGTTTTATACAATAACTTTGGAGGTGGATTACGCAATGATAAAGTAAGAACATCTTAAAAAGATTAGTCATCAGACATAGCTTATTTAATCAAGATTTATAATCTATTTGGTTTTTGTTAGATTTTTGACTACAGCGGTCGTGGTTTACTTTTAGCTATAAGTCGTTTTGAAATTAAAATTTTCGTAAATCTTACCAAATCATACGTCTTTTTTGTGGACATGTTGCATCTGCGAGCCGCTCATCTTTATACTCATATATATGTCGGTTATATCTAAATACTGAAAACCCATTAGAATTATATTTTCAATGTGTTTCTTCTAGTTCAACGGCAACTCTTCACCCGTTGAAAAACCATCTGAACCATCCGAAAATGTTACCCTCACTGAAAATACATCTGAGAACCCCCTGACTGACGGTCCGAAGCCCAGTGAAGCAGTAGAAAATACGCAGTCAGCGGACGCAGCGGCCACCCAGAGTCTGCTAGCGAACGAGACGACCCAAAATGGCAATGCCGAAGTGCGGAATGACATTCGTGTGACGGAAAAGGAGACGCAGCCTTCGCCGAAATTGAACCTTAACGAGAGCAAGTTAGAGATGTTAATCGATGCTCTGGTGGGACTCATCATAGATGTACCTGTTACGTGAGTAATGTGTTTGTTTCTTGTAACTGTTCAGAAACATCAAAATTTAAGGTGGGTCATCCCGCTCAACTCCCCATACAAACGGGGAAAGAAGATCACGCCCATATTTCTTCTCAGAGATCCCAAATTGTGCTCAAAATAGCTTTATTTGATCGAACTAGACGTCTGATGACCGTTAGCATTGTACAATTTTGTTTCGTTTCTAAGTTATAAGGTATGAAAGTTCGAATTTTTCGCGTGTTTTATACAATAACTTTGGAGGTGGATTTTCATGAAAATTTATATTCAATTTAGTTTTTGTTGGATTTTTGACTACAGCGGTCGTTGTGTACTTTCAGCTAGAAGTCGTTTTGTAACTAAAATTTTCGTAAATCTTACCGAATCAAACACTATGCGCATCGTCTGCTTTGTGGACATGTTGCATCCGCCTCATCACGGAGTCGGTCTTTTTCTTTGAAACAGAGAAGGTCCCAGAGCGCAACAGCGCGGTTTTGTACCGTGCCCGCGAATGAGTTAGTCCCGCCGGGAAGGGACACCTTAACTTGCTCAAGCGTATATTCTCCCACTTCATCGTATGTAATGATTATGTCTTGTCTATCAATATTTTAATTCATCTCGTTCGATGCAAGCCACCACTATGCCCTCATATCTTCGGCGGATCAGGTGGATGAGAGAGAGAAAGCGCCAGGCCCCACCTTTATTTTATTTTCTGTAAAATAAAATGTAGTGTTTTTACATTAGTTTAATTTTTTGAACGCTTACTAAAAATATACTGTGTAAATGATTTTTAGGGTTCCGTACCCAAAGGGTGAAAACGGAACCCTATTACTAAGCCGTCCGTCCGTCCGTCCGTCCGTCACAGGGCTGTATCTCAGGAACTGTAATAGGTAGGCAGCTGAAATTTTCACAGAGTGTGTATTTATTTTGCCGCTATAATTTCTCTACAAATAAGCTTGCCAGCTTTGCCCTGCATATCTACCTGGCAATAGTTCCACCTCAACCACTCATTGGCGCATCTTAAATTTCAGGGAGAACACGTACTACCTGCACTTGGAGTGCATCAACACGCTGCTAGTACTCATGTCGGTGTACATGTTCGCTCACGTGCACGGGCAGGGCCAGACCCGACACATAGAGACCTCGCTCATATACAGGTACGCAGACCTTATTTAATTACTTCTCCCTCTTTCTTTCTGTCGCTCATTTTTTTCTCCCTCATACATTCTTCCTCTCACTTCTTCCTGTTTTTAGGGTTCCGTACCCAAAAGGTGAAAACGGAACCCTATTACTAAGTCTCCGCTGTCCGTCCATCCGTCTGTCACAGGGCTGTATCTCATGAACTGTAATAGCTAGGCAGCTGAAATTTTCACAGAGTGTGTATTTATTTTGCCGCTATAACAACAAATACGTAAAATAAAAAAAATAAAAAAATTTTAAAGGGTGGGCCCATACAAAAAAGGTGTTTTTTTGTGTTAAATCTTGTACGATCAATCCAGTTCAATGTAGCCGTGCAATATAAGGAAGGTCCTGGCATGGCGCCTAGTTCCCATGTGGTGTTTTGGGCTAATACCATGACAGAACTAGTGGTATTAGCCATCCATGTCCAGTCACATAAAAAAAAAAACGATGGTACGGAACCTTTTGTGTGCTAGTCCGACTCGCACTTGGCCGGTTTTTATGCAATCTTACTGCAATTAAACAATTGCGCCATAAATCTCCATATTAATTTTAAATTCCAACAATTTGGGCATTGGGCATTGTTCTTTTCCAAACATCCTACCCGAATTGGGTGCAGCTTTTTTTTTTGTCATTCGTAATTTTCATTATAAATAATAACAGGGCGGCGATATTCCATATAGGGCGGCCAAAATGTTTCTGCTTTTCTTTTAGTATTTATTGTAAGTATTCTCAATTCATTGAATATTTTGTACTTTCTTTTTAGGGGAAATAAATTAAAAACAATTCCCAATTTTGCATACTTCAAGGCAACGATTTGCTTCTAATAGGTCGGGGAAAAAGTCTTTTCGCATTATAGTATGTATGAACTTGTAATAAAATCTCTTTGGCTATACTATTTGTATCTGGCTGGTTTTGGTATCATTGAAAGTTTAAATTTTAAAGAACATAATTCCAAATTCAAATTAGGAAAATGTGTGATTCTCATTTGTTTTTCGTACTGTCAAAATGAGTGAATGTAATGAAGAAATTCGATACATTTTAAAATTTTACTACAAAAAAGGTAAAAATGCAACGCAAGCCGCGAAAAAAATTTGCGATGTTTATGGACCTAGTGCAGTGTCTGTGAGAGTAGCACAAATTTGGTTTAAGCGTTTTCAATCCGGAAATTTTGATGTCAAAGATGCACGTCGCTCTGGTCGCCCTATTACGGATAAAATGGATGCCATTTTTGAAAAAGTGGAGCAAGATCGGCATATCAGTAGTTACGACGTAGCTGAAGAACTAGGAATTGACCACAAAACAGTTTTGGCGCATTTGAAAAAAACTGGGTACACAAAAAAGCTCGATATTTGGGTACCTCACGAGCTCACTGAAAGAAACCTAATGAACCGTGTACTCATTTGTGATTCTTTATTACGACGTAATGAAACCGAACCATTTTTGAAGAAGCTGATAACTGGTGATGAAAAGTGGATCACGTACGACAAGAACGTGCGAAAAAGGTCGTGGTCAAAGGCCGGTCAAGCTTCACAGACTGTGGCGAAACCCGGGTTAACTCGCAACAAGGTGATGCTGTGTGTGTGGTGGGATTGGAAGGGCATTTATCATTATGAGCTGTTACCACCAGGCAGGACCATCGATTCTGAACTCTACTGCGAACAACTGATGAGATTAAAGCAAGAAGTTGAGAGAAAGCGGCCGGAATTAATCAACAGAAGGGGTGTGGTTTTTCATCATGATAACGCTAGACCTCACACATCTTTAGCCACTCAGCAAAAACTAAGAGAGTTTGGCTGGGAGGTGTTAATGCATCCGCCGTATAGTCCTGACCTTGCACCTTCAGATTTCCACTTGTTTAGGTCTCTTCAGAATTCTTTAGGCAGTGTCAGGTTAACATCACGAGAGGACTGCCAAAACCACTTGCCGCGGTATATTGATCAGAAGTCCCAATATTTCTATAGCAATGGGATAATGTCCCTACCTACAAGATGGCAAAAAGTTATCGAACAAAATGGTACCTACATACTTTAGTTAAATGTAAATAAACCATATTAAAAAATGTTTTGAATTTTCTTAAAAAATGCGAAGAAACTTTTCCCCCAACCTAATATACAGGGTATTAACGGAGATATGGTCCAAAGTTTAACCACATATTTTTTCCTCTCTCTTTCCCTGTCTCTCCCCACTTTGCTAATTCACCCTACCCTGGCGTACCCGAGGTCTGGGTTCAATTCCGACATGCACCACTGTCTTTCTCTTTCCGAGTTCGATAAGTGCATTTCGTCACGAATGCGAGCTGCTCCATGGTTCGGAATCCATGTAAAACTGTAGGTCCCATTCCCCTAACTAGGTGGTAGGGCTTGAGCCTGCCCGGGTTGGTCCCATCGCATTGGATGAAAGATGGTCGAAGCGGCAATTAAAAATTGTGCTCATAAAAGGAAGGTCCTGGCAAGGCACCCAATTCCTCCGGGAATTTGGTGTATTGGGCTAATATCATAACGGTAGTTGTGTGATATTAGCCATCCATGTCAGGTCGCATAAAAAAAAAACCATGAAAAAAAATGCAAAAATATCCCATTGATTCCAAAGTATTAGCACTGAGTATATTTGTTGGGCTCTTCCAAAGATCCATTTACCCAAGGACCACCCTTAATATATACATTACTAATGAGAAAAAGACTTAACTAATAAGAAGAAGTGTTTGTGGAGATATCGAGTAACATACACACAAAAGAAAACATACAGACGAATTGAGAACCTCCTCCTTTTTAGATAGATAGATAGATTCTCTAAGGAGTATGTGCTGTCGCAGGACGCTGTTCCGCGGGCGCTACTCGATGCACGCGCCGATGCTGGTGAAGACGCTCCTTCAGAACCTGGCGGCGATGCGGCTCGCGCCGGAGCACATGTTCGGGGTGGGCGCGGCGCGCGGCAGCCTCGTGCTGGGTCTCGCCTGTGAGTACCACTTTTTTATGTTGGACTAGTGAGAAGTTTCAAGCGCCAAGCAAATCGATAAGTGACGCCATCTGTTGACCGATGTCGTTCCGCGGACAAACATCAGCTACGGCTATTATGGGCAGCTCCAGATGTTCCATTGAAAGGGGTGATTCTGAAAGCAAAAATAAGAATGTTACCTTTACATTTTTCAGGTACCATCATACATTTTTGTGACGTGACTTAAGGTGGCCCATCCCGCTCATCTCCCCATACAAAAGGGGAAAGAAGATCACGCCCATATTTCTTGTCAGAGATCCAAAATTTTGCTCAAAATAGCTTTATTTGATCGAACTAGATGTCTGATGACCATTGGCATTGTAAAATTGTGTTTGGTTTCTAAGTTATAGGGTCCGAAAGTTCGCATTTTTCGCGCGTTTTATACAATAACTTTGGAGGTGGATTACGCAATGATAAAGTAAGAACATCTTAAAAAGATTAGTCATCAGACATAGCTTGTTTAATCAAGATTTATAATCTATTTGGTTTTTGTTCGATTTTTACTACAGCGGTCGTGGTTTACTTTTCGCTATAAGTCGTTTTGAAATTAAAATTTTCGTAAATCTTACCAAATCATACACTATGCACATTGTCTTTTTTGTGGACATGTTGCATCTTCCTCATCACGGAGCCTGTCTTATTCTTTGAAACAGAGAAGGTCCCAGAGCGCAACAGCACGGTTTTGTACCGTGCCCGCGAATGAGTTAGGCCCGCCGGGTTGGGCCACCTTAAATAAAAACTATGGGAAATTTACGACCACCCCATCAAATCAATTCAAAAATAGACTGGATAACCACGTCAAATAATATCAAAAGTAAAAAAATAACCACTTGACAAGTAAATATAAAAAGATTTAGACACATCAACATATGCTGCCTTTAAATAAATATTTAAAAAAACACTGACTGACCATTGCGATAATTCTGGCAATTTTCAGACAACACACAAACATGAAGAGCAGTCAGTTAGTCAGCGTGTTTGCGTCCACTGCTGGACATACGCCTCTCCAATTTTCATCCAGTCCTCCCGGCCCTCAGCTGTACGGAGCCACTTCTTTCCACCGACGCACTTGATGTCATCGTCCCACCTGGCGGGTGGTCTTCCCACACTCCGTTTTCCTGTCAACGGCCGCCAGTGTAGGACACGGTTACTCCAACGGTCGTCGTCTCTTCGGCTGACGTGACCAGCCCATTGCCACTTGAGCTTAGCCACCCGGTGTCCAATATCGATTACTTTGGTTCTTCGACGGATTGTTACTCACCATATCCAATGAATACATGAAGAGCTATACTGAACATCTATTATAATGAATTATCCTTTAAAGCCGGCCTGTGGTCGATCCTGACGCTGTCGCCGTCGTCGGGCAAGCGGCAGTCGCTGTACGACGCGCCGCCGGAGCCGGCGGAGCTGCCCGAGCGGCTCGCGCGCGACCACCCCGTCGCCAACCAGAGCTGCCTGCTGCTGCTCGCGCTCACCAACCACTGCTGCGGGCAGGACAACCTCTACAGGGGCGCGCTGTTCGCGTGCGAGGATGCCGCAGGTGCGTACCGCCCCGCTCCGTCCGTAGACCTAGCGTAGTGAGTTGAAGTTCACGGGTCACGGGAATGCCTTTTTAAAAAAGCAAAAAATAATTTAAAATAATTTATTAAGAGACGCGGACATGGCGTAAATGACAATCATAAAATATCAACGGTTCTAAGGAGCGGAGGGTATTTATGCCAATAAATTGCTAGCCATGCATTTCCCAGGAAGGCGCAACGCATTGCCTTATTTGTATATGCTTCACCGATTGAATGATTGGTGGCGTGATGTTCACGCAAAGAATGTATGGGAATCGTTAGTACGGGCAGCGTAACTGCGGTACGTACTGCAGCGTGCTGCGCTTGCAAGGCGAACAAAGTGTGGGAGTGAGACGTCGACTCGATGTACCGTTACCGCGAGTTAGAGAGAGATAGGACACATCATCCCGATGAGACAACTTCTCAAATTGTTATCAGTATATACGGGTCGCGGTCATGGAATATGAAATGTTTATTTGTGAAATATTTATGATTTTCCTTAAAGAAAGCATGGTGACCTGTGCATTTATAGATTGTTTAGTGAACGGAGTTAAAAACCCGAACAAAAAACCTTTTTTGATGGTATATATATATATATATATATATATATATATATATATATATATATATTTTATGTGACTGGCCATGGATGGCTAATACCACAAGTTCTATCATGGTATTAGCCCAACACACCACATGGGAACTAGGTGCCATGCCAGGACCTTCCTTATATTGCACGGCTACATTGAACTGGATGGAAAACACGGACAATTTTCATTGCCGCTTCGACCATCGTTCATCCATTGCGATGGTACCAACCCGGGCGGGATAAACCCTACCACCTAGTAAGTAAGGGAAGGGGACCTACAGTTTAACGTGGAATCCGGAACCACGGCCAGCCTCTCTCAACGGTCGAATGGTCACCCATCCAAGACCAGAGCGGACCCAGCGTTGCTTAACTTCGGAGAGCGATCGCCGAAGTGTCGCGCCACTGGGCCACTGAGGCTGAAGAAGGGGTGACCCATTTCTTAACTTTTCCTCAATATATCAAAGTAAAACTTAACAATATAACTTCAGATCATTATTTTGAAGCTTCACAGCAATTCAGATATTTTAAAAAAAAATTTTCAGTACATTTTATATGAAACAATTTTGGTCTCATCCGTCAATTGACTCTGTATGTCTTTACATTCTAAGCCAATGCCCTAGGTGGTGTACGGTTTATTTTTTATGAAAAACTGGTATAGTTCTTCCTGACGAAGTCTAGCGTTCCTTGCTTCTGGTAAACACGTATATGCGTACGTGTCGAGGTGTGTGTAAGAACGAGCGAGCGAGATATGGTTAGCATTAAAACAATAATGATAAATGCTTTGTCGCTCTTACTCACACTGTGACACGTATGCAAATAATTGTTTACCACAATTAAAGCCCGCTTGACTTCGTGAATTGCAAGAGCTATGTGGGGTGCTGTGATGACAAAGCAAAGCCCGCGTCACCTCGCAAAACCAGGCTCAGCGAGGCACAATACCAGCAGATTCGCGGACTAATGCGAGCTTGTTCAAATTACGTTCGAAGACTCTCCATTAGTAATAGGCTATTTTATTATAGTATATTTATTTTATTTATAAAAAACTAGCAGCTTTTGCTGATTTTAATTCTTTAAGTTTATTTTGTCTTATGTGCTTGTCGAATCTGTTTTTATAACACTTTTTAGATTACCTCGTTTGTTAAACATGTTTTGTAAACATGCTCTAAACCTTAGGCAGGTTTAGAGCATGTTAAAAAAACATGTTCTGGAGTCACGCCGTCAAAGAGGGGACCTAATCGAAATTTACAAAATTCTCACCTTTTAGTACGACTGCCCAGAACTCATTGAAATATTTGCACGCAACCAGAATGTTCATCTTCGAGGGCACAACATGAAACTGCAAGTCACGGCCTCTAGAACGAATACTCGCAAAAACTACATAACCAACCGAGTAGTAGAGGCATGGAATAAACTTCCAGAAGATGTGATTAACGCTACGACCACCAACCAATTCAAAAATAGACTGGATAACCATGTCAAACAAAATCTAATGTAAAGTAAAATAACAAAAAAATTAAATTAAAAACCACTTAGCAACTAAATTAATTAAGTTAAACACTGGATTTAGACGCATCAGCATATGCTGCCTGTCTAAAACTTATAAATAAATAAATATAATAAAATGTTTGAAAAAACTCACGGGAGGAGACTTTCTCCAAAGTTTCGAGCTGATACTTTCGTTGTCGAGGAGGCAGTCACTGCCCGTACATAGCAGCCGTCCGCGGCAGCAGCTAGCTGGCATTCCCAGCACCAGTAGGTATGAGCCATCCATATCTAGTTACATAAAAACATTTAAAAATACATGTTTCCATACAGAGCCGGTGTCAGCGACGCCACAGAAGAATGGCGCGGGTGCGGTCAACGACATTACACCGCCTCGGATAGAAATGAGCGCAGTAAGTTTACAAATGTCCCACACCACATTTGATGACCCTTTTGTATCTAGCAAGCATGGCATTGCACCATGTGAAGTGGTCAGATTTTTAAGCCTCAGTCAATTTGTGTGGAATTCAATGAGAGAACAGCTTTTTTGCGTCCATTTTTATGTATTGTTTATTCATCATCCACAGGCAGCACACTGCACTCGGATTTGTCATATTTTATCATTAGCCAGTTCAGCATTTACTGCGAAGAAGAACTGGCAAGAAACTTCGCTTATTTTTTTTCAACCTCCACTTAGTTTAAGGTGGCCCAACCCGTTCAACTTCCCATACAAACGGGGAAAGAAGATCACGCCCATATTTCTTATCAGAGATCCCAAATTTTGCTCAAAAGAGCTTTATTTTATCGAACTAGATGTCTAATGACCGTTGGCATTGTAAAATTGTGTTTGGTTTCTAAGTTATAAGGTCCGAAAGTTCGAATTTTTCGCGCGTTTTATACAATAACTTTGGTGGTTTATTACGCAATGATAAATTAAGAAAATCTTAAAAAGATTAGTCATCAGACATACCTTATTTAATCAAGATTTATAATCTATATGTTTTTTTTTAGATTTTTGACTACAGCGGTCGTAGTTTACTTTTAGCTATAAGTCGTTTTGAAATAAAAATTTTCGTAAATCTTACTAAATCATACACTATGCACATTATCTTTTTTATAGACATGTTGCATCTTCCTCATCACGGAGCCTGTCTTTTTCTTTGAAACAATGAAGGTCCCAGAGCGCAACAGCACGGTTTTGTACAGTGCCCGCGAATGAGTTAGTCCCGCCGGGTTGGGCCACCTTAAGTTTACAAATTTGTTTGCCACTGCTTACAGAAATACGGGTTATTGGTACCCGTTTATGTGAATACATTAAATTAATATTCATTCACAAAAATCTACCGTTCACGCCGTATGCAACAGTTCATGACAAATATCGGTTTATTTTGCAAAGTCATGTCCGTCATCTAACATGTCAATTGGTAGGATTGATTGTAAATGGCCTATTTGATTGTGTATGCCCAATGATGCCAGCTCGGAGGAGAGTTTGTTCTTCACCAATATAGATATAATGTTCTTTGTTAGTAGAAGTAAACTATCAACAACTGTAAACTCATGTTTGCATGGAATAAAAAAAATTACAAAATGAAAAAAAAAAACTGCCAAAGTTTCTTGTCGGTTCTTCTTTGCCAGAAAAAGAAAAAATATTTATGACGAGTCCGAGTGTGTAATTTATGTCTAATGGACGAAATAAAGAAACTGAAACTGAACTGAAACCTGAATCTCATGAAAGTCTCATGCCTGGCTGTTTCATTCATACGGCGCACACCATCAAAGTTTTAAGTGGTCAGTGGACGGGTGACCATCACGACATTCCTGACTGACATTGAAACGACCGCACCTGAATTCTGCAAACCGGCTTTAGTCATCTTGCATGGAGCTACATCGCCGCAATCAACTTGAAGCCGAGCGAGGCTCTGCTGAGATAGATGACATAAACTGTATTCTACAGCCAGAGTTCAATTTTCAAATATTGTCATGAGTTTATAAATATTATTAATGCAAGTAGCCAGTTCCGGAACAGTACCCTATGTTCCGAAATGCTTATATTGCAAAAATTGCAGAGATAGCGAATACAGTGAATACTTGTGTTTCGAAATTATATCACTGCTCACAGCCACAATCGCACAATATCAAATCGGAACGAATTTGAGCAGACATATGTGGCAGAGCCTAACCTAACTATCTCAAAAATGCCTTTCAAGTCTCTAGAGTGTTTATTACAGGCCGAGAATTGTCTAACTAGACTAACAAACGGCGAAAAGCCTTCGTTTTTTAAGAATACAAGTGCACATGATCAGGGAACTAGACATAAACACTCTTAATGACAGCTCGATGGCAGCCATGTGCCAGCGTACACGGCGCACATGCTCACAACCGTGCGCGCTTTGTACGATCTGTGTGCGGTTGCGGTCTAGAGTCCTACCCTTATGTCAAAATTACGTTCACGGGAGTTAATTTTCGGAACGCAGTGATAGTGCGCCCTACATATTAAGTGAGTGTTCTTGCAGATCCACCGCGCGTTGTGTGCGACAGCGGCCTGCGAACATTCAACCCTGCTTCTGTACCTGATGTTGCACGCGTGCAAAGCCTACAGGAGATACGTTTGCACAGTCGCCGATCTCGAGAGTCTGGTACGCACAGTTACGTTACTTCCTACTTGTGTCGCCTATAAGCGTCTTGCACAACAACCGTGGCCTCGATCAGTCGCAAAAGAGTTTGTTTATTAATTCCTCTGCTTACTGGGTTGACTTTTGTCAAACAGAGCCGGTAGTCTCAGTTGTCACCTAAATTGGCGTTACGGCAAACCGATCGACTGACGTTTTCAAATGTATGGAGAAATTGAAGAGAGCGCGCAACGGGCGTTAAGCGAACTAACATTTGCGAGTCCGAGCTTGATTTGACAGCTTACTCAACGTTGCCGTAAATACGTCCACTCCGCATTTTCATACAAATCGGAAGTCCGTGTTTGACTTTGACGGTTTGAAGAAGTAAAACCACAGAATATCTAGTAAAAACTTTTATGAAGTTTGGAGAAAACGCCAGTCGATCGGTTTGCTGTAAACGCCAATTTAGGTGAGAACTCAGACTGCCCACTCAGTAGTTGTGAGCCGAAATACTTAAAATAGTCTCAAATAAAAAATACACATAAATACATTTAGAAATAGTTAATAGTTAGGCAATCAACGAGTAAGAGTTCAGTGGCGTTGTTGCTCTGAGTGGTTAGTTGAAAAAAATTATCGTAAATGGGGGAAAACTAAAATGTAACTGTAACTGATTGAAAAACATCATTGAAGAAGCGGAAAAAGAGCAAAAGAGATACCACGAAAACTCCTACTTGATTGTAAATACGAGTTAAGTGATCCGAAGACTCTCATATTGACAGATAGTCCCCGTGCTGCGCTGCCTGTATGCAGCACCTGACAGCAACTCCCACCACATCTACATGGCCCTCATCATCGTGCTCATCCTGAGCGAAGACGACTCGCTCATCAAGTCCGTTCATCAGATTGTGAGTTGCCCAGTTAACAATAAAACCTTTTTAATCTATTCAAACAGTAGAGCGGTGGCTTGCTCCAGTTCATCCCATGTTGCCATGTTTTATTTTGATATTGCATTCTTAATGATGGTCCAAATATATTTCCTAGCTATCTACTAGAAAAATATGGTCGGTCTCATGTGGTGCCGTGACCAGGATTTGATTTGACCCAATGTATTTTTTTACTACAGCCTCTTACAATGTGATGTTATTGAGAACTTATTTAAACATGATAAAACATTGACACCTGATTTCATTACTAACTGTAATAAACTCCAATGTCAAATCAAATGTTGAATCTAGTGGCGAGTCCAATTGCAAACTTAAATGTTAATGTTACCTAACTACAATCACCGTCAGCTTATCTGTCATTTATATGTATCTAATGACAACATAATTACAGTTGCCACTATGAGAAAAAAAATCTATATGGTTAGCATTTTATATTTCTGGTCAAGCTTAACTCTACTGAAAAAGTAATAATACTCCACAGAGGATAAAGAACCTCGCCTGGTACACGGAGCGTTCACTGTCGGAGATCTCTCTGGGTGGGCTCATGGTGTTGGTGATACTCCGCACAGTGCAGTACAACATTCTCCGTGTTCGAGACAAGTATCTACACACCAACTGTCTTGCGGCGCTAGCCAATATGAGCGGTGAGTTTATTTATATCCTCTGAGGAAAAATAATGTCGCGTGGCCTTATGCTGGTGATACTCCACACGATGCAAACAGTATCGCTAGCTGTTATGAGCGGTAAGTATATTTTATCTCCGCTGGCAATAAAAAAACTTTTCAAAACATATCTCTCTCCCTCGTACCTTCGAAATCGGTTGTCATATCTTTGCTCACATGGTCTCCCACTTAGATCGACCGGCTCTTCGGTACTGGCCATTCCCTCGCACACATCCTCCACGTATTCAGACTCCTTTACAGTGCACGCTGCGAAACCTCCCCATTTACGAAATTCCCCATCTATTAATGTTTTTAAAAAAGATCTTTAAGCTTACTTTCTGTCTTTATGATTTCTTTAATTTTCTCCCTCATACTTCTTTAAGTTTGTCAGAATTTATTTTTATTTTTTATTTCTTTTGCCAATATATTTTTTTTCCTTTTAATTATATTGTATTAAGTATCATATTTTTTCTTTGTTTTTATAATATATATATATGTAGTATTTACTATTTATTTATTGATATCTATGTAGTTATATTTATGTACAGTTATATAGGTTATATATTTATGTTTAAGTATAGTGTGTATTTGCTGTATATTGTCTAGGAATTATGTTTCCTCTAAAGCTATTTCTCCATAGTTACTACTCGCACTACTGTTCACGATACCCAAAGGTAGACTGGTAGAAAATGCCTCCGGCATTAAGTTGTACCTTTTGCCCGAGTTTTTTTTGAGTGCAATAAACTAAACAGCAAAGAGACCTAGGAGTCCTTGTAAATCATGATCTAAAGTGGGAGCCTCATATTGCACAGATAATAAAGAGAGCTAACTCCATGACCTATCTCATCAAGAAGTCCTTTCGCCACCTCACTCCTGAAGTTACACTCAAAATTTACAAGTCGTATGTACGACCTCTCCTGGAGTACGCCTTTCAAGTCTGGCAACCCTACTTCATCAAAGATATCACTCTACTTGAAAATGTACAACGAAAGTTTACAAAAATCCCTTGGCAGCTAAAAACCTTACCCTATGAAGAAAGATTGAAGGCCCTCAAACTACCAACCCTGCACCAAAGACGGATGCGAGGCGATTTAATAGAAGTGTACAAAATGCTTACTGAGAAATACAACTGTGAAGCAATGAAGGAAATGTTCACACTCAATCATAACACTCACCTCCGCGGCCACACTCTAAAACTGAATAAAACAGAACACAAAACCAACACACGGAAGCACTTCATAACCAACAGAGTGGTTGACGATTGGAACCAACTTCCAGAGAACATTATAAGTGCAAACAACACTAATCAATTTAAGAATCGTTTGGACGCTTATCTAAATAAATACATTTTTAAAATAAGCAACTAAGTGAACTGAAACCGATTAAGTAAAAAAAAAAATTTTTGTTAGTATATCAATGAACTATGTACTCGATTTAGACACATCAGCCTAGGCTGCCTGTCTAATATAAAATAAATAAATAAATAAATAAAACTTATATAAATAAATAAATAAATCTCTGAGTGGGTTTATGGTGCTGGTGCGGAACAACATTCTTCCGCCAAGATCCTCCCTGCTGAAATCCACACAGTATCCACACCTTACCTGGGCTGGGCAGCGGGAATCAGTCAGTTGTGTCTGTTTACAACCTTACACTCCCTCTTTTCCTAAGATTAAATGACTTTTGCGTTGACTTCACCTGATCTATGCTCTTGGTATCGAACTCACGGTCTCCGAGGTACTGCAGTTTTGGCATGTATGTTTAAGTTGGGTTGGTCGTTTTGGAAAATAGGAGACAGCGGGTTTCATACTATGCTAGGTGGCACATTTTCTAAATTTTTTTAATTTCAAGTTTGTAAATTTTTGACATTTCTAAGTCTTAGTGTCCCAAAGAAGAAAAATAATAATACAACTAAACATTTTGACTGATTGCAGGTGAATTTAGGAACCTCCACCCGTATGTGGCGCAGCGGCTCGTGTCACTATTCGAGATACTCTCCAAGCGGAAGAGCAGACTCGAGGAAATGGCGGAATGTAAGACCTTTGAATATAATCTAGCTGGTTTGGTCAACACGATGGTTAAATTGAACCCACACATCATATCTTTGTGTGCCCTCTAAAATTGCCATACAATTCAGCCGCCAACTGGACTGACTCCCGAAGTGAACTATCATAGAACATCTTGTCTCTTTACTCTAGTTAGACTAAGCTTTCAAATACAGGGCTTAGTTTCCCAACAGTCAAACATAAAAGGTGGATTACCATATGTTTGTTATATGCGCACAACAATTTTATCATGTAAGGCTCAGTGTTGCAAGGTAATTTGTGATGATGTGTGTTTGGAACTTTACAGTTAACTGTAATGGACTGCCAGGTGCCATGCCAGGGACTTTCTTATATTGCACAGCTACATTATACTCAATTAAAAATGCTGAAAATGTTTATAGCCGCTGACTATTTTTGATATAATGCGATGGTGGGTATTACCCGACTAGATTAACATAGGAGGTGACCTAAAGTTTTATGTGGAATCCGAGCCATTGCCAGCTCAACGGTCGAAAACACTCACCCATCGAAAAACTAACCACTTTCAGAGTTCCCTAACTTTGATTAATGAACGTCTAGGAGACGCACTACTGGGCTACAGATGCTGATCGCTATGGAACGAAATTCATAAATTTCCTCAAAATCATTTTCCTTATGCAACCTGACATGGATGGCTAATACCACACAACTACCGTCATGATATTAGCCCAATACACCACATTTCCCAAGGAATTAGTGCCATGCAGGACCTTTACTTTATAAGCATGGCTACACTGAACTGGATGGAAAACACGGAAAATTATCAATAGCCGCGTCACCCATAGTTTCATGCAATGCGGTGTTACCAGCCCGGGCGGGTTACCCCTAGTAGGGGAAGGGGACCTACAGTTTTACATGGGTTCCGAACCATTGAAGGGTTTGCATTCGTATTGAAACTTCCACTTATCCAGCTCGGAAAGAGAAAGAAAGTGGTGCATGACCGGGGCAAGTTTTTAATCCATAATCTCTCGCATTAAAGGTATTTCCCTACCCCAAGAGCTGAAATGATTTAAGTTAACACTTATATTAAAAGCCTTTGTGTAACAGACTTTGTGTGTTATCTCTAAAGCAATGTTAATATTTACGTTTTGGTTGCAGCGAGTATGGACCAACTGGTAGACGTGCACGGTGTCGACGTGTCAAAGCTCTGCGGCGAAGACAAGCAGGAAACTATCGTGAGTTCCATTTCAGGCCTCAAATCTCATCAAACGAGTCTCTAAGTCAACAATGTAAACGAACTGCCTTACACTCAGGCCATATCTCTGAGTGTCTAATGCAATTTCAAAGACAGTTCTCGGGTCTTGAGACAATAATCAAGTCTTCCGACTGATAAATTTGACATAAAATATATACACCGTGTCCGGAATAAGGTTCCGAATACTTAAACCTAAGAAAGGTCTAAACATTGTAAACAACTTTTCCGAAGAAACTATATTAATATACCTAATAGTTTCCGAGAAAAAAAATAATTAAACTTTATGAAAAAGCGGAATTTCTCCAGTGTGAAAAAGCACCATAAAGATAGCGGGGCGGCGGCGGGGAGCGGAAGGGCGGCGGGGTGCGTTCCCCAGCTGTCTTGCTCGCTTTGTAGGTAGTATTCCGAAGCGGCGGCGGCGCAGCTTCAAAGGCGGTGTATCTTTGAGACAAAATGCCTACTCGCACCAATTTGCAACGCAGTCAGTGTTTGCGTGGCCTTGTAACTGTGCGGTCGAAAGTGTGTCAAGGTCGCGTATTCGCTATGAACGCGAACGTTTTTACTGCTCGGGAATATGGAGACATGTTATTGGCGTATGGGGAGTGTCACGGGAATGCCTTGGCTGCATTACGTTTGTACCGTAATCGGTTTCCGAACAGGCGTCATCCTGCTGACTCAAGAACAATAACCGCTGCTTTTCAGCGCATTATTGATAACCGACCCGTAGCACCAACTATGCGAGAAGGTGTGTTAAACCCCCGCGCTCAAGAAGTGATAGATTATTTTCGCCTACATCCTAGGACGAGTTCAAGAAAAGCCGCACGAGTGTTAAACATGTCGAAATCAACAATTCATAGTGTGTTAAAACGTGATAAACAGCATCCCTATTTAATCAGAAGAACACACGCACTGCTGCCAGCTGATCACGTTCGGAGAGTTAACTTTTGCCAATGGCTTTAACTCCAGCAGCAACGCCAACCAATGTTTGTGGAATCTGCGTTGTGGACGGACGTTTACGAACAGCATGTTTACGAACAATGGAATGTGGTGGCAGATCGAGCGGCGCTTGGGCTTAGAAGGGGCCGCTGCCGCCCTCTCCTAATATAAACGTAAGTACCTAAGGTACATAATCTACCTACTATCTTAGGTATTGTGGTAATGTGATGCGCGATGCAACAAATTAAACCGATGCGCGGTGAAGATGGCGCAGCGCGCTCGCAGTAGTTATTAGGGCGCAAGTATACTGATAAATAATATTTTTAATAAATTTTTTTAACTTACTACTTTCGAACTTTCTTTGTTATGACGGGCTTACGAATAGGATATATGACCTGCCTTTTTAGTATTCGTAACCTTATACCGGACACGGTGTATAAGTAATGTCAAATTTTGCAATTTTCTTAAATGATTTTCTCAATGCTTTTCTGGATAATCCATGTAGGAAATGACCCAAGATCTTTTTGGTTCGCACCAGTAGCCCTTCTAGTTCACTATGTACTTTATCAGTTAGAGCCCTATAGCTAGCCATCACATCAGCGAGCTTTAGGTAATGTACTACTCCTGGAGGAGGGTTTGCGGATCCTGCTGAAGAAGGGATGAACACCAGCGAGCTTTAGGTAATGAATGTACTACTCCTGGAGGAGGGTTTGCGGATCCTGCTGAAGTAGGGATGGACACACGCGAGCTTTAGGTAATGAATGTACTACTCCTGGAGGAGGGTTTGCGGATCCTGCTGAAGTAGGGATGGACACCAGCGAGCTTTAGGTAATGAATGTACTACTCCGGGAGGAGGGTTTGCGGATCCTGCTGACGTAGGGATGGACACCAGCGAGCTTTAGGTAATGAATGTACTACTCCTGGAGGAGGGTTTGCGGATCCTGCTGAAGTAGGGATGTACACCAGCGAGCTTTAGGTAATGAATGTACTACTCCGGGAGGAGGGTTTGCGGATCCTGCTGACGTAGGGATGGACACAAGCGAGCTTTAGGTAATGAATGTACTACTCCTGGAGGAGGGTTTGCGGATCCTGCTGAAGTAGGGATGGACACCAGCGAGCTTTAGGTAATGAATGTACTACTCCTGGAGGAGGGTTTGCGGATCCTGCTGAAGTAGGGATGGACACCAGCGAGCTTTAGGTAATGAATGTACTACTCCTGGAGGAGGGTTTGCGGATCCTGCTGAAGTAGGGATGGACACCAGCGAGCTTTAGGTAATGAATGTACTACTCCTGGAGGATGGTTTGCGGATCCTGCTGAAGTAGGGATGGACACCAGCGAGCTTTAGGTAATGAATGTACTACTCCTGGAGGAGGGTTTGCGGATCCTGCTGAAGTAGGGATGGACACCAGTGAGCTTTAGGTAATGAATGTACTACTCCTGGAGGAGGGTTTGCGGATCCTGCTGAAGTAGGAATGGAATAGCCTAGACCTAGTATACACGCTGCTCTACAGGAGACAGTACAAACTCGCAAATCCGCAACGCAGATGAAGCGTTAAATAAATGTATGTAGGTATAATCTTAAACACTGTGTTAGTAGGAAACATTCAGAAATACAGCCGGTGGCGAAATTGGTAGACGCAATACCCGCGAATGGTATGTTTTGCTGGTTCGGGTCCAGCCTTGCAGTATATTCGTAAAGTAGTTCTTTTTACTGGGCTCTTTCTTCAATTAATGTATCCTTGCTTCACGGTCGATTATACTAATGTGTCCTTGATTCGCGCTCGATTATACATACATACATGTCATATTCCATTAATTACCTAGTTTGCAGGATGGCTGTATGGCAAGATCCTTTGCCTATCCCCCTTACAAAAACGTCAAAGAACAAAGTTGGCTTTTGGCATTGGTCTGTCAGTGTGTAACAGATCGATTCGGAATTGGCTGCTAGGTTGAGCTAGCAAAGTTCCGAGATTGTATTTTTTATGTAACTGGACATGGAACGCTAATACCGAACTGACCGTCAGATGTACAGGGATCTTTCTTTAATTAATGTGTCCTTGATTCACGCTCGATTATACATACATACATGTCATATTCCTTTAAGTAATGAATGAATGAATGAATAATGAATAAATTCTTTATTGTGCATAACAAAAATACAATTTCAGAGAAAACATACAGCAAAACAACAATACTGCACAAAGGCGGACTTATCACTAAGAGTGATTTCTTCCAGTCAACCCTTGGGGTGATGAGGAAAGGCAATAGAAATATCTGTAGGTAGGTGACACACCAGAATTTGAAAAGAAAAAAAAATTAACTCCATAAACATACATATACCATAATATATACATATTTATACATATAATTGAATATACTAATATATATGATACAATACACTAATACATATTATTATATCCACAAACCAGGGAAAAAAAACCTATAGTAACTATTACCATTGATTCTAAAATCAGTACTATTAGAAGGACAATAAAATTAAATATATATATACAGTGAGAACATATTATCATCTTTACATTTCATTTAAGTAAAACTCCTTGACTTTAAGTTTGAAAGAGCTGATAGTTTGACAGGAGCGGACTGTGATGGGCAACGAGTTCCACAGACGTGCGGCATGAACAGTAAAGGAGTTAGAGAAAAAACACGTCGTATGGCGAGGAATCGCAAGGATACTGTCATTGCTAGATCGCAAAGGGAGACCGTGTGAAGAGAGGTTCATAAGTAAGTAAGCGACGTACATGCTTAGTACGTAGAAGTATATTTACTTAAGTAATTAATGTCTGCAGGTGGAGAGTATATGCGTCCTGGAGGAGGTGCTGCGGATGCTGCTGGAGATCCTCAACTCGTGCCTGTCGAACCAGCTGCAGAGCAACTTGGACCTGGTGTACGCGCTGCTCTACAAGCGGCAGCTGTTCGCTCAGTGCGCGCACGACGTGCAGTTTCAGGACATCGTGCAAAATATTGAAATGGTGAGCGAATTCAAATTGCTTTCCCTTTCAGATTTTAATAACTGTATTTAGCAACAAATATGAGATGTTCCTTGTTTCGGAACCCCTGCTAGGTGGCAGGTTTAAGTCTGCCCGTGTTGATACTAGTTGATACTTTTTTTTTTTATGTGACTGGACATGGATGGCTAATACCACACCTTCCGTCATGGTATTAGCCCAACACACCACATGGGAACTAGGTGCCATGCCGGGACCTTCCTTATATTGCACGGCTACATTGAACTGGATGGAAAACACGGACAATTTTCATTGCCGCTTCGACCATCGTTCATCCAATGCGATGGTACCAACCCGGGCGGGATAAACCCTACCACCTAGTAAGTAAGGAAGGGGACCTACAGTTTAACGTGGAATCCGAACCACGGCCAGCCTCTCTCAACGGTCGAATGGTCACCCATCCAAGACCAGACCGGACCCAGCGTTGCTTAACTTCGGAGAGCGATCGCCGAAGTGTCGCGCCACTGGGCCAATGATGCTGATACTGTAAAGGAGACAATGTAAAGTTGTTGTTTTCCATGCAGTTCAATGCTGCGCTTACATAGACAAGATCCTGCCATGGGACTTAATTACTTTGGAAATGCGTATTAGACTAATATGATGGTGGGTGTGGTATTAGCCATCTGTGTCCAGTCGCGTAAAAAAAAATACATTATTGTCTGCGTTAACTCGATTAACAATGCAGGCGCCCCAAAACGCCGGCGCGTCGGAAGGAAACCTAGGTTAGGGTTAGGCTAGTACTAGGGCTTCTTACTACTCTCGACGTTCGCTGGTTAGCGTCGCGTCGTCTGGCTGTGGAGTCTACACGGCCCGCATTGCCTAGTTGAAATGCAAGAACAGGGCACCAATGTCGATGATTGCCATTTAAAATTCACACCACACGACCTCGTGATGACTTACAAAGCAATGTGTCTGAAATGTCACCAAGGCGTTGCCATCTGCGAAGTGACTTTTAACTCTCTTAGCACTGACAGTTCCGAAAGACCAATGACATTTGTCAACATTGTACAAATGGAAAGGCAAAGGACCTCTCTATGGAGCCTCAGGTAAAATAAACAAATAATTTGTATCACGTAAAAATTGTACGTTCTTTACGAATGAGCTATACTTAACCTGAGCAAATTCTGCAATCATCAAATGCTATCGGAAGATTTATGATAGATTTTGATAACAAACTACATTTAGTTTACAAATAGTAACGCAAAAGCCACTGATAGCAACATCTGTCCAGGTGGTGGGGTACTTCTCGTCGAGGCTGCAGCGCGTGCAGGAGGGCGCCGGCGGCGACCTCGGCGTGACGGAGGTGCTCGCGACGATCCGGCGCGGCGCCGAGCAGTGGAGCAGCGACCGGCTCAAGGTACGGTTAGACGCAATATTAATGGCGGGTCGGAACACCGTACGGGCTGATGCGCACAACGCAATATTAAGGTGGCCCAACCCGGCGGGACTCACTCATTCGCGGGCACTGTACAAAACCGTGCTGTTGCGCTCTGGGACCTTCTTAGTTTCAAAGAAAAAGACAGGCTCCGTGATGAGGAAGATGCAACATGTCCACAAAAAAGATTTGGTAAGATTTACGAAAATTTTGATTTCAAAACCACTTATAGCTAAAAGTAAACCACGACCGCTGTAGTCGAAAATCTAACAAAAATCAAATAGATTATAAATCTTGATTAAGTAAGCTACGTCTGATGACTAATCTTTTTAAGATTTTCTTACTTTATCATTGCGTAATAAACCACCAAAGTTATTGTATAAATCGCGCGAAAAATTCTAACTTTCGGACCTTATAACTTAGAAACCAAACACAATTTTACAATGCCAACGGTCATCAGACATCTAGTTCGATCAAATAAAGCTCGTTTCAGCAAAATTTGGGATCTCTGATAAGAAATATGAGCGTGATCTTCTTTCCCCGTTTGTATGGGGAGTTGAGCGGGTTGGGCCACCTTAAGGTGTCAGCAGGGCGAACAGAACATGGCAGCGGGGCATTCCCGCCATCTCCTTCAACCGCATTCGCACCACTCGTCTACACTTTTTGACACTGCACGCTTTTGTCTACGTACAGTCAAGCTCATAATAGTTTGTTGTTGATTGTTTTTGTTGCGTCAAGTGTTTGCATTAAGCTATTGTTCTGTTAAGTTTTTTTGTACTTGACTCTGGCGCTGATACCATGTTTTATTACATACATGCATTTATTGTTCTGGATGCATCCATGTAATTTCTCATCGCCCAATTGATCTGTGATTTCTTCCTTTAGTTGTATGTTGTAGTGTCTCATACTGCCGCAACCATTGTTTGATCTATTAGGACATTGTTTATGATGTGAGTGTGCAGAGTTAGGCAGTTTCGTTCTTGCGGCTTTGATCCGGAACGTCGAAGTGGTTGCATAGAGGCAGCAGAAAAACGCGCCATATCGTAATGCGGGATTGGATCCTAGGTTCACTAGAATCTCTCCCAGAAGTCTGTGGGAAAATTCTCAACCTCTCGGACTTTGTAATGGCTCATCTAACCACCTCTTCTACGTAAAATGACCTCTTCATATGACCTAGTGCAGAAAACAAATACCCAACTGCAAAACGACTGACCTATAAGATGGTGTTTTGTTCTAGAAATTCCCGTCCCTGAAGTTCCGGTACGTTGAAGAGGAGCGGCCCGAAGAATTCTTCACGCCGTACGTGTGGAGTCTGGTGGGCTCGCGCGGCGCCATCTACTGGGCGAGCGAGGCGAGCGCGCGCGCCCACCGCGACCTCGTTAACTGCTGAGTTGTGGCACTATCGCGACCTAACTGTCGCTCGGTGGGGCATCGCGACCTTATCTATCGCCCGGAGGGCGCATCGTGAACTTAACTGTCGCTCAGTGCATGCATCGTGACCTTAAATATCACTCAGTGGGGCATCGTGACATTACTGTCGCTCGGTGGGGCATCGTGACCTTACTATCGCTCGGTAAGCACATAGTGACCTTACCGTGGCTCGGCGGGGTATCGTGACCTAACTGTCGCTCGGGGTGGCATCGTGACCTTACTTAATGCTAGGCGGGCGCGCCGTGACCTCAACTATCGCTCAGTGGGGCATCGTGACCTTACCGTCGCTCGGTGGGGAATCGTGACCTGTCGCTCGGTGGGGCATCGTGATCTTACTGTCGCTCGGTGGGGAATCGTGACCTGTCGCTCGGTGGGGCATCGTGGACCTTCTGTCGCTAGGTGGGGAATCGTTACCTTCTGTCGCTCGGTGGGGCATCGCGACCTAAATGTCGCTCGGTGGCGCATCGTGACCTTACTGTCGCTCGGTAGGGTGTCGTGACGTTACTGTCGCTAGGTGGGGAATCGTGACCTTCTGTCGCTCAGTGGGGCATCGTGACCTTACTGTCGCTCGGTGGGGAATCGTGACCTGTCGCTTGGTGGGGCATTGTGACCTTACTGTCGCTAGGTGGGGAATCGTGACCTTCGGTCGCTCGGTGGGGCATCGTGACCTTACTGTCGCTAGGTGGGGAATCGTGACCTTCTGTCGCTCGGTGGGGCATCGTGACCTTACTGTCGCTAGGTGGGGAATCGTGACCTTCTGTCGCTTGGTGGGGTATCGTGACCTTACTGTATCTCGTAAGGGCATCGTGACCTTACTTAATGCTAGGGGGGTGCGTCGTGACCTCAACTATCGCTCGGTGGGGGCATCGTGACCATTCTAAATGCTGGCCACATTGTGACCGAAATGCCAAGTGGGCGCATCATGACGTTACCGAATGCTAGGTGGGCGCGGGTAAACCCATCTATCGTTTAGTCGGCGCATCATGGCCTTGATAAATCGCTCGGTGTCACCTTACTCAACGCTAGGTGGCCCTATCGTGACTGAATGTTAGGTGGACGCATCATGACTTTACCGAAAGTAAAGGCGAAAGTAAAAGGAAATGCGGCAAGTGGCCTCCACTTGGCCAAGGTCACGCGTTTGCTGTCCGGCCGCCAATTTTATTGCCTCGATCCAAATGTAAATTTTCACATTTATTTTAAATTATGTTCTACTTTAGAACTTTTTGTTATTGCAGTGCTATTCCTATTACGAAATACTATGTTTTCACACTAGAATTAGAAATCGAAAATTTTAAAACAAAAGGTCAAAACAAAAAAAATACTTTTTCGGCATCAGTATGTGATTCAAAAGGTCCCTTTCGGGAATGTCGCCTACTTGGGTTAACACCGTGTATGATACTGCTCTAACATCTTGGGTCTTGGAAGATACATTTAATTTCATTTATTTAAACTTTTTGTAGTCAAACTACAAGTCTGAGATAAATAGTCGTAACAGAAACTAAGACTAACGAAGATTAGTACTTTGTGATGTCACTTTGACACATTTTGTATGGACGAAATGTCAAAGTTATGCAAAATGACGTCACAAATTACTACTTTTCGTTAGCATTAGGTTCTGTTACGACTACTCTGCTACTGTTTTAAACTACGTAATCCATATTAGATATTGAACACATTTTTCATGTTTTTTTTTATTTTAGAATCTATGAAAATACTTTTAAATAAATATTAAAATTGTAAATGTATGGAAAAAGTACTGTTTTGACAGTTTTCAAATATGAATATCTCGTAAATTACTGGTCAGATTTTAATGAGGTTTTCACCATTTAAGATGTCACGTCGACAACTCGATAAGCAGAGAAAAAGGATCGGACAGTCGTTTATACCCCGAAGACTCCAAACTCAGACCCAAAATGGGACCCAGTGGTCTTCGGTTGCAAGAAATTAGAGCCGTTTAAGAATACATTTGACTTAATATTATTACGGTGCCACATAGATTAATGTTAGTTTGTTGAACTTGGATGTGTTCCGTGAGCTGTTTTGAAGAGCTAGGGATGACATGCTCAAAAAAGATGCTATGGGAAATAATTTAACCGATGGAAGCATTGATAGTTTTATTAAAATGTTTTATTAATTTATTATGATCATTTCATTTTTTAGGTACTATTTGTTTTCTGGAATATAATAATACAATTTTACCTTGCATTGCCCATGTGTCGCAAAAGAAAAAATAATTTTATTGTTCCTGTTTTGTTTCATTGTATTTAGAAGGATATACGTTTCATAAATGTACCCTAGCATATTATTATTTTCTATGTTTAAATCTTAACCGATGTTTTAATTCCAGTCAGTGCGAAAAAAATGTGTAACAACAAATTGTAGGTACTCAAAAACATTGGCAACTTTTGAGGAAAATATAACCAAAAGAAATATTTCGTTTTAGTTCTTAAGCTAGCTAAAAAGCATAAGTTTACCGAGTTTGGTTTTGAATTTGACCTACCTTACGTAGCACCTACGTTCACAGTATTCAAATGTCTGTATTTTGTTGTTGTGTATGGAACCGGAACTTGATGGCTGATAAACAGCATACAACTGAGACATTGTTGGACAAACATAATTTCGATGCATAATTTTAATGATATCACATTCTCGAGTGTTGCCACCACTAATACAGCTAGGCCAGCACTTACGTACACATGACTTGCCCTTATTCTTAACCAGTTTTAATATTCGTGCAAATAATAATTTGATGCTAAATGCCTCGCTAACTGCATTATAATGGTATCTAAGAAAGCAGACTTCTATCACTTTTGTAGGTAGCAAAATCCATTCACTTTTTATCAAAGAAATGAAATTATGTATGTAATCATACTGTATGCCAAAAAATATTCAGAAACTCGTTGCAACTGTAAAAAATTTGGGGTGTCAGGTAGGTGTGACGTATTTTTTTCTGAGGGGGGGTCAATAGATTTGTGACAAAATGTGACTCAGTGTTACGAGTTAAACATGGGAAAAATTGCGTGACATATTAAATTACAAGCTCCGCAGTGAGAGAACTGTATGTTGCTCCATGGCGTTTTATAAGTAAAAAAACATTAGATACCCACATTCTGTATGAAAACATTTTGGTCTCATCTACCAGCTAGCTTTGTGTGTCTTTGGTTTGAGTCTGTGCCCGCAACTGACAGCTATCTGGGTTAGCGTATTTATTACTGAATATTAACAATTTTACTGTGTTAGGGCAACGAAAATACTGTGAAGCAAAATATATTTTCAGAGTAGTTTTTATCGATAAGTTCTTAAGATTTTTTTAGTTCAAAATTATGTATGTATGTCAGCAGGTCACATTAAAATTTTGAGCAATTCATTCTAATGTCCTATTTCAGTCGTTAATTAAATAGACTTTGTGCATTTTCTTGCATCTTTCTGCAAAGCATCGAATCGTAATGTGTAGGGATGAGATAAATAGTCGTAACAGAAACTAAAACTAACGAGAATGTCTACTTTCTTACGTCACTTTGACACATTTTGTGTGGACGAAATGTTACTTTTGACACTTTTTGTGAGTGGTAGTTTGTGTTAGGACTATTTATCTCAACTTAGGAATGCTTTGACACTATGGCTTTGACAAATAATAATCGCAACTGGAACTAGTGTCAACAAGACATTTCATTCATACAAAATGTGTCAAAGTGACTTAAGGTGAGCCCATAAGCATCAGAAAATTGCGCTCCCCATACAAACGTAGTTTACAAATCATTTGAAAACAGCTGTTCCAATTTAGTTGACATTTGATATATAAAATCAAGAAACAAATGTCTGTGTCTGCACATGTTTGCTTTTCCGGTAAATGTATCCTGGGTCAAACCACATAAAATACTAAATTGGTATGAAGATTTTCTTTTTGCTTGCATTTCATTCGGTTCACATTTTTCAAAAAAACAAAAACGTGCAAACACAGATATTCCTTGTCTAATATTGGATATTAAATATCAATACAATTGGAACAGTGGTTTTCAAATGATTAGTAAACTACGTTTGTATGGGTAGCATAGCTTACGGGCCGTTCTTAAGAACTTTTTGTTAGTCTTATCAGTTACGACAATTTTTCTGAGCCTATGACTTTTATTTAACTAATATAACTAACATACGTTGTTTGTGATCCAAACCAGGGTGTAGACTAGAGGGTCGCAAGCTGTGCGTATCGTTGCACTAATAAATGAGAATTTTAAAAACATCAATTGGTATGTTTTAATCCTCTGGTTAGGTTGTTTTTAAATTGTTGCTGTTCCCATTCGAGATGATGGTGTGGACAAAGATATAAAGTAATATATTTCTATTGATTATAGTTTGTAGTCGTATTTAAAGGTACCGTCTACTGTTTTTCTTTTTATTATTTGACTGGACATGGTTGGCTAATACCACACTTTTTGTCATGGTATTAGCCCAACACACCACATGGGAACTAGGTGCCATGCCAGGACCTTCCTTATATTGCACAGCTACATTGAACTGGACGGAAAACACGGACAATTTTCATAGCCGCTTCGACCATCGTTCATCCAATGCGATGGTACCAACCCGGGCGGGATTTACCCTACCACCTAGTAAGTAAGGAAGGGGACCTACAGTTTAACGTGGAATCCGAACCACGGCCAGCCTCTCTCAACTGTCGAATGGTCACCCATCCAAGACCAGACCGGACCCAGCGTCGCTTAACTTCGGAGAGCAATCGCCGAAGTGTAGCGCCACTGGGCCATTGAGGCTGACTGTATTTTGAAGTCAATATTGAAACGAAATATCTGCCTGACAAATCTTTCTCGACACGTACAGAAGTATTCATGTGATCTTAATGTGGGAATAATACAGTACTAATTTCAATAATAATAATAATGCAATAAAAATATTATTTTTTGTCCAAATTAACATTTTATGGTGGGTTAAGGCCAAAATAAGCTACTTACTATATCATTGTTACATTGCATTAGTAGTTACTACTTGACAAAAATTGAACAAAAAAAAACAGTAGAAACACATTTTTTATTTTGTAAAATTAAATCAATCAAAAAGGTTGCTTATAGTTACCTCTTATGTTAACTAATTTATAGGTTGAAATTTTGAGTCGAAGTGAACTTTAACTTAAAATGCTTAAAGTTTGTTGCAAGATGACCGGTCCGTGCCTTGTTGAGTGCCATTGTGAAATAATTTACACCTATTTAATTTAATAAGCAATAATTTATAATGATTACCGAGTTAGCTTCAACTTAAAATGTTCAACCTATACCTACCGCCTGGCTCATAGATCCATCCTGCCACCTAAACGAGAGCTTTAAATATTAGCAACATTCTCATCTGTTTCAAAGATGTTTTCTAAACATTCTTGCGCTAGAAAACAAAGGTTTAAATTGATAGATAAGCCTTTTAAACCCAAAACCTGTAAAAAGTTAACGTGCATGTATGTGTTACTTCACTTACAGATCTGACACAAAAGCACAGTAGCTTGGCTGTCACAGTGTGATGTTGGTGTACCACGAAAGTGCTTAAAACATTTCGTTCATGAAATGTTTTGACAGTTGTCTTGAACGGCGACCACACATCTATTGTTTAAAGTCGTATTTTTAATCAGACGAAGCAAAGTGACGTTAAATATGGTCCCAGGTTTAATGAAAATAAATAGTGATGTGAACAAGGGTTTACATGGATCACTCACTCCGGTTCCATTCTCTTATGAAAATACTAGGTTTACAGAAACATGTACTCATATGTGAAAGGAGGTAATGCTGTACAAAAAACTATACATTTGTGTTTATCAACTTTGTAAAAAATATTGTTTTTTTTTTGCTTGATTTCTTTGTACAAAAATGTAAAGGATCAATCCTGATATTCAATGTAAGTCTAATATTTACTGTTACTGCTCTTCGGAACTCTAATTCAGTAAGTAGAAGTAATCACATGTAATAGTGATAATAATTGGAAGCAGAACTCATAACTCCGGAGTGTTTTTGGTTCTAGATCGAAACTAAACATAAGTACATCACAATTACACTGAGCATGGCAACATTATTTTACAAAATGACATTAGCTTCTGTCAGTTTTATTTCACTGCATTCCGAAATGCATATATTGCAGAGATTGCAACAATGTATGCGTACACCACCGTTCTGAATTGCTTATATGCACTCCAGTGAATGTCATGTTGACATAATGGGCATGACTCTAGACCCCACACAGATCATACAAAGCGCGCGCGGTTGAGAGCATGTGCGCCGTGTACTTTGTCAAATGGCTGTCATCGAACTGCCATGTGTTTATCTGTATTTCTCTAATCATATGCAATTGTGTTCTGAAAGAACAAAGACCTTTCGACGTTTGTTAGTCTAGTTAGACAATTCTAGGCCTGAAATAACCACTCTCGATACTTACAAGGCATTTTCGAGGTCGTTCGATTAGGCTCTGACACATGTCTGCTCAAATTTGTTCCGATTTGAAATCGTGCTATTGTGGCTATGGGGAGTGATATCAATTCGAAACACAAGTATTCACTGTATCCGCTTTCTCTGCGATCTTTGAAACGTACGCATTTCGGAACGTAAAGTTTGTTTGATTAACAATTCTACTTTAGATCTCTGCTAGAAAATGTATTGACTGTGTGATTGACACAGGTAGAAATTTTCGTCGATAAACTTTACTGTTTAAACTAGCTATTATTTTCGAACGAGGGAAGGAGCTGTATGATATGAATGCTGTATGATAAATTACATTACATCTAGCTAGACATGTTACAGAATAAATAAAATGTAACAGAATTTTTCGTTTTTTTTTCTCTTTATTGTCCCCAGCAATATAAAAGGTAAAATATGCTATTGAGTCTGATAATCCCCGTATTCAAGTTAGTCCGCCCACTCCTAATACTACTAAGATAATAATGATGGCTAAGCGTGATGCCCTAAAACGGAAGTACAAGCGTCAACCATGTGATGAAAGTCTTGCTAAATACAAATCTGCAAGGAATCAGTGCAACAAGATGTGTAGGGATGCAAAACGCCGCCACACTAGTGAGTCAATTGAACACTGTCATCCTAATAATCTGTGGAGATTTCTTCGTACTCTTGGTGTTGGAAAGTCAGACTGTAATAGCACCCCTTTCATTGATGTCAATGCTCTTAATTCCCATTTCTCTGCCTCTCCAGTCATTATGAATGCCAGCATCAAAGCTGATACCATTAGATCCTTGCGATCAGTCCCACCCCTCAATTTCGAATCATTCAGTTTTACTACTGTAACTGAGCATGAAATAAATAAGATAATTCTCTCCATAATGAGCAAAGCTGTTGGTGCTGATTCAATGAGTCGAGATCTTTACATTCCGATACTAGATAATATTTTAGCTATTCTCACACACATAATAAATTTCTCTCTGGTATCGGAATCATTTCCCGACTCTTGGAAAAAGGCTTATGTTATTCCATTGCCAAAAATAAAAAACCCTACCCAATTCAACAACTATCGACCCATTTCGATTTTACCTTTCTTATCCAAAGTATTGGAGCGCGTTGTTCATCATCAGCTGTCCAAGTTTCTAACGTCAAATCAACTACTCGATCCACTACAGTCTGGCTTTCGCCCATCGCATAGTACTACATCAGCTCTAGTTAAAATCACTGACGATATTCGCTTTGGAATGAATAATCGTCAGCTGACACTTTTAGTGCTACTTGATTTCAGCAGCGCTTTTAATTCAGTTGATTTTGATATTCTCTTAGAAATTCTCCGCTCCCTCAATGTTTCTCAACCTGTTTTAAATTGGTTTTCCTCCTACCTCTACGGGAGATGTCAGTGTGTACGAGCTGACAATCTCTGCTCAGACTGGTGTTCTACTACCGCTGGCGTCCCCCAAGGCGGCGTACTTTCACCCTTATTATTCTCGATCTTCATCAACACTGTCGTTGCTTTACTTCTGTGTCCCTACCATCTTTACGCTGACGATTTGCAGGTATACAGGCATTTTAACACTGAAGAAGTTTCGGAAGCCGTTGCATGCATGAACAGAGACTTGGACTCCGTTCAGTCTTGGGCTGAGAAATTTGGACTCATCGTTAACCCTGTGAAAACGCAAGCAATAATAATTGGTTCGCCTAAACTTCTTGCAAAGCTCAACTTGCTCCCCATACCCAGTGTAATCTTTAATGAAGTTTCTATTCCATACGTCAAAGTTGTAAAAAACCTTGGTCTCTACATTGATGACACTTTATCCTGGAATAAGCAGGTTGGAGAGGTTAGCAGGAAAATGTTTGCTAGCATGCACTCTCTCAAACGCCTGCAAAATTTTATTCCGCGCTTCAAGACTATGTTAGCCCAATCTCTTTTACTTCCTATTCTTGACTATGCCGATGTCTGCTACCTTGATCTCAATGAAGACCTGTTAAATAAGCTAGACCGGCTTCTCAATATATGTATTCGATATATATTTGGATTGCGCAAGTATGATCACATTACGGAATACCGGACTCGCCTCAAATGGCTCGATATTCGCCGCCGTAGGAAATCCCACGTCCTGTCTCTTCTCTATTGCACCCTAAATCATCATACTGCCCCTAAATATCTATTTGATCGCTTTTCTTTCCTTTCCTCACATGGCCTTCCACTAAGATCAGTAGACAATCTGCTTCTTTCAATTCCTTCACATACTTCTGCTTTCTACAGCGATTCTTTTTCCGTCCAAGCAGCACGCATGTGGAACCAATTGCCACTAGAATTACGACAGTGTTCTACTATCCAGATTTTCCGTTCGCACCTGAAAGAGTTTCTACTCAAATCGTAAAATCTCACGTTTTTGTAATGTTTTATGAGTTAATCGTATTTAGGTATTAATTCTGTTAGTATTTACCTATTCTATATTATTTAATATATGTATGTATGAATATGCATAGTATAATATATATATATATTTATGTATTACGTGTAAGGTTAACTCGGACGTTGGAATAAAACCACAGTATTCAGTGAGATGTTTTCTTCTTGATTTCTGAAGGTACAAAGAGAGCGTTCCACCAGTCTCGTCGTTATTTATACCCTATCCGTTTCCGGCTAAAAATGAGTCTTGCGCGCCATCTATAGCTTCCTTGTTAACAACTTCGTTCTAAAAGACCGTACAGATGGCGCTTCTGCAATGTTGCCAACTTTCCATAATTTCCGCCGAACATAAATATGAAAATTGTCTTGAGCGCCATCTATTGCTTAATAGTTAATTAGTTAGTTCTAAAAGGCCCTAGAGATGGCGTTCCTGCAGTATTATCGATTTTCCAGAACTTCCGCCGGATATATACATTTTTATTTGACATTTCGGTATTCAGGTTGCCACAACAGATGCAACTTTAGTACTTTAATTTCGCCAGTTTGCGTTACCAAATGGTTTCAGACATCGCTGATCTAACAATCGGCCATTCTGCTTATAGTTTGTCCTCGAACTGTCCCATTTTCTCATTAATATTATTGACTCCATACAATAAAATCATAATATATTTAAACTTATAAATTTGTAACATACATTTTCAGTCTTAATGATATATAATGATGTGATGTTAATTAAAATAGGCCCATGAATACCAAGAGACAAGATTTCATAATTTTTACCTAAAATTATCTTTCCCACGCCCCAAAGTATTAAATAAATATTAATATATATATATATCTCTCTAAATGATAAATTCACGGTTAGGGCCTGTGGTGATCAACATAATCTTTTTAAATTGTATCCATCTTTTACTGAGGCTTCATATAATCATGTTCTTACGATCTATATCACCACCCAGTTAGCTGCTAAATAACTGGAGAATTTCAACCCACAACTGAGCTTCGTCAGCGTGTATGTTGGCTGCTCATTCCGTGACTTTCGGTCTATTTACTTTTCTATACTGCACCACTGAACTTCATCAGCCTGTATGTTGGCTGATCACTCAATGACTTCCAGCTTATTGCATTTACGTTTCCAGTGACCATATCTAGGTCACATAGCTTGACTACTTCCTCTCTAATTAGTGTACAGTCACTTCCAAAATCAATAAAGCATTTAATTATATTTCTGTTTACCATTGCGTCTTTGTAGTACTTAGAACAAGTCGGTAAAGTAGATTCCACGGTCATCACACGTTTTTCCGGTATTTTCCTATCTCGTTTGACCGTGCAATTTTCGGATTTATGACCATACCTTTTACATTCGTCACATTTAAGCAGTGGTTTCGGACACTGTGAAACCCTATGACCCTCTTGATTACAATTAAAACAGACAATAGAAATTAGTTTTCTGCATTGATCTCTTCGATGGCCAGACTGATTGCAGCGATTGCAAAAGATAAAAGAGGACTTATTTTGGTGATTATTGTTTGTCAATTCTTTTTGTTGGCGACATATATCCTTTAAATATTTATACACATCCTCTGGTTCAGAATAACGTGCAGAGGATGCCCCTGTCCTTATAGTGCGATCGTCGATTCCATGAACAAGACAATCAACTGCTTTCTTCCCTATTATTTCACAGATACTTAACAAAATCATTTTCTCATAATAATACTCATCAATAGAATCACCAAATTTAAATCGTTTCTCTAGCATGGTTGTTAAAGCTGCTGCATAGTTAGTATCTGAAGGAAAGGCTTTCCTTAAAATATCTTGCCACTGAGGCCACGTATTTTTAATGGTGCTTAAACCCTCATACCATTTTTTAGCATGACCGGCCAATCTTGGTAACGCAAAATGGGCGGTTTGTTGGTCGGACCATTCATAAATCTGGGCGCACTCATCTACTTTTAGTATCCACGTCTCGATTCTATGGTTTTTAACGGAAGGATCAAATTCTGGTATCATATTTCTGTCAAAACTAATTTTTTGAGTGCGTCCAGACTTAGCAATGGTTTTCATCAATGCAACAAAGTCGTTCATAAAAGTTTCTTTAAAACTACTCACATTACTGTTGTGCGTTTCACTTAAGTCCACGGGCGCACTTAGCTCGAAACTGTCCTTCTGTAACGAATTAAGTTCAACTCCTACCAGATCTCTCTGCAAACTGCTGCTGATTGCACCTGGTTCCGCACGTGTCTGTTCGTTTGTATCCACCGTTGAGCTGCATCCATCGGAGCACGTCGGTAGGTTGACCGGATCCACCGCATGTCTCGACGGATCGGCCATCAAAATAGCGTCGTTTTGTTTGGAACTGCAAGCCGCCATTTGTAAATCGTCGATTCTATTTAGTAGATTCCCATAGTTTTCATTGATCAGTTCATTATTCCGTAGTTGTACAGTCCATGCATCTGTTGCCTGAACCTCATTATTGGACATTTTCTTTCTTGTTTTTGTGGCAGTGGACGTGTGCTTGCTTTTTTTCGTCCGACCAGAAGGTATGCCACGTGGTCGTTCCGAGCTGCTCTCTTCCGTAGAACATTCTGAAGCATTGCTGATCTCTGCATAACGGCGTCGCTTGTTGCTCCTTTTATGGCGAACTCGATGTTTCGAACATTTTCTCGGTAATCTTTCCATTATACCTAGAGAAATCGATGGGTTCTGCACTTCTGATGTAAGGTTAACTCGGACGTTGGAATAAAACCACAGTATTCAGTGAGATGTTTTCTTCTTGATTTCTGAAGGTACAAAGAGAGCGTTCCACCAGTCTCGTCGTTATTTATACCCTATCCGTTTCCGGCTAAAAATGAGTCTTGCGCGCCATCTATAGCTTCCTTGTTAACAACTTCGTTCTAAAAGACCGTACAGATGGCGCTTCTGCAATGTTGCCAACTTTCCATAATTTTCGCCGAACATAAATATGAAAATTGTCTTGAGCGCCATCTATTGCTTAATAGTTAATTAGTTAGTTCTAAAAGGCCCTAGAGATGGCGTTCCTGCAGTATGATCGATTTTCCAGAACTTCCGCCGGATATATACATTTTTATTTGACATTTCGGTATTCAGGTTGCCACAACAGATGCAACTTTAGTACTTTAATTTCGCCAGTTTGCGTTACCAAATGGTTTCAGACATCGCTGATCTAACATACGTATATAGTATAATTAGTATATAGTTTAGTATTAGTGTAACTTAATTTTCATTCATTAGTTTTCTTGTTTTTTGCGCCTACCCATTTCTGATTCTTAATACTGTAAGGTAGGCTGGTAGAAAATGACTTTAGGCATTAAGCTCTACCTTTTGTACAATTTTATCGTGCAATAAATGTTATTATTATTATTATTATAAGATGCAGCACGTCAGTAATATTATATTATCTATGGATGCAGCTCCTAGTCCCAGTTGTCACCTAAATTGGCGATTACGGAACGTCTTACGTAAAAACGTCAAACTTCAAACAAGTTTTTACTAGCTGCGCATTCCGATTTGAACTGTAAACGATTACACTGCTAAAAGCACAGAACAATTAGGAGGTAAGAATTGTGAAGTGGGCGAAACTCGCGCGCCGGTCTTTAGCGCACTTCATACGCGCATGATTCACTCCTCTGCGGCGTTCCTGTGCATTAACTTATCCGTGATACAATCTAAAATTGAAAAGGAGTAATGCCGTACTGTGCTATAATAACGTGTAAACGCGACAGCCGGGTGCACAACCTTCATAATGGCGGAGTTTCATATCACCGGTTGGTTTCATTTACATGTATAGCGATAAAACTTACAACAAAAACACTACGAAATAATATGGCGTCGCGGCGTCGCTTTGCTTGCCGGGTCATGTCTCGCTACTCTGTTAGTGACTGCGTGCGTGTGAGGCGCTCGGCCGTGTTCGAAAGTGACGTAACATTTGATTGCAAACAGTATTGGAATTCCAACATAGAACAATTACGTTAAGGTTCATTTTAACTGAACAAATGTGGATTTGTTGTTTGGTTATTAATTAAGAAAGGATAGCCAATTGCGACGGTAATACATCCGCAAAGCAAAAAGGTCTTAAGTAAAACGGTAACAGCGGTCCTGGAACAAATTTACAAACGTTTCACTTCCTGCCTCCTCAATATTCCGTGGCTAAAAGCATATACAAGGGTCCCGAATCAAAATGTGCACGCTCCATCAATGGCACGCTCAAAGCAGTAAACAATACAAACTATTCGGACTGTTTATGTACGCGCTTACGGAAATAAAACAACAATAATGAAACAAATGACATTAGTGCTCGTAGTTCAACTCCAATTTGAACCTAATCAATTGCTCTAAGCTGAACTTGAATTTTGAACTGAGGGAAGTTCAACGATTTTTGAAAAAACACGGTAGAAAGACGATGATTACTCTTTGACAACGTCAATAAGTGACATTGACAGTTCCACACACGGTGCTCTACCTCCGAAGCGTGAGCACTGTGTACGATATTGCATACCGTTCACGGGACGCCGTTTTGAGGGCTGTAAGCGCGAATCGGACTAGTTTTGAATGTGCTTTTGGTAACGATGGTTCAAATTGGACCACGACCTGGATATTCTGTGGTTTTCAAGCTGTCAAAAAAAAAACAAACTCGGAATTCCGATTTGTATGAAAACGTGGAGCCAGAGTAAACGGCAACGTCGAGACGGTGAGTAAGCTGTCAAATCAAACTCGGACTTGCAAATGTTTGTTCGCTTAACGCCCACTGCGCGCGCTCTTCAATTTCTCCATACATTTGAACCGCCAGTCGATCGATTTGCCGTAAACGCCAATTTAGGTGAGCATCGAATGTCAGTTGGACCGTAGGTGGCGCCTTCACGCGTCGATGTGTCAGCGTGTCAGCGTGAAAATTAAGCGTGACTTAACTTGTACTGAATATTCGTTTTGTGTGATTGCCATAAAAAGAAGTGAAGTGAAGTACTGAATATTATGTACAGACCCAAACATGTTATTTTTGCGCAAGTAAACTAAGGAAAAACGTCACCGTCATTGGAGGGTCGACGAGTCCTTGGACTTGCTTAGCCTCCACGTAAACATTACGGTGGGTAAAGGAATCTATTATAAATTGGACTCGTGTGTGTAGAAGATTTACTTCTCTCTGGCATCCCGGTTTAAAAAATAAATAAATGTACTAATTATATAGTTCAAGCATTTTTAAATAACGTATTTAAGTACGAATTGAAGAATCCATGAAGCTCTGAGCCAACCACAAAGTTTCATGGATTCTTCAAAATCCATGAACTTCTCGTGTTCGCTTCCCTACATATGAAAGCGAAAACGAGTTAGTCACAGATTCAAGTGAAACGCTTTCGCCTGACATCACCAAACATGAAATTGTATGTTTGTGTTATCGCACTCTAATTATAATGATTAGAAAGGGACCATAGACTAGGGTGACTCGTGGTTGTCATTTCCTAGGTAAGTACGAAAACGTTGTGTTGAATCTCATGAGTAGAACCCCTGAATAGACCCACTGCGAGCATGGAACTTCAGGAGAACTTGCAACGCAAAGTTGCCCAATTTCCAGCCCTGTAGCGAGTTTTCCTTTTTAAATATTATATAGCCTCCCATTTATATCGCTGGCCTTTGCACATAAAAAAATATTTTGAAGGAAGTAGAATAATAAAAAAAATCTGATAAATATTCTTAAATAAATACTTAAATACGTTATTTAAATATGCTTGAACTATATAATTAGTAGATTTATTTATTTTTTAAACCGGGATGCCAGAGAGAAGTGAATCTTCTACACACACGAGTTCAATTTATAATAGATTCCTTTACCCACCGTAATGTTAACGTGGAGGCTAAGCAAGTCCAAGGACTCGTCGACCCTCCAATGACGGTGACGTTTTTCCTTAGTTTACTTGCGCAAAAATAACATGTTTGGCTCTGTACATAATATTCAGTACAAGTTAAGTCACGCTTAATTTTCACGCTGACACGCTGACACATCGACGCGTGAACGCGCCACCTACGGTCCAACTAACATTGGATGCTCACCTAAATTGGCGTGAAATTAGTTGCTGCCGTGAAATTACATACATACACACACTACTGTCTGCTACGTCTCCTGTTTGCGGCCCTCACCGGGCCTCCCTTCGGGGTCTCACCTGGTGGGGTCCTCCGCACAAGGGAGACAATGGCGGATGTTAGTGGCTAAGAGCAGCACGACTACCTACAATGGCGGAGCGTCCCAACCCTCCGCCGATACCCCCGCTGCAACCGCAGTTGTCAGCCCGGGGAAGCAGATTGCCGGTACGACGCGTTGTGGCCGCCGGCCCCGCCGCCGGCCCCGCCGCCGGAACTGTCGCCGGAACTGTCGCCGGCCGAGCCGCTGGTCCAGTCGCCGACCGTGCTCCGAGTACTGACGACGGCCGGAAAACGAGTACTAACGCCGTCCGAACAGCGGATACGGTTACCGGCCAGCCCGCCGCCACGGTCGCTGGCCTGACCACCGGCACGGTCGCCGGACACTCCGCCGACAATACCAACACTGTCCCCGTCACCCGTCCTGCCAGTTGCAGTGACGGACAGCCGGCTAAAACCACGCCTTTCGCGAATGTCTCTGCCGCCATTGAGGCGCGAACAGACAGAGAAACTGAAGCTGGAATACGTCCCTCACCGAGGACTCGCTCCCCGTCATCCTCGTTAGAGGCAGCTGAAGACAAGAGGCCAAGGATCGGCCCCACCCCCCCGGAGGCCAGCCTCCGACCACCATTGCGTTCAAGTGCCTGGACGGCACCCGCTCCTCGCCTTCCGGCTCGATTCCCACGCCCAGCTCTCCCCGAAGGCATATTCGCCTTTGTGCCGCGGGCTCCGACCCCACCACCTTTTGCGCCATCAATTGGCTCTAGCACCGGCACGAACAACGAGTGCCAGCTCCCCGTTTCGCAATTGGCGACGCAGATGGACTCCACCTCATACATCGACTTGGATCCGCTGCGTGCCTCGACACCGGCTCCGCTGTATTCAGATGTAGCTGCCCTACCGCCGTCGCCTACGCACTCCCAGTGCCCACAAGCAAGCCCTGCCAAACGGAACATCCAGCAGGCCGCGGCTACTCGCCGTACATTTCCTCCTATCGTGGTTGTGAGGTTGCCGGAGTGGCCACGCCATCTCGCCGCACTAAAGACCATTCTTGGCCATACGCCAAATGCGCGGACCTTCGGCCCCGGACTTCGCTTTATTGCTAAGTCAGAGCAGGAATTCCGCGCAGTCCAAAGATACCTAGTAGAAGCCCGCGCCACAAACTCTGAAGTCCAGTTCCATTGCTACACTCCATTAATGGAGCTGCCGACAAAGGTGGCACTGAGGGGACTGCCAGCGGATACACCATCAGACAGCATCAAGTCCGCACTCGGAGAGTTGGGCTTCATGGTAACACACGTAAGAGTTATCCCCCCGAGAGGAGGAAGACCGGGTTGCCTCTTTTTCGTTGAGCTTGAGCACTTGAGCTCCGAAGAACTTGCACGGCTCTACAAGATTGATGAGCTGCTATGTCTCCCAGGGATCACACTAGAGGCCTGGAAGGGCCGTGGCGGCCCCCCCCAGTGCCACCGCTGCCAGGAGTTCGGGCATGCCTCGGCAAACTGCCACCGAAACCATCGTTGTGTCCGTTGCGCTGGAGATCATGCGGCAGCAGAATGTCAGCGCCCCCGGACCGACCCTGCATCTTGTGCAAACTGCAAGGGTGCGCACCCGGCGAATGATCGACGGTGCCCCGCACTACGTAGAGAAGCACGTAAAAGGGGGATTCAACTCGTTCCTCCTTTACCCACCCGCCCGACAAGTGTAGTACCCCAGCCGGCGCCACCAACCGATTACCCACATGAACATGAACCTCCAGAAAGCAGACGCACTACAGGCATCACCACACTTGCGCCACCGGCCAATGCGGCAACGGATCGCAACGGCCCTGCCCTTCCCGGTCGCAGGAGACGGAACCGCCGACGCCGCCCAAGGAAGGCTGCGGCCCAGGCCAATCCAGCGCCTGAGCTGACAGAGGCTGCCGCTCCAGCCCCAAGAGTGAACGAAATGCCAAAATCCCTTGTCCAGAGTGCAGAATCCACCGCACGCACATGCAAAGTGACCTATGGACTTGCTGCGCCAACCTTTACGAAGTCTCCAGCAGAGACAATGCCCCCTGGTCTTGGTGCTGTTGTAGCTGAATCAGCACCTACCCAAGCCGCAAGCCACCGTCAGCAAACTGCTGAATTGATATACTTCTTTAGTACGACCTTGATGGAGGTCCACGAGGCGATGACTACAGGAGGGGACGTCCGCCTCGTAATTCTCCACGCCCTGCAGCAGCTCGCCCCAGCCTTACAACGGCAGGACTGAGGCTGGTGTACTGGAACCCTGGTGGCATTGGAGATAAAGCCAGTGACCTCCGGCTACTCGCCCAGTTGCAGGATGTCCACATCATTCTCCTGGGCGAGACGAAGCTAACCACCTCGAAGAACTTCCTGATCCCCAACTTCTTCTGCTACCGTAGGAACGAGGTTTCACCTGCAGGAGTCGCGTACCGTGGTACAGCAATACTGGTGCGGCGTGATATCATCCACGAGGAGCTGGAGTTGCTGCCGTTCAAATCTACGCGCTCGATTGGCATAAGAGTTAGGACAGCGGGGTCCGAAATAAGAGTCTTCGCTGCCTATCGTCCGCCGTCGAAACAACGCCGTGGACAGTTGAATCACCCGGAAGCCAAGATTCAGTTGGATGATTTTCGTGCCGTGTTTGATAGAAGTTCGCCAGCCCTATTACTAGGCGACCTCAACGCAAAGCACACGGCATGGAACTCACGACTCTGCACCCCTTGCGGAAAGGCTCTCCATTCACATGCGGAGGAGTTCGGATACGAGGTTATCGGCCCAACCGAGGCCACCCACATCCCCGCTACGGCTCGCCATTTGCCCGACGTGATCGACATTGTGTTGCATCAGGACTTACCATGTCCGTTGCACGTGGAGGTCCTGTACGATATGCACACTACTCACCTTCCCATTTTGGTGACGCTCGGTCACGCGGGTGAATTCTCGGTACCCAGACTGCCTCGCCCTCGAGTCGACTGGGTCGCATTCACCAAGGCGCTGGAACAAGTTCCGCTCGGTGGTCCCATCACCTCGTCGGAGGAAGTAGAAGCCACATCGACTGCCTTTGCCGCCGCAATCGTTAAATCAATGGATGCGGCCACCTCCATTGCAAGGCCTACGCACCGTCGCGAAGAGTTACCGCCCCACTTGAAGGTCTCATTGCGCCGGAAGCGTGAACTTCACCGCTTGTGGTCCCGCACCCGCTGCCCGCGAATAAAGCGCGAGTTCAACGCACTCTCTGAGAAACTGTCGTCGGAGGTGAAGGCCTTTCGTGGTACCACCTGGGAGAACCTTATCGACCGGGTGGGTGAGAATGAAACCAGCCTTTACCATCTGAACCGACAGTTGACTCGCAGCAGCGATCCGATCTGTCCACTGATGGACAGCACAGGCCGCCGCTTCTTCTCCGCCGATGAACGCGCCGACATCCTGGCTGCCCACTTGGAAGTGCAATTCACACCACACCCAGCCACCACTACAGTGCCTATCCTGGAACACCATGCTGCTGTCATAGCCAAAGTTGAGGAATTCCTGTCAGCCCCACTTCCACTGCTCCGAGGCGACCTGTTCATCTCCCCGTCAGAGCTGGCGAAGGCTGTCACTCGCCTTCCCAAGCGAAAGGCGCCCGGACCAGATGGGATCCCAACAATGGCCTTGCTGCAGATGCCTAGAAGATCCTCGGTCGCATTGACCAGGATTTTCAATGGCATTCTCCGAACCGGACACTTCCCGGCCGCATGGAAGACTGGAAAGGTCATCGTCCTCCCCAAGCCCGGCAAGGACCGCCGGCTACCTGCGAGCTACAGACCCATTACGCTGCTGTCCCACATTGCGAAACTCTTCGAGCGCCTGCTACTGCGGAGAATCCAGCCGCACGTCCCATTACGTGACGAACAGTTTGGCTTCCGCAGTCAGCACTCCACTACTCTCCAGCTCACGCGTGTTCTGCACCATCTGGCAGTTGAGCGTAACCATGGCCGTTACACGGTGGGTGTCTTTCTCGATATCGAGAAGGCATTCGATCGTGTATGGCACGCGGGGCTCCTGCATAAGCTGCTGGACACCACCACTCCACGTGCAATCCTGAGGTCAGTAGCGTCCTTCCTCGAGGGACGTCGGTTTTATGTCTCGGTGGATGGGCATGACTCACCCACGCGGCCGATCATGGCAGGCGTGCCACAGGGCAGCTGCCTTTCGCCGCTCCTCTATGCGGCCTACACCAATGATATTCCCACCCTGTTAGGGCATCTACAGGAGTGGGAACAGGACGTGACGCTCGCGCTGTTTGCGGACGACAGTGCGTATTTCGCCTCATCGCGCCGGGCGGATATAGCAGCCTCAAAAATGCAGCGGTTGCTGGACCTGCTACCTGAGTGGCTGGACAAATGGAGGATGGCCGTTAATGTCGGGAAAACGGCCGCCATCGTAACTGGCCAACAGCGCACATACCCACGCAACCTGCAGCTCCGAGGTCAGGACGTAGAGTGGCAATCCTCAGTACGCTACCTCGGCTGTACCATCGACCGGTCACTACGCATGACGCCTATGGTGGATCATGTCATCCGACAAGCCAAGGCGGCACGCGCTCTCCTGAGACCGGTCATCTCATCAAGACTGCCGTTGAGAGCGAAGCTGAGGATCTACAAAACGTACGTCCGCTCGCGACTCACCTATGCAGCCCCAGCATGGTATGTGCTAAGCTCAGCCACTCAGAGGAAGAGAATCCAGGTACAGCAAAACGTCACCCTCCGCATGATAGTGGGGGCCGGGCGCTACGTCAGAAATGACGTAATCGCCAACGACGTGCAGATGCCACCGGTGGAGGAATTTATTGTGAAGCTCGCGCGCCGCATGTTTGAGCGCGCTGATGCTTCACCACATCCACACCTCACCAATCTTGCCCCCCTGCACGCACGGCCGCCCGAAGGACGCCCGCTGCCCCGAGAGCTGCTGCTGCACTCCCCGTCGTTCGGCCAGGAATGACGTGGTTGAATGCAGCGCCTGCCCGATGGCTCGAGGAAATGATGCCCAGCCCGCCGCTAGCTCATAGCGGCTGACCAAGGACCGGCACTGCAGAGCATGCCGAGAAGCAGTCCGGGTAATAGGGGATACCCTCAGGCCCGTACCTGCACACATACCGTGCAGAAGACCCCAGACGACGACGACAAATCGGAATTCCGAGTTTGTTTTTTTTTGACAGCTTGAAAACCACAGAATATCTAGGTCGTGGTCCAATTTGAACCATCGTTACCAAAAGCACACTCAAAACTGGTCCGATTCGCGCTTACAGCCCTCAAAACGGCGTCCCGTGAACGGTATGCAATGCCGTACACAGTGCTCACGCTTCGGAGGTAGAGCACCGTGTGTGGAACTGTCAATGTCACTTATTGACGTTTTCAAAGAGTAATCATCGTCTTTCTACCGTGTTTTTTCAAAACTCGTTGAACTTCCCTCAGTTCAAAATTCAAGTTCAGCTTAGAGCAATTGATTAGGTTCAAATTGGAGTTGAACTACGAGCACTAATGTCATTTGTTTCATTATTGTTGTTTTATTTCCGTAAGCGCGTACATAAACGGTCCGAATAGTTTGTATTGTTTACTGCTTTGAGCGTGCCATTGATGGAGCGTGCACATTTTGATTCGGGACGCTTGTATATGCTTTTAGCAGTGTAATCGTTGACAGTTCAAATCGGAAAGCGCAGCTAGTAAAAACTTGTTTGAAGTTTGACGTTTTTACGTAAGACGTTCCGTAATCGCCAATTTAGGTGGGACTAGGAGCTGCATCCATAGATAATATAATATTACTGACGTGCTGCATCTTAGTAGCATTAGGAGTGGGCGGACTGACTTGAATACGGGGATTATCAGACTCAATAGCATATTTTACCTTTTATATTGCTGGGGACAATAAAGAGAAAAAAAACGAAAAATTCTGTTACATTTTATTTATTCTGTAACATGTCTAGCTAGATGTAATGTAATTTATCATACAGCATTCATATCATACAGCTCCTTCCCTAAAATAATAGCTAGTTTAAACAGTAAAGTTTATCGACGAACATTTCTACCTGTGTCGACGAACATTTCTACACAGTCAATACATTTTCTAGCAGAGATCTAAAGTAGAATTGTTAATCAAACAAACCCTACGTTCCGAAATGCGTACGTTTCAAAGATCGCAGAGAAAGCGGATACAGTGAATACTTGTGTTTCGAATTGATATCACTCCCCATAGCCACAATAGCACGATTTCAAATCGGAACAAATTTGAGCAGACATGTGTCAGAGCCTAATCGAACGACCTCGAAAATGCCTTGTAAGTATCGAGAGTGGTTATTTCAGGCCTAGAATTGTCTAACTAGACTAACAAACGTCGAAAGGTCTTGGTTCTTTCAGAACACAAGTGCATATGATTAGAGAAATACAGATAAACACATGGCAGTTCGATGACAGCCATTTGACAAAGTACACGGCGCACATGCTCTCAACCGCGCGCGCTTTGTATGATCTGTGTGGGGTCTAGAGTCATGCCCATTATGTCAACATGACATTCACTGGAGTGCATATAAGCAATTCAGAACGGTGGTGTACGCATACATTGTTGCAATCTCTGCAATATATGCATTTCGGAATGCAGTGAAATAAAACTGACAGAAGCTAATGTCATTTTGTAAAATAATGTTGCCATGCTCAGTGTAATTGTGATGTACTTATGTTTAGTTTCGATCTAGAACCAAAAACACTCCGGAGTTATGAGTTCTGCTTCCAATTATTATCACTATTACATGTGATTACTTCTACTTACTGAATTAGAGTTCCGAAGAGCAGTAACAGTAAATATTAGACTTACATTGAATATCAGGATTGATCCTTTACATTTTTGTAAATATTTTGAAGAATCCATGAAACTTTGTGGTTGGCTCAGAGCTTCATAGATTCTTCAAAATCCATGAAGCTCTGAGCCAACCACAAAGTGAAGAGTTTCAAATTGTGACCACATTTTTTAATAATTCTCTTGTCCTACGTAGCAATCAGTAAACTGAAATAGTTACTATGGGGCTGGCATAGCCAAACATGGCTAAAGCCCTAACCAAATCTATAGAAAAAAAAAAGTTCGCTTTCGTCAAACTCTGTAGAAAAAAGATGCTTACTTTTTTCTATCTACATTTTGACAAAATTTCTCGTATTCGCTTTCTACTTATGTCATTATTAGATATTCTTTGCTTATGGTTTTCTCACAGAGTCGCTAGGGACAGCCAGTAATAATTCTTACACTTTCGTGTGAAATGACAGCTACGCTATAGGTATTCTGTGATGATAACAGATTAATGTTTTGTGGAAAACACCGAAAACATTTTCACAATCTTTTGTCCATAAGATACAATAAAGAGAAGGCTGTATAGCGAAAGATTTTGCCGGTCCATTGGATAAACAAACAAAAAAAAATTGTCTTTTGTCGTTGCTTTCGTTTGTAGTTCGTGTGCTGTATGTTTCAAATGATAGAATTTCGTAAAATCTCATGGTGGTGGCCTGTGGTGGCTAGCATCCTTCGTTCACTTTAGGCAGCAAACGTATTTGAGCTGGTGATGAAGCTGCGTTAGGGAATTGTGCCGTAACAGCCCGCCAAGGTTTGTGAACTGAGGACCACGTGCAGACAGCTGCATGTAGATTCCGCCTGATTTAGATTCTGCTCCTGTAACCATTGGGACAGCTATGCCGCTTGCTAGCGTTGATTGACGTCTTTGTCCGATGTTTGATGTCGAGGAGTCCCTGTGCGCTACGCTGCGCCCGTATTAGTCTAGATAATTTCGAGAATCAACAAGTTAACAACGTATTTCTCAAGCAGGATCTTCTCAAGCAGGATCCAAATGGTTTATCTATTACCCTGTTTGAGGCTATATGCCTACTGTAGACAAGTTTAGCTCACGCTAGGTTTTTTCTGTTGCCTGCCTGCTAGTGGAGTTCCAGATAATCATTCAGATGAAATAATTCACATGCATAGGCGTCAATACAATATCTGCATTTTTGTGTGTATCGCTCCCAGAGGACATTGCTCAAAGACATCGGCGATTATTAGACAGTGCACTGACAAACAGGCTGCTGAAATCTTCCAGGTAGGTCAAGATACATGAAAGGACCAAGGATCAGATTTATATTTAGTATCACCGTATTAAAAAAAAAACTTGGCACCTATTTCCTTTGGGAATGCTGTGTGTTCGGCTAATATCAGACGGTGGGGAATTCTTTATCCATGTCCAGTCACGGCCAGGCCGGTTTTCTAAGTGCGAGTCGGACTCGCACAAGAAGGGTTCCGTACCACTGTACATGAGCACCAAAATAATTATTTTTATAATATATAATAATAATTATTATATTTTAATTTTACTTATTTGTTCTTATAGCGGCAAAACGAATACACACTCTGTGAAAATTTTAGCTGCCTACCTATTATGGTTCATGAGATACAGCCCTGTGACAGACGGATGGACGGACGGACAGCGGAGGCTCAGCAATAGGGCTCTGTTTTCACCCTTTGGGTACGGAACCCTATAAAATGGAAAATACACAATATGGAAAAAAACTCCTTTTAGTAAAGAGTAGGACCCACCTGTGGTAGCCATGGTGAAATAAAAATCAATGCAAGATTACGCGTGTTGCAGCATGACCGAGGAGCCGTACGAGGTGCAGATTCTGCACTTCATCAACCCACACCAGGTGTGGGTGCTGCCGCTCAAACCGGAGCCCTCAGGGGACAGGTGACTGCCCCATACATTTCAATAAAGTTGTTAGGTATTCTGAGGACGATAACAGGGAAGAAATACAAACATGTCCGTAGGTTAGCAAGATATATTAGGTTGGGGAAAAAGTTTCTTCGCATTTTTTAAGAAAATTAAAAAAAAAATTTAACATGGTTTATTTACATTTAACTAAAGTATGTAGGTACCATTTTGTTCGATAACTTTTTGCCATCTTGTAGGTAGGGACATGATCCCATTGCTATAGAAATATTGGGACTTCTGATCAATATACCGCGACAAGTGGTTTTGGCAGTCCTCTCGTGATGTTAACCTGACACTGCCTAAAGAATTCTGAAGAGACCTAAACAGGTGGAAATCTGAAGGTGCAAGGTCAGGACTATACGGCGGATGCGTTAACACCTCCCAGCCAAACTCTCTTAGTTTTTGCTGAGTGGCTAAAGATGTGTGAGGTCTAGCGTTATCATGATGAAAAACCACACCCCTTCTGTTGATTAATTCCGGCCGCTTTCTCTCAACTTCTTGCTTTAATCTCATCAGTTGTTCGCAGTAGAGTTCAGAATCGATGGTCCTGCCTGGTGGTAACAGCTCATAATGAATAATGCCCTTCCAATCCCACCACACACACAGCATCACCTTGTTGCGAGTTAACCCGGGTTTCGCCACAGTCTGTGAAGCTTGACCGGCCTTTGACCACGACCTTTTTCGCACGTTCTTGTCGTACGTGATCCACTTTTCATCACCAGTTATCAGCTTCTTCAAAAATGGTTCGGTTTCATTACGTCGTAATAAAGAATCACAAATGAGTACACGGTTCATTAGGTTTCTTTCAGTGAGCTCGTGAGGTACCCAAATATCGAGCTTTTTTGTGTACCCAGTTTTTTTCAAATGCGCCAAAACTGTTTTGTGGTCAATTCCTAGTTCTTCAGCTACGTCGTAACTACTGATATGCCGATCTTGCTCCACTTTTTAAAAAATGGCATCCATTTTATCCGTAATAGGGCGACCAGAGCGACGTGCATCTTTGACATCAAAATTTCCGGATTGAAAACGCTTAAACCAAATTTGTGCTACTTTCACAGACACTGCACTAGGTCCATAAACATCGCAAATTTTTTTCGCGGCTTGCGTTGCATTTTTACCTTTTTTGTAGTAAAATTTTAAAATGTATCGAATTTCTTCATTAGATTCACTCATTTTGACAGTACGAAAAACAAATGAGAATCACACATTTTCCTAATTTGAATTTGGAATTATGTTCTTTAAAATTTAAACTTTCAATGATACCAAAACCAGCCAGATACAAATAGTATAGCCAAAGATATTTTATTACAAGTTCATACATACTATAATGCGAAAAGACTTTTTCCCCGACCTATTATTCCAACTCCCCGCATACAATCCGCCACACGCACGGAACGCACACGCAGCGCTGCGCCAAGCACACACATACATACATATGCAACAAAAGTCAATGCAGTTCAGGGACGGGCTGCAAATATGCCACCTGCACTTAATGCATTGAATATGAACAAGCGGATATCGGTGGAGTAATTATGGTAAAATGAACCGTAGTGCAAAGAGCGAACATGTTTTCTCAAAAAAGAACAGATTCATACCCACGTTTTCCGAAACATACAGGCTGAAGTGGGCCTTCAGGGCCAAATCCGAAACTTTTATTTCTCAAGTTATACAAAACCTATGTTCGCCCACTCCTGGAATATGGCTACCAAATCTGGAGCCCCTACTTCCAAAAAGACATTTGTCTACTGGAAAGAGTGCAGAGGCGGGCAACAAAGATGGTGGCCCCAATAAGAAATAAATCGTATGAGAGCCGTCTAGCGGCCTTGGGCCTCACCACGCTGGAGGAACGAAGACGTAGAGGCGATCTCATTGAAACATTTAAAATTTTATCAGAACTCTATGATGTGGCAGATCTCAAACTGATGTACACAATAAAATACCAATGATCACCTACGTGGACACTCACTAAAATGAACCGAACCTCAAGCATATCAAACCCGAGGAAACACTTTATAACCAATCGTGTAGTTGAGTCGTGGAACAAACTCCCGGAGGAAGTAATTAGTGCCGCTTCAGTGAACAGCTTCAAAAACAGACTTGACACTCATAAAAAATCGCAAACTTTAGACTTTTTACAGGAATAAAAAAAAAACAAGTGCACCCCCAGTTACCAACTCAGATGTACACGCGTCAGCCTTAAGCTGCTAGTGTATCGAGACAATAATAACAACAAGAAATAGCAAAAAACACAGGAGTCATGAGGCCAATTTCGATAAACACTAAAACTGCATTGTTCGATGTTTGGAAAAATATTTTTCCTAACCGGGAATCGAAGTCTTTAATTATTAAAAAAATTACGTATTGTATTATCTCTCTTGCAACAGTCAACAGTGTTGCTTGTAAGGAACAAATCTTTCAAAGTAATGTTTTAGTTTTAAATTTCAAAATAAGCTATTTTTAAAAATAATTTAAAATGGTTTCACTTAACACTATATATAACACTAATATAATATGATAACACTGAATGCAATCAGGTGTTATCATGGCCTTAAGGTGGCCCATCCCGCTCATCTCCCCATACAAAAGGGGAAAGAAGATCACGCCCATATTTGAGATCCAAAATTTTGCTCAAAATACCTTTATTTGATCGAACTAGATGTCTGATGACCATTGGCATTGTAAAATTGTGTTTGGTTTCTAAGTTATAAGGTCCGAAAGTTCGAATTTTTCGCGCGTTTTATACAATAACTTTGGAGGTTGATTACGCAATGATAAAGTAATAACATCTTAAAAAGATTAGTCATCAGACATAGCTTATTTAATCAAGATTTATAATCTATTTGGTTTTTGTTAGATTTTTGACTACAGCGGTCGTGGTTTACTTTTAGCTATAAGTCGTTTTGAAATTGAAATTTTCGTAAATCTTGCCAAATCATGTGAAAATCTATGTACATTGTCTTTTTTGTGGACATGTTGCATCTTCCTCATCACGGAGCCTGTCTTATTCTTTGAAACAGAAAAGGTCCCAGAGCGCAACAGCACGGTTTTGTACCGGGCCCGCGAATGAGTTAGGCCCGCCGGGTTGGGCCGCCTTAAAAAAGGCCCTGTCTAAAACATCTCCGGGTGCGCGTGCAGATGGCGCGTGGAGCAGGTGGGCGTGTTCGGCGCGATGGCGCAGTGTTGCCGCATCGAGCCAGAGCTGGATCGCGTCGTCATGGCAACGTCGGCCACCTGGCCGCCCGCCGCCGCCGTCGAGCTGCGCCGCTTTTTCCGCGCGCGCAAGCTGTGGTTCTCGCCGACGCTACAAACGGCGTACAGGTACAGCTCTCGATACGTACACCTTGCCACTTGGCGTGGGCCGACAGGGACTGTTCGCCGAGATGGTTCAGTGTTGCCGCATCGAGCCGGAGTTGGATTGCGTCGTCATGGCAACATCTAACTGTAGTTAGTTCTCTTACAAATTTGGGACGCGCAAATAGCGTCTTGTGAAGTTATTACGTGTTATAACATGTTCTTATGTGTCGTTGGAACTCGAATAAGTTATAAGCGAATTTGTTATAGAACTCACTCGCCAGCGCCGTTGCCTTTGTATGAAAAATGGCTACACTTAATTAACCCCCATAAAAGGGTTAGGGTAGGGTAGGGTAGGGTTGGTTAGGTTAGTTTAGTTTAGTTAAGATTGGGTTAGGGTACAGTAGGCTAGGTTAGTTTAGGTTAGTTTAGGTTAGGTTAGGGTAGGGTAGGGTAGGGTAGGCTAGGCTAGGCTAGGCTAGGTTAGGTTACGTTAAGTTAGGGTAGGTTAGTCAAAACGCTACGCCATATTTGCTGCTCTTCATATTCTTTTATTCCAACACACTGTTTCATAGCTTCATCTCAAAACATGTTTTTTTGTTTCAGCCACACAATACTGGATGGTAACTTGTATAAGCTGGGCGAGTTCTTCGCTCAAGAGAGCGACGACACGTTCAGAGTGCTGTCTCAGGTGCTCCAAGAGCGCGGTGTGGCCACGTACGACACTCAGACCTTCACCCGCTGTCTCGAATCGGGCGAACTTCCCCTCAAGCTGAACACCGCAGAAATAAACAACGTGTTGATGGCCATAGACAACGCTGCGGTCGATATTCCCGCCCCACAGTGGAAGGCCATGGTCCGTGACCAAATGCACGTTTACTTCCATCATCGGCGGTTCGAGAACGACGTCAAAGAAAAGTTTGGCCCGTTGCTGAGCGCCGAGACCCGAGACATGATCGCCAACAAGGAAGCAGACTTCGAGTTCTGCTGCAAAGGTGCGGACTATGAGTTTCTGATGGTGAACGAAAAGTTGGAGAATCACAAATCTGTCAGTCGAAAAATGACTATTGAGCGGATAAAGGCTCTGAAAAGGAATGGGGATCCCGTTCGGAATGGGAACGGTGCACGACTGGCGGGTCGACTGCAAGTGATGAAAGAGTTTATGGCGAGAAATAAAAGTGTTTCGAGCAAAAACAAAGAAGTTACGTTTGATGAAACAACCTCTGAAAGTGCAGGTGGGTTTGAAAATTCACGCATGTGCTGCTAATTAATACATTCCTCTGCATGTTACTTATGGCAATTTACATTGATAAGTTCATTTTATATTTTTGTTTTGAGTAAACTTTTGTTCTTATTTTAAATCTTTTGAAGTTGTTTTTCTATTCATTAAGTGAATTATGTAAAAAGATCAGGAAAATAAATGACTGTTGGAAAATCTAAAAGGGGAACTTATTGCAAATGTTAATCACACTTGAAGTCAGGTTTTCACGGTTGTAGTTCTAATGGGTTATGAGTTACAGTAATACCTCGAAATTACACAACGAATGTAACCAGTGCGATGGTGTGAGTTGTATTTTAATTTTATGGTGATGGCAAGGCTATGCTATGTTACGTTATCATGGTACCCATGAATTTACTGAGCAAATAGGGCTATTTCAATGAGAGTTTGCAAACGGAATGCTGGTAATTTGAAGTGCGCCTTAAATCTGAAATATAGCGAAAAACACTCAAAGGAGTTATGAGGCCAATTTTGATAAAAACTAAAACTACATTATTCGATTTTTTAAAAACTATTTTATATAGTTGGAATCGAATGCGAACACATAATGTTTTACATCATCTTATAAACACATCATCTTGTAAAGTAGCAAATTCTGTGTCAGACAGCAACAGGCAAGGAATGCACCCATTCACTGTCGAAATACCCAGAATAAGAACCCACCGATCCTCTAGATCTTTTATCTATAGGGTCGGTAAACTATGGACTAACTCACTCCCTGCAATGTTTTTTGCTATTTCTTATTCTTGCCAGATTGCACACTTGATAAATTCACCTTATGTAGTGCTAAAAACTAAAATTGGTTTTAACTCAAAACGAATCACTAGCCAGCGCCGGCTTGGCCACATGACCAGTCCAAATTATGAGCCTGTTCTGCATAATGACTAGAAGATGGTACAAAAAAGGAACTTATCACACGAAAAGTGAAGTGCACGTATTACATCGCTTATGGTTGCTAAGTTAAACATTTAAACCATCATTCAATAGTTGGTTAGACATCCTGCAATTACTTGCCAATTATTGAACAAATTGAATTGTGTTACCACAATTCACTGTTCGCTCGCCTTGGCAATGGTGCTTTTCAACATTTGGATGGGATACGTTTACATCCTTAGATGAAAATATTTTTTTCAATTATATCGAGATAATTGTTTCGGTATATTATATATGATTTTTAGACATTGAGCCAATAAAAAAAATGCAACTAGTACTATAGTAGTAATGTAGTCATTATATATTATAAATTATCTAAGGTTGAAAAATATCCACTACATTGTTAGTTATGCGCAAACCAAATACATTTTTACGTATTAAATATGTATGCAACTGAGAACCACTCGAACTACGCAAGTACACAAGTGGAAACAAGATTAGGAAATCTGGAAAGCGTAAGTCGGGGTATTACTGTAATCATTATATAATGGATATCGTCTACCTTTATAATGCCAATGCAGCCAAGCACCTAAATATTTTTTTTATTTTCGCAGGGGTTGCTGATAGAGAAGAATCTGAAAAGACCAAGCTAAGAGTCAGTGACAAAATAGAGCAATACCAGGACCATTGGCGTGTGGATGATTTTGAAGAAGAAGCCCAAATCACATCATTAAGTGACAGAAAATATTTTTCCAATATTGGTGAGGATAGCTTTCTAGATAATAAAATGTTAAATGTTTCAAGCACCAGCGATGAACGTACATTTGATCTTGAGAATTCAATAAATGCACTGAAATTTGCTCCCAAGCAAGTGAAGTCACCTCAACCTGCAAATCAAACTTTTGATAATTTTGATCGCCAAAGTTCAGACGACAGCTCTACTCCTAGTAGCTCATTTATTTCCAATAAATTAAAGACATTGAAGATGGTGGTTGCGAAGAAGCACTCTAAAACGAATGTTTCAACAAGTGAATGTTCAGAACATGAAACTTCAACAAGTTCAGATTTAAAAGAAATTAAATCAGAGCTAAAGCATTTAGATAGGACCAGATCCCATCTAATCGAAAAACTGAAGGCGAAAAAAGAGCAGCAAAAGAATGAATTTATTGAAAACACATCAACAACAAAAACTAAGGAACCACGAAAAATATTGATCCAAGGAATTTTTGAAATGGCAGGTAGTCCCAAAAACCGGATTGAAGTAATACCTGAACCTACTAAATGTTCAATAAGGATGACCACAGACAAAGTTGATTCCACAAACAAATCAATTGAAGAAATTGATTTAGACTCACCAATTCCACCTTTATCCATCTCAAAGAGCACACCAGAAAAAAAGGAAGATACCCATCTAAAGTATGAACTTATCAAGAATCAAAATAACACAAATTTGATACAGAAGATGTTAACACCTCAGTTGATGATCCACTCCAAGAACAACGTTCACATCAAACCGGTGATTGAATTAAAAAACATACACTTTACGAATAAGATTCATAAAACCCTTATCAACATGGGAAACAAGATCCCCTTAACCTTGCAAACTGTTTCATGGCCTTGTATACTTAGAGGTTACAGTTTCTTCACAGTGAATCCTAGGGCAAGCAATAAGGCCATGGGTTACGCGCCAGCTGTTTGTCGACTTGTGGTCGATAATAAGGATACTCACAATTCGGGACCAGTTTGCATAATTATTTGCGACACTGCTAGATCAGTTGATGAAGTTGTCGGAATTTGCAACACATTCTTGAAGGGAGATAAAATTGTATTGTTCTGTTATGCAGGAGTAGACAGAAACCAGCTTACGAGAAATTTGCTCAACGGTTGTGACATTCTTGTCTGCACGCCATTCTATCTCAGTGAATTATTCAGTTACGGTCACTTCTCCTTAGATTTGAGCTGTCTTTCAATTGTAGTTTTGGACGGTTGTGATAGGATAAACAATCTCTATGCTAAGGAATTTAAGTTCTTCTACTCCCAAATCACTAAGATGCTATCAGTTCGAGTTAATAAGCATCATCAGATACAATTCATTGCGACAGCTCACGAGTGGTGTAATCTGATGCTTAAACTCTCTATGAAGGTTTCCAACTCAGTCATTTGTTTTGGATCTTTCCAAGAATGCGTAGTGTATTCTAAAGTCCACACATCCATCGTTTTTGATATGGTTGGATCCAAAGTGGACACCGTGGTAGAGTTTTTGAAAGAAGTGGATGCGGCAAAAAGGACAGTTATAGTTTGCAAAACCAACGATGAAGTGGCGGAGCTTGAAAAGAGACTGACTGCTTTGAAATACACTGTGATTACCGGGGGAACAAACCCGTCAATACAGCAAGTAGGCACCCTTAATGATCAGTGGTTCCAGTACAAAATGCAGTGTATTGCGCCCATTTTAGTGTGCTGCGATGAAAATTTGAGATACCTGCATATAATGAATGCCCATTACCTAGTTCACTTTTCACTACCAGCAACCTTCGCCAGTTTTTGCAGGCGTTTCGCCGTTCTGATCGACAATATCAAGTCAATATTCGACGATGATTCTAAAAGCGAAGTTAAAGTTAAAATCCTCTGTGACTCTGAAAATACAGAGCAGCTTCCGAAATTGTTAAATTTCATGAAGCGATGCACGAATAGTATTCCAGAAGTCCTGAATGAAATCTCTGATAAAATTTTGATTGAGAAGGACAGAGAAAAAGCTAAATCTTACACACCGGTATGTGACAACTTACTTACACTAGGAGAGTGTCCAGATTTCTGGTACTGTAATAAAAGGCATACATTTTGTCCTGTCCGAGATAATCCAACAGAATGGGTACCAAAGAATGGAAGAATCTGTTTCAAAATCTTACATTACCACACAGCGGTCCATTACTCTGCAGAGGTGACTTCTTTTACAGTTGAGGGTAAAAAAACGGACTTGCCACCAAACGAAAGCAAAAAAATTTCAATGAAAATTAACATATATTTCTGTAATGAGGACAACAAAAAGTTACATGGTGTTCCAGAACCGGGTGACATTTGTGCAGTTTCCACCTCTGGTTACTATGAAAGGTGTCAAGTTATTAAGATCTTGACCTACTACGACAACGGAAAGCCCAAGCATGTGGTGGTTAATTTAATTGATGAAGAAAAAGAAAATATTGTCTCCGATGTGGAGTTATTGCATTTGCCCGAGCGGTTTAAGAACATGTTATCTCATGTTGTGCAAATAAGACTAGGGAACCTTCGCCCTAAAGATAAGGATATCTCGTTTTCCGAAATGTCTAAAAACTATTTGATGCGTCTTCTGAAGGAAGAAGCAATGACATATCTTCGGGCAAAGATTGCTTTAGTGATTGGTAATACAATAGTAGTGGAGGACCTAGAAGCATGCCAAGATATGAGTACGACTTGCGATACTGTTGTTAGATGCAGGGTGAATGAAGCTTTGTGTGAAAACTACACAGAACCCAATGAAAACCATATACCTAAACTGAGCAGGCTTTGTGAAACAAGTGGAATCAAACTACCAAAGGAAAAAGAAGCTCAAGCTGTGCTTCAGAAGAAGGTGAAGCTGCTTTCAAAGCCGCAGTGGGCTCATCTCGAAAGTAACGATTTTTCACTCATTTATTTCAGCTCTGCTCACAATCCTGGAAAATTCTATGTGCGCTTGGTTCAATTTGAAGGTTGTTTGGATAATCTTTCAAAAGATATCCAGAAACACATTAGCAATTTAAAAAATCTGCAAGACGAGGACAAATTTGAAAAGGGGGATTATGTGCTAGCGAAATTTCCAGACGATTTGCTTTACTACAGGGCTCGCATAGATAACATGCCAAATAAGGAGAGCACTGAGAAGCTGACATGTTTTTTCGTAGATCACGGTGAATGGAAATCCATTGCAAGAGGTGATGTTCGACCCATTCCTAATTCATTTATAACGGTTTTGCCATTCCAAGCCATCGAATGTCGCCTCCTAGGATTGCAACCAGTTGGAGAAGAATGGAATGAATGGAGTACACATTACTTTATTGATCAGTGCTTCCAAGATACAACCAATAGTCTAAAAGAGATTTACGTCAAACATATGGTGAAAGAACCAGCTGAGTGTACAGAAGGCCACAAATACGGTATAATTATGATTGATACTAGTTGCAATGAAGATGTCATAATAAACAATCTCATGTTGGAAGCAAATGTAGCTAATGTGAACGAGGCAGAAATAAATTTCTTAGAAAACATTTCATTTGAAAAGCCTAAGAAAGGAGAATCTTCTGATGAGGATTCCGATATAATAGACGAGGAGTGGAGAAAAGAAGCAGCCCCATTCAAAGATGTAATTTATGAAAGGAAATTGGAATTACCCATTGAAAGAGTACTGCCACAACCCACAGCACTTAATCAAGTTGATGTTAATGAACTGGAAATGCAAGATCAACATGGCAAGACAAGTAACTGTTCATCGTTTGACTCTGATGCGTTCGATGTTGTATACAGTGATGATGATTGTTATGAAATTTTGGGACTTCATTCAAAACATGCTCAAAAGAAACCATTGCTCCAGTTGACTGAATCCAGTGAACCTAAGAATGAAACCACACACAAAACTGAGTCAAGCACTGTCGCATCCTCTTGCTCTAGCTATGAGGTTATGGCCACCCCACAGATAACAGAACTCGATTCAGACGATCTTTCTTCTTCAGAACATAGCGGGATTATAACTAAACTTCCCAATGATGATCCAATGGAACACGAACTAGACTCCACAAGAAGTAACAAACGTACGCCAAAGCTGAGTTGGCATCAGACGAAGACTTCTGTGACAGTGAAGATTGAAATATCCGAAATCGTAGACTACAAACTGGATATCGATCGAAAGGGCATGACATTTGAAACATACGCCCATGACACAGAATATGGCTTTACAATAAGATTCTATGGAGTTGTAGATCCTAATAAATGCAGTCATTCTCCTAAAGGACTTTATGTGCTTATAAAGCTCACTAAACTTTTAAAAATTAACTGGTTGAATCTGACAGAGGGTGACAAGAAACGGTGGATCACCTACGATCCGGACTCCGTTGGGGCCGACTTGAATGAAGAAGACGGCGACATGGTTGTCATGAAGAAGGAACTAGACGAATTCTTGAAGGAACGTACAGTTAATATGGATAATGATGATATATTCGATGATGATGACGATTTTGAAGATTATTCTTAAGTTAAGCCATTTTTTACCTTTTGTGACTAAGGCTGAGATAAATAGTCGTAACAGAAACTAAGACTTACGGAAAGTAGGACTTTTTGACGTCACTTTGACATATTTTGTATGGATGAAATCTCAAAAGAATGCTAATTGACATCACAAAGTACTACTTTGATGTAGTCTTATTTTCTGTAACGACTATTTATCCCAGCCTTAGTAGTGATGTAAATCGCTATACAGTCTGTGTAGTCAATTTAGATCAATAAATGAAACCATAAATAGTAATACATATATCGGTGGTTGCTATTATCAGCTGTACATATGTGTAGTATGTCTCCTTTAGTTTCTTCTCTAGATTTTTACTAGTAAAACTGGGCATATTTGTAAAATTAGAGAATTATAAATTTTGTAAAATATACTCACAATGTAGCAAATCCTGAAAAATTTCATGAAAATTGGTGACGAAAATATTTCATCCTCCCCATACATGTATTTACTTACCGACCAAAATGTTTGGGGATAAGTAAATTTTTTCATCACCTATTTTCGGGATTTGCTAGCGTTGATGTTTATGGTTCCATTTATTGATCTAAATTGACTACACACCCTGTGTAAATAATATATTTCTTGAATGATTCTGTACATAATAAGGTTAAAGAGAAAAAAAGTAAAATAATGTATATCGATGATAGCATGGATTACTCTTAGTGAAACAAGAGGAAATGCTAGTGTGCTAGTCACGGTTGCTAGATTTCCTGGTTAGAACACAACCTTGTTGTAGTTCCCCCAGTTGTTTAGACGAAGTGGAATCTATGTTCTTATAGAGAACTGAAAAATGTCGTTAGTTTTGGATGAACTCAAAGAAGTTTTGAATAGGCTGTGTTTTATAGTTTGAAGCGGAAACAAAAGAGTACCTTAAAAGGCTAGAATTTTTTATTAGCGATAGTCCCGGCACAGACAAGGTTTTCCCTTTCTGGTAGGTCAGCGTATACTTTGAAGTCTCGTACCTGGGGTCCTTTAAACGCAATGTGAAAAAGCGCCTGGACCGCAATTACTTTCATTGCAATAATGGCAGAAGCGAAAAGCACATTTAAAAAAAAATTTTTTTTATGGTCTTATCTGCGATCAGTCCTACTGGACTATAAGCGGATTTGTTGATGGCTCGGATCTTGTGTGGAGTGTGCCCCCCACTAGGGACATCTCCTTAGGCTAATGCAGCTGCTAGCAATTTTGCAGCGTCAGGATGTCATGTCTTTTGAGGCGCTTTGGGTAATTTTGTCGAGTTAGTTGGGCAGCCAATATGTTGGGGTGGTTTTTCAGTCGCTCCTGATATTTATTTGCAGTGGACCGGACTTCGTCTTTAACATTCTTCATCTGTAGATGATCATGGATTTCAGCGTTTGTGGTGTACCATGGGACATTTGATATGGTTCTTAGAATCATGTTTTGTTGCCGTTGCAACATGGCGATGTTTGAGTTGCTGGCACTACTTTTCAAAATGGAGGATAAATTAAAAGTCTATCTATCTATTTGAAACATTATGGTAAATATCTTGTGCTCTCATTCTTTGGTTGCATTTTTGTTAGCCTTTTTTTTGTATGTTCAATCATGCGATTAGTCTTTTGACTTTAAGCAGATGTGATTTTGGCATGAAGAGTAGGATTTCCCAATGGAAATCTCTTATTATTTATTTTTGGATTTTTAGAAGCTATGGTCTTAGAGAATTCTGCGCTGTTTTAGGTGGTCAACGTGTTGGCTTTGCAGCCAGTGGATTGGGGTCGATTTTATCCTTGTCAATTTGATAAATCTGTTTGGGTAGGACTTATGATAGTTAGGTCAAATTCGTAACTCCCACAATTGATCAGCATCTATGAAGAGATGTCTGCCTGTCGAAACAACAGAGGTAAGCTTTGATCATACTATATCTCTATCATCTGTGCTCATATCGTGGATAGAGCCAACCTCGTCTCAAAAAAGCTGGGATTTCTAGAGGGCATTGTATTTCTCGCCTGTCCAGAAACTGCTGCTATGCAAGGCGCAGGTTAAGGTCTTGCGTTGAGTGTTGTCCGCATCTGTAGGACGGTTCAGCTAAGTAAGCAAGCATCCCAAGCAGGACCTTGCACACGATGCAGCGCTGTGCCGTGCGTCTCGTCGACGATCACGAGGCATCCCAGAAATTAGAGGCCCTCCAACTCCATAGGAATGTAGGGTCCCTCTGAAGAATGCTTTTCGGAGCTGTATAATGCAATCCCACTGTCCCCTTCCTACTATCGCTCGACGCAGAACAGGCTGGGAATGCACCAACTCACTAGTGACAGTTCCAAATTAAGAACCAACCGGGCCTACAGATACAGATTACCTTACAGATTGTGTCAGGTATTTCCCCCAAAGTACAACCTGTGTTCCTTCAAATGCGGTGTGAAGCACCTGGCCAGCCTATGGTATTCCCAGCCCCCGTGTAGTCTTTGTGTGTTTGTCAACTGGACAAAATGTGTGTTTATTGCTTACTTGCGTGATTAATGGACAAGCTCTCCGAGGGGAGCCGGGAACCTCAGCTAGTTACAAATAAATTCAAGGGTGGGAAGCGATGTAAAATTGTAGTTCTTTAATGCAATGTAAAACTGTTGTAATATGAAAATCAAGATGGCCAAAGCAGCAATTGAAATTGTCCTTTTTATTTTTATTTAACGGGACATGGATGGCTAATATCACACCAAGTAATGTGTGACTGTATTGAACTGGATGGAAAACATGGACAATATTCATTGCCGCTTTGACCATATTGTATTCAATCTACAGCTTTACGCATAATCGGAACCGCACCAACCTAAACTATAGCTCATCCAAAAAGACGACCGCCCCAAGAGTGGCTTCACCTCAATTATCGAACGGCAAGGTGTTGCGCCAATTGGCTACCTAAGCAAACGTAGGTAATGTTTAATAGAGAGACGTAATCCCTAATTCTCAATTTCATTTCTGGATAATGGTAATTTCTAGTCCATTAAATTCATACATACGACATTAAAAAAATAAGAACCCACCGATTCTCTAGATCCTTTATATACAGGGTCTGTAAACAATGGAATGAACTCCCATCGAAATGAGTTAACGTTAACCGTTGGATACCCTAAGGCCCATAATCCACCAAAGCGGAGCTGGGCAGAGCGGACAGGAGCGGAGATAACTAGCGGGTTGGGTTTATCCACCGAAGCTGAGCGGAGACGTGTGCTGGCTAGAGCGGAGCTGTGGGCGGCGGCGAGCGAGATGGGGCCAGCTTGCTGCGCGTTCCGATTTGAACTGTAAACGATAACACTGCTAAAAGCGTATACAAGCGTCCCGATTCTGATTTCACGCTCAAAGCAGTAATCATTACAAACCATTCGGACCGTTTGTGTGCACGCTTACGGAAGGAAAACAACAAACATTGAACAAATGACGTTAAGGTCGGCCCGTAAGCATCAGAAAATTTCGCCTCCCATACAAACATAGTTTACTAATAATTTGAAAACCACTGTTTCAACTTACTTGATATTTGGTATCTAATATTAGGCTACAAATATCTGTGTCTGCATGTCTTTGTTTTTTCGGTAAATGTATTCTGGGTCAAACCCACCAGAGCCAGGTGCCGTCAGAATATTTTAGATTGTTATGATTTGAGTTGTACAGGTATGGAAACTGTTAGTTTTATATTTCAAATGTATAAATTTTAACAGCGACATCTACATGAGCAGAAAGGAAAACATAAGTCTGTAAAAACTATGTGCATTGGCTCTATTCATGTCTTGCTGCTTTTGGTGTTATTTTGTGTACCAGTGTTAGTGTGGATTGAATAAGTGTGCGACTACGGTAGGGTCGATAGCCATTTTGTATAACATATGTGTGAAGAATCAACCGTGAAGCAAGGAAACATTAATTAAAGAAATAAAGCTGCTTTGTATTGTATTATTTGCACCTTTTACGATTGAGGGAGTATGTGTGACAGTTGGGCGCCATTCGTAGCTATTTATGCTATAACTCCTTAGAAATATGAAGTTACATGCTATAACATCACTGTAGAGGCGAGTACATTAAGCAGGGGGACACTCGGTAAGAACAATTGTTCTTTTGCGATATATTATGCGCACAGAAAGGGCCCAGATCGTAGTTTTACAAAATTTTAATACATTGCATATATTAAAATGTGACGAATATCAATGAGAAGAAAATGAAGAGAAACAAATAACTGAAGAGCAACAGAAACTGAAAACTGGCGAATTGTCTTGATTTCAAGACATAGGCCGCAGGAAAAAAAAAACATCTAACACTTTTTGCTGCCCTGGTACTTTTTGCCGAAATTTCAATATTATTAAAATTCTATAGAAATTCAGGAAGATCCTAAAAATAAAACAAAAGCTGCATGGTCACACAAATGGGGCCCAGCCACAGATTAGTGTTACAACATTTTCAAACATCTAACAATTTCTGCTGCCCTGGTGCTTTTGCCGATATTTCAATATTATTAAAATTCCATAGACATTCAGGAGGATCCTAAAAATAAAACAAAAGCTGCATGGTCACACAAATGGGGCCCAGCCACAGATTAGTGTTACAACATTTTAAAACATCTAACAATTTCTGCTGCCCTGGTGCTTTTGCCGATATTTCAATATTATTAAAATTCTATAGAAATTCAGGAAGATCCTAAAAATAAAACAAAAGCTGCATGGTCACACAAATGGGGCCCAGCCACAGATTAGTGTTACAACATTTTAAAACATCTAACAATTTCTGCTGCCCTGGTGCTTTTGCCGATATTTCAATATTATTAAAATTCCATAGACATTCAGGAGGATCCTAAAAATAAAACAAAAGCTGCATGGTCACACAAATGGGGCCCAGCCACAGATTAGTGTTACAACATTTTAAAACATCTAACAATTTCTGCTGCCCTGGTGCTTTTGCCGATATTTCAATATTATTAAAATTCCATAGACATTCAGGAGGATCCTAAAAATAAAACAAAAGCTGCATGGTCACACAAATGGGGCCCAGCCACAGATTAGTGTTACAACATTTTAAAACATCTAACAATTTCTGCTGCCCTGGTGCTTTTGCCGATATTTCAATATTATTAAAATTCCATAGACATTCAGGAGGATCCTAAAAATAAAACAAAAGCTGCATGGTCACACAAATGGGGCCCAGCCACAGATTTGTGTTACATTTTTACTAACAATTTATGAAGCCCTGGTACTTTCGTCAAGGTAAGTGTCAGTGCCACTGCCGGTTTGATAGTAAAATCGTCTAGCCCTCATTCCTCAAACGTGCGATAAGAAACATAGTTCCAAAAAAGCTGCAACTTATTAGATGTAAAACGTTGATGAAGATTACAAATAGCCTAGGTGACAGCACGGAGCCCTGTGGAATACCAGTTCCAATCGGGAATTCGTCCGATTTCGCTCCATCAACTGCAAGGTGACATGAAGCTGGCGATCCATAAGCAAAGCTTGGGTGAAATGCCGGAGGACGGGAGATTGCTGAGAAGGCCCCGGTGCCAAACACGGTCAAAGGCTTTGGTTATGTACCTCTGCCAGCGACTCCCTAAAATTGTCTATTCTCCTCCTCCAGAAGACCTTCTGTTGACCGTGCTTTTCGGAAACCATAGCGCTTGTCATTCATGAATTTGTTTGTTTCTAAGTACGATAGAAGCTGATGAAGCTACGGGGTATGTGTAATTACAGTTTTTTAAACTTTTCTTTTAATATTACCATCAAATTGGTAAGCCAGTTTAAAAAAAAAAAAAGTATTTTCATTTCAACTTTATTGACATCCAGTAATAGTCGGCTCATCCAATAGTACAATATGATTAACTAGGAGAATAAAATATTTTAAATTTACATCCAACACTTACATACAAACTAATAAACATTCACATTGTGATTACATACCTAACTAAATATGCAGTGTAATACTTTTGAATAATAAATAACATTAATGCTACTTAGGTACATAAGCTTGGTCTGTTTGACCGGAAAAAGATATGAAAATACAGGTTGGCGTAACGGCCACTACATTAATTTAACCAGCGTAATATTTTTCCGAGACAATTTTTTTTTTCTTAAGGATGTTCCGACCCATACAATGTTTTTTTTACACAGGACGCAAAAAGTATTGCACTTTAAGGCACGAATTCGTCAAAAATATTAAATATAGCCATAGTAGGTTGCAGCGAAAACATATTCACAATTTCAGGTTTAATGGTTTCGTTGTAATTGCCGATTAGAAGTTTTACACCGTTAGATGGCGCTGTTAAATAAAAATCGTATTTAAATAAATTGTAACAAAACCAATAATCCTGAAATTGTGAAATTGTTTTCGCTGCAACTAATATGACTATATTCAACTTTTATTATTAATTCGTGGCTTAAAGTGCAATACTTTTTGCGTTATGTGTGCAAACAACTTTATATGGGTCGGAACAGCCTTAAGTGTCTAGTTACCGAGATATACATTTTTGAAACATATGTTTTCGTCTAGTGTAATTTGACGCTACGTTGTAAGGAAGGTCTTGGCATGGAACCTAGATCTCACGTGGCGAGTCGGGCTAATGTCACGACAGTACACACGACAGACAGATCCTTGTCCAAGTACATACAACGTTCTTATGGAACATTAGATTCGTTTTACACTAAACGATTGAATTACTTTGTATGGAAAGTCTAACTTTTTATTTAGGGGATATTCAGCAAAGAGTTTAAAACTTTTTTGTTTGTTTCAATCCCATTTATCATTTCCCAAATTTAATGTACTGGACATAACGTCACCCTGTGTATGAAGAGGGTACATATTTTGCGTCGGCCCATACAAAAAGAGATGGTTTCTACAGCGCAGATAAAAAAAAATACATGCATAAAATGGCATTTCCCACACAACTGACAGTTACTATGCCAACTTCCTGAGTCTTGTTTCTGCCTATATATAAATACAAACTGGCATATTACATCGCAGCGAAGCGAGACTTTTAGTTTGTTGTATGCCATCTGCTTGTAGAAGGTTCTCTAGTTCATTCCCTTTTAACGTTCTCGGTCGTAACAATAAACAATATGAGGGGGCGTTCATTAGTTACGTGAGGCGTTTAAGGGGGAGGGGGTCGAGCCGATTCTCGACCCACGCTCACATGGGGGAGAGGGGGGGGGAGAATATTTATAGAAAAATATTTTTAAAATTTTAGACGGGCAGTTTCTTTTTTTTTTAATTGATTGGTGATCGCTGCGTTAATCACATCCTCTGGAAATTTGCTCCATGCCTCTACTACTCAGTTACATATGTATATAGTTTTTACGAGTATTCTTTCTAGAGACTATGATCTTCAGTTTTAAGTTGTGGCGTCGAAGATGAAAATACTGGTTACGTGCAAATATTTCCATTAGTTCTGGGAATTCGTACTTCGAGGTAAGAATTTTGTAAACTTCGATTATCTATGACGGTGCGGTCTCTCTTCGTAGTTCAGGTTATGTAGCTCAAGGGGGATCTTGGTGAATCTTCTTGTACTTCATTGCAAACCTAACGTTATTTATTTTTCCACAAGAAACAGCGTAAAATTTCGCAAAAACTGGGCTAAATTAAGTAAAACACGTTTCTCACAAAATATAGAAGCGACCCCCGGAAATGTTTTGAAAATAAACATGAGATTTAGAATACATCATTTTCATAATCATAATGTCATAGTTTGGAATATAAAATATTCATGTACAATAAAACTTATTTACTTTTGAGCAAAAATGATGTATTCAAAATTTCATGTTTATTTTTACAAGCACACAGCGTTGCTATGGCGACGATTTATTTGAATTGTCATTTTAAAATATGTAAAGGTAGAAGGCCTGTTACAGTATGTTTACTAAAATACGCATTTTGAAAAATCTCAGTAGGGAAGGGAGGGGTTCGAGCCAAGACTCACAACATCGTCGTCGAAAAATCGCCAAAAACGCCTCACGTAATGAATGGACGCCCCTAACGAAGGAAGTGTTCAGACATTGAACCGTGTCTCGCTGCCGTCGGCGAGCATGAGCGTGACGGAACGCGAGTTGGTCCACACGAGCCGCGCGAGCCGCGCCGGGTTGAGCCGCGCGACGTCCGCCATCGGCGCCGTGCTGTAGCACTTCACGCAACGCGTCTGCGACGCGCCCAGACCGAACATGCCTGCCAATCAATATGAACTGTTAATCATTCGGCTAAAAAGTACGCTACTACAATGTTAACTCGCTCTTTTATGTTTAAATCACAGATATTACTTGTAAGACAAAAAGTATAACTTCCAACCTTCAACTTGTACCTTGTAACTCGTAACTGAGTTATAACTGACACCTGTTAAGTTAACACTCAAGTATTTAAACCACTGTTCTCTTATTTATTTTATTAGGATTTTTTGTATGTACGTTACGTTTTTTTTATTGTATGTACACTCAATATGTTTATTGCCCTATTGATGTAAACCTTCCATCACGGACCTTATGGTCTATAGTAATGGTTTGACCCAAAATGTTTAAGCTAAATTATACTTTATACATAATGTATGCGTGTTATATTGGATACATAAATAAATAAATACAATAAAAAAACAACCTTCGATTTCAAAATTTATTATGCTACCCAATTCTAAAACGCACAAACATGTTTGCTATATAATTTATTTACTATCATATAGATAAATGCAAGGCATATCCGATATATATTTTATTATTTAATTCATATAAATGAACATGTAAAACAGCAATTAATCTACGAAAAGAAATTTCCATTTTTGTAGTTACGATTTCTGTTATTTTTTGAGTCGGCGTCAGCCGGGCACGCGCTGCGCCAATCAAGAGAACCTAACCTAACCCGCTGTAGTCAAAAATCTAACAAAAACCAAATAGATTATACATCTTGATTAAATTAGCTATGTCTGATGACTAATCTTTTTAAGATATTCTTACTTTATCATTGCGTAATCCACCTCCAAAGTTATTGTATAAAACGCGCGAAAAATTCGAACTTTCGGACCATATAACTTAGAAACCAAACACAATTTTACAATGCCAACGGTCATCAGACATCTAGTTCGATCAAATAAAGCTATTTTGAGCAAAATTTTGGACCTCTGACAAGAAATATGGGCGTGATCTTCTTTCCCCTTTTGTATGGGGAGATGAGCGGGATGGGCCACCTTTTTTGGCCAACACAAAGTATGAAACAAAATATTATAGGTTATGTTTTTGTGATATTTTCTTTCCCACTTTTGGTTAGCAATTACAAACAATGAATTTTCAGAATAACACGGAGAAAATTGAGTAATTTCCATTAAAAAGATTGAGTAAATAAAATTTTCGAATCCATTCTGTTTTATTTTGTCTGATAACTGACAGCTTTGGCAGACATTTTAAGTGACCTCGCTTAGACGCCATTTGTAGTGATAATAAGCAGTTTTCTTCCCAATTCGAACATGAATGTGAACGCAAAGGACAAAACTTTGTATAACTATTCAGAGGATGATCTGGGTTTATTAATAAACGGGGTTCATATATACATTGATATGATAAAGGAAACGGAGCTTACGCAAACAATTTTGAAAGAAAGATAAGATAACTTTTAAATACCTTTCTTAAACCTGACGTTTCGAAAGGATTTGCATACAATCGTGGTCACGGGAGAACTGAAGGTATTTAAAAGTTATCTTTCTTTCAAAACTGTTCGCGTAAGCCCCGCTTAAGTACATTAATAATGTGTGAAAAATGCAAAAGCTTAAGATTTATGAAAGGAAACGGAGTTGAAAAAAATACATACAAGTGGGAACCACACATCATTGAAATTGTAAAGAGAGCAAATTCACTTCTCTATATGGTTAGGAAGTCTTTTTCACACATCACAGCAGAAGTATTAGTAGTATAGAAGTATAGTTAAACTCTACAAAGCATATGTACGTCCTCTCCTAGAGTACGCATACCAAGTCTGGAACCCATACTTCAAGAAGGATGTTGAATTGCTAGAAAGAGTACAGAGAAGAGCCACTAAGATGGTGTGGCCTCTCAGGAATAAGCAATACGAGATTCGATTAGAGGCCCTGTGCCTTAACTCACTAGAGGAGCGAAGAAAGCGAGGCGACTTAATTGAAACCTTCAAAATATTAAATGGACATTATGACGTACCTAACCTAAAAGCTATGTATTCCCTCAACACTGACCAAAGACTTCGTGGACATTCTCTGAAACTCAATCATAATAGCTTCAATTCCAACCCGAGGAAACACTTTCTGTCAAACCGTGTTGTGGAAGACTGGAACAAGCTGCCGGAGGAAGTCATAAGTGCTATCTCAGTGAACAATTTCAAAAACAATTTGGAAAATCATGTAAAAAATATAAAAAAACCATTCGTATTATGAACACTTAATATAAAAATAAAATAAAAACCATGTGCACTCAATCAGTGAAGTACACGCATCAGCTTGCAGCTGCTAGTGTATATAATAATAATAATAATCGTTAAAAAATATCACCTCCATCTCGATTCTCTTACCGACCGCCCGCCTACACGTTGAAGCGGGTCTCGCTGCCGTCGGCCAGCATGAGCGTGACGGTGCGCGCGTTCGTCCACACGAGCCGCGCCAGCCGCGCCGGGTTGAGCCGCGCGACGTCCGCCATCGGCGCCGTGCTGTAGTACTTGACGCAGCGCGTCTGCGACGCGCCCAGACCGAACATGCCTGCGCAGCACCCGGTCAGGCCACGGCAAGCGAAGCGGGCGGGCGCCGCTTTACGGTCCGCTCGGACGCCGGATGAACGTTCACCCCTCCTCGCCCTAACGCGTTTTGAAGTGAAGCTTCTTACGGATGTTTCGGGTGATGGACGTTTGGGATGGTACATTTGAGATTACCGCGGTCGTTAAACATGTTCGAAAAATGTTACGGCTTTTCACGCGGCGGGAGGAGACATTCTCCGACGTTGCGAGCTGATGACTCAGTCATCTGCTGCGTACGAACGTGACGGATGCCTCCTTGACAATCGGCTCGAAACGTCGGAGAATGTCTCCTCCCGCCGCGTGAAAAGCCGTAGCATTTTTTAAGCATATTTGGGATGGTTATCTAACTCAGAAACGTCATGAAACGCAAAGGACAATGGCCAATCTTCTATGGGCGAGAAACCAAATAGGTGCCAACTTGAATGCAATACCTGGTTATCTAATTCCAAAAATGAAATTCTGCTTTACATGTATAGACAGTTTTGTATCAATAATGTTTTTTTTGTATGTTTAATCATGCGATAAGTCATTTGACTATAAGCAGATGCGATGTGTGTTAAGTTGGCATGAAGAGTAGGATTTCCCAGTGGAAATCTCTCTATTATTTATTTACATAGCTTTTTAGAAGCTATGATTTTGGAGAATTTCGCGCCTTTTAAGGCGGTCAATTGTATGTGCCAGAGTATTGTTAGCTTTGCAGCCAGTGGATTAGGGTGGATTTTCAGTCTATTCTGGTATTTCTCGTAGCAAGTTTTGATTTCGTCCTTGACTGTGTGAATGTGGAGGTATTCATGAACTTCTGAGTTTCGAAAAAAACCAGGGTGCATTGGAGATTTGCTTCAGGATGTAGTTCTGAGTTCTTTGGATTATACTTATGTTTGAGTCGCTTTTTTATCGCAGGGAACTGTATATATAAATGAAACTCTAAATGAAATTACCCAGACTAATTGCTGGGCCTTAATTTAAATAAAAATGGTGGTCACATCAAACACAGATGGCGTCTTCAGGAGAAAACGAAACCATTCAATTTCCATCTCTATTATTTATTTATCAGACAAACTTAACAGCTTATGGTTACATTATTACAGGTAACCGACGATGGTAAACATGCTGCGCAAAAAAGAAGGATCATGTGTAATATCATCCATCTGTCGGTAATGTGCGTTAGTTAACCTGTTGATGTGATGGGCGCTTGGCAAAATTGGAAGTCAAAATGCAACCATTTATTTGTTCTTGATTGCGACTCTCCGAAAACTAGCTACTAACACGAAAATGTCTTTTAATATTTTAAAATTCGAACCACGTTCACACTTTCTTGTTGCTTCGAACTCAAAACTTCCATTACAAAATCCCAGTTCATTTTCAATTGATCCCATTTCTTACATCACTAGTGATAATGTGATTTCACTAGTATTAGATTAGGTTAGGTTATTTAAGATTTGGTTAAGTAAATATACTTTTTCGTATTAAGCAGGAACATCACTTATTCCAAGGAATGTAATATGTATGCATGTATTAGCGACCGTTAAACAAGGACACATTTATTAAAGAAAGAGCCCTGTAAAAAGAACTACTTTCCGAAAATAATGCAAGACTGGATGCGAACCATCAAAACATACAGCAACAATACCGCTTGGTATTTTTTGCTGGAAGATTAGGTTAGGTATGGTAAGGTGTATAGAAATAAATCGAGACAATCCTGAATAATCCTGGAGACTGTAATGTCTGGTTTGGCAAATTCCCTGCAACATATCTACCGAAAAATAAGTGTTGACGTAGAGGAGGGGTGAACGCATTTTCGTCTTATAACGTATATTTTCATCGAGCCGTCCAAACTCATATGATTACAAATATATCTCAAAACTATTAACAGACCAAAAGCGGGACCTCTGTAAGCACAGTGAAGTAAATTTAGCGTAAAAACAAAACATTGACCATGGCTTCAACAAGGCTGGACAATATACGTTCACGCATAAACATACATTACGTATAAGCAACATTTACTTTTGCGTTCTAAGACCCGAAGCAGTTTTGAGAAAGCAGAATTTTATTACTCAGCGATCTATTTCTATTTTTGAAAAAACCTTTTAGATCCTTTAAGACTCTAATGTCAAAATGATGGAACATATTTTCCAGACTTGTCTAGCTATGTTCTCATAAACTTTACATTGTTAATAAAAAAAACAGTTTTAAAAATATCATATTTTCATCTTAGGATTTTTGTTTTATAAAATACACAAAAAAAGCAACATTGACTGAGTATTTATACACAAAAATATTACAATGGTGTTATAACAAATGCACAAGAAACTCCAAAACAAAGACAAGCTCTGCTTTTAAAGTTCACAAAAAACGACAATTCTCCTAAAAAACTATAGGTCGGTACTACTATACCTCAGATAAAAAAGGAAGAAGACGTGCCATCTACCCTACTTCACTAGAGGAGCGAAGACAGCGAGGCGACTTAATTGAAACCTACAAAATATTAAATGAACATTATAACGTACCTAACCTAAACGCTATGTATTCCCTGAACACTGACCAAAGACTTCGTGGACATTCTCTGAAACTCAATCATAATAGCTTCAATTCCAACCCGAGGAAACACTTTCTGTCAAACCGTGTTGTGGAAGACTGGAACAAGCTGCCGGAGGAAGTCATAAGTGCTAGCTCAGTGAACAGTTTCAGAACAATTTGGACAATTATTGAAAAAATATTAAGAAAACTATTCGTATTACGGATACTTAAAATAAAAAAAAAACAATGTGCACTCAATCAGTGAAGTACACGCATCAGCTTGCAGCTGCTAGTGTATATAATAATAATATAATATAATCTAGAGCGCCTACTACGACAGCCGCTGTCTGCAATTTCCTAATACTATCAACGCAACTTGTTTCGGGGGACATGCGAGCGTGAAGGCGATTATACGCAAAATTTGTCCATACGGCGGCGTCGCGAGTAACGACCCTGTGACAATTCTCCTCCCTTTTCTGTTCTGTGGTGTCAACAGCCCCATTACGATATTCGTGACACACTTTCATTAGGAATAAGTTAGAAATACCTATCCTCTCGTTTTATTACCATGCACTCATCTCCGTTCATGTGCATGGGCTTATGCGGCCATATGCAACATGCTAGATTCGTTCATAGCTATTTTGTATGCATTGTATGCACTGGAAAGAGAAGGAATTCCTAAGTCCCTTTTACTCTATGGTTGACTTCAGCATGACAGAAAGAGATCTCAAATTTGTATCTATTTCCCGTGTATGGATTTCAGACAAAACGACTGTAAACTACGCATTCATGTATTTAATCTTATAATATTATTTATAAAAAACCAACTAATAGCGTGTCAGACTCGCACACAATAGGTTCCGTACCATCGTACAAGATTTATAAAAAAACACGTTTCCTGTATTAAAATTAATACCCCTTAATTATTTATTTTACGATTTACTGTTATAGCGGCAGTAGAAATACACGCTATATGTGGCTGGTATAGCCGAACATGGCTAAAGCCCTAACCAAATCAATAGAAAAAAAATATACGCTCTGTGCCGTGCTTAACATTAAAATAATCAGCTGTCTACCTATTACGGTTCATGAGATACAGCCCGTTGATAGATCAACAGACGGACGGCCTGCAGAGGCTTGGTAATAGGGTTCCGTTGGCAACCATTGGGTATGATTTGAATTTGTGAGATGATTTAGTACAAAAAGTTGCCAATTTTAAAAAGATTTTTTGTTGTGATGGCAACAGTTTCATAAGATCAAATTCTAACAGCTTAATATGCTTGCGAATACAAAATTATAGTAACTTCCTATTTTTAGGGACTTACACAGCAGAAAAAGCTAAAAACTACCGTTGCGCCATCTACTTTAGCTTCCTTAACATTTACATTATTAATTTATATTATTAGTATTACTGATTATTCACTAGCGGGCACACGAAAAGCAACTCAATATTTACGGAATTTGAATAGAAGAAGATGATAAGAGTGCTGCAGTGAAACGAGAGGTTAGACACTTCTAACCGATTCTATATTCTGTGGTCTTAGCCCTTCACCGTAGCACATGGACAAGCTAGACCATGTCTTCACTTCGAAGCTATGTTCAGACTAGGATAGTAGAGTAAGCGAGTCATACATTCAACATGGGCTCATCTAGCAAATTGTGCGGGATAAAATCGTGGCAGAAAATCTTAACGCCATTTTGAAAATCCACAAACAGAATTGTTGAATCATCTCCCGAAGTTATGGCAGTGATTGCTGAAACACTCTGTACAAGTGGAGCGCTTCAACAATTTTTTCTATACCTGTGGATATCTCGGTACAGATACACTATCCTTTAAAAGCTAGTTTGCATTTTTCACAAACTATAGTGCTATCTTAAAACTCTTTTGTGCACTATCCTAGTCTGTACAATCTCTGAAAACCTTACCAATGGAGACTTTACAGATGAAGCGGTTGCTAATGTTGACTAATGACTTACCAGTGGTGGTCTGCCAGAAGGACGGGCGGTTGTCGGGGTTGCGTAGGAAACCAGGTAGCAGCCATCAGAGCACCTAGTCTGTCACCTAATAGGCGTTTACGGAACTTCGAAGTTATGTAAAAACGTCAAACTCCATGCAAGTTTTTACTAGATATTCAGTGGTTTTACTTCTTCAAGCGGTCAAAGTCAAACTCGGACTTCCGATTTGTATGAAAACGCGAGTCGGCTTAAACGGCAACGTCGACGGTGAGTAAGCTATCGAATCAACCTCGGACTCGCAAATGTTAGTTCGCTTAACGCCCACTGCGCGCGCTCTTCAATTTCTCCATACATTTAAAAACGCCAGTCGATCGGTTTGCCGTAAACGCCAATTTAGGTGACAGCTGGGAATAGCGTCTCAGGACTAAAGATTTACGCCTACAAAAGAGGCTTGAAGAGCGGTCGATCAATGGCTTACCAGTGGGGGTTTGCCGGAAGGACTGGCAGTCGTCGGCGGCAGTCGCGTAGGAGACAGCATCACGAGGTTTCAAAAGTGGTAGACTAATGAATCACTAGTGGTGGACAACCAGAAGGTCACGCAATTATCGACGGTCGCTTAGGAGACGAGGTGACAGCCATCAGATCCGAAGACTCACGCCTTAATGTCACGAAACGTTGAGAGCAGTCGACAATTGACTCACCGGTGGTGGTCTGCCAGAAGGACAGGCGGTTGTCGGCGGTCGCGTATGAGACGAGGTAGCGGCCGTCCGGACTGAAGGCGCACGCCGTCACCGGGCCCTGGTGCGCCACGAGACTCTGGCAGCGGCCAACGCGCAGCTCGTACATGGCAAGTTTGCCCTTGTGACTGCCCACTGTGAATACAAATTGGGATTTGTCATTGTTCTATTTCTGGTTCTATGAAAAATTTTAAATTAGGAGAGAATTAAGCCTGAATGACAATAACACGGAACTTGTGCAGGGGCAAATATGACGTAAAAACTGTATTGCAAACCTTCTTGCCAGTTCTTCAATGTGAATATTAAACTGGCTAAATGTTATAACCATATCAAGTTCCAAATAAATATGTTTTAATATAGAAGTTCTAAAGAACATTTCCACTGCAGCAAGAGTAACTGAAATTGCAACCATCAAAACCAGGTCAATCTACCTATTATCAACCCCCTTTCAAACTATGGTTACTCCATACTTTGAAAAGGGGAATCAAAAAAATAAAAACATGTTCTTCCTACACCGTGTTTAGAGAATATCTTACCTGCGATGCGGCGTGTGGCAGGGCAGTGCGACACCTGGTTGAACCGACAGATCGCCGGGAACACTTCGTTCAGTCCCTTGGACTTGAGGTGAGAGTGGTCCACACAGTGAAGGATTATGTCCATCACCTGAAATGAATCACATTTAAGTATCTACCGCCCACATCACAAAATTAATGCATTTCAAATTTAAAACCACAGCAATAGTGTGAATCGAGTTGATTTTGCAGGGACAGTTTACCTCTCTACTTCTACTTCCGCGATTGTATAAACTAAGAATGCTGTACAGTACCGCTTTACCTCTGTACAGAAATAGCCGTTAAACAAATTAACAGCAGCTATAGTGCCTGTAGCAAGCAATACTAAATCCGATTAAGAGGATAATGAGGTGATCAACTTCCATACAATGGCGAAGATTTGTATCAAAATGTTTAAGAGCGTATAGCATGGACATGAGTTAAGCTATCAAGAAAATCAAAACGTATATATAGCCTTGGCTCTCAGGCTGGCTATTTAATGTGAAAAATTTCAGAAAAAGATTTCTTAATTTGACTGAGGTAACACGCACGAGCCATTGTATGGGACTCGATCACCTCATTATCCTATTAAATTCTATGTACATAAAGTAATTGACATCGGACGAGTACATTTTACGGATTTAGGTAAGGCTTTCGACAAAAGGAGTCATTCAATGTTAGTATAATAGAAATTAAATAAATTGTCCGTTTATGGTGCATTATTACAACATAGTTTTAATAATGTATGAAAGCGTACAAATAATGATATAATCTTTATAAGTAATGTTGATTGCAAGTACCCTCTGGGGTTCTCCAAGGCTCTTATTTTGGACCATCACTATTTACAATTTCTGTTATTGATGTACAAACTGGAAGATTCTCTACCTCGACCAGCATGAAAGTAACCTCTGGTGTTCTCCAAGGCTCTTATTAACACGCTTTTATTATTTTGGACCATCACTAATAAAACTTTCTGTCATTGATGTACAAACTGGAAGATGTGCCACCTCAACCAGCATGAAAGCACTCGCGTGTGTTCTCCAAGGCTCTTATTTTGGACCATCACTATTTACAATTTCTGTTATTGATGTACAAACTGGAAGATGCTCTACCTCGACCAGCATGAAAGTAACCTCTGGTGTTCTCCAAGGCTCTTATTTTGGACCATCACTATTTACAATTTCTGTTATTGATGTACAAACTGGAAGATGCTCTACCTCGACCAGCATGAAAGTAACCTCTGGTGTTCTCCAAGGCTCTTATTTTGGACCATCACTATTTACAATTTCTGTTATTGATGTACAAACTAGAAGATGCTCTACCTCGACCAGCATGAAAGTAACCTCTGGTGTTCTCCAAGGCTCTTATTTTGGACCATCACTAATAAAACTTTCTGTCATTGATGTACAAACTGGAAGATGTGCCACCTCAACCTGCATGAAAGCACTCGCGTGTGTTCTCCAAGCCTCTTATTTTGGACCATCACTATTTACAATTTCTGTTATTGATGTACAAACTGGAAGATGCTCTACCTCGACCAGCATGAAAGTAACCTCTGGTGTTCTCCAAGGCTCTTATTTTGGACCATCACTAATAAAACTTTCTGTCATTGATGTACAAACTGGAAGATGTGCCACCTCAACCAGAATGAAAGCACTCGCGTGTGTTCTCCAAGGCTCTTATTTTGGACCATCACTATTTACAATTTCTGTTATTGATGTACAAACTGGAAGATGCTCTACCTCGACCAGCATAAAAGTAACCTCTGGTGTTCTTCAAGGCTCTTATTTTGGACCATCACTAATAAAACTTTCTGTCATTGATGTACAAACTGGAAGATGTGCCACCTCAACCAGCATGAAAGCACTCGCGTGTGTTCTCCAAGGCTCTTATTTTAGACCATCACTATTTAAAATTTCTGTCATTGCTGTACGAACTGGAAGGCGTCATACCTCGACCAGCAGCTCGGCGACCTCGCCGTGCATGCGGTCGATGAGCAGCTCGATGCCGCGAAGCACCTCGGCGCCGCCGCGCTGCAGCGCGCGGTGCGCGGGCGAGTGCTGCGCGGCGCCACCCGCGCCGCCGGCCGCCGCGCAGCGCGCCACCTCGCGCGCTATCGTCGTGATGAACGACGCCGGCCTGCGTTGTTGGCATTCAGGGAAAATAAGCGAGGTACTCTATTTGTAATAAGTATTGATATTATTTGCTTTTTTTATGTAACTGGACATGGATGGCTAATGCCATTATGACCGTGAGATATTAGCCTAACACACCACATGGGAACTAGGTACCATGCCAGGACCTTCCATATATTGCTCGGCTACATTGAACTGGATGGAAAACACGGATAATTTTCATTGGGTTTTCTGGGTTGATCGAATCCGCTGATGTTTGTGACGTAATTTGGTGTAGTTTGACTACCAAAATGGTCACCCATCCAGAACCCAACCGCGCTCAGAGGTGCTTCACCCAGTTTATCAAATTGCACGGTGTCGCGCCACTGGGCTACCGAGGCTGACAATTATTGTACATGTACAATTGTACAATTGTTGGAAACCTAGACTTGGACATGACATAAATCCGCCGGTTCTACAAGCGTTAGGAAGAAGAGGCGACATACAAATTTCGAAATTACAATCAGATTTATATCAGTACTTCACATTAGTGGCAAGAGGTGTGTAGATCTGTTTCGAACAAAAACATTCTAAATGGCAAGAAATTATAGTGAAGCACATTCTCAACCGTTTATATCACTAACCTAACCTACCACAATTGGCATCGAAATCTGGTAACTGCAACAGTGAAGTAAGAAATTACGGAAGAAACTGAAAATTATAAAAAATACCAATTAATTACTCCAAAAGTAGGAACAGACAGAAAGACAGACGGACAGACAGAACGAAATAAAAAGGGTGCCGTTTTTCCCCTCGGCTACGGAACCATAAAAAGTGGTGCTCACTTGGTGGTGGCGATGAGCGTTAGCGCCTGGCGCGCCGTGCGGCATGTATCGGCCTGCGGAGTCAGCGGCAGCCCGTAAGTCATCGACGGCACCAGCTTGTCAGCGTCCGAGCACATCTCCAGCAGACCTAGAAGAAACCGGCATCACAGGCCTAGCATGAGCGCGCTGTGCTTACAAGACATGTGGGAGCGAAAACTAAACTCAAGCACCATTACCGCAAATTAGAGGGAGATCGAACATATCTATCCGATGCGTCAACTTTTCGAATTGTCACAGTTCCACGGCTCAATAATATGAAATACATTTTCGCAAACTATCTATCCTTTAACACATTTTAGATCACCGCGGTCGCTAAACATGTTTGAAAACTTACGGCATTTCACGCCGCGGGAGCAGATTTTCTCCGACGTTTCGAGCTGATCGTTCAGCCGGTTGTCAAGGAGGCAGCCGCTACGTCCGTACAGGTCCGGACAGTCGGCTGCTGCGTACGAACGTAGCGGCTGCCTTCTTGACAACCTGTCAAGGCCTTTTAAGGCTTTCCTAAAAAAAACATTTGTTGAGCTGTCATGACCTGTGAATTGATTGTGAACGGACGTTCAACCCGGACAAATACACTTTTTTCTGGCAAAACAAGAGTTGACGCAATGATTCCTTTACGGCCATAATCTTTTCCCCATTATTTCAAAGTAATACTTGAAACATGAAGTGAGCGTGCGTTATAGTTCCCGTACCTATCTGGAGAACAGGGAACGTGGCCCTTGCCAATAAGAGTACCAAAGCATTATGCGGAGGCGGCAAGACCTACTGAAGACCTATGGTACTGGACGTTTAGTGGGAATAGTGTATTTCTTTGCGTAATGGTAATTTTCACAGTTGGTCTTTGGGAGTACTATATTTTAACAGTGAAGGGAGGTAGACAATGCTTAGATGAGAAGAACCATCTCGTGTGCGCCGGCAGCCGGCGCGACGGCGGCGCGAGCAGCAGGTGCGCCACCGTCAGCCGCGCGAGATTGTTGGACGAGTTTACGGCGAAGCGTGCAATACGCACCCATGAGCACGCGGCTCACGTCGATGTAGGGCTCCCACACGACGAAGCCGCGCCCGACGAGGTCGACGGCGGCGCGGCGCAGCGGCGTGTGCGCGGGCAGCCGGCGCGACGGCGGCGCGAGCAGCAGGTGCGCCACCGTCAGCCGCGGTAGATTGTTGGACAAGTTCACAGCGAAGCGTGCAATACGCACCCATGAGCACGCGGCTCACGTCGATGTAGGGCTCCCACACGACGAAGCCGCGCCCGACGAGGTCGACGGCGGCGCGGCGCAGCGGCGTGTGCGCGGGCAGCCAGCGCGACGGCGGCGCGAGCAGCAGGTGCGACAGCGCCAGCGCCGTCAGCCGCGCGAGATTGTTGGACGAGTTTACGGAGAAGCGTGCAATACGCACCCATGAGCACGCGGCTCACGTCGATGTAGGGCTCCCACACGACGAAGCCGCGCCCGACGAGGTCGACGGCGGCGCGGCGCAGCGGCGTGTGCGCGGGCAGCCAGCGCGACGGCGGCGCGAGCAGCAGGTGCGACAGCGCCAGCGCCGTCAGCCGCGCGAGATTGTTGGACGAGTTTACGGAGAAGCGTGCAATACGCACCCATGAGCACGCGGCTCACGTCGATGTAGGGCTCCCACACGACGAAGCCGCGCCCGACGAGGTCGACGGCGGCGCGGCGCAGCGGCGTGTGCGCGGGCAGCCAGCGCGACGGCGGCGCGAGCAGCAGGTGCGACAGCGCCAGCGCCGTCAGCCGCGCGAGATTGTTGGACGAGTTTACGGAGAAGCGTGCAATACGCACCCATGAGCACGCGGCTCACGTCGATGTAGGGCTCCCACACGACGAAGCCGCGCCCGACGAGGTCGACGGCGGCGCGGCGCAGCGGCGTGTGCGCGGGCAGCCGGCGCGACGGCGGCGCGAGCAGCAGGTGCGCCACCGTCAGCCGCGGTAGATTGTTGGACAAGTTCACAGCGAAGCGTGCAATACGCACCCATGAGCACGCGGCTCACGTCGATGTAGGGCGCCCGACGAGGTCGACGGCGGCGCGGCGCAGCGGCGTGTGCGCGGGCAGCCAGCGCGACGGCGGCGCGAGCAGCAGGTGCGACAGCGCCAGCGCCGTCAGCCGCGCGAGATTGTTGGACGAGTTTACGGAGAAGCGTGCAATACGCACCCATGAGCACGCGGCTCACGTCGATGTAGGGCTCCCACACGACGAAGCCGCGCCCGAAGAGGTCGACGGCGGCGCGGCGCAGCGGCGTGTGCGCGGGCAGCCGGCGCGACGGCGGCGCGAGCAGCAGGTGCGCCACCGTCAGCCGCGGTAGATTGTTGGACAAGTTCACAGCGAAGCGTGCAATACGCACCCATGAGCACGCGGCTCACGTCGATGTAGGGCTCCCACACGACGAAGCCGCGCCCGACGAGGTCGACGGCGGCGCGGCGCAGCGGCGTGTGCGCGGGCAGCCAGCGCGACGGCGGCGCGAGCAGCAGGTGCGACAGCGCCAGCGCCGTCAGCCGCGCGAGATTGTTGGACGAGTTTACGGAGAAGCGTGCAATACGCACCCATGAGCACGCGGCTCACGTCGATGTAGGGCTCCCACACGACGAAGCCGCGCCCGACGAGGTCGACGGCGGCGCGGCGCAGCGGCGTGTGCGCGGGCAGCCAGCGCGACGGCGGCGCGAGCAGCAGGTGCGACAGCGCCAGCGCCGTCAGCCGCGCGAGATTGTTGGACGAGTTTACGGAGAAGCGTGCAATACGCACCCATGAGCACGCGGCTCACGTCGATGTAGGGCTCCCACACGACGAAGCCGCGCCCGACGAGGTCGACGGCGGCGCGGCGCAGCGGCGTGTGCGCGGGCAGCCGGCGCGACGGCGGCGCGAGCAGCAGGTGCGCCACCGTCAGCCGCGGTAGATTGTTGGACAAGTTCACAGCGAAGCGTGCAATACGCACCCATGAGCACGCGGCTCACGTCGATGTAGGGCTCCCACACGACGAAGCCGCGCCCGACGAGGTCGACGGCGGCGCGGCGCAGCGGCGTGTGCGCGGGCAGCCGGCGCGACGGCGGCGCGAGCAGCAGGTGCGCCACCGTCAGCCGCGCGAGATTGTTGGAAGAGTTTACGGCGAAGCGTGCAATACGCACCCATGAGCACGCGGCTCACGTCGATGTAGGGCTCCCACACGACGAAGCCGCGCCCGACGAGGTCGACGGCGGCGCGGCGCAGCGGCGTGTGCCCGGGCAGCCGGCGCGACGGCGGCGCGAGCAGCAGGTGCGCCACCGTCAGCCGCGCGAGATTGTTGGAAGAGTTTACGGCGAAGCGTGCAATACGCACCCATGAGCACGCGGCTCACGTCGATGTAGGGCTCCCACACGACGAAGCCGCGCCCGACGAGGTCGACGGCGGCGCGGCGCAGCGGCGTGTGCGCGGGCAGCCGGCGCGACGGCGGCGCGAGCAGCAGGTGCGACAGCGCCAGCGCCGTCAGCCGCGCGAGATTATTGGAAGAGTTCACGGCGAAGCCTGCCGGATACATCCAACACAAACTCGCTTTACTTCATCACGTATTCAAAACCCATTCGTATGGCGGCAGCGTAGCCACATTTTTGTAATTTCATTTATTTAAACTTTTTGGTAGTCAAACTAGACTAAGTTACGTCACAAAGGTCCGTGGATTCGATCAACCCAGTAAAGAAGAACCCGCAAAGAAACTTCACGGGTTAACATAACATATTTTTCCATCCACAATTATGAAATACAAACTTAGATCGAAATGCTACTGCCAAATAATTCCTTGGTGGAACAGATTAAGGTAAAGAAAAATAGAAACAGCAACCCTCAGATTAGATTACTTACAACTAACAAAGTTACTAATGCAATAATATAAATTAATGAATTTATAGCATTACAAGAATTCTCTGGTGTAAAATCCGTCACCAACTTAACCTATGTCAGGTGTATAAAGCTCTCTTCAAGTTTGATATGAATATAATAATACAATTGGAGAAGCAACACATTTAAGGTTCATTGCACTAAATGGCGTCCTGTGTACATGTTGTACATGTCGTTGGGACTCGCGAATTCGCAAGTGAACTGACTGGCGTCAGCGTACGTATTCTGTGGCATTTATTGGATAGATATTTGGGTAAAGAGGGAGAAAATTCATAAAAATAGCAACAGGTATAAGAGGATCGATGTAGGTGCAAAAGTGTCGAAACATTCAGTGCATGGAATGGTGTAGGGTGTGGTGTTTGGTTGCCTTGTATCTTTGGGGGTAGGACTAGCCAGTATATTTATCGGCATCGAGGTGTCACAGCTCTGCACGCGTGAATTATGTTTACTTTTATGCTCCACAAATCACTGCTTGACCAATTCGACCAAACGCCTATATGAATCAACAAATATCAAACATCAATCATGACTAGAGGAGCGTAGCATTAAGACTAAAGACTCACCCTTTCCTCTCCACAATTTTAAAGGCATTTTCACCTAATCTCACCGACAAGTTGAGGAAATCTTTTTGCAGTAAATACCTCACACAGTTGTACAAAATAAATTCCACATGGTGACAATTTTATCAAATATTTTTTACAGGCTTCTTGCGCCTTTGAGGGGTACAGCACCACATCTTAAGTCGGGGTAGGTAAGCATGCTTTTCTAGAGTATACAGTCTGCAATCTATCAAAATACCTCACAGTAACCAACCCACAAGGAGTCCACCGTGCCCAAGAGTCAGTCATGTCCGAATGTGTGATAGATAATCAAATAACTTTGATGTGAAATCGATCAGAGAGAAAAAGTACATCATTCCATACGAGACAGCTTTAAACATTCTATGTGAGATGGAGTATGCCATAAGCAGAATGACTAACCTTCGACATAAGAGCCCTTTCTGCTGGACGTATCGCCCTCGCGCCGCCGTCTCGTGCTTCCGGCTCCTACAATAACACACGCGAACAAGGTAAAATCAACGTCATTTCTTTGGGTAAAATTTTGTGTAATCGTACTGAGCCCGTAGTCCCAGCTGTCACCAAAATTGGCGTTTACGGCAAACAGATCGACTGGGGTTTTCAAATGTAGGGAGAAATTGAAGAGCGTGCGGAGTGGGCGTTAAGCGAACTAACATTTGCGAGTCCGAGTTTGATTTGAGGGCTTACTCAACGTTGCCGTAAATACGTCGACGTTGCCGTTTATGCCGGCTCCGCGTTTTCATCGGAAGTCCGAGTTTGACTTTGACAACTTGAAGAAGTAAAACCACAGAATATCTAGTAAAAACTTGTATGGGGTTTGACGTTTTTACGGAACTTCGAAGTTCCGTAAACGCCAGTTTTGGTGACAACTGGGACTGGCAGCTCTGAACTCTTCATGTGCGAGTCCGAGTTGCACTTGACCGGTTTTTAGAGGCTGTTCGATTAATAATAATAATAATAATATTCTTTATTGCTTCCATACACATGGTACATACAAGGGCGGACTTATTGCCTAATGTCAATCTTTTCCAATCAACCCGATAATGGGACAAAATATACAGGTAGCAACAAGAAAAGTAACCTAAAGAATAGATCTTGTGCACTATTTATTAAACTAAAAAAAAAGTTACACACCAAATTAATAACTATGGACATAAGTATGTCTGCCTAAAAATTTATATACAGAATTTATGCAAAAAAAACACACACAACTAAAAATTACAAATTTTGTTTAAAAGTAAGAAATTCTGTTTTAAGGTCGGCCCGTAAGCATCAGAAAATGTCGCCTCCCATATAAACGTAGTTTACTAATAATTTGAAAACCACTGTTCCAACTTACTTGATATTTGGTATCTAAAATTAGGCTACAAATATCTGTGCCTGCATGTCTTTGTTTTTTCGGTAAATGTATTCTGGGTCAAACCACAGAGAAAACAAATTCGTATGAAGATTTTCTTTTTGCTTTCATTTCATTCGGTTTGGATTTTTCAAAAAAACAAAAGCATGCAGACACAGATATTTGTTACCTGATATTAGATATTAAATATCAATTTAATTAAAATAGCGGTTTCCAAATGATTAGTAAACTACGTTTGTATGGGGAGCATAGCTTACGGGCCGTAAGTTCGATTGCCACGGACGAAGAAGAAACGCCGTGAAACGCCAACGGTCTCGCGTCACGGTCGCCACGATCCGAAGGCCACCGCGGGCGTGTCGGACGGCTCACCTTCGTTGTTGACGTCCTCCCCGAACTCCGCCCCGATGACGCCGAGCAGCACCACCGCGGTGGTCTGCTTGCGCTTCAGCTCCGCCAGCGACGACGGCTTGCGGACTATCTCCTCCTCCTCCTCCTCGAACTCCTCCTCCTGGGGGGATGTATTTGTGGCTAACCGGTACCGATCGGTGTGGCAATGGATGGATGCCTGAATTTTTATCTAAGGCGAAAGACTTGGATGTCCGTTTCTCGACTTTAATTTAGCTCTGGAAGCGTTTTATAAAAATATAATTCTGGTTTAGCAGAGATGATGTAACAAACAAAAAACTCAATTTCACATCATATTCATCATCTGAGCTTGAACAGCTAGAAGCATTCTAAGTTTAGTATATCCTACATACTCTACACCTTAATTGCTCAATAAACTTTGTTATTTTGAAGTCCGAACTGGCAGCAAATCCCGAATTTTACGCGATTGCAGCTGCAATGAAAAGATTTATGTACTTATGACTACAAGTTTGCCGTCTATGACGCATTGGCGCAGCTGCTCGTAATTGCTGTTGTCCGTTGATCGACGGCGTTCAACAGATGGCGTCACTTATCGATTTATATGATGCTTGCAACTTCTTACTGTTTCAAAACGAAGGAGATTGCTCTCGACTGTACAACCTACAACAATGACGCCTAAAAGTTGGTGGCAGATTCTAGAGATAAGCTCTAACAACGTAAAAGTTACCCGAGCATTGGAAACCGACGTACCTTGTTTGGAAACTACAGTGATCACAGCAATTGAGAGTTTGTTAGCAGTTAGAGCAGGCTTAGGTTGCCTATCTAAAATGAATAAATAAAATACAGCGGGTCGTAGCCTAGTGGCGCGGGGACTCGACTAGCGTACCAGAAGTTTGGGTGCAAATCCTTGTCCCGTTCATGCATCACTTCATTTCTAATTCTGAATTAGATAAGTGATTTCGTTATGAATGCGAGTTGCTCCATGGTTCGGAATCCATGTAAAACTGTAGGTACCCTTCCCCTACTAAGTGGTAGGGATTAAGCCCGCCTGGGTTGGCACCATCGCATTGAATGACGAGACGTTCGAAAGGGCAAAAAAAATCGTCCGTGTTTTCCATCCAGTTCAATGTAGCCGTGCTCGTAAGGGGAAGGTCCTAGCATGGCACCAAATTCCTTCGGGAATGTGGTGTATTGGGCTAATATCATAACGGTAGTTGTGTGGTATTAGCCATCCATGTCAGTTTGCGTAAAAAAAAGTCAGTTCAGCTCACGGCTTGCTCGAGGCTGAGCGGCGGCGGCGGGTCGCCCGGTTTGGTGGGGGCGGCGGGCGCGGCCGGCGCGGCCGCCTGCGGGTTGATGCTCTCCGTCTGCGTGTACTCGGGCAGGTACTGCGCCCACTGGTCGACCAGCGCCTTGCGCCCCTTCGCACCCAGCCTGGGCACACCGTACACCTAGCGTGGCGCTCTGTGCTTGCGAGACGCACGGAGCGCGGGAGTGAGCCGTCGACTCAATGGGGAGGACCGCTGCCAAACTTTACCACGAGATGGCGCCACATAAAACTATGCCAAGGTTTCATTTCAAGGTTACAGGTTGTTGACCAATTAAACTGAGTTAATATGAATAGCTACCTTGAAATGGATGTAAAACACGGACAATGTGATTGACTGTGATTCGCGAGTTAACATAACCTCTACGTGATAGCTTGACAGAGTTTTATGTGGCGCCATCTGGTGGTAAAGCTTTGCGCCGTGCACCCCATTCAGACGTGAGATGTAATGGATGGATGGTTGAGAGAGATGGAACATATCTACCCGATGAGACCACTTTTCGAATTTCTATGACGCATTGGCGCAGATGATCGTAATGGCGGCACTTATTAATTTATTTGGCGCTTGCAACTTCTTACTGCTTCAAAACTGAAAATGTTTGGACTCCTCATATCAGAACTTCTCCGGAACATTTGAGACATACCTCAATGGAGATTGCTCTCAACTGTGCAACCTACAACAAGGCGCCCAGAAGTTGGAACTTGCGCCCCAGCCTGGGCACACCGTACACCTAGCATAGCGCTCTGTGCTTGCGAGACAAACAGAGCGTGGGAGTGAGACGTCGACTCAATTACGACTACGGCGAGTTAGAGGGAGATGGAACATATCTACCCGATGAGACCACTTTTCAAATCGTTATTATTATTATATTATCGCTGCGCTAAGCTATATGATAATATGCAAAGAGAACCTACTAAGCGTCTATGTTTCAGTGACTGCGGATTATCTGTGACCATGGGATCACCAATCAGACGGATAACCCGAAGTAGTATGGAGCCAAAAGCAGAGAGCAGATGGTAATCACTGGCGGCACGCTCGAAGCTGATGTGCCTAGAAACATACTCGTATGCATGGATCGAGTGGACATAACGGAGATAAAGAATATCGAACCTGCTCAGCTCGGCGAGAAGGAGCGCATGTGCCGCCTCCCGCACCTCGAGGCAGTGGTGTTGCCAGCGGCGCGCCATCATCTCGACTTGCGGCCGCTTGAAGCTCTTTGAACCTGCCATCATTCATATAGTGCAGGCGTACAGAGGTAAAACTGGTGAAATATGCTCTCAAGCAGTCGGGGATAACATTTTTATGGGAGATACTTGTTTAGTTTAGTGACCCAGTTGCGCGGATCTCTGAGCACCGATATAGAATACTTTTTAGTCTGTGACTATGTAGCTGTCACAATTAGATGGATGAACTGAGAAGAGGTTAGATTTTTTTGGGAGGCCAAAGTCACGTGTATTTTGTGCGCGTATATTGATCAAATTGTTTAACCCCTTTTAATCTGGAGACATAAACAAATCAACAAGTCCCTGCGAGTTATACATTTTTGAACCCTTATTGATTTACTAACTCAACATTGCACATACATTACATAGCAGTTATAACAGCTCAAAACACTATGAAATAACAAACGGACCCGCTGCGAGTAGTTTGTCCGGCAGCAGCACGCAGTGCAGGGTGGACAGCAGCGACCAGCCCTGCTTGATGTGGGTCTGCTGCGCCGCCAGCTGCTCCTCCCGCTCCTCGTCAGCCCACGACGTTGAGCTGCGCGTCGAGGGACTGCGAATATATAATCCGTCGATCAATTTGTCTGATGAAAGCGCAGCCAAAGCTCATATCACCGCAGTGGATAACTGAGCAAAAGCAGTTACAGATGGGGGAGCTACATAGCTGTCAGATCGGCCACTAGCGTAAAGGACCCCAAGAGCTAACGTGCTGAATTGATGATAGGGCAGCCAAAGCTCATATCACCGCAGTGGATAACTGAACAAAAGTAGTTACAGCTGGGGGAGCTACATAGCTGCCAGATCGGCCACTAGCGTAAAGGACCCCAAAAGCTAACGTGCTGAATTGATGATAGGGCAGCCAAAGCTCATAAAACTACAGTGGATAACTGAGCAAAAGCAGTTACAGATGGGGGACCTACATAGCTGCCAGATCGGCCACTAGCGTAAAGGACCCCGAGAGCTAAAGTGCTGAATTGATGATAGGGCAGCCAAAGCTCATAAAACTACAGTGGATAACTGAGCAAAAGCAGTTACAGATGGGGGAGCTACATAGCTGCCAGATCGGCCACTAGCGTAAAGGACCCCAAGAGCTAACGTGCTGAATTGATGATAGGGCAGCCAAAGCTCATAAAACTACAGTGGATAACTGAGCAAAAGCAGTTACAGATGGGGGAGCTACATAGCTGCCAGATCGGCCACTAGCGTAAAGGACCCCAAAAGCTAACGTGCTGAATTGATGATAGGGCAGCCAAAGCTCATATATCATATCATATGGTCGAGAGAGGTAATGGCTGTGCCCGGCGTGATGCTCGTGAACGGGTGCTGTTTGTGGGGACTGGCCTGCTCCAATTGGCATCATATTAGTTGGTGGGGATAGTCCTTTTTTCAACGTCCAGAGGGAAAAAAAAAATTTAGGCTACACCCTGAAGCAGAGATTGTCACCGACATAAAAGGTGCCCGACCGCTGAAGAGTCAGTAAATTTGGGATATAAAACGAGTGATACTGGGCGATAGTGATACAGATGGTTTATTTCTTTGAAATGAAACAGTTCACAAGTGTTAGCGTTTGGAGTTTAGTGTTCGTGACGAGTAAGCGTGCAATAAAATTGTTTGTTTGTAAGTTTGTCTGTAAATTGTCTGTATAAGTTGTAATAAGGTGAGTTGTACTTTTCGTGTTTTTGCCTCTAACAAGACCGCACCGCTAAGTTGCTTACTGACATTTGGATGTGGAGGAATTCAAGTGATGGGGCAAGAAACAAGTCTCATGTTGGTGCTCAGAAATGGATTCGCATTGAATGGTTCTGTCACGCTATATTTATATGGATCATCAGCTCCCAGTCGGTAGTCTAGTTCAGCCACTAGTCTACAGCACTCACCGATGCAGCCGCCGGTTGAACTCCTGCTCGGGCACGAAGGTCGCGTTGTTCATGGACATGAGCGTGTACGCGAGCGACATCAGCGCGAGCAGGTGCGTCGACGTGAGCGTGCTGCTCAGCTCCCAGTGCAGCTTGCACGTGAATATTCTGGCGGAGGAAAGGACACGTCATTTGGCATCTTTACAATCGATAAATTTGACAAAATTGTATCTATTATCTATTCGTTCAGCCGGCGACGAAAAGACATGTCATTAGAGACGGCCAGAGCAACGGTTTTTAAAGTCTCAGTCAGTCTGCGTGTTTGCGTCCACTGATGGCCATACGCCTCTCCAATTGTCCAGTTCTCCCGGCCCTCAGCGGTACGGAACCAGTGCTTTCCGCCGACGCACTTGATGTCCCACCTGGCGGGTGGTCTTCCCACACTCCGTTCTCCTGTCCACGGCCGCCAGTGTAGGACGCGGTTGCTCCGTGTTTTGAAGTGTGGCGTTTTTAAAATAGGTTAGGTCAGAACCAACCTATTGATCTGGAAATCGAGTTGTTCGCGTCCGTGAAACCACAAGTGTCTCCTGAAGTGTACAGCCAAACGAACAACAACTACGTGGCAGACAGGTCCTCCGCCATGTCGTCCGGGTGAATACAGTTCTGGTAACAGCTGCGACTCAAGCAGCAGCAGGGTGATGGTACCGGCTGGTAGTCGGATAGCGACTACACGAGGGTTGTCTCTCTGCAAGCGTCATATACTAATCTCAAAGTTGGGTCCGGTCAACACTCTTTTTCGATTAGTCCTTCAGTATTGTTCAACACATTACAAAAACTACCATAAAGCCCGGCTCACGAGCTGCCGCAGGCAGTGGCGACTTGTGCAGCAGCCGGTCTTTCAGAATGGCTGCAGTCCCACCCACTTTGGGAGCTGCACCCAGATGTGCACGCGGAGCCGCAGTACATCGGTACGTAGACATGGTGCAGCGGAAACGCTCACCTGGTTAGCCGCTCGCGGCGCAGCAGCTCCGGCGGCAGCTGCGACTCCAGCAGCAGCCGGTCCTCCGGCGCGGCGACGGCGCCCGCCGTCCCCGCGCCCACCCACGTCGGCAGCTGCACCGACAGGTGGCCCGACTTGGACACCACGCCGAAGCATATCGGCACCTGCGAATGCGAGTTGTACTCATAATTAATTCACACTCGGATTTGTCATACATCAATATTTCGTTAGTGCAATAATCACAGTGAAGAACAGGCAAATAACTTTGGTAAACTTTGGTAAAAAATCACAGAACTGGACACGATATATATAATTACAGGGCTTCTTCCTTGCGTTACCAAATTCCTTCCTTGCAGAGCCATCGTTATCAACTCGATGCTATTCTTTTATGGAAAATCCTCAATACAACCTCAAAACAGTGATTATTATTATTATTTTGTTATTTAGTTAATTTTGTCGGATCGATAGGTCTAAGCTTGATTGATTTTAGATGATAATTTGTATGTGTGACTGTTTGAATCCAAAATAAACGAAAAAAAAAACCTTTTTTCACTCCTACTAATATTGTAAATGCTTAAGTTTGTGAGTATGGATGTTTGTTACTCTTGCACGAAAAAATTACCTACTGAACAGAGTTGGACTTAACTTTACAATATTATAGATTATACGCTAGAATAACATATAGGCTATCATTTATGAAGATGCTAGCTGAGGTATGCTACCCGGCTTCGTTCGGCTCAATTTCGTTTCGGACTGATGTCGGACTGTACCTAATCTGTTAGTAAAGTAGTTCGACTAGGCTTTTGGACCAGCCATTTGGGTACAGCCCGACATCAGCCCAAGACGACAATGACCCAGGCGGAGCCGGGTTCCTTGGTATTAAGGCGCTAGGACTAGCCAAGTACTCGCGCCATACAAATGCACCTTAAAAATAAATGTAATAATATGTAGTGAAACGCCTGAGCAAGTCCAAATAGAACTCCAGGCTGATAATGGATTGTTAATATTTTTTGATTCCATAAATTATTTGAATAATAATAATAATAATAAAGTCGATTTTTTACATTAGAAATCTCAAAGTAATATGATTTCTAGATTTAAGGAAAAACATCATAAATGCATAAACAAATAATTCCATTTGCTTTTAGATTTCTACATTTAGTCAAAAAAGTTCGGAAATGGACACCGTTCCCGCAATGTATTTTGTATAGAAAAAAGAAACATACATTAACGAAAATAGGTTGATTCCTAGACAAGGAATCATATATTGTAAGAATGACACTTCCAATCGTCAGACTTAGTTAGTTAACTTTGGAGTGCCTCGTCTAACTTTGCGATTTGGCTAGTACCAGGGCCTTAACATAAATATGCGACACCTTCTGGCACTTGCGCTCACCATGGGCCGCAGCAGGCCCAGCTTGGACTCGCACACGCGGTCGAGGTCCGGGTCGAGCCCCCACGCGTGCAGCAGCGAGATGAGGATCTGCGCTATCTCCATCGTGTGCGGGGGCTCCGCGGCGAGCACATTGCTCGGACGCTGCCGCTTGCTCGACTGCCCTCCGTCTGGAACAATCAGAACTAACAATATGATCCCTATTCATAGATAGAAGGATGCATAGTTTGCTAACGGCTGACAAAGAGAGCGTTTGTAAACCACGTGACGGATTTTAGACCACACCCCCATCGTGATCGGCCGTGACCGAGAGACTAACCCCCCTCCCCCCTAACAAAAAGTGACATTAATTGAATCGCATTCTATACAACTATTCGGAAATGTGTTTGAAAACTTACGGCTTTTCATGGGCGGGGAGGAGCCGTTCTCCGACGTTTCGAGCTGATCGTTCAGTCCGGTGTCAAGGAGGCAGCCGCCACGTTCGTACGCAGCAGACGTCAGCCGCCACGGTCGTACGTCTGCTGCGTACGAACGTGGCGGCTGCCTCCTTGACGACGGACTGAGCGATCGGCTCGAAACATGTCTCCTCCCGCCGCGTGAAAAGCCGAAAGTTTTCAAACATGTTCAACTACCGCGGTAATCTCAAAAGTTTCACAACTATTCGGAAAGCCTGTTTTGTCTGATCAGTGCTAACCATATGCTGATCTTTGGGAAGGAAGATCATAAGTAGGCCAATATTATCACATTCGATTGATATTTTTTATGAAATTTAGCACGACTCGGCTTCGGTGCGTTTCGTCACGCAACTCGAGCCGGAACAAAAGTCCAAAAAGCACAAGGTCCAAAACCCATACCGTCCAAAACACTAATAAATACGGAACTTTTTCAATTAGGTTAGGTTAGGTTAGGTTAGATTATAATATTTGCATTTATAAATATATACAAAAATACATACTTTTGGATGTTCTGGGTTTTGGACCTTATGCTTTTTGGACTTTATGAAGGCGCCCCTTTATTTATAGGCTTACATACAGGATTGAATCACATAAAAAACAACAACAACATGTATAGTAACAAAAGCTTATGAAACATCCCACGAGCAGTAAGCACAGCATGTGCTAGCAGTATTTGGAATGAACAAAATACACAAAACAAATATATCAATATAAAAATAGCAAGGAAAATTAAAATGAAGTTTACAATAATGAAGTAACAATAAACGACAAAACGTATGCATTTGAGTGAGTGGACAGCAACAATAAAGAAAATAAATTAAGTTAAATTAAGTGAAAGAAAACCGGCCAAGTGCGAGTCGGACTCGCGCACGAAGGGTTCCGTACCATTAACACAAAAAAACACGTTTTTTGTATGGGGCCCCCCTCTAATTTTTATTATTTTTTTATTTTACCTATTTGTTGTTATAGCGGCAAGATAAATACACACTCTGTGAAAGACTCAGGTGCCTACCTATTACGGTTCATGAGATACAGCCCTGTGACAGACGGACAGACGGACGGACGGATGAACGGACGAACGGACGGACGGACGGACGGACAGCGGAGGCTTAGTAATAGGGTTCCTTTTTCACCTTTTGGGTACGGAACCCTAAAAAACCAAAACAAAATTAGGCTTACAATGATGCATGAATGGTCAAAAGGTAAGTAAGTGGTAACAAGGAATACTTATATATGAGTTTTTTTATAATTAAAATAAAAATTGAAAAAATTCAAGTTAAAATTGGCGCCACAAAGTACTACTTTTCTTTAGTCTTAGTTTCTGTTTCGACTATTTATCTCAGCCTACGAGCCGCTCAACGTTAGCGAAGTCGAGTACTTCAGCATTCTCACAGTGAACGCGACTGTCGCCGAACAAAAAACCCGCTCGACAAGTGAACCGCCAGCCGCTCCTGTACCACTGTACACGCTCGTAATGAACGCAATTGCGGCCGGAATGTCAAGGTCATCGAGCAAGGTCATCGAGCATAAAGAAAAAAGAGTCCACCACGTCACGCGAGGTCCAAAAACGGATCACACTCCGAGGTCGTCTGTTGACTTTTATGCGATCTCAAACAGCGTTGGCCGGCGGTGCGATTACGAAGGTGTAGGGGCGGCACCTACCCCAAACTGACAGCTTTCGCATGCAACATCCGTCAGTTTGGCGCGGCGACTGGCCTAGCGTACCAGAGGTCTGGGTTCAATTCCGACATGCACCACTTTCTTTCACTGTCCGAGTTCGATAATTGCGTTTCGTCACGAATTCGAGCTGCTCCATGGTTCGGAATCAATGTAAAACTGTAGGTCCCCTTCCCCTACTAGGTGGTAGGGTTTAAGCCCGCCCGGGTTGGTGCCATCGCATTGGATGAAAAGATGGTCGAAGCGGCAATGAAAAATTGTCCGTGTTTTCCGTTCACTTCAATGTAGCCGTGCTCATAAAGGGAAGGTCCTGGCATGGCACCTAATTCCTATGGGAATGTGGTGTATTGGGCTAATATCATAACGGTAATTGTGTGGTATTAGCCATCGCATAAAAAAAGTCGTCATTTTTAAAGGGGGGGGGGGGGGCAGAGTGCCAATTTGCCGCCCTCGGAGGTATGTACTGTCTTGTGGCTGGGCTGCCCCTAGTGTTCGCCGCCCGGGGCGGGTGCCCCTTCACGCCCCCCCCCCCCTAGATCCGACGCTGAGTTTGCCGTCATATTGGGGTAGGTGCAGTACCTACACCGCATTTTGCGCTTCGCAATCGCACTGCGGTTTCGTCCAGTGAGCCTATTCTTGCGATGCCGCGCTCAGGAATCGGGAATGTTTCAGTCGAGAAAACCGCGTCGTATAGCGGTCGTAAAAGAGTGTTTCTCGACGGATATTTGTATTGTATTGTTTATTCATCATCCATAGACAGTACACTGCACTCGGATTTGTCATATTTTAGCATTGGCCAGTTCAGCAAAACAAAACACAGCGAAGAAGAACTGGAAAGAAACTCCGCTGTTTTTTTTTTTCAACGTCCACTTAGTCTAAGTTTACAAAAGTGTTTGTCAATTATTTTAACAAAAACATAGGTAAAACACTAAATTCACATGAATACACAAAAATTTACAATCCATGCCGTATGCAACAGTTCATGCCAAAATATCATTTTATTTGCAAAGACAATCCCTTCCCACTAATATGTTGCCAATTGGAGCAGGCCAGTCCCCACAAACAGCACCCATAGATTGCGGAGCACGGTACTTAAATTATTCAAGGTTCTCCGTCGAGAACACCGGATAACCGCTATAAGAGCGCTTTTCTCGACTTAAAGATTAGGCTTTTCTCGACTTAAAGATTTCTGATTCCAAGAATAGGCCTACAGATCTATGTCGACAGACAGATTTTGGGACCGGCTCTGAACTTCAGTTGGATCAGCCCTTGTACTCATGGAACGAATACGAGTTCAACTCACAGATGAAAGTGAATCATTTACGTTTACGCCTATATTTAACTGACCGTCAGATATTAGGTTAACACCCCACATGGCATCTAGGTGCCATGCCAGGAACTTCCATATATTCCTCGGCTACATTGAACTGGATCTAAAACACGGACAATTGTCATTGCCGCTTCGGGTAGCGGTGTTATGGTTTCGGCTGCATGGATTTACGAGTCTCTGACAGTAAAAGCGTCACTCGGACATTTTTTCCCGTGTAGCTCCCATCCGCCAAACGTGCGATAAGCAACACAGTTCCCAAAGGGTTTTTGATCATAGCAATCATGCGAGATAGCTTGTAATGGTTCTGTGCGAACCTGCGCGGTACTGCGGCAGACCGGTTGGCCTTAAGAGTGGCTGACGAAAGAAAGTTCGATCCTTACGTCGCCGGCTCCGCCTACGAGCCAGCGAGCATGGAAGGACAGTAGTAGCAACCGAAACTAGTTCGTATGGGGGCGGCGGCGTAACCACTTTTACATACAATGGCGGCAGAGGTGAGTTAGGTTCCGACAGGGGCGGATTTAAGGGAGGGCAACCGGGGCAAACGACCGGGGCCTCCACAAAAGAGGGCCCACATACATTGCACTTATTTAAAAAAAGGTTCGGTAAATCCAAATATGCATACCTAAAGCACTCATTTTATAAAAAAAAAATCAGTTGAATTAATAGTTATTTTATATTTATAATTCATTTTATCGATTCAGCATATTTTTTTGTTATTTTAAAACTTACGAGGGACATAACTACAATATTTAGTTTGAGCCCATGTGAGGCTCCGAAACGTCGAGCAGCACGTCCTGCTCCTCACACGCGCGGTAAGCCGTCAAACTAAATATTATATTTTTTTGTTATTCAATATTCGTATTTTTTATAACAGTGTGTTTTTATATCATTGGTATGTATACGTAGATAATACTGAAAGTTTCTGGATTCTGATAAGCAAACCCAGATAAACTTGTGATTAATGTATTGTTTTTAAGACTATATGCCCTCACAATAAATTTTCTGCATTATATGGAACAAGTGTTCTTCCTTAGGAACCTCTTCAATGTCTTTGTGGAACGCATGCACCACCGTTTCCAGGTTACATGAATAATATAACTAGGGGCATCCACTCCTTTGTTGCGCTGGTCCTCCACACCTCTAAATCGTACCCTGGATTCTAAAAGTGAGCGATTTAGATTTTGACAAGTTGAAGAATTAAAAAATATCGAATCGACCATACGTGTTTTATTGTTTTTATTGTTTATTCATCATTCATAGACAGTACACTGCACTCGGATTTGTCATATTTTATCATTAGCCAGTTCGGGGAAATCCCAGCGAAGAAGAACTGGAAAGAAACTCCGCTGGTTTTTTTTTTCAACGTCCACTTAGTCTAAATTTACAAAAGTATTTAGACTCACAGATAAACACGCTAAATTAATATGAATTGACGAGAATCAACAATTCATGTCATATGCAACAGTTCATGACAAATATCAGTTTATTAGTAAAAACCATGCCCGCCATCTAGAATGTTGCCAATTGGAGCAAGCCAGTCCCCACAAACAGCACCCGTTTACGAGCATCACGCCAGGCCCAGCCATCGCCTCTATCAACCATATTTTAGGGAAAGAGGAGACCCGAACCCAGCGTCGCCGCAAGTAGGGACCTTAAAGCGATGCACTACTCCAGTGGCAACATAAAAAAGTTGTGAAAGCTCTGTACGATTTAGTTTTAATACGATTATTTCTGTCATGAACTACTACAGTGACCTGTAAAGACAGAGTCAAAATACAAAATACAAACACCCTAGACGATTTTTTTAGTACCTTCTAATGCCGCTCCTTTATATCTTTTATATCATACGCTTAAATGTATTTAATGCTGAGATTAAAGAAAGAACACGTAAGAAAATTCCCAGTACGATAGTCAGTCTCATTACATTATATTTGAAAATTATGGTTTTTAATTTTAATTTTCAATCCTAAGTATGCTTAGTCTAGGTCAATGTACTATTTCAGCGGTTATCATTTCTGCAATATCCTTTAGCAAATATTTGTCAAAATATTGTCCGTCCTTACAACGTGGTCCGACTGAACAATAAGAATGTTTGGCTGTATTATTAACTGTTATATGATACATACACACAGGGTGTTACTAGAGCAAAATAGTTGGGTTGGATCTAGACCCAGCCCGCGTTAATAATAGCACCTATCTCAATTGAATTGCATAAGTAAGCGCATTAACATTGCCTGGTAAACGGTTGTGGAAATAACTAGATACAGGGCGTAACACGAATTCCTCGTATTTTCCTCCATTAGATGTAAACACACTCTTTGATTCAACATTTTGTAGGGTTCTGTATCCAAAGGGTGCCAACAGAACCCTATTACTAAGCCTCCGCTATCCATCCGTCTGTCAGTCGGGCTGTCTCCATGAACCGTAGTAAGTAGACATCTGAAAATTTCACAGTTCAGCTGATTACTTGTACTTAATTAGTTGCAAACTGTGTACGTGCCCATGGAATGGGACCCTACGTCACAACCCACGAGATAAGAAGGCGTCGCTTAGCGTCAGTCGCTTGTGGTGTTGCCGACAGACGGTGCGCAATAATTTGGTTCATACGGTTAGAAATGTTGATCTGATAATGCATATTTTTTGTCATTTTAAAATTAAAAATATTTAAATCCGTGGGAAGGCATAGAATTATTAACGATCCATTGACAATAATAAGAGCAATAACATTTCCGGTTCGTTCGGTTGATTGATTTTGAGCAAAAATAGGCGGTGCATGAACGTGAAGTGTTTTTCCCCCGCTTCCCCCCGCACTGGAGACGCTTCGATCGAGAACCCACAAAAATCTGTGAATGGTTAAAATTTCAGTACTTCGGCGCAATTTCAGTAAAGGCGGGTAATCCGGGCATACAATTCTTAACTCTGATCCTATCTAATGGAAAAAAAGGTCGTGCGGGCGATTTGGGTAAGGTTCTCTTCTGGAATGACTATTCCCAGCCGCCTGGAATGACTATAATAAGACGATATGGATATAACTTAATAAGAATTGGGAATGGGAATGACTAACATAATAAGGATAATGAGAAGTGTCAAAAGGAGTAACTAAAGCAGAGGAAGCGGGTTCTCAGGATGGGGCGCACCCGGAATGACCTATCGCTAATAATAGCTAACAACATCTCCTCTCTACCTCCCTTCTCCGTGGACGGGACTCAAATTAAGGGCTATGGTCCGAATTGCGCTCAAGCGCTGACAGTGCTCACAAATGCAAGATTTATTTTTTTATTTGATTTATTTAATAGATCGACATACAGAATCATACACTTAACATTACTAGGATAACATAATAAAACAAGAATTATGTGTACATTCTACGAGATGTCAATACAGCATGCGTAAATCATCATCAAACTAAACAATTAAAAAACCAAAAGCTGAAAATAGATAATAATAAAAGTAAAGGTAAAGTAAAAGTAAAAGTAAAAATGCAAAAAAACAGACAAAAGAAAATAAAAGAACAATGAAACGTCAAAGTCCAATTGACAAACAATGATTGTGAGGTATGGCGTCAAGATAACGTCATGGTTCAAGTGCTTACGGTGCTCAGGGCAAAACCGTGAACAGCGCTCAGCCATAGATCGCGCAGCAAATTTTATTTTGATACTGCAAGTAGGGGACACAGAATATAAAATAAAACGCGTCACCGCTTTCGCACGCCCTTAAGCTGCAGTAACTACGTAACCGTTTGCAATACTGAAGAAATTTGCGCCCTCTGTTCTACTACTATTTCTCCTGTTTGCCAAATTCTATGTCTATCAACATCTCAAAATCACCTTCATCATTACTCTCATGGTCACATATGGTTAGTAAATAGTTGTGCGCTTAAAAATAGTTAATTGTTGAACAATAAATACTCTTTTTTGGTTAAGAAACTTCACACAATATTATTATTATTGTCTCGATACACTAGCAGCTTAAAGCTGATGCGTGTACATCTAGTTGGAGGTTATTTTGTGAGCACAGTTAGCACGCTCACAATCGGTCCGATTTTACGTCGCAAATATTGCAGCATTCGCGAATACTGATTCGGACCAGGTGTTTGCACGAATATCTTTGTGTGCACTGTCAACCCAATTCGGACCATGGGGAAATAAGTTCTACAGCCGGTGTCGGTATCTAGAGCGCGACGCGACCGTCGGCAGCTGCGGCGTCGCGGCCTTGCGGCGGCCAGCTCGCCGTGGGCGCAGCGGCGGCGGGACCGGTCCCGCAAGAATGTAGACGGTGGAAATTGATCCGAATCACCCACCCCGCGCCGCCGCCTATACTGTTACACTGCGTCGGGTATCGCGTGGGCCCCACTGGACGTCTCTGCGGATTGGGGAGCTGTTCACGGGGATAAATAATCATGAGATGATAGGTCGGAAATTGCCTGAGGGATGATAGAGGGACAAACTAACAAACACACTTTCGCATGTATAATTTCATGCATTCAAATACATTCCTGGTTATGTACTTAATAAGGCTGCTCTTTAGATTAGTACATCCTTTCTACCAACTATCTGGGTATTAGGGATGGTAGAGTAGTTTTTTATAAACATTTTGATGTAAAAATTTGGGTCCGGAGATATCTATTTTCTTTGAAAAATTTTTTTTTTAATTATTTTCTTTGTGCTCCATCGATACATTTAGTTCCGTATTGAGACGCGAACATACCTTGTCTTTCCATTTTTAAGTTATATCAGTTGGCATTAGAATTGCTCGTATGTTGCCAACACGTCGTTACCCATAATTAAGGGTAAAATGATGGTGTGCGTGTTTAGAATGTTTTTACGAAGCACGGAGACGAAAGCTCGCACAGGACGTCCTGAGCGTTTGCAACCGACATGAGCCATCCCGACATGGACCAGTTAGGTCGCTTCCGCTCCGTGTCTTCTATAAATTTACCTTTGGTAATTTTTTTTGTAGACCACGGGAAAATAAATTAGTCCATGGCAATACCATTTTGGAAAAATGTTGGCGCAACTGCATGTTGTCGCTGGTCGTCGCTGTTCTATGTGGATGTATACACTTTGACTGTTGATGCTAATGGCCGACATTGCATTTGTTGGGATTTGGATGCTGTCGTCACATTTATACCATTTAGAGAGTGGTGAAAGTGGACACGTCTAGTTTTGAATGATTTCATTTGTGCGAAAAGGACGCAGTATTCGTGTTTGTTCAGTGTTTGTAATGCAAAATTTCGTCAAAAAATCAAATTTGTGAGATTTTTTTTAATGCTTTTTTTCGATTTCCGGACTCCAATTTTGATTAAGAATAACGTATTTTGAGGCCTTTAGTAGGTATTTTTTTATATTTTTAATCACGATGTACTAATCTAAAGAATTTCCCTTAATAATGATGTTGTATATGTTTTCTGTATTTCTCTCTGGATGTGTTTTCCTAAATATCGTATTCATATCGACCAGTTAAGGTGGCCCAACCCGGCGGGACTAACTCATTCGCGGGCACTGTACAAAACCGTGCTGTTGCGCTCTGGGACCTTTTCCGTTTCAAAGAAAACAGACAGGTTCCGTGATGAGGAAGATGCAACATGTCCACAAAAAAGATAACGTGCATTGTGTATGATTTGGTAGGATTTACGAAAATTTTGATTTTAAAACGACTTATAGCTAAAAGTAAACCACGACCGCTGTAGTCAAAAATCTAACAGAAACCAAATAGATTATAAATCTTGATTTAATATGACTAATCTTTTTGAGATTTTCTTACTTTATCATTGCGCAATAAACCACCAAAGTTATTGTATAAAACGCGCGAAAAATTCGAACTTTCGGACCCTATAACTTAGAAACCAAACACAATTTTACAATGCCAACGGTCATCAGAGATCTAGTTCGATCAAATAAAGCTCTTTTGAGTAAAATTTAGGATCTCTGATAAGAAAAATGGGCGTTCTTTCCCCGTTTGTATGGGGAGTTGAGCGGGTTGGGCCACTTTAAGAGGAATCCGCAAAGAAACTTTTCTAATTGCATTCCAGTACGCCATCGCTTATAAGCTACGCTACCGCTATACGTGTCGGTAGCCATTTTCTTCCTTTCGTGCTCGCTGATTCCGCGTCATAAATAGTGCAAAGGGGTATTTATAGAAACCTAAATGTAAACAGAAATAGAAGCATTTCATCACAATCACGGTTTATCGAGCAGATGAACAATACAATGGCTATATCGGCAATATTGATCGGTTCACAACCTCAAATACCTCACTTAAGGATGTTCCGACCCATACAATGTTTTTTTTTTACACAGAACGCAAAAAAATATTGCACTTTAAGGCACGAATCTCGTCAAAAATATTAAATACAGCCATAGTAGTTGCAGCGAAAACATATTCACAATTTCAGGTTTAATGGTTTCGTTGTAATTGCCGATTAGAAGTTTTACACCGTTAGATGGCGCTGTTAAATAAAAATCGTATTTAAATAAATTGTAACAAAAGCAATAATCCTGAAATTGTGAAATTGTTTTCGCTGCAAGTAATATGACTATATTAAACTTTTATTATTAATTCGTGGCTTAAAGTGCAATATTTTTTGCGTTATGTGTGCAAACAACTTTATATGGGTCGGAACAGCCTTAAAAGTCAGGTAATGAAGGTTTTCAAGCAAGAGATCGCGTAAAGCAGGCACATACACAAACACGCCCCCCCCCCACACACACACCCTCATATGTTCATCCTTACACTAACATTTGTGTACAGTAACTTTCAAAGCAATTGAATTCCGTAATTGGCTAGTTTTTAGGTAATTTTCGTAGACAAATGTGATGCTAATAATAAGCTGTTGAATTCTTACAGAATAAATAAATCAATAAATCATGTTTTACAACTTTTTACAATATAATTTTAATTAAGATAGATCAATGTGTATGTAAAACTGTAGTAAAAAGGTAATGTGGCTCAGCGTTTATGCCCGCGTATACTTAAGCAAGTTTGCTGAAATAGGACTTGTGCCGCTGGTTTTCAGCCACCGCCGGATATCAAGGTATTGTAATAAATTTAAAATAGAAACAGGTCAGCCTCAGTGGCCCAGTGGCGCGACACTTCGGCGATCGCTCTCCGAAGTTAAGCAACGCTGGGTCCGGTCTGGTCTTGGATGGGTGACCATTCGACCGTTGAGAGAGGCTAGCCGTGGTTCGGATTCCACGTTAAGCTGTAGGTCCCCTTCCTTACTTACTAGGTGGTAGGGTTTATCCCGCCCGGGTTGGTACCATCGCATTGGATGAACGATGGTCGAAGCGGCAATGAAAATTGTCCGTGTTTTCCATCGAGTTCAATGTAGCCGTGCAATATAAGGAAGGTCCTGGCATGGCACCTAGTTCCCATGCGGTGTGTTGGGCTAATACTATGAAAGAACTTGTGGTATTAGCCATCCATGTCCAGTCACATAAAAAAAAAATCAATAACACAGTATAAATGTACAACAGAATTAACGGCCAGTGATAAATATAAAAATAGGTGAGTACGTCCGTTTTGTCTATGTTTTAAATATCTGAATTTGTAGGGTTTTCAGGGATTTGGAAGTATAAAAGGGTTTTGTTTTTTAGAGTTCCGTACCCAAAGGGTGCCAAAGGAACCCTGTTACTAAGCCTCCGCTGTCCGTCTGTCCGTCCGTTCGTCCATCTGTCCATCTATCCGTCCGTCCGTCCATCCGTCCGTCCGTCTCTCACAGGGCTATACCTCACGAACCGTAATAGGTAGGCAGCTGAAATCTTCACAGAATGTGTGTTTATTTTGCCGCTATAACAACAAATAGTTAAATTTAAAAAATAAATAAAATGAAAGGGGGCCCCCATACGAAAAACGTGATTTTTTTTGTTAAAGCTCGTACGATGGTACGGAACCCTTCACGTGCGAGTCCGACTCGCACTTGGCCGATGTGCGCCGCAAAAGGAAAGCATCCCGGACGCGGCAGGCCTTGACATTTTAGGGTGCGCGCGCGCATGTCGGCGTTTCGAGACCGCAACGTCGACTCAGTCATTAACCGCCCACCTTAAGGTACGTAGTGGTCAATCATTCGATACTTCCGCGAATTTTTGCGGCGATTCGAATGATAAAAGATGTATGTAAATATTCGGAGGCATTCAGGACAACTTTAAGCAATGTTAACAGGATAATGAGGTAATCGAGTTCCATACAGAGGCTCCTCCTCAGTCAAACTAGGAAATCTTTTTCTGAAATTTTGAATTTTAAATAAATCAACTGAGAGCTACGTCCGTCTGTACTATTTATATTTTTGATAAATTAAGTTATATCGATGATATAAGCCTTCTTGTATTTGTATTCACATTTTTAGAGGCGTATGTCACAGATATAATTTTATATGGAATGCGAAAACGAATCCCGTAGTCTGAATGGGCGTTTACAGTCCGCGCCAAACTTATATGCGCCTGCCGACTACAAAAACGCTCTTCGCGAGTTGTAGATGTTTCCTGACCATTGGCATTGTAAAATTATGTTTGGTCTCGATGTTACAAGGTCCTTAAGTTCGAAATTTTCACGCAATTTATACAATAATGATTGATGTGGATTAGTCATTGACAAAACAAAAACATCTAAAAAAGGTTAGTTATCAAACCTAGCTTGTTTCTCTGTTTCAAAGAAAAAGATAGGCTCCGTGATGAGTAAGATGCAACATGTCCACAAATCGGACAATGCGCATAGTGTTTGATTTGGTGAGATTTACGAAAATTTTAATTACAAAACGACTTATATTAAAAGTAAATCACGACCGCTGCTGTAGCCAAAAATAAAACAAAATACTAATTGATTATAAATCGTCATGAAACAAGCTAGGTCTGATGACTAATCTTCTTAAGATATTTTTATTTTATCGTTGAGTAATCCACCTCCAAAGTTTTTGTATAAAACGCGCAAAAAATTCGAACTTTCGGACCTTATAACTTAGAAACTAAACACAAGTTTACAAAGTCAACGGTCGTCAGACATCCAGTTTGATGACATAAAGCCGTTTCCAGTATAATTTTGGATCTCTGACAAGAAATATGCCCATGATCTTCTTTCCACGTTTGCACGGGGAGCTGAGTATTGTATGCGGGAAACTGCGCATGCCACAGGTTCCCGTGGTACCCGGTACCCGGTTCTCTCCGCGCGTGGGTGTCGCGCGTGCCGTCGCGCAAGGCGCGCGTGAACTTGCACTTGAGCGGCGCGTCTCGGGGCACGCATGCGCCGTGCGTCGGGCCGACACGCGTCTCTTGCGCAAGCCGTCCGTTGTCGTCCCAGGCGCTCGCACACGGTGCACGCAGAGATAATAAACAGAATGTACGCGCTACTTAAATTCACGTATTTTCATTTACGGTCAGCAATTTTTTTTTGACGGGCGGTTTTTACGTGAAAGGTCCTTAAAATAACACCGTAACATACGTCTATATTTATATTATTGTCAGCCACGGTGGCCCAGTGGTCCGACACCTTGCTGAGCGCTCGGAGAATAATTCCAAGGTTCTAAGATTGAAAACTTTTGTTATCCTATTTTTAAATCCTTATATAACAATGTATGGAGACATAAAATATTTTTTTCGAGTTCGCACAAAAGTCTATCAAAAAGTTGTTCATTTTGACCTCTAGAATCACACCCCTAAGTTAAGTGACCTGTTTCACTTTTCCAAGTCTTGTGCATGTTTAAAGAGGCACAGTAAAAATAAAAATAAATCCGTATTTTAAAACGATAAACAAGCATAAGCTTGAATGCAGTTAAAAACAATTTATCTAGAAACAAACTGAACTTAAAAACAAACAATATATCAATACAGAAATAAATGCCACAAGGCATTATCTAATACTAAACCTTAGAGAAGTACGAGAGGTTTAGTTAGGCTGATAAAAAGACTAAAAAATTTTTTTTTTAAATGTACAAATTTTATAAATGCTAAAGTGAGTGTATTTGTTTGTCCTTGTTCCAACGAAGCAACTTTTATTTTAGGTTTTTTTTTATATTGGATAAGACATAAATCATAATGTCATGTCAGCCTCAGTGGCCCAGTGGCGCGACACTTCGGCGATCGCTCTCCGAAGTTAAGCAACGCTGGGTCCGGTCTGGTCTTGCATGGGTGAACATTCGACCGTTGAGAGAGGCTGGCCGTGGTTCGGATTCCACGTTAAACTGTAGGTCCCCTTCCTTACTCACTAGGTGGTAGGGTTAATCCCGCCCGGGTTGGTACCATCGCATTGGATGAACGATGGTCAAAGCAAGGCAATGAAAATTGTCCGTGTTTTCCATCCAGTTCAATGTAGCCGTGCAATATAAGGAAGGTCCTGGCATGGCACCTAGTTCTCATGTGGTGTGTTGGGCTAATACCATGACAGAAGGTGTGGTATTAGCCATCCATGTCCAGTCACATAAAAAAAAAATGGTGCCGGACTGGCTGGGCTCCCTCAGTTTGCAGCGCGCAACCGCCGACACTTCACGTTTGGCATTAACCACAGTCCTACGCGGCCAGCACTGTCGAAATGAGACGCCAAAACACGTGGCCTTCATGTCGTTAAGCACACTAACACACGACCTTGTTCTCGTGTAGGTTTAAAAATCTCGACTCTTTTTCCCGCTAGCACATGCCTAGCCAACAATTCGATCTGTCGCCGCACTGACAGACCCAGCCAAAGACAACTCTGTTCTTTTGAGAACATGTTTTTGTCAGAGGGTAGGCAAGGGACCTTTGCACACAGTCGTCATGGAAACGAAATATACATACTAGACCAATAAGGTTCGTTCTCAATTCGTATTCAGATTAAAATTGTGTTAATTCCCAAAACACACGAGTGTAAGAGGGGACGAATGTTGTCTTGATCCGTGCACACGATCCTGTGCAGTGTCGAGATGCTAACAAAGATTAAATAATGATGCTAGTCCATTGTTATTCAACCCGTTATCTCCTAAATTAATCATCAGCACTTACTCCCTTTAACATTGTAAATCGTGCATGAATAGGCATGCTTATTTGTCATGTTTATTTGTCATCTATAGGCAGTACACTGCACTCGGATTTGTCTATTCTATCATTAGAAAGTTCAACAATCACAGAGAGAAAGAATATCAATATTCAACACATCTATATCACTGTTTTAAAACTACGCAGGACATAACACTTTTTTTTTCATGCAACCTGACATGTGTAGCTAATACCACACAACTACCGCTATGGTATTAGCATAATACACTACATTCCCGAAGGAATTAGGTGCCATGCCAGGACCTTCCCTTTACGAGCGCGGCTACATTGAACTGGTTGGAAAACACGGACAATTTATCATTGCCGCTTCGACCATATTTTCATCCTATGCGGTGGTACCAACCCGGGCGGGCTTAAACCCTACCATCCAGTAGGGGAAGGGGACCCACAGTTTTACATGAATTCCGAACCATGGATCAGCTCGCATTCGTGACGAAATGCACTTATCGAACTCAGAACGAGAAAGAAAGTGGTGCACGTCGGGGCGAGGATTTGAACCCAGACCTCTGGTATGCTAGGCAAGTCCTCGCGCCACTAGGCTACACTGAAGAGGGAACGGCAGTACGTATAAAATTCAGATCGTATACAATTATGTTTTGAGTTAAGGCTCCATATGACGCTAACGACCAATATGTTATTGTAATTTGTAAATTAAAACTACTTCGGTCCTTTCAGGCTCGTTGTCCGAGGCGGCGCTCGCAAGTTCAAGAGACGAGTTCAAGGCGACCCGACGGGTTCGCCGCGCGTTGATGTCTTTATTGAGACGCAAATGCAGAGCCATATAAATCTATCAGAGAATAAGGAATTGTCCCGGTCGAGAGTGCATATTAAGTTTTTTAGGGTTCCGTAAATAAAGGGTACCAATGGAACCCCATTACGAAGCCTCCGCTGCCCGTCCGTCCGACTGTCCGTCCGTCACGAGGCTGTATCTCATGAACCGTAATAGGCAGGCAGTGGAAATTTTCACAGAGTGTGTACTTATCTTGCCGCTACAACAATTAGTAGGTAAAATTAAAAAAAATATAAAAATAAAGGGTTTTTTGTATGGGGGGGGGGGGGCATAAAAAAAGGAATTATTTTGTGTTCAATCTGGTATGATGATACGGAACCCTACGTTACTGATGTCAAATCACAAGGAAATAGTCCAAAAAAGAAAGCTATATTCAGCGAAGAAGCGATCACAAAGTAACCAGCTTAGCCAACCCAACAGGGCGAGAACTCAACGCAGTACAAGTACCGGAATCCACATTACACCCGTCGCGTCACTGCCGGTAGACGCTTTTATCCGTAAACTCATTAAATCACTACGCACACACACGTTCGGGTGACGCAATAGAATGTACGTATATTAACAGTAACACAGTGACTTCCGCGCTGTATCGGCAGTGGCTAACGCCCATGACACACGCGGGCCAGAAAACGAGTTGACCTTACACTTTCTTAGGTGTTGTTATTCATATATTTACTAGCCGTGATTCCCGGCATCGCTTGGGTCAATTCCGTCTGCACCGCGTCGCATCGACTCGCTTCGCTTCGCGTTCTTTCTGAGTTTTCCTTTTTTTCCGGCTCCTAAGGGACGTAGCGTGGTATCTAATAGATTGTAACCTGCCCGGGCTATCGAATGCAACAATCATGTTTAAAATCAGACTAGTAATTCCAGAGATTAGAGCGGTTTAACAACAAAAAAATACTGTTCAGCTTTATTGCATTACTGGCTGAGGTACCCAGATCCGCTCGGGTCAATGTCGTTTCGGTCTTTTTTTTTTAATGTGACTGGACATGGATGGCTAATACCACAAGTTCTGTCATGGTATTAGCCCAACACACCACATGGGAACTAGGTGCAATGCCAGGACCTTCCTTATATTGCACGGCTACATTGAACTGGATGGAAAACACGGACAATTTTCATTGCCGCTTCGACCATCGTTCATCCAATGCGATGGTACCAACCCGGGCGGGATAAACCCTACCACCTAGTAAGTAAGGAAGGGGACCTACAGCTTAACGTGGAATCCGAACCACGGCCAGCCTCTCTCAACGGTCGAATGGTCACCCATCCAAGACCAGACCGAACCCAGCGTTGCTTAACTTCGGAGAGCGATCGCCGAAGTGTCGCGCCACTGGGCCACCGACTAACATTTTAATTTACATTAGATTCCCATTCAAACTTTTATCGTCCTTTTACCCCCTTTGAGTTTAATTTACGCAACAAAAGGTAGCATATGTCCTCTCCCAAGGCCCAGACTCTCCGTATACCAAATTTCATAGAAAATGATTCAGTGGTTTAGGCGTGATAACGTAACAGACAGACAGACAGACAGAGTTACTTTCGCATTTATACTATTAGTATGGATATACTGTCATGATATTAGCCCAATATTATATATTAATTTGATATTGCACGGATACATGTAACCGGATGATGACCACGGATTTCTCATCAATCACGGCTTCAAATCAATTAATTCACCAAGAATAAGCGGAAGGAATGAGGAAAAATGGGTCAGAAATCTTTGCGCGAATAGAAAAAAACTGGCCAAGTGCGAGTCGGGCTCGCACACGAAGGGTTCCGTAACATCGAACAAGATTTAACACAAAAAATCACGTTTTTTGTATGGGGACCCCCTTTAATTCTTATTATTTTAAAATGTTACCTATTTGTTGTTATAGCGGCAAAATTAATACACACTCTGTGAAAATTTCAGCTGCCTACCTATTACGGTTCATGAGATACAGCCCTGTGACAGACGGACAGACGGACGGACGGACGGACGGACGGACGGACGGACGGACGGACGGACAACGGAGGCTTAGTAATAGGGTTCCGTTTTCACCCTTTGGGTACGGAACTCTAAAAAGATGCAACGCCCACTGCGCGCGCTCCAGTCACCATACGTTTGAAAACACTCGATCGATTTGGCTTAAGGTGGCCCAACCCGCTCAACTCCCCATACAAACGGGGAAAGAAGATCACGCCCATATTTCTTGCCAGATATCCCAAATTTTGCTCAAAATAGCTTTATTTGATCGAACTAGATGTCTGATGACCGTTGGCATTGTAAAATTGTGTTTGGTTTCTAAGTTATAAGGTCCGAAAGTTCGAATTTTTCGCGCGTTTTATACAATAACTTTGGAGGTGGATTACGCAATGATAAAGTAAGAACATCTTAAAAAGATTAGTCATCAGATATAGCTTATTTAATCAAGATTTATAATGTATTTGGTTTTTGTTATATTTTTGACTACAGCGGTCGTGGTTTACTTTTAGCTATAAGTCGTTTTGTAATTAAAATTTTCGTAAATCTTACCAAATCATACACTATGCACATTGTCTTTTTTGTGGACATGTTGCATCTTCCTCATCACGGAGTATGTCTTTTTCTTTGAAACAGAGAAGGTCCCAGAGCGCAACAGCACGGTTTTGTACCGTGCCCGCGAATGAGTTAGTCCCGCCGGGTTGGGCCACCTTAAATGTCAAGCGGACTAAGGCTTAGACCAGGAATCTCGGAATATGTTCCACGGTGCAAGCCGCTTAGAGGAGTGCTACGACCTTCAATCTAGCATCGTCAGAAGCGCTGATAACCTTTCTATACTGACAGGAATAGGGAGGCAGGAGGTATCTAATTGTAAAATGTATTACAGGTGCCATTGGCTTCGCCCGCGTTAAGGTTGGACGTAAAACAGTCGGTCGTTCCTCGAATTCTCTCTTGTAGTGAACTTACTGTTCACCCCTTAGATAATAATTTGAAGTGATGGTTAGCCTAAATGGCATCTAACTCAGGTAAATGTGTCTCTAGTTGAGTGTTGTACAATAAATTTCGATACACTAAGAAAATAATCATTGATGTGTTTTTTATTCTTAACATTAACTTTGAAAGTGTTTCAAATGCGATTTCGATAGAAAAATTAATGAAAATTTTCGATTCTACTACTCAGTAAAAAGGGAATAGACGGTTCGCGTTGGATTTTCTCAGAGTTAGTGACAGGTAACCATGGAGATCTGCCCGTGTTGAAGTTCGACGAATTTTTTTTTATGTGACTGGACATGATGGCTAATACCACACCTTCTGTCATGGTATTAGCCCAACACACCACATGGGAACTAGGTGTCATGCCAGGACCTTCCTTATTTTGCACGGCTACATTGAACTGGATGGAAAACACGGATAATTTTCATTGCCGCTTCGACCATCGTTCATTCAATGCGATGGTACCAACCCGGGCGGGATTAACCCTACCACCTAGTAAGTAAGGAAGAGGACCTACAGTTTAACGTGGAATCCGAACCACGGCCAGCCTCTCTCAACGGTCTAATGGTCACCCATCCAAGACCAGACCGAACCTAGCGTTGCTTAACTTCGGAGAGCGATCGCCGAAGTGTCGCGCCACTGGGCCACTGAGGCTGACACTTTGACACTTTGTTCTCGACTATTTTCTCCACTGCACAACCCTCAGTGAACTATCGTGATGGTAAGTAGCTTATACATTGATGGAAAGTATCAAGCAATACGTTAATACAAATCGCATCAAATCGAGTAAATGGATTTCAAGTTATAGCGGACAGAAAGATTAACAGACATACATACAGACGGCAGACAAGTAGATCTCGTCGAAAAATCCCGTAATTTGGAGACACCTTCTCCTGGATGGAATTACAAATATGGTGTGAAGAAGAACATAGCCGGTCGGCATGGTTTTGGCAGTAAGCGAGAAAGATTACGCCCATGGGCATCGTCTGAGCCTATTAGGAGGGGACCTGGCGTACGCCATATGCCACGCGTTACATTAATAAGAATAATCAAAATAGATCTACGCGTTTGGTCTCTACAGCGCTACAAAAGAACAAACATACATACATAGGCTGAAAAACACATTACCCTCCTTTGCGTCGCGCAGTCGGGTAAAAAAAGGCAAATAGGTCAATTGGTCCGGATTTACGGTCGCTATGCAACAAAAAACCCCACTGAAAGAGATGTTAAGGTGTCCCTTCCCGGCGGGACTAACTCATTAGCGGGCACGGTACAAAACCGTGCTATTGCGCTCTGGGACCTTCTATGTTTCAATGAAAAAGACAAGCTCCGTTATGAGGCGGATGCAACATGTCCACAAAGTAGACAATGCGCATAGTGTTTGATTTGGTAAGATTGACGAAAATTTTAATTACTAAACGACTTATAGCTAAAAGTAAACCACGACAGCTGTAGTCAAAAATCTAACGAAAACTAAATTGATTATAAATTTTCATGAAACAAGCTATGTCTGATGACTAATATTTTTAAGATGTATAGATTTTATCGTTCAGTAATCCACCTCCAAAGTTATTGTATAAAACACGCGAAAAAATAGAACTTAGAAACCAAACACAATTGTACAATGCCAACGGTCATCAGACATCTAGATCGATCAAATAAAGCTATTTTGAGCAAAATTTTGGATCTCTGACAAGAAATATGGGCGTGATCTTCTTTCCCCGTTTGTATGGGGAGTTGAGCGGGATGGCCCACCTTAAATGGTGATATTTCCAAACATACCTGCCTATTACAATCTGAATGGACCGCACTAAGACGCCTTTAGCATAACAGAGAAGCGGAAAAACTAAGTTCGTTACGCATACACCCATTAGAATGGCGAAATGTGGTCCATATATGAAAAAATAAACCTATTCAAAACGGCCCGAGCCTCAGGATACACGCATTCGAAGGTCGTAGGTTTGAATCGTGCTCCCAATGTCCACCGCACCGTTTGTGGCAGTCGAGAACACAAATATTATCTAGGTCTTTCTTCTCAATGGATCAATTAAACATCAATGGATTTCTTGCCGTTCATGTCGTAAGAGTGCCCTTGAGTAGCTCGAAGGACAGGGGCACGGGGACTTGCCTTCAATGTCAACGAGTTCGTGGGTTCGATCCCTGCCCAAATAATGCAGCACTTTATTTCTCTTTCTTCTTAGGACAAGTGCATTTATTCTCTCGCTCTCTTAGTTGGATAAGTGCATTTAGTCACAAATGCGAACTGCTCCATGGTTCGGAGTTCATGAAAACTGTAACACCATCCCGTACTAGGTGGTAGGGTTAAACGCACCAGGTGTGGTATTTGCCACACCCACAGTCACGATATTAGTCCAATACACCACATTCCCGAAGAAATTAGGTGCCATGTCAGGACCTTCCCTTTATGAGCACGGCTACATTGAACTGGATTTAAAACGAGGACAATTTTTAATCACCGCTCCGACCATCTTCATCCAATGCGATGGTACCAACCCAGGCGGGCTTCAACCCTGCCACCTAAGGGAAGGAGACCTACAGTTTAACATGGATTCTGAAACATCGAGCAGCTCGCATTCGTGACAAAATGCACTTATCCAACTCAGAATGAGAAAGAAAGTGGTGCATGAAGGGGGCGAGGATTCGAACCCAGGCCTCTGGTATGCTAGGCACATCTCCGCGCCACTAGGCTACGAGCCGCACAACTACGTATCTGCTGTGCTTACGCCCTACAAATTCGCTTAGTCACCCCCTGCCGCACGCGGACAAGTTCCCTGCCCGCACGCAGGGTTCAACTGAATCCAAGATGGCGCCTCCCAAATGTCAAGTCGCACTACGCGCTTCCTACATTCCGCCCGCTTCCCGACGCGCGAGCTATAAAAGCGAACGGAACAGAGATGGCGCTAGTCAGTAGCCGTCGCGCAGTCGAAAGAAGTGCAAGATGCGAGTTCTGGTGCGGAACCTCTTCTTATCTATCGCTTGCGTCTCGAGGGTTCCGTAGTGTTTGGCATTCGTATGGTATCGTCGCTCGCGTCCGTCCGTCCGTCCGTCTTCATCGCTGCCTTTCGGCGGGATGAACGAAAAAAAAACAGTCGGTTTTTTTTTATCGATTTCGCTTATATTTAATTTCATTTATTTATACAACTTCTGGTAGTCAAACTACACTAAGTCACGTCACAATTTGATTGATCCGCGGATTCGATCAACCAGTGAAGAAGAACCCGCAAAGAAACTCCACTGGTCTATAAATTATGTTGTTTTTTGTCTTTTTTTTCGTCCACATAAATGATATAACACAATTATGATTTCATACCTAAATGCTACTGCCAAACTTACATTGGTAGAACGGTCTAAAGAACGGCAAAGAACTAAGAACTACGAGGAAACAACAACCCACAATGTGAAAAGTCTCAAATTATAAATAAATTACTTTACCTAATAACCGACTGGTTAAACATACTGGTTCCCCTAGATTGATAAGCGTGATGGTTAGTGAGCCAAAATTGTAGGCAAAAATTTAATTATACCTATGTAGCCATAAGCCGCATGAAAATCGGATAAGTGGGCCGCAAATTTTAAGCGGACATACAATATTTTCTTACATTCAAATTGTGAGCTAGAGTTACTGATATATATATTTGAGCGACCGAATAGCGAAGCTCGAGCGGGCGTCTCCATTTCAGATTGGTCAAAAATGCTTTCGTATGTCCGGCTGTTCTACTCTACAGGTCGCAGGTCAAATGTTTTGAGCTGGTTCGATGATTACATATAATTTTTTGATCGAGCCAGCTTTTGATTATAATTTTTTTATTTTGAAGAAAAATGTTCAAAAAATTCAAATGGTCAAAAAGATTGACACGGGAGGCCTAAGCTCAGAGAGGCACTATCAGTAAACAATATATATATATAAATCAATCCAGAACTAAATTTTACAAACATAATACATATTTGTAAAATTTATTTACTATTTAGTTGGACCGACTTCAATGTAACACCCTACAACCTTTTGGGTGCGGAACCCTACGAAGTGTTAAACTACGAAATATTTATAGCATGCTTTCATCATAATTACATTAAAGAATTTCCATAGTTATTGATTTAGTGATATTTAAAGTAGACGAAAACCAACGAAAATTGGATGGCTGGCGCTGATGCAAAATTTCCAAAAAAATACCACGTGTATTACCTGTATTATTAAAATACCACATGATCCCAAAGGGCCTTTGCGCAGAGAGAGGCCATAAGCTATTAGGGTTCCGTACCCAAAGGGTGAAAACGGAACCCTATTACTAAGCCTCCGCTGTCCGTCCGTCCGTCCGTTCGTCCGTCTGTCACAGGGCTGTATCTCATGAACCGTAACAGGTAGAAAGTTGAAATTTTCACAGATTATGCATTTATTTTGCCGCTATAACAACAAATAGGTAACATCATAAAATAATAATAATTAAAGGGGGGATAATTAATAATTAAATAAATAATAATTAAACAAAAAACGTGTTTTTTTTTGTAAATCCTGTGCGATTGTACGGAACCCTTCGTGTGCGAGTCCGACTCGCACTTGGCCGGTTTTTTACCTAGAAAACCCTTTTCGATATTGACCCGAGCGGAGCCGGGCAGCGCGGCAAGTATGTATGCATAAACAAGATCAATAAGAAATATAATTTGCAGTGCCAAATCAAACATTACATAAAAAAGTGTCAAAACAACGCATTTGAAACAAGCTAGGAGCCTGTGACGTTATAATGTAAGAACAAATATATGTGACCTCGGGTAAATATGTTTAAGGCGAAGTCGGACTCGGACACGAAGGGTTCCGTACCGTCGCAAATGATTTAACACCAATAAATCATATTTTTTGTAACCCTTTAATTTTTATTATATTTTAATTTTACTTATTTGCAACGGCAAAAGAAATACAACTCTGTGAAAATTTCAGCTGCCTACCTATTACGGTTCATGAGATACAGCCCTGTGCAAGACGGACGGACGGACGGACAGCGGAGGCTTAGTAATAGGGTTCCGTTTTTACCCTTTGGGCACGGAACCCTAAAAAGTATGTTAGTTGAAGAACAATCCTAAAGCACGAATCGAAATTTTATTTTATTTTATTTATTCGGAGAAACAACAGTGCATTCATACATAAAGTGAATTAACAAAGTAATAAAAATAAACACGATATGATAATGTCGTGTGAGAAATGACGATAAAACATTGTGGTGAGGGGAAGAAAGAAAAAAACCTGCCAAGTTCGATTCGGACTCGCACACGAAGGGTTCCGTACGATCGTACAAGAATTAACACAAAACAATCACGTTTTAAGGGGAGGCCCCTTATTTTTTTCTAATTATTTTATGCTACCCATTTGTTGTTATAGCGGCAAAATAAATACACACTCAGAGAAAATTTCAGCTGCCTACGTATTCCGGTTCATGAAGGACAGCGGAGGCTTGTTAATAGGGTTCCGTTGGCACCCTTTGTGTACGAAACCCTAAAAAAGGACATTCTTGTCCTAAAATCGAGTACTACCTTTCATTGAAGTTTCTGTGGTGTCTCCGGAAATATCTTGTAAAATTAAGCATTCGATTAAATATCTTGACAACAACCGTGTTATAACGAATAAGCCTGATTCGTTAAATTCCGTGCTCAGGAATCAGGAATCTTTCAGTTGAGAAACCCACTTTAATAGCGATTGTCAAAAGGTCGTCCCGACGGAAAATCTTAATCGATCGATACTGAATCAAAAATTGAATCGGTATTTCAACCTTGTTCCGGAATCCTTCCGTGGATAAAGTCGCTTTGAAAAGCTGTTTTCTCGACTAAAATATTCATATAACTAACCGTGGAATTCCAATAATAGGCCTACTGATAATGGTTCTCATTTAAGAATGACAAACAAAAAAAATTTCAGAAAAATTAACACACTTTTTTAAACGTCTCTGCTCCTTAAGGGCCTGGTACTAGCCAAATCGCAAAGTTAGACGAGGCACCCCAAGTTAACTAACTAAGTCTGACGATTATAAGTGTCATTCTTACAATATATGATTCCTTGTCTAGGAATTGAATTATTTTCGTTAATGTATGTTTCCTTTTTCTATACAAAATACATTGCGGAAACGGTGTCCATTTCCGAACTTTTTTGACTAAATGTAGAAATCTAAAAGCAAATGGATTTTTTTGTGTATGCATATATGCTGTTTTTGCTTATATCTAGAAATCGAATTACTTTCAGATTTCTAATGAGAAAAATCAACTTTTTTATTTTTATTATTATTTAAATAAATGATGGAATAAAAAAATATTAACAATCCATTATCCGTCTGGAGTTCTATTTGGATTTGCTGAAGCGTTTCACTACATATTATTACATTTGTTATAAAGTGCATTTGTATGGCGCGAGTAGTTGGCTAGTCCTAGCGCCTTAAGGCTGTTCCGACCCATATAAAGTTGTTTTGCACACATAACGCAAAACGTATTGTACTTTAAGCCACGAATTAATAATAAAAGTTTAATATAGTCATATTACTTGCAGCGAAAACAATTTCACAATTTCAGGATTATTGGTTTTGCTACAATTTATTTAAATACGATTTTTATTTAACAGCGCCATCTAACGGTGTAAAACTTCTAATCGGCAATTACAACGAAACCATTAAACCTGAAGTTGTGAATATGTTTTCGCTGCAACTACTGTGGCTATATTTAATATTTTTGACGAATTCGTGCCTTAAAGTGCAATACTTTTTGCGTTCTGTGTAAAAAAAACATTGTATGGGTCGGAACATCCTTAACAGACGTGTTTATGTCAACATTGAACATTGGAGCTAAACAACCAGTTTCGCTTGTGTCGTTTCCTCAATACAATAAAAGCATGCTCCTCGAACCGAGGTCTTTCGGAAGACTAAAAACGAAATATATCCAATAATCATCACCAGTGCCGATGTTGTGACGCCGCGGCATGTGTTCTGTGATGTTACTGAAATTGTTACGTAATTTCTATTACAAGCCAACTAACGAAAAGTGTAGTGATAGCAACTTTTAACTATTTCAAGGCAAAGTCAAGCGTTATCGTTTCTAACGTTAATACTATCAAGTGGAGATAAAGAAAGGTCTCATTCGTTAGTGAAGAATTGTGTTTCGCTGAGTTTGGTGCATTAATTGAGAATAAATGTGGATATAAAATCTAAACAGCCCAGAACGCGCAGAGAATCCTCGCTATATTTACCAATGCGTTGAAAACCGGTCCAAAAAGACGGAACGACTCAATTGAAGGCACCGGTCGATAACACAGAAGAATAAAACAAAACACACTCAACATAAATAACAAGAAAATAGAGAAATAAACTAGAGACAGTGGATAAAAGATGTAAATGGCTCGGAGCGCCCAAAAAATCACGCTGCATTTATTTATGCGTTAAAAAACCTGGTCGAAAAAGTCGAAACGACTCAAGGTCCATAACAAAGAAAGTAAAAGTTTAACAAAACAAAAAAAGAGTGAAATAAACAAGAGACGATTCCCATGAGATGTTTATATTAACACATGCACTGCAAACGGTTGTGTTCATTGTATTGATACTGTTCCATTGGTTCGCGGCTTTGGTGTTCTGTATTTTGGCCCAGCTCGTGTGGGCGTTGGTCTACATACAAACGAATCATTTCAGACTGAGATATGTGATCTTTCTCAAAGGACTGCCTGGTCGGGTGCCGTGGTGAATTGACAACGACCGGATAAGTGAATAGCCATGAATTGTTCGTTGCGCGAACCGGTTTATTCAACCAGAGGTCGGGCGTTTTTATGCGAAACGAAGACAATATCTTCGTCAGATGTTATTTACTGGGATGAAGTGGGAATAAGGTATTTTAAATAGTAGCGTGATGCGATAATCCACGATGACAGTAGTAATACTAATGTTACAATAAAGAATATTCCGAAATGCTCTCTAAACAAATACTTGTATTTTAACCGTCCAGTTATACGCCTTAGAACATTTTCTTCTCAAATAATCGAGTATATCCTGATTTTAGAATCTTCGATGCATGGCATAGATTTCTTAAAACATGCTTTTAAATTTACCACAGGGTTACTGGTTGAAGGTTTTGATTTTAGGCTTTCTGAGAATTGAAAAATAGCAAGTTAACCTGTTTCTTTTGAGAGTTATTTCCCTGATCATAGTCCTATCTTTAGTGTGGTCCTAGCAGGTTATTTGTGAGGTCTAGGCAGGTTACTCCCCTGGTCATAGTTCTATATTTTATACGTCTAAGCAGGTTACTCCCCTAGTCAGAATACTATGTTTTATCGGGTCTAAGCATGTCACTCCCCTGGTCATAGTACTGTCTTTGTAGGTCTAAGCAGGTTACTCCCCTAGTCAGAATACTATGTTTTATCGGGTCTAAGCATGTCACTCCCCTGGTCAAAGTACTGTCTTTGTAGGTCTAAGCAGGTTACTCCCCTAGTCAGAATACTATGTTTTGTCGGGTCTAAGCATGTCACTCCCATGGTCATATCACTGTCTTTTATAGGTTTAAGCAGGTTACTCCCCTAGTCAGAATATTATATTTTGTGGGGTCTAAGCAGGTTAATCCCCTGGTCATAGTACTATATTTTATAGGTCTAAACAGACTACTCCTCTAGTCAGGATACGTACTGCTACGTACGTGGTTGCTCCACTGTTCATGGACCATGAACAGTTGAGAGGCCAAGTAGGTATTTTTTTTTTAACCCAAGTCATGTTACTATATTTTGTGTGTAGTCCCCTAGTCATAGTTATCTCTTTTACAGGTCTAAGCAGGTTACTCCTTCGGCCATGGTACTATATGTTGTGGCGTCTAAGCAGGTTACTCCCTTGGTCATGGTACTATCTTTTATGGGGTCGAAGTAGGTCACTCCACTAGTCATGGTAACATATTTTCAGTCGCCTGGGTGTATCCGTTCCTCACTCTATCGCTCTGTAAAATTTTATTCGTAGCTCTTCAGAATATTCATTGTACATTTTAAGAGATAAACGGCTATCCCTTACAATGAACCCTGACCACGGTTATGTAATTATGATGCGTGCATGTCATTGGTTAAGTGCTCTATTTGGTTATAAAACGTCTGTTTTTTTTTTTGTCAAATTATAATCTTTTAAATGTCTAACATTCAGAAATCTAGCCCTCTACTTTGTCACATAACACAGGTCTATCATATTATATATACCATCATTCCAAAAACGAAACTCCGCGTTTTCCATTGCAGATCATTTCCGCCGCCATCTTGGCGTGCGCCTGCGCGCGCCCCTCCGGCCTCATCGCGCCGGGGCCCGTGCTGTACGCGGCCGCCACGCCCGGCGACGCCGTCGCCGCCGCCACCGACGCGCGCGTCCACGCCGAGGACGCGGCGCGCGCCGCGGTCGACCAGCAGCGCGAGTGGGCCGAGCGCGCCATCGAGGGCCAGGAGAGCGTGCGCGAGATCAACGAGGAGCGCTTCTGGAACGCCGAGGAGCAGCGCTGGCAGAGCTACGACGCGCTGAAGACCGCCGAGAGTCAGCTCGACGGCGCCGCCGCCGCCGCGTCCCCCGTCCTCGCCAAGTCCGTCGTCGCCTTCGCTCAGCCCCTCATCGCTCAGCCCCTGGCCGTCGCTCAGCCCCTGGCCGTCGCTCAGCCCCTGGCCGTCGCTCAGCCCCTCATCGCCCAGCCCCTCGCCGTCGCCCAGCCGATCGCCTACAGCGCGGTCGTGAAGCCCGAGACGAAGACTGTCGTGACGCAGTCGCTCTCGCAGACGCACCCGGCCCCCGCGCAGTCGATCGTCCGGGCCGCGCCCTTGATCGAAGCACCGCTCGCCCCGGCGGCCATCTTGGAGTCCGCCCCGGCGGCCATCTTGGAGTCCGCCCCGCTGGTCAGGTCGAGCGTGGTCGCGCCGGCGCAGCAGACGGTCGTGACGCAGTCGCTCTCGCAGACGCATCCCGCGCCCGCGCTCCAGTATGCCGCGCCCGCGCTCCAGTACGCCGGGGTCGTCGCCCAGCCGATAGTCAAGTACGCGGCGCCTGTCGAGGTGGCGCAGCCCCTGTACGCGCAGACGGTCGTCCAGCCGGAGACCAAGTCGGTGGTGACGTCGTCGCTCTCGCAGACCCACGGCAATGCCGCGACCTACGTGCAGCCGCTCTACAAGGCGGAGTACGCCGCCACCGCCTGGTAGAACTGGCGAGAGGTGGTAGAGATGCGATATGGTGCGATATGTTGGACTGATCTTTTGTGAATGTGAGGATTCAAAACTGCGGAGATGAAAGCGGAAAGTTGCAAAAAAATTAGAAAATATTTTGAAACTGAATTATGTGTTTTTAATCTAAATCCCGGACGGTGGTAATATACGCCTCTGTCAGACAAAGATTATGAAATCATCTCCATAACAATTGTGTGTATACTGGGTGGGGCAAAAGTCACGACGGGGTTTAAAAAATAAAATATGTCATTGGCAATGACATTAAAGAATGAGAATAAGAAAAAAATATTCGCCACAACATTAACAGACACAGAAAAATATATATATACAGAACAACGAAACTGAAATGTAATTATATAAAACAACAATGAAAAATTTCATATTAATTTGTTTACAATTAAAAAAGACATTTTGGAGATTCAGCATGGATAATTTCAGCTTTATCCAACGTAATCCCTGAATGGCGATCATAAGCGATTGTTTACGCAAGCGGACTTTCGGTGAGAGTTTAATCTTAAGATTAATGTCTTATCCGACAGCACCGGATTATTTTCTCTGGAGTCATTTAAAAGAAAAGGTGTAAATTAATAAACCTTGCATTCCAAGCGGCAATCCGAGTAGAAATACGGTTTCTAACTGCTCATGTACTGAGAAAAGTATTGACAAGTGACCTCGAAAGAGTCCGTCTTTGTGAGCCTATAAATGGCGGTGATTGACGTCACCTAAATTAAAAATATCTCCATGAGTTTTTTTTAATTATCCGATATCTATTTAAAATTAATAAAAACCAAAGAGAAAGTTATAATGGAGCCCCTTTCGTGAGTTATGCCCCACCCGTTATTATAGGTTAGCGACCACAAATGCATCGCAACTTTTTTAGGGTTCCGTACCCAAAGGGTGAAAACGGAACCCTATTACTAAGCCTCCGCTGTCCGTCCGTCCGTCCGTCCGTCCGTCTGTCACAGGGCTGTATCTCATGAACCGTAATAGGTATGCAGCTGAAATTTTCACAGAGTGTGTATTTATTTTGCTGCTATAACAACAAATAGGTAAAATAAAAAAATAATACAAATTAAAGGGGGGTCCCATACAAAAAACGTGATTTTGTTGTTTTAAATTATGTACGATGGTAAGGAACCCTTCGTGTGCGAGTCCGACTCCACTTGGCCGATTTTTTAAACTAATTTCTCTGCCTCACCGCCAGGATATGGAACTGTATGTCGGCGGGTGTTATTCCTCATCCTATAACCTGGGAGTCTAAATGACTCGGGCTGATTTTTCAATAGTCAGATAAACAGCCAGATACCTATTCGATTGATTTATTTTCGATCGTTTCATTTATGGTTTACGCAAGTTTGAATTTGATATTTCAGAATACCGAGCTAGACTGAACTGGTTTCCAATTAGATATCGAAGGGACTGTCACATTCTATTTATTTTATATCGCATTCTTCATGATCCTCATGCTCCCTCGTATCTACGTGAAAAATTTTCGTTCCTTTCAGAACATGGCCTATCCCTCCGTTCCCTTGAGTGTAAGACCTTGGCAATCCCTGAGCACCGTTCATCCTCTTACTCAAACTCATTTACAGTTCAGGCTGCCAGACTTTGGAATGAGCTGCCCGACGAAGTAAGAGTAAGTGAATCTCTTAATTCATTTAAGTACAGAGTTAAGAACATATTTAAGCAGAAAATTAATTATGTTACCTAATATTTATTTGTATATCACATCAGTGTTTAATTATCGTTTCGAAAATTTACTGTAGTTGCGTATGTGTGTGTGAGTGTGTGTCTATGATTTTCGTTTATAAGTCTTTTTTTTATATAGTCACGTTTTTTAATAGTTTTTAAGAAACAATATTTTTTAATGTTTAACTTCTACTACTCTATACACTTTCTTTTTCAGTAGGGTAAGTTGTAAGATATTGTTTTTTAGCGATAAGCTCGCCCTTTACATGTATGTATCAAAGAGTAAATAAATAAAAATAAATATTTTTTATTATTATAATTATTTGTTGTTATAGCGGCAAAATAAATACACACTCTGTAAACATTTCAGCTGCCTACCTATAACGGTTCATGAGATACAGCCCTGTGACAGACGGACGGACGGGCGGATAGATGGACGGACAGCGGAGGCTTAGTAATAGGGTTCCGTTGGCACCCTTTGGGCACGGAACCCTAAAAACGCCTAACGTCAACCTGAAGGGGCTGCTCTGGGTATAGGTAGGATGGGGAGGAATAAGGGATGCGAGTTCCGCAGAGATAAGTCCATGATAGTACTTGTAGAGCAGACTGAGCGATCCTACAAACCGTCTGTGGCTCAGGGACTCCATTTTTTATGCAACCTGACATGGATGGCTAATACAACACAACTAACGTTATGATATTAACCCAATACACCTCATTCCCGAAGGAATTAGGTGCCATGCCAGGACCTTCCCTTTATGAGTACGGCTACATTGAACTGGATGGAAAACACCGACAACTTTTTATTGCCGCTTCGACCACCTTTTCATCCAATGCGATGGTATCAACCCGGGCGGGCTTAAACACTGCCACCTAGTAGGGGAAGGGGGTTTTACATGGATTCGTGGTGTATTGGGCTAATATCATAACGGTAGTAGAGTGGCATTAGCCATCCATGTCTGGTTGCAAAAAAAAAATGGTAACGACCCTATTAAGGCGCTAGGACTAGCCAACTACTCGCGCCATACAAATGCACTTTTTAACAAATGTAATAATATGTAGTGAAACGCTTCAGCAAATCCAAATAGAACTCCAGACTGATAATGGATTGTTAATATTTTTTATTCCATCATTTATTTAAATAATAATAAAAATAAAAAAAGTTGATTTTTCTCATTAGAAATCTGAAAGTAATTCGATTTCTAGATATAAGCAAAAACAGCATATATGCATAAACAAAAAATTCCATTTGCTTTTAGATTTCTACATTTAGTCAAAAAAGTTCGGAAATGGACACCGTTTCCACAATGTATTTTGTATAGAAAAAGGAAACATACATTAACGAAAATCATTCGATTCCTAGACAAGGAATCATATATTGTAAGGATGACACTTATAATCGTCAGACTTAGTTAGTTTACTTGGGGTGCCTCGTCTAACTTTGCGATTTGGCTAGTACCAGGCCCTTAATATTAAAAAACCTACCGCGCAGGAGCCACACCACGTACGACTCAGCTAAGGGACTAGGCGTTGCTCGCGTTCCGAAAAGGCGCCCGCAAAAAACCGGCGCCAACCTCGCCCGGGCGACGAAATGCCAACGTGTTGTGTGACAGTTCGCGCGCTTCCTGCTCCGCTGCGCGCGCAGGGCGCGCCCGCAGACTTACCCATCCCGCAGACACGGCGCATTCGGAGTGGTCAGTCGGAGTTCTCACCAAAATTGGCGTTCACGGAACTTCGAAGTTACGTAAAACCGGCCAAGTGCGAGTCGGACGCGCAAACGAAGGGTACCGTACCATCGTAAAATATCTAACACAAAAAAATCACGTTTTAATTTTTATTATTGTTAAATGTTACCTATTTTTTGTTATAGCGGCAAAATAAATACACACTCTGTGAAAATTTCAGCAGCCTACCTATTACGGTTCATGAGATATAGCCCTGTGACAGACGGACGGACGGACGGATGGTCAGTGGAGGCTTAGTTTTTATTAAGTTTTTATTACTTATTCTGTGGTTTTACTTCTTCAAGCTGTCAAAGTTAAACTCGGACTTCCGATTTGTATGAAAATGCGGAGTCGACGTAAACGGCAACGTCGCGACGACGTTGCCGTTTACGCCGACTGGGCGCGGTTAGGCGACGGCGAGGGGTTGGGCGATGAGAGGCTGAGCGACGGCCAGGGGCTGAGCAACGGCCAGGGGCTGAGCGATGAGGGGCTGAGCGACGGCCAAGGGCTGAGCGAACGCGTCGACGTATTTTCTGCGACGCGTAAGCTGTCAAATCGATCTATCAGCTCGGACTCGCAAATGTCAGTTCGCTTAACAGTGTCGCGCTCTTTTTTCCATACATTTGAAAACGCTAGTCGATCGGTTTGGCGTAAACGCCACTAGGGGCTCTGAAATATGACTAGCGGAAAAACAGCAGCCTGTATATTCAAGACTAGCAAGGTAAGCTGAGCTAGCGCCATTTGGTTCATGCAAAATAACCAATAGGTTATTTACCAATAAATAATTTGAATTTAATTTTAGAAATGTGTATAAATAGAATTTATCAATCTGAAGAGTGTGTCTGCCATGTCTAGTTACATATAAAACTTATGTAACTAGACATGCGTGGCTAAAGTCACAGACACCGTCATGATGTGTTGATGATGAATTATGTGCCATGCCAGGATCTTCCCTTTATGAGTACGGCTGCATTGAGTTGGATGGAAAACACGGACATATTGTTCATTGCCGTTTCGAACATTTCGTCATTCAATGCGATGGTGCCAACCCGGGCGGGCTTAACCCTTAATCTAGTAGAGGAAGGGGACCTACAGCTTTACATGGATTCCGAACCATGAAACAGCTCGAATTCGTGACAAAATGCACTTTTACAACCTTGAAATGATGGATGTTCTTGATAAAGAATCGAAGATAAAGTGGTACATGAACGAGGCGGGAACGGAACCACCTCTGGCAAGGAAGTCAACACCTATTTATTATTGTATTGCATCATATATAAAAGTATATTTAATTATATGTACATATATATTATGGTGCTTATGTATGCATATGGAGCTAAATTTTTTTTCTTTTCAAATTCTGGTGTGTCACCTACCTACAGATATTTCAATTGCCTTTCCTCATCACCCCAAGGGTTGACGCGCGTTGTGCAATATTGTTGTTTTGCTATATATTTTCCCTGTAATTGTATTTTTGTTTAAGCACAATATATAATTTATTCATTCATTCATTCATTCGACACCCCTTGCCCCAGAGCTACGAGTCGCTCGATCTTAGAAAACTTATATTTAGTTTATTATATTTTCTAACAAAGATACGCTCAGATAGAACAGCGCAGTTATTAAACAACGTCTTTTTGATATTTGTGATTTATGTTATCCCATTACCTATGTAAGAAATGCCCTTGGCAAACATAATACCACTTTACACATAAGGATTAATTAAAGTAGAAATATGAAATTACTTTTAATTGAATGCATCATTTATCCTTCCGCCTCTCGCTAGGCATAGCTCTGTGTCTTTGTTGAGCCTTTACCATTGACAAAGGAGTAATAGGTACGGCACTGTTTGGTGTCGCTCGGTGGACTCATTTATAGGGACTCAAAATCTATGTGTGTCTATAGCTTAGATCAGTTGTTTTGTAGTTAAATGAGTTTCTCAAGCCAATATCTCTGTCGAATCGCTAGAATATAGAACTGCCTGCCGGCGGGTGCCTTCATTCGTACCAATAGCCTAGCCTAAGCGCTGGTATGGTGCCTCGCTGAGCATGGTTTCGGGAGGTGAGGTGTATTTGGCTTTTCTGAGCACCTTTGCGCCTCAGCACAGCCATCCATACCGAAAGTTAAGAAAAGATGAAACTTTAAATAAATAAATGCCTTTTCTTGACGCTTGATGCATGTAAAACTGTAGGTCCCCTTCCCCTAGGTGGCAGGGTTAAGTCCGCTCAGGTTGGTATTATTGCATATGAAGAAAAGACGGTCGAAGCGGCATGCTCATGAAGGGAAGGTCCTGGCATAGCCTTCGAATATGTGATGTATCAGGCTAATATCATTTATTTAAGATAACCCAACAGCGTATACTCAAATAATTTTAGAAAAAGCACACATCTATGAGTAACGCCATTAACAGGTTTACACGAAGTATTCACGAGCGTGCATGAGATAATTGTTTATTATTTATTCATCATCCATAGACAGTACACTGCACTCGGATTTGTCATATTTTATCGTTAGCCAGTTCGGGGAAATCCCAGCGAAGAAGAACTGGAAAGAAACTCCGCTGGTTTTTTTTTTCAACGCCCACTTAGTCTAAATTTACAAAAGTATTTAGACTCAAAGATAAACACGCTAAATTAATATGAATTGACCGGAATCAGCAATTCATGTCATATGCAACAGTTCATGACAAATATCAGTTTATTAGTAAAGACCATGCCCGCCATCTAGAATGTTGCCAATTGGAGCAAGCCAGTCCCCACAAACAGCACCCGTTCACGAGCATCACGCCAGGCACAGCCATCGCCTCTATCAACCATATTTTAGGGAAAGAGGAGACCCGAACCCAGCGTCGCCGCAAGTAGGGACCTTAAAGCGATGCACTACTCCAGTGGCAACATGAAAAAGTTGTGAAAGCTCTGTACGATTTAGTTTTAATACGATTATTTCTGTCATGAACTACTACAGTGACCTGTAAACAAAGAGTCAAAATAAAAAATACATTATTATTCTTACAGCTAAAAAAAAAACTATATAATATTACACTTTAAATGCTACCACCTACAGAAAATTAAGAGTACAATGGTTTGAGAGCAACCATATACGAATAAGATTCCTGAAAGAGATTCTGACCAACACCTACTGTTAAATAATGCTTTAATACAGTTCGGGTGTACAGAGCCCTCGTCATTATTGATACGAAATTGTATCAAATCAATATTATTTTGTTAGTAATATCTGAATAAGTACAAATCACATATAAAAGGGTGTATGTCTGTGTGTGATGCAGGTGTAGTTTGCTAGCGTATACTGTAGTGGAGCGTAAGTGAACGAAAGAGTTGAGATTGTGTAGTGTGTGTGTGACGGTGATCATGACGGTATTAGCCATCCATGTCAGTTCCCATAAAAAAAAAATAGACGGACAGACATCACGTGTCTTATAGCTTCAACCGCCCACGCGTCCAGTGCCGATCCCGCCCGCCTTGCTCCACGGCCGGTATCATTCACACAGAACTTTCAATATTGAGGCTAAGCCGAGACGGCCGTATAAATAGCCTTCTCCACCGGCACAAATCATTCAGTAGCTCTGAAGCAGTCAACAGAAGTGCAACATGAGATTCCTGGTACTTATAACCCTTTTAATTCACTCTAAGGGCTGCACTTGCACCTATAGTGCTAACTGAGAGACATCATTGCTCATTCAAAGTGGATCGAGTGGTGTTATTGTTAATTTTACTGTTTGTTTTGTTGCAATTGATATTGATAATTTTGCTTTTTCAACTGGGCTATCTGTTGGGTCTATGAATACTATTATCTACAGTTTAAAATACAGCTGAAATAGATCTAAGTGTAGTGGTAACCAAAATAGTGCACATTCAAAGTGCATCGAAAAGTGATCATGTTTAACTTAATTGTTTTTTTTTGTTACAACGAATATTCACAATTTAGATTTTTTCAACTGGGCTATCTTTTGAGTCTATAAACTCTTTTATCTGCAAACACACATCTTGCGAACACACAAAAAAATCACAAATTTACATTATAACTGGAGATATCTTAACAGATGCATGTCCTTTTATTTCTCCAACTTTTATTTCTTTTTCAATAAATTACCTTACATATATAATTGAAATATAGTTCCATAGTTAAATATTCTTCCATATGAAACTGTGTCAAAACATGCATTCAAAATCGCTGTGGCCAATTCAGTTCACTTCATACAACGTGTAAACAATTTTGACATCTCACAACGACAAAATTCACTCTACATTCCATTCAACACCCCACCGTATTGTTAGTCCAACGATGTCAAGATCTCATTGTATAAGGCTCTGTTACACACGAAATCTGTACGCAGCGTACATGCCAAGCCTACAAGGATTACAGGTACTTTTACGTTATGTCATTATTACTGTAGTTATGCTAATATGGAAGTAGCGAACTGTGTCATTGTCATTGCACCGTCGTTGTCTATGGTATATGTCCACCATCGAGTCTTGGTTAAGAGAATAATGAGCTGATCGCGTTCCATACGATTGCTCGTGCCTGATTCCTCATTTAAATTAAGCAATAAGTTTCTGATATTTTGCAGATTTAATCAATGAACTGGGAGCTACGTCTGTACGTGTTAATTTTTTTATAACTTATCTTATTTCCATGATATAAGCCTCTAAAGGTTTGCATGAAAATGTCTATATATTTCAGTCTAGGATTGATTCAATAATTAGCAAATAAAGAAAAACAGATTCAAATTAATAATACTACATTTGAAGCATTGCAATCAAAATCTGTCCAAGTACAATGCTTCAAATGTAACTCAAATTAATGAGATAACGATAATACGACATCCATTCAATACATAAAATTATCAAATAATACCGTTTCTTACTATCCAGAAGAATAAATTTATCGTTTTAAGATCCGATAGAAAGCTAGTCCTTAGCAGGTTATGCGGGTTGTGAGGTTCGGAGAACATACTTAGAACAGACGAGAAAGGTTCCTACTAAAAACCGTACCATCGTACAAGATTGAACACAAAAAAGTCAAGTTTTTTGTATGGGGGTCTGCTTTAATTTTTTTTTATTTTACCTATTCGTTGTTGTGGCGGAAAAATAAATACACACTCTGTGAAAATTTCAGCTGCCTACCTATAACGGTTCATGCGATACAGCCCTGTGACAGGCGGACGGACGGACGGACGGATGGACAGCGGAGGCTTAGTATTAGGGTTCCGTACCCAAAGGGTGCCAACGGAACCAAAGCAACAGAAACCTTCAGCATAGCAACCTTGATACAAAAACACAAAGCCACGTGCTCGATTCATACGCAATACGACACTAGTTTGATGCACAAAAAATACCAGCACACCTAATTAAGTACGATTGCGTTGTTTCCTGACACCGATCACTCAACTGAATAGAAATACCAACAACGGATTAACATAATCGGTTAATTAACACTGAATTAATAACTTCAAGCTGCACATTCTCATGTGAACAAGTGATTAAAGGTGGGCCGTCCCGCTCTACTCCCTATACAAACGGGGAAAGAAGATCACGCCCATATTTCTTGTCAGAGATCCCAAATTTCCTCAAAATAGCTTTATTTGATCAAACTAGATGTCAAGATTTTGCAATGCCAATGGTCATCAACCATTGGCATTGCAAAATTGTGTTTGGTTTCTAAGTTATAAGGTCCGAAAGTTCGATTTTTTCGCGCGTTTTATACAATAACTTTGGAGGTGGATTACGCAATGATAAAGTAAGCACATCTTAAAAAGATCAGACATAGCTTATTTAATCAACATTTATAATCTATTTGGTTTTTGCTACATTTTTGACTACAGCGGTCGTGGTTTACTTTTAGCTATAAGTCGTTTTGTAATTACAATTTTCGTAAATCTTACCAAATCATACAATATGCACATTGTCTTTTTTGTGGACATGTTGCATCTTCCTCATCACGGAGCCTGTCTTTTTCTTCGAAACAGAGAAGGTTCCAGAGCGCAACAGCACGGTTTTGTACCGTGCCCGCGAATGAGTTAGTCCCGCCGGGTTGGGCCACCCTAAACTTTCCACACGGCTCCCTATTCCGTCAGTTTGCAATTGAATTTCATATTTAGTTTTCTGTAAGTCACCAGTGAATACATTTACTTTCTTGCTCACGGAATGACAGCTAATCGCGTAAAGCCTTCTCAAACGAGTTACCATAGGTGTGTCCCCCTTCTAATATAAGGAATATAATATATAAATATAAGGAAGGTCCTGGCATGGCACCTAGTTCCCATGTGGTGTGTTGGGCTAATACCATGACAGAAGGTGTGGTATTAGCCATCATGTCCAGTCACATAAAAAAAAAATCACTTCAATGAGAGTGCTGTGAAAGAAAATGCAATGACAGCAATGACGTCGCCCGAATGCGAAATGAGACTGACTTTTACGGAATACGGCCCGTCATGTAGAAAAAAAGTGCCTACTTTTTTAATATAACGTTTGACAGATGCGAACACGAGAATTTCGCGCTATCGCTTTCATTAGGAGACTCTCTGCATATATAGTTATGGAAGCAAAAGCGAGAAGTTCTCGTGTTCGGTTGTGTCAAACTCTATGTAGAAAAAAGATGCCTGCTTTTCCCGCTTCCCGGAGATATGACGTACGAGAATAGTTCACGCGTCTAACTCATATCGACTTTCGGGTGAACATTGGACGCATATTACCACGAGTAGGCCCCTGTTTTATCCACATCGTATCCATTTAACGCTCCGGGTGGTATCACGGCCCCGGTTGCAATAGCCCAATAATTTATGTATCCGAGAAAACGACCCGCGACGCGGGTACCAGACGGAAAAACCGGCCAAGTGCGAGTCGTACTCGCACACGAAGGGTTCCGTACCGTCGTACAAGATTAAAAAAATATATAATCACATTATGTGCCCCCCTTTGTTTATTGTTACCTGTTTGATGTTATAGCGCCGAAATAAATACACCCTCTGTGAAAATTTCAGCTGCCCACCTATTATGGTTCATGAGATGCAGCCCTGTGACAGACGGGCGGACGGACGGACAGCTGAGTCTTAGTAATAGGGTTCCGTTGGCAACCTTCGGATACGGAACCCTAAAAACGTTCGTGCACCAACGATTGTAACGTTTACTCGAACACAGAGACTCCGTTTCGCAAGACGTAGGAGTGGATTGACCGCCGGCAAACACCTGGTTGTGCTACGCAGGACTCGATAATACGCGAGCGTGTATTAGGTAGATTGCATCTAGTAATACCACAGATTACTTTAATAGCAAGCACTGACGGGTTTTCGGCGTGCATTGCGAAAAGTTAGGATTTGTGCACGCGATTGTTAAGGCGCTAGGACTAGCCAACTACTCGCGCCATACAAATACACCTTTTAACAAATGTAATAATATGTAGTAAAACGCTTCAGTAAATCCAAATAGAACTCCAGACTGATAATGGATTGTTAATATTTTTTGATTCCATCATTTATTTAAGTAATAATAAATAATAAAAAAGTTGATTTTTCTCATTAGAAATCTGAAAGTAATTCGATTTCTAGATATAAGCAAAAACAGCATATATGCATAAACAAAAAGTTCCATTTGCTTTTAGATTTCTACATTTAGTCAAAAAAGTTCGGAAATGGACACCGTTTCCGCAATTAATTTTGTATAGAAAAAGGAAACATACATTAACGAAAATAGGTTGATTCCTAGACAAGGAATCATATATTGTAAGAATGACACTTCTAATCGTCAGACTTAGTTAGTTAACTTGGGGTGCCTCGTCTAACTTTGCGATTTGGCTAGTACCAGGGCCTTAACGGCAAAACGCCCTAGCTTGGATGTTTGGATTTTATCGATCAATGTCAGTTTACTAATAAATAAACACTTGGATAGTGAACTGCGTAAATTACCATTTTGATTCTACTCAGTGCATTCAAATCGTTTTGTATTATATTGTACCGTTCGGAATACATGTAAAACTGTAGGTCCCCTTACCCTACTAGGAGGTAGTATTCATCTCGTTAGGGTTGGCACCAACGAAAAGGATGCTCGAAGCGGCAATAGAAAGGCAATCAGGTTCCGTGCTATGCCAAAAGAATCATGTTTCTTGTGTTTTTTTTTTATGTTGACAACTGGTGGTTAAAGCGGCAATAGAAATAGACACTCTGTGGTCATTTATATAAACTCTCTTCTTATTACCGTTCATGAGATACAGCCCGCTGACAGCGGAGGCTTAGTAATAGGGTCCCGTTGGCACCCTTTGTGTACGGAACCCTAAAAATGGTTTACCTATATTTTCCATCCAGTCCAAAGGAGCTGTGCTCATAAAGGGAGGTCTTGGCATGACAACTAATTCCTACGGGAATAATTTACGTCTACGTTTTATTACTTCTACAGAATTATCTACGTTATATAAAAAAAAAATTGTGTTCAGTTCACACGCAATGTCAAACCTCCAGTGACTTGTCGACACATTTTCAAGGCCAAGCTCGGGCTAAAGGTATAATATATTCTATCTCTTTCTCTCGGAGGCTAAAACCTATAAATGTATGTGTTTGTCTCTTTTTAGTGTGGCTTTTTCCTTTCATCGATTTTCAAATGACAACGGTGCTAAATAACTTTCAATTCAAAAAAAGAACACATCGCTCAATCCGCCATTCCTCCCCAGATCGTATCCGCCGCCATCTTGGCCTACGCGTCCGCCGGACTCGTGGGACCGCTCGTCTACGGCGTGAACCCCGGCGACGCGCAGGCGGCCGCCATCGACGCCGGCGTCGCCGCGCAGGACCACGCCCGCCAGGTCGTGGAGAGCCACAACGCCGCCGCCGAGCAGGCCGTGCAGCACAACACGGAGGCGCTGCGGTACGCCGCTGAGACCAACAGGTGACAACCCTAGACTAGATTTTTAACGACTCAGAAAGGGAGGGCTAGTCTTTCGATTCTAAAGAAGTAGCAACCCTGGACCGCTTTTCAAACACCGCCGAGACCAACAGGCGACTCGTCTAATAATTTTATAGATTTCTACTGGAGATGTGATAATCCAAGACTTTCTTTTTAACGACTAAGCTTGGTATCCACTAAATACTTATCTTGAATTCAAGCTTAAGCTCAAGCTTATAAGAAGTCTAAATATTCACTTAAAGTGCCTTTATCACTTAAGTGCTGATTTTACTGTATTTGTACTGGTATTTATCGCAAAATGGTAAGAAAGACCCCTTAATTAATGCTTATGTGCCGATTAAGTTAATCAGCATATGGTGAAATATACCCTAAGAAAGGGGAAACTATGTAAGAAATATGGTTCGATCAAGAAACTAGTCTTTCACTTATCAATAATTAGCAACCCTGAACCATTTGTCGAAACATCGCAGAGACCAACAGGCGACAAGACTTTTAATTTTGTAGAGTTTTACTGGAGAAGTGACAACCCTAGACTATCTTAAAAGACACTAAGAAAGGGGCTACTCTGCACTAATCTTAGAACGATAGAGAAGCTATTATTTCAGTTCTAAAGAAGTAGCAGCCCTGGATAATTTTTCGAAACTTTCACTTAGACAATTTTTTGAAATCTTAACAAACTGTAATTATAAACTAGATTCGCTTCTAAAAGTCACACATTTAACTTTGTTTTCCCACCGGTATAAACAGATGACAACTCTAAATAATCATATCTTGCATACGTTCTAATTGTCCAAAATACGTCATGATAGACTACGTAGCAATAATAAGAACGCAGTTGCTGATGGGTTAAAACCATTACGGAAATAGCAGTTTGAAAATAGCAGATATTTGCATGGCTAATATAAATCGTTCCATTGACAGGAACCTCCACGAGAACGCCGTCTGGAACAGCGTCGCGGCCCAGCAGACCGCCGCGTCCGCGCTGAGCGGCGCCGCCGCCGCCGCCGAGCCCCACCTCGCGCGCTCCGTCATCGCCGCCCCCTACGCCTACGGCGCCGCCCCCCTCGCCTACGGCGCACCCCTCGCCTACGGCGCCGCCCCCCTCGCCTACGGCGCCGCTCCCCTCGCCTACGGCGCGGGCTACGGCGCGCACCTCGGCTACGGCGCCCCCCTCGCTCACGCCTGGTAGATTTTGACGCGTCGGTTGTAACGTGAAAGTAGCTGATAGCTTCGTTGAAAATAGCTGTTATTTTAAATAGCAGCGCTAGTTACGATAATAGGACAAATTTATTTGTCGAGACATTGTTTTAACGCGTGTCAAGAAGCATTTAAAATAACAGTACAATATTGCGAGCGAAAACTGAGCAATCTTGCAGCATCTGTATTGTATTGATTAAGTTTCGCTATTTGCAGAGCCGACGTCAATACATTACGGAAACGTGGCCAAAACACATCTGTAACTGTTATCATAAACGGTTAAGTCAGTGCGAATAACAGTTACTGCTACTTGAGCGTTACACCTTTGCATTCCCCACCTTAAAACTTTGAAATAATGCTTGCGAACCAACAGTCAAGTGCAGTATGTAAAATTTAAGAAAAAACTTGTAAATACTCATTTGAAATTAGCCAATCACTGCCAAAGTGTACAATAAAACCAATTTCTAAAAAAAAAACGGTTTCATATTTCTACCTAAACCCTGTTTGAAAGTTGGCAAAAGAAAATTTCAATAAACAATATTGTCATGTTGATAACCACTGTTTTGTCAAAACTTTTATGTTCCTAACCGTGGCTTTATCATACGAGTTGCAGTTTTTATTGCATATATGTGGATAACTTCTGTGCATTCTAGAACTAGTAAAGATTTTTGGAGGCCATGCATGATAGAAGTGAAACTTCTTTCTCATCAAGTGTAGTTAGAGGTTAATTATTAATATTGTTTTATCGATCAAGAGATAATTATTGAGAATAGTAAGGAGGCGGGTATGATCTTGAATGAAAAAAAGAAAGTCCAAACAGTGGTACAAGATATCCGTAGCACCAATGCTTCAACTTTTCCCCTTCCGTTATCACATCTGAGCGTTAGAAATAGCATACAGTATCTACCTCCTCTCTTAACAACCGCCAGCAGAGAAGTATCACTTAAAAATGGTGGTCAAGTTAACAAGTTAACTGTACAACAGATCACTAGCGACATATTTTCTTAAGTTTACATCGTTGCTATACATAATCTTTGATACTAATAATATTTTTTTATTCCACTGCTTTTCCTCGGAACATTTATACCAGACAGAGGATTAATTACTTATAATCATCGAATACAAGGAATAAATAAACCTACACTCACTAGTCTTTATAAGAAAAATACTCGAATGAGCAGTTTCCAAAACCGCCACCTATGCCCACGGCTTCGTAGCCTCAACCACAAACTGGGTCACAGGATTCACTGATGGTCACAACTAAAAATCAGCGTTATTGTCATCGTTTTGTTCAATTCTTCATGCACTCGAGTTTACCACATTTTAGCCATTTTTGATAGCTAGAAATACTGGAGTATTAGCCATGGTATACATGTTTATTAGTAAGGCAGAACATTTGTACAAACCGTTTATAGAGCCGGACTGTTAGACGTAGCTCCAGGGACCAAACTGGACCTGATGACGCCACCATGTTGGCCCAGTGGGGCATCACGAACCGGGAATCGTATGTTCGACAAATATATTACTAGCGACAGAGTTTTAAGGTGGGCCTCATACAAACGTGGAAAGAACATCATGCGCATATTTCTCGTCGGAGATCAAAATTATACTAAAAACCGCTTTATTTGATCAAACTAGATGTTTGATGACCATTGGCATTGTAAAATTGTATTTGGTTTCTAAGCTATAAGGTCTGAAAGTTCGAAATTTTCGCGCGTTTTATACAATAAGTTTGGTCGTAAATTACTCAATGATAAATCAAACAAATCTAAAAAATATTAGCCACCAAACCTAGCTTGTTCCATTAAGATTCAAAATCAGTTTAGTTTTTGTACACCGTCCGCGATAAACTTTTAGCTATAAGTCTTTTTTTATAATTTTTTTGTAGATATAACCAAATCTAACACTATTGACATTGTTTGCTTTGTGGACGTGTTGCATCCTCCTCATTACAAAGACTTGTCTTTTTCTTTGAAACGGATACAGTGTCAGAGAGCAACAGAACGATGTTGTGCTGTGCCCGCGAATGAGTTAGTCCCGTCAGGCATGGCCAGCTTAAATTAAATTACACACCAATATCGCTACAAAACCAGATATTTGAACTCCAACATATCACCATTATGAAAGGTGGAGCCTTTGCCGATTTGGCAATTGCTTTCATTTTCTTCAACTTCCCCAAAGGAAAGTAATCGTGCCAAAGAGGATATATTCAGGTCCTACCTTTGTCGTCTCCGTGCCCCTTCAATTGGTCAGCCTTGGACTGCAGCTTAGTCTGCACAGTCTCCGCACCCTCCTTCATCTTGGCCAGGATACCTGAATTCCACATCGGCTGGTTAGGAAAGCTTTTACGAAATCCCCATATTCATTGGTCTATATCATATATCACATACAATAGAGGAGAATTCATATCAGGAAGAGTTGTTACAGAAACATTTTTGGTACCGCCAGGAATCGATTGAACTATTATACATTTATATGAGATTCGAACTAGAATCGAAAATGCTAAGTATAATTACTTGTATTACTATTACTTGTAACTATAATTACGGTGGCCCAGTGGCGCGACACTTCGGCGATCGCTCTCCGAAGTTAAGCAACGCTGGGTCCGGTCTGGTCTTGGATGGGTGACCATTCGACCGTTGAGAGAGGCTGGCCGTGGTTCGGATTCCACGTTAAGCTGTAGGTCCCCTTCCTTACTTACTAGGTGGTAGGGTTTATCCCGCCCGGGTTGGTACCATCGCATTGGATGAACGATGGTCGAAGCGGCAATGAAAATTGTCCGTGTTTTCCATCCAGTTCAATGTAGCCGTGCAATATAAGAAGGTCCTGGCATGGCACCTAGTTCCCATGTGGTGTGTTGGGCTAATACCATGAACAGAACTTGTGGTATTAGCCATCCATGTCCAGTCACATAAAAAAAAAAAAAAAAAAACTTCTGTATGACCAATCTGAGACTACGCCGTCACCTTCGTATTCCATTGGTGAAGAGAGAATACAGTCGAAAATAAATTATAGCTAGCTAATGGATGGAAAACCAAATTTGAAGACTGAAGCGCAGAATTCCACAAGATTTATCTAACAATGAGTGTATAAATGAATATACAAAACATTACCTATGGTTATTATTGTGAAAGTGTTGCGCCAAAGGACACACTCTAATATAAGGCAGCAAATAAAATAAATCCAATCAATTGCTTACTGTCCTGCCATGGCGGGAGAATGCAATGAAGAGCATAAAGAAAACATTGAAACCATAAAACCAGACCTTTTGCACTCATTACCAACCATGTTTGTCCTTTTCCTTAAGAATGCGTTCCATGTCACCCGCTTTGTCCTTGACACGTCCGAAGAAATCTATCCATTGCAGCGTGCGATCACAAAAACGTTTTCAAATCAATGCTTTTCTTGCCTAAATTATATATCAAAGTCAGTTTCTGTGGTTAGCATTTATAAATGTTACAAAGATGGCCAGAAAACGAATCAGTGCACATTAAATGTTCAAGCATATCTTCGTCTAGCCCGCTATCAAACTAGGATGATCAGAGGCAGCATCAACAACAATTATAGCCTTCGAACTTACCGGAGATTCTCTTAGTTGCGTCGGGACTAGCGGAGTGCGTCAGCGCTGCAAGTTGGGCGTACTCATTCGTGATCAGCCCGGCGGCCTGGAGATAACGATCAAGCTTCACGTACTGTACGGTCTAGGTTCGATAGGCCTTAAACTTTAAACCTCAATTTGTTAGAAAATCTTTTGATGAGCAAAAAATACAATCGATATTATAGATTTTTCGGGGGAGGGTCGGTGGCACCAATTATCCTGGGGTCCTCCACTTCACTTCCCTTCACTATCCACTTCAGTATAACGACTACTTCAGTGAATGCTACTTTGCCGTGGTTCGGATTCCACGTTAAACTGTAGGTCCCCTTCCTTACTTAATAGGTGGTAGGGTTAATCCCGCCCGGGTTGGTACCATCGCATTGGATGAACGATGGTCGAAGCGGCAATGAAAATTGTCCGTGTTTTCCATCGAGTTCAATGTAGCCGTGCAATATAAGGAAGGTCCTGGCATGGCACCTAGTTCCCATGTGGTGTGTTGGGCTAATACCATGACAGAAGGTGTGGTATTAGCCATCCATGTCCAGTCACACAAAAAAAAAAGAATAGCTCTGTAAATAACTGCTTTTGATCACTATTAACAAATAGCAGTTATTACGAGCGAAATGAAGATGAAGTATGACTAAAATTGTCCAAAAAGTAATTAAGACCAGAAAACAAACAAAAAAATTAAATGTTAGTCCAATTTAATTACAGGCATCCATGAGAAAAAAAAATCAAATATGATTTTCCTTGCAAGAATTGTTGTATTATTACAGGTCCCAATATTGTTTCCGTATGCTACTCAACATGAGATGGCACTGCATTCACAGACGCCGAGCGACGCTCGGTCGCCTAGGTACTAAACTTAAGTAGGTATACGATACAAGACCTGCAGGCTGGCGGGACTCATGGCGGAGTACTCGTCGCTCAGCAGCTCCACGATCAGGCCCTCGATGTCGAAGAACAGTATGTGGCTCTCGGGGTCTGTGGACATTGAACAGTCATTGGTTGAAACGGCAATGGTGACTTTAGGTGGTGGTTGTGCCATCTTCATAAAATAAATTCTGGTGTGCTTGACCGATTTTGATGGATTTTTAGTACACATAGGTTGAGATAAATAGTCGTAACAGAAACTAAGACTTACGAAAAGTAGTACTTTGTGACGTCAATTTGCATTACTTTGAGATTTCTTCCATACAAAATGTGTCAAAGTGACGTCACAAAGTACTACTTTTCGTAAGTCTTAGTTTTTGTTACGACTATTTATCTCAGCCATAGAGTTATCTGGATGGTTCTTATAATTATTATTTTTTATGCAACCTGACGTGGATGGCTAATACCACACAATTACCGTTATGATATTAGCCCAATACAACACATTCCCGAAGGAATTAGGTGCCATGCCAGGCCTTCCCTTTATGAGCACGGCTAAATTGAACTGTATGGAAAATACGGACAATTTTTCATTGCCGCTTCGAACATCTTTTCATCCAATTCGATGGTACCCACCCAGGCAGGCTTAAACCCTACCACCTAGTAGGGGAAGAGGACAGTTTTATATGGATTCCGAACCATGGAGCAGCTCGCATTCGTGACGAAATGCACTTATCGAACTCAGAAGAGAAAGAAAGTGGTGCACGTCGGTGCGAGGAATTGAACCCAGACGTCTGGTACGCTAGTCCAGTCCCCGTGCCACTAGGCTACAAGCCGCTCAAGCTTAGCTATATTTGGACCCGAAAGATGGCGCCGTTGTCTTTTCAGACTTTTCAAGAGGGAAATTTGGAAACGAAACTTTAACTATTGAAGCAGTGCACGCCAATCTTTGCCCAAAGCTTGTCCTCCTTGGCTTTTCCTTGGCTCCGACAGAGAGCGTCTGTCTCTGCAGATATAGTGCCAACTCAGTAAACAATGTAATACATATGTTGTCTCATGTTAAGTAACTCAAGTTCGTTGTAAAGTTCGTGAGATGGGTAGAGTCCCTGCGAAAAAGAGAACCGTCGTAAGATTTGAGGGCGCACATGTGCACATTTACCGTATTTGTCCTGTTGACAACACTGACACGTCACACATGTATTTATGTCAAATGAAGTTTGAAATTGCCATGTGAAAATCTTAATATTATTTATTTATTTATTTATTTATTTATTTATTTATTTATTCATGTAACAATATACCTAACATTACAGCGTAATAGCCAAGGCGTTAGGCATTTTATAAGTACAGTACACACCTTATTTAAAAATTATGCAGCTTCAAAGTAAGCAGTAACTGCCTTCTTGAACTCGGCCAGAGTGCAAGCATAGATGTCTATTTTGTCAGATATATCATTTAGAGCTGTAAGCGCACGTGTGAGCGGCGCGTGACGCAGCATGTTGGTCCGCGAGGAGGGCAGCGCGAAGTGAGGGTGAGAGCGCGCGCGACTGTAATTGTCTGGGGCGAACAGATTAACACTCTCTAGCACTGAAAAATTTTGCGCGTGTCCTATTACTAATTTAAACACATATTTTGTTAACGCAACATTTCGGCGTACTTCTAGTAACTGGTATCCCACCATTCCTAGAATAAATTTTGTTGGATATGTATTCGGATAAATCGGATAAAAACCATAATTCTTTTTATAAAGGAACCTCAAAAACTTTTTTTGCACTCTTTCAAGCATGGCAGTATATTTAGCCTCATGAGGGTTCCATATCATTCCGTTGGATTCTAGCTTGCTTCTCACAAATGTGTTGTACAGGATCTTTACTGCATCTGTACTGCGCAAATGGTATGCTTGTCTCAATACAAAACCCAGGGTCCGAAAGGAGCTTTTGCATAGTTTGTCGATGTGATCATGAAAAGACAATTTGGTGTCTATGATAACACCTAAGTCTTTCTGACTTGTCACTCTCGAAAGCAAGACATCACCAAGTCGATATTGGTATTGAATAGGCTCTCTGGAGCGACTCAATGTCAATATAGCGCACTTGTCAGTGTTGAAATAGAGCCTGTTTTGGTCACTCCAAACATGTGCATTATCGATATCTCGCTGTAGCAGGTCGCAGTCAGATTCTTTTTTGATCACCTGTATTATCTTAAAGTTCCTATTAGTTCCATTGTACGCCACGCCGGTTCTCTTTCCGCACGGACTCAAGCAGAAAGGTTTGCGCAAAACTACTGTATTTTATTGTATTAGTATTGTTTATTCATCATCCATAGACAGTACACTGCACTCGGATTTGTCATATTTTAACATTGGGCAGTTCAGCAAAACAAAACACAGCATAGAAGAACTGGCAAGAAACTCCGCTGTTTTTTTTTCAACGTCCACTTAGTCTGAACACTAAATTAACATGAATTCACGAAAGCTAACAATTCATAGCTCATAACTCTTAATTTATATATAACTCTTAAACATTATTATTATTATTATTATTTTTATGTGAAGCGCGGCATATGGCGTACTGTAATGAATCTACATTACTAGCATTCTCACAGTTTTACTATATAAAGGGCGCTGTCGCCAAGCAAGGAAGTCAGTCAACATACAGAGTAAATCGCGTGCGGATGCGCTGCCGAAATCCGTGTGTTATCTCTAAGTCCGAGTAATCCTGTAAATCAATTCAATTCTGTGTTTCGAAATGTTTTCTTAGTTTTCTTCTAAAACTAAGTGGTGTCAGAACTGATAGAAAATCTGTGCTAAAGTTGTGAATCTTATCAAATAAATTGTGTTATAATAAAAAGTGTTTTTTAATAAATTGTGGTCACAACAGTACGCCAGGATATATTAAGGTGCCCGACGATGCCCACGGGATTTCGAATTCACAGGGGGGCTGCGAAATCCATGCCGGCCGGCCAGGTGCTTCTTCACACCGTGCTTGAAGGACCCCAGGTTGTACTTTGGGGGAAATACATCGGAAGGGAGTTCATTCCATAGTTTTCCGACCCTATAGATGAAAGATCTAGAAGATCGGTGGGTTCTCACTTTTGGAATGTCGACTGTGAATATGTGCATTTTATCCCTGTTCCGCGCTGACATAATGCGATCATCGTCACATAGTGTTGAAAGGCTAGGACGCCTTTCCATGGCTGTGTCATTATGATCACCTTTGGGGTTGGAGCGGAAGCCCTGCACGGCGAGCGGGGCGCGGCGCGCGCGCGCCGGCTCCGCGAGCGGGCCCGGCCCGGCGGCGCCCGGCGCGCCCTGCAGCGCCGCGAGCCCGCGCGCCGTCGCCTGCTTGATGGCGGACATGTTGCGGTGGCGCAGGCCCCTGCCGGCGACCGCGTTACCGTTACACAAGTAGATGAAAAACCTGCCAAGTGCGAGTCGGACTCGCACACGAAGGGTTCCGTACCATCGTAAAAGATTTAATACAAAAAATCACGTTTTTGGTATGGGGCCCCCCTTTAATTTTAATTATTTTTTAATCTTACTTATTTGTTGTTATAGTGGCAAAATAAATACACACTCTGTGAAAATTGCAGCTGTCTATCCGTTACGGTTACTGAGATACAGCCCTGTGACAGACAGACGGACGGACGGATGGATGGACCGCGGAGGCTTAGTAACAGGGTTCCGTTGGCCCCCTTGGGTACGGAACCTGCGGAACAAAAGTGTTATCTGTTCAAGTCAGGGTAAAATTGGTCCAATCTTTTTTTCTATACAGCGCACTAATATAAGTAGGGTTTTGCAGATGTCGCCCCTTTTTTATATAGCGTCTATGCTTCAGTGATTGCAGATTGTCGATGAGCTTAGTGCCGCCAACCGGACGGTCAGGCCTACTCACCTGAAGAAGTGCACGGCGGGGTTGGCAAGACCCTGCATGTCGGCGCCGGCGCCCGCCATCGTGCTCCCCCCCAGCTCGTCCGCTATCGTCTCGTCGCACGCGTACAGCACCTCCTCCGCTATCATGCCTGCCGCCGTTAATAAGTTTAACACACCTTTTTCAAGGATTTTTTTGGTTTCATTTGAATATACTATCCATCTCACACTAAAGAAATACACGTACACTTTTAAATTTTTTATAGTTATTTATTGTATACCTGTATATTATTTTTTGTTTGTGTTTTTAATTGTGCGTAATAATTTTCTGATTTACTTTCATCTTTTTCCAAAACAATAATAATAAATAAACCTTATACGAATCCGAGGGTGTGACTCCCAGACTAGCCGCGATACGGGCAGAAGCCTAGTCCGGCAGCTGTAAATCCGAGACCGATGACGTTGTGAAACTATCCGAACTACCCACAAAAGTCATCGACTGCTGCTCCCGCACTGGCGCCGCCGCCGCCGTCGCGCTGAGCCGCCGTGCCGTGCGTGCCAAAATACCAAAGTGGACCAGTGAACATAAATATTATGCAGAACATTATAATCATAAGTTGTTCAGCAATAATAATAATCATTGTCTTCTTCATAGAAATGACTGTGATGCAAGAGACACATTCGTTGAAGAAAAAAAGCCAGTCAGCTTTAAACCATTGATTGTCCCCACAACTGATTCCCCTATTTTAAGGACTCAATGATATAGGGCTCACAGCCCAAACTACGGCGCGCTGTGCTCAGCCACCCAAAAAGCAACGGATCCAGGCTCAATAGAACGTTTGAGCGGCTCGTAGCCTAGTGGCGCGGGGACTGGCCTAGCGTACCAGAGACCTGGGTTCAATACCGACATGCACCACTGTCTTTCTCTTTCCGAGTTCGATAAGTGCATTTCGTTACGAATGCGAGCTGCTCCATGGTTCGGAATCCATGTAAAACTGTAGGTCCCCTTCCCCTACTAGGTGGTAGGGTTTATGCCCGCCCGGGTTGGTACCATCGCATTGGATGAAAAGATGGTCGAAGCGGCAATGAAAAAATTGTCCGTGTTTTCCATCCAGTTCAATGTAGCCGTGCTCATAAAGGGAAGGTCCTGGCATGGCACCAAATTCCTTCGGGAATGTGGTGTATTGGGCTAATATCATAACGGTAGTTGTGTGGTATTAGCCATCCATGTCAGGTCGCATAAAAAAAAAAAAAACGTATCTCTGCGGTGGATCGTCGGTGCCGGGCGGTATGAAGAGAATGACATTATCGCTCACGGCCTGTAAATCCCCCCGGTGGGGGAGTTTGTCGCGAAGCTTGCGAGTCGCATGTTTGAACACGCTGACGCTTCGTCACACCTCCACCTGGTTAATATTGCTCCCCTGCAAGCAAGAGACCGCTCCCGAGAGAGCTGCTGGAGGGATCCTAACAAGATGCCCTAACAAGCAGCAACAAGATGCCCAGCCTGCCGCTAGCTCATAGCGGCCTCCAATGCTGCAGTGCTTCATGCCGGCCGAGAAGAAGCCCGGGCAAATAGGCCCGCAACTGCACAAACTCCTGAGTGGCAGAAAACCCCACTACATTACCGAAATACGGGTTGGGCTGCTTGGATCAGAGTACTGTGGAAGGTGCTTATCGTAGGCTTCGGCCTTCGGTCCTAACATTTGGGGTTGGACTCACAGGGCAATTAGGCGGGCAACGTTTGTGGTCCAGCAAGCATGCTGCGTTAGATATGGCGTCCGAAGGTCATGGGTCAAGACGACATTGAGAATACCTATGTGGAACACGTGGCGCGACGCCAGCGTCACGCACTTGCGCCCCGTCAGACCTGCGCGCGCGGGGTCGCCGTAGAGGTATACGCACCGTGCAGCACCCGGTCGAGGTGGCCCGTCTCCATCTGCCAGACGTAGACAGTGCCGTCGCTGCAGCCCACAACCATGAAGTCGTCGCTCGGCCGCCACTTGATGTTGACGACGGGGAACACGTGGCGCGACGCGAGCGTCACGCACTTGCGCTCCGTCAGACCTGCATAGGCGAATTCACTTAAGGACACTTTAGAACCAACTGGCCAAGTACCATTAAACTTCATTTGTGAACCCCAGACAGGTGTCTCATCGGTATGGCGGCAGCGTAGCTACTTTATAGTGAGAAGGCCGTCCTTCATGCAGGTCATCGGTGAGATTAGTGTGACCGCGTTTAAACTCAATAAACCAGTTGGAAACATTGGCACGAGATGGGCATTCATCGTGAATAGCCAATCGAAGTCTATCATAACTTTCGTATTGACTTAAATGACATGGAAAGTCACAAAAAAAAATAAAAAATCAAAATATTTTTCTCACGTTACATTCATGCTAATGTGACACAGACAATTTCTACAGATCAAATCGAAAAATATGTGACAAATGAATGAATACATTAGAAAAATAGTTTCAGAGAGATAAATTTTCAAAAATTTTACTTATTATATTGTTCACAAGTAGCCAGTTCTAAGTACTTTCAGTGTCGCCTTCGTGATATGTGACTTTTGCGTTTACTCGTATAGTACATTTCATGATTTTTTTCTCAAAATGTGAGAATTTAGGGAAGTAGGCACGAATTTGACAAAGAATGATGGACTGCAAATGCTGAAATTGCTACTTACTCAAAAGAGTAACGCTGTGGTCCGATGCAATCGAGCAGATGCACTTTTGGATGCGAGCCTGCGAACAAGAAAAACATTACATAATCGTCGGGCAGGGAGCATGGAAGGACTGGAGTAGCAACAGAAACTTGTTTGCGTGGAGGCGGTGTAGCCACTTCTGCATAGAAAAACCGGCCAAGTGCAAGTCAGGCTCGCACACGAAGGGTTCCGTACCATTGTACAAGGTTTAACAAAAAAATAAATGTTTTTTGTATGTTCATAATTTTTTTTTCTATTTCACCTATTTGTTCTTATGGCGGCAAAATAAATACACACTCGGTGAAAATTTTCAGTTGTCTACCTATTACGGTTCATGAGATACAGCCCTGTGAGAGACGGACGAACGGACGGACGGACGGACAGCGGAGGCTTAGTAATAGGGTTCCGTTGACACCCTTTTGGTACGGAACCCTAAAAACGGTACCACCCGCGAGTTAGTTCACTTACGAATTCGCTAACTACTAAATTTGTCGAGTTTCAAGGACACGTCGGAAGACGTAAAAGCACGTTAGAACTTTACAGGACCCTATTTAGTGCAACATTCGATGTTGCTAGTCCAGAATTGGTAAGCCAACTAACTACAGTTAGACTTTGCGTTTTTTTCTCCCTTAACTAGAGAAAAAGGTGGATGTTATTATGCTTCAGACCATGCCGGGAGACCGTTATAAAGCATCGTTAAAGGTAGGTCTGAAGATAAACCAGGACAAAACCAAGGTCATGGCGAACGAGGTTATGACGGGAGGACAAATCTTTATCGACGGAGAAGTGATCCAGGTTGAAGAGTACGTTTATCAAATTCTGCGGCTTGGTAGACAAGGACCGACTAAGGAGGTTGAGCGACGGATTCAACTGGGTTGGGCTGCCTTCGGAAAGCTTAAATTCGCTCTGAGGTCTGACCTTCCGCAAACTTTAAAGACACAAATATATGACCAGGGCGTCCTCCCGGTAATAACGTACAGGTGTGAACTCTGACGGTCGCCGTTGTCCAAAGTTTGAGTGAGCAATGGAGCGAGCCATGCTGGGAATATCGCTACGGGATATGGTGCGTAGCGGGGCAATCCGCCGACGTACCAGGGTTGTCGAGGTTGGACACCGGGTGGCTAAGCTCAAATGGCAGAGAGCTGGTCACGTCAGCCGAAGAGATGACGACATTGGAGTAACCGTGTCCTACACTGGCGGCCGTGGACAGGAAAACGGAGTGTAGGAAGACCACCCGCCAGGTGGGACGACGACATCAAGTGCGTCAGGGGAAAGCAGTGGTTCCGTACCGCTGAGGGCCGGGAGGACTGGAGAAAAATTGGAGGCGTATGTCCAGCAGTGGACGTAAACACGCTGATTGACTATTAATATTTGAACCCAGAACTCGAGTCAACTCACACTGCAAGCGTGCGGTGGTACCAGCAGCTGTGCGATCTCTCCAGCGTGCACGCAGAACCGGTGCAGTAACACCCCACTGTAGAGGTCCCATAGGCACACCGCGAAGTCTATGCCGCCGGAGACCAGGTGAGACTTGTCGTACCTGCAACGACATCTACGTCAGGGGAAACAGCTAGTGGCTAGTGTGGACTTGCCTTCCATGCCAGAGATCTGGGTTCAAATCCCTGCCCCGTTCATGCAACTCTGTCTTTCTCTTTATGAGCTGGATAAGTGCATTTCATTATGAAAGCGAGCTGTCCCATGGTTCGGAAGCCCTGTAAAGATGTCAGTCACCTTCTTGTACTAGATGTTACCCAGGTTGGTACCATCCCATTGGATAAAAGATGCAGAAGATGCAGAAAGAGACGCGGGAGTTCATCACTTCAGCTGCAGCATCCATCGAGATGTGTCACGGAAGGATAGATGACATCGGCAAGCGAATCAGCGTGGTAGAGGAGCGCATGGCGGCCCTGGAGCGTCGCGATACCGAGTCGGCCTCTCTGCACCATACAGTAGCGGAGCTCCGTGAGGAGATCAGCACACGGGATCGTCTCGCTCTGCTGAACGATATAAAAGTGTGTGGAGTTCCGGAGGTTAAGGGAGAGAGTATTGGTCACATCGTGTCAGTTATAGCACAAAAGATAGGGTCAACAATAGATGAGCGTGACATTGTATCGGCGGAGCGCGTCGGCCCCGGTCATCCCGCGCTTTCGACCGCGGCGGCGGCAGCTGGTGACAGCAGCAGCCGTGGTGAGCGCGGTCCGCGCCCTATTATCGTGCGGCTGGTACGACGCGACGTAAGGGACGGACTACTGCGGGCGGCACGCTTGCGGCGTGGACTGATGCCCAAGGATATTGGGTTTCAAGGACCTAGCCTTAAAATATTTTTGAACGAGCACTTAACGCGAGAAACCCGGGCGTTATTTCGCGAAGCCCGTATACAGCTCAAAACTAGCTATAGATATGTTTGGACTAGAAATGGTCTATTATATGCTAAGAAGGAGGAAGGAGGCAACGTCCAGCGTCTCCGCAACGCAGGAGACCTCGCGCGCTTGCGGGGGGGGGGCCCTGTCGCTACAGCGGGAGTCTCCAGCGGCACCGCGGGCGCTGGCGTCGGCACCCCCGACCAACTGGCCACACTTAATGTATAACTCCAAATCTACTCGATCGAAGAGAGTTTGCGGGTCATGTATTCGTCATTTACATTCATATTCAACTTTTTTTAGTACTAACTGCATATTTTTAATGTTTTGTTTTGCTAGTTTATTTTCTAAACAGTCTTTACACTGTTTTTTTTATATTACAAACAAAAACCACAAACACATATACATTCATATTTTTTCTTGCGAATATTATACAAAATTATTAAACATAGAAAACATATACCTCTTAAAACGTGTAAGTTTGTCACACAGAAATGATATATCCCTATTTCAAATACACTTTACCAAAGCATGCCCGGGAAGATTGCATAGTTACGATCTTAGTTATATAACAGTTTTAGACCTTATTTATATTTTTATAATTTTAATTTATAACTTAGTTTCACCATTACTTGAACGGTCCTTAAAACATAGACTGAGCCCAATAATTAAACTTCAGTTTAATTTCGAACCTTTACAGTCTCGGTTATACGTAATAAAAAAAAAATATAGGTAAGAAAAATAAACCAAACAAGTGGCTGAAGTTGGCTCAACTGAACGTGAGATCACTTGGAACAGGTAACGATGAACTATGCGGTATGCTCGAAAATCTTAAACCAGATGTAATTGCAATAAACGAAACTTGGCTGAGAGAGGGAAGCATGACACCAGACTTTCCCGGGTACACGCTCAAGCACGTTCCGCGCGGCAGCAGAGGGGGGGGTGTAGGGTTCCTGGTGCGGCGCGGGCTCCGCGTGCGTGTGCAGGCGCATCCACCCTCCACGCTGGAGCAGATGTGGATCGAGCTAAGCGTCGGTGGCGTGCGGCTTGCCCTCGGCACGGCCTATCGACCCGAGCAGGTTACTGTCGATACAGCTATCGGAGACCTCAGCGAGTCACTTGCTGCCTTCTCACAGTGTACCTACACTTTTATCCTCGGAGATTTCAATATCGATCTGTTAGATTATGCACGTATACAGTCGAAACGATGGCTTGCGTTTATTGAATCTTTCAATATGCATCAGCTCGTAACAGAAGCTACCAGAATAACTCCTACTTCAAAAACCCTTATTGATCACATATTTACTGACCTCCCACTTCACTATTTAAAAACAGTAACGGTTCATTACAATGAAGATCTCAGTGATCACGGGCTTATTTTGGCAGAATTTAAACTCGAAAAACCTAACCCCAAGCCAAGGTATTCTCAATTCAGACCTCTCGATAAAATTGATTTAAATTCCTTTGCTAGTGATCTGTATAGCACACCCTGGTGTGATATTTATAAAATTAACAGCCTCGCGGAGAAAGTGGATACTTTTCAAAATATGGTTATCAACTTATTTAACAAGCACGCTCCCATAGAAAAAAAAATATTGAAATGTTTCCCTAAACCCTGGCTTACAAGCAATATACGGTTCATGATGCAACTGAGGGATAAAGCCCACATTAGAGCTCGCCATACGAAAAAGGACTCGCATGTAAGATACTATCAAGATTTGAGAAATCTGGTTACTCTAACACTTAGGCTAGAACGTGTTGCTTACCATAATCATAATGTAAATTGTCACCTTAAAGATCCTAAAAGTCTATGGAAAAACTTGAAAAATACTTCACTTGGCATGCAAATTCAGAAAGAGATACCACACAACCTTAATGACCCCGACACTATTAATAATAACTTCCTAGACATTCCCGGCGACCTGACCACAGATCTGAACCTAATAAATTATTATAAAACTAACACAATGTTTCCCCGTACCTTTGAGCTTGTACCTGTTGACCAAGATGAAGTTCTTAAAATTATTCGTAGCATTCAGAGTAACGCATGCAGCCATGATAATATTACGAATAAAATGATAAAAATGACACTACCGGTCACATTAGACGTTATTACACATATTATAAATGATTCCCTTATCCATTCTAATTTCCCTGAGACGTGGAAGTTAGCACTAGTAAAACCGATCCCTAAAAAAAATAGCATGTCTGACTATAAAGACCTACGACCTATCAGCCTTCTTCCTTTTATGTCAAAAGTTGTCGAAAAGGTAGTCAATAAACAAATTACCGTGTACCTATCCAACCAAAAAATTGTACCTCTTATGCAGTCTGGGTTTCGAGCAAAACATAGCACAGCTACAGCCCTAATACACGTAAAGGATGAATTCCTTGGCGCTATGGATGAAGGCAAAGCTTCAGCTTTAGTACTGTTGGACTTTTCCAGAGCATTCGATTGCATAAACAGAGATATTCTGCTGGAAAAGCTGGGATATTATGGACTATCGGACAACGCAGTGCAGTGGTTTCGTAGTTTTCTAACAAACAGATGTCAGAAAGTTGTTTGCCTAGGGGACAGTGGTGAAAATAAATGTTCTCAAGTAAAAACCTTAAAGAGAGGAGTTCCTCAAGGATCAAGCCTTTCACCAACCCTGTATAATATCTATACCTCCGACTTACCTAAAACATTCAAAACCTGTAACTTTCACATGTACGCTGACGATACCCAACTTTGGTTGACATTTACGCCAACAAATGCGCTTGAAGCGGTCGACTACATAAACGAAGATTTGATAAACACATTGGACTGGTCAAAACAACACAACCTAATATTAAATCCGGTTAAATCTTGTTATATTATTCTAGGGACCAAAAGACAAGTTGAAATTGCGTCTAGTTACCCTCTCTCAGTCAAGCTAGATGGAATTCCTATAAAACGGGTGGAAAGTGCTCGTAATTTAGGTGTTATTTTCGATCAATATCTAAGATTTGAAGAACATGTTAATGATAAAATAAAAAACTCTTACTACAGACTCAAGATATTATACAATATTAGAGACTATTTATCGATCGACGTGAGGAAACTTCTCGTTGAATCACTGGTTATGTCACAACTAACATACTGTGACACTCTTTATGGTCCCAGCCTACTAAGTAGAACTGCAAAAGCAATACAAAAAGTCCAGAATGCGTGTGCACGATTCTGCTTCAAGATCCCCAGACGCCAGCATGTCACTCCTTATCTGAACGAACACAATATCCTCAAAACGAAACAACGCAGGCTCCTACACCAACAATGCCAAATCCACAAGATTATCTTCGAGAAAACACCAGAGTATCTGTACACTAAACTGAAATGGGCAAAAAAAGAACACTCATATACCACTCGAGCAAGTACACAACTACTTATTGTACCTAAACACCACACTGTGTTGTTTGAGGGAAGTTTTAGGTACGCAGCGACCAAATGCTGGAATAATTTACCGCCACCGGTGAAAGAAATTAGGAATCACGCCAAATTTCGCGCAGTATGCAAAACTGCTTTATTGCGAGAGCAAAAATATCAATGAGAAACCCCCCCTTTTGGTGCACTTTCTTCTTTTTTTTACTTGAAGTATACACACACAACAACACACTAGACAACTTTTAATTGATAACATTGTTGATGCTGTTTTATACAACTATACAATATTATAATTTGGTAGCAGTAGTATGTAATTCGTTTTAAGTCCTAGTTTAGATTATGTTTGCTTCTTTGTTTGTTTTTTGTTTCTAATATATGTTTGGATTACGCGATACTTATAATGTAATAAGTTAAAAATGTTTAAAAATGTGTTTAAGATAATGCAACTAGGCGGTGGCGGAAGACCAGCGACTGGTGGGATTATACCCATCCAGGTTTTTGCTGAGCCATAGCCTTTTTACAAATTACATATTATTACTACTTTTTGTTTACACCATGCCTTGTAACTGAAAAATGTGTAATCTTGTAAATAAATTGATTTTACTTACTTTACTTACTTTACATAAAAATATGGCCGAAATAGCAATGAACATTTTTCATATTTTCCATCCAGTTCAATGTGCTTAGTTGGGTGTGTGGAACAAAATCAAGAAGACTTAAAATGAAAGTATGATTTTCGAGGTTTTTGATTGAAATAAACAACAACATACAGATTATTGTATTGCATTTTATTGTTTTGAATAGGCTAGCAGCTTTAAACTGATGCACCTTCATCACATAATGTTATAGAGCAAACATCATCTGTACGATTGCTCGAAAGTCTGTTAAGTAAATACTGAAGATAATCGGTCCAATGACTGAACCTTGAGGGACTCCTCTATGGACAGGTCTATTGTCGGAGAGGTCATCACCCAGTCTCATCTAAGTTTTCTATTAGTGAGAAAATCAGGAAGCCAGGTGTAAAGTTATCCCCGTATTCCAAAATGTTCTACTTTTAAGAAAAGTGTTTTATAGGCACCTAATCAAACGCTTTTTCGTAGTATAGGTAGGTAAATAGTAGACAGATGCTAAAACCAACACTCCGTGAAACAAAGTGAGAGGTACGTTAATTTTATGATTAGGTTAATAATAAGATGTGGGGTTATAACCGAAAGCAGTTGCAAAAGTGCCACTCAGAACTGACAAAAATGCAAGGAAAAATTAAGAACCTTGGATGCACATGATGTGGGTACAGCAGGCAGTTGACGCGTCCGTTGTGCGCGAGTAGCATCTGGTGCGGCGGCCAGTCTGCAGACACACAATGCGACATGAATACTTCGTATATACTTTACTGTCAACAATGACGAGGGCTCCGTAAATCCCAATTTAAGTTGAGCGTTATTTGGTCCGAGGCGTTGGTCAGAATCTCATTAAGGCATCTTACTGAGAAACTGGTATAAGCTCTCTCTTTCATGATTAGCGTTTGCATGGTGTCACTTTTTGCATATCCAAAAAATTACTGTCAGCCCTCAGTGTTCGGACATCTTGTCCTATGCCATCATCGATGGTGCACTTGTTAGAATTTCCTTTGGTACAATATTCTTTAGAAATTATAAAATGCAGATTTTTTTTTTTATGTGACTGGACATGGATGGCTAATACCACACATTCTGTCATGGTATTAGCCCAACACACCACATGGGAACTAGGTGCCATGCCAGGACCTTCCTTATATTGCACGGCTACATTGAACTGGATGGAAAACACGGACAATTTTCATTGCCGCTTCGACCATCGTTCATCTAATGCGATGGTACCAACCCGGGCGGGATAAACCCTACCACCTAGTAAGTAAGGAAGGGGACCTACAGCTTAACGTGGAATCCGAACCACGGCCAGCCTCTCTCAACGGTCGAATGGTCACCCATCCAAGACCAGACCGGACCCAGCGTAGCTTAACTTCGGAGAGCGATCGCCGAAGTGTCGCGCCACTGGGCCACTGAGGCTGATATATATAATAACATTATTATTCACTGGAATGCACATTATCATTGAGCGAATTACTTGGAATTTAAGTTTCTTATCAGCCATCCTACACTCGCCGATCGCAGGCCGTACTAACGGCCGATGAATGTTCTAGGTTCCATTCCAAGACCCTCCTCATGCACCGTTACAACATCGCCTCAACAACGTGTCAGTGGGTTGGCAAAGGATCTTTCCATACAGCCATCGTGCAAACTAAACACTCGCACTTTCGGAACAAAACAAAAGTTCTCCTCTTCGTTCTTCCGTCACCGGTTCGTCCTCCCCGCCCGCACTCACCGTGGAACTGCTGATGATTGCCGTGCAGCAGCTGCAGCATGACCGTGTGCGTCGCGTTCACGATGATGATGGAGCCGTCGTCGCGACCCACCACCAGCCGGTTCGCACCCGACAGGTAGATCGATGCCGTCAGCTTTATCTCTGGGAAATTTGAGCTAATTTTTACTCATTTAAAAAAATACCTTCTACCCCAAAAATTATAAGTGTTATAAGGGTCAGATTATATTTATTGCTGCAATCAAGGATTTCAAAGATGACTCCCGGTGCACGCTGATAAAGCGTGCAATCTGCGTCGTGGACAATCAAGGGGTTAACAATTGATATTGTGAACTTGTAAACTTCAAGACAGAGGAGTAACATAAGTGCAGACCCCCACTTCGACTTCTCACCTAAAGTTTACGCCAAATGACTGGATTTTTCATATGTAAGGAGAATTGAATAGCGCGTGCAGTGGGCGTTAAGCGACCTATCATTTGCGAGTCTGTGTTTTACTTGACAGCTTACTCATCACCCCCGTAAATACGCTCACGTTGCCGTTTACGCCGACACCGCGTTTTCATACAAATCGGTAGTCCAGTGTGCAATGCCGTGCTTGGCCGACATGTTCCAACGGCCAGTTACCGTTTGACAAGCCGGGCTATCAGACGTAACTCTGGGGCAACGAAGTGGCCCTGATGATGCCTCGGTCGTTGGAGGCGAAATGTCGGCCAAGCGCGGCATTGCACACCGGGAAACCGTAAATTTTCAATACATGTACAGCGGTGGTGTGAATCTAAGAACATATTTCTAGCCTTTTCCCGATTCCGTGGCTACAGTTTTGGAGGGTATCAGTTTTTATCCTCACCTGGCTCCTCCGGGTGGCACAACTGGTCGAGGATGCCCACGGGGCTGGGGTTCATCTCCGCCCACGCCGTGTCCAGGCTGGTCATCACGATGGGCGGAAAAGCTGCAAGCAACAACTCCAATCGAACTAACTCCACCAATCAATCCAAATCAAATCATCCAACAATCTTCCAACATTAACTTTGAGCGGATCTGGATAGGCGGCTGACGTGGAAGGATCACATCAAGCATACAAGAGACGAGATAAACTCCAAGTTTAGAAATCTGCACCGGCTCATGGGAACTCCAAGATTTCAGTAGACAACAAACTTCAGTACGATCAGTCCGAGTTCTTACCTAAATTGGCACTTAAGGAACATAGAATTTACGTGAAAAAGTCAAACCCATTTACGTTTTTATTTCTTACTCTGTGCTTTTCCTTCTTCAAGCTATCAAAATCAAATTAGGACTACCGATTTGTATGAAAACGTAGAGTCGGTGTAAACAGCAACGTCAATGTATTTACGGCGACTATAAGTAAACTGTCAAATCAAACTCGGTCTTGCAAATGTTAGTTCGCTTAACGCCCACTGCTCGTGCTCTTCAATTCCTCCATAAACTTTAAAACGCTAGTCGATCGGTAAACGCCAATATAGGTGACAAGTCTGACTAGGGGCTCTGAGCCCGTAGTCCCAGCTGTCACCTAAATTGGCGTTTACGGCAAACCGATCGACTGGCGTTTTCAAATGTATGGAGCAATTAACATTTGTGAGTCTGAGTTTGATTTGACAGCTTATTCAACGTTGCCGTAAATACGTCGACGTTGCCGTTTACGCCGACTCCGCGTTCTCATACAAATCGGAAGTCCGAGTTAGACTTTGAGACTTTGAAGAAGTAAAACCAGAGAATTATGATGAGATTACCGCGGTCGTTAGACATGTTTGAAAAATGTTACCGCTTTTCACGTGGCACAAAGTGACATTCTCCGACGTTTCGAGTTAATCATTCAGCCCGTTGTCAAGGAGGCATCCGCCGCGTTCATACGCAGCAGACGACTGATTCTAAAACCAGAGAATATCTAGTAAAAACTTGTATAGAGTTTGACGTTGATACGGAACTTCGAAGTTCCGTAAACGCCAGTTTAGGTGACAACTGGGACTAGCAGATCTGATCTACAAAATGGTCGTATAGCATTCAGCTGTGGAGTAGCTACCTAAAACCAATATACTTCAGCGACCCCAAAACTGTAAATTTCGGGCAAGCGCCAACTGTTGCTACGGAAATTGAAAGGATGAGGAAACCCACGTGCTGCTGAGCTGTTGGATGCTTCAAAACTGGTAAAGAGACTGAAAAGGGGCCAAGTTACATAAATAGGGCAGCCGAGGCACTGGCTTCATCCGTAAAGTTCCCGTAAAGTCCTAACCTCACTCAAGACATCCAATTATAGTCTGTCGACTGTCAACGATAACAGGAAAAGCAACTTTGAGCAGCTCGCAGCTTGGCGTAGGGACTTGCCTTGCATTCTAGAGGTCTAAGATCAAATCCCCACCCCTTTCATGCACCATTTTCTGTCTCTTTCGGAGTTGGATAAGTGCATTTCGTCACGAATGCGAGCTGTTTAGTGGTTCGAAATCCATATAACAATGTAGGTCCCCTTTAAAGTCAACTCAGATTTGAATTCAAGCCAGATTGAAACCCTTCGAATGGTCGTCAATTAAGACTCACAGGGAAGTTTGTGCGCCGGTAGCGGTGTCCCCGGCTCGGGAACACTCCACACGGACACGACGCCCTCCGAGTCGCCTCTCAGCAGCAGCCGCCGCTGCTTGCCGCCGCTGGACGACACCAGGTAGCGCATCGACGGCGGACACGACAGCAGCTGTCAACATCGCCGGCCGTCACTGAACCTGTACACGGGGCGTGCCCAGCACGGGAACGCTTCAAACGGATACGACGCCCTCGGAGTCGCCTCTCAGCAGCAGCCGTCGCTGCTTGCCGCCGCTGGACGACACCAGGTAGCGCATCGATGGCGGACACGACAGCAGCTGCCAACATCGCCGGCCGTCACTGAACCTGTACACAGGGCGTGCCCGGCTCGGGAACGCTCCACACGGACACGACGCCCTCCGAGTCGCCTCTCAGCAGCAGCCGCCGCTGCTTGCCGCCGCTGGACGACACCAGGTAGCGCATCGACGGCGAACACGACAGCAGCTGTCAACATCGCCGGCCGTCTCTGAACCTGTACACAGGGCGTGCCCGGCTCGGGACCGCTCCACACGGACACGACGCCCTCGGAGTCACCTCTCAGCAGCAGCCGCCGCTGCTTGCCGCCGCTGGACACCAGGTAGCGCATCGATGGCGGACACGACAGCAGCTGCCAACATCGCCGGCCGTCACTGAACCTGTACACAGGGCGTGCCCGGCTCGGGACCGCTCCACACGGACACGACGCCCTCGGAGTCACCTCTCAGCAGCAGCCGCCGCTGCTTGCCGCCGCTGGACACCAGGTAGCGCATCGACGGCGGACACGACAGCAGCTGCCAACATCGCCGGCCGTCACTGAACCTGTACACAGGGCGTGCCCGGCTCGGGACCGCTCCACACGGACACGACGCCCTCGGAGTCGCCTCTCAGCAGCAACCGCCGCAGCTTGCCGCCGCTGGACGACACCAGGTAGCGCATCGACGGCGAACACGACAGCAGCTGTCAACATCGCCGGCCGTCTCTGAACCTGTACACGGGGCGTGCCCGGCACGGGAACGCTCCAAACGGATACGACGCCCTCGGAGCCGCCTCACAAATCTGGCTTATGGAAGAGTACTAAAGAGATTGGATGTTGGAATATCATTATTAGCATTATTATCACAGATTGTTCTAAGCAATTCTTGTTTGTAGCGGCGAGACAAAGAATATTACCTTGTTGTCAGGATGTGCCAGGATGCAGTACAGTATGGGACTGTCGTGGTCCACAGTGGGTCCGTGAAAGCCTTTATGGTCCGGTACAGAGCTGTCAACACAGTCACACATCTTTTAACACCGGGATAAATGTATGCACTATGTAAGGTTTAAATTGATTTTAAAACTCATTGAAATCAACTAGAACTGTGTTATGCGTTTCTTGTAGTCATTTTGTGATGATAAATGAAATGGTTGTGTACGAAGCAAAAAAACAAACTATACTAAGACTAAAAACATTCAACTACTTATTCATAAACAATTACGAGTACCAACTTAAAAAAAGCAAGCATATTACAGATACATTTAACTGGAGTACAGGAATTTGAAATTCTTTAACAAAGACAATTTTAATTAAACTATTGATATCTTTAATTAGCAAAATTGTCTGGAAACCAACAATAATGTTAAGTAAATACACTTTTTCGTACAAAGCAAGTACGACACTTTTGTCAACAAATGTGATATGAATGTAGAATCAGCCGAGAAGCAAGGACACTTTCATTAAGTGAAGAGAGATGAATATACTGCAACGCTGGACATGAATGAGTAAACATACCTTTTGAGGGCATTGCGTCAACCGCTACCAGCCTTGGAGTATATTCATAAAATAGTTGCTTTTACAGCTCTATTTATTAACCGACTTCAAATTAATATGCACCAAAAAGTAAAACAAAATTGCAATTATTGTAGTTACAATTATTGTTATTTTTGGAGCCGGTATCAGCCAAGGTAGCAAAGGTTCTCTTGACTGGCGCGGCGCGTGCCCGGCGTGTTCACTTGACAGTTCTTTTCCCGCCGCGGCCCCACTCTCGCCTCTCGCCTCGTCAAGTCGCACGTGCGACACAAGCACATCTCACCTATAAATACATATGACATCGACTACAAAAATGACAATAATTGTAACTACAATAATTACAATAATTTTTTACTTTTTAGTGCATATTAATTTGTCTTGGAATACTTGTTTTTTTAGGTCGTTTTTTTTTGGTAATTCATTAATGTGTCCTTGCTTCAAGGGCGTTTCTACATACATATCACATTGATTGAACAATAACGTTAATCAAATCTAGGAAGCAATCTACGGGTGCTCTAGCAACGAAATTCGGCTACATAAAACTATACAGAAGTAATGTGTGCTGACCTATCCACCGAGCGGCCACGGAGTTTGCTAAAACACAAATAAACAGAGGAATGATTCATGAGTTCCCATTCACCCTGCAGATCTTGACAATTTACTGATGATATCCATTTTAGGGTTTGTGGAAAACAGCTTAATCACGGTGTGTCGATGATATACCGTATATCGGGCAGACGAAGAGAAGTGTTGCAACACAGATTTCTGAACATATAAGAGCAGAGAAGAAACAAGACCCTAAAAGTCAGCTGTTTGTGAGCATATGGACTCTGGCGCGAATCACTGGATTCGGTTTGACCAAGTGGAAATATTGCCAACATAATCTCGGTATATGTCTCGCATAGTCCGAGCGTCCATAGAGATCTCCAAACAGAAAAAACTTTAATAGAGAGGACTGTTTCAAGTTGTCATCTGTGTAGAATCCGGTGTTGGCGCCGCTCAGAAGAAGAGAAATGAAGAATAACAGTACCGCTCGTGACACCGTCAGAGCGTACGGCACATCATTTGTCCTTCGGAACGCAGCCCTAGTTTCTTCGCAGACTACCCTCACCCATAGCTATAATCTTCGTCAACGGCGGAACACGTCAAACTCACAGTGCCTTGTTGACCGCCGCCGGCACGGGTGCTCGCCTGATGTTGGACCAAACGTTTGGTCCGAAACGTCGTGCAATATCATCGACACACCGTGAGTTAGCCGTTTTCCACAAACCCTAAAATGAGTGTTAACTACAGTAATCTCAAATCATTTATTACTGAACAAGAACGGCTTACTGATGAATATCTGGAAAAGAACGGCAAAAGGGAATGAACCAGAGGCATCCCCGCCAACTGCGTGCCAACCGAGCTAAGGTCACGCGATCCGTTAGGTTTGTAGACTTGGCACGTTATTGGCTGTGAATCAATATGGCAGTTTGTGTTACATATTCATGCAAAAACAAGTATTCCTGGAGGTCACGACATTTTTGGTCACGATAAGGTAAATGGCTGAATCTGGGTTCACATGTTAGAGACCAACCCTCTGATGATAAATATGTCGGTCTGCCTGCGCCAAGTGGTTGCGTTATCAAGATTGACTTTATTATACAGATGTTGGTATGTATCTGCTGATGAATATACTGATTGTCTAGAAATATTGATACCTATTAATTATACAACATTACCTAAAGTTATATCTGTAACCTAAATCGCTTATAACTACGAAATGAAAGCAAAGATTTGTTCAGTTTTGGTATTGCTAATCAAGTATGTACTGATACTTTCATGCATCGTTATTTGCAGCCATTTACCTTATAGTATATATTTTTTGTCACCATAACTACTTTTTCAGGCGCCTTATCTACGTAACGCAGCCACTTGCCGCAGGCAGACCGACACATTTAGCTTCAGAGAGTTGGTATTTATTCTGTGAACCCAGTTTTAGCCATTAATGTTATCGTTACCATTTTTGTCGCGACCTCCTAGTCTATATATATATTCTGTGGCAAGACTAGGGCCTTTGTATCACGTTTGTATGTGTGGGCAAACTTTCGGCACGCAATTACAGGGCATGCCTATAGTCCATTATTTTTTAACGTTCTTGCATTCGGTTTATTTGAAACTTTACATTGCAAGAATAAATTTCTTCAGATGGATCTGAGATTTCTCGCAGTAAATTGCCGAGGTAACCAAAATGATGAATGCATTTGCTAGCGTCCACATAACAGTAGCTAGTTAAGTGTGCAATATGTATTTTTATGATCTTTCCTCCATGCGAGCATGGAGGGTGTTGGTTCAGTGCGTATAAAGAATAAAGATTTAGGCTGGAGTGCACAATCTCTGGTTAAGGTGGTCCATCCCGGCGGGACAAACTCATTCGCGGGCACGGTACCAAACCGTGATGTTGCGCTCTGGGACCTTCTCCGTTTCAAAGAAAAAGACAGGCTCCGTGACAAAGAAGATCCAACATGTCCACAAAATGACAATGTGCAATTTGAGCGGCTCGTAGCCTAGTGGCGCGGGGACTGGCCTAGCGTACCAGAGGCCCGGGTTCAATACCAACTTGCACCACTGTCTTTCTCTTTCAGAGTTTGATAAGTGCATTTCGTCACGAATGCGAGCTGCTCCATGGTTCGGAATCCATGTAAAACTGTAGGTCCCCTTCCCCTACTAGGTGGTAGGGTTTAAGCCCGCCCGGGTTGGTACCATCGCATTGGATGAAAAGATGGTCGAAGCGGCAATGAAAAATTGTCCGTGTTTTCAATCCAGTTCAATGTAGCCGTGCTCATAAAGGGAAGGTCCTGGCATGGCACCTAATTCCTTCGGGAATGTGGTGTATTGGGCTAATATCATAACGGTAGTTGTGTGGTATTAGCCATCCATGTCAGGTCGCATAAAAAAAAAAAAGTATAAAGATGAGGAAGATGCAGCATGTCCACAAAAAAGATAATGTGCATAGTGTATGATTTGGTAAGATTTACGAAAAAATTTATTACAAAACGACTTATAGCTAAAATTAAACCACGACCGATGTAGTTAAAAATCTAACCAAAACCAAATAGATAATAAATCTTGATTAAAGAAGCTATGTCTGTTGACTAATCTTTCTAAGATGTTCTTACTTTATCATTGAGTAATCCACCTACAAAGTTATAACGCGCGAAAAAGTCGAACTTTCTGACCTTATAACTTGTAAACCAAACACAACTTTACAATGCAAATTGTCATCAGACATCTAGTTCGATCAAATAAAGCTATTTTGAGCAAAATGTGGGATATCTGACTAGAAATATGGGCATGATCTTCTTTCCACGTTTGTATGGGGAGTTGAGCGGGGAGGCCCACCATAATGATAAGTTTAAAATAAAAAATATCAGTCATTATTTTTCGCCTGAAGAAGAAAGAAGATAGATCTATAATAAATATAACAATAATACTAACAAGTGGTTGTGTATTCCAGCCTTAGATTTGAAAATTTTAAGAAACGCTTTGTTTGTCCATTGGCCAAGGCAAAATTTTGCACGCTGACTGCGAATAAAACTAGCGAAATCGTTATTCGAAACGAATCGAAATTAAGATTGCAAAACGATTGCATGGCCTTTTTTTTAGAATTAAATAATCATGAAAACAGTTCACTTTCCAATGCAGCATATCAACTCACGGAAGCGAAACCAAGCAAGTCACAGATGAAAGTGAAATGCTTTCGCCTGTCATCAAGCAACAAATGTTATGATTGTGTTATCACACTCTAATTAGAATAACACTAGGGTGACTCGTGGCTGTCATTTCATAAGTACGAAAGCGTTCTCTCTCATGAGTAGACCCCAGATCGACTCCTTAATAATGCCATAGTTCAATGATGGTATGGAAAGATTTCTGAAGTCGTACAAGTGTTGAATAGGGTTAATAAAAGTCAACAGATGGCGTTGCAATTCACATTACAGAATACATTAAATAAAAACCAATGAATATCAATTATATTTTTTAGGGTTCCGTACCCAAAGGGTGCCAACGGAACCCTATTACTAAGTCTCCGCTGACCGTCCGTCCGTCCGTCCGTCTGTCATCGGGCTCTATCTTACGTATTAGGTGAGCAACTGAAATTTTCACAGAATGTGTATTAAGTTTGCCGCTATAGCAACAAATAGGTAAAATTTGAAAATAATAAAAATGTAAGGGGGTCAAAAAACGTGTTTTTTTGTACGTGTACGTTCATACGGTTCATGTTAACAAGATTTGTAAGATGGTACGGAACCCTTCGTCTGCAAGTCCGACTCGCACATGGCCGGTTTTTTATTTACAACGACATTACATAATTTATAGTTAAAATGTAACGTTGTCATCATGCCTGCCTTGGCAACATTTGGAATTACGCTTAGTTTATAACAGCGCAACTAGTTCTGGCAGTGACGGGAGATGGAGCTGGTTAGAAATGTCATAGTAACAGCGAAAATAAGCAGTTTTCAGCGAGTTTTGTATTTTGTACGTTTTATGACGTTAGAAGTCTAACCCTACTCTCGGACATAATCTCACCCTGTATGTATTGAACGAAGCCCATCTGTATTGCACTCACTTGGCGGGCAGCTTGTAGAGGTAGCCCTTGCCCTCGGTGGAGCAGAGCAGCACGCGGTCCGGCGAGAGGAAGTCGCCGGACATCCAGCGCTCGCCCGCCGGCGCCGTGATCGAGCACAGCACGGAGAAGTCGCCTGCGAAGCGCGACGCGCGCACGTCAAGACCGCCGCAGTTGCGTGTTTGTCGGCAGAATTAGAGAGGGGGAGAGAGAGGGAGGAGAGGGGGGGGGGGGGAGAGAGAGAGAGGGGGGGAGAGAGAGAGGGGGGGGAGAAGGGGGGAGAGGGGGGGAGGGGTTGAGGGGGGAGAGAGAGAGGGGGGGAGAGAGAGGGGGGAGAGAGAGGGGGAGGGGGGGGGGGAGGGGCGCGAGAGAGAGGGGGGAGAGGGGGGGAGAGGGGGGGAGAGGGGTTGGAGAGGGCGGGGGGAGAGGGGCAGAGAGGGGGGGGGGCGAGAGAGGGGGGTGAGAGAGGGGGGGAGAGAGGGGTGGAAAAAAGCGGGATAGAAATAGAGGGAGAAAAAGAGTGGAAGATAGAGGGAAAGGAAGACAGGAAGATAACGAGAGAGAGAGAAACAGAGGGAGATAAAGAGAGGGCTATAAAGAGAGGAAGATAAAGAGAGGGCGATAAAGAGTGGACGAGACATCGAGGGAAAAAGAGAGGGGCAGAAAGAGGGAGTGAAAGAGGGAAAGTACGAAAGGGAGAGAAAGAGAGGGCGAGACAGAGAGGGAGCATGAGAAAAAGATAGGGATAGAAAGAGAGGGAGAGAAGGAGAGGGAGAGAAAGAGAGGGGACGAAAGAGACGGAGATAAAGAGGGGGAGCGAAAGAGAGAAAATGGGAAAGATAGAATGAGCGAGAGTGAGGGCGGGTGAGGGGATGTACTGCTTAAGGTGCCGTGCAGAGCATCAGCTAAGCAAGCACAGTTAGAAAGTGCACACATTCAGGCGTGGTGACGTTTTTTCTTGGTTTACTTCTTGAGCGCTCTAATGATGTAAAGGCTTCGCTTAAAAACATTTCGATCTCACAATTCTTTATTAGATTGAATATCCCTGCATAATGTGCTCAAATGTTGTACGAGCAGCAATTGATTAAGCGTTGTATGAAGCCATGGTTGAAGCAGTAATGAGAAAATTTCTGTGTTTTCCATCCAGTTCAATGTAGCCGTGCTCATAAAGCGAAGGTCCTGGCATGTCCCCTAATTCCTTCGGGAATGTGGTGTATTGGGCTTATATCATAAGGGTAGGTGTGTGGTATTTGCCATCCATGTCATTACATAAAAAAATAACAATGACAAACGTCGCATTTGAATGAAGTTCATGAGAGACTTATGGCTAAATTAAGTTCTATTGTATGTGCGTCTTCTATACGTAACAATAAGGAACCATCCAGGTCGCATAGGAAAAAAAGATAAAAAAGAATGGGGTTCGTGTCTCACCCGCGTCGTATATCTGGCAGTACTTTGCGCACACGATCAGCACCGTGCGCTGATTGTACGAGCAGCAGTTGAGCGAGAGCGCGTTCAGACAGCGTATCTGCTTCGACTCGTTCTCGTAGATCGGCTCCGAGTGTTTGTTCTCGTGGCCGAGCAGTGACCACACCTGTACGACACAAGCTCAATGGATGGCGTCACACAGAACTGGTGTGTAGCCGCGATACCCGGCCCTGTTCGGGTCAATGTCGTTTTGGAGTGATATCCGGCTGAAACTAAATGTTTTCTGGATAAAAAGTTCCCTATGTGTGAATCCGTGTAATAATCTATGTGCCAAAATTCATCGGAATCCATTTAGTCGTTTCTGCGTGATTGAGAAACATACAAACTTTCACATTCACAAAATTAGTAGGATTTATGATACAGGTATACTCTCTGACCGATTTGACCATTCCACGAACAATAACACTACCGAATCCTGTCAACAAAGTTGTAAAGAAAATCTTTCAGCATTTTTTTTTCTTGAGACAAGAATATGAAATTCGAACAAGTTGCATATTATACGCACCTTGACGGTACCAGTAATGGATATGGCAAGGACAACGTCGTCCTTCCTGGCAGATGGACGTAGCACCTGAAATAATAAAAATATTAAACCTATTCATTTAAGGACAAGAAAAATTTGATTGCCCGGGTTGGTGCCATAACAGAGGATGAAAAGATAGGTTAAAGTTGATTTCGGCATTGCAAAATTATCCGTTCTTTCCATCATGTTGCCGTGCTCATAAAGGGAAGGTGCCATTGCACCTAATTGTTTCGGGAATGCGGTCTGTTGGACTAATGTCATGACGATATAGGTGTGGTATTAAAAATCCATTTCCAGTTATAGAGACAAACGTCGCATTTGTATGAAGTTCATGCGAGACTTATGGCTATTTTAAGTTCCATTGTCTCCTATATGTAACAATATGCATGCTACTTCATTGTTGAAATGATAATTGCGTTACTGTTCTGTTAAATATGAATACCTATGGAGAGCCGCTTATTTGTATGTGTAAAAAATTTATTGAAGAAATAAATTGCGTACCGTCTCCGGGGAAAAATAAAAGTGTAGAGTTCTAAAAGTTTAATACAAAGATGTAGCGAAGAGCAAATGTCTTCGGCAGATACCTCACATGTAACCTCTCGAACCAATATTATTGAGCTAGGTAACTTTTTAAGGGAAATGAGGTCTCCATATTTAACTGTATGGGAAACACGGATAGTGATAAGTTTTAGTTTCATCCAAAAGGGTTTTTCGTAATTCGATACATTTCTTCTAAGGGGTCATTCTAGAGCTAATTTTTGCAACAAATTTCGCCGTGAATTGGGGGTCTAAATAGTTTTTGAGTTATTTAAGTTTTAAGTTTTTTTTTTAAAATGTTCTTTGTTATTATGAAAAAGTGATTATTGTAAAATAACTACTACACTCTGGGCATTTTATCAGCGATTTTCTAATAACTGATGAATGAAAGACTAATTAAAAAAAACAAATGCATTCAAAATATCCATAATCTCAGAAATAAAGAATCAAAAAAAAAACCAAAAAAAAAAAACATACAGACGAATTGATAACCTCCTCCTTTTTTTGAAGTCGGTTAAAAAATGACAGTTTCTGTAAAAAACGTTACAACATTTATTTAAATCAAAGAGGATTACTAAACAAAACCAGCCAAGTGCGAGTCGGACTCGCACACGTAGAGTTCCGTACAAGATTTAACACAAAAAAATCACGTTTCTGTATTGGCCCCCTTTAATTTTTACGTTTTTCATTTTACCTATTTGTTGTAATAGCGGCAAACCGAATACACTCTCTGTGAAAATTTCAGCTGCCTAACTATTACGGTTCATGAGATGCAGCCTTGTGACGGGCGACGGACGGACGGACGGAAAGCGGAGGCTTAGTAATAGGGTTCCGTTTTCACCCTTTGGGTACGGAACCCTAAAAACAATGCGGTGGACGAAACGTCGACTTAAACAAGTAGGCGATTTATAACACTGTCTATCCGAAAACATTTTCATAATAATGTGTAACAAAAGTAAAAGTCTAAATAAAAACCGGCCAAGTGGGAGTCGGACTCGCACACGAAGGGTTCCGTACCATCGCACAAGATAAAAAAAAACACGTTTTTTGTATGGGGCCCCCCTTTAATTATTATTATTTTATAATGTTACCTATTTGTTGTTATAGCGGCAAAATAAATACATAATCTGTGAAAATTTCAGCTTCCTACCTGTTACGGTTCATGAGATACAGCCCTGTGACAGACGGACAGACGGACGGACGGACGGACGGACGGACGGACAGCGGAGGCTTAGTAATAGGGTTCCGTTTTCACCCTTTGGGTACGGAACCCTATTAAAAACACTAAGAAAATTTTACTCACATGCAGCGCCGATATCCAGTCGGGGTTGACCTTGGAGCTGAGCGAGAAGAGCACCTCCAGCGAGAACGGGTCCACGATCAGAATCTCCGCGTAGTACCCGTTGCAGAACAGGCGCAGGTCGTCGCAGTTGCACATGTGGTACGCCTGCGTACATCAAATCAAATAAAATCAAATCAAATCCTTTATTTACTTTTTTTGCCATAAAGCATAGGAAATAGTTTTTAAAATAAATAAATTATTTAAGTATTTCAACGCAGAAATAAAAAAATTAAAAAGAACATTTTAAGCACATGAAATTAACAAATGTTTGAACAATACAAATAAAAGATAAAACAAAGTTAGACATAAAATCACACAATAAATAACATTCAAAATTAAAAAAAAACAACATAAAAACAGACATTTAAAAACATTATACACTAACATATTTTTACATCATTATAATTGACTCGTCACTTTCACTCAACAACAAAATACTGGTGTATAAGAGCATCATCAGACCTATCTGGAGCTATGGAATAGAACTCTGGGGGAGTGCGAACAATTCTAATCTCGAAGTACTCCAAAGGTTCCAAAATATAGTGCTGAGAAATATAGCCAGAGCACCGTGGTTCACTCGCAACCAAGAAATACATGAATACCTAGAAATGCCAACGTTAAAGGAAATGGTAAAAAACCAGTGCACCAGTTACAAGAACAGGCTCGAAAAACACACAAATAACCTAGCTAAAAGTCTATTAAAGACAAGTGACACTGTTTCCCGTCTGAATCGCTGGAACATCCTAGACCTGGACACGAGATCGTAGACAGCACCGATAGGTGTAACTGACCAGGGAATGATGCTTGCTGAAGCATCTCCTGCAAAAAAAAGAACCACCGGAAACCATCTGATTATGGCTCTGTGGAGCCGATGGCAGATCCAAAAAGCAACAAAAAAAAAAAAAAAAAAATTATAATTGAAATTAAAATGCCGCCACGTAAAGTATTAATAAAATTACAATTATTTCAGTCAGTCAGTCAGCGTGTTTGCGTCCACTGCTGGACATACGCCTCTCCAATTTTCCTCCAGTCCTCCCGGCCTTCAGCGGTACGGAACCACTGCTTTCCGCCAACGCACTTGATGTCGTCGTCCCACCTGGCGGGTGGTCTTCCCACACTCCATTTTCCTGTCCACGGCCGCCAGTGTAGGGCACGGTTACTCCAACGGTCGTCGTCTCTTCGGCTGACATGACCAGCCCACTGCCACTTGAGGTTAGCCACCCGGTGTCCAATATCGACTACTTTGGTACGTCGGCGAATTGCCTCGTTGCGCACCATATCCCGTAGCGATATTCCCAGCATGGCTCGCTCCATTGCTCGCTGGGCAACTTTCAACCTTTGGACAACGGCGACCGTCAGAGTCCACGTTTCACATCCGTACGTCATAACCGGGTCTTTAAATTTTGCGGAAGGTCAGACCTCAGAGCGTATTTAAGCTTTCCGAAGGCAGCCCAACCCAGTTGAATTCGTCTCTCAACCTCCTTAGTCAGTCCTTGTCTACCAAGCCGCAGAATTTGGCCGAGATATACGTACTCTTCAACCTGTTCGATCCCTTCTCCGTCGATAACGATTTGTCCTCCCGTCATAGCCTCGGTCGCCATGACCTTGGTTTTGTCCCGGTTCATCTTTAGACCTACCTTTACCGATGCTTCATAAAGGTCTTTCAGCATGGTCTGAAGTTGAACTCGGGAATTTGACAGAAGAACAATGTCATCGGCGAAGCGAAGATGACTGAGAAAATCTCCATTAATGTTAATACCCATGTTGTCCCATTCAAGCGTCTTGAACACATCTTCCAATGCGTTGGTAAAGAGCTTGGGTGAGATCACATCCCCCTGCCTTACGCCTTTACCAAGGAGGATGGGTTGGGTATTTTCATGGAGCCTCACAGTCATCGTCGCGGACCGATACAGGTTTCGGAGTACCTCGATGTAGCGGTGGTCGATTCTGCACCTTAGGAGGGAGTTTTCGACGGCCCATTTTTTAACTGAGTCGAACGCCTTCTCATAGTCCACGAAAGCTAGGAAGAGCGGCTTGTTGTACTCCTCGCACTTCTGCACCACTTGTCTCACAGTAAATATGTGGTCCATGGTGCCGTATCCTTTCCTAAACAATTATTTATTACATTAAATAAAACAGTTTTAACATACAGGGTGTTAACGGAGGTATGGTCCAAAAGCTAACCACATATTCCTTGACATATTTGGAGCAAAAAAGGTAGAAAACATTTTGTTGTCCAACTTAAAAAAAATTGTCATCCCCATACATTTTTGTAAATACCTACACACAAAATGCCCCCATAAGATATAACATTTTTTTTTCAGTCGTACAAAAAAAAAATCTCTACCTTTTTTGCTCCAAATATGCCTGGGAACACATGGTTAACGTTTGGACCATACCCCCGCTAATAGCCTGTATAATTGAAAATCAAACCAAAAAAAATTGCAGTCAACAATAGAAAAAATCATGTAACGTAAAAAATTGAATATGCCTATTCGTCAAAACTAAAATACTTATTATCGGAAAATTCGTCTAATTTATAATATGGCTTATTTAAAAGTGTGTGTTAGAAGCATAGACCTGGATTAGTGCGCTGCGCTTACAAGACGAACAATGTGCGGGAGTGAGACGTCAGCTCAACGTTCCACTACCTCTAGTTAGAGGGAGATCTGGCCAATGAGACAACTTGTCAAATCGTTATCAATACATTGGAGTCGCGCTCAAGGAATGTGACATGTGTTCTTTTTGTGAAATCTTTTTGTTTGCTCTAGTTTTCCTTAAAGAAAGCATCGTGACCTGTGCATTTATAGATTGTTTAGTCAGTCAGTCAGCGTGTTTGCGTCCACTGCTGGACATACGCCTGTCCAATCCTTCTCCAGTCCTCCCGGCCCTCAGCGGTACGGAACCACTGCTTTCCGCCGACGCACTTGATGTCGTCTTCCCACCTGGCGGGTGGTCTTCCCACACTCCGTTTGCCTGTCCACGGCCGCCAGTGTAGGACACGGTTACTCACACAATTGTTTAGTGAACGGGAGTAAAAAACCCAGACAAAAACCCTTTTTTGGTGGTAAAGAAGGGGTGACCCACAGATTCTTTGTCCATCAAATTTCTTACCTTCTCCTCAATATTTCAAAGTAAAACTTAACACATAACTTCAGATCATAATTTTGAAGCTACGCAGCGAATAAGAAAAAAACCAGCGCGCAACGCTTACGGACCTGTATGTTTGTGTGAACGTACGACATCTTGACACTCTCGCGGCACTTGCCGTCGACGATGTCCCACACGCACATCTCGCCCGCCTCCGACGACGATACGATGAAATTATTGTCCTGTGAAAAAAATTTCCTCCATCGATAAATCCATAATAACTGTAATTCTCCGGTGGAATATTATAATAATGCATTTATGTTCAAAAGGAATCTTTTCATTACTAGTCCTTTGCATTTCTGAACAGTTCAGTTGTGTGTATACATTGACAAATGGAGCTGAGCCAGTTCAGTTGTCACCTAAATTGGTGTTTACGGCAAACCGATCCACTGGCGTTTTCAAATGTAATGCAGAGCGCGCGCGCAGTGGGCGTTAAGCGAACTAACATTTGCGAGTCCGAGTTTGATTTGACAGCTTACTCAACGTTGCCGTAAATACGTCGACGCTGCCGTTAACGTCGACTCCGCGTTTTCATACAAATCGGAAGTCCGAGTTTGACTTTGATAGCTTGAAGAAGTAAAACCACAGAATATCTAGTAAAAACTTGTATGGAGTTTGACGTTTTTACGGAACTTCGAAGTTACGTAAACGCCAATTAAGGTGAGAACTGAGACTACCGGCTCTGATGGCTCATACTCAGCTGAAATTTTTACAGAGTGTGTATTTATTTTGCCGCTATAACAACAAATAGGAAAAATATGTTTTTTTGTGTTAAATCTTGTACGATGGTACGGAACCCTTCGTGTGCGAGTCCGAATCGCACTTGGCCGGTTTTTATTGGTCAGAAGTGACACAAATATGCAACGATTGGTGCTCTATCATCTCTGCCTACTCCTTCGGAGAAGGGGCATGACGGTGCGCACGTACGTATCAAGAGCCAACCTGACTGATGGAGGCGCGGCACAGGCAGGTCACGGGCGCGGTGTGCCCGACGAGCAGACACTTGGGGCTCATGCGGAGAGTCTCCGGGTCGACCTGCCACACGCAGACCTGCCCGTCGTAGCAGCCGGTGAGCAGCGTGCGAGTGTCGCGGGAGAGATACACGGCGGACACGCAGTGCGTGGGCGCCTGCTTGCCCCACAGCACCACGGGCACGATCAGGTTCGTGCCCGGCATTTTAGTGCTGAAAAATTCGTTAGCGGCATTATTAAGGTTTAAGGCTTTAAACAAATGATATAATATGTAGTGAAACGCCTCAGCAGGTCCAATTAGAACTCCAGACTGATAATGTATTGTTAATATTTTTTGATTCCATCATTTATTTGAATAATATTAATAATAAAAAAAATCAATATTTCACATTAGGAATCTGAAAGTAATATGATCTCTAGATATAAGGAAAAAGAGCATATATGCATAAACAAATAATTCCATTTGCTTTTAGATTTCTTCATTTAGTAAAAACAGTTCGGAAATGGACACCGTTTCCGCAATGTATTTTGTATAGAAAAAGGAAACATACATTAAAGAAAATAGGTTGATTCCTAGACAAGGAATCATATATTGTAAGAATGACACTTCTAATCGTCAAACTTAGTTAGTTAACTTAGGGTGACTCATCTATCTTTGCGATTTGGTTAGTACCAGGGCCTTAAGGGGGAATTAAATGTTAAACGTTTCATTCAAAAGATTTTTGCCCGCATTCTGCTGTACGTGAAGGATTTGCACATATTTATGACACCGAAAATAAAAACAAAAAATTACCTTTTCACCAAACTTTACCCAATAAACATTCGACAACAGAAAGTCATTCAATTCTAATTTTTAAAGTTTCTTGAATGTTTCAAACTAAACTAAAAAGCTTTCCAACGATACCAAATATCCACAGTTGCATCCATCTATTCTCTGGCAATCTTTTTGTCGCCTTTCTGTGACTGGGCTTGAGTTACGAGTTGGTGCATTTTTTTAAACAATGCCTATGCCATCCTACCAAAGTAGGGATATGGTTGGATGGGTAATTTGCTTATCAATTATCACTATCACTACATAGTATAAAACAAAATCGATTTCTCTGTCCCTATTTCCCTATATCCCTATATCCCTATGTATGCTTAAATCTTTAAAACTACGCAACAGATTTTGATGCGGTTTTTTTTAATAGATAGAGTGATTGAAGAGGAAGGTTTATATGTATAATAACATCCAATAAATATTGGAGAAATACTGTTATTTTTGAGGTTTCCAATGTGATGTCGTAAAAAAATATATTTTTTTTGCTTACATTGCAAACGCAGGCTGAACCCTACGAGATTTATCAAAATAATGTACTAAGTATTGTACACATTGAAAAGATCTACAGAAAACTCCACGATGGTATGTGACTATCTTTTATGGATATCCCACAATAATTTTTTTTTGTCATTTACTTTTTATGACAAATAATGGCTAATTTTCGAAGAGATTTTAACCAATACAGCATTAATCCTTATCCAATTAAATACCTTAAATACATTGTTGATTTAATATAGATCTATATGGCCTTTTACAGCATGTGATTTAAATGAATATTTTCGAAGATATTACAGATTTAAAAATTGCGGGACGTAGCGTTTGCGGCGGTACCGGCCGGTCGGGGCGGCGGGAGCGTGCCTATAAATAGTGCGTCGGAGACCGCGGTTCTCCCTATAGCACTTTGAATTTAGCAGCGATCGGTCTAATAATAATATCTAAGTTTTTTTTATTTCAAATATTTCAATGTAGGAACTCTACGTAAAAAAGGGTTTATTCGTGTATCATTGTGTCAAAATAATATTGTTTTAAATGATATTATGCCCGTGCAAAGCAGGGACAGGTTGCTAGTGTTTTATAAAACATAGAAAGAAACATATTTGGATGTTTTTTTATACAGTAAGAACTTCAACACAATTGTAATTTTATTTTACATGTTTTTTATCTTACTTAGGACACGATTTATGCATAAAACAAATCAGATACGGAAAGATTAATTATTTTCCTAGGTATAGGCTGCGCAAAAATCTAGTTAGCTCTGTAGTTGTCCCGCCACCCGTTGCGCAGATGTACAGTGAGGCTAAAAAATGTGTATGTAAAAAGGTTGATCTACTCTGTTAGTATATCCTGATTAATTATTTGATGAGCAGCCTTTATTTTGTTTATTGCAAAAATTGCCTATTAGAATAATTAGTAAAAGGTATGTGATACAATTCAGGTTGGAAAATAGAGACTCAACAGTTTTCTTAAATTTTAAGTTAGCCCTGCCATAAATGACTGCGTTTCCAATTTTAGAAAACTGGAAGTAGGGGTTTGATATGCCAATTTCTGTGGTAACACCGCGTGATCTACAGCAACAACTGAATTTATTTGGCGTTAATTTTTTTGCTCTATACCCATACCTATAACTAATTGGATGCATCACTGGACGCATACCAAGCATGCCAAACTCAAACGAATCAAAAATGTCCTGCACCTTGGATGGATTGTAAAATAAAATATAAGAGCTAAAAAAAAATTTGTTTACTCGATCAGAAGCTTTATATTATTTCAGTTATTTTCCAGGAATCCTCGATCTTTTAGGATTCATCTAAGGCTTCTAGCTGAACCTTAAAAATAATGTCGGCCTTTAATTTGATGAAGATGCCCTTCACAGCAGGTGGCAACACTTTTTCCGTGCTATGAAAATTGTTTACATATCGTTTTATTACACCTTGGTCAAAGTTATTGATTCCCGTTATTTTTCGTTTTTCAGAACTATTCTTATCAGGCGGACGAAATATTGTAAGAAGCTAGGTACGATTTCTTTGCTTCTGCCGTGATTCTGCGCATAGTTGCTGTTGAGACTCCGCAGTTCGCTGCGACAATTTTTTGCATGAATTGGTATACGCTGAAGATGATTTTTAGGGTTCCTTACCCAAAGGGGGAAAACGGAATCCTATTACTAAGCCTTCACTGTCCGTCCGTTTGTCCGTCCGTCCGTCCGTCTGTCACAGGGCTGTATCCCATCAACCGTAATAGGTAAGCAGCTGAAATTTTCACGTAGTGTGTATTTATTTTGTTGCTATAACAACAAATAGGTAAAATAAAAAAATAATACAAATTGAAGGGGGGTCTATACAAAAATCTTGTACGATGGTACGTCACAATCAAGGCGCTCGCGGTGCGGGACCGGAGTGAGAGGGGATGTGTGCTGTCGTCCCCTCCCGTCCCACACCACCTTCATTCCGCTGATACCTGCTGTCTGTTATTGCGAAGCGAAGCGCGGCAATTTCAGAGCTAACTAGATGTTTGGCGCTGGGTACATATTATTCATTGATAATTTAGTGCACTTTCATAGAAAAAATATTAGAAGCAAATTTTTTTATTGAGCTCCAGTTGTGCGGCCTCGCGCCGACCACACCTGCGGAATTCGAAGGTAGTTTCCAGGTAATTAATATTTATAATTTATATAATTATAATTTAAGCCAAAAGGGTAAAAAAGTATACCAGAAGAAGAATAATAATATAAGTTTTTGCTAGAATATGTTCGCAAGACCCTAAAATAACTGTTGAGTCTACAAGTCAGATCATAAGATTGCCGCACTCCGCTAAACCTCAACCCTTTATGGATAGACAGTATTAGCCCATAATAGACGCATATTAATAAGGCTTTCGTTTTGCACAACCATGCGAATTTCACTGTTTTAGTTGTTACTTTACGAAAACATCGAGGTAGGAAAAGATGTAAACAGACATTATCTAACTTTGTCTGTTTTTGACATAGTTTTCCATGAATTTAACTGGATCAGGAGGATTTTATCTGGGTAAATTTGTAATGTTTAATTCGTAGAAAGGGAATAGGAATTGCATATGCTTTGTCGTAGGCCGACATTACCCATCGTAGGTTTATTTTTGTTGACAATAGCCTTATATACAGCAAACGCAGCAGATCTGCGCTGGAATTTAGTTTGTACACATCCAATGATAAGACCAGAAGATAGTGTGAAGCAGGGAATGATCTGTACTTGCCTTGATACGTACGCCTGGAACACTAGTATATGTCGGCAGTTAACACTATTTCATACTTTTCAAGGACTAAACGCTAATTGATATGGGAATAAATTAAGAGATGATTTTCGTTGAATTATTTTGCCATTGAAACAATTTCGCCTTGGTCACTTGACTGGCTGACGGACTTGCGTTCGTTTACCGCAGATCGATATACTGCAATGACAATAGAAAGTAGATGCTTTTCACTTTTCAAAAAGTGTTAGAGTGAGTAGAGTACAGAAAAGATAGAATAATGTCACAACAATCGCGATTTCGATGTCAAATTTGACAGCTGGCAGCTTAGATGTTTTTTTCTACTAGGGAAGGCAAGACTTTTCTCTAAGCAGCAATTTCTTTTTTGGCTAAACGGAAAAATATATTTTTTAAGTTCGCCTCATTTTCAGTATCCCGGAGATAGCGACCCGCGCGATAGAGGTATGCAGAAAACTGCATTTTTGATTGTAAGTTTTTTTAAGTTAATTCATGTAAAATTAAAAATAGGTAAAGTATTTGTTGTTCATAGTTTATAAGATGGAAAATATTGTTTACATAACTAATTAATAAATGCGCCTGTAACCCTAGGGTAAGGGTAGCAGGGCCTCCCATTGATCGCTGATCGTTATTGCAATGAAAATTTTGAATACTCGGATGTTTTTTGAATAAGAAAAACAATCTTAGGCTGCCGATTTAGAAAAATTGCTAAGATTTTTTTTTCGAATGAGCAAATAAACAGCTTCTGCAACTTTTTTCAATTCAATTGCTTATCAAGGTTTCAAATAAACAAAAAATGCTCGTGCGCCCGCGTTTGAGCAGTATGGTCCTGGATGGAATAATCGAAGTATACTTTTTATTAATTAGCGATATAAAAAAGGTAGCGAGGCTTGTTCAACTTTAGCCATCGTGCTGAGGGAGAGAAGAAAGAAACAATAAACTAGCACCAGAAAAAAATAGTTTTAATGATCTTTCGAGAAGATAGATATTATATGAATATCTACTCAGAGAAGCAAAAGCGAGACGTTCTCGTGTTCGCTTCTGTCAAACTCTATAAATAAAAAAAGATGCCTATATTTTTCCTACATTGAGTTTGACAGAAGCGAACACGAGAATTTCTCTCTTTCGCTTTAATGAGTAGACCCCACGGAGGAGGGAGGGAGAGGGGAGGTGTTATTTCCTCATATTACTAAGAAACGCGAGAGATATTATTAGTGGTTACAAGACTACAACTAGATGGCGCCTTTTGCATTTTATTGTTAGTTTTTCTATAAAAAAACCTTCGAAATTGAAATCTATACCTTCGCGCGGATTCAAATAATTTTAATTTAAAAATGTCATAAAAATTTGCATCATGGATCAATATTTCTTACCGTACAAAGAAAATTACTGCGCGCCATCTATCGGCACATAGCAAGAGTGATACATCGATACAATGCTCGAATGTTGACTCAAATGATAAAATATGAGGTGTTTTACGTACAAATAAAACTGAATTCCACCTACAAACTTTCGATTATTTTGTCCTGAGTAATGTTTGCAACATTTTACACAAAATCTCATCGCGTATAATCGACTGTTCGCTGAAAATTGCGCCGCAGACCATAATATTGCCCCACAACCTAACACCGCTAGCGCCATGTCGCGAATGACGCTTATCACGTGGGCTGTGACGTAGAGACCCGCTTGGTGGACACAGACCCAGTTTGCTAAGACCGACTCCTCTTTACCTCCCTCCTCGGTGGTAGACCCTCTGTAGAAAAAATCAGCATGGAGTCTTCGTGAGCGTGGGCTCTAGGGCCTCGTTTAATATCTTCTAGACAATCAAACCAGCTTTTTACGTAACGTAACGTAAGACAATTTGCTCGCATTCGTGACGAAATGCACTCATCAAATAGAGAAAAGAGAAAGACCGGGGCGAGGATACGAACCCCTAACCTCTCGCATGAAAGGCAAGAGCTAGGATATACCTTTGGAATAAGAAGTCTGTGAAAATCAGAATTCCACTTATTTATAATCCTGATTTATTGAAAGAAAACCCATGACTGTCTTGAACTTTTATTTCAAAAGTGCTTTTTACCACCGTCTCAATGCACGTCCGTGGCACCAATGTCCCTTCGACTAATGATAAAACGTTTCACATCTCTCGCAGTAGTCTTTACCTTCCGGATTATTCATTCCAAGCACCATTTTCAACCTTTCAGATGGGATGCCTCCGCTTCCTTCTCCGTCCTCAAGTGACATTTACAGGCGTCCTCCGATCGTCCTGGCATGCATCCTGATCTGCTAGGATCAGGACACTCGCTTCCTTGGGAAGATTATTTTCGACTATGCGGTCGGACTGTTCATCGGGACTGGCTCTAGAGAGACTTGCTTCCTTGGGAGGGTTATTTTCGACGTCGCGGTCGGACTGGTCATCGGGAGTGGCTCGAGTAACTTGCTTCCTTGGGAGGGTTCTTTTCGACGTCGCGGTCGGACTGGTCATCGGGACTGGCTCTAGAGTGATTTACTTCCTTGGGAGGATTATTTTCGACATCGCGGTCGGACTGGTCGAAGTCTACGGTCTTGAAGAACAGCAGGCGGTCGTGTAGGATCGAGCTGTCACTCAAAATGTCGAGTCTAGGCCTCCCCTCTGGATGAACGCAGTCATTGTTCACTGTGGCTTCGGATGCGAACAGATTTCATCTGAAAATTAATGGACATTAGTATCGATACTAATCGAATGGGGAAGAAAACTGCTCATTTATCACGACAGGTGGCGTCCAAGCGAGCTCACCTAAAATACCTGGATGGAGTACATCTTGCATCTAAAAACTCGTAAATAAACGACAGGAATGACGGCTTTGAAATTTCTAAGGTGAGATGCGACATCAACTTTTGAGCTTTGAGTTTTCTTTCCCATTGAAAGAGCAACGCGTCAGGGTCACAACTTTTTTATGGTACCTGACATGGATAGCTAATACCACACAACTACTGTCATGATATTAGCCCAATACACTATATTCCCGAAAGAATTTGATTCCATGCTGAACACGGCTACATTTAACTGGATGGAAAACACGGATAATTTTTCAGACCAGACCAGAATCGGCGTAAAATGAGAGAACATTTGTGATGGAATTCGAACAATTGTGCACCAATCAAAAGCGTTATAGAGTAGGATATTTGGCATCCACTTCTGGGGGCTGACCTGGCGTAAAATATGAGAAAAAATGCTAAGGAATTCGACCAATTCTGCACCCATCAGGGGCTTGGTGGTTACCGGCGTAAGATGTGAGAAAATATGTGAGGGAATTCGATCAATTCTGCACTAATCAGGGGCTTGGTGGTAACCGGCGTAAGATGTGAGAAAATATGTGAGGGAATTCGATCATTCTGAACCAATCAGAAGCGTTAGTGTCATACCTTCTGCGCTCTTGTTGGGTAGAATATTTGGCATCCACATCTGATTGGTTCATAATTGATCGAAAAACCTTGTATATTTTCTCACATCTTACGCCGGTTCAACCCCAGTTCGGTGTAGTCGTGCTCAAAGAAACGGAAGATAAGGTTTGCATTCAAAATTTCTTAGCGTAGGATCAGCACCATCAAGTAGGTGACTCTGTTCAATGCTTAAAAGGTAGGACTCTGGAGAAAAAAGCTGATGTAATGATGTCGAGGTTATCCAAATGGGCTAATGAGTCTAGGTAGCTCAGTTGGTTAGAGCGGTTAAAAGGTTGCAAGTCTGAATCATATAATTCAGATCAAAGTTCCACACAAATAAATATTTCTATGCTTTTCTTCTAAAATTCCCAGAAAAAAAAAATCGTAACGACATAGAGACATACGAAATAAAATCTGATAATTTACCGGAAGCTGTATGGTGAGATGTTGGATTGGAATGGCTTCTATTGTGTTTTCTGGAACGCATTGTGCTCTCCTCGCCTTCAACATATTTCCTAGTGAACGCCCATTTTCTTTATTTCTTCGCCTTCCCTGTACTTGTTTAGAAAAAATATTTCAGGTTCTATTTATTTGTGAAGAGAAGGTATCTTTTGAAAGTTTTTTCTTTTTGAAAATTGTCCTTTTCAAATTTCCTTGCATTTAGGCTAATTTAATGAAACGGAATATTCTTATCGGAATTTTCGTTTATTGTCTGTAAACAATTTATTACATTCAAAACATTTCTCTGTTGGATTATCTTCATACATGGGTGCCAAAAGCGGACGGAGTGGCTTGATTACATCAGAAATTTTTGCATTCCTAGAAACAACTAAAAAACCCGTAATTCGCTTGGGATGGTCTCTCTTTGCTTTACTCTATATGACGTAAGTGAGATGTTATCTGCAGGATGTCTGCTTCTCTCCATGGAGTTAAATTTCCCGTGGAACAGCTTTTTAGTCAGTTTTTTCGAGCATTCACTGAAGCGTGGAGACATGACTTCTGCATTAGTGAAATGTTTCTTCGTGTCCTGTATTCGTTTATTAGCAAGAAGCAAGAGATATGAATTTAATCCATGCAACTTTAATCTACTGCCAAAGTTGGAAACAGAAAGAGAGACCCTCCCAACGTACCTACTTTTCCGGAGAATATGAGAAAACTCACTTGGCATATACTTCGGTAGTCATACACGAACATTATTGTAGAGTTTGTCATGTACGCTTTGCGTATTTCGACTTACAGCCAATATTTCGTGATATTCCGTATTAGGCACAGAATATGTAACTTTGGGTGCATCTGCACGTTCTGCTTTGATATCAAAGGGTGTAAGACCTTTTGTCAATGATTTTTTTACCTTATCTTTTGTCAATATTTTAGATACGTCAGCGTTCTTTGCTATTCCTTTATTAATAGGTTTGCTGACAAACACATTAAAAACTTCTGTTACATCAGATAATCCTATCGTTCCCTCCATATGTGGGTAAGTGCAAATTGGACAGCATATTGTTTTCTTCCCAACGAGCGTTTTCTTCGAGCTTTTCTTGGCTCGGTTCATACATGATAAGCATTTACTCATAAATTTCTTCTTCGTATCACAGCCGCAACTTGCATCCGAAGTCTTCACATTATTTTTTGTACTAACGCAACATTCCTTCACCTCTCTGTCATATTTCTCCTCGATGAAGTTCGAAACAGCGAGAACAGGTTGCTGGTCGTATTCTGAGGCGTATTGTCTTCCACTGCAGCACTTTCCAGCGAAAGCGTTTGCACTTAACTTTCTTCCACTTGATCCATGATCGAAGCGCTTACAATATGCGTCGTTTGAGCTTATGCTCCTTTCCATTTTTAGCCCAAAACCGATTTTATTTTTGTTACACTTAGTGCACCTATCAATAATGTCTTTTCTCCTGATATCTCTTCCACTCGTTGTTCTACCGTTGCACCTCATAGATAACTGGTCTTCACTTCCTATTGTACTTCTTCTTGATGTCCCTGATGTGCTTATATCACTTTCGCTCGTAGTTCTCATGCGTGTTTCCCTCCGATTTATTCTATGTTTCGTTTGGAAGGAATCAATTTCTCTTTCGTTTGTTTCTGAAGCTTTACATGCGCATTTTAATGTTGTGTTTGTCTGTTTTGAAACAGAATATCTCTGCGCACGTTCATCCTCATTGCAGCCGCAATCATCTAGTCTTAGGTTTCGTGGATTACTATTTTGAGCCCAACTTTTTTTGTTAACTCTACTGTATCTGAAATCGCTATCAATACATGTAGTACTTTGATCCTCATTGAGGGTAGATACTTTGCTGTCACATTTACACCGAATACTTTCCATATCAATAATTTTCGACGATATTTTCTGGAGAAAACCTCTCTTCTTCTTTTTTTCTTTACTTCTTTCGTATTCTTGGATCATGATATCCTTGCACTCACATTCTTTTTGCGGTCTTGGCCTCCGCCGACCGCCGCATATAGGGCATCCAACTTCGAGTTCCTTAGTGCAGGAGCAGTTTGTTCCTTTCGATGACAAGGTTTTGCAATTGCATGTACATTTTGGGTGCGGTTCTGGACATTGACAGGCATCGATTTTTATTTTTCCTTTTTTATCCTTCTTATCTTTTTTTTTGACCGTCTTTTCTTCCGTTGGTGCTGCAGCAGCAGGCGATACAGCGGTAGCCGCAGGTGGTGCTGTGCCATTAGTAGGTGGTGCTGCGCCATTTGTAGGTGTTGCTCCACCATTCCCGGGTGGTGTTGTGTCATTCGTTGGTGGTATTGTGCCATTCGTGGGTGGTGTTGTGCCATTCGTTGGTGGTGTTGTGCCATTTGTTGGTGGTGTTGTGCCGTCGGCAGGAGGTGCTGTGACATTTGTGGGTGTTGCTGTGCCATCCGCCGGCGGAGCTGTGCTATTCGCGGGTGGGACCGTGCCATCTGCGGGTGGTGCTGTGCTGTCCGCGAGTGGTGCAGTACCATCCGCGGGAGGCGCTGTAGCATTCGCGGGTGGGCTTTCCCCTTCTGTGGAAGCTGGATCTCCGGGAGCAGGTGCGGGTGCTACGTCTGCCATGTAAATAACCATTGAACGAGAAGGCATTGAAGTCATTTTACATTCATCTCGACTCAACCTTTCGCGTTTTTTATTTGATTTTCCTTGTTTTGATTTTGTTTTACCATGTTCATTCATAACGTTGTGTGAAAATAATTTGATTGGTGATCTGCAAGCATTCCTAAGCGATTTGTACAGACTCATCTTGTTGCCAACGTCGGTAATGTTGTTTACTTCTGGAAATCGATTCGAGTTGTTTTTAAAGGCAGATGGGGATTTGGATGTTCCTTTTAAAACCCTCGTACTAAATGCATTATTAAAACTCGTGGTTAGAGTTTTATCCTTTTGGTCATGATTTTGAGTTTCTTTACGAACGAATATTTCTTGAATCTTATAATTTGGTGTTCTTGTAGAAAAAAATATCGAATCACTTTCGACTTTTTCACACTGTGTATTAGATGTTTCTTTAATTCGTTTGCAAGTATAACTATCGGTCCGTGCGATTGCAGTTTTACACCGTTCATAATTATCGTTGAAACTTTTTGTGGATTGCTGGTCCTTGGGTGGCATTATGATTTCTATATTATTGAAGTTTAAAATTTCATTTATATTTTTATCAACCGTACATAACTTAGGAATATTTTCATCATTATTATACGCTTTTCTATTTCTTACAAAATGTTTGGAGTCACTACTTGAAACCTGTCTTGATTTTATTTCACTATTATAATTCTGCGCTGTTTGAGGATTTGATTCATGATACTTGGAACGTTCATGTTCATATTTTCCAAAATGGCCATGATTTGACGAAATGATGCTGTTGCATTTGGAATAGAACATTTGGCTGGTCCGTTTTACTTTACCAGTTGTTGCTCGTTTGTCAGTATTACTAGTTTTGTAGGACGGGAGTTTGCACTGGCAGCATTGGTCCATTGTTACTTTGTTACCCCCTTTCGGGCAAGTACAATCGCATTTTCCACTAGAGAAACACCTCAGAAATTTTTTAAAAGCTGATTTCTTGGTGTTTTTTTCCTTACTGTTCTGACTGTTCGAGTTCTTTTCGCCTCCTTGATTGTTAGACGTCATTTCCGCCCTTTCATTTCTAAACGTCTTTTCACCATTTTCATTGTTAGATGTCATGTCCACTCTTCGATTTCTAGATGTTTTTTCAACATTTTCATTCTTTGACGTCATGTTCGCCCATTGATTTCTAGAAAGTTTTTCACGATTTTGATATTTACTTGCTATTTCATCGTTTTGATTGAAATGCTTTTGGGTTTTTTTATCACGTCGGTTACCCCTATTCTCAAACGATTCATTTTCAGTACTTGTTGTATTGTAGAGAGGGTGGTCGGTTTGGGCACCATCGTTGGTGTAAGGACATCCTCCCCGATTGGACGTAACTCTAATAGGTCTACAATTGCTGCATAACCACATCGTCTCGTCACTCCCGCCCACTGCACTGCCGCCATAGTTGGTAGATTGGTAACGTTTATTCAATATAACCTGCATTTCGCTGCTACAATGGGAGCATATATTTATTTCAGCATCCAAACTTCTGTTTATACCTACATTTACTTCAGCATCAGACCTGCTTCTTTGATTTTCAATTGAGTTTTGTGAATTTGAAGGAGACTTACTTGTAGAATGTGAACTTTTCTTTAATCGAAGCTTGTCACCACCTCGTTGCAATAAAGTTTTGCAACGTGAACAGAGGCTTCGTTTCTTCCCGCTCGTGCTCTGTGCGCCTTGTCCGTTGGTTTCTGAACGGTATACACAGCAACCAATACCTGGCGACATTGAGCGACTACGCGGCCTAGGCTTAGGTTCACTGTTTATCTTACCTTTATGGCAACAGCAAGATTCTTGTTGTTTTTGTTGGCTTCCCAACGTATTTCTTCTTTGGTCGTAATGAGCAAAACCCTGTATATGACTATTTATTCTGGGGTATTCATCCCTGGTTCTAACATCAAAAGAACGTCTGCCGCTATTAATTGAACGTCTCTGTTTGTCACGTTCCCCACAAGTACATGCATAATTCTCTGCCATGGGTCGTGATGAAGTATTTCTTCTTCCAAGTTGAGGCTGAGTTTTAAAATTTTCACATGTGCATTCATCTGGAGATTGTGTTTCTGCATTGATTTTGTCACAAGTGCAGCAGTCATCATCAGATATCACTTCGAACCCAGCGAAGTCATTATTCTTTCTTTTTGATTTTGAAGTTTTATAATCTTTTGATTTATTGCAGCAGCAACCTTGATCTTGCTGTTTACTTTTGCGGAAATAATGATCTGACTGCTCGTAGTCATCATCGTCCTCCTCATTTTCATTTCTTCCGTAGAGTTCTGCCTTGCATCTTGGACAAATATCTCCAACGTGTCGGTCTTGACGGGAAGAGCGACGGCTTTTATTTATTTGAGAATCTGGACAGCTACAGCATTTTGCGTCGGGCTGAGGTGGGGGACAAGAGCAGCATGTGCAGCAGGTATAGCCAGATTTAGGCATCTTTCCGGTATTGCATCCACAATTATCGATGACCTTGGATGTTCGTCTAGAGCCTGCTATCGGTGACGATGGCGATACTGGTGAAACGGGTGAAGCTGATGATACTGGTGCGTCTATTAGCTCAGTGATACCGGCGGCATCGTCATTTTGTGGAGGCGCTTCTTGGGTGGAATCAGCGAAGGTTTCTTCTACATTCAACAATATATGCGTTTTTCCTGTGCAGCATGGAAAATCACCTATATCTGAATAACATTTGGAGGGGTATTTACATGTAGCAGTGTGACTTATGTCACGTTCACTAAAACTGTTGCGTTTTCTACCATATTTGTTGACATGGTTTCGGCTGTAATTGTTGACGAGAAAAATACGCTTGTACTTTAAATCTGTATCATTTTCTTTAGATTCTTTAAGGCTTCCGTCTTCATTTTGCTTTTTATTTTCTTCGCGTCTTTTTTGCACAATGATTTTCTTGCTGCCACAACCGATTTCTCGTTTGCAAATTTTCCGTGCGTGTTTTTTGGTCCTAACATTTGTAGCAACTTCACATTTTGTCTCTTTCTTTGCTCCGTGTTCATCGGTTGTACTTGAAGCAGTTGAGACTTGTTGATTGACGTCACCTGAGTAACTTTCTTGTCTGTTAATAGAATATACTCTTTGTATACGCTTGGAACTATATTTATGATAGACTGGATAAGACAATTTGCTTTCTCGTCGCTTGTTTTTCTTAGGATTTTCTATTTTTTTACGGCTGGTGTAGAATTTGAATCTCGAAACCTGTATCTCTTTATCTTGATTGCTTAGATTTACTATCCCTAACCAAACGTCGTTATTCATTTTAGGGTTCACTATTGGACAGAATTATGTATATTTTTTTTCTCAAAACATTAAAATGTCGTCTCTAAAATAGCTTAGATGTTATCATGTTGGTTAATCAAGGTGGTTTTATATTTTTTTCATTTGTCTAGTTTTTCACTATTTTTCTTGATATCTGTAATTCATAAGAACATATTTCTGTAAATCCAAGGCAATAGAAAAAATCTACTCGTGATTGTCATATTGTATCATCACAAGTATATGGTTAACAGAGGCAACAGAAAGGGACGGATTATTAATTAATACAACATTAGTACAATAGATTTGGAGGATACAATTTTTAATACAATTGCACAGAGATGGCTAATACCACACCTACTGTCGCCAACAGAACGCCACTAACAAACCGCATCAGAATTTACTGCCATGCCAGGACCTTCCTGTGGCTGTATTGAAAGGATGGATAACACTGACAATTTTGGTATGGTTTCTAAAATATAATATTAATATGTAGATCAATCAACTTCATTCATTTAAGTGAAAACATAATTTAAAGTAAACACCATTAAAGATCGATACTTATACAAGTTGGCTATGCATGCGGTTTGTGTAGAAATTAAAAAAAAACTCTTTGGGTCCAATCAAATTTACTACCCCTCTGCTATTAATGATAATTATCATTTTTTGAAGCCAGATAAAAGGAAACGCATATTGTATGCATGGGGTTTTTGTTTGGTATTTTTGTTACATCTAGGATAGGAAATGAGTAAGTACGTACTTAAAAGCAGCAACCTCCAAAGATATCAAAACTATGATTTCTAAAATTGTGCCAAATAGTAAGACGGATATCTTACGTTAACATTAATAAAGAAATTTGGAGATACTTAAAATAATTGAACATGCTAGTCTGTCTATACTTTAATTTAAGGAAGGACAACAAGACATTATAGATGAATGTGGTAGCAAGTGTGCAGCCGATCAAAGAGATCTTGATTTGAGTCCTATATTTTATGATATTGACTTCAGTATCATAAATTGGTGGGGCTTAAAATTAAAATTTAATATTTTCTCGGATAAATGAATGTGTTGAAGGATTTCACTAACGTTTGAGTGTGGGTGTAAACAACAAAGAACTGTAACGTATCATTTTAAAATGTATTACTTGCTTTTGTGAATCAAAAACATTTTAGATGTTCGGTAAAAAAGGTTAAAATAATTAAAAATACAACATTGTTGGTTAAACGGCCGTAGCGGCAACGTTTTTTGTCACTTCCTGGCTTCCAGGAAGACTGTCATCGGAATATGACTTCTGGGGAGGTAATATCACATCCACACCGCTGTTTAACAAGTATCTATTTACTTTACACAAGCGGTCTTTACCCCTATCGCGCTCCGGATTTTCTTTGGAATGATGCTTTTTGACGTCTTTATTCTCGGGTGATCTGCTTTTGGGTGGCGAACGCTCGCCCTGGCATTCAACTTGTCTACATTCATATTCTCTCTTCGTGTTCTTTTTTCCACAATTTCGACATCTGAGAAAGTGGGACCTCAGTCTTTGGAAAGCTGTTTGTGATATGTAGGCACCGTTGTCATCTTTCTTGCCGGAGTCTTGTTCGCTGCCATGATTGTCAACAATATGCTTGACTTTTTCTAGTTGAGTTTTATCTTTGGTTTGATGGTTGACGGTTATATATTTGGTACCGCCACCATGCGCTGTCGCCGCGTCGATTCGCTTAAAGATGGATTCGGTTGAGCGACCTACTGGTCTCATCACCAGCTCGGTAGACGGTTGACAGCTGATATTGTGGGTGTGTGGCCCATAGCATGGTCTTGTCTCGCGCGCCGAACGGGTTTCCTGCCGGTCCATTCGCATCGACTTTGGCCTATTTGAAGCAGACTCCATTTTTTTACTTTCTTGAAATTTTCTAATTTCGAATTCTTCGCCTCTTAGCTTCCCGCACTTACCACATGTGGGAGATTGTTTGCAAACACAGTTATGTTCGGGTCTCAAGCACTGTTCGCATATGCTTACTTTTCGTGGGTCATATTTTAGTTTATCGACTGAACATTTGCAGAAAATTATTTCATTGCTAGTATTTCTTAAATAAAGGTTTTTGTATTGTAGTACATTTGATTGAAATTGTTTAATTTCTTTTTTGGTTTTTGGGTGCAATTTGCATTCACATATAATACTGGGAAGTTTACACCGATCGCAGATAGGAACCTCCTTTGGGCATGCGCACGAAGATTTCGTCTTCTTGCAGTCGGGACAGAGCTTAGTGCTCCTGATTTCTAGTTCACTGGTAAAATGTTTTGATAAATTCGGTGACGTTTCTTGACTAAGTACTGGATATGCTAGCAGCCCTCTGCAGCCCAGGTCCAAGGGCGAGTCTGTATTCTGTACTCCTCTGTTCTGTTCTGCACCTTGATAGAAGACATCCTTGTGGCCACCTCTTTTACGTTCGCTGCATTGGCATCCGCAACTTTTCTTCGAGCTGTCATTATTAACCATTTTTCTCTGTTTTTCATATGCTAAATTTTGCTTGGTTAGCATTCTTTTCACATCCCAAAGCATTTCTTCTAAGCATGTGCACGACTTTCTGTTGTGGCCGCATTTCGGACAAGTATCAGTTACTTCCTGTAACAGCTTTTGCAGAACATCTTGTTGCCCAGAATCACACGCACAGCAATCTTTTCTATCAATTTCAGAACGGCTGGAGCCACCTCTGGCGTCGTCTCGAACCTTGTATTCCATGATCATTTCCTCCAAGCAAGTGCATAGCATTCTGGTCTGTCTGCACTTCGGGCACACGTTGAACGCTGCGAGGAGCCTCTGCTTCAGAACTTTAGTCTTGCAGTCGCATCGCGTCTTCTCTCGCTCCAACAGAATGTCCTCCTCGCTCGGTGACAACCTAAGATTGACGCATTCTTCGGTAAAAAAACCGCAAGAAGGGCATGTTCCGCGGGCTTCCGCGCTCGAGCGCTTACTGGGCATCTCACCGCTCACGCGTCGGCTAGTATCGCGATTGTCCGTCGTGCTAGTGCGTTTATTGCACATGCAACATGACTTGTCATGGCTTTTTTTCCTTGGTTTTGTTTTCTTCATCTTCGCCTGCGAGCCCCTCGAGCAGAATGGACAGGTGGCTTTCAGCATTCCCATGCAGTGTTCGCAGATGCCGCCGGAAGTTTCGGCGTGTCCGCCCGAGCTGATCCTGTATTCGTCGCTCTCCTTAAAGGAATGCGGCGTCTCCCTTTTCGTCGGACAGTTTATATTTGTACACATAGGATTTACGGTTACGTTCGACTCAGATACGCTGAACCGCCTGGATGCTGACGTCATGCTCTCGGTGTTCTTCGTGCCATATGTCTGCATGGCCATTACGGTGACGTAGTCGCTGATATCCGAGTTGCGCATGCGCAACTGTTTGTTGGTGTTGCGGACTATGTGCATGCGATCTAGTTCTTCGTCGTAGCTGTTGTCGTCGGAGCTCGTAGAAGGCTTGCAGGGTGATCGCTTGTCGGTGTGCCGTCTGCAGCGCTCGGAATGTTCTTGTGTGCTGCGTGGTTTGTGATGATCTTTCGTGCCGCTGTCCTTGTGATGTTCTTCCGTCGCGCACTGTTCGTGATGTGCTTGAGTCGCGCAGTGCTTGTGATGTTCTTGTGTTGGATAATACTTGTGACGTTCTTGCGTGTCGTATTGCGCGACATGGTGCTGGAATATCTGATATTTTTTGGGGTTCCTGCTATGCCCAGATCTGTGTCTGTGTGGTTTTTTGCGTTTACAAACAACTTGGATGCTTTTGTCTACGCAGCTTTCGCTCGCCATATCCATGTGTGTACAGGTTTACTATTTGGTTTTCAGATTTAATTAATTTTTTATCTCTTATTTTCTCTGCATTCGTACATATCACTTGCTTTTCGATTCGAAGGGAAACTTTCGTTTCGAAATTTGCTTTTCTGACACCGAATTATTCATTGCTTTCGACAGAGGCTCCCGTAGCGTTACATTGGGTTTTATCTGCAAAGAAACAATGGCTAGTTTAATTTATGAAAACTCAGAAAACGCTCCTCCTTTCCAGAAACTTAGAACAAAATCCTGGAAAATATAAATTGAAACGTTAATTTTAATTAGGTTTTTTTTTCTGAGTTTTCAGAAGTTAATTAACCACTGGTTCATTCCGCAAACGTCATTCGGTAAATGAGATAACAAGTGGCCGCAATGACATATAGTTACTCGTATATTGTTGTTTTAGTAATTTTGGGACTTACTATACAATGTGAAACTTTGTATATCAGGAAATTACTTTTTTTTATGCGACCTGACATGGATGGATGGCTAATATCACACAACTACCGTTATGATATTAGCCCAATACACCACATTCCCGAATGAATTAGGTGCCATGCCAGGACCTTCCCTTTATGAGCACGGCTACATTGAACTGGATGGAAAACACGGACAATTTTTCATTGCCGCTTCGACCATCTTTTCATCCAATGCGATGGTACCAACGCGGGCGGGCTTAAACCCTACCACCTAATAGGGGAAGGGGACGTACATTTTTACATGGGTTCCGAACCATGGAGCAGCTCGCATTCGTGACGAAATGCACGTATACAACTCGGAAAGAGAAAGACAGTGGTGCAAGTCGGAATTGAACCCAGGCCTCTGGTACGCTAGTCCAGTCCCCGCGCCACTAGGCTACGAGCCGCTCATACATACTACATAATAATAGCCGCGTCAGTGTCAATAAATGTTATACTACTATTTATAATATTGTAAATGTGAAAGTTTGTATGTTTGGATGTTTGTTCCTCAATCACGTAAAAACGGCTGGACTTGGATTTGTAAATTGCCGGATTTTTGTATGGAAGGTGGTGACTTTTTCACGCGCAGGCATCAACCAAATAGTGAATGAATTTGTTAAGGGCCTGGTACTAGCCAAATCGCAAAGTTAGACGAGGCACCCCAAGTTAACTAACTAAGTCTGACGATTATAAGTGTCATCCTTACAATATATGATTCCTTGTCTAGGAATCGAATTATTTTCGTTAATGTATGTTTCCTTTTTCTATACAAAATACATTGCGGAAACGGTGTCCATTTCCGAACTTTTTTGACTAAATGTAGAAATCTAAAAGCAAATGGAATTTTTTGTTTATGCATATATGCTGTTTTTGCTTATATCTAGAAATCGAATTACTTTCAGATTTCTAATGAAAAAAATCAACTTTTTTATTTTTATTATTATTTAAATAAATGATGGAATAAAAAAATATTAACAATCCATTATCAGTCTGGAGTTCTATTTGGATTTGCTGAAGCGTTTCACTACATATTATTACATTTGTTAAAAAGTGCATTTGTATGGCGCGAGTAGTTGGCTAGTCCTAGCGCCTTAACTTGGCTCGCCGTTGTCGTAGATTTTAGCAGCTGTGTCTTCGACAACGCGCTGACCGTCAGCTCGAAACGTCGGAGATATTGTATGAAGTCGCAGTGTATTGTATTCTCGATAAGGTGGTGTTGACCTGACGCATGACGTTCATTTCGGATGCCATATCGAGGACATTCGCATTCGTGGGACGGCTCAGCTAAGCACCTGTTTGGCTCCCTGTACTCATTACAGCGTCGTGTTCGACGACCCCGATTTATCCCGGAATTAAGACACTTTGCAACTCCGAATGGATGTAGGGTCTCTCTCAGTGTTCGATTGTATTTTCCATTGAGAATATTAATCAGAGCTTCATTACCCTATCCCTCCGTTCGCTTTCTAGCATCGCTCGACACGGAACGGGCAAGAAATGCACGCATTCACCATCGACATTCTGAAAATTGGAACTAAGCAATCCCTGGATCCTTTATCTATAGGGCCGGTAAACTATGGAATGGACTTCCTGCTTAAGGTGGCCCAACCCGCTCAACTCCCCATACAAACGGGGAAAGAAGATCACGCCCATATTTCTTATCAGAGATCCCAAACTTTGCTCAAAAGAGCTTTATTTGATCGAACTAGATGTCTGATGACCGTTGGCATTGTAAAATTGTTTTTGGTTTCTTAGTTATAAGGTCCGAAAGTTCGAAGTTTTCGCGCGTTTTATACAATAGCTTTGGTGGTTTATTACGAAATGATAAAGGAAGAAAATCTTAAAAAGATTAGTCATCAGACATAGCTTATTTAATCAAGATTTATAATCTATTTGGTTTTTGTTAGATTTTTGACTACAGCGATCGTGGTTTACTTTTAGCTATAAGTCGTTTTTAAATTAAAATTTTCGCAAATCTTACCAAATCATACACTATGTTTTTTTTGTGTACATGTTGCATCTTCCTCATCACGGAGCCTGTCTTTTTTTTTGAAACAGAGAAGTCCCAGAGCGCTACAGCACGGTTTTGTACAGTGCCCGCTAATGAGTTAGTCTCGCCGGGTTGGGCCACCTTAAGTATTTCCCCTAACAGTAGAACCTTGTGTCGTTCGGATATGGTGTGAAGAAGCAGCTGGCAGGCCGGCATGGTTTTCGCAGCCGCCATGAAAGTTTGAAATTTCATGGGCGTCGTCGGGCAACTTTTTTGTGAGCTACTGGCGTACGCCATTTGACTACCACCCTTAAGGTGGCCCAACCCGGCGGCCTCAACTCATTTGCGGGCACGGTACAAAACCGTGCTGTTGCGCTCTGGGACCTTCTCTGTTTCTAAGAATAACACAGGCTCCGTTATGAGGAAGATGCAACCTGTCCACAAAAAAGACAATGTGCATAGTGTATGATTTGGTAAGATTTACGAAAATTTTAATTTCAAAACGACTTATAGCTAAAAGTAAACTACGACCGCTGTAGTCAAAAATCTAACAAAAACCAAATAGATTATAAATCTTGATTAAACAAGCTATGTCTGATGACTAATCTTTTTAAGATGTTCTTACTTTATCATTGCGTAATTCACCTCCAAAGTTATTGCATACAACGCGCGAAAAATTCGAACTTTTGGACCTACAAACTTAGAAACCAAACACAATTTTACAATGCCAACGGTCATCAGACATCTAGTTCGATCAAATAAAGCTATATTGAGCAAAATTTTCGATCTCTGACAAGAAATATAGGCGTGATCTTCTTTCCCCTTTTGTATGGGGAAATGAGCGGGTTGGGCCACCTTAACAAAAAAAGAGGAACCTACAGTTTAAGATTATTATACTAGCCAATGGGTTCGGTTTGATTGCGCATGGAGCTGCTCGCATTCGTGACGAAATGCACTTATCTAAATCAGAAAGAGAAAGAAGGTGGTTCATGTCGGGGCGAGGATATGAACCCTGACCTCTCGTTTTTGTACGGCAAGTCATCTAGCCCCCTGACCACGAGATGTACGAAATATATTGTGTTAAATTGACTCACCTATAAAACAGTGCGAAACTTTGATTTGCGGGTCACAAAAATACAGAACTGAAAATTTGTTTAGCACTTGCTTTTAAAAGAGATATTTTTTACATTGTTATGTTTTCTAACGTATGTTTATATTAGCGTTTTTTTTCATATGGTGGCTGTCATAGCAGATAATGTTTAATTATCCAGTTATATTTTGTGTTTGCAATCCGTATTTTTTAAAAAATAGTTGAAAACCATAGACATAGGACGTACCGCTGCGCGCATGCTAGGTCTGTGATGAAAACACATTTTCATTTCGGTTTTTCCACGCGTTTCCACCGACCCGGAAATAAATTCATACACATAAATAACTTTTTTTATTAATCGTTAAACCTGCTGAAAATACACACATCGCATTTTCAAGGTTTTTTACAGTTTTACACGCGGTATAAAATATTTGTTAAACACTCCTGATGCAGCTCGATTGAGCGGCTCTTAGCTTAGTGGGGTAGGGACTTGCCTTGTAAGCCAGAGATCTCGGTTCAAATCTCTGCCCCTGTCATGCACCACTTTGTTTCTCTTTCTGAGTTGGATAAGTGCATCTTGTCACGAATGTGAGGTTCGGAAACCATCTTACATTGTGGGCTCCCTTCCCCTACTAGGTGGTAGGGTAAAGCCCCGAAGCAATGTTTTTTCAGTTTTTTCCACCCAGTTCAATGTAGCCGTGCTCTTCAATAAAACTTTTATCAATATCGGGCAACAGTAATACAATAAACTTCAAGGAATAAAATATATCGGGTTTTAACCATATATTTTCCGAAACGACGAAAGGGCACGCCTCCGCCGCGCCCAAATACGTTGGAAATTTAACCATAGATGCTAAAAAGCGGTTGGATGGACAGTTTATGTTTTTTAACTTGTAAGTTGAAGTTTAATTACCTGTCAAATTATTACGCTGTCACTGTAATGCATTTACGACTTCTCCTTGGTATTAATCTACAACTTCGCCATCAGGTCCTATTATAAATTCCAGGTCGGCGTTTCGTCTACCTTAGTTTTGGAATAGTTTCATATACTTTACGTTAGCCAGATAAAGATAATCTCCAGTTTTTCTTTCATATTTGGCACTACTTGGATGAATGTTATTTGTTAAATGTTGTTCACGATGGCTGGTTAGTTTCTCATTAAATATTACAACCGCGTTAATAGTTCAGACCTTGGTTACTATAAACGGATAATATTAAACATGAAATAGTACCTAGCATACCTACACAAATCAGTAAATGGGTATGCCGTATAAGTACCTAAATATGAACGGCTTTCTGAAGTCGATTAGAGTGAAGCCGTTGGTTGTTAAACATTGAAAAAATACTGAGCTTATAGAACGTACGTTTGCGAAGGTACACATCCCCATTTTGTCCAAAACACTTTTATAATCATCGAAATAAAAACTATTTCTAAAAGGACCTTTTATACCTTTCAAAGGCGTTTTTCTGTTATCTTTTTATGTAGAAGAATGAAATAAAAAAAAACTTATACCTTTCAGCCATAACGAGGTACACATCCCTCTTGCTGTTAAAAAATCTTCTTATTTTTTTTTTGACAAAATCAGACTAGTCGTACCTTGCCGAGCAGGTACGGAGCGCGCGAAACGTGCGTACCCCTCTGTGGTGAATGCACTGGCTAGATTCCGCCGCGCGTATTCTTGACTTTACGTACTACTTGACTGACTTTAAGTGGCATAAATACATGAATACAGCATTATATATATCGCAGGGCTCGTTACACAAAATCATTTCGATGTCCATCTGAAGGCTTGATCATGAATATATTTTAAAGTTTCATATGACATATAAAGTGTTGCCAATTGGAGCCTCCACAATTCAGAAGCATTACACCGGGTACAGCGCCTCTTTCAACTCAATAATAAGGGTATCAATGGGTTGCTCATTCTCTTCAGCCACAATAACTTTACAGGTTTTCAAGTGTGCCGTCATGGCCAAATTTTAAACTACAAGGAGTACTCAAAGGAGTCGTGGGCCGATTTTGATGAGAGCTGAAACGGCATTATTTTGACCCTGTAATGTATTGTGCCCAAAGTTTTTGGTATTTCCCCCAACCGCAGCTGCACTGAAAGTTATAAAGATGTGGAAGAAAAACTTAAATATATATTTCTTTCAGAATTATCTAAACTAGATGCCACTAGAGAAGAAAAGGTGTATCACAAGGCAAATAATTTTAATCAGCACTTACCCTCCTAAAATGAAACCCATAAATCATAATAAAAGTTGTAGTTCCGATCAATCTAACCAGCTGTGCAATACAAAAGACCAAAACCCAAAAGAAGAAACACTATGTGAATGTCAGAAGATCTGCAAATGTCATCGCAACGATGGTAAGATATCCCAGTTGATGTGCTCCATTTGTTTAAATACGCGATGTGAAAAGTGTTTGCAACCCACCACCCATTTAGATAGAAGTGACTGTGCTTTGGTAACCAGCCCAAAAGATAACGCAAAAGAACACTGCGACATCTGTAACAAATATGGAGATTCTAGTAAACATAGATGTAAAGAAACAGAATCAGGCAGGCATTTTGGAAGAGTCGAAATGAAGAACAGCGCCACTCAGGACTCGAAGCATTCTCTTCTGTGCAAGACTAGTGAAACGAAGGACGTTCAAACTTCACAAACGGACCTGGGAAAGTTAGACCTGTTAAAACTGGTTTTAAAACTGGACGAGTGCCCGTGTAAACAGCACTGTAGAACTCATCATTCAGGTGCATTAAATACCGCAATTCCTAGCAGGAGTGAAGAGAAATCTACGGATGATGGAAACGTTAAAATAAAATGTAGCAGTTTGGCCTCTACGGGGATTTGCCAATTGTCTATGGGGAAGTCTGTTATGAATTTTCACGGTAAAGAAAGTGCATTCAAGGTTGTGGATTTCAAAGATTCCAACGTTAATGCCGATAGAAATAACCAGATAGGTTTTCTGCTGAAATCTAAATCCAGTTCAGTGCCGTTTATGAAGATTGATGAATTGAAGAACAGTTTAAAAGTAAAGCAAAAAGCTAAAGATTCCATTGAAGAGGTAAATCGCCTGTTCGCAAATGTAAGAAAGAAAACCAGCGCTAATATCAACGAAGAACTCAATAGGCCCTGCACAAGGACTGGTCCTAGAATTTTACCTGTTGTGAAATCTCCAAACTACTCTGAGGAAAATGAAGCTTCTAATACGGGAGGCAGAAATGAAGGCATTTCAAAAAATGCCAACGCGAGCAAAATTGATGATTTAGCCAAAAAATGCTCGCATGGGCGAAGTATCGAACACTGTCAAGGCCAGAAGGAAACCAAGAAATGTATTTACACACTGTGCTGCCGACACAAAGGTCTGAGCGATGGAAGAGTTGGTGATAAACACGGTGATTCTAGAACCCACAGAGCTGAAGTATTGAACACGTGCCGCTGCAAATGTAGGAGGGAGCCAGCACCCAAGAATAGCGATCACAGTGGAAATTCCAGCTCAACTTTCTCATAAGGTCATTCCCATTTTTTTTACTGAAGTTAAAAGTTTAGAGAAGCCGTATGACAAGTTGAACGATTATTATTTTTTAATGTTTTTTTCTAGATGATTAAATAAAATTTATGACTGAAACAACTTTTTTATTGTTAACATAAAATTAAACATTAGTTTGTTAAAACGCAAAGCGTTGCAGAATCTGGCTAACGCTGTCATTAACTTAGAAATACCTCGCACTGTTAAAATAAAATATAATAAAATAAAAAATACTTTAAAGAACTAAAATTATATAATTTTTTTCTTAGGTCCCATTAAAGTTCAGTCGGTCTACGAGGTTTCTGAAAAGAGAAGACTCCAATAAAACAAAAATAATATGGCTCCATTTTAAGTCAGCGCTGAATACGCTGTCGTGACCTACCTACAAATAAAAAACACCCCATTGGTCTTGTCGGCGTGATTAACATGTATAACTACGCCAAATTACAGTTTTGAACACCAACCGTCGTATTCAGTGTGAACCTGTCAAAACTTAGTACGGGATTAGCACCGGACTAGCCATACAAAAACCGGTTAAGTGCGGCGTATTAAAGTTAGTTCGCACACTCTGAATACGACAGTAACAGCAGTTATCAGAGTGGGCGGACTTATTTTAGTACGCGTATTCAGATCGGACTAAACCGGTTTTTGTATGGTTAGTCCGGTGCTAATCCCGCACTAAGTGTTGACAGGTTAATTCTGAATACTGAGATAAATCGAGTAAGATGAGATAAATCCCGGACAGACAGACTGACATGGCGAAACTATAAGGGTTACCTAAAAACGGGTTTAGGACCAAATCATAGATTTTGATTGAAAATTCTTAATTATCCGCGAGTTTTTTTTTTTTTTGACTGGACATGGATGGCTAATACCACAACCTTCTGTCATAGTATTAGCCTAACACACCACATGGGAACTAGGTGCCATGCCAGAACCTTCCTTATATTGCACGGCTACATTGAACTGGATGGAAAACACGGACAATTTTCATTGCCGTTTCGACCATCGTTCATTCAATGCGATGGTACCAACCCGGGCGGGATGCTGCTTAACTTCGGAGAGCGCTCGCCGAAGTGTCGCGCCACTGGGCTATTGAGGCTGAGTATAGATGTGTTTAAATTCGTAAACAGTACTTGTGTTAAATAAATGAAGATCTATCACGGGTGGCATTTCTGGATCCTGAGGAGCGAGTTCAGTCTTTCCATCGGTTGACTAAGCTCGTGGCGAAGGGATACAATCGTTGGTTGTAAACTTATGCAGTCGAAATGGCATTTTGCCATTCCGTAACTCACCAGTATTAAGAGAACATGCACTTGTTCTTTTGTTGAACACCTTTTCCTGCAAAAAACATTTTGTTATCAAGATACATGAATACTAATTTTAAAAATGTGTGTCGGTCTGCCTGTCTCTCTGTGTGCTACGTCTTTCGTCAGGGGACGGCTGAGACAAAAGAAAAATCAATTCAAAATATGATTTACTGAATTAAAACTGAGTTGCGCATAGAGGTGAAGAATGTATAGAGAAATAACTTCCATGTACCGAGCGCGCAAAAAATGACGCCACGCGACTTACATTATATCGCCGCACACATTTGTAACCTAGTGATGATAACGGAGAAAAATCCAATTTGAAGTCTACCAAATTCGTACGAATTATTTTTAAATAAACCAGATGGTCGTTACGTCATTCTCCATTCGTAATGATGTATTCAGCGAGAGCCGAAAGCAGAGCAGAGGGAGCCCAGCCAGTCCAGAACCAAGTGGAGCAGGGGGGCCCAGCCAGTCCAGAAGCAAGTGGATCAGAGGGAGCCCAGCCAGTCCAGCTGCTAGTGGAGCAGAGGGAGCCCGGCCAGTCCAGAACCAAGTGGAGCAGGGGGGCCCAGCCAGTCCAGAAGCAAGTGGATCAGAGGGAGCCCAGGCAGTCCAGAACCAAGTGGAGCAGGGGGGCCCCGCCAGTCCAGAAGCAAGTGGAGCAGAGGGAGCCCAGCCAGTCCAGAAGCAAGTGGAGCAGAGGGAGCCCAGCCAGTCCAGAAGCAAGTGGAGCAGAGGGAGCCCAGCCAGTCCAGCTGCTAGTGGAGCAGAGAGAGCCCAGCCAGTCCAGAAGCAAGTGGAGCAGAGGGAGCCCAGCCAGTCCAGAAGCAAGTGGAGCAGAGGGAGCCCAGCCAGTCCAGCTGCTAGTGGAGCAGAGGGAGCCCAGCCAGTCCGGAAGCAAGTGGAGCAGAGGGAGCCCAGCCAGTCTAGAAGCAAGTGGAGCAGAGGGAGCCCAGCCAGTCCAGCTGCTAGTGGAGCAGAGGGAGCCCAGCCAGTCCAGAAGCAAGTGGAGCAGAGGGAGCCCAGCCAGTCCGGAAGCAAGTGGAGCAGAGGAAGCCCAGCCAGTCCAGCTGCTAGTGGAGCAGAGGGAGCCCAGCCAGTCCAGAAGCAAGTGGAGCAGAGGGAGCCCAGCCAGTCCAGAAGCACGTGGAGCAGAGGGAGCCCAGCCAGTCCGGAAGCAAGTGGAGCAGAGGGAGCCCAGCCAGTCCAGCTGCTAGTGGAGAAGAGGGAGCCCAGCCAGTCCAGAAGCAAGTGGAGCAGAGGGAGCCCAGCTAGTCCAGCTGCTAGTAGAGCAGAGGGAGCCCAGCCAGTCCAGAAGCAAGTGGAGCAGAGGGAGCCCAGCCAGTCCGGAAGCAAGTGGAGCAGAGGGAGCCCAGCTAGTCCAGAAGCAAGTGGAGCAGAGGGAGCCCAGCCAGTCCAGCTGCTAGTGGAGCAGAGGGAGCCCAGCCAGTCCAGAAGCAAGTGGAGCAGAGGGAGCCCAGCCAGTCCAGCTGCTAGTGGAGCAGAGGGAGCCCAGCTAGTCCAGAAGCAAGTGGAGCAGAGGGAGCCCAGCCAGTCCAGCTGCTAGTGGAGCAGAGGGAGCCCAGCCAGTCCAGAAGCAAGTGGAGCAGAGGGAGCCCAGCCAGTCCGGAAGCAAGTGGAGCAGAGGGAGCCCAGCCAGTCCAGCTGCTAGTGGAGCAGAGGGAGCCCAGCCAGTCCAGAAGCAAGTGGAGCAGAGGGAGCCCAACCAGTCCGGAAGCAAGTGGAGCAGAGGCAGCCCAGCCAGTCCAGCTGCTAGTGGAGCAGAGGGAGCCCAGCCAGTCCAGAAGCAAGTGGAGCAGAGGGGGCCCAGCCAGTCCAGAAGCAAGTGGAGCAGAGGGAGCCCAGCCAGTCCAGAAGCAAGTGGAGCAGAGGGAGCCCAGCCAGTCCGGAAGCAAGTGGAGCAGAGGGAGCCCAGCCAGTCCAGCTGCTAGTGGAGCAGAGGGAGCCCAGCCAGTCCAGAAGCAAGTGGAGCAGAGGGGGCCCAGCCAGTCCAGAAGCAAGTGGAGCAGAGGGAGCCCAGCCAGTCCGGAAGCAAGTGGAGCAGAGGGAGCCCAGCTAGTCCAGCTGCTAGTGGAGCAGAGGGAGCCCAGCCAGTCCGGAAGCAAGTGGAGCAGAGGGAGCCCAACCAGTCCAGCTGCTAGTGGAGCAGAGGGAGCCCAGCCAGTCCAGAAGCAAGTGGAGCAGAGGGAGCCCAGCCAGTCCAGCTGCTAGTAGAGCAGAGGGAGCCCAGCCAGTCCAGAAGCAAGTGGAGCAGAGGGAGCCCAGCCAGTCCAGAAGCAAGTGGAGCAGAGGGAGCCCAGCTAGTCCAGAAGCAAGTGGAGCAGAGGGAGCCCAGCCAGTCCAGATGCAAGTGGAGCAGAGGGAGCCCAGCTAGTCCAGCTGCTAGTAGAGCAGAGGGAGCCCAGCCAGTCCAGAAGCAAGTGGAGCAGAGGGAGCCCAGCCAGTCCGGTAGCAAGTGGAGCAGAGGGAGCCCAGCTAGTCCAGAAGCAAGTGGAGCAGAGGGAGCCCAGCCAGTCCAGCTGCTAGTGGAGCAGAGGGAGCCCAGCCAGTCCAGAAGCAAGTGGAGCAGAGGGAGCCCAGCCAGTCCAGCTGCTAGTGGAGCAGAGGGAGCCCAGCCAGTCCGGAAGCAAGTGGAGCAGAGGGAGCCCAGCCAGTCCAGGAGCCCAGCCAGTCCAGCTGCTAGTGGAGCAGAGGGAGCCCAGCCAGTCCGGAAGCAAGTGGAGCAGAGGGAGCCCAGCTAGTCCAGACGCAAGTGGAGCAGAGGGAGCCCAGCCAGTCCAGAAGCAAGTGGAGCAGAGGGAGCCCAGCCAGTCCGGAAGCAAGTGGAGCAGAGGGAGCCCAGCTAGTCCAGCTGCTAGTGGAGCAGAGGGAGCCCAGCCAGTCCGGAAGCAAGTGGAGCAGAGGTAGCCCAGCTAGTCCAGAAGCAAGTGGAGCAGAGGGAGCCCAGCCAGTCCAGAAGCAAGTGGAGCAGAGGGAGCCCAGCCAGTCCGGAAGCAAGTGGAGCAGAGAGAGCCCAGCCAGTCCGGAAGCAAGTGGAGCAGAGGGAGCCCAGTCAGTCCAGCTGCTAGTGGAGCAGAGGGAGCCCAGCCAGTCCAGAAGCAAGTGGAGCAGAGGGAGCCCAGCCAGTCCGGAAGCAAGTGGAGCAGAGGGAGCCCAGCTAGTCCAGCTGCTAGTGGAGCAGAGGGAGCCCAGCCAGTCCGGAAGCAAGTGGAGCAGAGGTAGCCCAGCTAGTCCAGAAGCAAGTGGAGCAGAGGGAGCCCAGCCAGTCCAGAAGCAAGTGGAGCAGAGGGAGCCCAGCCAGTCCGGAAGCAAGTGGAGCAGAGAGATCCCAGCCAGTCCGGAAGCAAGTGGAGCAGAGGGAGCCCAGCCAGTCCAGCTGCTAGTGGAGCAGAGGGAGCCCAGCCAGTCCAGAAGCAAGTGGAGCAGAGGGGGCCCAGCCAGTCCAGAAGCAAGTGGAGCAGAGGGAGCCCAGCCAGTCCGGAAGCAAGTGGAGCAGAGGGAGCCCAGCTAGTCCAGCTGCTAGTGGAGCAGAGGGAGCCCAGCCAGTCCGGAAGCAAGTGGAGCAGAGGGAGCCCAGCTAGTCCAGAAGCAAGTGGAGCAGAGGGAGCCCAGCCAGTCCAGAAGCTAGTGGAGCAGAGGGAGCCCAGCTAGTCCAAGCAACCAGCACCATGGAGCGTCGAGAGTAGAAGAAGTCCTAGATCTTGCTGGTACCAGTGAGCAGGGTGTGGGGGTGAGTGACCACCCATGCCGCAGTCTCTCTCAGCCATATTTTCAAGACGATGGAGCTTTGTGCTGTGGCTATCCGTTTGGACGTGGCACAAGAAGGAAAGAAATAGAATAGAAATGAATGCAACCTTAAAAAACGAGTAAAGGGTCGTGTCTCTGAAGCGCTTCTTTAAACGCCGGTGAATCTTTTGAGGGGAAGTCTTCTTAATTGTTGGTACTGGTTCCCTTTTCCTGCAATAGACAAGGCTGCTAGTTCTTTTCCCTGGATTCATCGCGTATTTCATCCCATAATCGTCTGGCTACAAAATTCTGTTGTGGAAAATTAGTTTCCCATATGGTGAGGTGAGGTTAGGATAGGATGTAGCCGCTGGCTACGCATGACCTCACCTGGTCCTGGAGGTATTCGCTGAACATACAGAGTCAGCTTGGTCCGCTCTATCCCCCTGCTGGGACTCCGTGGAAGATCTCTCGAATATCGTCACCTCACTGTTGACATACGGTCATGTTGTAACCCACTCGTTCATGGATGGCTGATACACCTACATGTGAGATTTGTGAGCCATAGAGTAAACATGTACAGTCGTATTAAGAGAGGACCTGTCAAAACTTAGTAAGAGATTAGCACCGGACTCACCACACAAAAACCGGTTTAGTCCGACCTTAAAACGCGTACCAAAGTTAGTCCGCCCACTCTGTTATAATTGTTGATAACATTTCGACAACTTCGTCACAATCATCCAATAAATTTGAGCTTATTTGTGCCAACCCTGTTTAGAACTATAGTCACGGTTATAAAATAACTGTCTTCTTTCTTTTTTAGGTGGAACTTGAGGTGCAATAGAAAGGTACCCACCGTTCTACATGATTAAGACAACAACTTTGCAGATTTGAATCCTATAGGCTCGTGTTGATCATTATAGGATTATGTGTTAATATACTTCTTACCCTGCGACGTTAACTTTGTGTTTTTTAGATTCTCCAAGCTTTTCGGAAGTCGACGAATCGTGGAGCATCTTAAAGAAACCACAGTCTGAAATTCAATTAATGTCATGTGTTCACATGTGGCCAAAGCATTACCAACTCGATTGTGGTGTCAGTATAGATAGCTAACATCATACAACGTATAAAATTTGCCGAAAACTGCTTATTTTTAACCGACTTCAAAAAAGGAGTTACCTCATAACTTTTGCCTGGGTAAACCGATTTTGATGATTATTTTTTTAAATGATAGCTAGTACTTCCCAAGTGGTCCCATTTTAATTTGGTTAAGTTCTGACAATGATATCCATGAGAAAATCATAAAAGTCTTAAATTTGTATTAAGATGTTATAGGGTTCGTTTGTACGTGATGTCGGCCGGCGATGAAGCGCGCGAGGGGCGCGTGCGCAACCTACTCGCTCAGCGACCTACTCGGTACTACTCAGTCTGCCTAAATCTGATGGGACGCCGCCGCATGCGCGGGGGTCGGGCAGAGGGGCGTGGGGTGGCAGTAACAGGGCGCGCTATAATGTGCGCGACAAATGGACGAATAACTAAATATAACGCCAACCGATTTCGGTGATTCTTTTTTTTATTGGAAAGGACGTGTACAAATTAGTAAGTGTACTTCAGATTCACTAAAAATAAACAAATACAAAAAAAATTACAAAAAAATAACCGACTTCAAAGAAAAAGCATTAAAAAGTAAAAAATAATTTCCATTTTTGTAGTTACGATTTCTGTTATTTTTTGAGTCGGTGTCAGCCAAGGTTAGGTTAGGTTAGGTTAGGTTAGGTTCTCTTGATTGGCGCAGCGCGTGCCCGGCTGACGCCGACTCAAAAAATAACAGAAATCGTAACTACAAAAATGGAAATTATTTTTTACTTTTTAGTGCTTTTTCTTTGAAGTCGGTTATTTTTTTTTGTTACATTTTTTTTTCGACGATGCTATTACGATTGTTGAATAAGCAATTTAAAATTGTGCGTGTTTTTCACCCCGTTTAATGTAGCCGTGCTCGGCACGGCACCTAATTCCTTCGGGAATGCGATCTGTTAGGCTAACACACGGAGGATAGAGGGAGAGAGGAGATATTTTTAACTCATAATGCTAAGGATCGCAGCGTGACACTGTGCGGGGAAGCGGGGGGAATATCGCTTCATGGTAGGGTCATGCACCGCCCATTTTTGCGAAATCCATCTACCGGAAGAATCGATATCCTGGTAGCTCATACAATGCTCGAATATTGACTCAAATTATAAAATATGAGGTGTTTTACTGACAAAAAAAAACGTAATTCCACCTACAAACTTTAGATTATTTTGTCCTGTGTAATGTTTGCAACATTTTACACAAAATCTCATCGTGTAATCGACTGTTCGCCGAAAATTTCCAGACCATAACATTGTCCCACAACCTAACACCGCCAGCGCCATGTCGCGAATGTCGCTAAGCCACGCCTTCTTACACGTGGGCTGTGACGTAGCGACCCACTTGGTGGACACAGACCCAGTTTGCTTAGACCATTTCCTCTCTACCTCTATCCTCCGTGGGCTAACATCATGACGGGTGGTATTAGCCATACATGTCCAGTTACATCAAAAAGAGTGAAATAGAGACAGATAGCATACAAAGTCCTCGCATAATTAAGGATATGTTTAGATAGTTGCGAACTTACTGAAACGTTGTGGGATTGGCGAAGTATCTTCAGTGGTAATGGCATTCTCTTTTAGCTTTTCTTTATTCTGGAAAAAATCTAAATGTTGTATAGTCAAATTTGACGAATTTCCGTGACCAACATTTTCGTTTTTCTCGCAAATCACCAGACTCTTAGGGCCGAGTGCACGAAAAGAGACAAAATCAAAATCAACGTCAACTTATGATTAAACACGTCCATTTTTATGGACGGTATGGAAAGGAGCTGAGTCAACTCCATTCGGTTCACTAAAAGTTACGTGTTTGAACATTGATTAACTCAATCAATCTGCAATCGGGGCTTATAATGAAAAACTTAACATTCTTAAACTCTTGTAATAATTCTTCATCTAGCAACACACGTATATTGCTGAAAGTTATACTTACTTCAGCAGGGCTGCTCGTCTTCGTAGGTACGAACTTGTCCTTAAAATACATATTTTCATCTGAAATGTCTGCTCCCAGTGAAAGGCCATCGCTATTGTCTTCAGCTAGAAATAAATTGAGTTTTCGAATAATACAAAGTAATATGTTTTATGGAATTTAGTTCGGAGCTTCTATAACGTTCTGGACCTTTCTTTTTGCATGACTTTTCATTTCATTTCATTTCATTTATTTAAACTTTTTGGTAGTCAAACTACACCAAGTTACGTCACAAAGATCCGCATTAGACTACATAGAACTGGAAGGAAAAGGCTTTCATTCAAGGCGATGGTACCAAGACGGGTGGGATTCTAGTAAGTAACGAGGTGACGGAAAGTTCTGAACCAGGACCAGCCTCAACGGCCACCTATCCATAATATAGTCCGTAACCTAAGAGTCAATACCACCTATGATACAGCCGCAAGGCCAGTTTAGGAGGTATCGTTCGTCGTACAAGAACTAATCAATTGTCGATCTTATTTGCGTGTATGTATTATTATTGTTAGTATTTCAAGTTCTTGTAAACTGTTCTATCTGCATATGTTTGTGTAAATAAATAAATAAAAATAAATAATCCCCTGGGTTGCTGGGGCAGATTTCCTTAACAAACCGAAAAACTTGTGTTAATGTTGTGCAAATTGTATAACTTTTATCCACATATTTAAGAAAAACATGCAAGGCGATAATAATTGCTTGGTAAAAGTCCAGATTGCCTTTTAGAAATCAAAACAGCATTTAATTTTTATTTTCTCGTTTAACACATGCATCCAAAACTTTAATAACAGCGATCCAGAAATTGTCCCACTTCAAAGATGCTTTTCAGTCATGGATCTATTTGGGCACGTTACGGGTTACGGGTGACACCTCCAGATTAGGGATTTAAAATAAGGCTTACTCCTGGAATGGAGGGTGAAGTGACAGATCATTCAGAGACTAAGGATGCAGCGGCTGGCCAGGGAGAAGGGGGCAATTACTGCAGCTCGAGGAGATATGGAAGTAGGAAATATGAGCTGTTTGACCAGGGCTAGAGCATATTTCCGAAATTCACAAAATAGAGAACGTTACTTTTTTATGGAACCCGACATGGATGACTGATAACACACAACTGACGTAATGATATTAGCCCAACACACCGCATTCCTGAAGGAATTAGGTGGCTTACCAGAGTGGCCAGTCTAAGTTCTCACCTAAATTGGCGTTTACGGCAAACCGATCGACTGGCGTTTTCTCCAAACTCCATACAAGTTTTTACTAGATATTCTGTGGTTTTACTTCTTCAAGCTGTCAAAGTCAAACGCGGACTTCCGATTTGTATGAAAACGCGGAGTGGACGTAAACGGCAACGTCGACGTATTTACGGCAACGTTGAGTAAGCTGTCAAATCAAGCTCTGACTCGCAAATGTTAGTTCGCTTAACGCTGCGCGCGCTCTTCAATTTCTCCATACATTTGAAAACGCCAGTCGATCGGTTTGCCGTAACGCCAATTTAGGTGACAACTTAGACTACCGGCTCAGGACCTTACTTTTATGGGCACGGCTACATTGAACTGGATGGAAAACACGGACAATTTTATTGCCGCTTTAACCATAGTTTCATCCACTGCGGGGGCTTAAACCAAACACCTAGTAGTGGACCTACAGTTTTACATGGGATCTGAGCAAATCCGTAAACAAATGCACTTATCTAAATCAGAAAGAGGACGAAAGAGGTGCGCATGACCGGGGCGAGGACACGAACCCAGACCACTCGCATTAAAGGCAAGTCCTCTAGCCCCTAGACCGTGACACTACCCACCAGAAGCGGTTTGCCCAAAATCAGGGTTCAAGGAAGTAGACTGACGAGAGCGCTGCTGTGCTGACGAGTCGATCTTTGCTTGATATAGAGTGACCAATCCATCCTGTCCGATCGTTGGCAAGATCCTTTCTGCAATCAAAGACAGGTCAGGTCAGCTTATGTTGGTTTGAGCAACGTCATAGAATAATAAGTGACTACATTCCCATAGGGAATGTAAACGCATAGCAATTCTTGACAATACATGTCATTTGCATGTAATTGACGGCAGTTTCTTAGAATCTTCCTCCAGAATCTTACTTAATTTTGTTGTATATGGTAAAATAAGTAATTAACAAATTATTATAATAATACCTATGGGGCGGAAGAAGGACTTGAAATACATTCTTCAACGAATCAGCTATTACATCCAAGAGACAGTAGCTAGACCCACTTTGGTACCGAAAGTTTTTAGTTAATCGTGATAGTTTGACTGTTATAATTGTATCTGTGATGGCGTTAGTTAAGAAATGTCTACTAGGCGTTCTAAAATTATAATAATTATAGCTACCTAATTGACATAAAATATTACCTATATGGGCCCGACGCCTCGCATCATCAAATTCCCTAGCATCTTGGTAGTCAATATCTCTGCCCGGTAAAATTATCCTTCGCATTGCTTTCAAGGCGCCTTGTGTTTTCGCCTGCAACTTTGGTTCACTTCTGTTATGTCGTATCCTTCTTTCTAGATTAACGGTATCTAGGTCCAAATTAGCACCTGTTAATTTTTCTTTCTTCTGGCTCTCAGTTACGATATCTCTAGGGTCGTGTGGCGAGACATTCCTTTTCTTTGTCTTCTTATACAGAGCGCCTCGATCAGTTAGGTGGTAATATTTACTCATTTCATCTACTTGTTTTATCTCTTGGTCTTTGTTTTTTAGTTCTCTTTTATGTTTGCACCGATTTTTTTGGCAAGCATCTTCCCTTATTGATTCTATTCGATGAGTGTGCTGATGTCGGCGTAGTGTATTTTCCATGTTCGATGGTTTTCGGCGTTTGTATTGAATTTCTCTGAGAGTCTCGTCAACATCCAACTCACATTGAAGTTTGCACTGATTTATTTTGGGCCTACTATTAATTTCCCATCCTTTTTGGTATCTCTCCGGATTAATCTTGGAATTAATGTCCATTTTAATATTTGTCATTTTGGGGCTACCATCTATTTGCATTTTCTTTTGGTGTCTGTTTGGATTAATCTTGAGAGTTTTATCAAGTTTCGTATATTTCTGGTGTCTACACCGATTTGTTATGCGACTATCTTCGATTTCAGATTCGTTTCGAAATTTGCACAGATTTTCTTTGCACATATGATCAATTTCCAATTCTATTTGATGTTTGTCTGGATATACTTTTGGAGTGTCATTAATTTTGACATGTTTTTGGCGTTTGTTCAGACTTGTGTTATGATCTTTTCTCTTTAATGCACTATGAAATTTCCCACGATTTGTTGTGGAATTATCTTCACTTTCTGAATTTCTTTGATGTTTTTGCGAATTTGTTATGGGAGAATCGTGTTTAATGTTACCTTTCTTCGCTGAAACTATGGGGCGATCTTTAGATACCTCCCCACCTTTTATGTCAATGTAAGTTTTCCTAGCAATGTCTGCAGTATCACGCTTGGTGTCAGTCCCGACTCCTATGGTTCGTTTTCCTTTGTCATCATGTCGCGCTTCGTACATATCGGTTCTCCTCATTTTATTAGGTTCAGATGCACTCGGGCACTGTACCGCTGCATCGGTGATTGCTGAAATTTGTCTGTGCTGTCGATGCCTCTTGCAAATACTGCACTCCTTGGATTGGACGGATGCATTCCTTAGATTCTGATGCGGTGTGTTATGAACGTGGCCGAAATCATGTCGGTGGGGATAGTTGCACTTGGAACTTACATTATAAGCAACTGAGTCTTTCCATATTGCGTCAACAATAAGTTGGCCCTCTTCACACATGCCCTGTGAAAATAATGCAATTTGAAGCGTTTCATATGTGCAATGAAAGTTATCCGTGTTTGTCATCCAGTTTAATGTAGGTGCGCAATATAAAGAAGGTCCTGGAATGATACTTTCTTTTTTATGTAACCTGACATGGGTGGCTAATACCACACAACTACCGTTATTAGCCAAATACACGACATTCCTGAAGGAATTAGGTCCCCTTGTCAGGACCTTCATTTTATGAGCACGGCTACATTGAAATGGATGGAGAACACGGACAGTTCCCATGTGATGTGTTGGGCTAATAGTAGATGTGTTATTAGCCACCCATGCCAAGATTCATGATAAAACAGGAGTGTCAGATCTCGGGGCAAATACATTTTAATCAGGTTGTATATTTAGAGCGAGGGAAAGCTCAGAGCAAGCAAGGACGAATGACTAATGAAAGAATGAAAAAGTAATTATGCAGAGCAGAAGTGGGTCCACCTACTTAATACAGATATTATGGAATTCTCTTATGGTCCCTTCTTCGGTAATCAATGCCTCCTACTAACACAGTGTTTAAGATTACACCTACATACATGTATTTAACGCTTCAATTGCGTTGCGGGCATCGACTGTAAGCATGAAACCATCGACATTTTGTATTCTATATATTCTATATATTCATTTTATATATTCTAACATATTGCCGTCGTCACCAAAATCGTATTTGGCACCAGACGCTATAGCTAGACAATATACTTTTTCGTGCGGTATGAATAAAGATAATTACATTGAAATATTATCCCGTCGCCTCTGCTACCCCTCCGGGAAAATAGCGATACGATACGGTATAATAGTGCAATAAATATCCAGTTCTCTTCGGTTTGGGGCAAAGACTTTTGATCCAAAATAATTGGTTTGGGATAAGTTAGTTAAAATAGATATTCTAAAAATTGTTATAGGATAATTTTTTTAGAACCTGTTCATATGTAATTTTTTGTAATCCAGTTTTCTCCTCGTGTTCTTCCTCCGACAAACTGAAACAAAAGAGTTGCATACATACATTGATAATAAATAACTTCGTGAATTCATAACTTTTGAATTTAGATAGCTGACCACCAAAATATTTATTGCATTCGAATTTCCATTAAATAAGTCATACGTTCTGTCGTGTACATGTTCAAAACTTTTGAATTTAGATAGCTGACCACCAAAATATTTATTGAATTCCAATTTCCAATAAATAAGTCATACGTTCTATTATATACATATTCAAAACTTTTGAATTTAGATAGCTGACCACCAAAATATTTATTGAATTCGAATTTCCAATCTTTTATGAAAATAAAAATATGCACTGTTTGGAATTTCGTCCGCCCACTATACGGCTGATAGACTTTCGTCGCTTCTGTTCCCTATTTCTTCTGTGGTACAACTGACCTCGCTGCGGGCACTTCTTCGCGTTCCATTTTCCGCCGCATGGCTTCTCTCTCCGTCGTCGCCGCATAGCCCTCGCGTCGCCACTGCGCCGAGTCCAGGCTCTGGCTTTCCGCGCTCGTGGAGGCCTGCGCCGACGTTTGGAAGCCCATCGCGTGCGCCGACGCACGGATGTCGATCGCTTGCGCCGACGCGCGGACGTCGGTCCCCTGCGCTGACGTGCGCTCGTCGACCGCCGTGCGCTCGATCTGCATTGCCTTTGACGCGCATCGCTGAGTCTTCCGCACCGCGGCAGCAGTTCCCGACTTGAGGCTGCAATACAGTTTAGTTTTTCGTTGTGGCAAGAATCGAGGAAGCGTTGTACAAAGGACAACTCAACGTGGGACCAAGTGCAGGCAGCGACCACCCCCAAACAACAACAACAACAACAACAACAACAACTGTTTAGTTTACATGACGGCTGTATGGAATAGTCCTTTGCCTACTCCTTATCGGAAACAGACTTGGGTCTGTCAGTGTGTGACAGATCGAATTGCATGTCAAATTTATGTTCTCTCAACAAATGCGACTCTGGATGACAGTTGGCCACAAACGTACAAAAACTTGTGAATTTTCTGACAATTGGCCTGGATAAAGTGGAACACAGTCATACCTACGTCACACATCATATCTACGACCTTTTTTAATTATATCTCCGTGTGTGCATTTTAGATGGAGACCTTTTCTGTAAGACTTCACATTCGTGTGTAGGTAGTGTTCTTGTCGACAAAAGCGACAGGTCGCGTTGTGAATCCTGAGGATATCCACAGCGTGGTGGATGAATCGTCGAGCTAAATAAATAAGCTGAACACTGTTTATGCGTAAATGTTGAATAATATAAGCGACCCATATTAAAGCGGGGATTCCGGCTGTGTATGCTCGAGTGTGTGTGTGAGGGTGTGTGTGTGTGTGGGCAAGTGTCGGTGACGGCGAAGGGAGAAGCCAGCCAACAGCCACCAACACCAAGGAGCGTCGATAGTAGTAAGAAGCCCTGTTCCTATATGTGAAAATGGGGCAACTAAATTTTTAATGATGTAAATGAGTATGTTCTACTTTTGTCACATTTTAGTTTTATTATCATGTTTCACTTTATTAAATGTATGTATTTTATATTTTACCATTGTATTTAACTATTGTATATTTTTAATAGATTTTTATATTTTTAAGTTTATATAACTTTTTTTTTCTTTAGCTGACATTTGTCTGCAGATATTTTTTTTCTACATATAATTAATTCAGAGTATAAATAGTGCACAAGAAACTATCTTAGGTTACTTTTCTTTTGTTGCTACCTGAATATTTTTGTCCCATAATCGGGTTGATTGGAAGATATTGACTTTAGGCAATAAGTCCTCCCTTGCATGTACCTATGTGTATGGAAGCAATAAAGCATATTATTATTATGTCGGCTCTTCTCGAACCGACCGTGTCCAAGTTCAGGTATCCTAACTATAGATAATAAATAAAATGAAATGAAATGTAGATCTGAATCAAGGCTAGGTTAGGGTTTCTTTCTGACGCCTCGTAGTCTTGAGGCGCCTGCATCCGTCGATCAGTTACCGCCCGGAAACATATAGACTGTAAAATACTGACGGTTTAATATTTTATGTTATTTTAATTTATAAGATGTTTCAAATATAAGTACCCACAGTTTCTGGGTTGAAATAGAACAACTTCGAAAGAGCGACGACAACAATATGGGCCATATTGTTGTCGTCGCGAAGACACATTGGTATATAATACAAGAGGATTATCTAATTGATTTACAGAATACCCACGAGAAATAACTTTATATACTTACTCATCGAAATTTAACACCTTGATCGGGTGAGGTTTGCTTGAATTGTTGTCATCCATTCTGAAAGCATGTCAGTCTAAGTCTGAAACTATAATAGACGTACAGACGTAGCTATCACTGGATTTATTTAATGTGCAAAATATCATTAAAATAATGTTAATTTGACTTAGGAATCAGGATAAAGAAAGGAGCGGGGATTTGAAACGAGACCTGTGGGATGGAAAGCCCACCACCCGCCCCAAATATTCGAGATTATAGTGTCCTAGTTTTACCGAACTTTAAGAATACAAAGTATGGAATCCTCACGTAGCCAGTTTTGTCCACTTAAATTCTCTCTTGCAAGGGTGCACTAGTTCCATTATGACGTCACCTTCGTCGGATCTGAAAACAGTAAACTTAGCTAATGTCAGTTAATAGTGGTAGGTCACGCTAGCTTTTTAGGGTTCCGTACCCAAAGGGTGAAAACGGAACCCTATTACTAAGCCTCCGCGGTCCGTCCGTCCGTCCGTCCGTCCGTCCGTCCGTCCGTCCGTCTGTCACAGGGCTGTATGTATCTCATGAACCGTAATAGGTAGGCAGCTGAAAATTTCACAAAGTGTGTATTTGTTTTGCCGCTGTAACAACAAATAGAATTAAAATTAAAAAAATATAAAAATTAAAGGGGGGCCCCATACAATAATGTGATTGTTTTGTGTTAAATCTTGTACGATAGTACGGAACCCTTCGTGTGCGAGTCCGACTCGCACTTGGCCGGTTTTTTTCATGTATTTGGACATGGACGGCTAATACCAAACCGACCGTGAGATATTAGCCGAACACACCTATTGGAAACTAAGTGCCATGCTAGGACCTTCCTTATACTGCTCGGCTACATTGAGCTGGATGGAAAACTCGGACAATTTTTCATTGCCACTTCGAACATCGTTCATTCAATGCGATTGTACCAACCAGGTCGTGATTAACCCTACCACCTAGTAAGGAACTACAGTTTTTCGTGAATCCGAACCACGGCCAGCCTCAACCCTTGAAAATGGTCACCCATCCAGAACCCAACCGCACTCAGAGGTGCTTCACCCAGCTTATCGAATCGCAAGGCGTCGAGCCACTGGGCTACTGAGGCTAAGACGTATGGTTAGCTAATGTAATAACGTTTAGCTAATGGCATGTAAGGTTAGCTAATGTAATAACGTTTAGCTAATGGCAGGTAAGGTTAGCTAATGTTATAACATTTAGCTAATGGCAGGTAAGGTTAGCTAATGTAATAACGTTTAGCTAATGGCAGGTAAGGTTAGCTAATGTTATAACGTTTAGCTAATGGCAGGTAAGGTTAGCTAATGTAATAACGTTTAGCTAATGGCAGGTAAGGTTAGCTAATGTTATAACGTTTAGCTAATGGCAGGTAAGGTTAGCTAATGTAATAACGTTTAGCTAATGGCAGGTAAGGTTAGCTAATGTTATAACGTTTAGCTAATGGCAGGTAAGCTTAGCTAATGTAATAACGTTTAGCTAATGGCAGGTAAGGTTAGCTAATGTTATAACGTTTAGCTAATGGCAGGTAAGGTTAGCTAATGTAATAACGTTTAGCTAATGGCAGGTAAGGTTAGCTAATGTTATAACGTTTAGCTAATGGCAGGTAAGCTTAGCTAATGGCCAGTGATGTTACCTAATGTGAGCAAAGTAGCAAGAAACCAAATTATTATCCATTGGCTGAGATAAACAGTCGTAACCATGCTATGGTATCTTAGAGGAATGTTACCAGCTTTGGACACAGCGCCATCTATGGTTTGGGACACCTACCAAAATGCTTTGGCAGTATCTGTGGCGTGCCAAAATGCCGTAATGAAACGCGTTATTTCTGTTCGAAGTTTGTATAATGACTGAATGCTTGGGAGCGGCGCTGGGGCAATGTATGTGCGTTTGTGAGTATGTGGTAGTGTGTATGTGCCTGCACTGAGAAAAAAATATTGTTGGCCCAACAAAGAAACTTTAACCCTGGAGAGCCGTCATAGTGAATTGGTTGCAACGACAACCTTTATTTTGTCGACCATATATACAATCTAACAAAGTAATTCTAGCAAAACATACTAGACATTGTTGCGCTCGCAACGTCCACTTTGTTACACTAACAAACAGTGACCAAAGTTGTTACAGTAACAAATATGACTTTGTTTCAATGACAAAAAGCAATTGACAAAATAAAGCTGTCCTGAGAAATAAGCTCGATTCGTTATAGTAACAACTTATTTTGATGCTTCAACATTTTTTTTCTGACAACGTGATTTTTGTCACTTTGTCAGCCTACGTTTTTCTCAGTGTGTGTGCGTGTATGTATATTGCTGAGTGGGCACCACAATGCTAATAAAATACCAACTTTTTACCCTAGGTGGCAGTAAAAGCATTCATAATATAACATAACATAGCAGCTGAGATATTCTCATGTGTTCAAGATTGCTCAGATAATAATTTCAATACTTCCCTTAGATGTTCAAGCAAACCGACGGCAGGTTCGAGCCTTGCTAACCACATACATACCTTCACGCCGTTTTCCCGGAGGGGTAGGCAGAGACGACAGAGCGCCATACGGTACGATCACAACACCCCTCTTTCGCTTCATATACAGACATACATCTTTTCATACATGCTCTACGATTACGGGTGCTACGTACGAGACCTTTACGTAGAGTTATATCGATTTGATCTCGGTACGTTCTTGTAGGCCGCCCGGGTACGACACTTCCGCTTACTTCTGCTCTGGAAATTTGTTTCGTCATTTTATCGTCATCCATTCGTTCCATATATCCAAACCATCTTAGCACTCCGTTCTCGATTCTATTCACCACAAACTATTTAATTTATTAATTAAATTTATATTTCGTTTTAGTTTTGGTGGCCCAACCGCTTGGGACAGTAAATTAGCGAAGTTGTCTATCTATATCCTCTATATAATAGTAATTTATGGTCGTAAATTAAGGATGTTCCGACACATACAATGTTTTTTTTACACAGAACGCAAAAAGTATTGCACTTTAAGGCACGAATTCGTCAAAAATATTAAATATAGCCATAGTAGTTGCAGCGAAAACATATTCACAATTTCAGGTTTAATGGTTTCGTTGTAATTGCCGATTAGAAGTTTTACACCGTTAGATGGCGCTGTTAAATAAAAATTGTATTTAAATAAATTGTAACAAAAGCAATAATCCTGAAATTGTGAAATTGTTTTCGCTGCAAGTAATATGACTATATTAAACTTTTATTATTAATTCGTGGCTTAAAGTGCAATACTTTTTGCGTTATGTGTGCAAACAACTTTATATGGGTCGGAACAGCCTTAAAGTAAAACAAACAACCATTTCTGTCCTTCTGACGTCACTTTGACACATTTTGTGTGGGCGAAACGTCACTTTTGACTCAGTGGAACAATATTAGTTTAAGAGTCCAAAATGTTTAGGTATGAGGATGTCATACCTAAACATTTTGGACCAATTTTTGCGATTAAAACGAGATAGCCAGAGCCCGACGTCGCTTAGTAAGAGCAGCTCGAAATAATTATTTCTAAATGTGACCAACCCGCATAACGCGTGAAACCGGTTTTTTATTGTTTCGTTAAAGAAATTGGGAAAAGTTAAACATGTTCTTCGCTGAATGGGTAGATAATGTTAAGATCTTTGAAATGGTATTAAAATAAATATTAGTTAATATCAATATAAGCCGCAAACTTGAAAAATAATATATTTGAGACCTGAATTCAAATTTTTTTCCATGCATAAAATATCAATTTATTTAAAATGTTTCCTCCTGTTTTGGCAAAACGTTAGCTGGAATTATACATGTTTTTTTTTCATGTTCTCATTCCATTGAGATCAAGAAATTAACGCAATCAAACCATTCGCATTGGCTAGTATAACCATCTTAAAGCTCTACATTAGTTATATCAGTGACTTGCCTTTCGCTTTGAACGTAGTATTTAGATTGGACATCCGCAAATTTAACGCCATGCTTCTTTTTTCTGAAACAGAAAATTTTGGCATGAGCACTTTCTTAACAAGGTTGTGTCGTTAAATATTATAAGTACAAATAGAATACAAGGCGCTGCAAGTCTCCATATTAGAATACAAATGAAAGGTATTTTTTTAGTGGAACTAAACATGAATGGCAACGGGAACTATATGCCATTCCAGGACTTTCCTTACATGGAACAGGAACTATATGCCATTCCAGGACTTTCCTTACATGGAACAGGAACTATATGCCATTCCAGGACTTTCCTTACATGGAACAAGAACTATATGCCATTCCAGGACTTTCCTTACATGGAACAGGAACTATATGCCATTCCAGGACTTTCCTTACATGGAACAGGAACTATATGCCATTCCAGGACTTTCCTTGCATGGAACAGGAACTATATGCCATTCCAGGACTTTCCTTACATGGAACAGGAACTGGAGGAAAAACACGAAAAAAAATACCTACCCGCATATAAATAAAAGAGATAAATAAAATAAAAAAGAGCGCTGTCATTCCAAAATGTTTTTAATATATTTTTAAGCGAGCCATGACTGCAATTAAAAATATCAATGGTACAAATCTCTCGTTGTATGTTTGGAAGATTCATTACTATTGTTTGAAAGAAGAACAAGAACAGAGGTGCGGGTAGCGCGACTGCTAGAAGAAGAACGAGAACAGAGGTGCGGGTAGCGCGACTACCAGAAGAAGAACGAGAACAGAGGTGCGGGTAGCGCGACTGCTAGAATAAGAACGAGAACAGAGGTGCGGGTAGCGCGACTGCTAGAATAAGAACGAGAACAGAGGTGCGGGTAGCGCGACTGCTAGAATAAGAACGAGAACAGAGGTGCGGGTAGCGCGACTACCAGAAGAAGAACGAGAACAGAGGTGCGGGTAGTGCGACTACCAGAGGAAGAACGAGAACAGAGGTGCGGGTAGCGCGACTGCTAGAATAAGAACGAGAACCGAGGTGCGGGTAGCGTGATTACTAGGAACATGAATATCTACTTGAGCAAGCAACACGCTACATGTGATTTAACTATGAATACGTTTGTGCAGGAACATCACATCGCCTTTCTCTTCGCTTCTGTCGGCAAGCTGTTATGGTATTTTATATTTCTATCGCCAGTATGTACCTCTAACATATATTGGATACATTGGAGGTGTACGTTTGCCATAGTTTTTTGCAGAATTCTACGCTCTAGTATCACATCGGCACATTATGATTCCGGAACAGTAATGTACCAAGTTTATTCTATATCCGGTTAATGTTTTGAATATGATTGAATATGAAGGTTAGGCTGGTGAAAGAGGTTGGCCTGAGGCAGAATCCGGTTTATATTTTGTAGAGAGGGTAGAATGAAACCGTTAACATGTGATCAAAGAGGTTGATCTGAGATGGAACTGCGCTTTGCCCCGTCAATAATAGTTACTCTTACTCTGTAACCGGCTCCATATTGATGACGGTATCATAGTTTTCTTCAGGCGACACCGAGGACTGAGTAGATCCTAAAACAATGCATGTAAAGTCAACGTTTTCTATAATAGGCATTAAGGTTACCGTTTGAATGTTTTGTGACGTTTGCTTTTCCATTTAAAATACAGTTTCAACGCAAAAATAATCCTTGAGGTGGTTTTTTTTTGCATGTGACTGGACATGGATCGCTAATACCGAATTGACCGTCAGATATTAGCCTAACACCCCACATGGGAACTAGGTGCCATGCCAGGACCTTCCTTATATTGCTCGGCTACATTGAACTAAATGGAAAAAACCGATAATTTTCATTGCCGCTTCGACCATCGTTCATTCAATGCAATGGTACTAACCCGGGCGGAAATTACCCTACCACCTAGTAAGTAAGGAAGGGGACCTACAGTTTTACGTGGAATCTGAACCACGGCCAGCCGCAACGGTTGAAAATGGTCACCCATCCAGAACCTAATTGCGCTCAGAGGTGCTTCCCCAGCTTATCGATTCGCAGGGCGTCGCACACTGAGTTACCGAGGCTGTGTGCCAGTCTAATCCATCTTAACGTCTTAACATGTCTAATCCATACAAAGTATCTGATGGATACCACACAAAAAGTATTGGAATTTGAGGGACAAATTTAAATATGAAATATAGTCATAGATGTTGCAGCCATATCATTTTCAGAATTTCAAGTTGATTGGTTTTCGAAACCCCTAAAACCCGAAGCATCACGCGAAAAACCCGAAATTCTGAAAATTATTTGGCCGCAACATCCATTAGTGCCTCAAACTCCATTACTTTTTTATTGTTGGATAACTTTTTGTATTATTTAGTTTAGGCTAGGTAAGTCTATAATTGTTTTAGTAGTAATTTCAGTTATAATCACCGAGAGTGCGTCCATCCGACAAGAGATCGTCCATTAGATCCTGCAAGGAGGCTTCGTCATTGCGGGCCCTTACTCGGCCGCCTCCTCTTCGACTCATTATCTAAAAATAGGTTTATGATTGATGATAAAGTCAAAGAATATTTAATTGGTAGCATTTCAATATTAATTTGCTATTCTGCTCTTTGCAACCTTATTTGACAAGAAGTGCAATCAGAGTAGTATGTCTTCATATTTCTGGAAGCGTGCGCTATTGGTAATTCACAGTTTTCCCAAACTTGGTTTTTTCTTTGCTTAGGCAGCCTTTTTTGTGATTAGCTTCTGAACGTTTTACCAAATATCTGCATTGGTTATCACACACCTTCACACTCCCTTTCATACCCCCTTTTACACACCCTCACACATAGGTCCCAGAAAACAGCAGCCTGTATAGTTCGACTAGCAAAGCAAGCTGAGCCTTCGCCATTGGGCATTCAACACGACATGAACTATTCACATTGCTAACAAAGTCTTCATCTAATAAGTCAAATAAAAAGTTATGTTTAATAAACAAATAAAGAATTTGTCATTTTCTTGGCTTCTTCACCAAGCTAGCATACTTTTAGATTACAGCTGCTATGAATTTGACCTTTACGAAACATATGACCTCACGTCATGGAAAGTATTGATCGATCGTCCTGGAATGCCTGTCTCATCCAGATCATCTCTGTAAATTTGATTTGTCATTCTTTTATCACTTCTAAATTACCAAGCCAATTTAAAATAACCGCCTTTATCTTTGTCATGGTAAATTTTTTTGGTATTTCTGAGTCAAATTTCTAGAAGTGTACGCTATTTGTTATTTACCTTTTTCCTAAGCTCGCCCTTTTTTATCATAGTGTGAAAACGGCGCTCGTTCTCCAATTGATGCAATTCATCAAAACGGTCTTGGTAGCTGAAAATTTTACATTTTCAAATCACAATTCCAAAAAATAGAAGAATCAACACAAGTTAAAACACCTACATAGCGAGAAACAGAGCAACGAGTGAGCTGCTAAAACTAAATCTCAAGGCGGACTAAAGTCGTGGCAGCGCGTATAATAATATATCCTCAGTAGTAGACTACACACGTGACAGTAATTGAAATATTAAACTTCTTACTTACTTATTACTTAATCATTCATGTATTCAATGACTAGGAATTCTATCATTGATTAAAAATGAATTAACTTTGTCAATGTTGATGCCTACGTCGACACTACTCTATCAAAACTTACGTTGGCTTTTTAAAAGTAGACCCACCTGTAATCCAAAGCATTTGTGTCACTTATGGGCTCCTTGTAAAACTTGTGACAGCGCGCCAGACAGTCATGACCAATTTTCTCCTTGTCTTGAATCATCATAAAGGGTAAGGTTAGTTTGGCGAGGCTAGAATGTGTAGCTTAGAACAAACATAAAGAGTATCTATAGTGATATGTATGTATGTATAATCGACTGTGAAGCAAGGACACATTAATTGAAGAAAGAGCCTAGTAAAAAGAACTAATTAACGAACATACTGCAAGGCTGGACCCAATATGTTTGAATGTTCAATATTTGCAGTCAATGTCCGCAACGCAGATGAAGCGTTAAATAAATGTATTTAGATATAATTTTAAGCACTGTGTTAGTAGGAGGCATTCATTACGGGAGGAGGGACTGTAGGAGAATTCCAAATTATGAGTATACAGCCGGGGGCGAAATTGGTAGAGGCAATACCCGCAAATGGTATGTTTTGTTGGTTCGGGTCCAGTACTGCTCCGGTACTTCCACCACCTATAGTGTTTCCAGCGAAATCAGGCAAATCTGGTCCTTATTAACAAGAAATTACCCTCAGAACAAGGTTTAAAATATTTATAAGAGTCGATTATAGTTTAGATTACTGGTACTCTATTTTTCTCATCAACAGCAAAACTCAGGTGCCGTTAATTTAGGTAAATTTTTTTTTAAAAGATAGTACTGCATTAGCTGTGATATCATCTGTTTTATAATGAAATTAACTTAATGAAGCGCATCTCCGATGCAGCGCCTGCAAGGGAGAGCAGCAGCGTCCTCCTTTCAGCCGTGCCAAGAAATTTTGAAAAATACTCTCACTGTGTACAGGATATTCTCTAGTCCCAGTGATACTATCCCGCAAGCATCAAGCCCGCCGGGAGGGAAACGTCAGACGCCTCACCTCTGTACCGCATCTTCTCCCGATGCAGCGCCCTGTCGAGCAGCGGCAGCAGGTCCCCCTGTCCCGCGAGCATGCCCGGCTTGTCCTTGCGCCGCAAGAACCCGCGCCGCGTCAGTCGCCTCAAGAGCGCCTGGTAGAATCCAAGCAAGCTCCACTTGGTCTTGACGAGTTTACTCTGCTCCACGTTGCGTTTCCGCAGCGGCGGCTCTGAAGATGTGACGTGACATTTTTTGGCTTGCATTGTGTTACGATTACAATTCCAAGACATCGATTAGGACTCGAAGGTCAAGTTGACAGTCGCTGCTGTCAAGCTTACTTTGGATAATGATTTATTTCTCCACTGAGAAAGCAGTCAACTTAGGGGCTCGTATACAAGATACAAGATAATGCTATTTAAAACTTTTACTCGTGCTTTAATAAACATTTTGTATTGCACATGCAAAACGGTGGAAGTGGTTCAGCTACCTATAAAGGTTTTCTTGTTGCACTCTATATCACGAGTCGCTAAAAAATCTCTACAATACCAAGGCTTTGAACTTTTTGCTTTGAAGCCATGTTTGAAGCACTCAGTTTGTTACGCTGCGTTGCTTCAATCAAATTTGCGCCAGAGTGATGGATTTGATTGTCCTAAAAGGATTCTAACGCTTTCTCTTTACATGTATCACCATCTTTAGCTTTCAGACCGGAAGCTGAGACAAATTTGAGATCTCTTTCTGTCACATTTACTTCGACCTTGTGTAAAAGAGACTTGGGAATTATTTCTATTTCCAGTGTAAAGACTTAAAATGACACAACTGCACCTTCATCAGACGGGTCGTCAATGGCATCTGCCGAAGGGGGTTTGCGGCGGCCACACGTGCACCGCTCCAAAGGACACCGGCAGGGTGCATTCTCCAAGTAGGGCGGCCATTTGTATTCGGCCGCCCAAGGCCCCACCGGTGACTCTGATGGCTAAAATGACCACACAATTTACATAGTTTGCATAAGTGCACCATCCACTCACGTAAACGACACGATTTACTTTCATCAGGTGGATCCACCCACTTCTAAAATTACGAAGTAGCGCTGAACATACGAGTGATAACGAAAACATGTATTTGTATTAATGAAAAGATCATCATAAATCAGATTTCTGGGATAAAAGAAACCTTAGCAATAAATTGAAATGTTTCGCATTGTTAAACTTACGATATTGCACTTATCAGGTCGACAGCGGTTATCATCGAAGATAACCCGAACCGAAACACAAAGAACATGACCTGACCACAGCCTCCAACTTATTTATCTGCAGGAGCAGGCAGCTAGCGCCTCCACGACTAAGAACCATCCGCAGAGCTCTGAACCTATACTAATATTATAAATACAAAAGTAACTCTGTCGGTACGAAAGTAACTCTGTGGTAAAGACATAGCCTGGACCTTGGGAAAGACATAGGTTACCTTTCGTGGCGAAAATTTAACTCAAAGGAGGGTGAAAAGGGGATGAAAATTTGTATAGGGAACTCATATAATATAAAATATTAGGTTCTGCCCGACATCAGTCCAAAACGACATTGACCCGAGCGGAGCCCGGTACGTCAGGTAGTATTTAATATGTTTTGATAATTACTACATATACTGGTAGGAACAGAAAAGTTAAATATATAGAATTTAGGAAAAAACCTTTGGATATCGTTGATTCGTGCTGTGCTTTTTTGCGTATGTTGTTGCTTGTCTATCCAATATATCATAAGCTAGCATTAAGTTCTGGATAGATGCAGCTTCATCTGCAGGATCGAACCCCATCTCATTTGCGTATATTTCCGAATACAAATTCTTCTTACTTGAAATCTTCTTTTTCACATTCTGAGTCTCGCTCGTAGTGGGATCATTGTGACGCACTTTCCGAGTTATTTCAGAGGAAGACATTTTGAAATGCTTTTCATTTTTCAAAATTGATGGCATGGACCTGTAGACTATCGGATTTAGGGTCGTATTCTTGGATCCCGATGGCCGATATCTCTCATCGCGCCATCCAAGCTTGCTCAGCGGACGGCAGCTCTTACGTCTGAATCTTCTAGTAGATAGGTACTTTCTGCGTCGTACTACTCTGGTTGACTGGCTGTTCTTATGCCTTAGTATTCTCGAGGATCGGTATCTGTGAAGCATTAGCTTTCTAGCCTTACCTTTGATAAAAGTTGGTTTAATTAGTAATTTCTTTTGCTTTTCCTCTTTATTGGGAGGATTAATCTTAAACTGGCAAAGAGATTTGCATGAATCGCTCTCAACTGACGACTTATAGAATGAGCTCCGATCAGACGAACATTTATTCAAAACCTGGCAATCATAATTCCTTGAGAATTGGTGGCATCGACCCATTGAAGTTTCGGTATGAGGGTTGTCGAATCTCCAAAACAATCTATGATTGAACAATCCTTCAATGCCGCTACACATCACAGACTTTAAATTAGAAAGAATGTCCCAATAATTGCAATTGCATACATCTGAAGGTTTTCTATCCTTAGTACAGTCTTGCATTCTACCAAACTGATTACTAGGTCCAGGGCAAGTCCCAATGCCTGCTGATTCATCAACATTTTTTTCCGAACTACTCGATGTAGAAGACCTGGAAGAATTTGTACCTTTTATCGTACGATATTGTTTGGAATTAGCATAAGGTAAAGAGTAACAATCCGGGGAACAACTTTTGGTGCTTTTTCTTTTTAAACTAATTAGTCCTCTCGTACTTTTGCCTTTTTTATGCCTTATTTCGGAATCACTATTTTTAGACTTATTATTAAGGTCATGTCTTTGATCAAGAACATTTTTGTTCTTCGAGTCGCATAAGAAATCGTCAACTTCTTCATCATCAGGTTCCAATCTTTTGACAAAACTTTTCGAAGGTGTTTTAGCATTTTTTGTAATTTTCTTACCCAATGCTTGTAAGCCGGTAACACGAGGCGCGATATCAATGGATGTTTTTTTGTACACATTATCAGAGGAGTTTTCTTCAGAAAGATTGCACTTAAAACTTCTCCCTCTGCTATTAATATTATTCATATTCAACCTTGTCTGTACCTTGCGGTCTTTTATTTTAATTATTCGTTTCTCATCGTATTTTTTCCGAACAGGACATTTAATTGTTTGAATATCCTGCCATTTTTCGATGGTTTGCACGCCATAATCTTTTTCAGACTTTTGTGATTTAGTTTCTTCTCCACATTCGCATTCTACCAGGTTACAGAAATCATCCTCGAGTTCTGTATCAGAATTGCATGTATCATCAGAAACACTGCTGTCCTTTTTGTTACCATAATTACTTTCTTCGAAATGTTTATGTTTAGTTTTTGTACGAATATCAATCTTCTTACCTTTTTTATGAGAGGTTTTATTTGCTTTCTTTCTACGTAGAGTATTATCAGTATTTTGTTTGTCATCATCGTCATTAACAGTATCTTCACATTCATCACAACAATGATCAACTTTTTTCTTTGCGTATACATCATGTATTTTACAACGTATTTTCTCGCTTACGTATTCCTTCTGGCTTTTCTTGTTATTTTCTCTCAAACTTTGTTTTTGGTGTTTTTTGTAGAACGCTTTCCTTTCATTTCCAATAAGGCATATTGAATCTTCAGACCCTTCACTTGATTTGTCAGCACTTTTAACTTTTTTGGAAATTATTTTACTTAGAATATTTCTACCTTTAGGTTTGGAGCTGCAACAATTTTCACTACAAACAGAGTTGTCACTACTCGTATTATTTGTTGTGAAACAGAAAACGTTTTCTGTATCGCGTCTGGTTCCCCACAAACTATTCACAATTGTCTCTTTAGTTGTGCTTTTTCGTGTTAGTTTATTATTTTTGGTAAATCTATATGATGTGTTTAATACATTCTCATTTGTTAAATTATTAGACTTAAATTCAGTATCTTTAACATCATTGCTAGAAGTATGTGTCTTTTTGAAAAATCTTTTCCATCCTTTCTTTTTTTGTGAGTCATTTCTTGCCTCGTTTTTCGGTTCATTTTTTGGTTGCTTTCTCTCACCTAATGGCTCTCTACCTTTCAAGTTATCTCTTAATTTCATGATGGTTTGCTTCGTACTTGGTGATGTATCGTCGTCCGCTTCATTGGACGTTGATCGCCATTCTGGCTGTAAAAATAAATAATCACTAGGTAATATATATTTTTTTAAAGTAACTACTGTAAAGAATAATTTCACAAAATCAATGATATAACAAATTTGAGATGTTGTATGTTTTCGATGGTCATCACGTTACCATTTTCACATTGACGACATCTACGTTAAAGTATAATGATCATATTTCAGGTACCTATTGAAAATGAACAGATTTAAAATTGCAACCTTGGGATGATCGTTAATGTCTTTTTTTTTTAATTTGCACCTAGATTGAAACTAACATTAATGTAAAACCAGTAGGTTATATTGCAAATATGAAAAAAATCGAAATAACAAGACAGTTATTTCGATTTTTCCCCTTCCTGGCGTCCCTTCCCGGCGAGACTAACTCATTCGCGAACACGGTACAAAATCGTGCTATTGCGCTCTGGGACCTTCTCTGTTTAAAAAAAAAAAAAAATGGCTCCGTGATGAGAAGGATCCTACATGTTTACAAAGCAGACAATGCGCATAGTGTTTGATTTGGTAAGATTTACGAAAACTTTTATTACAAAACGACTTATAGCTAAAAGTAAATCACGACCGCTGTAGTCAAAAATCATAAAAAAATCAAATAGATTATAAATCTTCATTAAACAAGCTATGTATGATGACTAATATTTTTAAAATGTTTTTATTTTATCGTAATCCACCTCCAAAGTTCAATAACGCGTAAAAAAATTCCAATTTTCGGACCACATTACTTGGAAACAAAACACTATTTTACAATGCCAACGGTCATTAGACATCTAGTTCGATAAAATAAAGCTGTTTTGAGTATAATTTTGATCTCTGACAAGAAATTTGCACGTGATCTTGTATGGGGAGTTAATACTGAAAGGAAATATAGCAACCCTTGTTACCACACCCGTGGAACACATTTGCCATAAATACCGTATTGACATATTCTTCTTCTTCGAATTCTGACTCCGCGTCTGTCGTTGTCGCCTCCAACGATGACTCCACCGAAGAACCCCTGTCAATCGTTAGTTAACCGTACAATGTACTGAATTCTTCTATAAAGGAACGAATTCACATGGGGCTTTAGGCAGGTGGTCAATTACAAGAGTGAAACTTATTATTTGCGGGTACTTTTAAAATCCCTGGAATTTAAATATCCGACGCAAGTCTTGTAGTAAGTGTACTAGGGCCGTCTAGGGAATTTCTTTGCTTAGTTGCTCACACAGCTGCGTACCTATACTTGCCCTCTTACATTTACAGGCCTTCTGACGTTAACAGGCCTTCTGACCTTTACAGGCCCTGTGATGTTCTCTGATGTTAAGAGGACTATGGAACTCTTCATGTCCTCTGACCTTAACAGGACCTCCAACCTTGAAAGTCTCTCTGACATTCACAGGACCTCTGATGTTAACAGGCCCTCTGACTTCTACAGGCCCTCTGGCCATTACAGGGCCTCTGACCTTTACAAGCCATCCGACCATTACATGCCCTCGGCCTTTTAGAGGCCTCTGACCATTTCAGGCCCTTTGAACCTTAGAGGTCTCTGACATTTACAGGTCACCTAACGTTTACAGGCCCTCTGACCTCTAAAGGCCCGCTGACTCCTACAGTCCTTCTGACCTTTACAGTTACATGCTCTCTGTCCTTTACCGGCCCTCTGACCTCTACAGGCCCTTTGACCTCTACTAGAATTCTGAACTGTACATGCCCTCTAATATTTACAAGCCCTCTGACATTTACAGACCCTCTGACCTCTACAGGACTTCTGACGTCTACTAAGCGATGAGCTTACTTTTCGAGACTGATATCACTAATGTCACCGTAGTCGGCCGGCGTAAGGCACGCTGTGCAGAGCCGCCCGATGTCGTTGTAGCAGCTCGCGCAGTAGACACCCGCGCAGCCTTCCGTCTCGCACCTGCGCACGCGCATGCCGTGTCAATGAGGCCCGCCATAGTCGCTGTTCTAATTCCTTGTTACAGTGAATACTTATTTCACACTGATGATAAGACAACAGCACAGGTAAAAACCCGCCAAGCGCGAGTCGGATTCGCACACGAAGGGTTCCGTACCACCTTACAAGATTTAACACCGAAAATGACGTTTTTTGTAAATTAAATGTTTATTATTTTTGTATTTTACCTATTTGTTGTGATAGCGGCAAAATCAATACTTACTCTGTTGTGAAAAATTCAGCTGCCTGCCTATTACGGTTAATGAGTTACAACCCTGTGACAGACGGACGGACGGACAGCGGAGGCTTAGTAATAGGGTTCCGTTTTTACCCTTTGGGTACGGAACCCTAAAACACTAATTTTATATGAATTCACGAAAATCAACTATGCATGCCGTATGCAACAGTTCATGGCAAATAAACGTTTTTTGAAAAGACTATTCGCGATCTTACATTTTGCCAATTGGAGCAGGCCAGTCCCACACATACAGCATCCGTTCAACGTGATTTTAATTGGTGCTACAGCAGGGTTTCATTGACTGTATACATTCTAGTAACTTATAAGTGCATTTCGCCACGAATGCGAGCTGCTCCGCATACGGAACCCTAAAAATCACGCAGGCGTCTGGTTCCAGTCAGCTGCCGCTACCTGTAGGTGCATACCGTATAAGCTGCGAGTCCGGCAGCGCGGCCGTCGAGATGACGCCGCACAGCACGCAGCGCGCGTCGCCGCCGCCGGTGCGCAGCAGCGAGCGCAGCCACCAGCAACTGGCAACACCACCATATTATAAAAACCGGCCAAGTGCACGAAGGGTTCCGTACCATCGTACAAGATTTAACACAAAATAAAGACGTTTTTTGTATGGGGGCCCCTATAATTTTATATTTTTTTAATCTCACCTATTTGTTGTTAAAGCGGCAAAATAAATACACACTCTGTGAAAATTTCAGATGCCTACCTATTATGCTTCATGAGATACAGCCCTGTGACAGATGGACGGACGGAGGGACGGACGGACGGACGGACGGACGGACGGACGGACGGACGGACGGACGGACGGACGGATGGACGGAAGGACGGACGGACGGACAGCGGAGGGTTATTAATAGGGTTTCGTTGGCACCCTTTGGGTACGGTACCCTAAAAGCGAAAGCTCATAACTGCCGCGAGTCCGAGTTAGATGTGCTGTGCCGCAGACGCTAAAAGCGAAAAGCTAAATGCACCTGCCCCGGTGCCAGCGCATCGTGCAAGCGTGCCAGTTCAATATAGCCGTGCGCATAAAGGGAAGGTCCTGGCATGGCACCAAATTCCTTCGGGAATGTGGTGTATTGGGCTAATATCAGCGACCGGTTGATCTATGTCTACGATCTAATGATCTAGTAATTCAAACATGTAACTCAAAACATTTATTTTATTTTATAAATTTACAGTAAACATAACTATGTTCCCTTATTCCCAAACTATAGTCCTTGACTGTATCATGGGAAGGTTGCGTATTAAAATAAAGAGACATATACAAAAACATCGATTCGAAGTCCGTTCGAAGAGGGACTGTAGGAGAATTCCAAATTATTAATTAAATTACCGCAACACCCGCGAATGGTATGTTTTGCTGGTTCGGGTCCAGCCTTGCAGTATATTCGTAAAGTAGTCCTTTTTACAGGGGTCTTTCTTTAATTAATGTGTCCTTGCTTCACGGTCGATTATACATACATACATGTCACATTCCTTGGAAGGAGGCAAAGTTAGAAAGAAAAAGATATCATGGAGCCAATTCTGAGAAATGAAAATGAACTGAGGAAGTATGCCTGCATGACAAGAAAACCGGCCAAGTGCGAGTCGGACTCGCACACGAAGGGTTCCGTACCATCGTAAAAAATAAAACAAAAAAATCACGTTTTTTGTATGGGAGCCCCCTTTAATTTTAATTATTTTTTAATATTACCTATTTGTTGTTATAGCGGCAAAATAAATACACACTCTGTGAAAATTTGAGCTGTCTACCTGTTACGGTTACTGAGATACAGCCCTGTGACAGACGGACAGACGGACGGACGGACGGACGGACGGACAGCGGAGGCTTAGTAATAGGGTTCCGTTTTCACCCTTTGGGTACGGAACCCTAAAAAAGAAAAGAATGAAGACTGATAAGACTGAAACGTGTGAAAGTCGTATTACGGGATAGGTCACTGAGGTTACAACACCCTTAGCACGCCGTCGACACTCCTCGTCTGTGTGAGATTCACCGTCGCCGCAGCGGCGGAGCGCGGCACGCTACGAAACTTCGCGAGGGTTATCACTCGACACAATGGGGATATTAAAATAATGATTATTATTTATTGTATGTTCTTTTTTCAACACATGTTTACATCATCATTCGTTTAACTTTTAACAATAAACTTTTTATACATGGCTCACATTATAAGAACATAAACATTATTTGTAAGCTATGTTAAGGTACATTAGTCATATAAATGATAGATCAAGTATTGAGTACATTCAGGGGTTAACAAATACTTTATAATTCCGCTTTTTCATCTTATAAGATTTATCTTTAAAGCTTATAAGTTTCCCCCATTACTTAAAATGACGAAAAAACACACACTCACAACCACTCCAAAAAATCACCACGTTGGTCGACGATGCACGTTGAAATAATAAATAACTCGGAGAGTACCAAACTAACGCGAGGTTGCACAGTCAGTGACAACCTTTGAACGCAGTATTCCTGGGAAGACGCGGACTCGCCCCGTGCACTCCGCGCACGGCCGCACCACGCACACAGCCGATAGCACACGCATAGAAATACACTCATAAGTGTCGCTTCTGTTACGTTAGTTATTTATTCGGTACCCTTAGTGATATCAGGCATGCCATTTTGGCACGGACCGAAACGTATTCGGTCCGTGCGCGACACGGTGACGTAAGTATGAGATTAGACACTGTTTGATTAGTTGTACCCAAGGAAAAAAAACCTCTTTTACTTATTTATTAGAAGTCGAAGATCTTTAATTATCTCGTTGGTTGTAAAACGCTTACATTACTGCTGATTGAAATGGATAATTTAGGGAGATTTCAACGTACCGTTGCGAATAAACATGTATAATGAGCACTGAAGGTTAACATTACTTGAACAGAACTAACGGTATGATAGAGTCCAGCCACTGCTTGAAAGTGTAATGATCTTTGACCTGCTCATCAAGTTTGTAGTCACGGTGCAGTTTCCTGCGAGCCATCTTTAGGAAACCTCCTAGAAATCATAATCAAATGTTAGCTTATCGTAAGAAGGTATACTTTTCTTACTGTCTTCTATCCTGTGGATGTGAGATTGTTATTACATGCTTGTGTAGAGGATTCAAGAGTCAGATTATTGAACAAAAACTGATTCGAGATGTCATAGCTTCTCTCCTACAGTGAGTTAGGGAGGATTAGATCGTGCTATGGAGGTTCAAGTTAAACGCTATTGTAAATAATCACACATAAACGTGAAACTTTAATTCACTGTTCAGTGGTCGATATAGATTCGTTTTTGAGGGACGATTGAGGGTAAAAGTCTACTCAGAAATAAAATCAGAAACACCAGGAATGATGGCCGATAGAAGCGGCAGCGTAAGACACTTCGACATCTCAGGATGCGTTTGTATTGCAGAGCCACACATTGCTAGCGGACGCTTGCACCAGCCGTAGCGGTTCATAGCCACTTATCGCAGCCCGTATTGCTGCAGCAGCGCGAACAGCGACAGCAGAAACACCAACAGTGCAAGTGAAGTGCAAATAAGAAGGTGGCACCTCGCTTCCTCAGGATGTGGTTGTAGAGCCACACGGCGCGCGCGCGAGCACGCTCCGGCCGGTAGTGGTCCATCACCACGTGCCGGAGTCGCAGCCCGTATGGTTGAAGCAGAGCGAACAGCCACAGCAGCAACACCAGGAACGCTGGTCGAGAGAATGACTTCCTACATATGAAGCGGTGACTCTGCATGGGGGCGCAGATTACGAGGAAAAAATTGTGTGCCTTAAAATAGCGTTAAAGGTGGGAAGGAATAGGCGCTGCATTCAAATTCAAATTAGCTAGGCTTTTGCTAGAGACCCGCCGTGATAGAAATAATTTGGTTACTTTAACATTAACTTCCAACATTAGCATGAGTGGAATAGGCATCTGAAGAAGTGACACTATTATTCCAAGTTGGAGAACACGTGGAGCCAGAGACGATTGAAGGCAACAACACATTTGGTCATCATAGAATAAAGCTGTCAATTGTCTAAGTTGGGTAGTCGGCAAGGTATCAGGCCTACGTTTACAAGGGTCAGAACAATCGGTCAGAATAGGACCCGATTTATTTACAAACAAGCCATGCGGCATATTAGTTGATACCACAGGGACACCAGTCAGTGAGGTTTTCTCAAGGAGTATGCTACCATTACGATACACTGAAACATACAATCAGCTTAGTTATTCGATGCTTGAGACCGTTATAATTAGTAAGGTAAATTGGTGGGAAAATATCACTGAATAAGTCAAGGTTTATGGTCACTTAATTAATTCTTAACGACATGTACCACAAAAAACTTTACCGAAACAGATATTGGTAAAGGCTGCTACATATCTGTGTAATTTAAGGCGCTAGGACTAGCCAACTACTCGCGCCATACAAATGCACTTTTTAACAAATGTAATAATATGTAGTGAAACGCTTCAGCAAATCCAAATAGAACTCCAGACTGATAATGGATTGTTAATATTTTTTTATTCCATCATTTATTTAAATAATAATAAAAATAAAAAAAGTTGATTTTTCTCATTAGAAATCTGAAAGTCATTCGATTTCTAGATATAAGCAAAAACAGCATATATGCATAAACAAAAAATTCCATTTGCTTTTAGATTTCTACATTTAGTCAAAAAAGTTCGAAGTTTCCGCAATGTATTTTGTATAGAAAAAGGAAACATACATTAACGAAAATCATTCGATTCCTAGACAAGGAATCATATATTGTAAGGATGACACTTATAATCGTCAGACTTAGTTAGTTTACTTGGGGTGCCTCGTCTAACTTTGCGATTTGGCTAGTACCAGGCCCTTAAGGGATGGGAGGACACTCCAATATGCCCGATTTCATGGTCTATAACTCTGGCTACACAATATGGCCGGCACGTGGTCTACATTGTACCCCTATTTGTTTGTTTCAATGGAAAGCGTCTTAAATGACTGCGTTAGGCCCTGATCTAAGTAATATGAGCTAACAACATCTCCTCTCTCCCTCTCTCCGCCGTGCTGGTACCTATCTGCATGTAGCGCCGCGTGTCGGGCGGCAGACTAATGCACTAGACCTGCTCTGCAGTAATTAGAGCTAACAACATCTCCTCTCCCCCTCCCTCTGCCGTGCTGGTACCTATCTGCACTTAGCGCCGCGTGTCGGGCGGCAGACTAATGCACTAGACCAGCTCTGCAGTAATTAGAGCTAACAACATCTCCTCTCTCCCTCCCTCCCCCGTGGTGGTACCTATCTGCATGTAGCGCCGCGTGTCGGGTGGCAGACTAATGCACTAGACCTGCTCTGCAGTAATATGAGCTAACAACATCTCCTCTCTACCTCCCACCGCCGTAGCAGTACCTACCTATCTGCATGTAGCGCCGCGTGTCGGGCGGCGAGGGGTCCGGCAGGCAGGAGACGGGCGCGGCGGCGGGGCGCGCGGCGAGCGGCGCGGAGAGCGCGGCGGCGAGCGAGCGCAGCATGCCCGCGAGCGCGCCCCGCCCGCTGACCACCACGCCGCCGTCCGGCGCGGCCGCTGCCACAACAAACGCTCGCCATTTTTATTGTCAAACTGCCAAAACCCTCACTTCACTTCACAAACTTCAGTACTTTGCGGCGGCGAATACGAGTGAAGTTAGTCACGAGCCCCGTCCTATTCCCATTTGAATCGCATTGTATTTACTTTCAGCCGTATTCAGAGAGGGCGGACTAACGTTAATCCGCCGGACTAAGTCCCAATTGCACGAAAATACGGCTGAGAGAACCGCGTAGAGTTTCTTCCCATACTGTCCATACAAATTGGCGTGTTTATCACATGTTGACGTTGATTTGGATTTTTCGTTCTTTCGTGCACTTGGCCCTAAACCAGTTTTTGTATAGTTAGTCCGGTGTTAAGCTAGTACTAAGTTTTGACAGGTGCTCTCTGAATACGATTGTGTTTTTCTTGTTAGAGATATACAGTCGTATTCAGAGTCAAAACCCTGTCAAAACTTAGGAAGGGATTAGCACAGGACTAACCATACAAAAACCGGTTTAGTCCGACCTTAATACGCGAGTCCGCCCACTATGAATACTGCTAAAAGTATGCTTTATAAGGCTAGCAACACTGCTGTCTATTGTTCTTAATAAAATTAAGTACATGGCAACTCAAATTTACTTCTCCTATTCTGTGCCCTCTGTCTGAGTGTCAAAATAAAATAGTAATGTTTTATTATCTATGGTCAAAATTACTTGTGTCGTGTTTTTATTGTTATGCCCTCTGGCGGTAGAGCTGGCGAGTAAGATCTCTCACGAATTCGTTCAGTATTGATGTTCTCAAGTTCCAACGACACTTATGAACACGTACGAATACGTTAGAAGTTCAAAGGACGCAATTAAGTGCAGCGAACACTCGAAGTTTACAGTCAGCTACGCTGCCGCCACACGAATGAACTTGGCCTCTGTCATAGAAAACACGTTCCCGCGCCCCCGAGCTGCGAGCGGCTCAAAAGTTCCACAAGCGAAAGTACAAATACACGCAAGCCGATGGATATGTGGACTCACGCAGCGGCGGTCGCTCGAAGCGTCCGTGGTAGCGGATGGTGACGAGCACCCAGAACAGGCTGTAGTCCGCGGCCATGTGCACCAGCAGCTTGAAGGTGGTGACGGCGAGGAACACGGCCGAGCGGGCCAGGCTCAGTCGCTCCGTCGCCACCAGTCTCAGGGACGTCGTCTGCAAATGAGGATTAATTAAATACTGCTACGAGCGCGGTCTCTGTCAAGGGCGACAAACATTTTCCTGAGCTCGGTCAACAGATGGCGCCACTTACATACTTCCATGGCGGGTGAGTTATGCAATACTGACCTTATAATAAACCTACAATACAAACCTACCTAATGACACTAGAACAATTTCTCGAACAGTCAATGATTTTCGTAGGAGATTGTTCTTGACTGGTGCGCTATCCGGAGGCACCTGGCGGTGGGGTGTTCTAAAAATCAGCTCCACCTATATAAAGGTTGCCCGAGCGCTAAGGGCCTCCTGTCGTTTTTGGGAAGCGATAACAGGCGATTGTGAGACTCCAAAATGTTAAAGTAAACAAGGTTTTATAAGTGAAACAGTCCAGGAATGATATTGTTTGGACAAAGTTTGTAGTTTAGTATTCGAAGCCATGCATGGACGTCTTCGATTTGGAATAAAATTAAATTGTGTGTATTTGTTTGAAAAAAAATAACTGTTGTTAACTTTTATTGTCTTCTCCTCTATCTATACCCCGAAAACCATCGAAACAATACTAACAAGCTGGGGTCCTTAAACTAAACGTTAAGAATCATCTGGCCGGCCGCCATGGTTTTCTGGTGTAGCTCCAATTGTTCGGTTGATACAGTCCACATTACCGTGACATGGTCGGTCCTCCCCCGCCGGTTGAGCGGCAACACGGTGTCTCAGCCCTCGCGCGCGCTGCGCAGGTCCAGTTTGCGTAGGCCCCGCGTGATGTTGCGGTGATCATGTAGCTCCTATCGCTCGGTCGATAGGGTCCACATTACCGTGACATAGTCGGCCCTCTCCCGCCGGTTAAGGTCGGCCCGTAAGCACCTGAAAATTTCGCCTCCCATACAAACGTAGTTTACTAATCATTTGAAAACCAATGTTCCAACTTACTTGATATTTGGTATCTAATATTAGGCTACAAATATCTGTGTCTGCATGCCTTTGTTTTTTCGGTAAATGTATTCTGGGTCAAACCATAGAGAAAACAAAATTCGTATGAAGATTTTCTTTTTGCTTTCATTTCATTCGGTTTGCATTTTTCAAAAAAACATAAGCATGCAGACACAGATATTTGTTACCTGATATTAGATATTATATATCAATTTAATTGGAATAGCGGTTTGCAAATTATTAGTAAACTACGTTTGTATGGGGAGCATAGCTTACGGGCCATTCTTAAGCGGGCGTCTCGGCGTTCGCGTGCTCTGCGCAGGTCCAGTTCGCGCAGCTCCCGCGTGATGTAGCCGTGGTCGTGTAGCTCCTGTTGATCTATCAATAGAGTCCACATTACCGTGACACAGTCCGCCCTCTCCCGCCGGTTGAGCGGCAGCACGGTGTCTCGGCCCTCGCGCGCCCTGCGCAGGTCCAGTTCGCGCAGCTCCCGCGTGATGTAGCCGTGGTCGTGTAGCTCCTGTTGATCTATCAATAGAGTCCACATTACCGTGACACAGTCGGCCCTCTCCCGCCGGTTGAGCGGCAGCACGGTGTCCCGGCCCTCGCGCGCCCTGCGCAGGTCCAGTTCGCGCAGCTCCCGCGTGATGTTGCGGTGATCATGTAGCTCCTATCGCTCGGTCGATAGAGTCCACATTACCGTGACACAGTCGGCCCTCTCCCGCCGGTTGAGCGGCAGCACGGTGTCTCGGCCCTCGCGTGCCCTGCGCAGGTCCAGTTCGCGCAGCTCCCGCGTGATGTTGCGGTGATCATGTAGCTCCTATCGCTCGGTCGATAGAGTCCACATTACCGTGACACAGTCGGCCCTCTCCCGCCGGTTGAGCGGCAGCACGGTGTCTCGGCCCTCACGCGCCCTGCGTAGGTCCAGTTCGCGCAGCTCCCGCGTGATGTACCGGTTGTCGTAGCGCACGCGACTCTCGTACATGTGCTGGTAGTACTTTGCCCTTAAAAGTCACAGAGAACTAGGGGATATGGGGTGGAGAAGGTTAGTCAAGTATGTTTTTCGAGACATTGGACTAAATTGCTTAATCTTTGTTGTAATTGTAGCTTCTTCTCTAATGGAAGCCGCTTATGTTAAGTGAAATTATTTAAATATTATCTTCTCAGCTACATTTTTTTTTAATAAAAAATCTGTTGTATCATCATAAATAATATTGTAATATTTTTTTACGGTCATAGACAAAATTGTCGAGTTGTCCAATTCAATGGCAGGTTGTGTAACCTATAATAAGCGCGCTTTCCATAAAATAAAAGTTTATTAAAGTATATTGTGGTAATATTATATTATAAATGTTGTGCTGTTGGTATAGCCATCAAACGCTCACAGAAAAAAACATAATGACACAATTGAAACGGAGACAGGCTTTGGTTGATGCAGCACAGAAACCTGAATATGATGAGCAGCAGGAACAGGCTGGTGATGCAGGACATCCAGGAGAACCACTGCAGCAGGCGGTCGGCGCGGTGACGTATCTCCGTCACGATGCCGGCTGCCACCTGCCATAACATGAATATGATTAGCAGCAGGAACAGGCTGGTGATGCAGGACATCCAGGAGAACCACTGCAGCAAGCGGTCGGCGCGGTGACGTATCTCCGTCACGATGCCGGCTGCCACCTGCCACAACATGAACATGATGAGCAGCAGGAACAGGCTGGTGATGCAGGACATCCAGGAGAACCACTGCAGCAGGCGGTCGGCGCGGTGACGTATCTCCGTCACGATGCCGGCTGCCACCTGCCATAACATGAATATGATTAGCAGCAGGAACAGGCTGGTGATGCAGGCCATCCAGGAGAACCACTGCAGCAGGTGGTCGGCGCGGTGACGTATCTCCGTCACGATGCCGGCTGCCACCTGCCACAACATGAACATGATGAGCAGCAGGAACAGGCTGGTGATGCAGGACATCCTGGAGAACCACTGCAGCAAGCGGTCGGCGCGGTGACGTATCTCCGTCACGATGCCGGCTGCCACCTGCCACAACATGAACATGATGAGCAGCAGGAACAGGCTGGTGATGCAGGCCATCCAGGAGAACCACTGCAGCAGGCGGTCGGCGCGGTGACGTATCTCCGTCACGATGCCGGCTGCCACCTGCCACAACATGAACATGATGAGCAGCAGGAACAGGCTGGTGATGCAGGACATCCAGGAGAACCACTGCAGCAAGCGGTCGGCGCGGTGACGTATCTCCGTCACGATGCCGGCTGCCACCTGCCACAACATGAACATGATGAGCAGCAGGAACAGGCTGGTGATGCAGGACATCCAGGAGAACCACTGCAGCAGGCGGTCGGCGCGGTGACGTATCTCCGTCACGATGCCGGTTGCCACCTGCCATAACATGAATATGATTAGCAGCAGGAACAGGCTGGTGATGCAGGCCATCCAGGAGAACCACTGCAGCAGGCGGTCGGCGCGGTGACGTATCTCCGTCACGATGCCGGCTGCCACCTGCCACAACATGAACACGATGAGCAGCAGGAACAGGCTGGTGATGCAGGACATCCTGGAGAACCACTGCAGCAGGCGGTCGGCGCGGTGACGTATCTCCGTCACGATGCCGGCTGCCACCTGACGCAGCGTCCGCTCTATACAGCAGTATTCAGAGTGGGCGGACTAACTTTAGTACGCGTATCAAGGTCGGACTAAACCGGTTTTGTATGGTTAGTCCGGTGACAGGTTCGCTCTAACAGTCGTACTGTTAGAGCTTAGAGGATAATGAGGTGATCAAGTTCCATACAATGGCTCGTGCCATTTTCCTCAGTAAATTTAAGAAATATGTTTCTGATATTTTGCACATTAAATAAATCAATTGATACCTATGTCTATGTACGTTTTTTTTATACAGTAACTTATATCCTGCAGAATATTGAATACAAATATTTTTATGTATTTATGTTTTGTCACCTTTCTTTAATTTCTTAAGAAAAAAAAAGACTACAACTAGCTACCTAGCATGTAAAAATAGCAGTTATAAACAAGGCACAGCCAGGAAAAATACAGGTATAAAGGTGTTATCGTTTCGGCCGTAAAATAATATGGGTTGACGGGTCTTTGACAGCGAAAGTGTCGGTCGGACATTTTTTCCCGTGTAGCTACCATCCGCCAAAAGTGCTACAAGGAACATATTATGATGTTCCGAGAAGGATAATGATGCCAAACCTGGCTGGCGGAGCGACTCGAATTAGTGCTGAAGGAGTAGGAGTGATGAATACGAACGGAGACGAAAAGCATAGTCTTCACGTGGTTTGAGAACGTACGCAGCTCTGAAACAAATAACCGAATCGTTTGATGGCTAAATAAATCAGTTTAAAAGAACTATCCACGGTAAATTATATTCTGTGTTGCTGACAGTGACGTTAGATAGCCGGTAGTGACTAATCAATCATGCAATCAATCAACCAGAGACGGTGCACACCACATTTAGTATCAGACACGCTTTACACGTTACATTCTAGTTGCAAGACACCCTTGTAAAATGTAAAGCTGACACACTCGCCCACGGGTGAGCCCCTGTACATACAACTGACTAGGCAAATAAATAATCTCTGAATCTTAATCTGAATCAATCATGCACGTGGTTGAATGTGCCTATAAGCATGCAGTCACGTTTTCAAATGTTCCACGTGAAGTGAGCTAGATCCGATCCGGACGAACTTCAGCCCTGTCCTAAATAAACTGTTGGCCTGGGTGAAATAGAAATTAATTGACGGCCGCTACTTCCAATCAATAGCACTATTTCTCGTTAGATGCTTGTTTTAATATACTACCGCGCAGTGACCCTCTGGTTGAATATGGCGTTATATCCCTTGCATTTCCCATAACTATCCTGCAGAGAAAAAAATATATAAAATGTACTCTTTACTCCAGCCAGGGGATCGGCCATTATTCCAAGATGGCTGCACATTAACTGTCATATCCACTAACGTCCTCGCACCTGTATTATATTCTGTGTTCCATGGCGCATGCCGCACATGGCGGCGATTGACGTGAGCCATGACATACTTCTCTTAATCGTGGCGACATCCGTGTTCCCCACGAAGTCGACCATCGGACATGTAGTCCCTGACCTTGGCGTCACGCTGCAGAGTCATGAGAAGTGGGAGCCCAGACGCTCCTTTGTAACATGCGCGGTGACCGCGCTCCAAGAGAAGCCCACCTTCTTGTTGAACATTGCGGCCATCCTCGTGACCCATGACATACTTCTCTTAATCGTGCCGACGACCGTACTCCCCACGAAGTCGACGAGCACGCACATGTAGTCCGCGACCTTGGCCGCCTCGCAGGCGACCTTGGCGACGTACGTCACGCTGCAGAGCCACGAGAAGTGGGGGCCCAGGCGCGCCCTGCAGTCCAGCACTCCGTCGTCGAGCGCGCGGTGGCAGCGCTCCGAGGGCGAGCCCACCTTCTTGTTACACATTGCGGCGATCGATGAGAGCCATGACAGAGGCGCTTGGATCGCGCGCACTGTTATAAAATAATAAAGGTTCATATGGATGTAATAAACAATCGGAACGCAAAATTCCCGATAATACAGAAAGCAATGACACCGCGTCGTAAGCGCCTGGAATAAATTATTAACTGAGGACGATATTAGCGCACCCTCAGTCAATTAATTCAAAAACCGATAAGACAATAAAAAAAAACCAAATCCAATACACTCATAAATTATCAACCAGAATGCACGTTCCAGGTTCAAGCTGAAATTTTGCCCCTTAGACCCGGGCCTACTCGGCCTAAGGATAAATCCGTCCCTGTACTAACCGATGCTGAGAACCATTCTATTGATGGCCATCAGACTCTCCTTGATCTTTTTAGCGACCTCCTTAACTGATTCCACCATCAGCTGGATGGTGTCCCGCATGGAATGGAACGGACGACTGATCGACTCTTGAATTTGTCGGACGCTACTCTTCAGCTGCTCCTGTGGTAGGCATACGGGTTGAGGATTAGCCGAACATTCGGAGTACAAACACAGATGAATTTGCCTGATTAAAAACTACAACCATACATGGCCTATTAAGAACGGCCCGTAAGCTATGCTCCCCATACAAACGTAGTTTACTAATCATTTGGAAACCGCTAATCCAATTGAATTGATATTTAAATAATATCAGGTAACAAATATCTGTGTCTGCATGCTTTTGTTTTTTTGAAAAATCCAAACCGAATGAAATTAAAGCAAAAAGAAAATCTTCACACGAATTTGGTTTTCTCTGTGGTTTGACCCAGAATACATTTACCGAAAAAACAAAGGCATGCAGACACAGATATTTGTAGCCTAATATTAGATACCTTAAGGTCGGCCCGTAAGCACCTGAAAATTTAGCTTCCCATACAAACGTATTAGGTTGGGGAAAAAGTTTCTTCGAATTTTTTAAGAAAATTCAAAACATTTTTTAATATGGTTTATTTACATTTAACTAAAGTATGTAGGTACCATTTTGTTCAATAACTTTTTGCCATCTTGTAGGTTTTTTTTTTTTTTTTTTTTATGTGACTGGACATGGATGGCTAATACCACACCTTCTGTCATGGTATTAGCCCAACACACCACATGGGAACTAGGTGCCATGCCAGGACCTTCCTTATATCGCACGGCTACATTGAACTGGATGGAAAACACGGACAATTTTCATTGCCGCTTCGACCATCGTTCATCCAATGCGATGGTACCAACCCGGGCGGGATTAACCCTACCATCTAGTAAGTAAGGAAGGGGACCTACAATTTAACGTGGTATCCGAACCACGGCCAGCCTCTCTCAACAGTCGAATGGTCACCCATCCAAGACCAGACCGGACCCAGCGTTGCTTAACTTCGGAGAGCGATCCCCGAAGTGTCACGCCACTGGGCTATTGAGGCTGACAAGGGACATGATCCCATTGCTATAGAAATATTGGGACTTCTGATCAATATACCGCGACAAGTGGTTTTGGCAGTCCTCTCGTGATGTTAACCTGACACTGCCTAAAGAATTCTGAAGAGACCTAAACAGGTGGAAATCTGAAGGTGCAAGGTCAGGACTATACGGCGGATGCATTAACACCTCCCAGCCAAACTCTCTTAGTTTTTGCTGAGTGGCTAAAGATGTGTGAGGTCTAGCCGGTTCATTAGGTTTCTTTCAGTGAGCTCGTGAGGTACCCAAATATCGAGCTTTTTTGTGTACCCAGTTCTTTTCAAATGCGCCAAAACTGTTTTGTGGTCAATTCCTAGTTCTTCAGCTACGTCGTAACTACTGATATGCCGATCTTGCTCCACTTTTTCAAAAATGGCATCCATTTTATCCGTAATAGGGCGACCAGAGCGACGTGCATCTTTGACATCAAAATTTCCGGATTGAAAACGCTTAAACCAAATTTGTGCTACTCTCACAGACACTGCACTAGGTCCATAAACATCGCAAATTTTTTTCGCGGCTTGCGTTGCATTTTTACCTTTTTTGTAGTAAAATTTTAAAATGTATCGAATTTCTTCATTAGATTCACTCATTTTGACAGTACGAAAAACAAATGAGAATCACACATTTTCCTAATTTGAATTTGGAATTATGTTCTTTAAAATTTAAACTTTCAATGATACCAAAACCAGCCAAATACAAATAGTATAGCCAAAGAGATTTTATTACAAGTTCATACATACTTTAATGCGAAAAGACTTTTTCCCCGACCTATTAGTTTACTAATGATTTGAAAACCACTGTTCCAACTTACTTGATATTTGGTATCTAATATTAGGCTACAAATATCTGTGTCTGCATGCCTTTGTTTTTTCGGTAAGTGTATTCTGGGTCAAACCACAGAGAAAACAAAATTCGTATGAAGATTTTTTTTTGCATTCATTTCATTCGGTTTGGATTTTTCAAAAAAACAAAAGCATGCAGACACAGATATTTGTTACCTGATATTAGATATTAAATATCAATTTTATTGGAATAGCGGTTTCGAAATGATTAGTAAACTACGTTTGTATGGGGAGCATAGCTTACGGGCCGTTCTTAAGGTCATGTGTTGAGTATTGTTCGCATTTGTCGGGCGGCCCAACTGAGCATCTCCTTGGCTTCCTGGAGTCGAGATATCTCTGAATTTAGAGACCATCCAATTCCAAAGGGATGTAGCATCTCTCTCTGTGTTCTGTCGTCCTAATACCAGGGAGGAGTATCAGCGCACAGTCGAGCAGCCTGTAGAGGCCGACCTCCGGAAACAGTTACGGCAGTTATGCAGCGTGTTCTTGGCCGGCCCGGTGAGGATAGTTATCAGCGAGTAGCCAAGCAGCGTGCAGCGGCCGACCTCTCGCAACAGTTGCAGCAGCAGAAACATGCGATCATCTACGTTGTAACTCCTACCTGTCCACATGCCATTGACTCCGAGAGTACCTACGAGTTGTGCAGCGTGTTCTTAACCGGCCCAGTGAGGATGAATATCTGCGAGTAGCCAAGCAGTGTGTAGCAGACGACCTCTCGCAACAGTTGCAGCAGCAGAAACATACGATCACCTAAGTTGTAACTCTCACCTGTCCACATGGTATGGACTCTGAGAGTACGTCCGAGTTATGCAGCGTGTTCTTGGCCGGCCCGGTGAGGATGAGTATCAGCGCGTATCCGAGCTGTGCGTAGCGGTCGACCTCTCGCAACAGTTGCAGCAGCAAAAACACACGAACACCTTCTTTGCGTCTCTCACCTGTCCACATGCCATGGACTCTGAGAGTACCTCCGAGTTATGCAGCGTGTTCTTGGCCGGCCCGGTGAGGATGAGTATCAGCGCGTATCCGAGCTGTGCGTAGCGGTCGACCTCTCGCAACAGTTGCAGCAGCAAAAACACACGAACACCTTCTTTGCGTCTCTCACCTGTCCACATGCCATGGACTCTGAGAGTACCTCCGAGTTATGCAGCGTGTTCTTGGCCGGCCCGGTGAGGATGAGTATCAGCGCGTATCCGAGCTGTGCGTAGCGGTCGACCTCTCGCAACAGTTGCAGCAGCAACAACACACGAACACCTTATTTGCGTCTCTCACCTGTCCACATGCCATGGACTCTGAGAGTACCTCCGAGTTGTGCAGCGTGTTCTTGGCCGGCCCGGTGAGGATGAGTATCAGCGCGTAGCCGAGCAGCGTGTAGCGGCCAACCTCTGAGAATAGTTGAGGCAACAGCAGGAACACAAGGCACCTGCGGGGAGGACTGTGTTTTTTTATTTATTTTATATCTACAATGGAAACTGGATGGACTAATTTTTAGTAAACTTAAAATAATTGAAACTTATTATATCGTCTTTGATTATACTCTAATACATTTTGGACTTTTTAATGCTATTCCCTTAAGAAATATTCACCTTAGAATGGAGCATTCAATGGTGTTGAATTTATTCTGTCTATGGAGAAAGTTCCTTGCCTTCCCCCTTACCAAATCTCAAGCGATTAAAGCAAAGTGGTTTTTGACATACACATCGTTTTTAAAAGGGAAATTAGGAGATTGGAAATTAGGAGGTGACGTAAAAGGCTAGCAAATATTCGGGTATTGTGGAATTTAGTGGCCTTCTGCCAGCAATGTAGGCTGGTGGGAAAAGTATTCTGTTTTTTTCCAAGCTCACTTATGCTGTGAGTGCTGGCGTGTGTGTGTATCCAGCACCCCGGAGCGCCGATAGCACGAGATCTTTATTTATTATCTGGCCAGAATTAGGTTGGGGCCCTTTCCACACAGCAGCGACAGGGTAAGCCTGTCCACACACATGGCACAACTGTCTTCATTGACTGGGCTAGACGAAAATGAAAGTTTCGTGACGCAGGCGAAATACAAACGTACGTGCCTACGTAAATACAGTAAGACCTCGCCCCAAAACGTCAAATCATCTCACCGGACGCGGTAGCTAAAGGCCAAGCCCAGGGTGAGCATCACGCCTACGAGGGAGCACATGGCGGTGGCGTGCGCCAGCGAGATGGACAGCTGGAACACGAGGAACATGAAGAAGATGTAGGTGAGCACGATGCCGCCGACGAAGCCGAGGATGCTCTTCAGCAGGAAGTTGGGGAAGGTCTGGTCGGTGCGCAGGTAGAGGAGCAGGTGGGAGAACCGAGAGTTCGCGGGGCAGATACAGCTGAAATAATAGAGCACCCAAATACATACATAGGTCGTACATTAAACGCTAGCATTCAATGTTTCCATGTAACTGCATATGGATGGCTACCCTCCCATACCCTCTGTCATGATATTAATGACCGCAATCCCGAAGGAATTAAGTGCCGTGCCATAACCTTCATTTAATGAGCACGGCTACATTGAACTGGATGGAAAACACGGACAATTTTGAATTGTCGCTTCGACCATATTTTGTACGGGACGATAAAGAACCCATGAACTCTGGCATAGAAGGCAAGTCCCCACGCCCGAAATCACCGTCGCTCAAAAAGTTTCATAATAATATTTTAAATCACATCAAAACAAGCTAAAATGAAATTTAAATGCTAATTTTAATATAAAAAGTGTGATTGATGATTATAAAATAATGTATTTTCCGTAAAAAAAAAAAACTTTCATACTATAGGAAGCTTCATAAAAAGTTCTGTTTAAAAAAACCGGAACCTGAGGAGCCTCCGGACCCGCTTCTTGAACGTGTAGCGCGCGTGGCGAACCTTCTGGCAGAGGGTGCGGCGCGGCAGCTCCACGTTGCCAGCCTCCAGCGAGAGCATCTTCTCCTTCTCGTAGTTCCGCCGGTATCGCTCTATAGTGCGCGCCTTCCACAGCAGAGCGAAGTGGGGCATAATGAGCGCTCTCCTCAGTGCTGACAGCTAATAAATGTGACTCATTTCCCCTTGAGTAGAAATGGGAACGGAGCGTAACCTGAGGAGCCTCCGGACCCGCTTCTTGAACGTGTAGCGCGCGTGGCGAACCTTCTGGCAGAGGGTGCGGCGCGGCAGCTCCACGTTGCCAGCCTCCAGCGAGAGCATCTTCTCCTTCTCGTAGTTCCGCCGGTATCGCTCTATAGTGCGCGCCTTCCACAGCAGAGCGAAGTGGGGCATAATGAGCGCTCTCCTCAGTGCTGACAGCTAATAAATGTGACTCATTTCCCCTTGAGTAGAAATGGGAACGGAGCGTAACCTGAGGAGCCTCCGGACCCGCTTCTTGAACGTGTAGCGCGCGTGGCGAACCTTCTGGCAGAGGGTGCGGCGCGGCAGCTCCACGTTGCCAGCCTCCAGCGAGAGCATCTTCTCCTTCTCGTAGTTCCGCCGGTATCGCTCTATAGTGCGCGCCTTCCACAGCAGAGCGAAGTGGGGCATAATGAGCGCTCTCCTCAGTGCTGACAGCTAATAAATGTGACTCATTTCCCCTTGAGTAGAAATGGGAACGGAGCGTAACCTGAGGAGCCTCCGGACCCGCTTCTTGAACGTGTAGCGCGCGTGGCGAACCTTCTGGCAGAGGGTGCGGCGCGGCAGCTCCACGTTGCCCGTCTCCAGCGAGAGCATCTTCTCCTTCTCGTAGTTCCGCCGGTATCGCTCTATAGTGCGCGCCTTCCACAGCAGAGCGAAGTGGGGCATAATGAGCGCTCTCCTCAGTGCTGACAGCTAATAAATGTGACTCATTTCCCCTTGAGTAGAAATGGGAACGGAGCGTAACCTGAGGAGCCTCCGGACCCGCTTCTTGAACGTGTAGCGCGCGTGGCGAACCTTCTGGCAGAGGGTGCGGCGCGGCAGCTCCACGTTGCCAGCCTCAAGCGAGAGCATCTTCTCCTTCTCGTAGTTCCGCCGGTATCGCTCTATAGTGCGCGCCTTCCACAGCAGAGCGAAGTGGGGCATAATGAGCGTTCTCCTCAGTGCTGACAGCTAATAAATGTGACTCATTTCCCCTTGAGTAGAAATGGGAACGGAGCATAACCTGAGGAGCCTCCGGACCCGCTTCTTGAACGTGTAGCGCGCGTGGCGAACCTTCTGGCAGAGGGTGCGGCGCGGCAGCTCCACGTTGCCCGTCTCCAGCGAGAGCATCTTCTCCTTCTCGTAGTTCCGCCGGTATCGCTCTATAGTGCGCGCCTTCCACAGCAGAGCGAAGTGGGGCATAATGAGCGTTCTCCTCAGTGCTGACAGCTAATAAATGTGACTCATTTCCCCTTGAGTAGAAATGGGAACGGAGCATAACCTGAGGAGCCTCCGGACCCGCTTCTTGAACGTGTAGCGTGCGTGGCGAACCTTCTGGCAGAGGGTGCGGCGCGGCAGCTCCACGTTGCCCGTCTCCAGCGAGAGCATCTTCTCCTTCTCGTAGTTCCGCCGGTATCGCTCTATAGTGCGCGCCTTCCACAGCAGAGCGAAGTGGGGCATAATGAGCGTTCTCCTCAGTGCTGACAGTTAATAAATGTGACTCATTTCCCCTTGAGTAGAAATGGGAACGGAGCATAACCTGAGGAGCCTCCGGACCCGCTTCTTGAACGTGTAGCGCGCGTGGCGAACCTTCTGGCAGAGGGTGCGGCGCGGCAGCTCCACGTTGCCAGCCTCCAGCGAGAGCATCTTCTCCTTCTCGTAGTTCCGCCGGTATCGCTCTATAGTGCGCGCCTTCCACAGCAGAGCGAAGTGGGACATACTGAGCGCTCTGTTGCTGTTCACTTGAATGCTACATCAGTTGGCTAATTCTCCCTTGAATTAATATCTTCTTCTATCTAGACTTATAAAGTGTAGGAGCGCAGCGACTTCTCTGAACTATTTGTTCTTGATAGAAATTTGACAATTGACAATTACATTATTTTGTTGGAGAGTGACATTGACATATTGCGGTCATTTTATTGTTTTAAAAATCTGCCAAGAGAAATGGCGAAAGCTTAGTGAGCGATGCCAGATATGGGTTCGATTCCCGTCCGGATGCACAACTTTCTCTCAATTGCATAAGTTTCGTCATGAATGCGAGATATTCTATGTTTTGGAAAGGATGTTAAACTGTAGGGTGGTATGTTTGAGCACGCCCGGGTTGGTATCATAGCATTGAATAAAATAGGATAGAAACGGAAATGTCAAAGCCACTTTCATCTCTAAACTTTTTTCGTTTCGGCGTTCGGGCTGGAGCATTTCTCTGAGTGGTTCCGCCTGATTTCGTTCTATAACGGACAGTACAGGGCGCGATGGAACCATCTTTGCCCCAACAAACCAACTGCTACGCCGCGCACGCGTAGAACCACTACGCCGCGGGCGAGTTGTAGTGCTATGCCGCGGTCTTGTAGCACGGTTATTTGTTAATTTAGTGAAATATAGCTTCCATGCGTGTGTAAGTATAACGTTTCTAGTTCCTACGTGAATTATTTTTAAGTGCAAGAACCCATCCCAGGGTAGGATGCAACCATCTTTGCCCCAACAAACCAACTGCTACGCCGCGCGCGCGTAGAACTGCTACGCCGCGCGCGTAGAACTGCTACGCCGCGGGCGAGTTGTAGTGCTATGCCGCAGTCTTGTAGCACGGTTATTTGTTAATTTAGTGAAATCTAAGGTGAAATATAGCTTCCATGCGTGTGGAAGTATAACCTTCCTAGTTCCCACGTGAATTATTTTTAAGTGCAAGAACCCATCCCAGGGTGGGATGCAACCATCTTTGCCCCAACAAACCAACTGCTACGCCGCGCGCGTAGAGCTGCTACGCCGCGCCCTTTCGGCGCGGTTATTTGTCAGTTTAGTGAAATATAGCTTCCATGCGTGTTTAAAATTTAACCTTCCCAGTTCCCACTGGAATTATTTTTAAGTGCAAGAACCCATACAACACAAATTAAGCTTTCGTCTTAGTGCGGCTATCTTTGATCCGGGCTTTTATTGATAGCACACGGCAGGTGTTTGTCACGCACATTGTAGACATTTACACGTCAAAAAGATCTATGAGTGTTTGCTAATTTGTCACATCCATGCAGTCACTTTGACATTTCGTTTCAGTAATCCCTGGAAAAATTCAGGATTTGTTCTAAATTTCAGTGCTATAGAATAGTTAAATTGTACAGGTAGGGAACATGTTCTGCGTAATAGCATACATACAATAAATACAGGTGCGCCTTTTCAGTGCCAACACCTTGACCTGTTTATTGTGTCGCTGTCCCTGTAAGGTAAATATTGTCCTTTAAACCTAATCATCGACGTATATATTGGATATATCCAGCATTTCAACCCGCGAGAATGGAAGCACTGAAGTAAAAACTCGCTTGTGGCGAGGCGTAGCAACTTTTACATACAAAAACGGTAGCGCCGCCGGCGAGAGTGATCGCTTACGAATTAACTTAAGGTGGCCCTTCCCGGCGGGGCTAACTCTTACGCTGGCACGGTACAAAACCGTGCTTTGCACTCTGGGACCTTCTCTGTTTCAAAGAAAAACCAAAATCAAATTTATTTTAAATCTTCATGAAACAAGGTAGGTCTGATAACTAATCATTTTAAAATGTTCTTATTTTATCGTTGAGTAATCCACCTCAATAGATATTTTATAAAACTTGTGAAATATTCGCACTTTTGGACCTTACAACTTAGAAAGCAATCACTATTTCACAATGGCAATGGTCATCAGACATCTAGTTCGATCAAATAAATTTGTTTAAAGAGAGTAATATAGGCATGATCTTCTTTCCACGTTTGTATGGGGAGTTGAGCGGGAAGGCCCACCTTATTACTGATTTAATCGAGTTCCAATGAAACCTCAGAACACAAGGACGTCATTTAGTGCAACAAACAATCGATGTTGCGCGTTCCGAATTCGTAAACGAACTAAGTACAGCTAAATTAAACTAAAATAAAAAATAAATGTTTGGACTAACTCGTGGCTCCGCTGCCGCCATACGTATCTCTTTCCTTTTTAGGGTTCCGTACCCAAAGGGTGCCAACGGAACCGAGTCCGTCGGTCCGTACGTCCGTCCGTCATTCACAGGGCTGTCTCAGTAACCTTAATAGATAGACAGCTGAAATTTTCACAGAGTGTGTATTTATTTTGCCGCTATAATAACAAATAGGTAATAAGAGGGCCCCCCATACAGAAAACGTGATTTTTTTGTGTTCAATCTTTTGCGATGGTACGGAACCCTGCGTGTGCGAGTCCAACTCGCACTTGGCCGGTTTTTTCAATCTGACAAAAATCTATGGTTGTTGTCAGGAATTATGGCGGCCGGTTTTGCGTTGAAGCTTGGTTACGCATACCTCCTCGTCAGTACGCTGATGTCTGTTATCTGCCAGGAGCCTGCACCACCAGAACAAGATAACGGTAATCTTTAAACGGCTCGTAGCCTAGTGGCGCGGGAACTTGCCTAGCGTACCAGAGGTCTAGGTTCAAATCCTCGCCCCGACATGCACTACTTTCTTTCTCTTTCTGTGTTGGATTAGTGCATTTCGTCACGAATGTGAGCTGCTCCATAATTCGGAATCCGGAGTCCCGTTCCAAAGTGAATCGTTATGAAACAGAAATTGCAATGCTCCAAATTAAAAAAAAGCGTTGCCATGGCTACTGGAGCAGCCATATTTAGCCTCGGTTGCACGAAGAAACGGCTGGTTCAAACACGTCACTTTCAGTGAACCGCATTGAGTTCCTTCCATACTATCCGTTCAAAGAAACGTTTTTAATCATATGTTGACGTTCATGTTGATCTTTTCTCCTTTCGTGCACTCGGCCCTTAGTTGCGACCGGATAACAATCACCGGTAGTTGACTGACGCAAACTGCTGTGCAGCAGCCGTTATTTTCTCTGCTATCTACTTTTTGTTTTTTTTGCCAAGCAAACAGCATTTTTACTAACAACACTTTGAGTTTTTGCCGAAACAATGTTGTCGAAATTGTTTTGTGGATCCCTAAGTTCTCAAACTTAACAGACGTTTTATAGATTAGGAGGTGGCGACAAAAATGGTAACGATAACGTAAATGGCTGAAACTGGCTTCACAGGATAAAGACCATCCCTATGAAGCTAAATTTGTCAGTCTGCCTGTGCCAAGTGGTTGCGTTAACTAGATAAGGCGCCTGAAAAAGTTGTTATGGTGACAAAAAATATTTATGATAAGGTAAATGACTGAAAATAACGAAGCATGAAAGTATCAGTACATACTTGCGTAGCGATACCAAAACTGGACAAAGCTTTGGTTTCATTTCGTAGTTATAGGCGATTTAGGTGACAGATATAACTTTAGGTATATTTAAGTATTTAATTAAAAAACCTACTAGTTATTGTTGTATAATAGGTATCAATGTTTCTAGACAATCAGTACATTCATCAGCAGATACATACCAACATATATTTTATATAGCCAATCTAGAAAACGCAACCACTTGGCACATGCAGACCGACATATTTAGCATCAGAGGGTTGGGTTCTAACATGTGAACCCAAATTCAGCCATTTACCTTATCGTGACCAAACATGTCGTGACCTCCCGGAATATTACCCATAATATGTTGGGGGTGTGCAGAGGAGGACTTCTATGACAGCGAAGAGGAGAGCGAAGAGGAGATCATTACGACCACCACAACAACCACAGTGAAGCCGGATATGGTGCTTGAAGGTGCTATTTTTATGTTTACATAACTGGAAATTATGTTTGAATGTTCGATCTTTGCTGCCAATGACCGCAACGAAGGTACAAAGCGTATGGGGTCGCCTCCATAAAGTCCAAAACTCAGAACGTCCAAAAGTATGTATTTTCGTGTGTATTGCAAAATGCATATAATCTAACCTAACCTAACCTAACCTAACTTAACCTAACCTAACCTAACCTAACCCAATTAGAAATATCCATATTCGTAAGTATTTTGGACGGTATGGCTTTTGCATCTTGTGCTTTTTGGACTTTATGATGCGTTCCCAGCGTATGTAGTTATAATGTTAAACATTGTTATAGTAGGATGTATTGATAACTGGAGGAGGGACTGCAGGAGAATTCCAAATTATGGGTATACAGTTGCGAAATTGGAAGCAGAAATAACCTCGAATGGTATGTTTTGCTGGTTCGAGTCCAGCCTTGAAGTATATTCGTAAAGTAGTTATTTTTGCTGGCCTCTTTCTTTAATGGATGTGTCCTTGCTTCACGGTTCATTATAAATACATATAAAAAAGGAGGCATCTTTTTTCTGCATAGAGTTTGCCATAACCGAACGCGAGAACTTCTCGTTTTCGCTTTCAGCTACTCAGTAGATAGGCTGAGTCGGCGGCTGACAATTCTTTGGATTGAATCCGGACCTGGGGGTCCACTCATGAAGTTGTCAACTGTGCATCACCGGTGAGTCAGAAAACTTTCGTACTCATGCAATGACAGCTGAAGAAAGTTCTGTGACTCACGGGTGAGAATCTCGTGACTCTAGACCGCGCACAGATCGTACAAAGCGCGCACGGTTAAAAGATCCTATTTCTATGATTTGTACATAGTTCTCTGAACGTGTGCACTTGTATTCTGAAATAACGAAGGCCTTTCGCCTTTTGTTAGTCTAGTTAGACAATTGTAGACCTGAAATAACCACTCTCGAGACTTTTATTTTAGAGGTAATTAGATTAGGCTCTAGCACAGGTTCAAATTCGTTCCGATTTGATATCGTGCAATTGTGGCTATGAGCATTAATATCAATTCGGAACACATGTATCACTGTATTCGCTTTCTCTGCGATCTTTGCAATTAGTGTTGCCATCCGTCTGGGTTTCCCCAGATGTATCCTAGTTTAGAGGGCATCCGGGGAGCGTCCGGGCGGGGCTTCATTTGTAGTCCGGGTACAATCAGTATTTAACTAATTTTTAACAAACTGTAATAATATTCTGTTTTCTTAGGCAAGAACATTTGAAATGATGATAAAAGATCATTAAATTTAATATTAAGGTCTGAAAATAAATAAAAAGGTGATTAATGATATTATCAACTGTTTTTTTTTAAACTGACTGTTTAAAAAAAACCTGTGACATGTCCGGCAGTGCAATTACGAAGCACAATATTCTGTGTAGGTTGCTGTACTTACAGCAATATGACAGCTTTTGCGATTACGAAATCGATGCATTCACAAATGGTGCGGCACTCAGCGCTACCCGCAGCAATTAGGTCAACTCCATACATTTCGCGTCGAATCGGTGTTACGAAACGGCAAAGAACTGTCAAATGCGGGGAGGTAAACGCCTATTTCGTCTGCTCGTCTAGTCAAGTACCTCAAAAGTTGACCCATTGTCGACACAGATAGGTCCGTGCTGGATGTAGGTGGATGAAAAACGGCTTCGTAATCGCGCTTTAGAAATGACGGGGGCGCACCTACACGTACCGCGGCACCATCCTCAAATTTTGCGTAATCGCTCTGCGGGTTCTGGGCCCTAAAATCCGGGGTTTTCACGCGTATTTTCACGTCTTGTCCTGGTTGCAAAATTCTAGAGATGAATTTTGAGAACCTTTTGAGCGGCTCTGGACTGGCCTAGCGTACCAGAGGCCTGGGTTCAATTCCGACATGCACCACTTTCTTTATCTTTCCGAGTTCGATAAGTGCATTTCGTCACGATTGCGAGCTACTCCATGGTTCGGAATCCATGTAAAACTGTAGGTCCCCTTCCCCTACTAGGTGGTAGGGTTTAAGCCCGCCCGGGTTGGTACCATCGCATTGGATGAAAAGATGGTCGAAGCGGCAATGAAAAATTGTCCGTGTTTTCCGTTCACTTCAATGTAGCCGTGCTCATAAAGGGAAGGTCCTGGCACGGCACCTAATTCCTTCGGGAATGTGGTGTATTGGGCTAATATCATAACGGTAGTTGTGTGGTATTAGCCATCCATGTCAGGTCGCATAAGAAAAACCCTATTTGCAATGAATACATTTCGGAACGTAGGTTGTCGGTCCGTCAGGTTGGCACTTCGCAACGATGGCGGCGGGCGCCTCCATGCTTCTGATGGCCCTCGGCGCAGGTCTCGGCGCCGTGCGCGCCCTCAGGAAGGGCCGGCAGGAGGACGAGGAGTTCTGCGACTGCGGCGAGGAGTGCCACCAAACCGCGTCCGCAGCTCGCGTTCCGCACTGACGTAAACCGGTATAAACTGGTATGAACTGTTGGGGAATAGGGAATATTGGGCACAAGTGCATCGGGACAGTTTTGAGAAACGGCGACTTGTTCTAGTAATTGTTCTTGCAAAAATGTAAGTGACCGTGCAAACTTAAGGCTGTTCCGACCCATATAAAGTTGTTTGCACACATAACGCAAAAAGTATTGCACTTTAAACCACGAATTAATAATAAAAGTTTAATATAGTCATATTACTTGCAGCAAAAATAATTTTACAATTTCAGGATTATTGGTTTTGTTACAATTTATTAAAATAAGATTTATATTTAACAGCGCCATCTAACGGTGTAAAACTTCTAATCGGCAATAACAACGAAACCATTAAGGATGTTCCGACCCATATAAAGTTGTTTGCACATATAACGCAAAAAGTATTGCACTTTAAGCCACGAATTAATAATAAAAGTTTAATATAGTCATATTACTTACAGCGAAAACATTTCACAATTTCAGGATTATTGGTTTTGTTACAATTTATTTAAATACGATTTTTATTTAACAGCGCCATCTAACGGTGTAAAACTTCTGATCGGCAATAACAACGAAACCATTAAACCTGAAATTGTGAATATGTTTTCGCTGCAACTACTGTGGCTATATTTAATATTTTTGACGAATTCGTTGCCTTAAAGTGCAATACTTTTTGCGTCCTGTGTAAAAAAAACATTGTATGGGTCGGAACATCCTTAAAATGTTAATGCCGTGATCGAGTTCCGTACAATGGCTGTTGTCTGATTCCTCAGTCAAATCAAGAAATCGTTTTCTGATATTTTGAACATTAAATGAATTAACTGATAGCTACGTCCGTACGTTTTGAACTAAACTTATATCCATGATATACGCCCTTAAACATTTCGATACAAACCTTGAAAGGCTCATGTCAGGGGTATCAAATAATTTATCAAAAAAATCAAAACATACAGACGTATTCCCAATTGATTCATATATTGGTTGGGGAAAAAGTTTCTTCGCATTTTTTAAGAAAATTCAAAACATTTTTTAATATGGTTTATTTACATTTAACTAAAGTATGTAGGTACCATTTTGTTCGATAACCTTTTGCCATCTTGTAGGTAGGGACATGATCCCATTGCTATAGAAATATTGGGACTTCTGATCAATATACCGCGACAAGTGGTTTTGGCAGTCCTCTCGTGATGTTAACCTGACACTGCCTAAAGAATTCTGAAGAGACCTAAACAGGTGGAAATCTGAAGGTGCAAGGTCAGGACTATACGGCGGATGCATTAACACCTCCCAGCCAAACTCTCTTAGTTTTTGCTGAGTGGCTAAAGATGTGTGAGGTCTAGCGTTATCATGATGAAAAACCACACCCCTTCTGTTGATTAATTCTGGCCGCTTTCTCTCAACTTCTTGCTTTAATCTCATCAGTTGTTCGCAGTAGAGTTCAGAATCGATGGTCCTGCCTGGTGGTAACAGCTCATAATGAATAATGCCCTTCCAATCCCACCACACACACAGCATCACCTCGTTGCGAGTTAACCCGGGTTTCGCCACAGTCTGTGAAGCTTGACCGGCCTTTGACCACGACCTTTTTCGCACGTTCTTGTCGTACGTGATCCACTTTTCATCACCAGTTATCAGCTTCTTCAAAAATGGTTCGGTTTCATTACGTCGTAATAAAGAATCACAAATGAGTACACGGTTCATTAGGTTTCTTTCAGTGAGCTCGTGAGGTACCCAAATATCGAGCTTTTTTGTGTACCCAGTTTTTTTCAAATGCGCCAAAACTGTTTTGTGGTCAATTCCTAGTTCTTCAGCTACTTCGTAACTACTGATATGCCGATCTTGCTCCACTTTTTCAAAAATGGCATCCATTTTATCCGTAATAGGGCGACCAGAGCGACGTGCATCTTTGACATCAAAATTTCCGGATTGAAAACGCTTAAACCAAATTTGTGCTACTCTCACAGACACTGCACTAGGTCCATAAACATCGCAAATTTTTTTCGCGGCTTGCGTTGCATTTTTACCTTTTTTGTAGTAACATTTTAAAATGTATCGAATTTCTTCATTAGATTCACTCATTTTGACAGTACGAAAAACTAATGAGAATCACACATTTTCCTAATTTGAATTTGGAATTATGTTCTTTAAAATTTAAACTTTCAATGATACCAAAACCAGCCAGATACAAATAGTATAGCCAAAGAGATTTTATTACAAGTTCATACATACTATAATGCGAAAAGACTTTTTCCCCGACCTATTATGTGCCAAAATATCTGGAAATGTTTTCTTAATTTGACTGAGGAATCGGGCACGAGCCATTGTATATAACATGAAAACCTCATATCCTCTTAATGGTATGAGCCGAATAACTAAGTGGCCTATTTATGTAATAAATGTTTAATTCAGTTTCACGCTAAGCATAGATTAAAGAGAAGGGATCGATAGCTAACGTCATACATCTTACAAAACTCGCCGAAAACTGCTTCTTTTCGATGGTACTATGACATTTCTAACTAGCGCCATCTCTCGTCACTGCCAAAACTAGTTACACCGTTAAGGTGGCCCAACCCGGCGGGACTAACTCATTCGCGGGCACGGTACAAAACCGTGCTGTTGCGCTCTGGGACCTCCTCTGTTTCAAAGAATAAGATAGGCTCCGTGATGAGGAAGATGCAACATGTCCACAAAAAAAACAATGTGCATAGTGTATGATTTGGTAAGATTTACGAAAATTTTAATTACAAAACGACTTATAGCTAAAAGTAAACCACGACCGCTGTAGTCAAAAATCTAACAAAAACCAAATAGATTATAAATATTATAAGCTATGTCTGATGACTAATCTTTTTAAGATGTTCTTACTTTATCATTGCGTAATCCACCTCCAAAGCTCTTGCATAAAATGCGCGAAAAATCGAACTTTCGGACCTTATAACTTAGAAACCAAACACAATTTTACAATGCCAACGGTCATCTGACATCTAGTTCGATCAAATAAAGCTATTTTGATCAACATTTGGGATCTCTGAGAAGAAATATGGGCGTGATCTTCTTTCCCCGTTTGTATGGGGAGTTGAGCGGGTTGGGCCACCTTAAAATAAGCTTGCTTCCAAATTTTGCTTAGGTAGGCGTGAGGAAGACGTTCCATTTTAACTATAAATTAAGTAATGTCATTATGAATTAAAAATATCATTGAAATTAACAGAGCCGTTACCCTATCAATTCTCCATACTACGGGCGATAACTGTTTCCATGCCTTTAATGTTTTGCTAGGTTTTTGAAATTTTGGATTCTAAAATATATCGTAGAAATCTATATGTCTGTATGTTTTCATTTTTTTAATATACTCTTTAGATTGGAAAATATTGGCTAATAAATATTGGGAAAAAGTTGTCTTTTTTTTTACTTGCATTTTCGATTTTTTTTACTGAAAATTAAACATATTTTTAAAAAAACCAAAACACACAGACAGAATGAAGCTTTCTCAAGTGATCGAAAAAATTTGATTAAAATCTGACAACGTTTTAGGGGTAGGGAAACGTTAGGGCCTGGAAAGCGATTTCGTGAAAAATTGTGCCTTGACCCATGGAGAAAGAATGCATTTCTTGAAATATTAAAATGTTAGATTTCCTGTGATTTCACGACAGCCTTAAGTAAATATACTTTTTCGTACTAAGCAGGTACATCGCTTATTCCAAGGAATGTGATTTGTATGAATGTATAATCGACCGTGAAGCAAGGACACATTAATTGTAGAAAGAGCTCAGTAAAAGGCACTACTTTACGAATATACTGCGAGGCTGGACCCGAACCAGCAAAATATACCATTCGCGGGTATCGCGTCTACCAATTTCGCAACCGGCTGTATACCCATAATTTGGAATTCTCCTACAGTCCCTCCTCCCGTAATGAATGGCTCCTGCTATCACAGTGTTTAAGATTTAACGCTTCATCGGCGTTGCGGACATTGTTATTTAAAAATCAGTTAGACAAACCTCTTAATAGTATTAAACTTAACTAAAAACACAATAACATTAGTAGAAGTGCACTCAAAATATCTAAATTTAAAGTACACGCATCAGCTTAAAGCTGCTAGTGTATACTACAAATAATAATAATAATAATTGACTGCAAATATTGAACAATCAAACAAGTAGTTCTTTTTAATGGGCTTTTTCTTCAATTAATGTGTTTGCTCTCACATACATACATATCACATTCATTATCATTAATATTGTACGCGCCCAGGCAGGTCGCACTTCACGAGCGAAGGAGTTGCAATTCCCGGTAGCCTCGGGACGTCACAGCGGACCACCGGAGGAGTAGGAACAGCCACCTACCTCCAGCAGCACCAGCTCCTAGGCGTCGGGTCCCGGGACGGAGTTCGGCGGCGCAGCACTTCGCCCAGACGAGGAGAGACGACACATAGACTAGGAGGTCGCGACAAAAATGGTAACGATAACGTAAATGGCTGAAACTGGTTCACGGGATAAAGTATAACTCTCTGAAGCTAAATGTGTCAGTCTGCCTGTTCCAAGTGGTTGCGTTACGTAGATAAGGCGCCTGAAAAAGTAGTTATGGTGACAAAGAATACATATGATAAGGTAAATGGATGCAAATGACGAAGCATGAAAGTATCAATACATACTTGCTAAGCAATACAAAAAACTGAACAAATCTTTGGTTGAATTTAGTAGTTATAGGCGATTTAGGTTACATATATAACTTTAGGTATATTTAAGTATTTAATTAAGTAACCGTCTGGTTATTGTTGTATAATTAATAGGTACCAATGTTTCCAGATAATCAGTATATTCATCAGCAGGTACATACCAGCATCTATTTTATATAGCCAATCTAGAAAACGCAACCACTTGGCACGGGCAGACCGACATATTAAGCATCTGAGGGTTGGTCTCTAACATGTGAACCCAGATTCAGCCATTTACCTTATCGTGACCAAAAATGTCGTGACCTCCCGGAATAACAGCTTGTCAGGCGCGCGGCGGGCGGCCCTTCTTGATATTTATTATTGAACTCTTCACGTTTGCTCTGTTTACAATCGCACAGCTACAAACGTAGTAAACAACAAGATGGCTTCCGGAACCGGAAGCCAATCGGAAAACGTCTCGATATGTGTTGCCAGTACCAGCATAAGAATCTCAGATATAATCGTATGTGTTGCTAGTCGGATGGTGTTGCAAGTGTGGTCTCACAAGTTTCCGAAAGTAATAAAACAGTGACAGCAATTAGCAGAGCGAGAGTGACTTAGGAAAAACTTCGGATGGGATTGCATGCTCGTGAAGCGCAAACTACCCACCTAGGTCAACCATGCCATATTGGCATGAACAGATATTCATTGCTTTCTATTTAATATATTGTGAAATGTGAATTGCAACGCCACCTGTGGACTTTCATTATCCCTATTCAGCACTGCTATGACGTCAGCAATCTATCCCTTCCTCTTTAATCTTTGTCGTTTAGTAAACGTAGAGTCCGTGCGGAACGTGAACCGTGGTAAGATTTAAAGGCGCAAATGCACACGTTTACTGTATTTGTCCTGTTGACAACACTGGCACGTCATTATAGTATGACTGTAACAACTTGATATTTAATTATAAAGCTGTCTTAAAACGAAATGAAGTTTGACATTTGACAGATGGCTGGGTTGGGTTGCCATGTAAAAAAAAAATATTAGTTCCATTGTACGCCTCGCCGGTTCTCTTTCCGCACGGACTCAATTGATTGGATGGAAAAATCGTGTTCGTTTATTTGATGTTGTTTCTTGTCAAATACATTGTTTCGAGAGTTTTTTCTTTTATTTCGTGTATCTTTAAAACACGTTGAATTTCTTGCTCCAAGTAGTGATAGCAAGGACCCAAAAAACTGGGTAATAATAAAGAAAAAGTTGCTAGTTCAAATAATTTACTTTGTCGTAGATTTTTGAGCTGTTAGCTTTAAGCTTTCACCTAGAATTGACAGTATCGGGGGGGCTAGTCATATCAATCAGAGAATCTAATAATTCCTTAGTAAATTGGCGTTTACGCCAAACCGAACGATTCGCGTATTAAAATTTATGGACAATTGAATAACGCGCGAACTAACGTTAAACGTATAACGTTAAACGAACTAACATATGCGAGTCCGAGTTTGATTTGACAGCTTACGCATCGTCGCCGAAAATACGTTGACGTTGCCGTTTACGCCGACTCCACGTTTCCATACGCATCGTTAGTACAAGTTTGATTTTGCCAGTTTGAAGAAATAAAACCACAGAATAAGTAGTAAATTTTGTATTCATTTTGACGTTTTTACGTAACTTCGAAGTTCCGTAAATGCCGGTTTGTGAAAACTCGAACTGCCCATTCGGATCATTATGCAATGAGCTTTTGAATTTGGCAAAACCCTGGAGTTCTGTCTTCTGTCACAAATACAGCGATGACAATGTTTGACATTGAAGCAGAAATGTCATTTTTTCCGGTTCGTAAGTTTGTCGTCAAGTATCAAGAGATGAATTGACTAAACATTATTTTGCTGTTTTAATCGGTAAGTATCAAGAGTATTAACATGCTTGTTCTTTGAAGGCCCATCAACTGGCGTTTAACAGACAACAAGCAGGTCTATTCCTGGCATTTTAGCAATCAGGAATCAGGAACCCTGAGTCTAGAAAACCGCTTTTGTAGCGATTTTTAAAGCGAGTTTTTGTACGGAAAGCCTTGATTGATTTAAAAAAACTATGCTTCGGAATATTTTCATCAAGAAAATCGCTTTGAAAACCGCTACAAAAGCGGTTTTATAGACTCAGGATTCCTGATTACTGAATGCCAGGAATAGACCTGCTGTATTGTGTTGATCTCGGAACAGGAAACAAGATAGAGATGCGATGTAGCAGGACATCTCCTGGGCAACACCTTACGGCTTCGGCGGTGCGGAGGCGTAGGCATGTGGGCAGAGCGCAGATAGAACCTTCTGTCATCTCAGAAGCTTTTATGTGACAGGAAATGGATAGCTAATACCACACCCACCGCCATGATATTAGCCCAATACACCACATTCCCGAAGGGATGAGGTGCCATGCCAGGAGCTTCCCTTTTTGAGCACTGCCACATTGAACTGGATGGAAAACGCGAGAATTTTTCGTTCACCATCTTTTCATCAAATGCGATGGTATCAACCAGGGCGGGCTTAACCCTGTCGCTTATAAGGGGATGGGGTAATCTCCAATTTTATATGGATTCCGAACTATGGAACATCTCCGCATTGAATCTTGAAATAAAAACGGGCCGGGATTTGAACCCAGACCTCTGGAATGGAAGCCAAGTCCTACTAAGCAACGAGCCGCTCATGCGAACCCCCGACAGAGGGCTCTGGCGCAGACTGTACGATTGCTTTAGGTGGAAAGTGACACGATTTCGGAACAATGCATAGGTATAAACGGAAGAAATACTCTACTTGTCTGACGGAATGGACCAAGTTCCAAGCGCCAGCGGCTGCGTAGAACCAAAACTATATCGGAGTATGTTTCTGCGCAGCCGGTGGCGCTTAGAGGGAGTGAGGGTAGTAAACATAAATACTATATTCAATGTCCTAAGGATACTTTCAAAGGTTTTGGTGCATTTCCCACGACTATGTTTATTTAGATTTCCACTGTTCGTGACGTTTACGCATATACAGTGTAAAGCTTATGGTTTGGCCGATTCAAATATAGTTAAATTTGCTACTAGCTTATGGTTTATCGCTGTGACGCTACACAAGTACCCCATCCTTATCACTTTCATACTCCTATACAGCTTTACCCATAGACCTGTCTCACCTAGCATCTACAGCGCGGCGAATGAGTTGAATTCGAATTTCAACGCTGAGTAACCGAAAAGCTATCGCCGCCAACGGTCTCGCTCGTGTTCCGCGTCGCTATAATCTACAAAAATACCAAAAAACGTGAGTTCTGGTGCCTGTTCGCTTCACCTCGTCTCCAGCTCATCCAAGGACAATTCGCGTGTGGCGGCCACCTTCCTACTGGGACAGTTCCGGATCCAGCAGAACCTCCTGGACTTCGCGGCTACAGGGTGAGTTCTACCATTGTCCTTCCTCTCAAGCCTTGGCGTAGCTGTCACCGCAATAAGCCTGTAACCCTTCAAGCATGAAATAAATAGATTTAGGAAGAAGTAAAGAACTTTAAAAACCAGCGACATAACTAGTCCGCGCCACCAGCTTACTTCTTCGGTAAAGGTAAGCTTCGTACTGTATATCCGTAAACATCAAGTATAATTTTCCCACGTCGACTTCTGAAACAAGATAGAATCAAAGGGACTATCTACCCCAGTGACGGATTTACCAGCAGGCTGAGTAGGCTGGACCCTAGGGTAGCAGATTTTAGGGGCGGCAAAGGGACCGATTTTTTTTCATGCTGCAAATAGATGCTGCCTGTGCCGAAAGTAAATACGGCCCATGCCGACCGCAATTGAGGCCGGAAAGAGCGAATTTTGTGGCCTGTTAGAGCCACAGAGTGCCTGTGTTATTATACAAGCAATTCAACATGTCATACATTTCACCACTTGACATGTTTATCTACAATTTGCGTAGTTACGTTTGGTTGCGGCGTGAGATCGAGTGGCATGACCACTAAGGTCCGTCGGACCTAATTGACTGCACGACCAAAGCGTATTTTTTGTAAATATATATTTTTTGTGAATATTGTTCACAATACAATATTAATTACGGGAAAGAGTTGTTGTTCAGGACGACGATAGGATAGGATAGTTTTGTAAATATAATTTAATTAAGTTTGTAATAAGATTTATAAAGAATAAAATATAAGTATAGGATATTAAATATAGATAGTTATTAATGTTATTAGCCTTGTAAGATAGTTGTATTGATATTTGTAATTATTTTGTAACTAGCTTGTATTTACGTAGTTTTAGTCTTACTTAATAAAATATACCACAGACCATGTTTCACTGGAGCGATAGCTGAGATGTTCACTCGAGACGGAAAGCAAAAGTATGAGTCATCGCAGAGTACCGTTATGATGAGTCACGCATAGCGGTACTCGGGCCGAGACGCGCGGGGGCGCTGTACGGAGCGATCCTATTGGCCGGCGGCCCAGCGCAAGGGGCGGGATGCGCGTCGCCGGCGGTCGCTCTGGCGCGATGATAAACCGCACGTTTCGGCCCAGAAAATCAGTTCGGGTTAGAGCTCCTACCAGGGTTCACCTAGAGTTGGCACCACTACCTTGAGCTTCGGTTCGGTTTTGGGAGAGCGCGAGTGTACACTCCGCCAGCCTTCCGATAGAGCACGGACGTGCCGGACTGTTGAGCTTGCTCGCTGCCGGTGTCGTTGACGCAGCCAGAGGGTCTCGGTGGCCGGACTTTCGTCCGGACCGACTGGCTGTTCGTCCGTTGCTCTAGCGTGAGTGTACGCTCCGCTCAGGACCCTGGTACTACGTTCGCCCGTCTCGAGTGGGCGTCTCTGCGACTCGCTCCGGTGCGCACCGCCTGCGGTACCGTAGAGCAAGAAAAGAGTTGTTTCTATTTCGCGCGCCCCGCATCTCTTCCCGTGTGACCGCCGTCAGCGTCGAGACCCGGCGGATCGTCGAGGCAACCTGGAAGCACCGTCCTCCTGAGCTACGATCCTTCACAGTTGTTTAATTAGGAAAAAAAAAAGTTACAAGTTCATTAACAAACATTGTTCAATCTTTGCAGTCAATGTCCGCAACGCAGATAAAGCGTAGGTATAATCTTAAACACTGTGTTAGTAGGAGGCATTCATTACGGGACGAGGGACTGTAGGAGAATTCCAAATTATGGGTATATATACCTGGTGGCGAAATTGGTAGACGCAATACCCGCGAATGGTATGTTTTGCTGGTTCGGGTCCAGCCTTGCAGTATATTCGCAAAGTAGTTCTTTTTACTGGGCTCCTTCTTCAATTAATGTGTCCTTGCTTCACGATCGATTATACATACATACATGTCACATTCCTTGGAATAAGCGACGTACTTGCTTAGTACGAAAAAGTATATTTACTTAAATAGTAATTAATTTTATTGTGAATTGTGAATAGGCTATCGAATTGTAGAGGTCGGTAGGGGCGGCAAAAATTAAATTGCTTATGGGCGGCAAATGTGTAAATCCGTCGCTGATCCATCCTGATAGTGTTTCTGAAAACGCAAATGTGCAGATCCTGCAGGAGCCTAGTTGACGTAAAGATATCCAGTGATGCAGCCAGGAAGTTACAGAAAGCCCACGGGCACTTGGTTGAAGATGGGTGCTAATGATAAAGGTGAGTGTATGCTACGTTAATAACCATACGATACTAAATACCAATATCTACGTCTTGTCAGCCATTGTAGCTCAGTGTGCGACGCCTTGCGAATCGATAAGATGGGGCAGCACCTCTGAGCGCGGTTTGGTTTTGGATGGGTGAACATTTGCAACCGTTGAGGCTGGCCGTGGTTCGCATTCCAAGTAAAATTGTAGGGTTAATCCTGCCCGGGTTGGTACCATCGCATTGAATGAATGATGGTCGAAGCGGCAATGAAAATTGTCCGTGTTTTCCATCCGGTTCAATGTAGCCGTGCAATATAAGGAAGGTCCTGGCATGGCACCTAGTTCCCATGTGGTGTGTTAGGCTAATACGGTCAGTTCGGTATTAGCCATGCATGTCCAGTTACATATTTATATTTTTTAATAACAGACACTATATTAATTAATTATAATAATGTCATAATTCGTTTCATACATGCTCTACAACCTGACTACGTACCTGACCTTTACTAAGTTGTAAACACATTAGTAACTGGAGTAACTGAGTAAGAAGTAACTGGTCCCGCTGCATCGAAACAGATTTGAAAGAGTTGGAATAAGCAGCAGAAATGTGCGAGGAATAGAATAAACTGTAGAGCGGCGCGACAAAAGGTAACGATAACGTAAATGACTGAAACAGCTGAACAGCATACCATCCCTCTGATGCTAAATGTGTCGGTCTGCCTGCGCCAAGTGGTTGCGTTGCCTAAATAAGGCGCCTGAAAAAGTAGTTATTGTAACAAAAATATATTAATAAAGTAAATTGCTGCAAATAACGAAGCATGAAATTTACACTCTTGCTTAGTAATACCAAAACTAGTTAATCTTTGGTGGCATTTCGCAGTTATAGGCGATTTACGTTACAGATATAACTTCAGGTATATTACAAAACCGACTGGTTTTTGTTGTATAATGAATAGGTATCAACATGTCCAGACAAAAGGCATATTCATCAGCAGGAACATACCAAGATCTATTTTGTATAGCCAATCTAGCTAACGCAACTACTTGGCGCAGGCAGACCGACATATTTAGCATTAGAGGGTTGGTCTCTAATCTGTGAACTCAGATTCAGCCATTTACCTTATTGTGACCAAAAATTTCGTGCCCTCCTGGAATATTAAGAAGATGCTAGACATTGGTGATAGTTTCGAGTTGCTCAACGGCCCGGTAAGAACCTGAGCCGGTAGTCTAAGTTGTCACCTAAATTGGCGTTACGGCAAACCGATCGACTGGCGTTTTCAATTGTATTGAAATTGAAGAGCGCGCGCAGCGGGCGTTAAGCGAACTAACATTTGCGAGTCCGAGCTTGATTTGACAGCTTACTCAACGTTGCCGTAAATACGTCGACGTTGCCGTTTAGGTCCACTCCGCGTTTTCATACATTAAATCGGAAGTCCGCGTTTGACTTTGACAGCTTGAAGAAGTAAAACCACAGAATATCTAGTAAAAACTTGTATGGAGTTTGGAGAAAACGCCAGTCGATCGGTTTGACGTAAACGCCAATTTCGGTGAGAACTCAGACTGCCCACTCTGGTTCCAATAAGGTTGGATTCACCTGCAGGAATTCCTCTGAAACGGAGCGGGTCGGCCGGCAGGTTCCTGGATAGATTTCTGCCGCGCGTGTTCCGTCGGCCGGCGGCGCTGTCCGTCACGCTGGAGGGGGACACGCCCTCCGCCGTCACGCTGAACGAGGTGATACCTTCTGAGGTTTTTAGGGTTCCGTACCCATAGGGTGCCAAACGGAGCCCTATTATTAAGCCTCCTCTGTCCGCCGGTCCGTCCGTCACAGGTCTGTATCTCATGAACCGTAATAGGTAGACATCTGATTTAACAACGTGTGCATTTCTGTTGCCGCTTTAACGTCGTAAGATTTGAGGGCGCACATGTGCACATTTACCGTATTTGGCCTGTTGACAACACTGGCACGTCATTAACACAGTATGACTGTAACAAACGTCATGTATAATGTATATATGTTGTATGTCAAATGAAGTTTGACATTTGACAGGTGGCTGGGTTGGGTTGCCATGTAAAAATCTTAATGTTAGTTCCATTGTACGCCACGCCGGTTCTCTTTCCGCACGGACTCTAACGTGATTTCTTAGGGTCAAATCTTGTATAATGGTACGGAACCCTTCGTGTACGAGTACGACTAGTCACATACAAAAATGTTTGATGTTCACCTGTCGGCCAATATGGTTGTAATGGTGAGATTTTGTGTTTCAGCCGACAAGAGTGGATCTGGAAAAGGGGGACCAAGGCAGGATTACACAGGACCCACGTGACATCAGCTTCGCCTGCCATCTCTGCGACTATATGACTGACAGGTCTGGCAAGTCTCTTTTTCTTCCATAACAGTAGAGCTGAATAAGTGTACCAAGGCGGGACTGAACATCAGCTTCGCCTGCCATCTCTGTGACTTTACGACGGACAGGTCTGACAGGTATCTTTTTCTTGCATAACACTAGGGCTGAATAAGTGGACCAAGGCGGGACACAACAGGACCCACGTCACATCAGCTTCACCTGCCATCTCTGCGACTATACGACTGTCAGGTCTGGCAAGTCTCTTTTTCTGCCGTAACAGTAGAGCTGAATAAGTGTACCAAGGCGGGACTGAACATCAGCTTCGCCTGCCATCTCTGTGACTTTACGACGGACAGGTCTGACAGGTATCTTTTTCTTACATAGCACTAGGGCTGAATAAATGGACCAAGGCGGGTCACAGCGGAACCCACGTCACATCAGCTTCACCTGCCATCTCTGCGACTATACGACTGTCAGCTCTGGCAAGTCTCTTTTTCTGCCATAACAGTAGAGCTAAATAAGTGTACCAAGGCGGGACTGAACATCAGCTTCGCCTGCCATCTCTGTGACTTTACGACGGACAGGTCTGACAGGTATCTTTTTCTTACATAGCACTAGGGCTGAATAAATGGACCAAGGCGGGTCACAGCGGAACCCACGTCACATCAGCTTCGCCTGCCATCTCTGCGACTATACGACTGTCAGGTCTGGCAAGTCTCTTTTTCTTCCATAACAGTAGAGCTGAATAAGTGTACCAAGGCGGGACTGAACATCAGCTTCGCCTGCCGTCTCTGAGACTTTACGACGGACAGGTCTGACAGATATCTTTTTCTTACATAACACTAGGGCTGAATAAGTGGAACAAGGCGGGACACAGCGGAACCCACGTCACATCAGCTTCGCCTGCCATCTCTGAGACTTTACGACGGACAGGTTTGACAGATATCTTTTTCTTACATAACACTAGGGCTGAATAAGTGGAACAAGGCGGGACACAGCCTGCCATCTCTGCGACTATACGAAGGACTGGTTTAACAAGTCTCCATCTTGTCTGTGCTGGAAATCATACTGGATTTTTAGGGTTCCGTACCCAAACGGTGCCAACGGGGCCCTATTAGTAAACCTCCGCTGTCCATCTGTCAGTATGTCAGCGGGCTGTATCTCATATACCGTTATAAGTAGACAGTTGAAATTTTCTTAGTGTATTTTTGTTGCCTCTATAACAAATATTAAAAAAATATATAGGCAGGCCCCATACAAGAATCGCTATGTTTTGATCTGTGTTTTCCATCCAGTTCATTGTAGCCGTGGTCATAAAGGGAAGGTCCTGGTATGGCACCTAATTCCTTCGGGAATGCGGTGTATTGGGCTGATATCATGACGGTGGGTCTGGTATTAGCCATTCATGTTTAGGCGTAAGTATCAGAGCCCGTAGTCCCAGCTGTCACCTAAATTGGCGTTTACGGCAAACCGATCGACTGGCGCTTTCAAATGTATGGAGAAATTGAAGAGCGCGCGCAGTGGGCGTTAAGCGAACTAACATTTGCGAGTCCGAGTTTGATTTGACAGCTTACTCAACGTTGCCGTAAATATGCCGTAAATACGTCGACGTTGCCGTTTACGCCGACTTCGCGTTTTCATACAAATCGGAAGTCCGAGTTTGACTTTGACAGCTTGAAGAAGTAAATCCATAGAATATCTAGTAAAAACTTGTATGCAGTTTGAAGTTTTTACGGAACTTCGAAGTTCCGTAAACGCCAGTTTAGGTGACAACTGGCACAGCAGCTCAGAGCCCTGCGAAAAGTGAAAAGTATACGTTTGTTTCTGATTCCTCAACAATATTATTCACTCGAGGTAAATCTTCCAGGATAACCCTCCTCGACCGTCACCTATTGGACGACCACAGAATCGGCCTCGACAATCTCCTCATGCTGGTGATGGCAAAGATCAAGACCGACGGTGACGTCAGAAACGTTAGAACTGGTCGCAACTTCTACTACAAGACACTGTCTAAAGACACTCACGAGTTGGACGCGACTATGCTCTTTGAGAGATTGCGCGACTGGGAGAGGAGAGAGTACAGGACGGTCGGCACTAACACGTGCGAGGTCGCCCCGACCTCGTCGGCCGGCCTGAACAGCTGCGATGAGGTGACCAAGCAGCTGGAAAAGATGCTGAGGTAATTTTATGTATTTAATGGATACGACATTACCGTTGTCTCATTAATTTGAGTTTCTGCGACATCTACATTTGAAGCATTGTAATCAGATTTTGAAATTCTGTAAAAGTATTGGTCGTGACATTCGTCGGAAGCAGGATTTGAACCTGCGACCTTTGGATTAAATGTCCACTGCTCTAAACCAACTGAGCTATCCCGACACTTGTTGAGCTTGTTTTAGAGCAGTGGACATGTAATCCAAAGGTCGCAGGTTCAAATCCTGCTTCCGACGAATGTCACGACCAATACTTTTTAGGGTTCCGTACCCAAAGGGTGAAAACGGAACCCTATTACTAAGCCTCCGCTGTCCGTCCGTCCGTCCGTCCGTCCGTCCGTCCGTCTGTCCGTCTGTCACAGGGCTGTATCTCAGTAACCGTAACAGGTAGACAGCTGAAATTTTCACAGAGTGTGTATTTATTTTGCCGCTATAACAACAAATAGGTAAGATTAAAAAATAATTCAAATTAAAGGGGGCTCCCATACAAAAAACGTGATTTTTTTGTTTTATTTTTTACGATGGTACGGAACCCTTCGTGTGCGAGTCCGACTCGCACTTGGCCGGTTTTTCAGATTATTTTCAAAATCTGATTACAATGCTTCAAATGTAGATGTCGCTGAAACTCAAATTAATGCTGAGGTAATTATAAAATTTGAGATTAGCCCGGTTTCCACACATTTAAGGGGTTCCTACAAAGATGTCGCAGAGCTCACCTTAGTTAGGGCAACTTGTTTTCTACATCAAAGCATGTAAGATTTAAGTATTTTTTTCTTGAATATATTTTGAAATCCTAATGCTCATCTCTTATGTTCTTTTATGTTAAGCATTTCATGTTCCAATAAAAAACTTTTGATAAAATTTAAAAGCATATACGACTACGTACTGATTAAATGAAGTTGTTGGCATAATTTAAACCAAATATTCAACCATGAGCGACGCGACTATGCTCTTTGGGAGATTGCGCGACTGGGAGAGGAGAGAGTACAGGACGGTCGGCACTAACACGTGCGAGGTCGCCCCGACCTCGTGTCGGCCGGTCTGAACAGCTGCGATGAGGTGACCAAACAGCTGGATAAGATGCTGAGGTAATTCTATAAGTACCAAACTACTGAACCGATTTTGATACATAAATATGGGACCAACTAGAAAGTTTAGTTAAGAAAAAGACCAACTTTCGAACAAAAAAATAATTTTCCAAATCGGTCCAGGGATCTTCGAGTAATCGGTGAACATACATAAAAAAAAAATCCGAAGAATTGAGAACCTCCTCCTTTTTTTGAAGTCGGTTAGTAAGTAAATTAAGTAATAGTAGTAAATTAATTATGTGGGTGTGAAATAAACAATATGCCTGCTGCGATCGCGAAGATGTTCATACTCGCATTAATTGCTATTATATTAATGAATATCTTGACATTAGACTAATACAGCAATTTTCGGGCAGCACTTTCGGTTGGTTAGGGCATTTTAATTCGAAACCGATACGGTCATAACATAGAACGTGTTTCAGATATATATGGTAGCATTATTTTACAAAGAAAACTGTTTGTATCCAGGCTCACTTGTAATAATCACAAATATATGGGATTATAACAATGAAATATTACGTAATAATTTTGTAATATTTAAAAAATACATAGTCCAAGTCCGCCGTGCATCGTGATCCAATGTGCGCCCTGTAAATGTCTTACATTTGTGTGAGTGAGCACGTTGTGTCAATGTTTTGGGGCAATATTTTTTTCCCACGGGTGGACGGCGCAGCCCTTACACTTTTGACATTGACTGTATATGGACAGCTGGTTTTGTTGACATCAAGATAAAATTCCCTTCTTTAAGGTCGGCCCGTAAGCACCTGAAAATTTCGCCTCCCATACTAACGTAGTTTACTAATAATTTGAAAACCACTGTTCCAACTTACTTGATATTTGGTATCTAATATTAGGCTACAAATATCTGTGTCTGCATGCCTTTGTTTTTTCGGTAAATATATTCTGGGTCAAACCACAGAGAAAACAAAATTCGTATGAAGATTTTCTTTTTGCATTCATTTCATTCGGTTTGGATATTGGATAAACAAAAGCATGCAGACACAGATATTTGTTACCTCATATTAGATATTAAATATCAATTTAATTGGAATAGCGGTTTCCAAATGATTACGTAACTACGTTTGTATGGGGAGCATAGCTTACGGGCCGCTCTTAATATTCACGACTGGCTTAACAGATTCTAGCAAAGCAGTGCCAATACATACAGTTGTATTATAGTAGTGTTGTTATCATTTCAGTGAACCTCTGGAAAACTACAGGCAGAGTGAGTTTATGTCCAAAATGAACTCCCTGAATGACGCCATGTTCCGACTCGTGGGTTCACCAGGAGGTTCAGGTCACTGGAACGACGCAGCGACGAAGCAGCCGAGTGAACTCCGCTCTCCCAAAATGTAGGTTTCCAATTCAACACATGTTTCAATTTTGTGGAGTAATCAGGCGGCTGAGCTACATTGTAATCGTTGTAGTTTTTTTTTCAAATTTAATATGTTAACCTCCGGAATATTTCTATAACCCGCAAAAATCCGAAAAGGTTATAATTTCACTTGGGAATAGCTATAATTTCACTCCGGAATGGTTATAATTTCACTCCAGATTGGTTATAATTATACTCCGGAATTGTTACAATTATATTCCGGATTCGTTATAATTATACTCCGGAATGTTTATAATTATACTTCGGAATTGTTATAATTTTACTCTACGAGCATGGAAGGACGAGTACAAGGATCGAAATTCTTTCCTATGGCGGCAGCGTAGCTGCGAGATACCCCCGTTTTCACGGGGGAACGGCATAACGTATAATATGCAGATCGTATAATGTCATATTTTAACAAAATTTTAAAACCATGCACAACGTATAATCGGCAGATCGTATAATCTTATACGTAGTGCATGAAGAAGTCCAAAAAATTTAATTACTTATTTCTCCATGCATAACGTATAATAGTCACAACGTATAATGTTATGATCTTTATTTAACAAAAAAAGAAAACCATGCATATCATATAATCCTAAAATATTTCATACGATAAGCGCCCTTATCGATATAAGATTAAAGATTATACTCGCACGCGACTTTTCGACCGTCTCAATTAGAGTTGTAGCAAATTGTTACTCTTTAACAGATATCGATTCGTAGCAATTTCAGCCTTAAATGTATCGTTGTTAGGGCGCTTTATGCAGTGCTTCTTGGCATATTATACGTTCTGCATGGTTTTCTTTTTTTGTGAATTCATGTTAGGAATATTATACGTTGTGACTATTATACGTTCTGCATGATGCAAAGAGTTTATTTTATTTTTAAACTCATGCACAACGTATAACATTATACGTTGTGACTATTATACGTTATGCATGGTTTTAATTTTTTGGAAAAAAATAAGATTATACGTTGTGAATATTATACGTAGTGAATACGACTCGTTTTCACCACCTCAAGTTACCTGAAATCCGATAGTTCTCTACTTTCGGTAGCATTGCATATTTATATGGTGTAACCGAAAGGTATCTTTGGAATTGGTCAATCCGGCAGTGCGATTACACAAAATTTGCGGATGGTGCCGCGGTACGTGTAGGTGCGCCCCCGTCCTTTTTTAAAGCGCGATTACGAAGCCGTTTTTCATCCACCTACATCCAGCACGGACCAATCTGTGTCGACAATAGGTCAACTTTTGAGGTACTTGACTAGACGAGCAGACGAAATAGGCGTTTACCTCCCCGCATTTGACAGTTCTTTGCCGTTTCGTAATACCGATTCGACGCGAAATGTATGGAGTTGACCTAATTGCTGCGGGTCGCGCTGAGTGCCGCACCATTTGTGAATGCATCGATTTCGTAATCGCAAAAGCTGTCATATTGCTGTAAGTACAGCAACCTACACCCAATTTTGTGCTTCGTAATTGCACTGCCGGGCCTTAGTGGAGAACGTCTAACTGTAGTTAGTTCGTTTACGAATTCAGGACGAACATTCGATGTTCGTTGTCTGTCGCCTTTACCTTTCTTACCTTATTTACCTTTCAAATACATTTTTTCTGTTGTCTTTCTATTTAGAAGAATGAAATAAAAAAAATCTTATACCTTTCAGCCATAACGAGGTACACATCCCTCTTGCGTACCCTCCCGCTTACATGATGGCACCGGCTAGATTCCGCGCGTATTCTTGATTTTACGCTATGGTATATAGGCGCCATAAAATATTAACTGTTGATCAAAATTACGCACTGTAACCCATGATTGTAATTATACCGATGTATGTAATATTAATAACAAATTAATCTTTTTAACTTTTTTTTTGTTTTTCATTTCAGAAGAAACGATCGGACATATTCTCCGGGCAGATGCCATCAAAGCGAAGAACTTGGTGACATCCCAATACAGAAATTATTTTGAAATGGTGAGACCAGCAGTCGACCTCAACCGTTGGGTCCGATGTCATTCAATATTATATTTCTGGATGATGTATAATTTGTTTTTTATGTGACATATTTTGTTACTATTTATTTTGTTTAAACAGTATTTTTTGCATTGGCGATGTTTTCTTGCTGACAAGGGGGCTGACCCGCTCAATTTATAGCCCTGAGAAAGTCTTTCTCAAACGACAGATGATCCTAAGCCCGTAATTATCATCTACTACCGGGGCTACTTATTTTTAATATTCAAATTTGGCTGATCTAAGAAACGGATGGGATGGACTATAAATAATACCATGCTTTTTATGAATTAAATATATTTATTCTGCAAAACGGATTAACTTATTACGTAGATGCAAATCATTTGGCATTATTCAAATAATCTAAACAATATATTAATTTTTATTACATCAACACCGGTACATTTGATGAAACGACAAATACCTAGCATGCATTTTCATGCAACATAACAAAAACATTTGTACTAAAACAGTTCTTTGTTTTCAGTATCATCGGTACAAAAAAAGTTCTTTGTTTATTGCCTCATTAGTGAAAAAAAACAGTTCTTTGTTTGCAGTATGATTAGTACAAAAACAGTTATTTGTTAACTGTATCATTAGCACAAAAATAGTTCATTGTTTACTGTATTGTTTTAACAGAAACAGCTATCTGTTTATGTTATCTTTATTTCTCCTTTTTAGGGTTCCGTACCCAAAGGGTGAAAACGGAACCCTACTACTAAGACTCCGCTGTCCGTCCGTCCATCCGTCCGTCCGTCACAAGGCTGTATCTCATGAACCGTAACAGGTAGGGAGCTGAAATTTTCACAGATTATGTATTTATTTTGCCGTTATAACAACAAATAGGTAAAATTATAAATTAATAAAAATTAAAGGGGGCCCATACAAAAAACGTGTTATTTTTGGGGTAAGTCTTGTACGGAACCCTTCGTGTGGGAGTCCCACTTGGCCGGTTTTTTACCTTCCTATTTTTAGGGAGTTAGCAGAAATAATCTGGTCTTAATGTTTATTTATTTTATTTATTTATTTATTTAGGAGAAAACACAGAGAGAAATACAGAAAACATAAAATATAACATTATTAATAACAAGTAATCTCCCTCCACTACGTTTCCCTCTGGAACATAAAATAGTATAGATGCACTTGATGCTACACAAGAGTAAACATGAACACAAATTAATTAATTTTGACGGAAACATTTTTGTAATAGAAAAACAGTACAAGTAAAAAAAAAAAACTTCTAAAGTTATAAAGTTTCCTGCAGGTAACTCAAAATTCAAAATTGTGCACACTTTTTTTAAATTGAGAAAATATAAAGGCTATTAAAATTTTAAGAGGTTATAAATTAGAATTATTAATATTAAGTATTAAGTATGATAATTGAGTTAGTATAAGATTAGGTAAGTGGTGAAGATTATATTATCTTAAAGATAGCAAGTTATTAGATGAAATTTTATAATACCAATCCTAAAGATCCTTCAAGCAGATTGCGAACGGTTCGTTTGTAGGTGAAGGCTGAGCTATTAAAATATCTATAGATAATAGTTTTTTATTGTAGGTATCGCATATACGTCGTATATGGTCCGGGTTTTGCCCGTGTGAAAAAGGATCGTTAAGCGTGTTCTTCTGCAAGGTGCATGTAAGCCTATTAAATTAAGAAGATCTGGGCAGTTGTATGCACTTATACAAATTTTACGAAGCACGGAAGCATCTAGCAATTCACGCCGGATAAGCAAAGTAGGTAATTTATAAGTTTCAAGACATGTGTACATATTTATTTACACAGGGTCAAGAACACAGTTAGATCCTGAAAAACCGCTAAGCTACAATTTCAGCTTCCTACCTGTTACGGTTCATGAGATACAGCCTTGTGACAGGCGGAAGGACGGAAGGACGGAGAGCGGAGGCTTAGTAATAGGTTTCCGTTGGCACCCTTTGGGTACGGAACACTAAAAACGATAACTGTATTAGCATAGATTAGATATAGATGGGAACGCACCGAAGCCGACTGACTGTTCCTGCAGCGCACCGCCCTTCACAGCTCTGCTTTCCCAAATTATAGCAGCACATAGTTCGTATTGATCAGAAATAGCAGAAAGATCAGAAACAGAATCAACGTCAACGTATGATTAAACACGTCGCTTTGTATGGACAGTGTGGAAGGAACACCGTGCGGTTCACTAAGCCCCGGTTGCACGAAGAGACGGCCGAGTTAAGGCGCTAGGACTAGCCAACTACTCGCGCCATACAAATGCACTTTTTAACAAATGTAATAATATGTAGTGAAACGCTTCAGCAAATCCAAAGAGAACTCCAGACTGATAATGGAATGTTAATATTTTTTTATTCCATCATTTATTTAAATAATAATAAAAATAAAAAAGTTGATTTTTCTCATTAGAAATCTGAAAGTAATTCGATTTCTAGATATAAGCAAAAACAGCATATATGCATAAACAAAAAATTCCATTTGCTTTTAGATTTCTACATTTAGTCAAAAAAGTTCGGAAATGGACACCGTTTCCGCAATGTATTTTGTATAGAAAAAGGAAACATACATTAACGAAAATAGTTCGATTCCTAGACAAGGAATCATATATTGTAAGAATGACACTTATAATCGTCAGACTTAGTTAGTTAACTTGAGGTGCCTCGTCTAACTTTGCGATTTGGCTAGTACCAGGCCCTTAATCAATGTTTAAACACGTCACTTTTAGTGATCCGCATAGAGTTCCTTCCATACTGTCCACGCAAAGAGACGTGTTTGATCATACTTTGACGTTGATTTTGATTTTTTGTACTTTCGTGCACTCGGCCCTAAAAGTGACGTGTTTGAACATTGATTAACTCAGCCGTCTCTTCTTGCAATCGGGGCATAGTCGTTTCCCCGCTCCAGCATACACTCCCTTAGGACATAAATCTATTTATACATGATTTATACAAGTCTGTCGATATGCTAAATGTTCGTATTCACTCTTTGGAATGTAATCAATTACACATTCTTGCAAAGTCTGGTTACAAAAATGATTAATACAAATTATTTAAAAAAACAATTCAAATACGAGATCTTTTAGATAAAACAAACGACAGATTTTTATTGAATCTGTCATGTTCGGCTCTGCTTGTATAAAAACCTTACATCAACCATAACCTATGGGTGCATACATTGCCTATTTGTTAAAATACTTTGGTATCAAATGAGAAAATGCATTGGAAATACACGATTCAATTATTTAATATATTAAGGTATTTGACGTTATTTATATCTGCCGCCATCAAAGCCGTGTCTGGAAAAAAACGAATAATTTTAAAGTTATATCAGAAAATGATCAAATAATTAAGAGTAGTAAATAAAAGAAAACATAGCTAGTCTCAAAAAAGATAATGCATCTGTAGTTACAATGATTCTATAGTCAGTTAGCAACCGTTATATCAATTTGTTATGTCCGCCAGAAGTTTAGTAGTAGAAGAAAAAAAAATATGAATCCGAGTGTGTAACTTACATCTAATGGACGAAATAAAGAAACAGAAAAAGTTGAAAAGGATCTACTGGATCCGTTGGTTCTCATAAGAGGGATGAGAACCAACGACATCGGCGGGGGCCTGTTTCGTCTTAAAATTTTCCATGACTTGCAGATTTTTTTTGTGTTTATTGTAATAAATTTAGTCATTACTAATAACCATCTAAACGAACCACATAAAACGTTACAATCTTTGAAGCCCTAGAATAATCAGACTTATTATATATGTATATAAATATATCATGTATACATGTTTGCTTAAAAACACAAAACAGAAATATAGCAATCATAATAAACACTTACCATGTATCCACATAAATGAGTGTTAGCACAAACAAACAAGCGTGCGGTGGTCCCAAAACATACATATAAACAAATAGGGTATGCCACGCCTGATTTCTAAAATCGACATTTAGATATTGATTTAAAGTACAAACCTTATGTAGAACCCAGAGATATAAATATTGTTCTGTCTGTGTATTGAAAGGTAATGAACCAAAGCTTATTGTTTTTAGCCTGGTTTTCACCAAGTGCTGATTTATTTTAATTGACACTTAAAGGGACTTTATTACTAAAGTGCTGATTATCTAGTACTGGTATTGATTGCAATCTGCTAAGAAAGGACCTTAATATGCGGCGATTAAACTAATCAGCAGTAGGTGAAAAGGGCCCTTAGAGTAGTTTTTACAACGTTAGCAAGGTCCACATTCCTTAAATTCCGTATGGGTCTTCTGTTTCAAAAACCTAGCAATACCCAAAATTCAATAAGTGGTCTACAATGCTTTTACTACTTTTAGGGCCTTTTTCACCTGCTGCTGATTAGCTTAATCGTTAGCTAAGAAAAGCCCTTAATATCTGGCGATTAAGCTAATCAGAAGCAGGTGAAAAAGACCCTGAGGGTCGTTTTATGGGTTTTTACAGATTTCTGTTGGTAGATTTGTATAGGGTTCATGATTTATGTTTCCGCCATCGATATTGGCCGTATTTTCATTATTAAATTGATGGGGTCAAACTAATTATTGTATTTTGACGATTTCCTTTAATAATAAAAAAGTGTGTAAAACTATTGTGCAAAACAACAGTGAGAAGTGCTGGATTACCTTTTTTGTGCAAATATTGCGTCAGTGTTGTGCATTTTTGGAATCAAAACCCAACTACGACCAAAAATTGCGACCAACTGGAAACCAATGAAAAGGGGATCCGATAGGCCTCGGAATAGCTTATGACAAAAAATATCTTCAAAGTGCAACGGCTATCAAGGAATTATGGGAGCGGCGACGTAAACTCTATCGAATAGCAGCAGCGCAGCTACGTTTTAGTGATACTACACTGACGCAAGCGCCGGTTACGAATTCGCTCACTCCTGACGTTCTCGAGTTCCAGCGACATATAAGAACTGCACAGGGCGCCATTTAGTGCAACGAACATTCGCTGTTGCGCGTCCCGAATTCGTAAGCGAACTGACTGGCCGGACCTACCGTCAGTGTATACGCCGTCCCTACTTTGTCCTACCTTGCTCAGTAACAGAAGTCACTGCGCAACTTATGGAAATGATTCTATAGATTAAGGCGGCATCTCACTTTGTCGTTTTGTTTTCGCTAAAAATACCCGTGTGATACAACATTCGTTTTCAATATTGACAGGGGAATGTGACATCACACGGGTATTTTTAAGCGAATACTTGAAAAAGATCAACGAAACGATGAAGTTAGATCTCGACTTTAATACTAACACAGATAAACCAACAGCATATTCACACCTGGTTTGATTCGTGCTGACAGATGTCAAAATGGTATACCGTGAAGGATATGACGTCATTATATTATATATTATTATTATTATTATTATATTATTGATAGACTAGCAGCTTTAAGCTGATGGATGCGCCTATATCACAACACTTATTGTTTTATTTATTATCATTTTTGTTTAGATTTTATATGATTGTCCTGAGACATTTCTCAAGACTTCTGTCAATTTTGACACAAAATGTATGGAAGTAATGTCAAATTTGACAGTCGACAGACGTGACAATCGTCTCAAGGCCCAAGAACTGTCATTGAAGCATTAATGCCGTACACAGCTAACCCTTTGGAGGTGTGGCACGGTGTGTACAACTGTCAGTGTCACATTTTGAAATTCCTACTTCACTGCCCGATCATTGGAATGTGTGGTTTTGAAAACGTTGAGTTTCCAATTTCAAGTTCATCGCTAGAGGAATTGATAAGATAACCCGAACCATAGATAAATTATAGTAGGGAAATATTGCTAATGTCATACAATTGTTGAATAGGGACGATAGTCAACAAATGGCGTTGAAATTCACATTTGAGAATACATTAAATACAAAACAATTAATATCTATGATATATTTTATTAACGATGACATTACTTAATTTATAGTTAAAAAGTATCATGCCTGTCTATAGGTGAAGTTTAGAATTAAGCTTAGTTTAATACCGGTGAAACTAGTTCTGGCAGTGACGGGAGATGGCGCTGGTAAGGAATTTCGAAATAAGAAGTATTTAGCGAGTTTTGTACGTTGCATGATGTAAGCAGTATATCCCCACTATCCTTTGTCTATGCCCGAACTGTTCTAATGAGTAAGAGAAAAGACAGTTTTTCCAATAACCATTCCTTTATTTCACTTTTCGGTACAACTTAGGTATATCAGCTAATTACAATCAATAATTTACTAACATAGCATGAACATTGTGTGTTATTTTAGAATATCTGGTGATGAGTTAAGTACGATAGGTGGGTATTTCTGGCCTGCCTATGTAATATCATGATATTTCGGTTAAAGCCCGATATCGGTTAAAGCCTGATATAGGTTAAAGCCTGATATAGGTTAAAGCCCGATATCAGTTAAAGCCTGATATAGGTTAAAGCCCGATATCAGTTAGAGCCTGATATTGGTTAAAGCCCGATATCAGTTAAAGCCTGATAGGTTAATGCCCAATATCAGTTAAAGCCTGATATTGGTTAAAGCCCGATATCAGTTCAAGCCTGATATATGTAGGTTAAAGCCCGATATCAGTTAAAGCCTGATATAGGTTAAAGCCCGATGTCGGTTAAAGCCTGAAATTGGTTAAAGCCCGAAATTATTGTTTCCTTCAATGTTATTGAGTTTTGTCATTTGTATAATGTTGAGTGAACCAATTTAGGATAAAAAAACAATACGTAATAAAAAAAACAAAAAATATCTTTTTTCAACCTAAATAAATTTTGTTTTAGCACTAAAATTGGTTTAGCTTCAGATACAGCATCGATTCGGTTAATTGATCACGCTTCAAAAAGACAACCTGTATATGTAATATTTATTCTTTAGAAAATAATAGAAAAAAATTGGTTAAGGTTTTTTCTTAAGTCTAAATTAGTGCATTTGACGTGGGTACATTCGGAAACTTGCGGTTACTTTAAAGAAAAACAATATTTTGGAATTTAACCAATATCGGGCTTTAGTCGTAACATATACATATAACTTTGCATCCGGCTGGCAATTATATTTCAACAATACTGACGATCTACTCATCTCAAAAAGAAAAATTCTGTTTTATTATTCATTTGAGTTTCAGCGACATTTACATTTTAAGCATTTGATTCAGATTTTGAAAATAATCTGAAAAATGTTTTTGCTCGTGACATTCGTCGGAAGCAGTATTATTATTTTCAAAATGTGTTTACAATACTTCAAATGTAGATGTCGCTGAAACTCAAAGCAAAGAGATAACGGTAATGTCGTATACATAAAATACATGAAATTATCATGTGTTTCATAAATTGTAGATACCTCAAAGGAACATGTTGATTATATTAGTTCTGTGAACAGTTCCATTTAAATAGATTAAAAAAAAAGTTTCTACTATATAGTTTCGGAATTAAACTGTGTTTTAGGTATAACATCCGCTCAAGAAATACCGTGCCTGGCCTAAGTTACCATTGACACTGCTCCAGTACCGTATAATCGGTCAAGGAGGATCGCTTACCTAACCGACCATATAGAAATCTCTCGATAGTTCAATATTATCAAGATACTAGCTGCGGTACCCGGCTCCGCTCGGGTTAGTGTCGGCTAAATTATCTCATGGATAAAAAGTAGCCCACCAGTCAGTCCAAAATAGGGTCAAACTGGTCCAGGACAATGTATCCATGTACCAAATTTAATCAAGATCGTTCGAGCCGAAATAGCATGATGTAATGAGAAACATCCAATAATTCCCATTTAGAGCTTCGTTGACGTTTGGTGGCTATTTAAAAAAAAACCATTTGCCGCCAGAACCTTTCTGCACTTTCACTGCTACATTGCCTACCTAGTAAGTAACGTGTAACGTAGGTAAGTTCACCACAGCCAGCCTCAACATCGAAAACAGTAACCCATCTCGAACCTGACTGCTCCCAGAGATGCTATACATTGACAAAATACGCACACCCTTCTGGTAATGAAGCGTTATATTATGTAGCCTATAAGTTATTAGTAGAATCAGGCTAGACGTAGATACAATCCACGTCTAAATCGAGTAATTGGTTCTCAAGGATTTTATTCTATTGGTCGCACCTCCGGCGATTTAGCGTGATACCAAGTAGTGCTAAAGTTGCGGGAAATACCAAGCCGTACTTCGGTACAGTTAGTAAAAGTAAGCGCTGCCGCCGCGCCGCATGCACCCATTCCCAGCCGACACTTAAAAATAAATACCATCCGATCCTTTTGATCCTTTATTTATAGGGTCGCTCAACTATGGAATCGACTCCATACCGATTTATTTCCCCCAAAGTCCCCCGGGGTCGTTGAAACATGGGGTGAAAGAGCACCTGGCCGGCCGGCATGGTTTTCGTATCCCCCGTGAAAGTTCGAAATGCCGCGCTTGGCTTAGTACCTACTAATCTACCAAACAAAAATTAAGAAACCATTCAACTGAAACCGTAATATCCTAACAATACGCGTTTAAACAATCAACCTAAAAAGCCCAAACAAATGCGTGTAGCAAGGAACGGCTGTCGCTAAGTTAGCATACCGCGCGGGTTGGTAAAAAGAATACAAAGAATTTACGTAAAAATTCTCATACTAATCCGTGTACCACACGACCACGGAGCGCCACTTGACTGAGGCGGCGCGGGAACGGCGAGATGTTCGTCGCCAGCGTTTAGTTATTCTGTGCCAGCGTCGCCGATCGCTCCCCGATTCCCCGAATCACGGGAAATTTGAGGTATTGCGGGGAAAATGGTGGGGAATGCAAGCGTTGGGAAATTTGCGGGGAATTGGCCAATTCGTGGGGAATTTAGTTTTTTTGCCTTTATATTTACCATTTTTTCTTTGCTCATTCGAAAAATATATCGAACATTAAAGCAATCGGGGCAACTTTGGATTCAACTTAGATTTGGAGTTGTTAGGACGGCCGTCGACTGCACGACCTTTTTTTTGGTCATTCCAAATTTTCGATGAAAATTTGGTTCCTGTTCCGGATTTTTACGGAATTCCGGGAATCCTAAGAACGTTTTCGGGGAATTGGAGGAGTGGTTATCGGCAACGCTGGTCACCGTTTCGCGCGCTCGCGCTTCGGCTCGATTCGGCAATACTCGGTCCTCGTCGGATGGCCACCGCCGTCACGGCCCTCGCCGCGCTATGATTTCGATTTCGCTCCGCGCCCTCTGACTATTTTTCTTTTTGTTCGGCTCCTAAGGGTCGTTACGTGATGTTCAATAGCTTAAAGCCTTCCTTAAGAATTAGGCTATCGAATTTAATAATATTTTTTCAAACCTGACTGGTAGTTCCAGAGATTAGGGCGTTCAAACAAAAAAACAAACAAACTCTTCAGCTTTATTATATTAGTATAGAAGTATAGATGCATATAATATCTTTACCGACATTTAGTAAAAATATGCAATATTAGAAATCAATAATTGAGCTACTTAAAACGAATGATATAAATGGATATTTATATAGGGTTTCATGGTCACAATATAACCCATAAATTGCAGTAAAAAAATTAAAAAGTTCTGTTTTTATTCAAACATTTGGCTAATAACCACACCCGTCACAATGATATTAGCCCAACACACCGCATTCCCGTAGGAATTGTGGGCCATGCCAGGCCTTTGCAGTGGTTGGAAAACGAGAACATTTTTTTTTAGCCTGCGTCGGTTTAAGTCCGAAGGTTTTTTCTTGAAGCTTATCGGATTTCTGTAGTTGTACCCATTTTTAGTAATACGTTCACTCAAGACGCGTACAATTGATGATAAGAAAAAAAAGAACCTTATCCAATTATTTTTCTTCCACCAAGTTAACATCCTTTTTTATTCTGACCAAACTCGAAATTAGTGCACTCGACACAGGTATATCTGGAAAATCGAGCTCCAGTCAAGTAACAAACCGGCCAAGTGCGAGTCGGCCTCGCACACCAAGGGTTCCGTACCATCATACAAGATTTAACACAAAAGAGCACGTTTTTTGTATGGGTGGTAAAATCACGTTTTTGTTTGATTTTTATTATTTTTAAATTTTACATATTTGTTGTTAAAGGCGGCGGTATAGCGGCAAAATAAATACACACTCTGTGAAAATTTCAGCTGCCTACCTATTACGGTTCATGAGATATAGCCCTGTGAGAGACGGGCGGACGGACGGACGGGGCTTAGTAATGGGTTCCTTTGGGTACAAAACCCTAAAATAGGACTTTAATATTACTATACTTTACTTTTTAATAATTTCCTATGGAATCGTAGATTGAAGTCGCATAGTACCTTTTTTAGGTTTCCATACCTAAAGGGTACCAAACGGAACCCTATTACTAAGCCTCCGCTGTCCGTCCGTTCGTCCGTCTGTCACAGGACTGTATTTTTCCCATAAAATTGCCTTTCAAAAGGAATTAAAAAAAAAGTACTCATATCATGTATAGAAATGTTACGGCTAAAGTCCGAAACTAGTTTTTCCTTGTAGGTAACTAAGATTTTCCAGATGTACCCGTATCGAGCGTAACTACTATTAAAAAAAAAAGGTATTTTTAATAACCTATATATTTTCTATTATTTTCGAACCAAAAACGAATATGTTATACTTTGTTGAAAAAAAATTGGTTAAGGTAATTTTTTTCTTACCATCAACCATAGATTAGTGAGCTCAACATGTGTACAACTGTCAAAACCCAATAAACTTCTTATTAAAAATAATAATAACCATAATATAAATTCATTAATACAGTCAGCCTAAATTCTATGAGATAAATTTAGAAAAATGATGCTAAAACTCATTTTAAATTGGTTTAAATAAAAGATTAGACATATTTGGGCCCTTTGGTGTAAACGTAAACTATAATGTTGCTAATAAGGGCAAACTTATTTACAGTTCATATTAAAATTATCTAAAAAAATCATACTTACATCTAATATTCGAATATTAACATTTTTCTATTTATCAACTAATTAGAGTACAAATGCAAGAATCGAAAACATATCTCACAAGATTTCCATCAGATCTATGTATCATTTGTGTCTAAAGACATCATTGACAAAATGCAAGAGCAAGTCAAACGCTGGGAAAGCTCAGACCGAGAATTCGATTGTTGGGAGTCAGAAATGGCACCGATGTTGTGTTTTGGAGTTTACTCGCCAAGAATCCATTTTCAATATAGCTAAAACGAGTGCTGAAAAAGTGAAGCCATTATTTTGGCCTTCAACATATTCGCGCATCTTATACTGAACGTATGTTTAATGTTTATGTTTAAATTAAAATACGAATACATACTGTAAAGTTGATAGATATGTCTATAATATTAACACTAGCTGAGGTGCCTGGCTCCGCTCGGGTTAATGTCGTTTTGCACTGATGTTGGGCTGATTTTTTTCTTGGATATCATATGAGTTCCCCATACAGACTTTCATCCCCTACTTCACCCCTTAGAGTTTAATTAGATAAGATAGCCTGTGCCCTTCTCCAAAGTCCAGATTAGACTATCTCTGTACCGAATTTCATCGAAATTTCTTTAGCGGTTTAGGCGGGAAAACGCAACAGACAGCTGTTACTTTCGCATTTATAACATAAGTATGGACAAGTATATCAGTATTCAGTATATCAAACGTCAATTTGTGATGTTTCAAACTATTATTTTTATTCATATCTATTGAATCTAACATAATAAATATGAAGGGTTGTTTGTTTGAATGCGCTAATTTCTTGAACTACCAGTCGGCTTTATGCCACGCTATGAGCCTTAAGGCGCTAGGACTGGCCAACTACTCGCGCCATACAAATGCACTTTTTAACAAATGTAATAATATGTAGTGAAACGCTTCAGAAAATCCAAATAGAACTCCAGACTGATAATGGATTGTTAATATTTTTTGATTCCATCATTTATTTAAATAATAATAAAAATAAAAAAGTTGATTTTTCTCATTAGAAATCTGAAAGTAATTCGATTAATAGATATAAGCAAAAACAGCATATATGCATAAACAAAACATTCCATTTGCTATTAGATTTCTACATTTAGTCAAAAAAGTTCGGAAATGGACACCGTTTCCGCAATGTATTTTGTATAGAAAAAGGTAACATACATTAACGAAAATAGGTTGATTAATAGACTAGGAATCATATATTGTAAGAATGACACTTATAATCGTCAGACTTAGTTATTAACTTGGGGTGCCTCGTCTAACTTTGCGATTTGGCTAGTACCAGGGCCTTAACGAAATTAACCTGAGTGGAGCAGGGAACCTTAGCTGGCTTTATATATATCAGCACTGTAAGAGATGTGCTGATTTACCCCCTTTTGAGTATTGCATATTTTCCAAGAAAACCGTTCTTAAGGTGGGTGGGCAAGCACCAGAAAATTACGCTCTCCATACCAACGTAATTTACTAATATAACTGATTTGAGTGTTCTGTGGGTGTTTAAACTATTGTCTAAGATGAGCTGCACGGGACAGTTCGAAACGTCGGCCAAAAGGACCGAGGAAAATAACTGTGGTAAGCCAATCTTAGACAATAATTTACTAATAGTTTGAAAACCACTGTTACTATTTATTTGATATCTGTGTGCATGTTTTTCGTTTCTTCGGTAAATGTATCCTGGATCAAACCACAAAGAAAACAAAACGTGTATGAAGATTTTCTTTTGGCTTTCACTTGATTTGGTTTAGATTTTACAAGTAAACAAAAGCGTGCAGACACAGATATTTATTATTATTATTATTTTTTTATGTGACTGGACATGGATGGCTAATACCACACCTTCTGTCACGGTATTAGCCCAACACACCACATGGGAACTAGGTGCCATGCCAGGACCTTCCTTATATTGCACGGCTACATTGAACTGGATGGAAAACACGGACAATTTTCATTGCCGCTTCGACCATCGTTCATACAATGCGATGGTACCAACCCGGGCGGGATTAACCCTACCATCTAGTAAGTAAGGAAGGGGACTGTTGCATATGTATGTATGTGCGTGCGTGGCGCAGCGCTGTGTGTATGTTCCATGCGTGTGGCGGCACGGTACAAATTGTATGCGGGCAGTCAGAATATATCTTGCTAACCTACGGACGTGTGTTGTATTTCTTCCCTGTTATCCCCCTCCGAATACCTAACAGGGACCTACAGTTTAACGTGGAATCCGAACAACGGCCAGCCTCTCTCAACAGTCGAATGGTCACCCATCCAAGACCAGACCGGACCCAGCGTTGCTTAACTTCGGAGAGCGATCGCCGAAGTGTCGCGCCACTGGGCTATTGAGGCTGGCTAGATATTATTATTCGAAATGAAAAATCAATAAATTGGAACCATGGTTTTCAAATCATTAGTGACCTACGTTTGTATGAGGAGCATAGCTTACGGGCTCCAGTCGCTCATCAGAGCTGGCACCCGCCGTATATTAATTTTATCTTACATAGTCCTCAAGGCAGTATTTTAACATAAAAGTTACAGTTCAGTTAAACATCAAGAGAAAATTATCCATCAACAGAACGACCCCTGCAGTACAGAGCACCACCGGAACCCTAGAACCGGTGAATTGCCGAATCCTTGCTGCTATTTTTGTGAAGTTAGCTGCTGATCTTCAGTCTGCCCCAGCCACCCTCAGTTCCAGGTGTGCTATTGTAATCTTGGATGCGTCTTCTGTTATCTGCGTCACTTCGACCTGTTTTAATTCACAACATTTAAATGTATTGTAGAATTTACGAAGTTTTCATCTCGTTTCTGTAATGGGACGGAAAAAAAAGCTCATTATAGGTGTCGCATGAGCAACCTAACCTTAAAAACGTCAAAATTGTCATTCTCGTCAAGTTTTATTCACGACTTTTAGATTTAATTTAGATTAAATAATGTTAAGAAGAAGAGCTTTTGTTTTTATTAAACAATTATTAATGTAATTGATAAGCACAAAGTTTGAAACGAAATATTATAGGTTATGTTTTTGTGACATTTTCTTTCCCATGACTTCTTTTGATTAGCATAATTTGGAACAATCAATATTCGGAATAATATCGAGGAAACTGAGTTATTTCAATTACATAGATTAACAATTTCAAATCGATTCTGTTTTATTTTGTATGGTATCTTACAGCTTTGACAGCTCCTTTAGGGCAGGTCGCCTAGACGCCACCTGTCGTGATGAATGAGCAGTTTTCTTTCCCATTCGATGTTTAAACTTCACATTTTCATCTTCAATCGTTTCGTCTTTCAGTCTTCAGTAATATTTAGCTTTTTAGTCCACTGACCAAATTAATTTCATTGCTTGAATTTTTCATTCAGATTCTTTAAAACAGGAGTAAATAACTCTGAACTGAACTCTGAAGAATTATAACTGAAAGACAGGAATTTTGAAGATGCCGATGCCATCAAAATTTCACATTTTTATTTAAAAACAAAACTTCACATACACTGAACATAATTCTTTTTTGTATACTTACTAATGAAAACAGATATCTTTAAATTTTGTCTATCTTACAATTTAAGATTTTGTAAAAATGTTAGAATTTGCAAAAAAAATCCGGGAGAGGTTACCAAGTCTTACCTTTATTTGTTGTCTCCGTAGAAATAACGATATTCAAACAATTTTTTTGGAAAAAAAATTTTGGACGCCATTGGGTTAGTGCAAAGCCGGAAAGTTATTTTTGAAGAAAGTAACAAGCAGAAGTTGTTACAAGTTAAATCTATTAGAGAAAAAAGACTGTGTCTAATTTAACGCATGAACTTGACAGAACGTAAACTATTTACGAATTTGAATGATCGCAATAATGTTCGCTTTCAACTACTCTTGTCTGAGATAATATGTGTAATATTAAACAGTTAATAAAATGTATTAGGATAAGAAATAATATATTTAAATTACACATTGGACGAACATAATTATTTAAGCATTCGAGCGGCTCGTAGCCTAGTGGCGCGGCGACTGGACTAGCGTACCAGAGGCCTGGGTTCAATTCCGACTTGCACCACTGTCTTTCTCTTTCCGATTTGGATACGTGCATTTCGTCACGAATGCGAGCTGCTCCATGGTTCGGAACCCATGTAAAAATGTACGTCCCCTTCCCCTATTAGGTGGTAGGGTTTAAGCCCGCCCGGGTTGGTACCATCGCATTGGATGAAAAGATGGTCGAAGCGGCAATGAAAAATTGTCCGTGTTTTCCATCCAGTGCAATGTAGCCGTGCTCATAAAGGGCAGGTCCTCGCATGGCACCAAATTCCTTCGGGAATGTGGTGTATTGGGCTAATATCATAACGGTAGTTGTGTGGTATTAGCCATCCATGTCAGGTCGCATAAAAAAAAAAGCTAGATAATATTTTTAAAGTGGATTGTTTTATCGTTTAGAAAATAAAAAATTAATTCAAACATGGGTTAAGTACATTATAAAAACTGTGAATTTAAAAAAATCCAAATAATAGAGGATAGTGACACATATCATTCCCAATTTTTCCAAATGTTTATTCTACACATTATGTCGATTTCCCTTAAATAGTTAACAACAACCAATATACAATATTGATAATAGTAACAACGACAAAGTAACCAAAGTTTCACGCACATTGTAACATTTCGAAGGCGACTGAAAATGTTAACGAAACATTTCACCTTTCGAGTCAAAGCTGATTAAATAACCATCTGAATACTGAATAAACACATTTGCAAAAATATCATTTAGTAGTCGTACTAAAAGCAAACAAAACTATTATCAAGTAGATTTATCAAACAAACTATTTAGGAGGCGTGAATTATTTACTTGAGGAATTTAGGGGGGGGGGGGGGTCAAGCCGAATCTCACCCAATCTAACCTGGGGAAGAGGGGGGGTCTCGGAAAATATCACGTAAATATTTTTTCCGCAAGAAAGATTGTAAAATTGGAGAAAATTACCCATACAATGTTTTTTTTTTACACAGAACGGAAAAATTATTGCCCTTTAAGGCACGAATTCGTCAAAAATATTAAATATAGCCATAGTAGTTGCAGCGAAAACATATTCACAATTTCAGGTTTAATGGTTTCGTTGTAATTGCCGATTAGAAGTTTTACACCGTTAGATGGCGCTGTTAAATAAAAATCGTATTTAAAGAAATTGTAACAAAACCAATAATCCTGAAATTGTGAAATTGTTTTCGCTGCAAGTAATATGACTATATTAAACTTTTATTATGAATTCGTGGCTTAAAGTGCAATACTTTTTGCGTTATGTGTGCAAACAACTTTATATGGGTCGGAACCGCCTTAAGGAAAACATGTTACTCACAAAATATAAAGCGTACCTCGTTAATCCTTATGTGATGAATGACCTGTACGAATAAATCCAATGCATTCAAGCACAGATTGATGTATTTCCTCTAAAAATACAAATTTTGAAAGATCTCTCATGAGATTGGGAGTGGTTGAACCAAATCTCACAACATTTCACCGAGGGGGGGTCGAAAAATTGCCAAAAACCCCTCACGTAATTAATGGACGCCTCCTTACTAAAACTGTACCGAATTTCTTCCATTCCTGTCGAACATACACTGTTTGACATTCATTTAAATAAAATTGGCGTAAAATTTACTTATTCCGCTTTCTAATGCGACGACATGATAATATTTGACAGCACTGTTTACTTGATAAATATATAAACACTAAATACAGTATTTATATACTGATAACCAATAGAATAATTTGTCTTTGCCACATTCTGAAGTTCAGAAGAATGAGATGTACATACCACTTGTGCTTTGATAGATTACTTAATAAAATAAATAGTGTGTCATAATAGTGGTCATAATAAATAAATAGATTTCGGACTTTAACCAACATCGGGCTTTAACCGAAACATATGCATATCTCTGAAATTAATATTATTTTTAATTTTTTATAAATTATATATATATAATTTATTATTTTATTATTAAATTATATATAATTAAAAATTATAGAAATTAAATTTATTTATAAATCTTACAATAAATACATTAACACCCCAGTCGCCTTCAAAATTAAAGTAATATTGAACTAGCTAGAGATTGTGTCACATGAAGCAAAAGATTACACATTCCATCGCAAGCAATCAACGTTCTTATACCGTGAACAACCTTTGCTTCGTACCAATCTATGCCTTAATGTCTAATGAGTTAATGGTTATATTTGAACAACAACGTTTTGGTCGACATCGAGAAATTCGGGATGAAGTAACGATCTGTCAGCCCGTCCTCTGAGCATTTCTTTTTTGTACATTTACATTAGAACTTTCTGGAATTTCAAGTTCAAATCACAACGGAAAAATAGTAAACAATTCATAGAATAAAAAAATACTTATATTAAGGGCTGATTTTTCAATAGTCAGATAAACAGCCTAATAACTATACGACGGATTTATTTACGCTTCTGCTTATCCATCCGATATAGTAAGTCCATATGTTTCTTAGTAGTATTATTAAAAATTGTGACAGAAGATATAATTCTCCAGCAAAGACTATCTGTCTTTTGACAAACGTGAATTTGTACTATCAGTCCGATAAGTACTATCTGAGGATTGAAAAATCGGCCCTAAGTTGTAAGATTAATGTTTAGTAACTACAAGGCTTGTACCATTGCTGGATTGTATTCACTGATTTATTTATTTTTCCCGCATACAATATATTATTTCGCGTATGATGCTAAAGTCAACCTATTTCATGCATTCAATCATTTTTTTCTTTGACTTTAAATATTGTAACATTAAATTAATTTCTTCTCTTTTAAACGTAGGCGAGTGTTAACAGAAACATATTGCCAAAAATATGATTTACTGAACCGTGGACGGTTCCATCGGGTGTCTATCAAAGTGCGAAATAAAACAGAGTCTGGTAAAGACGGTTTTCTTACAAAAACAAAAATGGTTATTAATAAAAACACTACAGATTTTTATTCCATAAAACAAAAATGAGAACGGACCTGACAGTTCAATTTAAAAATGTGGATATATGTATGTAAATATGTCATGTACTTAACATTTCATAAGCAGACCTACCCACGGCAACACTGAATGTTTGAGATTCATTAAAATACTAGTCAATACACCTAGTGACGAGAGTAGATTATTATTTATTATTAATACATTTTAAGCTACAGGATATGATTCAATGGAAGGTAAAACCTGGCAATACATATTACGATACAAGGCCCTTAAACACATTCATCCACTTTAATTTATCTGGCAACATTAAGATAATAGATACGGCAGGGTGAATAGTACGCCATACCATACAGCATACTTCTTTCGCTTCCTCTACATACCTGCGTCTCTTCACACGTGCTCTACGATTACAGGTGCCACGCGAAGTGAATCATCAATCTTCCAACATGTCGAAACAATTTCAACGTACCCTTTTCAATTCATTTACGGTTTGTGACTACACTAAAAATGTACTTACACCTGGAACTCGTGTATTCAAAAGCTACTAAGCAATGGAAAGTTATCATACGGAATCACATATATTGTGGTGTCATCCCTTATTTTACCAAGCATAAACTATCCGTTTTAGTCATCGTCACATGTCCCAAAAGAATCAATACCAAAATTGGACCAACACACAGTGCGTGGTCCAATTTGAACATACGTTACCGAAAGCGCGTTCACAACTGGTCCGATTTGCACTGACAGTTCTCAAAATGGCGACCCGTCAACGGTATGACGTCCTCGTTACGTCACTCAATGCCGTACACAGTGATCACGCTTTGGAGGTATGGCACTGCGTGTGCAACTATCAGTGTCACATTTATGTCATGTCTATTGTCTTGCGACCGTGTTGTTTCATAAACTGCTGTCTTTTAGGTGAAAATTCAAGTTCAGCTTCGAGGAATTGATTAGATTAAAATTTGATGTGAACTACTACAACTCATATCATTTGTTCCATGTTTGTGGTTTTGTTTCCTCAACAAGGAAACGCACGCACGCACGTGACTGTACAGTCTGCTCGAAAACAGGTAATACATCGAAAAATACTTGTCAAAATCAGCACATTAAGTAGTTATTTGCGGGATGTTCTTTGAGTTATTAACATCCTGTATATTCGTGTGGATGTTGACATAAATACAATGCTGGGATCCTTGATACCGAATAATCCACTTTTTATGATTGACTAGCTGAGGTGCCCGGCTCCGCTCGGGTCAATATCTCGACAACAGCGACACCTTGCGGGTTCAAATGCAAATTCAAACCACCTCAGTACTGAGCCGAAAAAACAAAATAAGAAATGATTTAAATCGGTTGAGCCGTTCTCACGTTTTAGCGAGGCAAATTTATCTACGCATCGTAACTTTTCTATGTGGCTCTTTTGGGACTCTGCGGTACATCTAGCAACACATCCAACCGAGCTAGCTAACCACTTAGGCTAATGACAGTTGATGAGTTCAGTCAAGTAGGTACGCGATTTATCAGTCACAAGTTTGATAGTTCCGATCTAATATTAACTCAAAAACTTAACATACGTGACTAGTGTGATATCATTTAAAAATATAACCTCAAAAAACATGAAACATATCTACTGAAGTACAGCCTCTGTACTCGTGTATCATATCTTTGCATTTTTATCGCTTTTTTCCATGTTATGCAATATAATTGTGCAATTCAGATCAACAAATAACCAACAATCAATCAACAACAACTTTAAATAGTCACATGAAGACAAATCGAAAGGTTTCGCGTGTACAGCATAATGTGATCATGTATGTTTCTTAAAATATGAAAATAAACGCCATTTTGTGGCAATAAACTGAACTGATGTACGGGTTAATGTGAATCACGTTTATTTCGATTTTAACATGATGTTGGACATGGATAATTGGATAAAGGGCAAAAACCACCGATTCTTGGGAGAAGGTCTCCCGGGAGAAGCTGTCATTCCATGAGCAAGAAAACAGGTGACTGTGAATCACCGCTTTTCAATATTAACCTTGCAGGTGCGTTACTGATTTGACATCAGTAAATAAGTGTATCATTTTCAATGCAGCGCCCATGCGCTTATAATTTAGGATGTCAACAATTTCATTTGCCAACCAATCGCAAAGTTTTGAGGTTATATTTTTAAATGTAACCAACGGAATAAACTATCATACGCGTCTACGGAAGGTAAAAAACCTACAATGTATCTCTCTAAAAGTTATATCCTATGAAACGGTGCATTACTAGATTTTTGCATTTTAAAAATAAGGTCGTTTTATTTATTTACATAAACTATGTAACAATGTGGGGTCCTCTTTGTTTGGCCATGATTGAACGTTTGGTTGTACACAGCAACTGAACACCCCTAAATTACATATACTGAAAGCATGTTTTGAGTAATGACGTCAAATCTAGCGACATTTTTAACGACTTAAAAAGAACACATCAGTTATGTTTATATTAATGATCTCAGCTTACTTTCTCGGAGCTCGAACTATACGTATTCTATCTAATCACATTGATAAATGCGTTTTTTTAAATACCTAACCACGTTTTGTAATTTTATTGTTCGCTATTCATCCCAACTCTATGAAAACGTATACACACATAAGCAATGAAATTGTGTTATGTCGAAATCCTATTATTTTTATTTTCATATTAACGAGATTCATGTTTGATGCATACGTGTTTGGTATTGAGGTCGAATTGCACCAACATCACCAAGTTATATTTAATAACCAATCATTTTTATTGGTAAGTAAAGTATACTTATTGATAAACAACATGTATACTTAAATGACCGGTATTGTTAAAATACAATCAATTATTTATTTTTGACATTTATAAGCAAACAGATAGCAAGCTAATTCTTTTGAAGAAAAAAAGATAGTGTGAGCTTTTATCTAAAATTCAGTATTTATGGAGTTGTCAATTCAGTTTTCTCTCGACAAAGAGTTCGAAATGTGAACCGACACAGAATGAATGTATGAATAAAGGGCATTTGCTTGTATGCTATCAGGATACAGCCGTGAGTTCGAAAATTGGCCAAGGCAATGTTGCCAGAATGAGAATTTCGTGATTAAAATTGTTTAATATTTTGGTATGCAAAATTTTTTACCCATACACCAAAATTGTATGTACCTTTTTGCTCCAAATATGCCAGGGATTACCTGAGCTGCTAGTCCCAGTTGTCGCCTAACCTGGCGTTTACGGAACTTCGAAGTTCCGTAACAACGTCAAACTCCATACAAGTTTTTACTAGATATTCTGTGGTTTTACTTCTTCAAGCTGTCAAATTCAAATTTGGACTTCCGATTTGTACGAAAACGCGGAGTCGGCGTAAACGGCAACGTCGACGTATTTACGGCAACATTGAGCAAGCTGTCAAATCAAACTCGGACTCGCAAATGTTAGTTCGCTTAACGCCCACTGCACACGCTCTTAAATTTCTCCATACATTTGAAAACGCCAGTCTATCGGTTTGCCGTTACGCCAATTAAGGTGACAGCCGGGACTACGGGCTCTGGTAAGCGCTTGGACCATAGCACCCCGCATGACATTAATCGCTAAGTTACATTTATTGCTCGATAATATTTATTCCTTCATATTCATCGCTGAATTGCTGCTATGTGCAGAGATGTACTTTACAATAAATAAATTTAGCGATGTTGGTGCAAGTCGGCTAAATTGTTTAGAGAATTTAATTTCTCAAGCAGCATTATCCGTACACAAATTAAAGTAAAATGAGTATCTTTAGAATATAATCTTGTCGGGCTAGGTATTCGGAACTTGCCTTAACATACTACACATATATTCCTATCAATATTGCAATTTCGATACTTTTTTTAAATGAATGGAAGCACGTTCCTCGTGTATTAAATTAAAAGGATAACTATATTGCCACACATTTTTACATCGGCAAATACTTAAGGGCGTGGTAAAAGCCGATTGCCTTCAGTTTGATTAGGACAAAAGTACGACACGACAAATTTCGATAATCCACGAAGTGAATATGTAGATTTATGATCTAGCTATAATATAAAGAATAAACTGGTAAACGCTGGTGCCTTGTGTTCACAAATTAGACAAATATCCATATTTTTTTATAAAAAAAAGTTTGAACACAGAATATGAGCGTCCGATATTTAACGTTATAGGTTTCAAATATGTATAGCTAGATCATCAATGCATCTTTCTTCTTTTTTTAATTCCAAAATAAGAAGTATTATTATTTTGAAAAATAGTAAAATATGGTTTCACTTACGCCCTTATGGAACTTAATGCAACCAGGTGTTATCACAGCCGTAGGGCCGAGTGCACGATAGGACAAAAATCAAAATCAATGTCAACGCATGATTAAACACGTCACTTCGTATGGACAGTATGGAAGGAACTCAATGGGGTTCACTAAAAGTGACGTGTTTGAACATTGATCAACTCAAGCCGTCTCTTCGTGCAATCGGGGCTTATAGAGGTTCCAAACTAACAGAACCACCTCAATCAAGAGCATTATCTAGCAAAGATACATAATTCCAAGCGAAAACATTATTGCATCCCGGCTAAGCATTTTCTATCATTTATAATCAGACTCTACGCGGTCTTTCAAATGTATCTTTACAGTATTAAAATGTTCATATGTTCCAGTCCATTGGCCGAGCAGCGTCCGGTAAAAAGAAATAATTAAATTAGTTCAGGAGTGGTGTTTTTACATCTAAATAAAAGTATGTTTACACCGTGGTTGTGCATAGTATTTCTAGATAGTTTCCCCGTGCCGCACTGGGCCGTCATGTTTCACCTCCAACGCCGGAGGTATAACGTCAGGATCACTTCAGTGCCCCGGAGTTACCTCCGATAGCCCGGCTCGCCAAACTGCAACTGTAGTTATCGTTGACGATGCCTCTGGCGTTGGAAGCGAAATGTGTCGGACCAGTACAGAATCGCGCACCGGGAAACCCGAAAACTCCACAGATACCTATTAACTTATAGTAATTTTAAGTAAACAAATTTACTACTTATAAAACTATATTCTTATTTCGAAGATGAATACGGTTATTTGAATAGATATTAGCAGCACAGCCAGAACATAACAGATAAAGCCCGTATGTACCACAAAGAGAACTTGTGCATAAAATAAGCGATTGGCGTGTTAGCAGCATGCTGTTAGTTATTGTAAGACAAACCCGAGCATGCATGGTTATTGAAAGTATTTTTGATTCAAAATTAATTTAAAATTTTTGTCGAACAGAAAAAGAAGGCAAGATATAGCGATGTACAATACCCTGCGTGTAATGTTTGAGCTACAGGCAATAGTTAAGTAGTGCAGCAATGTATGAGGGGAATTGTTGAGTGTAATGTGAAGTGACGTAAACAGTAGAGTACATACAGGCTCAGTGTATCTGAATAGTAGATTGTATTTCTCAGTGTAGTGTGAAGAGTGTGAAGTCTAAGTATGCCTTCCGACTGTCAGTTTTGACATAAAATGTATGGAACGAATATAAAATTTGACAGTCAGAAGTTATAATTTGCCTAAGCCAAGCACGAGTAAGGTCTATGAATCTCAGCGTCAGTGGAGTGTAAGTATTCGTGTTGTATGGCTTGAAGAGTGAAGTGAAAGGGAATCCACCCCCCTTAAGTGTTGTGTGAAGAGTGAAGAGTATGCCTGAGTGTAGCATGAAGAGTAGTGTAAGGTTAAGTGTTATATGTAGAGTGGAATGTAAAGGTCAGTGTAGGGTTAAGGCGCTAAGGGCGGACGATAGTCGAAATCGGTGTGCATTTGAGACAGCAAGTTGGTGAGTGTTTAATTTTTTTTTTCCGATTCTTCTTCAAGGATAATGGCAATTACTGCCAATTCACACTGCGAAAATTCGGTCATTTTGTTAGATGGTTTGCTGGCTCCGCCCTACCGTCCCCTTGCCATTGCAGCTCCGTTGTAGCGTGCATACAAATCCCGTACGGGGCCCGCCCCAGCACGGGTCTCCCCGTGCCCGCCCCGTGCCGGCCCCAATCTAGCGTGAATCATCCTTAAGGATTAGTGTAGCGTGAATAGTAGAGTGTAAGATTAAGTGATATTTGAAGTGTGGGGTGCACGACAAAATGTAGCGTGAAGCCTGTCGTGAAGAGTGAAGTGTAAGTGTTAGTGTTGAGTGTAAGGTTGAGTGTTGCGGGAGGTGTGGTGTGTTCGACTCACCATCTCGCTGGTGAGACAGTTGATGGCGGCGGCGGTGCGCGCGGGCGGCGGGGGCGCGCGCGGCGAGCGAGACCGCGCGTCCACCGCCGGGGTGGCGCCCCGCGCCGGCGTCACGGGGAAACCTGCGATCAACACCATTGACGACTATCGCTCTCTATATATCCCTCTCTCTTCTATATACCTTTACCGATCTCTTTAACCATCAATATGCAATACTCTAGCAAGCCTAAGAAATCGCCAGTGATTCCAGATGTTCCCCAGCTACCAACGGTTTCCATAAAGCAAGGGAAGCTGCCATTCACAGCTTGGAGTGGCCCGTAACCTGGCGGTTAACGACTGTGGTCTCTTGCACCGATGACCACGGGTTCGAATCCCAATGTTTCTTTCTAAACCGAGTTTGAAATGTGCAATTTCGTTGCGAATGCGGGTCACTTCATGGGGTCAAAACCCATGTAGAACTGTAGGTTCTCTTCGATACTGTTTTTCAAATTATTTTTTTATGTAACTGGACAAACTTATATCAGATATTAGCTTAACACACCACATGGGAACTAGGTGTCATGCCAGGACCTTCCTTTTATTGCTCGGTTACATTGAACTGGATGGAAAACACGGACAATTTTCATAGCCGCTTCGACAATCGATCATTCAATGCGATGGCACCAACCCGCACGGGATTAACCCTACCACCTAGTAAGAAAGGGGGCCTACAGTTTTACGTGAAAACCGAAGCACGGCCAGCCTCAATGGTTGAAAATGGTCACCCATCCAGAACCCAACCGCGATCAGAGGTGCTTACCCAGCTTATCCATTCGCAAGGCGTCGCACCACTGTCTACCGAGGCTGACAAACTACCACTGAATGGAAAGATATTCAAAGCGGTAATTATGACCGACCGACTGCGTGAGCCCAGTGCTTCTTAGCAACTTTGCATTTAATACTTTGCAACATTTTAAAAATTGACAGATACAAGAGTTTGTATACACTAAATGGAGGAAAATAAACGAATGAACACAATGAATGGCATCACTGACCCATTTCGCTGCAGCTGGACTCCGTGAAGCTGGGCGTGCCTTCCGTCCACGTGGGCGTGGAGCCCTCGCCCGACACCGGCGGTGTCCAGCACACACTGCAACCGTTGCAGGTTTCGTCAAAGGAGATCAACAAGTTGAGGGATAGAGACACAGTACGGCGTGGCCATACTGAGCCAAGACAGGACACGAAGGCCATTCTATCCATCTTTTACGATATTATATATTTATTTATACAAACTATTATTCAATGTTGGTTATCAGAGCCCGTAGTCACAGCTGTCACCTAAATTGGCGTTCACTGGCGTTTTCAAATGTCTGGAGAAATTGAAGAGTGAAATTGAACACGCAGTGGGCGTTAAGCGAACTAACATTTGCGAGTCTGAGTTTGATTTGACAGTTACTCAATGTTGCCATAAGCACGTCGACGTTGCCGTCGTCTGGGGTCTTCTGCACGGTTTGTGTGCAGGTACGGGCCTGAGGGTATCCCCTATTACCCGGACTGCTTCTCGGCATGCTCTGCAGTGCCGGTCCTTGGTCAGCCGCTATGAGCTAGCGGCGGGCTGGGCATCATTTCCACGAGCCATCGGGCAGGCCGTTTACGTCGACTCCGCGTTTTCATACAAATCGGAAGTCCGAGTTTGACTTTGACAGCTTGAAGAAGTAAAACCACAGAGTATCTAGTAAAAACTTGTATGCCGTTTGACGTTTTACGGAACTTCGAAGTTCCGTAAACGCCATTTTAGGTGACAGCTGGGACTGGCAGCTCAGAACTCATGTTATTTAATACGTTTGCTATGGTTCATTTAGTAGTTCACTTTGACATTTCTTTGTAATGTTAACAACATCAGTTGTTTAGTTTGCCTGAGGCTTAATCGGTCCTTTGCCTACCCACCTGGACGAAAACATTTACAGTTATCATAGTCTTTTGTTCTGTCAGTGCAATGACAAATAGTTTGCATTCTGTGCTAGGGCATGAGCTAACAAGATAGATTTGAAAGTCTTCACGACAAGACATTTAATGTGCATTGTTGGAAATCATCGAAAACATTAGTGCCACGTGTTTTTGGCCGTTCATCTTGGCAGTGCCAGCCGCATATTTTTGTAGATACATGTACATTCGAATCCTTTTGAAATGTGTTTATGAATGGGGATAATACGCCTTCTGGCAGTTTCTTCCAAAGTTTTACTATTTATGTAAAGAGGAAGTGCGTCGTAAGGTTCGTAGGTTGATGTTTAATTATCAGGCCGTGCCCTTGAAGCTGAGTATTGTGCTTTCTTGCAAACCTAGTCATAGTGTCCGAATATATTATTGTATTTACTTGTGTTTTTTCTCCTATTATCGATAGTCATACTTAATATTAAGGAGGTGTGTGCGCCAAAGTAGATGGCGCTACAGTCGTTCGTAGTTATTTCTGCTATAACTCCTTAAACTTAGGAAGTTATAAACTATAACTGTAGTGTTGAGTAAATTATTCGGTTATGTATTTAATCTCATTAAACAATTACAAAAATAAGCTGGAATTGTATAGATTATTCTGAGGATGTGTGCAAAAAGTTGCCATATACAATTAGCAACTTTTTGCACTTTCTCTCATAATGAATTCACAAATGAAAGCCTTTTTTACAAAGTAGATGTATAAGATTAATTACATAACTGCTTAGTGTGTTCGCCACTATAGTTATGGATAGTAACACCCCCTTAATGTTACAAGCAATGAAATTCATTTATTTACTCAAACAAGTACTAACAAATTGTATGTCAGTGAGTGGCAAATACTTCTGCTGACTTAGACTAAGTGGACGTTAATAAAAATCCAGCAAAGTTTCTTTGCTGCGATTGTCCAATTGGGTAATGATAAAATAGTGTTACAAGCGCGTCATCTGCAAAGGCGTGGTGCTGCTGCAGCGTCGACGCGCGCGGTTTGGTCAACAGATGGCACTGCTTACATACTTCCATCGCGTGGGTGATTCGCCAGTGCTCGTGAAATATAAAAAAAAGTTTGGCGGACCTGACTGAGAGCAATTTCTGGAACGGTCGGGCGATTCCCAATGAAGATTGTTCTCGGCTGGCCCACCATGCGGGGGCGCCTAGAATTCAGTGGAGTTTTCTAGAAAGAAGCTCCACCCATATAAAGGGCGCCGGCAGTCAGTTTTTGGAAGCGAAACGAGCGACCACAAGTGTTAGTGAAGTGAACTAGCTCTTAGTGATACAGTTCAACAAGCTATATTGGGGAATTGGTGTTCTAAGCGACGCATTTATGTTTCTTTTGTGAATTGTTTTAAATAAAGAAAAATTATCAACTTTTGGTGTTTTCTGCTCTAATCCACACCCTACCCGCGTAACAATACGACAATTCCGAGTGCAGTGTGCTGCCTACGGATGATGAAGAAGTAATGCGCACCTCGTGTCGTGGCTGCGCGCGCCGCCGGTCGCCGGCGTGAGCGCCAGCGACGACGCCGACGAGGCGGTGAGCACGGACGCCGCGGAGGAGGCGCCGCGCCGCGCGCCGCGCCCCACGCTCGCCGACGACGACGTCGTCGACCTGCAACGCACCGCATTCTTGTGGTAACTCATAGGAGGCGTCAAAGATGGCGCCACGGTCGTTCGTAGCTATCTCTGCTCTAATGGCTTATTTTTGTATTTGTTTAATTATTTAAATACATAATCGAATAATGTGCTCGCCACTACAGTTACATTTCGTAACTTCGTATGTTTAAGGAGTTACAGCAGAAATAACTTCCAACGACTATGGCGCCATCTACTTCGACGCACACAACCCCTTAATGTGCTCACCACCGCAGTTATGGTATGTAACTTCACAATTTCAAGGAATGGGGAGGACGGCGCAAAGCTTTACCACCAGATGGCGCCACATAAAACTATGCAAGCTATCACGTAGAGATTATGTTTACTCGCGAATCACAGACAATCACATTGTCCGTGTTTTACATCAATTTCAAGGTAGCCATTTACATGGACGCCCACTGCTGTGTTGTATTTAATCTCATAAAATAATAAAAAAAGCTGGAATTAATTCGATTATTTTGAGAATGCGTGCAAAATGTTGCCATCAACATTTAGCAACTTTTTGCGCTAATCCTCATATATAACTCACAAATGCCAGCCTATTTATACATTGTTTGATGACATTTAATACACAACTGCTTAGTATTTTCGCCGATGCATTTGTAGTTTGTAACTTGGGGAGTTATAGCAGCTAAAGCAACGAACGACTGTGGCGCCATCTACATGAACGCACACACTCCTTTAATATAAGAAACTTTGCATTGGCTGTAGACGTTCGGAAACCACGTAAATGCGTTCAGAGCCTGTAGTCCCAGTTGTCACCTAAATTGGCGTTTACGGCAAACCGATCGACTGGCGTTTTCAAATGTATCGAGAAATTGAAGAGCGCGCGTAGTGGGCGTTAATCGAACTAACATCTGCGAGTCCGAGTTTGATTTGACAGCTTACTCAACGTTGCCGTAAATACGACGTATTTACGTTGCCGTTTACGCCGACTTCGCGTTTTCATACAAATCGGAAGTCCGAGTTTGACTTTGCTTGAAGAAGTAAAACCACAGAAAATCTAGTAAAAACTTGTATGGAGTTTGACGTTTTTTCGAGTTTTAGGTGACAACTGGGACTACAGGCTCTGGCTACACAAAACGAAACAAAAGAGCGAAAAGACAAAAGAGAGGCGATCGCACTCACGTGGAGTTGGTGCGCGAGGTGCGGCAGGCGGCGGCGTGCGCCTGCGCGGCCGGCCCCGCCGCGCACGCCTCCTCGAACGGCGGCGGCGGCGTCGAGCAGCAGCTCGGCGGCGGCGCGCCTGCTGCCGTCACACGGACACGCTCTAGCTTTACTAAGCGCGCGGGTGGGGGCAGCGGGTGGCAAGAGGGGGGGGGGGGGAGCGGGCGACTGACGCGACTGATAGTGAGGCTGAGATAAATCGTAGTTACAGAAATTACATTTGCAATTTTCAGTTACGACTTTCCATCTAAGCATGAATGTCTATGGTGATGCCTCGCTTTATGGCGAAAAATTTTGACAAATAAACATAGTGCAACAGCCATCTTTGAGTTGTCGAAATACCATCAAAATGGTAAGCAATGAACAGCCCTGCTTGTTCATTGAATAATATGATTATGATGAGAAATGGACGTAAACTCTACTGATTTTTTTTGCTTTGGGACTACATTTATGATTAATGGGAACAATATCGCAAGAAATAGCCAGCAAAAATGCACCGGTTGATGTGGCTATATTGCTGGATGCAAACCGACCAACGACTGGATCAAATTTTATTCCTGAATATATATAGGCCATAATGAAGACAAAATTGTGAAGATAACAAAATGATACTAAAATGTATTCATGCAAGAAAGTGTTTTGAACTCATGATTGCAATCGTTGCTAAAGTCATAGCCTGCATTCGTTTCACAAAACCTTCAAAAAAAGAAGTAATCTATTTTGGATCTAGCATGATTTCGTTCACATGAAAAACAAAGGATCTATGTCGAGTAAAATAAGTAACTACTGATAAAGCTCGTGTAACATATAGCAAAACAGGTAAACAAAAATGAAAGCAAGCACAGTGAATCCAACTTCAAGTGCCTACTTCAGAATCAGTGCAAGTAAATATTAGGTTTGAACAGGAATATAAAGTCACAGGTAAAGATCAAACAAAACATAATATTTAAAAAAAACATCACCACAAATCAATTGCAAAATTCATATTGACTCATATCTAAAAACGTTAACAATAAATCTAACACTAAACCTACTGCTAGATTTGGACGGGTAAAAATGTTAATGCCGACAAAACATCAAGACGTGATTGCATCTACGACATTGAAAGTGACATAGATAAAATCTATTTAGAAATTTACAATACAAACTAATAATTTAATTCACATATGGAACCTATGGTTTCAATACAAATTTACATTTACATATATAGTAAAAACACAATAAACACATGCTCTTGATTAAGTTAAATTTGATACAGAGCAAATGTAACCATATTTGCTTTTTTCCCAGTTTATAGAGAAACTTCTTCTACGTCAATCCTCATTCTGCAACTACTTTTCTCTACGTTAACTAGTTCCATTGTCATTTTTAATGATTGACCATACACTTGCGATTGTTTCAATTCACTTTTAAAGTTTTCCATTTTGACGACAGTAGTAGTGGCCGTTCCGTCCTGTGAAAATTTTCTGATTTTTTCAGTAACATTACCAGCTCTCATACCGCGGACGGCGTTTGCTTTGCTTTCGAGAAATACCGTTGTGTTGGGCGCCCGAGATATGGCTCTAGGAACATTGGCTGTTAAGTCTGTAAGTCTTCGGGCAACAATTGATTCATTCTCACGCTGTATGGTTGACGGTTTGATGGTTTCAGTATCATCAATTTGCATAGAGGCGATCGAACTTCTAGGGGAAGTGTTTTGAGATTCAGACTCATATTTCCGAATATGTTCTTGAAACATATCTATTTTATTCCGCGCTTTTGTGTTACAAATGCCTTTCTCATTCAACTTTTTCTCACTTTCTCCTGCGTATGCCTGCATCTGAAAATTCGCTTTAGGTTTTTGTACTATTTGTAATGTCCCTGAAGGTGCTTTTAGCTTCTTCGAACGTTGGAAATTAAAAGGTTTAATACCTTCCGGTAATTTGTTCGGTTGTGGTGCCGGATTTTTCTTTTTCCTGTACCTTTTTGGATGTAGTTTACTTTTCTTACTCTCACGTAAGACTGTCTTTGTAAGCATTTTAGCAGCATTGATCGAGTTCGATGAGCGTACATTAAGAGCGCTGGTGCGCTCGAAAGACTGCATTTCATCTGGTGCTTTCCTTGATAACTTATCCCCAAAATGACCTAGCACGCCTTTGAAAAATTCCGTAGCTGATTTAGAGCTATTTTCCTTTAATTCTTCTGTCGTTTTTTTATTAACTGAACTCACTGATTTCTTAACTTTATATTTACCAATCTCTTCGTCACTACTCAATACAGTAATCGACTCGGAGTCGCTTGAATCCAAGTGTTCCCGGACCGGCACATCCATATTAAACCGTCCCATCATAGAATTCTGTGTAAACAGATTCTTTCTGGATCTATCGAATGAACTCTCGTCGTCAGCATATTCCAAGAACGCATTGGACTCCATGAGTCTCGGGACATTGACGGACTTCTGCGACTGTACTTGATACACATTGCCGGAGCTTCTCGCGTCGCCGGAGACCATCCGGCAGGCGTTGAACCCCGAATCGTGACCGCAGCTACGCATGGAAAAGGCGTCGTCGCTGCTCGCCAACGGCGACGCCGCCGGGGGCTCGGAGACGCTGATGTCGAGGGATTTGCGGGATTCACCTCTAGTGTCGACGGAGGTGGAGGAGGCTCCGCCGCGCTTCGCCTTGGGGGAGCCGCGCGGGGGCACCGGCGGCGGCACGCGCCCCTTCTGCGAGCCCTTCAGCACGGCAGGGAAAGCGGGAGGCTCGTCCGAAGAGCCTTCCGTCGCGGAGACCGGCCCCGAGGGAAACGTTATTTGCGCCGTCACATCTGACAGGGATACTGAACCCGGAGAGGCAATGAAAGAGCGGGCGTCGCATGTACGATTTATTGGTGTATAAGAGGTAGTAACAAACGCGTTTGGCACGATCGGGAGATAAAAATTACAGATCGAAAGTCAGTCGATTGAAATCATATGTCCAATATTGTGTGTTTGTGTTTAATTTTTTTCGGTTGAGCTTGACCGTGACAACCGCGATTTTGTTTGTTTGTGCGTCGACGAAAGTATCGTCGGAGCGTTAGAATGTGCGTGTCGAGTTTCAGGAACGGAAGTGGAGTTTGCGCGTGTAGTTTTTGGAGTTTCCAGACGGAGAACAGACAAGAGCCGAGGGCATAGCAGCATGAAAAGAAAGAAATACAAGACAATCAGCCTGTTATTTAGGAGTAAATAATATTGTATTAAACATTATTGTTTTAAAATATTTACTTATAGTAAAAATATAGCATATTGAGAATTTTATTTTATTGTAATAGGAAATCTATTAGAATTTAAAAGTAATGTTTATTATATGGCAGTTACAAAAAAAGCCTGAATTTGAGCAAGCTAATTGCTCATGCATATTTAGAAGCCACATACGAGTAAATAATTCATTTGGGAGCACAGAGCAAATAGGGGCGAAGCAAATTTCTTAAAAATAAATAAAGTACTTTTAAATTTTGAAAAGCGGCGAAACAATAAAGGAACAAGGATTTCGCGTCGATGGGGACCAATACTGCCATTTTATCACGAAATGTGGCGTTTAGGCGGTTCGATCTAAGTTATTCGTCAAACCTGCCAATATTATGCATGAAAATTTAGTTTCCTGGTTCAGGATGGTTAAAAGGGCGTAATTTGTTGGTTATTATTACGAACATAAATTAATCCATGTCAAGCATACTAATCGAAAAAAGTTGTGAGAAAGATTTTAACAGAACAACATAACCTATACGTCGCAACAAACTTTGGACATATAAGTTACATAAAAGTCATTGTCTATGACAATCAGTACGGTTAATCAAGGAATTCACATTCGCCGGTGATTCATAGTCGACTTTGATTCACCTGTCAATACTGGCGTTAGGTATCTCTCATGGAATGACAGCTACTTGCTTGAAATCTTCTCACACGAGTCATGCTAGTTTTGTCCATTTACTTGATGACAGTGTGACACACAGCAATAATTTTATGAGAAATTAGAATGATTCGCTTTCCCTCGTCCATGTGAATTCCATGAGTAAATCTATATTGGCAATAGATTTTTCTTTCCTCCACTCTTATTTAACCGCATCATGGATTACATACTTGTGAACAACACTTGATGGCGGTTATGGCATATCTAAGGTCGAGTCGTTCACGCGCCATCTACACACCTTCAGTCGCACTCAGAGAGGACCTGTCAAAACTTAGGTCGAGATTAGCACCGGACTAACCATACAAAAACCGGTTTAGTCCGACCATAAAACGCGTCCGCCATCATAGTCCGACCATAGTCCGCCCACTCTGAATGGAAATGCTTGAGCTCTGTTCCCCATTGCACCGCACGCATCAGTCTTACCTGCTTTGACGCCGCCACCACTGGAACCGGCTGGGCCTGCACGTTTTGCACCATGCAAACATCCCAAGGGCAGCGTGGAAATGGGGTTATGAAGTACATTAAAAATACTGCCTTTTGAACATTGCACCTAAGGCCAGCACTGACCATACGCAAAGACCAAAGATTGGTGTTTCGGTTAAGTGCTCTCCTGGTCAAAGGCACCACATTGTCTCTAACTTTGTTAATTTACTGGGCATCGATGTGCCACAGAATAGATATAGGATTACATCCAGTAGCTCAACTCTATACAAAATCCCGATTTAGTGCACCTATACATATATATATATAGTGAACTGTCGCGAATGGTCGTTCCAAGTCATCGTTTTAAAAATAACAGAACCCCCGACACTCGATGGAGGGAAGGTATTTATCTGAAAAATCGTCTGAGTTGAGCTACTGCTGTGACCCAGGCCGCACAGCTATATATCTACTGTGCTAGTGCTGCCCTAAGCGGTTGCGCTTTGCCTGAACATCTAAGGGACTTACCGAGTTGAGCCGCCGTGAACGTATAAGATAGTGCCAATTTAAGGTATCTAAGGTGCTATGTATTTTTTATGAATGCTTCTACCGCTATCTAGTGTCGAAAGTAGGTATTTTAATGACATTGTGATTAGTGTCCAAAACCATAGATGGTGCTGTTATCAAGTCCGGTAACTTTCCTCTAAGATACTATAGCATGGCCACCACCAGATAGCACATAAACAAATGTTTTGCAGTCAAAATTAATAAAACGCATCTGTCCTGTATTAAGACTAACCATTTCTTCATATTCGTGTTGATAAAACATCGAAAACGGCCACCGCTGTGCGCAAAAACTGTCTTTGAGGTTATAAATATGCACACGTAGATGACGCGTGTAAGTGCAGCACTGCCGGTTACCATGGTAAATCACTCGCCGGGTGAATAGCACGTGAATAGGCAAAATAACAATAAAACTTACGTTTAGTTGCGTTTCGTACCATGCCAAGTAGCAAATTTCAGTTTACTTGGCCGAATAACATGTTGTTTGACTGTTGGTACGAAGTGCAACTATACGTCAGATTAATACACTCTCTTGCCTGTTCACCTGCTATTCCCCGGCGAGTTAACCTACCACAATAACCCCCCTGAACACTACAATATGTTTGTTTAGTCCATCAGTAGACTGAAGCGCTCGATGGAAACATCCAGTACGTTCTGGGGCATCTATACAATTGCACCTCAAGCAACTGACACTACTAATTGAAATTGGATCGGTCTCTGAAACAGGCCTACTTATAGAGTAAAAAATATTTCCCTTTAGCAAATACATAAATGTGTCACGCAACAACTTTTCAGCTGAATTGCATCACATCACTAGTTGGAACTTAGCACCTAATGGAATAGAAGGATCCATCATCCATCATCAACGTACTAAAAGAGAGTTGTCCGACCCAAGCAGTACTAAATTCATCTAACAGCATTAGAGCAAAACATTTCAATGGGGTTCCCTTGCAACTCAAAGTACAATTCGACATTCTTGTCTATTGTGTATAGTATATCTTAGAACATTAGTCGATTGTTTAACCGATTTTGCACCAAATATTATAAACGCTTATCGAAATAAAACTACATTGAACTGTCAATAATAATTTATTGCGACACAATTCCTTTGTACATATCAATATAAAGCGGCCCACACATCATGATTTCATCTTGTATATCTGTCATAAAAAAAATGTAAGCTCGTCTATATAACCGTCGCTGCAGAGATTCTTCCTTATTCTATACCTTTCCCTGTCAACCACTCACACACTCGCAGACGAAATGTAGACATTGTAATAGTACGGAACTCAAAATTCTTAGGTTTTTTTCGCTAGACGTGTACACAGCCTCAGTGGCCCAGTGGCGCGACACTTCGGCGATCGCTCTCCGAAGTTAAGCAACGCTGGGTCCGGTCTGGTCTTGGATGGGTGAACATTCGACCGTTGAGAGAGGCTGGCCGTGGTTCGGATTCCGCGTTTAACTGTAGGTCCCCCTTCCTTACTTACTAGGTGGTAGGGTTAATCCCGCCCGGGTTGGTACCATCGCATTGGATGAACGATGGTCGAAGGGGCAATGAAAATTGTCCGTGTTTTCCATCCAGTTCAATGTAGCCGTGCAATATAAGGAAGGTCCTGGCATGGCACCTAGTTCCCATGTGGTGTGTTGGGCTAATACCATGACAGAACTTGTGGTATTAGCCATCCATGTCCAGTCACATAAAAAAAAAAAAAAAAAAACAGCCTGCATAATGATCAAACAATGCACACTATAGACCAGCAATGGGTCAATCCGAGTATCCACCATGGAACTACGCCAGTCTATTTATGAATATAGCTACTTCTAGCTATCAACTACTCCTCAGAGCCAATGAAAGCTTAAAAAATATACAATTTCGTAATGATTTGTTTATCTAAAAAAATAATTCATTCAATCTGTACACAATATTTTTTCCAAATTCAGTCAAAGCCACGCGTTCAAGACACACTCAGTAAATAATGTGAAAATGTTGGAATCTTGTGGGCTTTTTCATTGCCTCTATGCCTACAAGCACATAGGACAGATTCCACTGTAACGTCCTTCCCTATTGAAACCAGTTCCAGAAATATTTTAAAAATTGTGTAAGCTATCGGTAGGCCTGCCCTTAGTATGCGTTTCACAACCAACCGATTCGTCGCACCCGGGACGTACAGGCGTATCTAATTTTTATTAAATTTGCAGTAGAGTTGAAAAAGTGATAGTTTCTCTGTTTTCTTTCACATTTTAGTAAATGTACTGCAAATTGGACTTTTGAATAGACAATAGACAAAAGGCAAGATTTCAAATAGGAAGGTTGCGAATTAAAATGGAGTTATGGTGTAAGTACAGGCGGTTGCACCACATAGAGTACATTACATAATAGAAATCTGATTTTAAGACACATTTTCGGATTTAATGAAATCCTGGCCATCTACAAATAAACATACTGATGAAAGCAACTCTTAGGGCTGATTTATCAATAGTCAGATAAACAGCCAGATAACTATTCGACGGATTTATTTACGCTTCTGCTACTATCCGTAATAGTAAGTCCATATGTTCATTAGAAAATTATAGTCAGAGAATTTTGACAGAAAATATAATTCTCCGGCAATGACTACCCGTCTTTTGGACAACGTGAATTTGTACTATCATTCCGATAAGTACTATCTGAGGATTGAAAAATCGGCCCTTAGACTAAAGTAAATATCGAAACTGCACGCAAAAAACTCTCACACGCACAATATATTCACGCATTATTGATGATTATTCCAAAACACCTTATGAATATAAACGTGTAAGCAAAATAGGTTCTCATCCGAATCGATTTAAAGTCATTCACAACATTCAAAAATCTAATACATTGCAAAGGAGCCAAAACGTGAACAAAAAAAGACAGCGCCTCCTAGCTGGCATGACTACCAACACGACCGAAATATTCCGCGACACTAACGATTCTATGGAGCCATGCACACTCTCTGGCGTCTCAATCGCCTCATACCAATCGAAACTAAAATCAAGTTGGTTCAGTCGCTAATTCATCCTATTTTAGACTATGGTGACATCTGTAATCTTAACCTAAACGAGGAGCTTCTAGACAAACTAGATCGCTTGCTTAATTATGGAATTCGTTATATCTTTGGTTTGAGGAAGTTTGATCATATATCCACCTATCGTGCGAAACTAAAATGGCTTAATATTCGCCAGAGGCGTAATATGCATGTTCTCTCTCTTCTTTACTTAATCTTAAATGATCCCAAATCCCCACTTTATCTTAAAGAACGCTTCAAATATCTCTCTTTTCATGGTGTACCACTTAGGTCTGCAGATAATCTCCTGCTCCTTATTCCGTCACATTCTTCCACTGCTTATTCGGGTTCTTTTACAGTTCACTCAGCACGATTGTGGAATCAATTGCCTCTTACTATTAGGGAAAGTGCTTCCTTGTCTATTTTTAAGGTAAAATTAAAATCCTGGTACTTGACATGTTATAACAATGAAATCAATCAAATATTTTCTGTTTATATAGTTTTAAGTTATCTAATGTTTTCTAAGTGTGATTATGGTGCTTAGTTTTAAGTAATTTATTGTTTCTTGCTACCTCTTAATATATTTTCTAATATTAAGGTTAGCTGTTAGAGATTGCCTTTGGCAATAAGCTCGCCTTTGCATACTATGTAATAGTCGTAAGCAATAAAGAATATTTTCATTTCATTTCATTTCATTTTCATTGATCGTTTTATTTTCCATTAGTTTGTTTATTTGCAGCTGGCCAATACTACTATCTGTCCTACAAAAATCTTGTTCCATATTTCATGACTGCACTTTTGTTTTCAAAGCGGCTCTTTCTACATTTTACAAGCTCAGCCATTTGAGTGGCAAACATTTTTAGGTTATGAATAATAAATGCATGAGTATATTCATACGTTTGTGACCGATACATTACAAGCATATTTTTGCATAAACATTTCACAAAACGGAAATTCAAGTGGTTAACTTTTAGGAATGACAGCAAAAAAGCAACTGTATTATTCGTACTGTTACGTATAATCCGACCAGAAATACATGAACATAGATTAATAATTACTTACTGGCGTAAGTAGATGGCCCACCGCATAGTGACGGAAGTTTCATACAATATGTGTTAAGCAAGCCGGCCCTCTATTGCAATAAACGTGTAACTAAGATGGTTACTTCTTTTCGAACCCGAAACCGAATCGACCACAACCAAAAGAGTGTTTGTCCTAAGAGATGGCGCCGCTATCAGGCTAACTGCTTTAAATGGATTAAAAAGTGGTTTGATTTAATGGGTTGCCAGAAAATGTGTGTATAGATTCAAAATTATATATTTTCCAAATTTGAAACAAAATTGTATTATTAATCAATTGGCTATTTCGCAAGTTGTAGGTTCACGAAAGTGGCGCCATCCTATTTCCATAGCCGTAAATGTGTATCCATGAAGTTGCGCCATCTATTCGGTATTGACCTATTGGTGAAACAAGGTCTTCATTCATTTATGATAAGAACCTCTTCCTTTCGTGAAGTCGGTTAAAAACTTGTCAAATTGCTTAGTTATCCATAGTAACAGACAAATGACAGACAATGTGACAAGAATTGGTGTTTTAGTTAGGTGTGGTGAATATTTTTACATTACAATTGAAGGAATGTGATATGTATAATCGACCGTGAAGCTAGGACACATTAATTAAAGAAAGAGCCCTGTAAAAAGAACTACTTTATGAATATACTGCAAGGCTAGACCACATTACCGCCTACATTTTGTTGCAATCACGTGACTAATTTGTATAGGCACCGCAAAAAAATATTTATATATTAATATTTATATTATATATTTCTTTTTTCATGAAAATGCTTTAGTTTCCGATACAGATACACCCTAAAAGTGGTGCCGGTATTCATAAGGTCAACCTGTATATTCAACATATGGTTCCAGTTAGTTTTTAGCTCATAATTTGAGAATCACTTACCCAACTTTGAAGCGGTTAGCATCTACTTTCAGCCCGATTCTTCCCAGCAACTAAAGGCTCATTGCTAAAATCCTAGATTACTTTAAGGGTGAGCAATGGTACTAGATATGGAGACAAATCGGGGACAAACAGTCAGATGTTCGTGGGAATTCGTGCGGCTCCGTCCATGTTTAAACGTATCTATTCAATTATCTGTACAAATATCTGAATTCAGGTTTCGATTTCTGCGAATCACATGTCAATAGTTAATTATTATTTTGTCGATTGTTTTAATAAATATAATTCATTCTAATTTCGATTAAATTACGTTACAATATTTTTTCTGTTTTTTTTTTATTTACTGGTCGGACTATACAAATTCAAGGACAAGGACAATAAAGTCAAGGACAACACACATATATTTAGGTCATAATTACAATACGGGAATTAAATTAATTAAAATGCCTAATACTACTATTGGAACTATAAATTGTTTTTAACCTTTCGTAGACGATCCATATTGGGAACAATTCAGCCCTGCCTTCTATACATGTGTGAAACCAGTTTTATATAATCAGTTTTCACTGGTTATTTAAAAACAAAAAAGTATGAAGTGCAAATTACTGCACTAAAAATGTTTTCAAAAAATATCAAAAGGTTGAATAATTTTCAATTTCCAGTTTCCCCTACTGATGAATATTTCAAATTTACAAAATGTATTTCACAACTATTCAATCAAATATAACAGTTACAGTTATTGTTGAAACCTACAAAACTGACGGCTCAACCCTAATTATAGTACTACCACTGTGCATTGGCGTTACAATCTCACTGTTGACATAAACAATTTCGGTAATGAATTTCTCATCCGAAGAACTATCCTCGATTACTTCTGCTCCGTTAACTTTGACTACTGAAACGTGATCCGTGACATCCAAGTTGCGATCCGCAACGTCGTTCAAACCCATGTCATTCAAACTCTTGACGAGAATGTTCAAATGTTGATTGTGATCCGTTCTGTCAGGCATTGGATTATCAATTCTCTCATCGGCCTGCGTACTTGTGGTCGCGTCTCTCAACCTGGTACTTTTCACAGAGACATCTGAACTGGCCTCGTGTGTGTCCAACGTCGGACTGTCATTTTTCCTATCGTACCGCGTACTCGGTGTAGCAACGCTAAAACTAGCATTCCTTCTGTCGGAATCGGGACTAGCGCGGCGGCGAAACGGCTCACTCCTCCGCTCACCAACGGGGGAATTCTTTATGTAAATGCCCTGCGTCCTCTGCACTTTCCTAAAGCGCATGTTCTTCGGCAGGCTGGACGCGTCGTGACTGAACTCGGGCGTCGAGCTGCGCACGGTCAACTCGTCCTTGGACCTCGGCAACGTCGAAGATTCCGTCGGTTTTTGGTTGCCGGCGACGGCGGGCGTCACGAGGCCCAAGTCAGCGAAGAACTTCTTGCAGCGATCGATGAAAGTGGGCGAGCGTGCGCGGTTCAGACTGCTCGAGAGCCGTTCCCGTGAACTATCCACGCCCAACGCGTCAATCCTTTCGGGGATGTTGGTCATGCTGCGATGTTTCTGTCGGCTCATCCGCACGAACTCCCGGTTGCGCTCCATCTCGTTCATATCGTCGTCGTCGATGAATGGGATATCCTGGAGGCTGTTCTCGTTGCGCGTGTCGACGGCGACGTCCCGCAGCGAGCGCGTCGGCGCCGGCGACCACACCGTCGTCGACGACGTGTCCGTCCGCGCGTCCGTCACGGATATGTAAACCTGCTGAACGCCCGTACTGGTGTCCGTCTGAATGCCGCTGTCCGCCAAACTCCCGTTGGTCCGCGCGTTCCCCGGCCCCTCGCCGTACATCTTCGACATCAACTCCTCGGAGAGGCTCTCCATCTGCTGCAGGAGGCTCCTCTTCTTGGGCGTGTCGCTCTTCCCGTCCGGCGAGTCGAAGTCCAGCCTCTTCTGGAACGACACCTTGAGGTTCTCGCGGGAGGCCCCCGAGATTCTGTGCCTGTCGGAGAGGACGGAGGGGTATTCGGTGACGGGGGGCAGCCCGGGCCGATACCAGGTGGACTCGGTCGTGTCCGTGAAGTCGCTCAGGCTGGAGCGGGGGGACATCTTGGAGGACTCAGGGGGGGATAAGAAACCCGGTGTGAAATCCACGATCGGCTTCCCCGGTGAGACCGCTGAGATTTTTGTCCCTGAGGGAAAGACATATTCTCGATCAAACTCTGTCCCCGATCCCTTTCTACAAGTTCAAGACACGGTCTCTTTAGATCCGGCGTGTTAATGGCCATGACATAAAAAGCGACGAAATGCGTGAGACGGTACATTCATTTCAGTTTACTCTGTTCCCTCGCTGAAGCGGCGACAGATGACATTCGATGTTTGGAACCATGCCGTTAAGACTGGCGACACTGACGGAAGGTAGAACATACACCAACACCGTAACGGCACACCGGACACTCATCGGACATAAAACGAAAACATCACACGCACGATTTCTTTGAAACACGAATTAATCACCGGGGGGGGTCCAGGCAAAACGTGCCAAATTATATTTTTTTATTTTCCAAAACGCACCACATGCAGTCAAGAGTTCAAGGAGACTTTAATCATAAAGGGTAGGGTTCACAAGCGATCGGTCAAGGTAATAGAATACGGGACATAGGTGTATGGGAACAAATTAAACTGAAATGTACATACAAATGAAACAAACGTGGGATTACGACGATATACTAAAATAATGTTTATTTTTTTAACCAGGAGAGAGCTGTAAAATTGTAAATTAATGAACAAATAGCACACACAATAAAGAAGATAAATGCTAAAATATAAGAATATTTTAAACATAAAAACTTGGTGATTCAGGCCAAATTGTAACTGTTTCCCCTTCCTTTTTCTCGACATTTTGACAAAAAAGTCAACATACATTTTCTCAATCACAAAATGTACGAAAGAGTAATGACTAAGGTAGTCATCATTCGATTCATTCACTCACCCGGAGTGTCGATCTCTTCCAGCGGTCGTATGGGCCTCGATATGCTTTTCCGTTTTGAAGGCGAATGTTTCAGTGCTGCGGAAACAAATGAGACAACATTAGGTATGCAAAACGTGGCAAAAAGACAACAACAGTCTAAGTTTCTCTATTCATGAAGATACGCCCGTCTTTAAATGGGGCCATACAGTATATATCAATTTCTAGTGGTAGTCTGTCCAGGTGTTGGAAAGAGCTAGAGCCATTTTTTTTAGAGTCAGTCAACATAAGAGGCGAGTTGTGACATCTATCTTCGCACAGCAGGAAATTATAGGTTTTTCTAAACACTCTAATGTTATCTGGAGGTTGATGAGTTTGTTCAAAAAAAGACTCGCTAAATTATTTAATAGAAAGTTAAACCAGGATTTCGTCCAGACATAAAGAAAGGATCAACCTCAAAACTAACATATGCACAAACAATACGAATGCGGTAATATTTTAATACCACGATAAGAGATGCGACTGTTTTTAAACCTATGTGGGACATATCTTAAGTATTTAGACTGACGGCTAACCTAGCTTTAGATATGATATTAGCCATCCATGTCGGGTAGTAAAAAAAACATCTATCACTCAAGTGCTAAAGTGTGCATTACACAAAAAAGTATACTTTTGCCAAAAGATGCTATCGAAATATGCCAAGAGTCACAGAGCCAATAAAAGTGTTAGAAAAAGTTTACTAATGCTTCCAAAAAAGTTTACTTAAACACCGAATTTATAGCAACATATAACACAGTAAATAAAGTAATCAAAAGCAAAAAAAATTCCTACGCATAGCATGTAACAAAAATGTCATGCATTTATTGCTCTGGGTCCTACATGAAATAAAATCGTGCTGCTGTGTTTATTTAACACAAAGATAAGCAAAATAAATTTGCGAGAGAAAATAAAGTTCCTATATTTTTAATATAATTGACGGATTGTATACTAAACAGTCTTTATTCATTAAAGGTTTGTATCATTACAGTCGCGCCTATTGATAATTATAAAATAATAGTAATTTTAAATAGAAAAGGAGGCAAGAATGGGGTTAAAGACAAAACGGTACAAGTCCAAAATCACACGAACTGGCAACATCATGCACACAGAGGATGTCATGAAAACGACCGGATTGTTTCGGTCAAAACTACTTACTGAGACCTCCAGTTCGCGCAACGTTCCGATTTAGGACAATTAATGGAACAATACAAAAGAGATATTATACACCGCCGAGATTAGTACAATTGGGACTAGCTACAACGAAACATAACGTGCAGACACATTTACACGTAAATATATAATAAGTACATAACAAAAGTGCCAAAAATAAACATCAGTGTTCATACAAAAGGTGTCGTAACTACGGGGGCGATTCTGCAGGTCAAAATAAATAACTTTAGCAAGAACTTAAAAATAATTAAGTCTCTGTATGTTTTGAGATTTAACATAACAAAAGAATTTGCAAATGTCAAAGGAGAAATATTTAATTTTGCCTATAAAATCTTTCCCCGCAGTTACAATATTCTTAGTGAAATTATAATATCAATTTGATATTGAAATATTTGTTTGTTTGCATGGTTCCAAATGGAAACTAGTTAACATATATCCATAGATTATTAAATTTTAATCTACTTAGCAACCTATAAAATCACAACAAGCATTGAATGATTGATATAGTAAATTGTTAATCAGAGCTATACCTGATATTAAAGTAATGTGTAATAAGCTAACATCACAAATAGTTATCAGATTCATTAGTGTCAGCATATTATAAACGTTCAATTTGCAAAAACAATTGAGAAATGATTTTTGTTTTTTCTTAAAAAAAAAAATACATCTGCAAAGGGTTCATTCATTCATAACAACACAACTAAATATGACCTAATTGCTTGTTGTGTTAGAAAAAAATATTATACACACTACACATGTATATTTTTCAAAACCGATATTGATTAACATTTTTTTTACATTATTACTATATAATTATTGGGCTAGAAAAATTAACAAAAAACAGGCATGTGAAAAGATAATTTATCAAATTTAATAATAAACTACCACACAAAATATTAAACAACAATAAATTACCTTGAAATTGATTTAAAAAATCTGACACAGCGTAGTTTGTGCTTAACTTGGACGTTTCATGATTTTCATGAAACTCACTGGCTAACATACCAGTATTTACCTCTTTAAGGTTTTTAAAAGTGCTTCTACAGTTTATTTTTTTTTACCAAAAAAATAAAAGCATGCCAATCAAATAGTAAACCAAAAATTTTGCGAAACATAAAGCTTTTGTGTTTTAGTAAACAAAAATATGTCCACACACCTCACACATGAGGCTTTATATTCTATTCATGGGCACACACAGTAAATATGCATTTCCACATAAAACATGCCAACATCTATGAAATGCTTTGGTGAAAGACAAGCAGCAAATTAAAAATCGATAAGGCCTTCAAACTGGGGCTTCTTAATCAAGTCATTTGCTGCTTCTCTGGCCTGTTATTATTGTTAGCTAAGCTAAAATCGGATTTTCACCACTGCGTGGCAACTCCAAAAATGGTTTTATAAACTTTGGTCTATACTCATAGGTGCTAGTCGAAGGTTTATTTTATGTCTAATATGTCAACTGGATGTTTTTGATGGTTTCAACGCTAAAAACGACGCATTATAAATAAATTGAAGGTCTTAGTCTGAGTTTTGCTTTTTAGAAACCTTTTCAGAAATAAGCGTCGATGGCACCGAACAAAAGGAACGTTCTACGTTCCGAATTGCATATGCAGTCTACACACCGTGAAAAGTACTTGACATTATTATTATTATTATTATTATTGTCTCGATACACTAGCAGCTTAAAGCTGATGCGTGTACATCTGAGTTGGTAACTGGGGGTGCACTTGTTTTTTTTTTTTTTTATTCCTATAAAAAGTCTAAAGTTTATGATTTTTTGTATAAGTGTCAAGTCTGTTTTTAAAGCTGTTCACTGAAGCGGCACTAATCACTTCCTCCGGGAGCCTGTTCCACGACTCAACCACACGATTGGTTATAAAGTGTTTCCTCGGGTTTGAATTGCTTGAGGTTCGGTTCAGTTTTAGTGATTGTCTACGTAGGTGATCATTGGTATTCATTGTGTACATCAGTTTGAGATCTGCCACATCATAGAGTTCTGATAAAATTTTAAATGTTTCAATGAGATCGCCTCTACGTCTTCGTATCTCCAGCGTGGTGAGGCCCAAGGCCTCTAGACGGCTCTCATACGATTTATTTCTTATGGAGGCCACCATCTTTGTTGCCCGCCTCTGCACTCTTTCCAGTAGACAAATATCTTTTTGGAAGTAGGGGCTCCAGATTTGGTAGCCATATTCCAGGACTGGGCGAACATAGGTTTTGTACAGCACATGCCGTTACCACTAAGATGCCCAAATCGAAACTAATATGAGCAGTCAATATGTGTCAGAGGCTATTTAATCACAGTTAACTTATAATTGGCCCAGACCTAGAATGTGTCTAACTGGACTAATAAACGCTATAACGCCATAAGTATTTTAGAATACAAATGCATACTTGGTACGATCTGTGCACAGTTTCGAGTGACGTCATTCAAACCATTCATAATTTAATTCCCCTAGCCCAATAGTGTGGAACTTTTTTAACTTGAACAATTTTTGTAGTTAAAAATTATTCATCAAGAAGCTATATTGATTGTGTTGCCATATGTACAAGTATGCATTTATGAGAGTGTGAGAGAAACTCTTTGGACTGATAACTTTCGATGAAAGCGGGTGTGGTTTGCTGATTTTAACCTTAAATATTCTAAAAGGACACTCCACCAATGTGGACACTTATCAAAATGGAGCTGAGCTTTTCGGATCACTCATTCCCCCTCATCACTCCACCAATCATTTCCGTTTCCTCTATGGTAGGTGAAGATGATAGAGCGCTACGCGCATACTTTCTCGCTTCTTCAACAGGCATGCATCTCTCTTCATACATGCTCTTGGATTACGGGTGCTACGAATTTGACCTTTCCGAAGCACATGGCTTATCATTCAAGTTCTTCTAAGTCGTCCGGCTTGACAGTTTCACCCAAACCTGCTCCGTAAATTATATTTAGCATTCTTTCATCAATCATTTATTCGACATGTCTAAAACATCTTGGAGTAACCGTGTCCTACACTGGCGGCCGTGGATAGGAAAACGGAGTGTGGGAAGACCACCCGCCAGTTGGGACGACGATATCAAGTGCGTCGGCGGAAAGCAGTGGTTCCGTACCGCTGAAGGCCGGGAGGACTGGAGGAAAATTGGAGAGGCGTATGTCCAGCAGTGGACGCAAACACGCTGACTGACTGACTGAAACCATCTTAACATAACCTTCTCAATCTTGGAAACTACATTTTTTTCAATTACGTTCTCTCGTCACACTGTTTTGTATCTTGCATGGCAAACCCCAGTCACATAATTTTCTTAAAGAACGCATTTCTACTGCCTACATGCATTGCCTGCTGTACATATTTCTGTCGGATTATCCCTGAATGGAAAGCGACTTAGCTACTTATTTGTTTCTAATTTTTTTACTGACTGTTTTCAGTGTGAACTGTACTATATTTTATTTTTCTATTTTGGTGCTTGGCGAACATGTTCAATATGTGCGAACGTAATAATGTTATATTTTACATATGTTTTATGTCTCTTATTTATTTCTTTTGGCTACTTAGTTTATTTTGTTTAATGCTGTTACACGTTATGTTTTGTGACTGCAGTTATGTCGTTGTCTATGTTCAAGTTTCACCATGTTTACTCTGCTCAAATTTATTGTGAAATCGACTGTATTCTCTCATTACTTATGAGTTTCTTACTTGTCAATCAACCAGCGGGATGCAGTGACAGGTGCGGAAAGGCGCAATAATTACTTGGATTTAAGCGCTTTCTGCAGATATTTTTTAACATTATTTATTATTATTAATTAGATTTATATTTATTATTTTGTATTTATCTTATATTTTAGTCTTAATCTTATAGTACTTATGTCCAATGATGACTCTGATTCTGAATGTTACTACTCTGCTAACTCATCTATTTCTGACAGTGATGATGCTCTGGATTCCCAACCTCATCTCGGTGACACACTTAATAATATTTTCTCCCAACATGCCAACAATTTTAATGTATGTCACATAAATGCTGAAAGCATTCCAGCTCATCATCCAGATCTCCTTGCGACCTTTACCAGCCAGCATATACATGCATGTCTTGTCTCTGAGACTGTGCTGAAACCAACGCTGCCTTCAACCTGTTACTCACTACCAGGTTTCCAATTGATACGTAATGATAGAACTAATAAAGGCTGGGGTGGTGTTGCCATCTACCTTAGAGCTAACATCTCTTTTAAAATTATTGATAAATCTCCTTCCGAATATTCTGGCTCTGCAGAATATATATTGCTGGAACTTTCACTCAATCTGTCCAAACTTCTTCTCTGTGTTTTTTATTGTCCTCCTCAAATAAATTATTTCTCTCAGTTTGAAATTATCCTTGAAAAATATGTCTCGGAATATCAACATCTAGTTATATTAGGTGATTTTAATACATGTTTAATTAAAGATGATTATCGGTCCCGTAAGCTTCAAGCCCTAACTAGATCTGTAAATCTAGAGATTCTCCCACTTCAACCTACTTATCACATTCATGACTCCCACTCACTTCTCGATTTGATCATAGTTTCTCAGCCAGATTTGGTAAGTGCTTTTGGCCAAAAAATTGCACCCGGTTTCTCTAACCATGATCTAATTTTTCTTTCTTACAATATAAAACCTCCTAAACAAAAAGCCCGTATTCTTCTACAGCGTAATTTTAACAAGATGGATGCAGACGCCTTGAGAGAGGATGCAAGTAACATTGATTGGTCGTATCTATTAAGTTCTGATAGCATTGATGAAAAGGTCACTATTCTGTCTACTGTGCTCACACAGCTCTATGACAAACATGCTCCTGTTCATCCTGTGCGTGTTAAGCATATGCCCGCTCCTTGGCTGAATACCGACATTCGCCGCATGATGGCAAAGCGTGATGCCCTGAAGCGCAAACATAAACGTGATCCTACCGAACATAATTGGGCTTTGTATAAATCTGCAAGGAATCGGTGTACACAGATGTGTAGAAATGCTAAACGCCGCCACATTAACAACTCCATTAGTGACTGCTCTCCTAAAGACATGTGGAAATTTTTACGCACATTAGGTGTTGGTAAGTCTTCATCTGCGGCAAATCACTCGATTGACCTTGATGGGCTGAACCAACACTTCTCATCATCTCCTGTTTCAATAGACCCCGTATTAAAAGCCAATACATTACGGCAACTACATTCTTCTCGGCTTGTTGATACAGATCCTTTCGTTTTCACCCAAGTTTCTGACTGTGAAATTAAAAAGATCATACTTTCTTTAAAAAGCAAAGCTGTAGGTCCTGATGGTATGAGTCGTCAACTACTTGTCCCACTATTGGATAATATTCTACCTATAATCTCACACATAGTTAATTTTTCTCTATCGTCAGGTAATTTTCCTGCTTCCTGGAAACAAGCATATGTCATTCCCCTCCCCAAAATTTACTCACCTGTTGAGTTCAAAGACTACCGCCCCATATCTATACTCCCATTTCTCTCCAAGGTCCTGGAGCGTGCTGCTCACACTCAACTCACACAATTTTTAACACTTAATGATCTTTTAAGCCCATACCACTCTGGCTTTCGTCCATGTCATAGTACAACCACAGCCCTTGTCAAAATCACAGATGATATTCGCTTTGCCATGGATGATCGTCAGCTGACTCTTCTGGTTCTGCTAGATTTCAGTAGTGCCTTTTATTCAGTTGATGCTGATATCCTCATTGCTACCTTGCATTCTCTGAATATTTCACAGTCAGGACTTGATTGGTTTTCTTCTTACCTTCGGGGTCGTCGGCAGTGCGTCCGGGTGGACAATGTCACTTCACTTTGGTGTGACATCACTGCTGGTGTGCCTCAAGGCGGTGTGCTTTCTCCTCTTTTATTCTCAGTCTTTATTAACTCCATTGTTGGACTCTTTCTTTCTCGCTTCCATTTGTACGCCGATGACTTGCAGTTGTATAGGCACTTTCGACTTGATGATGTAATATCTGCTATCTCTCTCATGAACATTGACTTAGATACTGCTCTCGATTGGGCTAGTCGGTTTGGACTATTAGTCAATCCATCAAAAACACAGGCTATCATAATAGGCTCTCACATGATGTTGGCTAAGTTGGATCGTCAAAGTCTGCCTCCCATTGTTTTTGACGGGATTGCTGTCCCTTACAGCAAACATGTCAAAAACCTGGGACTCTGGATTGATGAAACTCTATCATGGAGTAAACAAGTCAGTGAAGTTAGTCGCAAGGTTTTCGGTAGCATGCACTCTCTCAAGCGTTTGCAAAACTTTATTCCTATCAACACTAAAATTACGCTCGTAAACTCTTTGTTGCTTCCCATACTTGATTATGCTGATATCTGCTATCCAGATTTAGATGAATACCTACTTAACAAACTTGACCGACTTCTAAACATTTGCATAAGATATATATATGGGTTGCGTAAGTTTGATCATATTTCTAATTTTCGCGCCTCACTTAATTGGCTTGACATTCGTAAACGCAGAAATACCCATGTTCTTTCCCTTCTCTTTGGTTTATTGAATAATCCAGCTGCTCCTAAATATCTTACTGATAGGATAGAACTCCTCTGTTCTCATGGCCTACCTCTCAGATCCTCAAATAATTTGCTTCTTGCTATTCCGGGACATAGTTCTTCATTCTACACGAATTCTTTCGCTGTCAGCGCTGCGCGTATGTGGAACCAGCTTCCACTTGATGTACGCACATCTCAGTCAATTAATATATTTAAAGAGCGTCTTAAATGTCATTTCCTTACTTCCTGATTGTTTCTTGTCACATTGTTCTAAAAAATCAAGAGTATTTTTTTTCACACTATTTATCAAATATATATATATATATATATATATATATATATATATATTTTATGTGTAAATCTGTTCATATGTTCTAAAATAATATTTGTGTATTTGTATCTTATATCTATTAATATTTTTAAGTGTATGTACATATTTGTATGTAATTTATTTTAATATATAAATCCTTATTTTTAGGTTAGTTAATATTTTCGTTAATTCATTTTGTTTTACGTTCATTTTTTTTGCCCGCCTCACTGCACCTCTCCTACATCTCTAAGGTTGAATGGTAGAGAATGCCTTATGGCATTAATTTCCGCCTTTTTGTACCGTATGGCTGCAAATAAAGTATTTTTTCATTTCATTTCATTTCACTCGTGATTCTTCTGCCACACCTAAGTTTCGCTTCCAAACCTTGGATTTGTGGCCTAATTTCGACTAGCACCTACGACTATGGACGACATGTCCGGCGACAGACACCGCGGTGGCGAGTGTGGTGACGCGATATACCTATGTAGCTGGTGACGAGCGTGCGAAACTTGCGGTGATTCCCCTTGATCTCCGGCAGGTCCACTGGACGCACACAACACGGGGCCGTTACGGGGGCACTTTGGGCGGGACGTAACGTCACTAGTGTTGCCAGATTATCTTTTTGAATGTTTTGGTCATTTCAATAGGTTATTTAAAACCCTAGATTTCGCATGAGCAAAATGTACTGGGATTGCTATTTTTCAATCCCAAAAAAAAAAATGTGGAAAAGTTGCCTAATTTCTCCAACATCAGTATCTAAATACATCTTTTGTACATTTAAGATAAAGAATAAAATATAAACAAGATTTTGCAGAAAAATTGGGATTAAAGAGATCTCTACCACAAACTATGAAATTAGCTGTGGCGTTTAGGAAGTTTAACTTTGGCTTAAAAGTCGGGAAGTCTGGCAACACTGGTCGTTACACCGACACGCACCGAGGTGTGTTGTTACAACACAGACCAGGATGGGTCGGTACACCGACACTGGATTGTTTCGTTACTCTAACAGCACTGGCATACGCTGGTGTCCACAAATGCATAACTGTTGACTTTAGATGCAACCAAAGATCGTTGTTACAGAAGACAGAAGAAATGTAGGACAGTTTTTCGACATTGCCAATTGTAGCTCTTTGGAATAACACAGGTAGGTTATAGATCAGTGTACACCATATTACGACAGAGTTGCTAATCCGACACACTTGAGTTGGTTGGATATGGCAGAAACACCATTGTCGGTTACGTAAACATACAATAAGGGAATATTTGCAAAGACGCACCAGGATCAAACTGTGGTGCTTACGGAAACAACCATACAGTTTTATATGTGAATTCATTTTGTGGTTGGCATTAAAAGGGTAACTTTCAAATATTTCCCTTTTTTAAATTTGTTTTCATAATCTCATATTTAAAGCTGACGGTTGACAACTAAGCAACCATTATCACCTCATAATTATTATTCGATTTTTCAAATTCATATTAATTTACTTTGCTAATGTAAGACATTCAATCATAGTGTATTTTTGTTCTGTAATAAATAATGTTTTTTTTACTATTAGTAAGCACCACCGAGTGAGACACAACATAGTAAACGTTTAAAAGGTATTAATAACACTTAGGTATTAAACAATTATTGTTACGATTAAGTCAAATCCCACATTCATGACTTTTTTTTAGAAAAATCTTATTAATGACTTCGCCCGTGTTTGCACAAAATTCGAATTATGAACAGTAAATAAAAATCTTGAATGTGTTATTTATATACATACAGTTTTAGCTAGAAGAACCCTCTTGGGAATTAAATGTGACATGTTACAGGAACCAGTAATTAAGACTGAGGCAATTTAACAAATTAAATTAACGAATAAAAAATATACATAACTTGCAAATATATTTTAAAGATCAAAGATTTTTGCATAGAAAAAGACTCCCAAACTGTGCACCCCTTCACTTACAAAAAGTTTCCAGTCCTGATAACGGACTATGAAAAGTAACAATGAAAACGAAAGGTTTCAAGCAAATTTTGGAAACACAACCTGAAACAATAACTAATTTTATAAATTATAATTTTCAGCAGCACTCTCACTCCGTCGAAATGCAAGTTCATGTACATTAAAATTGTAAATTTGGAATGAGGCACCACCAAACAAAGGGACAGAAAAAAAATATTGTGGAGATTATTCTTGAAACGAGTATAGAACGTGGTGGCCAGAATTGTACGAAAACAATCGGATGGGATTCAAGACTCACGGGACATCAAGACCAAAGCACTACAGGGGATAGCTTGAACAATTAGAAAGATGTGAAAAATAATAATAACCTTAGCAACACTTTTTATGAAGTGCTCAAAGATAATTGTATTCATTAGTGATTGTAATTTTACTATCCAATTATTTTTAGATATACTAACATTGTTAGTTAGTGATTGTGTACTTTGTGCCCCTAACATCTAGCATATTGAGTGATTCTGTATGTAAAAATTCATTATTCTTTTAAATATTACATTTTAGGGTCAATGGTCATGCATATTATCATTAAGAGATCAATCTAAAAAGCACATGTAATCTAATGAAAAAAATATTATTTAAGAAGTTTAAAAAATATATACATAATATTGAAAAAAAATGCTTGTTTTTTATTAACTTAAGATTGTTATCACATGTAATTAAAATAAAAAAATTATAACTTTTTATTAAATTTATATCCAACTGGTACACAGTCCCCATATAAAGGAGGCGAGAGGTTAGGGAACGTGATGTTACAATGTACTCTTCATCAAATACTTGATCAACAACTTTTAAAAATCATATAAAAACAATATCTGCAAAAATCAACATATTTTTACTGTAGTAGAAAAATATAATTTTGTTTTTTATGCAACACATTCGGCAGTTAACTTTAAATGAAAATATTCAATAAAAGAGTGACTTATCCAGTTTCTAAAAAAAGACTGTTAAAACAAAAATTGCTTCACACATACAGAATCTCCCAATAGCCACATATTTGTTTTGTATACACGCAGGAATTAGTTCTCTAGCAGTTGGTGTAGTCACGATTCAAACCCTACCTTCGGGTAAAACTTTGGCCCGTAGGGTAACCAACGTGTTCATGAATTAAAAGCGCACATTACCGCAGAAGGTTATTCCGAAAGAAAATACGCGTGTCCGAAACATTGTCCGGAACCACCCTCTGCATTAGTGAGTTTAGCCGATATAATGCGATACGAGCTGGCCCAACGGTGCAAATTACCACCGTCGATGAGCACACGGCTATGGTCGGGGGAGGGAGTGCGGCGAGTGTACTCACGCGACGGTATCTTCTTGAAGACGTTCTTCGCCATGAAGTCTAGGAAGCGCTGCGCGTAGAAGCCGGGCCGGTGCACCGACACCGTGTCCTGTAATGCGCGTGGGAGAAATTAGAGAGTTTGGGAAAATATTTTTTTTATGATAAACCGGTATGGGTGGCTGTGCTGAGGACCATAGGTACTCAGAAAAGCCAAAAATACCTCATCTCGCGAAACCATGCTCAGCGAGGTAGCATGCCAGCAGATTTGAGGACTATCACTGAGCTATCTTTTTTTGTCATTTATTTAATATTTTTGGTAGTCAAACTACACTAAGTTATGTCACAAAGATCCGCGGATTCTCTTAAGCCAGTAAAGAAGAACCCGCAAAGAAACGTCACGGGCTTACATAACATATTTTTCCATCCACAATTATGAAATAAACACTTAGATCTAAATGCTGCTGCCAAACAATTCCTTGGTAGAACGATTAAGGCAAAGAACAAAGAACAATAGAAACAGCAAGCCTTAGTTTAAATTACTTACAACTAACAAAGTTACTAATGCAATAATATAAATGAATGTAATTTATAGCATTACAAGTATACTCTGGTGTAAAAGCCGTCGTCGACTTAAGGCGCTAGGACTAGCCAACTACTCGCGCCATACAAATGCACTTTTTAACAAATGTAATAATATGTAGTAAAACGCTTCAGCAAATCCAAATAGAATTCCAGACTGATAATGGATTGTTAATATTTTTTTATTCCATCATTTATTTAAATAATAATAAAAATAAAAAAAAATATTTTTCTCATTAGAAATCTAAAAGTAATTCGATTTCTAGATATAAGCAAAAACAGCATATATGCATAAACAAAAAATTCCATTTGCTTTTAGATTTCTACATTTAGTCAAAAAAGTTCGGAAATGGACACCGTTTCCGCAATGTATTTTGTATAGCAAAAGGAAACATACATTAACGAAAATAGTTCGATTCCTAGACAAGGAATCATATATTGTAAGAATGACACTTATAATCGTCAGACTTAGTTAGTTAACTTGGGGTGCCTCGTCTAACTTTGCGATTTGGCTAGTACCAGGCCCTTAATCTATGTCAGGTGTATAAAGCCCTCACCCCGTCGTGTATCATTGACTTCCACGTGTGCTCGAGCTTCTTGCGCAGCCGGTACGACTGCAGGATGTCGATGACGCCCACGAACAGCAGCAGCCGCTCGCCGCGCGCGTTGCGCGCCGGGATGCCGCCGGGCCTGACACGCACGGACACGTCCACCGATAACAATGTGATGTGTACGGCGGCCATCATTTGTAATTAAAAAAAATTTCAAGAAAACTTTCAAAATTAGAAATGAAAGACTTTCCGTCAACGAATGTTTATGGGATAAAGTTTGGCGAAAAGGAAATTTTTTTGTTTTCTATTTTTGGTGTTATAAAAATGTGTAAATCCTTTACGTACAGCAACTTCCAGCAGCAATCCTTTGTATGAAACATTCATCGTTTAGTTCCCTCTTAAGCACATTAATATTATTATTATTACTATATTGTAATGCACTAGCAGCATTATGCTGATGCGTGCACTTCTTTTTATGTACTTTTGTTTTTAAGCACTCGCATTTATTTATTTATTTTCTTGTCTATATTTTTTTTTTATTTTGAGTAAAGATCCAGTTTGTTTTTGAAAACCTTTAGTGACGATGCACTTATTTTTTGCGATGCATTTTCATGACCTTCTGTCATGGTATTAGCCTAACACACCACATGGGAACTAGGTGCCATACCAGAACCTTCCTTATATTGCACGGCTACGTTCAACTGGATGGAAAACACGGACAATTTTCATTGCAGCTTCGACCTTCGTTCATCCAATGCGATGGTACCAACCCAGGCGGGATAAACCCACCACCTAGTAAGTAAGGAAGGGGACCTACAGTTTAACGTGGAATCCGAACCACGGCCAGCCTCTCTCAACGGTCGAATGGTCACCCATCCAAGACCAGACCGGACCCAGCGTTCCTTAACTTCGGAGAGCGATCGCCGAAGTGTCGCGCCACTGGGCCATTGAGGCTTCCTCAGGTAGGCTGTTCAATTATCCACCACTCGGTTTGTTAGGAAATGTTTTCGAGGATTTCTTGATGCTTGGGTGCGATTTAACTTATATTCTAATTTTAAACATTGTTACACAGTTATGCAAGATTATGCAAGTCATTGACGAAATGTACACATTACTGGAGAGGAAAAACTGAAAAATTGCAATGGACATGCAATGGAGACCTCGCGCGGTGTACTCACGGCACGTCATCTTCCTCGTCGATCGGTTCACTCTCAGCCTGGATGCTCTCCATTGCCGTCGAGTGGGCGACCAGCCGTTGACGGTTGATCGACCTGCCGTCACACCACACATCTCAACGCACTGACAGTAGATATCAAGAGTTACGGCGGAAGACCTTGCATTTCCGCTAGGGTAAAATAAGAAAAAAAGCAATGACATTACTGTTCACACCGCACATCTGAATGCACGCCTCATACGATGTAGGCTTCAACGGATATTAGAGATTACGATATCAAGGGCGGAAGACCTTGCCTTTCCCTTGGGGTAAAATAAGAAAAAAAGCAATGACATTACTGTTCACACCGCACATCTGAACGCACGCCTCATGCGACGTAGACTTCAACAGATATTAGTTATCAAGATATCAAGGGCGGAAGACCTTGCCTTTGCGTTGGGGTAAAATAAGAAAAAAAGCAATGACATTACTGTTCACACCGCACATCTGAACGCACGCCTCATGCGACGTAGACTTCAACGGATATTAGTTATCAAAATATCAAGGGCGGAAGACCTTGCCTTTGCGTTGGGGTAAAATAAGAAAAAAAGCAATGACATTACTGTTCACACCGCACATCTGAACGCACGCCTCATGCGACGTAGACTTAAACGGATATTAGTTATCAAAATATCAAGGGCGGAAGACCTTGCCTTTGCGTAGGGGTAAAATAAGAAAAAAAGCAATGACATTACTGTTCACACCGCACATCTGAACGCACGCCTTATGCGACGTAGACTTCAACGGATATTAGTTATCAAAATATCAAGGGCGGAAGACCTTGCCTTTGCGTTGGGGTAAAATAAGAAAAAAAGCAATGACATTACTGTTCACACCGCACATCTGAACGCACGCCTCATACGATGTAGGCTTCAACGGATATAAGAGATTACGATATCAAGGGCGGAAGACCTTGCCTTTCCCTTGGGGTAAAATAAGAAAAAAAGCAATGACATTACTGTTCACACCGCACATCTGAACGCACACCTCATACGATGTAGGCTTCAACGGATATAAGAGATTACGATATCAAGGGCGGAAGACCTTGCCTTTCCCTTGGGGTAAAATAAGAAAAAAAGCAATGACATTACTGTTCACACCGCACATCTGAACGCACGCCTCATGCGACGTAGACTTCAACGGATATTAGTTATCAAAATATCAAGGGCGGAAGACCTTGCCTTTGCGTTGGGGTAAAATAAGAAAAAAAGCAATGACATTACTGTTCACACCGCACATCTGAACGCACGCCTCATGCGACGTAGACTTCAACGGATATTAGTTATCAAAATATCAAGGGCGGAAGACCTTGTCTTTGCGTTGGGGTAAAATAAGAAAAAAAGCAATGACATTACTGTTCACACCGCACATCTGAACGCACGCCTCATGCGACGTAGACTTAAACGGATATTAGTTATCAAAATATCAAGGGCGGAAGACCTTGTTTTTGCGTAGGGGTAAAATAAGAAAAAAAGCAATGACATTACTGTTCACACCGCACATCTGAACGCACGCCTCATGCGACGTAGACTTCAACGGATATTAGTTATCAAAATATCAAGGGCGGAAGACCTTGCCTTTGCGTTGGGGTAAAATAAGAAAAAAAGCAATGACATTACTGTTCACACCGCACATCTGAACGCACGCCTCATACGATGTAGGCTTCAACGGATATAAGAGATTACGATATCAAGGGCGGAAGACCTTGCCTTTCCCTTGGGGTAAAATAAGAAAAAAAGCAAAGACATTACTGTTCACACCGCACATCTGAACGCACGCCTCATACGATGTAGGCTTCAACGGATATTAGAGATTACGATATCAAGGGCGGAAGACCTTGCCTTTCCCTTGGGGTAAAATAAGAAAAAAAGCAATGACATTACTGTTCACACCGCACATCTGAACGCACGCCTCATACGATGTAGGCTTCAACGGATATTAGAGATTACGATATCAAGGGCGGAAGACCTTGCCTTTCCATTGGGGTAAAATAAGAAAAAAAGCAATTACATTACTGTTCACACCGCACATCTGAACGCACGCCTCATACGATGTAGGCTTTCACGGATATTAGAGATTACGATATCAAGGGCGGAAGACCTTGCCTTTGCGTTGGGGTAAAACGAAAAAGCAATGACATTACTCTTTGGCGCCCCATATGCTACAAGGTGCCCCTCACCGGTCTACTCATGAGATACTCACCTGTGAGTCACAGAACTTTCTTCGTGTCTGTGGTTTCGTGAGTACGAAAGTTTGGACTCACAGATGAGAATTGGATGAATAGACCCCCGAGCCCTGTCATTCCATTAGACGGGCGTTTGTATTGCGTTCGTCTTTCTTTCAAAGTGGTATGGTACCAATCCGGGCGGACTAACCTCTACCATCTAAATTAGGCAAGGGGAAATACAATTTTACATGGGTTCCGAACCATAAAGTGACGGAATACTGCAATCTTGCTAGAACAGGTTGAAGTAACCGCATCTAACTGTCCACCCCTATTGCAAGGATATTGGTGTGTTGGAGTGCGTTTGGATACAAAAACATGGTTTTGAAAGGACCTAATTGATCGAAAATGTAAAAGTATCACTTACATGTGTGAGTAATATTGACAACGCGTGCATACATACTTACATGTAATATATTTTATGGGGATATTCTACTAAAATAAACAAAGATACTCTACTCTTGGTGTATGAGTGGATTAACATTCTTCATGCAGAAGAAAGGAAGAATTTAGCGTCATTCTAACAAGAGGATACACATCTTCAACACTATTGAATGTAAAAATAAAATGTTACCAGCAGAATATGTTGTTAGGCACGCTGTGGAATCATTCCGTTGGATAAAAATAAACCAATTTGACTTCTGGTTTTAATTTCCTAATCATTATAAATAAAGTTAATTTGTTAAGGTAAAAACTTTTGAAAGGACCTCGAGTTCTTTCCCATAAATGTTGCATAAATGGATCGATTGAAATGTATACTTATTTCTATTCTGTGCATGAATACATAATAGTATATACATATATGTACAAGTTAATATCAACTGTGACTCTTGAGTCAGTTGACGGTTCTCAAATATTTGTTAAATGTGTTACTGCAAATCAAATTGTAAAATGTAAACGAAACTTTGAACAGCTTGTCTACACAAATTTGAAAATATATTAAAATGGTCAAACATAATTCCGGTATAATATAATAAAAGTCCGGTATGAAGTGAAACAACCGTTTCACGGGAGAAAAGGAGTTAGAAGGATACATAGGCAAAATTATTTTGTTATTTGTACGGGACAAACATATCATAACATTCAGGTTATGGTTGTACTTTTTATACATGTCATGCTCTGTTTATTTCTAAATACCCTTTAATTTAGAAAAATTTCAAGAACATAAGACCGGAGGCACTTTGCATTATAATAAAACAAACTAAACCATCTATCTACCATCTGGTCTCTGTCTGACTTGTCTGTCCGCTTATAACTGCAGAAACACTAAACCAACTTCGATGCTGTTTTTAATAGCTCGATTATTTCAATTATAGGTCAACAGCGAACACAAGGAATTTCACGACATTCTGGAGATAGTATTTGCAGCTCAGATGGTTTCAATTATTTCGACAAATACACACCGGCATTTACGACGCCCCCCCCCCCCTGAATCGCTCGCGAAGTATCGAAGGTACGAGAATATAGCCAACCAAGTTTCCTGCGGTAAAACCAAAATCAATCACCGAGAGAACCCAGATGCTGCAGCTACTAAAATAATGTAAAGTGCCTCCAGCCGTACAACGTTAGCGAGACAAGTGTTAGAACAGGACAGAACGAGGGATAACAAGTGGGGTATCGTACTGTGTTCTCTTCACTTGGATGCCGAACTCCTCTTTGCTCTGGAGCGACCTGAAAACATCCCGTCGGATTTCACCACCACCACTTCCCACCTCTGCCATACGCTTGAAGCGCGGTGCTGGGGAAACAACACGAGTGCACAAGAGTGGAGGACACCGGGAACATTTAACACATCAGGAGTTGAGGCATTCAAGATGGTTGCCTTATGATATTATAAATCAAAGGGTTTCCATTCGAATCTACATATTCAGTAGTTTCTTAAGGTAATTATACATTTCCAGGTTGTGTTATAGAGTGCAAAATCATTTAAAGAGGCATTTTTGGTGGAAAATTAAAGGGGGCATTCAAACAATCAAACGTAACCTTATAGCGTACAGCTAGTCCTTAATCTTCTGGAGGTTTGTTCAGCTTTACCTAATTAAATTCATTTAACATGATAATCCAAATTATCTTGAAGCTATTGAGCATATGTTCCAACTTGACAGATCGTTTTTAAAAATAATAAATAGAATAGGACCAAGATGTGATCCGGCAGTTATGCCTTGAAGTTAAAAAACAGGCATTGGCCTTACACCCGCTCACTACAACCCGAATCGTCTAATCAGTCGGGAACGAGGCGGCCCAGCCCTTAATAAAATCCTGCAAGTCATAAGATGAGTTTTGGAACAATAGTTCCGTGACTAACCTTATCAAAAGCATTACTCGAGTCCATAGTTGAAGGTGCTTGTCAATCAAATCTTATATGCTCGAGTTTGTCAACAGACCTGGTTCGGTTGAGCTGCGACTTTCCTTCAGTCTCGTCGTCCCCCTCTCCCTCGCCCTCGCCCGCCTCGCGCCGCCGCCGCGCCTCCAGCTTCTCGCGCTGCGCCTCGTCCAGGTTGTGGATGCCGACCAGCAGTGAGTAGTCCATGATCTGGTTACGCGAAGAAGGGGGGGGGGGGGGGGTAGAATAGCAACCACAGGAAGAAGCATGAACATCATAAAAATCTAGCATTTGTTTGAATTTTGAAGTTAAATAAATCTTTAATAATTTATCTTTAAAATTGATAGAAAGACAAGAAACTGTATTATGGAAGTTACACTTGGACCTTGGTGAAAGCAACAAAATATGAACCTCATAGTAAAGTTCCATATGTTTATTCAGTAATTGTAACAGTTTTTTTTATGTTGAGCACGGCATATGGCATAGGCCAAGAACCCTTATGGTGCCTGACGACGCCCATGGGCTTTCGAACTTTCAGGGGAGCTGCTAAAAGCATGCCGGCCGGATATCCATAATAAAGGGTAAAAACGGGTGTGAAACGTGGACACTGACCGGTTGCCGCTGTCCAAAGGATGAAAGTTGCCCAGCGAGCAATGGAGGGACTATGCTGGGTATATAGCTACGGGATATGGTGCGCAATGAGGCAATCCACCGGCGTACCAAAGTAGTCGATATTGGACACCGGGAGGCTAAGCTCAAGGCCACTGCCAAGTGGGCTGGTTAAGTCACCTGAAGAGACGACGACCGTTGGAGTAACCGTGTCCTACACTGGCGGCCATGGACAGGAAAAAAGGGAGTGTAGGAAGACCACCCGCCAGGTGGGACGACGACATCAAGACAGGAGTGGACGCAAACACGCTGACTGACTGACTGGGCAAGCACGACAATTCCACTCACACTTCTAATTCTCACTCGTCACTCATTTGCTTCTCTCAATTCTCTCCACTGTTGAGATAAATTCATATATTTTCACTTACTATAGCAGCATCCCTTCAGGTATGCAGCTATAGTAAGGTTGGGAAGAATTCTGGGAAGCGTATTGATCTATTATCAATACGCTTTCCAAAATTTTTCGGACATGTCAAAATCATAGAAATTTAAACTTGAAAATCCAGAAGACCAAACGGCACCTTAAAGCTTTCGAGCACGCGGCAATCGCGCTGCATCGTCTTGATGAGGGCCGCGTACGTGTCCGCTTCTAGGAAGATGCCCTCCGGATGGTGCTCCATGAAGTCGAGGTCCTTGTACGTGGGACTGCTCTTGTTGCGCTCCGACTTGGACGCCTGCAAATGACAACATTTCCTGTTGGGTTTTGAACCATTCTGTACCTTGTATAGAGGTGTCTAACTGAAGGGTTTCGCATCAATCCTCATCAGCTAGCCTGAGTAGTGACGCGAAGACTATCCAGTCCTGTTACGATCTCCCTCCGTTTACCTATTCATATCCTGTATGATCTATGCCTCCAGTGATTTCGCAGTTCTCTCCATATAAGCCTTGGCAGGCCATGCGGGCCCTGAATATATGGGTGCAGTGCCAACTAGACCAGAGTTTTTACTATCCAAAGAAACATTAAGGTAGTAAACACATTGCACAATTGAGCAATACAAAATATTGCACATTTAGGAAGATTTGAGGGTGAATAGATACAATCCTTTTGTCTTTGAAGAGCAATGAGATACAATTGCGGTCCACAGCAGAAGGCCAGTTGCGACATACTTTGAAGAGCAATGTGAGACAATTGCGGTCCACAGCAGAAGGCCAGTTGCGACTTACTTTGAAGAGCAATGAGAGACAATTGCGGTCCACAGCAGAAGGCCAGTTGCGACTTACTTTGAAGAGCAATGAGAGACAATTGCGGTCCACAGCAGAAGGCCAGTTGCGACTTACTTTGAAGAGCAATGAGAGACAATTGCGGTCCACAGCAGAAGGCCAGTTGCGACTTACTTTGAAGAGCAATAAGAGACAATTGCGGTCCACAGCAGAAGGCTAGTTGCGACTTACTTTGAGGAGCAATGAGAGACAATTGCGGTCCGCAGCAGACGCCAGTTGCGACTTACCTTCCTCTTGTACGTGGAGCCTTTGAGATCGTACTTCTGATGCAGTTTAACGGCGGACGGCAGCAGATTGTTCATGGCCACGAGACGCACATTCTTGCTGTTGCACTGGTAGCAGTACAGGCCGAAGAACTTGGGAAGTAGCGTACGCGGATTCTGCATAGAAAAAAATATATATTATAGTTCAAATATTTCTGAATGGGTCCACTGGCGCAGAAACGCATTCTCTCATTGGTTGCTGGGCACCCGCCATAGATAGGTAATTTACACTATTTGCAAAGTTGGGTCATATCAGGAGTTATATTGTTCTTGACGAGAGCAGATTCTGTCCAACGTAGAGAACTTACATTTTTCTATTTTAAGTTATAGCAGCCCATCACATTGCATTTCTGACTGTACTAGGTACCATGATAGTACGTTCTTTTTACCCGAGCATTCTTTTATTATCTAAGCAACTTCATCGCTGTGATGATACTTTATTAAATGCTGTGTTAACAGCTCAGGCGAACTTTACATGCTATGAGAATCTGATTCTTGAGATTCATTGAGTAACTGGGCAGCTAGCAGAACGATGCGTTCCAATATTAGTGATATGTAGCGGCGCGCACCTGATTGAGATTCATGTAGTAGCCGGGCAGCTAGCGGAACTATGTGATCCAACACCAGTGATACGTAGCGACGCGCACCTGATTGAGATTCATGTAGTAGCCGGGCAGCAAGCGGAACTATGTGATCCAACACTAGTGAGCCGTAGCGACGCGCACCTGATTGAGATTCATGTAGTAGCCGGGCAGCTAGCGGAACTATGTGATCCAACACTAGTGAGCCGTAGCGACGCGCACCTGATTGAGATTCATGTAGTAGCCGGGCAGATAGCGGAACTATGTGATCCAACACTAGTGAGCCGTAGCGACGCGCACCTGATTGAGATTCATGTAGTAGCCGGGCAGCTAGCGGAACTATGTGATCCAACACTAGTGAGCCGTAGCGACGCGCACCTGATTGAGATTCATGTAGTAGCCGGGCAGCTAGCGGAACTATGTGATCCAACACTAGTGAGCCGTAGCGACGCGCACCTGATTGAGATTCATGTAGTAGCCGGGCAGCTAGCGGAACTATGTGATCCAACACTAGTGAGCCGTAGCGACGCGCACCTGATTGAGATTCATGTAGTAGCCGGGCAGCTAGAGGAACTATGTGATCCAACACTAGTGAGCCGTAGCGACGCGCACCTGATTGAGATTCATGTAGTAGCCGGGCAGCAGCTTCTGGAGGAACTCGCCCTCCTTGTGCTGCACCGTCTTGATGATGAACTCGTCGTCCTGCGTCAGGTAGAAGATGCTGCCGGACGCGCCCGGGTTGCTCAGCTCGCGCAGCGGCGCCGAGCACATCGACATCTGCTGGGGAGAGCGGACGGTATACAGCGCGGCGAGGAGAGAGCGGCGGGGAGTGGTACCAGACCCGGCGATAATGGAAACATCTTGGGGACTACTGACTCTCTATGAAAGCCTAGCGAGGGGACAGCAGCGGGGAGTGGTGCCGGACCCGGCGATAAAGGAAACATCTTGGGGACTACAGACTCTCCATGAAAGCCTAGCAAGGGGACAGCAGCGGGGAGTGGCACCGGACCCCGGCTCAGGCGATGATGGAAACATCTCGGGGACTTCCGACTCTTTATGAAAGCCTAGCGAGTGGACAGCAGCGGGGAGTTGTACCGGACACCGGCTCAGGCGATAGTGGAAAGACTCTCTATGAAGGCAAGGCAGTCCCATTTGAGGCATTATCGATGCATGTATCTTTCATTTTATGAATTGTCGTTGGAATTTTGGATTGAAAAATAACGGTGTGATAAGAGCGTTCAGTTTAATAAGGATGTAAGTAAAACAATATTAAATTATATTTAAAAATAACCACAACGAATGATGATTGATGGTCCAGTTATAATTTAAAGATAAAACTGTAAGCTTGATTTTCCCCAAGTGCTGATTTATTTTAATTGACACTTAAAGGGCCTTTATTACTAAAGTGATGATTATCTTGTACTGGTATCGATTTCAAGATGGTAAGAAAGGTCATTTAATGTACGGATTAAGCTAATCGGTGTTTGGTGGAAGGGACCCTAAGTCTCTAGTAATTTTTGTTTTCAAATTATGTACGGATTAAGCTAATCGGTGTTTGGTGGAAGATACCCTAAGCCCCGGTTGCACGAAGAGACGGCTGAGTTGATCAATGTTCAAACACGTCACTTTTAGTGAACCGCATGGAGTTCCTTCCATAGTGTCCATAGAAAGTGACCTGTTTGATCATACTTTGACGATGATTTTGATTTTTTGTCCTTTCGTGCACTCGGCCCTAAGTCTCTAGTACTTGACAAATATTTATAAGCTTTCATAAAAAAAGTTTGAACACAGAATATGAGCGTCATATATTTACCGTTATAGGTTCCAAATATAACTTGACCAACAATACATGTTTCATCTTTTTGGAATACCAAAATAAGTAGTAGTTTTTTTTAAGAATCATAAAATATCGCTTTACTTACACCCTTATGGAACTGAATGCAATAACGTGTTATCGCACCCTTAAGCTTGAGTTTTTTCACTATAAACGACTTATCATCATTTTGATATTTTACATAAAATATCTACATTCCATTAGTACAATTCAATTATGTGCAATTTTTAATGAAGACTGAAATGGGGGATTTTTTTGTTTTGTTAACTTGGTGGTGTCTTCCAAAATATATAAAAACCATTATATTACACATTGGTGTACCACTTAATTGAAATATTCTAAAAAATGTGTTACTACCAACATTAAGACATTACAGATCGAACAAACATGCTAACATAGAGAGAACATCAAATTTCAAACCACATTATAACCACATTCATAGTGGTCAAACCATCTCGTACAGTTTATCCACATAGGAATGGGGTCAAATAAAAATGTGAGAAGATAATTAATAACAGTGAGCGGCGGGGAGATATAATAAGGATATTCGCTGCATTTGTAGTAAATATCACATGGCCTTAGTCACAACACAGTTGTAGCCAATCGCCTCTGACCAAGGCCATCTCTAATGCATCCATTAAAATGTCAAAGGTCATGCATGACTTTGCCACGCTACACAGCATTCACACAAATATTGTTTCGCATTGCATACAAGGTGATAACACAATCATACACATCGTTAAACCACAATCTGTGCGCCCCAAATAACTACAACCCGGGTGAAATAATACGACACACGGGCCAAGTGACTTTTACAAATATTTCGGGAGGTCACGACATTTTTGGTCACGATAAGGTTAGTGGCTAAATCTGAGTTCACAGGTAACCCTCTTATGCTGATGCTAGATTGGTTATTTTCTAGGTTAATGCAACCACTTGGCGCAGGCAGACCGGCATTAGCATCAGAGGGTTGGTCTGTATCCTGTGAACACAGTTTCAGCCGTTTACAGTATCGTTAACACTTTTGTCGCGATCTCCTAGTCCAAAAAGAATCTCGGAACACTCGGGAGCAAGAGAATAACTCACAAACTTCAAAACGTAAAGACACGTACAGCGGTAACAGTGAAGCTGTTATTTATTGGCTGATGACTCCGCGCGACGCAGTGAGATGAGAATCGAGTTCCTAGCCAGGTGTCATCTTAATTCGCCCGTGTTGTAAGGGGGTTTCATAGATACATGGGATCAATCAATTTGCACTTCAACAAACATTAACAGTCTTACACCGGGCCGGGAACCGGCGTAACTTCACAATGAGTAACCTCGATAATTTCTCCACCAATCGAACAGAGAAACATTACGGTTTAAAGTTAAATTTAGTGGATGTTAAAGTGACTGAAATGAATGAAATATAAAAATCCGCACTGTTAAATAAAATACTGGACAAACTGGATTATGTCTGAACTAATATGTTGTTGAAGGTGTTTGGAAATGGGAACTTATATTAGTTCTAGAACTCCTTTGTACTTTAATGGCTCCCATGCATTTGAATGCGAACAAGAAACGTTTAAGATAGGACGATTTTATGAATCAGCTTGGTCATTATAATTTCAATAATGTAGGTACTTTTGTTAGTCAATTATAGAATACACATTAAATTGAGACATATTAAACCACATGTAGAATCTCCATTTTTTTTTTTTCAATAAACATAAGGTCAACTCTCTTGCATTATGTTCTTTGATTCAGCTCTCCGTCCAATGCATTCAAAGGACTCTTATTTTGTCAGAACTGATATGTTCAAATGGCCTGGAAACTAGACTTTTCTTATGGCACAAACGCATCTGAATGGTTGATAATTGGATGAGTTTACTCCTTGGTGCGAGTTACGTCGGTTCCCCTCCAGGTCAGCCACCTATTAAGCCCACGCATAATGTGATAGGCAAAGCGGACAATGACCGAACAGCATCTGTTGCATATGGTTCACAATCGTGAATCCTCTTTATGAACCATATCAAAGAATGCGACATCGTTCAATTGCGAGTATACAGCGGTTCAATTCGTTATCCGATACACTCGCTGCCTTACTAATAAACATTTGTATCATCGCTATTACTGCCGTATTTCTGGCTGTCAAAAAATGCTACTAACAAAGGCGGTATGAAGTTACTCGAGTACAGGAATTGTCGAGTCAGGAAGAAATCGAACAGGAAGAATTTAACAAAATGGTGACAAAAATGCGTCAGCTGATTTGTGGTTTAGACAATCAGTGGATCGCGTGTCCCAGAATTGTGTATTCTGTGCAGCATGTTTGCGGTAGGGCCTACGTAGCGGCAGCTGCTGATTTGAGTCCATTTCCTATGAAGACTATCCAGCGTTTTTTTGTATGTTAAGCGCGGCATTTAGCGCACGCAAGGGCCTATTAAGGTGGCCAAACCCGGCGGACCTAATTCATTCACGGGCACGGTACAAAACCGTGCTGTTGCGCTCTGGGACCTTCTCTGTTTCAAAGAATAAGACAGGCTCTGTGATGAGGAAGATGCAACATGTCCACAAAAAAGACAATGTGCATAGTGTATGATTTGGTAAGATTTACGAAAAAAATTATTTCAAAACGACTTATAGCTAAAAGTAAACCACGACCGCTGCAGTCAAAAATCTAACAAAAACCAAATAGATTATAAATCTTGATTAAATATGCTATGTCTGATGACTAATCTTTTTAAGATGTTCTTACTTTATCATTGCGTAATCCACCTCCAAAGTTATTGTATAAAACGCGCGAAAATTTCGAAATTTCGAACCTTATAACTTAGAAACCAAACACAATTTTACAATGCCAATGGTCATCAGACATCTAGTTCGATCAAATAAAGCTATTTTGAGCAAAATTTTGGATCTCTGACAAGAAATATGGGCGTGATCTTCTTTCCCCTTTTGTATGGGGAGTTGAGCGGGATGGCCCACCTTAAGGTGCCCGACGACGCCCATGGGTTTTCAATCATTCAGGGGAGCTGTGAAGGTTTAAATATTCCTTCTATATTCTGAGATTATAAGTAATTAATCTTATAACATCTCTATATCTGGTATAACTGTTCCGAGGATAAGCAGTGGAATAAGAAATGTTCATTAGTAAGACGGTCATTACCTGTTCAACTTTGTGTTCCGAGTGGTAATTAGTTTTTAAGGTTTTATCCGGTTAGCATATCTTGCTCTCCATATTACATGCTATATGTATATATGTATGCACAATTTGATAGAAATCGTCGGATTAGCGGAGCAGCAATTAAAGTGAAGCAAATAATAATATATTGAACAGTACACAATAATTATGTGTACTGTCGTTTCACGATACACAGTCGTTTCCTCTCAATTGTATAGACTGGAAAGAGAAGGAATTCCTAAATCCCTTTTTACTCTATGGTTGACTTCAGAATGACAGAAAGAGATCTCAAAGTCTGTATCTATTTCCGGTGTATAGATTTCAGACGAAACGACTGTACCATAGAAAAAAATAACTTCTCTCTCTCTCTCTCTCCCTCTCTCTCTGTCTCTCTCTCTCTGTGTGTGTTTCTGTCTCTCTCTCTCTCTGTCTCTCTCTGTCTGTCTGTCTGTCTCTCTCTCTCTCCCTCTCTCTTTTGCGGGTTTTTCCAAATTATAGGATTTAATCAAAATAATTTGTCATCGTACATTGTGAAAATGTGCAGACAGGCAAAGCTACGAACAATACGCACATACATGCTTGCAAGCAATGCAAATGAGGGTAGGTTTAGTTAGTACTACTACTTCAGTTTTAATTGACAAAATCATTTCATATTTCTGGCTCTATTTCACATACAATTATATATACAAAAAAAATAAAAATATACTGATAATTATAGAATACATTGCAAAAAGCCGCGTGTAACGGTACACCATACAAAGTTTCTCGTGCATAGAATACAAAATATATGAGGCACAAGTAAATAATGAATGGTAAATATGGTAATACTTGTTATGCTGAAAACATTATGAGAATCTCAGGTTTATTTGTTATTTTTAAATAAAAAACCGGCCAAGTGCGAGTCGGACTCGCACACGAAGGGATCCGTATCAATACACAAGACCCAAACCGAAAGAAATCACGTTTCTTGTATGGTGGCCCCCTTTAATTTTTGTTTTCAAACTTTTCTCGTCCAACCATAAAACTACAGGAGCCAATGAAGCCCTTAGAAGTATTGATCGATTTAATAGATTTATCGATCAAATCGACAAATATTTTATCATACATGCAATACTTGTTTTGATCTGATAATACTGGTCAAAGTTACTACTAATTGCTAACTACAAAAAATAAGTTAACCTAGTAAATAGTTCCTTTATTGCCCCATAGAAATATATTACTAATTGAATATTTTTCAATAAATCTAATTTATAAACGATGAAATATTTGACCGCGATTATTGGTAAAAACTATTTTATCGATAATCGCAGTTCGGCATATGGGCTTCTTTAGTTAATGTAGTTTGAGGACCCGCCGAGAATGTTTGGTTTGAAGCCATTATTAAGTTCTGGACGAAATAAAAAGTTTACAAACACCTGAAGAAATAAGCAAAAATAATTATATATAATAAAAAGCGATGCTATGCCTTACACATTACTAGGCTTACCTATTTTCGTTGATGCAAGAATGAAAAAAAATACATCATGAAAACTTGTAAATGGTTACTACAGAAATACCGAAAAATATTAACTTTATAGAGCATTGTTTTTTCTACAGTCACAAAAACAAAAAAATATCGAAAAAAAAATGACTGAATTCGAAATTTAAATGACACGGCTTTCGAATACAATTTATATGAATTTCGAACTGCGCGCCAATCCACAGATTAAATCTGAAAATGCTGTTTATAAAATCTCCAATGTCATAGGCAAGAAATAAGAAATCGGGCGTGTGGTTCGAGACCAACGCCCCTTATTATAGCTAGGGTTGCCAGATGGTCGGGATTCGACGGGATTGTCCGATATTTCATACATAGAAATTGTAATGCTCGTGCTGTTTTAAAAGCCACCTCACGTTTACCCGCTTTTGCACGTTCGCTCGCTCGCCGACTTGTTCGAGCATTCCCGTGCTATGTTTCGCTAGTGGTCGCTCGTGTTTCGCTATTGGTCGCTCGTGCTTCGCGAGCAGAATCTCGTGCGAATATCAGTTTGAAGAACACTTGTCTGGCGGGTAAATGTATTTGTTGCTTTTCATCTTTATTAAGTTTAAATCCTGTCATTTATTTATTGTTTATTGTTAATTCATCATCCATAGACAGTACACTCACTGCACTCGGATTTGTCATATTTTATCATTAGCCAGTTCGGCAAATCCCAGCGAAGAAGAACTGGCAAGAAACTCCGCTGGTTTTTTTTTTTTCAACGTCCACTTAGTCTAAGTTTACAAAAGTATAAAGTACAAACAATTCATGTCATATGCAACAGTTCATGACAAATATAAGTTTATTTTGAAAGACCATGCCCGCCATCTAACATGTTGCCAAATTGATTTGATTTAAGGATGCCTTTCCACAGTGATCCCGAAATGTGACTATTTTTAAATGTCGCCTGTCTTATCTTCTTATCATCTGGCAACCCTAATCATAAGCAGGGTAAGAGAGCGCGCACACTGACCAAGAAGTCGTCCGGCTGGATGCCGAACAGGTCGCGGAAGTAGCGGAACGCGATGGGCGCGTACGCGCGGAAGCGGAACTCCGAGTAGTGGTGCGCGGGCGTGTGGTTCGAGCCCTCGTGCGGGAAGTTCGTCGTCTCGACGGTCATGAAGTCCTGCATGAGCAGATCGCGCTCCGGCTTCGAGGCAAGACCGCCGACCGCGTGCTGGATACCTGCGGAGAGAGAGAGACGAACATTGTTTTTAGTCGACATTATTTCAAATTCAAATAGTTTATTCAGCGGGAGAGAGAGACGAACGGTGCTTTCAGTCGACATTAATTCAAATTCAAATAGTTTATTCAGTCACAACACACGAATATACATAGAACACCAATTAATCAAGTAAAGAACCGGCGAGTACCATCGTAAAAGATTTAACACAAAAAAATCACGTTTTTTATAGTGCACCCCCCCCCCCCCCCTTAGTTTTTGTACCTATTTGTTGTTATAGCGAAAAAAGAAATACGCAATCTGTGAAAATTTCAGCTGCCTAGCAATTACGGTTCATGAGATACAGCCCCGTGCCAGACGGACGGACGGACGGACGGTCGGACGGACAGCGGAGGCTTAGTAATAGGGTTCCGTTTTCACCCTTTGGGTACGGAACCCTAAAAAAGTAACACAAGTTATATGTAATCAACAATTATCATTTAGACCTCGAGGCTTGTGTTGCACTGAATGGGTATGCTCTCAGCTAGTATGCAGCAAACGCTGCGAAGCTGGTTTTAACCCATGAGTAACGGGTGTGTGTGAGGGTGTGTGTGTGTGTGTGTGAGGGTGTGTGAGGGTGTGTTTGAGGGTATGTGTGAGGGTGTGTAGAAGATTGTCAATGAGAGAAGTTGTATATGTGAATGAGAGCGAGTGTGTGCGTGTAAATGAGGAGGGAGGGAGTAGCGAGCAAATTAAATATTATCAAAAGTTAAAAGGTTTAAGTTGGCATTTACTTTTTTTTGTCTAGTCATAATATGAGCCCTAACTTTTTTTTTTTTAAATATCTTTGACATTAAATCTTTACAAGGGCGTGGCAAGAGCCGATTTCGTTCAGTTTATTAAAGACGTGAGTAAAACAACATTTAATTCTATTTAATAATAACCACAACCAATTCCGATAATCCAAAAAGTTTATATGTCGATTGATGGTCTAGCTATAATTCCAAGATAGAACTGTCAGTCTCTGGTGCTTTGTGTTCTCTAATTAGACAAGTATTCATAGGCTGAGATAAATAGTCGTACCGGTAACTAATGCTAACGCAAAGTAGTACTTTGTGACGTCAATTGGCATTGCTTTGAGATTTCATCCAAACAAAATGTGCCAAAGTGACGTCACAAAGTACTACTTTTCGTTAGTCTTAGTTTCTGTTACAACTATTTATCTCAACCATAAACTTTCATAAAAAAAGTTTGACCGCATATATGCGTCAGATATTCACCGTTATAAGTTATATATATAGCTGGACCATCAATGCATCTTTAAACTTTTTCAAATTATAATTATCTATTATATATTATCTAATAAATAATATAAAGGGGAAAGTTTGTAATAATGGATGGATGGATGGATGGATGGATGGATGGATGGATGGATGGATGGATGGATGGATGGATGTTTGTTACTCTTTCACGTAAAAACTACTGAATGGATTCTAATGAAACTTTACAATAATATAGCTTATACATCAGAATAACACATAGGCTACAATTTATGTGCCCATGGGCTTTAGAACTTTCACGGGGCTGCGAAAACGATGCCGGTAGCGCTACTTCACACCAGGGGGAGCGGGGCCGGGGGCGGTGGCGGGGAGCGGCGGCGGGGGGAGGGCAGACGTCGTGACTGTTTGGTGTCCGTTTGGCGAATTTTCAAGGCACTAGCGATTTGTAAAACTTAGTACATGTACATTTAACTACCCGGGAATTAGGATTGGCTAAATAGAATTCAGTTCCGCTTACGCTAAGATGGGGCTGTCATACAAACTGCAATGCTATGCACGGCTCGGCTTTGCGGCAGCAGCGCTTACTTTTACTGAAGTACGGCTTGGTATTTCCTGCAACTTTAGGACTACTTGGCATCACGCTAAATCGCCGGAGGAGCGACCAACAGAATAAAATCCTTGAGAACCAATTACTCGATTTAGATGTGCATTGTATCTACGTCTAGCCTGATTCTACTAAAAACTTATAGATTACATAATATAACGCTTCATTACCAGAAGGGTAAGTAGTGAGTCTTAAAGTCTTATAACATGCGAACCACTTACCTGATTTATATGCGTATTTTATCAATGTATAGCATCTCTGGGAGCAGTCAGGTTCGAGATGGGTTACTGTTTTCGATGTTGAGGCTGGCTGTGGGTTGGAGTCCACGCAAAACTTACCTACGTTACACGTTACTTACTAGGTAAGCAATGTAGCAGTGAAAGTGCAGAAAGGTTCTCGCGGCAAATGTTTTTTTTTTTAAATAGCCACCAAACGTCAACGAAGCTCTAAATGGGAATTATTGGATGTTTCTCATTAAATCATGCTATTTCGGCTCGAACGATCTTGATTAAATTTGGTACATGGATACATTGTCCTGGACCAGTTTGACCCTATTTTGGACCAGTCATGTACTTTTTATCCATGAGATAATTTAGCCGACCCTAACCCGAGCGGAGCCGGGTACCGCAGCTAGTACCTTATATAAATAAGGTGTTTTAATCTAATCAAGTTCTGACAAATGGAAAAAAATATATATTTTTTTAGACGTTGAGTTACCTATCAAATCAAACTCGTACTCGCAAATGTTTGTCGCGCGCTCTTCAATTTCTTCGTACATTTCAAAACGCTGGTCGATTGTTTTGGCGCCAATTTTGGTAATAGGTCGGACCAGGGGCTCAGAAAAAATCTAGACCAACGCAAATACGCTATTTTGAAACGAATTGCTGCGAAACCAAAGTTCAAATTTAAACAAACATAAATACAAGTTAATGAATAACATTACAACACGAATAATAAGACATAGATAAATACGAAAAGACTGAACAGTGAACGAGACCTTCAAACGGAACATCGCCTCCGTTGAGCTATTATGGTTGACCATGAAAAAGCGACTCGCCTCCTGTAATTTCATGCAAAAGATTATGTTCCTACGCACTTGAAATGAAAAATAAATGCTGGCTCGTAGCCTAGTGAGCGGCTCGTAGCCTAGTGAGCGGCTCGTAACCTAGTGAGCGGTTCGTAGCCTAGTGAGCGGCTCGTAGCCTAGTGAGCGGCTCGTAGCCTAGTTCGAGCGGCTCGTAGCCTAGTGAGCGGCTCTTAGCCTAGTGTGCGGCTCGTAGCCTAGTGAGCGGCTCTTAGCCTAGTGAGCGGCTCGTAGCCTACTTCGAGCGGCTCGTAGCCTAGTGAGCGGCTCTTAGCCTAGTGAGCGGCTCGTAGCCTAGTGAGCGGCTCGTAGGCTAGTTCGAGCGGCTCGTAGCCTAGTGAGCGGCTCGTAGCCTAGTGAGCGGCTTGTAGCCTAGTTCGAGCGGCTCGTAGCCTAGTGAGCGGCTCGCAGCCTAGTTCGAGCGGCTCGTAGCCTAGTTTTGGGCGGCTTGTAGCCCAGTGGTTCGGAGAATTGCCTAGCATACCAGTGGTCTGGGTTCAAATCCTCGCATGCACCACTTTCTTTCTCATTATGAGATGGATAAGTTCATTTCGTCACGAATGCGAGCTGCTCCATGGTTCGGTACCCATGTAAAACTGTAGGTCTCCTTCCCCTACTAGGTGGTAGGGTTAATCCCGGCCGCGTTGGTACCATCGCATTGTATGAAACTATGGTCGAAGAAGCAATGAAACATTGTCCGCGTTTCCCATCCAGTTCAATGTAGCCGTGCTCATAAAGGGAAGGTCCTGGCAGCGCACTTAATTCCTTCGGGAATGCGGTGTATTGGGCTAATATCATAACGGTAGTTGTACGGTATAACATAACGGTATAATGTAACGGTAGTACTTGCTTAGTACGAAAAAGTATATTTACTTAAGTCAACCTAGGACTGGCTCTAGCGTCTGATGCTAAATACGATTTTGGTGATGACGGAAATATGTTTGATTGTTCAATCTTTGCAGTCAATGTCCGCAACGCAGATGAAGCGTTTAATAAATGTATGTAGGTATAATCTTAAACACTGTTAGTAGGAGGCATTCATTACGGGAGGAGGGACTGTAGGAGAATTCCAAATTATGAGTATACAGTCTGTGGCGAAATTGGTAGACGCAATACCCGCGAATGGTATGTTTTGCTGGTTCGGGTCCAGCCTTGCAGTATATTCGTAAAGTAGTTATTTTTACTGGGCTCTTTCTTCAATTAATGTATCCTTGCTTCACGGTCGATTATACATACATACATGTCACATTCCTTGGAATAAGCGACGTACCTGCTTAGTACGAAAAAGTATATTTACATAACGGTAGTTGTGTGGTTGCCATCCATGTCAGGTTGCATAAAAACAAATCCTAAACTAAGACAGGACCTCGCTAGTCTTCCCCGATAAACCAGCTGGCGGCTACATTAACCTTGGGTGTGCGAACTCCGCGTCCGCAATCGCTTCAGTGCCATCGCACGGCGATGAGTTGGTTTTCGCTGACGCCATTGCAAACTCGCGAGCCGTTCGAATTTTCAATCAATCTATTACCTATTACTGTTAGTTTATTAGTAGATACTAGCTGAGGCACTTTCTTGAATGAATGAATAAATTCTTTATTGTGCATAAACAAAAATACAATTTCAGAGAAAACATACAGCAAAACAACAATACTGCACAAAGGCGGACTTATCACTAAGAGTGATTTCTTCCAGTCAACCCTTGGGGTGATGAGGAAAGGCAATAGAAATATCTGTAGGTAGGTGACACACCAGAATTTGAAAAGAAAAAAAAAATTAACTCTATAAACATACATATATTTCTTCTAACTTTTCTAACAGTCTAACGTTTCAGGGTTCCGTACCCAAAGGGTGCCAACGGTCCGTCCGTCCGTCACACGGAACCCTATTGCAAAGCCTTCGCTGTCCGTCCGTCCGTCTGTATGTCATGAACCGTAACAGATAGGCAGCTGAAATGTTCACAGAGTGTGTATTTATTTTGCCGCTATAATAACAAATAGGTAAAAAGTCAAAATTATTCAAATACAGAAAACGTGATTTTTGTGTTAAATCTTGGTACGGAACCCTTCGTGTGCGAGTCCGACACGCACTTGGCCGGTTTTTCGTACTAAGCAATTACGTCGCTTATTCCAAGGAATGTGATAGGTATGTGCGTATAACCGACCGTGAAGCGAGGACACTTAATTAAAGAAAGAACCCTTTCAAAAGAACTACTTTACGAATACACTGCAAGGCTGGACCCGAACCAGCAAAACATACCATTCGCGGGTATTGCGTCTACCAATTCCGCCACCTGCTGTATTATTCCGGGAGGTCACGACATTTTTGGTCACGATAAGGTAAATGGCTGAATCTGGGTTCACATGTTAGAGACCAACCCTCTGATGCTAAATATTAGGTTGGGGAAAAAGTTTCTTCGCATTTTTTAAGAAAATTCAAAACATTTTTTAATATGGTTTATTTACATTTAACTAAAGTATGTAGGTACCATTTTGTTCGATAACTTTTTGCCATCTTGTAGGTAGGGACATGATCCCATTGCTATAGAAATATTGGGACTTCTGATCAATATACCGCGACAAGTGGTTTTGGCAGTCCTCTCGTGATGTTAACCTGACACTGCCTAAAGAATTCTGAAGAGACCTAAACAGGTGGAAATCTGAAGGTGCAAGGTCAGGACTATACGGCGGATGCATTAACACCTCCCAGCCAAACTCTCTTAGTTTTTGCTGAGTGGCTAAAGATGTGTGAGGTCTAGCTTTATCATGATGAAAAACCACACCCCTTCTGTTGATTAATTCCGGCCGCTTTCTCTCAACTTCTTGCTTTAATCTCATCAGTTGTTCGCAGTAGAGTTCAGAATCGATGGTCCTGCCTGGTGGTAACAGCTCATAATGAATAATGCCCTTCCAATCCCGTGCCAAGTGGTTGCGTTATCTAGATTGGCTATATAAAATAGATGCTGGTATGTACCTGCTGATGAATATACTGATTGTCTGGAAACATGTATACCTATTAATTATACAACAATAACCAGTCGGTTTTTTAATTAAATACTTAAATATTACTAAAGTTATATCTGTAACCTAAATCGCCTATAACTACGATTTGTTCAGTTTTTGTATTGCTAAGCAAGTATGTACTGATACTTTCATGCTTTGTCATTTGCATCCGTTTACCTTATCACATTTTTTTTTCGTCACCATAACTACTTTTCCAGGCGCCTTATCTACGTAACGCAACCACTTGGAAAAGGCAGACTGACACATTTAGCTTCAGAGGGTTGGTCTTCATCCCGTGAATCCAGTTTCAGCCATTTACGTTATCGTTACTATTTTTGTCGCGACCTCCTAGTCTATATACTCATAATATAGAATCACCTACAATCCATCCTCCCGTAATCAATGCCTCCTACTAACACAGTGTTTAAGATTATACCTACACACATTGATTTAACTCTATACCTACGTTTCGGACATTGACTGCAAAGATTGAACATTCAAACATATTTGACAATCTAGGACTGGCTCTGGCGTCTGATCTATATTAATAATAAATCTGAAAGGTATGTAAATGGAGTAAGTGGCTTTGTTTTCTAAGATACCGCGTCTGTAGAATTAAAATTAAAAACTAAAATGAAATTGAAGATTTTTCAAAATATTTTCTGTATGTATGTTTGTATGTTCCTCCATAACTCTTAAACCAATCATCCGAATTGGATGAAACTTAGTATACGTACATTTCACTACCCAGAACACAGGATAGGCTAACTATAATTCCGTTCCGCTTACGTTAAGATGTGCCTGTCATGCAAACCGGAATGCTCCGCGTGAGGTGCCGCGCCTACACCTCATTACGCGTATCGTAATCGCACTGCCGGGCTGCGAACCGAACGCATTTCGCGATGTTTTCCAACAGAACCGCCCACCGATTCACAGCAGACGCCAAACACTCGTAAATCTTGTAAAACACCCAAACAGTATCGGTTATTCGGACGCGTGCTGTGTTAATAAGGCCTGCGAATCGCTACCATAGAGTTATTAGGTGCTAGATGCGGCACCAGGCACCGCTCGAGACCAGTTTTTGACGGTTATAAGGAAGCGTTAGGGTTCCTTTCCTCAAAATTAACCCTTTTACCAGGGTTTCTTAACCTTTTTGGAATCGTGGACTCCTTCCGGGATTTCGGAAATGATTACGGACCCCTTCCGAACTCACTTGAAGGGAAAGAGAACAAGGCATTTAGAAAAAAACAGTTTATATTAATACCACACAAAAAGTAAAGATACATACATACTATGATCAAAAAGTTCCGGGAATTAATAAATTTAAAAAAATGTGTCGGATACATTTATTTTATCACCTTCAAAATAACAACCGTCTGAAGCGATGCACATACGCCAACGCTTAACCCATTCTTCCATACACTTTTGATAGTCCGGTGAAGGAATGGCTTTCAATGCCTTCGTCGCATTTTCTTTTATTTCATTGATGCTCGAAAATCTCTTTCCACGAAGGGGTAATTTAAGTTTGGAGAACAGGAAAAAGTCACATGGTGCCATATCCGGAGAATACGGTGCCTGTTGGATTGTATTTACAGTATGTTTGGTCAAATAATGCGCGCTTTGTCAGACGGAGCATTGGCATGGTACAAGATCCATGAGTTGTTTTGCCACAATTCCGGTCGTTTTCCACGCACAGCATCTCTCAAACGCTTAATTACGGCCAGGTAGTACTCCTTATTGACTGTTTGACGATTTTCGAGTACGATTTCTTGAACTTTTTCGACAGTATCATCGGTAGTTGATGTTGAAGGGCGTCCACGACGAGGTGCATCGTCAACTTCTTTGAGAGCATTTTTGAACGACGAATACCACTCGTATGCTCTTGTTTTTGAGAGAGCAGTGTCCCCGTAGGCTTTTTGTAGCATTTTGAATGCATCAGCACAAGAGATTTCGTTGGAAACACAAAACTTCAAACAAACTCTTTGTTCAATATATTTTTTCCATTTTGAAATGCGACGAACTTCAAAAACTTGATTGATATAAACAGACGCCAAACAATTACTAATGACATTTAATATTTGACATTTGGCAGGAGTGTCAGGGAAAGGTGTACCAACCTGAGAAAAAAAATATTCGAATCGGTAAAGCGTTTTAAATTCAAACTACAAATTCCCGGAACTTATTGATCATGGTGTCCTTTTTTTTATCGATCACGCGCAGTATGTATGGTCATCATATGAAACATGGACCCTCAACACTCATCCCACGAACCCCCAAGGATAATAAGGCCCTGGTACTAACCAAATCGCAAAGTTCGACGAGGCACCCCAAGTTAACTAACTAAGTAGTAAGTAAGTAGTCTAGGGATCAACCTATTTTCGTTAATGTCTGTTTCCTTTTTCTATACAACATACATTGCGGAAACGGTGTCCATTTCCAAACTTTTTTGACTAAATATAGAAATCTAAAAGCAAACGGAATTATTTGTTTATGCATATATGCTGCTTTTGCTTATATCTAGAAATCATTTTACTTTCAGAAAATGTGAAAAATCGACTTTATTATTATTTAAATAAATGATGGAATAAAAAAATATTACCAATCCATTATCAGTCTGGAGTTCTATTCAGACTTTCTCAGGCGTTCCACTACATATTATTACATTAAAATTTGTTTAAATGTGCATTTGTATGGCGCGAGTAGTTGGCTAGTCCTAGCGCCTTGCATAGAGTAATAAATTGTTAGATGCGGCACCCGGCACCGCTCGATATTCCTTTTGGACGGATGTCAGTAGCATCAGGGTTCCGTTTCCGTCGAATGCAATCCTTATACGATCACTTCGTAGGATATAAGAAAATGTGAGGGAATTCGATCAATTCTGCACCAATCGGAAGTTGATGCTAAACATTTTACCCAGAGAGCGCTGAAGGTATGACATAAATGCTTCTGATATGGTGCAGAATTGATCGAATTCCCTCGTACATTTTCTCACATCTTGCGCCGGTTACCGCACCGTGATTTTTTTACGTGTCGGAACTCCAGAACATCGGTAGTGAGCGAATTCGTAAGAGAACTGACTGGCCGGCGATAGCGTCAGTGGGTATCACCACAGAATAAGTAATAGTGCTGTATCACTAAAACGTAGCTACGCTGACGCTACACGGATAAGAATGGGTCGCCACTTCAGTCATTTCTCATTTCATTTCATTTCATTTATTTATTCAACTTCTGGTAGTAAAACTACACTTAGTCATGTCACAATTTGATTGATCCGCGGATTCGATCAACCAGTGAAGATGAACCCGCACAGAAACTTCACTGGTCTATAAATTATGTTTTTTTTTGTCTCTTTTTTCGTCCACATAAATGATATAACACAATTATGATGTCATACCTAAATGCTACTGCCAAACTTACATTGGTAGAACGGTCTAAAGCAAAGAACTAAGAACTAAGACGGTAATAGGGTTCCGAATCAACGTTCTCTAATGTAATTGTCCGTGCCACACTTGACCGCACGGATGGAATTCCCGAAGGTACGCCGTGACCTTTCCGTCCAATCGAGCTTAAGTAAAACACAAATAATTTGAATGGTCGCCTCCGCCATCTTTAATTAAATTTAGTGTTAGTTCTTGGAGCGGGCTTAACCCTGCCAGTTAGGGAAGGTGACCTACAACCTTTAAGGCGCTAGGACTAGCCAACTACTCGCGCCATACAAATGCACTTTTTAACAAATGTAATAATATGTAGTGAAACGCTTCAGCAAATCCAAATAGAACTCCAGACTGATAATGGATTGTTAATATTTTTTTATTCCATCATTTATTTAAATAATAATAAAAATAAAAAAGTTGATTTTTCTCATTAGAAATCTGAAAGTAATTCGATTTTTAGATATAAGCAAAAACAGCATATATGCATAAACAAAAAATTCCATTTGCTTTTAGATTTCTACATTTAGTCAAAAAAGTTCGGAAACGGACACCGTTTCCGCAATGTATTTTGTATAGAAAAAGGAAACATACATTAACGAAAATAGGTTGATTCCTAGACAAGGAATCATATATTGTAAGAATGACACTTCTAATCGTCAGACTTAGTTAGTTAACTTGGGGTGCCTCGTCTATCTTTGCGATTTGGCTAGTACCAGGGCCTTAAGGCTGTCGTGAAGTCACAGGAAATCGAAGATTTTAAAATTGTAAGAAATGCATTATTTGTCCATTGGCCGAGGCAAATTAAGCACGGCGACTGCCGAAATCGTCTTCCAAGCCCTAACGGTTTCCTACCCCTAAAAGTTGTCAGATTTTAATCACATTTCATTCTACATATGTCCGTTTCATTTATGTTTAGGGTTCCGTACCCATAGGTTGCCAATGGAACCCTATTACTAAGCCTCCGCTGTCCGTCCGTCCGTCCGTCTGGCTTATGAACCGTAATAGGTAGGCAGCTGAATGTTCACAGAGTGTGAATTTATTTTGCCGCTATAACAACAAATAGGTAACATAAAAAAATAATAAAATTAAAGGGGGGCCCATACAAAAAACCTGATTTTTTTGTGTTAAATATTGTACGATGGTACGGACACCCTTCGTGTGCGAGACTGACTCGCACTTGGCCGGTTTTTTTGTAAAAATCATTTTTTTTTTCAGGAATGAAAATTCTAAAATGAAGGTAAAAAGACAACATTTTCCAGTGTTTATTAGCAAATATTTTCCAATCCAAAAGATCCATTTCGACGTTATATTTTTCACACCACCCCCCTCCCCTCAAATTCACATACATGTCCTATCATACAATCCTCATATGTCTCGGCTACATTGAACTGGATGGAAAACACGGACGATTTTCATTGCCGCTTCGACCATCGTTTATTCATTGCGATTGTACCAAACCTGGCGGGATTAGCCAGTCTTATCGGTTGAAAATGGTCACCCATCCAGAACACAACCGCGCTAACCAAGCTTATCGAATCGAAAGTCATCGCGCCGTTGGGCTACCGAGGCTGACAAATACATGCCAGACCTCCTTGTCCCAGTGGTCACCTAAATTGGCGTTTACGGAACTTCGAAGTTACGTAAAAACGTCAAACTCCATACACGTTTTTACTAGAGATTCTGTGGTTTTACTTCTTCAAGCTGTCAAAGTCAAACTCGGACTTCCGATTTGTATGAAAACGCGGGGTCGGCGTAAACGGCACCGTCGACGTATTTACGGCGACGATGTACTGTCCAATCAAACGTGAACTAGCAATGTTAGTTCGCTTAACGCCCACTGCGCGCGCTCTTCAATTTCTCCATACATTTGAAAACGCCAGTCGATCGGATTGCCGTAAACGCCAATTTAAGTGACAAGTGGGACTAGAGTTTCAGATCCGCTATTTCGTCCGCGATTGAAATACTACCATCGTACTCACAGATAAGTTTTAGATAAAACAATATTTCCCAAATCGATGACTCGGTAAAACGAATTTGACTCACCAACAATGATAAACACATGAAAGGCGGTTAACTCTATTTTCGTTCAGATAACATCGGCGTTTGCGACGTTTTACGATCGCCCGCGGTCTACGCAACGTTCTCTAATTCGGTACCACGGAACAGAGACTAAGAAGAGAAGCCATACTACTTACTTAAGAGAGTCGTTTTGCTATCAATTTCCCATACTGCGGGCGATAACTGTTTGCATGCTCTTAATGATTTACTAGGTCTTTGAAAATTTGGAAACAAAAACATATGGTCGAAATGTACGTATGTGTGTTTTAATTTTGGTTAATATACCCTTTAGATCGGAAAATATTGGCTAATAAACATTGGAAAAAAGTTGGCTTTTTTGCGTTCATTTGAGATTTAAAAAAAAAACAGTTATTTACGAAAATAAAAACATACGCACACGGAATGAAGCTTGTGACAAAAACTGGATTAAAATCTGACAACTTTCAGGGGTAGGGAAACGGTTAGGGCCTGGAAGACGATTTCGCTAGTTTAATGACAGTCGCCGGGCAAAATTGTGCCTTGGCCAATGGACAAAGAATGCATTTCTTAAATTTCAGATTTTAGATTTCCTGTGACTTCACGGCAGCCTTAAGGAGGTCACGGACGAATTGCGCTAAGGGTCTCGTTCACCATCGCCAAATTATCCCGATTACTAATAAACCCAGATCATCCTTTTAAGGTGGCCCAACCCGGCGGGACTAACTCATTTGCGAGCACGCTACAAAACCGTGCTGTTGCGCTCTGGGACCATCTCTGTTTCAAAGAAAAAGACAAGCTCCGTGATGAGGAGAATGCAGGGTCGGATTTAGAGTTGTGGAGGCCCCAGGGCAACAAAGGCCCCTAATTATTATTCAAATAATCTGGAAACGGCGGTGCATACGTTTCACAGAGACATTGAAGAGGTCCCTAAGGAAGACTGGTTGAACTGCTTTTTGCATATGTTCCAAATAATGCAAACAATCATTTATTGTGAAAAACTATAAATGTATCACTAATGTAACACCTGGTTTTGTTTATCAGAAGCCAGAAACTTTCAGTATTCCCTAAGTGTAATTATAAATGTTAAAAAAACACGCTGTCATAACGAAAAAATATTAAAAACTGCTAAATCGATAAATTGAACATATTTTCGTTATAAAATTAGTGCTCAACCTTTCCTTAAATAAGTAAAATGTATGTGGAGGCCCCTCTCTTGTGGAGGCCCCGGGCAGTTGCCCCGGTTGCCCTCCCTTAAATCCGGCGCTGGGAGAATGCAACGTGTCCACAAAAAAGACAATGTGCATAGTGTATGATTTGGTAAGATTTACGAAAATTTTAATTAAAAAACGACTTTAAGCTAAAAGTAAATCACGACCGCTGTAGTCAAAAATCTAACAAAAATCAAATAGATTATAAATCTTGATTAAATTTGCTATATCTGATGACTAATCTTTTTAAGATGTTCTTACTTTATTATTGCGTAAGTCAGCTCCAAAGTTATTGTATAAAACGCGCGAAAAATTCGAACTTTCGGACCTTATAACTTAGAAACCAAACACAATTTTACAATGCCAACGGTCATCAGACATCTAGTCCGATCAAATAAAGCTATTTTGAACAAACTTTGGGATCTCTGACAAGAAATATGGGCGTGATCTTCTTTCTCCGTTTGTATGGGGAGTTGAGCGGGATGGCCCACCTTAATAGTTATACAACGTTGTACAGTTGACAGTTACGAGTATACAAATGTGACCTGCACTTTCGAATTCGAGATAATGGGAAAGTTAGTTCCCGCGTAAAATACGAAATTGGCGCGTAGGTATACTAGTATTTTTAGTGGCTGCGTGGGTTGACACATTCAATAATACAAGTTGTCCCACTGCATTTCATCCCGTGCAGATGACTAAAGGGATGTGATAACAAAAGGGATGCGCCGTTCGTGTTACGGACTCCACGCAAAACTGTAAGTGCCTTTCCTTGCATACTAGGTGGTGGGGTTAATTCCGCGCGGGTCGGTACCATCGCATTGAATTAAATATGGTCGAAGCGGCAATGAAAATTTTACTACCCAGTTCAATGTAACCGAGCTCATAAAGGAAAGCCCTGGCATGGCACCTAATTCCTATGGACGGTTTGACGATTTGGAATAAAATTTCAACATAGCAGGCGTTCCTTTATTTCAGATCGGTGGTAAAAAGCTATTGAACTCGCTCTGTCACTCAAATATTCTAAAAGTGTTACACAACATCCGAATATATTAATAAAACCGAAAGTAAGCCAAGCGTATCAAAAAAACTTTCCACAGATTCCGTTCATTCATGACGAAGATAGGTCGCCGCAGAGCCGTTATTATTTCGGAGATGCATTAAGAATTGAATGAATTAATTTTAAGGATTACGCAAGATAATTAACGGTAAAAATAAATTTTCGTACTAAGCAGGTACGTCGCTTATTGCAAGGAATGTGATATGCATGTATGTATAATCGACCGTGAAGCAAGGACACATTAATAAGGACACGACGGAATATGTTTGAATGATCAATCTTTGCAGTGAATGCGCGCAACGCAGATGAAGCGTTAAATAAATGTATGTAGGTATAATCTTAAACACTGTGTTAGTAGGAGGCATTCATTACGGGAGGAGGGACTGTAGGAGAATTCCAAATTATGGGTATACAGCCGGTGGCGAAATTGGTAGACGCATTACCCGCGAATGGTAAGTTTTGCTGGTTCGGGTCCAGCCTTGCAGTATATTCATAAAGTAGTACTTTCCACAGGGTTATTTCTTTAATTTATGTGTCCTCGCTTCACAGCCGATCGTACATACATACATATCACAGTTTCAGTTTCAGTTTCTTTATTTCCTCCATTAGATGTATATTACACACTCGGATTCGTCTTTTTTTCCTGTCGGTTCGATTACTTCTGGCAAAGAAGAGCCGACAAGGATCTTCGTCAGGTTGGTCAATGTATTATTTTTTTCCATTGACGCTTACAAACTAGTTTACAGTGATTGATTGATTACTACCGCTCACAAAGAACATTATTATAAGAACATTATATACATTGGTTAAGAGCAAACTCTTGACTACGATAATCCTTGGACATTCCTTGGAATAAGCGACGTACCAAAGAAAAAGGTATATTCACTTAGGTTACGTTAGTCTATTTCAATTTAAAAGCCGGATTGTATCCTAAACCTGCGGACGCCTAGTCCAGAACGCTTTCTCTGTTCCGCGGCGCAGACACGCGCAGTTGCAAATAGACCGTTTGCGCTGGCGCATATCCCTTCTATAAATAGAAGGCGACTGCGACGCTTCCACGAGGGGGGAATTCGCTGCAACGCTGCAGCGGGTGCAGCGCGTGCGTGGCCTTGAACATTTTGCATAAACAAAGGAATATTAATTGACCGATTTTCTAAAGCAGTCTTTCTCAAAGTGGGAGATAACGCCCCCCTAGGGGGCGCTCGGAGCCTAAAGGGGGGCGGTAAAAGTCCTACAGGAATAAGTTGAAGCAGTTTAGGGGGCGATGGCTGATTTGTATTTTTCTAACCAAACTACAAGATTTATCCTTTTAAATTTTCATCAATTCAAATTTAAATTGAAATGCAACTTTTTGGCCGAATATTAGTCATAAAGTTGCGTTTTATTGCTCTCAATGAAACAGTCTTGAAATGTAAATTTGAACTCATAAACTCGTGCTATATGAGTCAAGTCAAGGAGTTTTACTTAAATGAAATGTAAAGATGATAAAATGTTCTCACTGTATTTATATATTTAATTTAATTATCCTTCCAATAGTACTGATTTTAGAATCAATGGTAATAGGTATTAAAGTTTTTTTTTTAATCCTGGTTTGTGGATATAATAATATGTATTAGTGTATTGTATCAAATATATTAGTATATTCAATTATATGTATAAACATGTATATATTATGGTATATGTATGTTTTTGGAGTATTTTTTTTTCTTTTCAAATTTTGGTGTCACCTACCTACAGATATTTCTATTGCCTTTCCTCATCACCCCAAGGGTTGACTGGAAGAAATCACTCTTAGTGATAAGTCCGCCTATGTGCAGTATTGTTGTTTTGCTGTATGTTTTCTTTGTTATTGTATTTTTGTTTATGCACAATAAAGAATTTATTCATTTATTCATTATATATCTCATCAGTCTATGAATAAAGAATTAAATTAAAATTATTAAACGAATGATTGTAAACTAGTAAAACATTAACAGCATGTAAACAATTATCGCATGTAGCATAGATTGTGGCCTCTACGATAAAAAAAATCTAAAAAGCCGGGTAACGCAGCTAACCTATAAAAAATAGTTGTTACCAATGCTGCACTCGCACAGAGTAATCACAAATTTCACAGGCGGCTCTCCAAATTCAGAGCACATCGGCAAGACCACCGGGTCTACGTGACGAAACGGGCGCTATGAGATCGCGAAAGACGCAAATTAGCTGACACTGTCAAGAGAATAGTCACAGAAGAAGTGTCACTGCGCCGTGCGTTCAGTTCGATAGGGGCGTAAGTAAAACAGCATTTAAATTATATTTAAAATCCGGGCACCGATGCTTCCCTACAAAAAATTGTTCAAACTACCTTTTTAGGGTTCCGTACCCAAAGGGTGCCAAACGGAAACATATTACTAAGCCTCCGCTGTCTGTCCATCCATTCGTCCGTCCGTCCGTCCGTCCGTCCATCTGTCCGTCCGTCCGTCTGTCTCATGAACCGTAATAGGCAGGCAGCTGAAATTTTCACAGAGTGTGTATTTGTTTTGCCGCAATAACAACGAATATGTAAAATTAAAAAATAATAAAAAATCGATTTTTTTTGCGTTAAATATTTTACGGTTTTTAGTATTAAGCAGGTGCGTCGCTTATTCCAAGGAATGTGATATGCATGTATGTACAATCGAACCGTATGTTCAATCTTTGCAGTCAAGCGAATGGTATGTTTTGCTAGTTCGGGTCCAGCCTTGCAGTATATTCGTAAAGTAGTCCTTTTTAGGGTTCCGTACCCAAAGGGTGAAAACGGAACCCTATTACTAAGCCTCCGCTGTCCGTCCGTCCGTCCGTCCGTCCGTCCGTCCGTCTGTCCGTCTGTCACAGGGCTGTATCTCAGTAACCGTAACAGGTAGACAGCTGAAATTTTCACAGAGTGTGTATTTATTTTGCCGCTACAACAACAAATAGGTAAGATTAAAAAATAATTAAAATTAAAGAGGGCTCCCATACAAAAAACGTGTTTTTTTTTTTTTTTACGATGGTACGGAACCCTTCGTGTGCGAGTCCGACTCGCACTTGGCCGTTTTTTAATGGGTTCTTTCTTTAACCTGGATGGCCAACTAATTCGTTCAGGAATGCGGTGTATTGGGAAATGATCATGACAGTGCGTTAACGCCCATGTCTGATTATATAAAAACAATCGCGCGAAGAATATAAAGATAATAAAATATGGAACAAATTAGATTAGTTAAAGCTGTTTTCCTCGAAGTTAAATCTAATCAATTCTGATTTGAGTGTTCTGTGGGTGTTTAAACTATTGTCTAAGATTGCCTTACCACAGTTATTTTCCTCGGTCCTTCTGGCCGACGTTTCGAACTGTCCCGTGCAGCTCATTTTCAAGGCGAGTGCGTGCGTGCGGCTGGGCGCACGTTTGACAGACCACTGTCTGTCATACGCGAGCGGCTGCGAAGATTGTATGAGTGGCTGTGGGTAGGCAGAAAACTTGTTGCGGCTGCGTTCTGTGCTCCCATCAATGTGCAGAATGAGCTGACGACATCTTCCTGCGAATGCTTGTGTGGGGAGTCGGACTTGCTACATCTCAGAGGAGCCAGAACCGGATTCCAAACTGCTGACAATTTGTACGAGTCCCCTCTATTAAAATTGGCGTGCTTCGAAATCTCGATGGACTCACGGATAATCCTAGGGAAGAATCGTTTTTCGGTGGACAAAATCTTCACCTGATCGAATCTTATCCAGTGGTGTATTCCGGAGTCGGCGTGCTCGGCAATCGCAGATTTATTTTTGTCCATTTTCTTAAGGGCACGTACATGTTCAGAAATCCGTTCCATAACGCTGCGCTTGGTTTGGCCTATGTAGGATTTTCCACAGCTACAGGGAATCTGGTAGACACCCGGCGACTGTAACGGGTTTAGGGCGTCCTTCACGGAGCGAAGTAGATGTGACACCTTGGTTTGGGGTTGGAATATAGTTTTTATACTAAATCTGCTCAACAACCTCCCAATTTTATCAGTGACTCCCTTTATGTATGGATTGCCGAGCACGCCGACTCCGGAATACACCACTGGATAAGATTCGATCAGGTGAAGATTTTGTCCACCGAAAAACGATTCTTCCCTAGGATTATCCGTGAGTCCATCGAGATTTCGAAGCACGCCAATTTTAATAGAGGGGACTCGTACAAATTGTCAGCAGTTTGGAATCCGGTTCTGGCTCCTCTGAGATGTAGCAAGTCCGACTCCCCACACAAGCATTCGCAGGAAGATGTCGTCAGCTCATTCTGCACATTGATGGGAGCACAGAACGCAGCCGCAACAAGTTTTCTGCCTACCCACAGCCACTCATACAATCTTCGCAGCCGCTCGCGTGTGACAGACAGTGGTCTGTCAAACGTGCGCCCAGCCGCACGCACGCACTCGCCTTGAAAATGAGCTGCACGGGACAGTTCGAAACGTCGGCCAGAAGGACCGAGGAAAATAACTGTGGTAAGCCAATCTTAGACACTAATCAATTCTTCTGAGCTATACTCGAATTGTCAAATTAGAGACATTTAACGATTAGTGAACAAAACACGAGAGACAATACTAGAGGAACGTCAAAATTCGACAATTATACACAGTGACCTACCATCAAATAGCGAGCACTGTTACGGGATTGGGTGATGTAACGATATATGTAATAGGTCGGGGAAAAAGTCTTTTCGCATTATAGTATGTATGAACTTGTAATAAAATCTCTTTGGCTATACTATTTGTATCTGGCTGGTTTTGGTATCATTGAAAGTTTAAATTTTAGAGAACATAATTCCAAATTCAAATTAGGAAAATGTGTGATTCTCATTTGTTTTTCGTACTGTCAAAATGAGTGAATCTAATGAAGAAATTCGATACATTTTAAAATTTTACTACAAAAAAGGTAAAATTGCAACGCAAGCCGCGAAAAAAATTTGCGATGTTTATGGACCTAGTGCAGTGTCTGTGAGAGTAGCACAAATTTGGTTTAAGCGTTTTCAATCCGGAAATTTTGATGTCAAAGATGCACGTCGCTCTGGTCGCCCTATTACGGATAAAATGGATGCCATTTTTGAAAAAGTGGAGCAAGATCGGCATATCAGTAGTTACGACGTAGCTGAAGAACTAGGAATTGACCACAAAACAGTTTTGGCGCATTTGAAAAAAACTGGGTACACAAAAAAGCTCGATATTTGGGTACCTCACGAGCTCACTGAAAGAAACCTAATGAACCGTGTACTCATTTGTGATTCTTTATTACGACGTAATGAAACCGAACCATTTTTGAAGAAGCTGATAACTGGTGATGAAAAGTGGATCACGTACGACAAGATCGTGCGAAAAAGGTCGTGGTCAAAGGCCGGTCAAGCTTCACAGACTGTGGCGAAACCCGGGTTAACTCGCAACAAGGTGATGCTATGTGTGTGGTGGGATTGGAAGGGCATTATTCATTATGAGCTGTTACCACCAGGCAGGACCATCGATTCTGAACTCTACTGCGAACGACTGATGAGATTAAAGCAAGAAGTTGAGAGAAAGCGGCCGGAATTAATCAACAGAAGGGGTGTGGTTTTTCATCATGATAACGCTAGACCTCACACATCTTTAGCCACTCAGCAAAAACTAAGAGAGTTTGGTTGGGAGGTGTTAATGCATCCGCCGTCTAGTCCTGACCTTGCACCTTCAGATTTCCACCTGTTTAGGTCTCTTCAGAATTCTTTAGGCAGTGTCAGGTTAACATCACGAGAGGACTGCCAAAACCACTTGTCGCGGTATATTGATCAGAAGTCCCAATATTTCTATAGCAATGGGATCATGTCCCTACCTACAAGATGGCAAAAAGTTATCGAACAAAATGGTACCTACATACTTTAGTTAAATGTAAATAAACCATATTAAAAAATGTTTTGAATTTTCTTAAAAAATGCGAAGAAACTTTTTCCCCAACCTAATATATAAGCTCAAATTGTTCGCTCCAAGCTGAGGTCGCTGCCGACTATGCCATTACAATCTCATACGTGTGTCTCTTCTTGTTAGTGTAAGAAAATCTTTGGTGTTGACATGTGTGCACCATTATACAAATTAGCGACATTAACTGAAGCACGAGTGCTAATAAACATGTTCTATGACCAGTGCTATTACTTGTTGACTTGTTGTTTTCCCCACAGCTCAGTGTATCAGGTTCACGACCTATGCATACAGTTTATGGGATCGAATGCCTGTAGTGTACAAATGTCCTGTTTGAGTGCATTCAGGTGACTGGGTAAAGATTTTTACAATTCAGCACAGACCCACTAGATTTAAGGATAGATTTAACCGAACTACAGGATCGGGTGGTTACCAAATGTCGACGGTGTATGGATGTATTCAAAGCGTAGAATGGGGACGGAGGAATAGTTATGCATTGGACCGGCTCGTCGTTCAGGGGCGCGGGCCTTGCTTTTCGTGCGTGAGTTCAATCTCAGCCCCGTTCATGCACTTTTACATTTTGTCTTTCTGTAAGACCTTGTTTTCGGAATTTCATGATTCTAAGGGCCGAGTGCATGAAAGGAGAAAAAATCAAAATCAATGTCAAAGTATGATCAAACACGTCACTTTGTGTGGACAGTATGGAAGGAACTCTATGCGGATCACTAAAAGTGACGAGTTTGAACATTGATTTACTGAGCCGTTTCTTCTTGGAACCGGGGCTAAGTGTCCGACCAATGGTAACGATAACATAAATGGCTGAAACTGGGTTCACGGGATAAAGACCAACCCTCTGAAGCTAAATGTGTTAGTCTGCCTGTTCCAAGTGGTTGCGTTACGTAGATAAGGCGCCTGAAAAAGTTGTTATGGTGACAAAAAATATATATGATAAGGTAAATGGATGCAAATAACGAAGCATGAAAGTATCAGTACATACTTGCTTAGCAATACAAAAACTGAACAAATATACATTTGGTTGCATTTCGTAGTTATAGGCGATTTATGTTACAGATATAACTTAAGGTATATTTAAGTATTTAATTATAAAACCGACTGGTTATTGTTGTATAATTAATAGGTATCAATGTTTCCAGACAATCAGTATATTCATCAGCAGGTACATACCAGCATCTATTTTATATAGCCAATCTAGGTAACGCAACCACTTGGCGCAGGCAGACCGACATATTTAGCATCATAGGGTTGGTCTCTAACATGTGAACCCAGATTAAGCCATTTACCTTATCGTGACCTCCCGGAATAATGCGTTTGACATATGGTATAGAGAGCGTTTTAGATACCAACTGTGAAACGCATTCGAGATTCCAAAATAAGTAGTCGTTTTTTTTAAATAATGAAATATGGATTCCCTTAGCCCTTATGGACCTGAATCAGGTGTTATCACGCCCTTAAAATTACGTAAGACAGATAGAAAAAACGGCCAAGTGCGAGTCGGACTCGCACACGAAGGGTTCCGTACCACCGTACAAGAATTAACACACAAAAATCTGTTTTATTTTTATTTTTTATTTAACCTATTTGTTATAGCGGCAAAATAAATACACACTCTGTAAAAAATGCAGCTGCCTACCATGAGATAAAGTCCTGTGACAGACGGACGGATGGACAGCGGAGGCTTAGTAATAGGGATCCGTTGGCTCCCTTTGGGTACCGAACCCTAACAACGAAGTGATCCTAAAAGGGCTTCCTCTCTGACACGGAACCCTAAAAATATGTAGGTGATTAGATACTCTTTGCAGGCAATAATCATAAACACGGCCCGGTGAGCCGGACCCACATGCTTGCCTCTCACGCTCAGCTCAACTCACTTGCGCAAATCGTTGAGCAAACAAAGATACGACCACGCCGAAATGTTGAGATTTCACCCGAAATCTCACTCGAGGAGCCACGTTTTAGTGATAACACATCTTATTTTTTTTTTATGTGACTGGACATGGATGGCTAATACCACAAGTTCTGTAATGGTATTAGCCCAACACACCACATGGGAACTAGGTGCCATGCCAGGACCTTCCTTATATTGCACGGCTACATTGAACTGGATGGAAAACACGGACAATTTCCATTGCCGCTTCGACCATCGTTCATCCAATGCGATGGTACTAACCCGGGCGGGATTAACCCTACCACCTAGTAAGTAAGGAAGGGGACCTACAGTTTAACGTGGAATCCGAACTACGGACAGCCTCTCTCAACGGTCGAATGGTCACCCATCCAAGACCAGACCGGACCCAGCGTTGCTTAACTTCGGAGAGCGATCGCCGAAGTGTCGCGCCACTGGGCCACTGAGGCTGACGTGAGCCTCGGTGGCCCAGTGGTGCGACGCCTTGCGAATCGCAGGTTCGAATCCTGCTTCCGACGAATGTCACGACCAATACTTTTTCCGATTATTTTTAAAATCTGATTACACTGCTTAAAAGGTAGATGTCGCTGAACTCAAATTAAAGATAAGCTGGGTAAGAACCTCTGGGTTGGGTTCTGGATGGGTGACCATTTTCATCCGTTGAGGCTGGCCGTGGGTGATTCCACGTAAAACCGTAGGTCCCCTTCCTTACTTACTCGGTGGTAGGGTAAATACCGCCCGGGTTAGTACCATCGCATTGAATGAAAGATGTTCGAAGCGGGAATGAAAATTGTCAGTGTTTTCCATCCAGTTCAATGTAGCCGAGCACTATAAGGAAGGTCCTGGCATGGCACCTAGTTCCCAAGTGGTGTTTGTTATTTGACGTTCAGTTTGTTATTAGACATCCATGTCCAGTTACATTAAAACATATATACAATTATGGCAGCTCGCGGACCAGACAGAACAAGCCCCCCACTTACAGTCGACATTCCGAATATAATAACCAACCGATCCTCCAGATTGTTTGTCTATAAGGCCGGTAAACTATGGAATGCACTCCCTGCCGAGGTACTTACCCCATAAAACACGGGTTCCCTCAAACATGGTGTGAAGAAGCCGGCATAGCTTTCGCGGTCCCCCCGAAAGATCGTAAAAAAACCGGCCAAGTGTGAGTCGGACTCGCACACGAAGGGTTCCGTAACTTCCGTACCATCGTAAAAGACTAAACACAAAAAAATAGGTTTTTTTGTACCCTTTAATTTTAATTATTTTTTAATTTAGTTACTGAGATCCAGCCCTGTGACAGACGGACGGACGGACAGCGGAGGCTTAGTAATAGGGTTTCGTTGGCACCCTTTGGGTACGGAACCCTGAAAAAATTAAAAGTAATGCACAGCACAATACATGAACCGAAATAATATAGATTTTGTTTTTGTGATATTTGCTTTCCCACGACTTCTTTTGATTAGCATAATTGGGGATAATTTATTTTCGGAATAACATGGAGAAAACTTTGTCATTTAAATTACAATGAGCAAATTAAATTTTCCAATCTGTTCCGTTTTATTTCGTACGGTATCTGACAAATTGACAGATCTTTTGGGTGAGCACGCTTAGACGCCACCTGTCGTGATAAATATGCAGTTTTCTTCGCCATTGGTGAGCGACGACCGCAAGAATTGATGAAGAATGAAGGTGAAAAATGTACGGAGGTATAACTTCCACACAACGTACGAGCGGCTCGTAGCCTAGTGGCGCGGGGACTAGACTAGCGTACCAGAGGCCAGGGGTCAATTCCGATTTGCACCACTGTCTTTCTCTTTCCGAGCTTGATACGTACATTTCGTCACGAATGCGAGCTGCTCCATGGTTCGGAACCCATGTAAAACTGTAGGTCTCCTTCCCCTACTAGGTGGTGCTCATAAAGGGAAGGTCCTGGCATGGCACCTAATTCCTTCGGGAATGTGGTGTATTGGGCTAATATCATAACGGTAGTTGTGTGGTATTAGCCATCCATGTCAGGTCGCTTAAAAAAAAAACAACGAGCGCGCAAAAAATGACGCCACGCGACTTACAACATTATATCGCCGTACACATTTGTAGCGCAGTGATGAAAACGGAGAAAAATCGGTAAAAAAACTGATAACGATAAGAATTATTTTTCAACGGCGGCACAAGCCTCAATAGCCCAGTGGCGCGACACTTCGGCGATCGCTCTCCGAAGTTAAGCAACGCTGGTTCCGATCTGGTCTTGGATGGGTGACCATTCGACCGTTGAGAGGCTGGCCGTGGTTCGGATTCCACGTTAAACTGTAGGTCCCCTTCCTCACTTACTAGATGGTAGGGTACCATCGCATCGGATGAACGATGGTCGAAGCGGCAATGAAAATTGTCCGTGTTTTCCATCCAGTTCAATGTAGCCGTGCGATATAAGTAAGTTCCTGGCATGGCTCCTAGTTCCCATGCGGTGTGTTGGGCTAATACCATGAGAGAAGGTGTGGTATTAGCCATCCATGTCCAGTCAAATAAAAAAAAAAAAAATATTTTTCAATACACTAAATAGTCGTAACGTCATTCTTCGCTCGTTCTTCGGTTTTGACTCTCGATGTATTCAGCAAGAGCCGAAACCAAAGAATATGTGCAAATATTCCTGGAGGTCACGACAGTTTTGGTCATGATAAGGTAAATGGCTGAATCTGGCTTCACGTGTTAGAGACCAACCCTCTGATGCTAAATATGTCGGTCTGCCTGCGCCAAGTGGTTGCGTTATCTAAATTGGCTATATATGGAATTGATGTTGGTATGTACCTGCTAATGAATATACTGATTGTCTAGAAATGTTAATACCTATTAATTATACAACAATAACCAGTCGGTTTTTTTAATTAAATGCTTAAATATAGCTAAATTTATATCTGTAACCTAAATCGCCTATAACTACCAAATGCAACCAAAGATTTGTACGGTTTTGGTATTGCTAAGCAAGTATGAACTGATACTTTTATGCAGCCATTTAGCTTATCATATATATTTATTGTCAACACAACAACTTTTTCAGGCGCCTTATCTCCGTAACGCAACCACTTGGCGCAGGCAAACTGACACATTTAGCTTAAGAGGGTTGGTCTTTACCCCGTGAACCCACTTTCAGGCATTTACGCTATCGTTACCATTTTTGTCGCGACCTCCTGGTCTAAAAGAACATGAAACTAAGGCCAAATTCCTCCGGCGGCACAATTGAGGTGTCGACACGCTTAGTTCCACCCGTTCTCCTGTTAATTCTTCACTTCCATGATCGGGAGTGACTCACAGTCACTAGAGTGACTCACAGCTCCCGACAAATGAGTCTCGTGACGCGCGTGACTCACACAAATTCAATGCGATTCTGCACAACGCGTACTTCCTTAGTGTCAGCTGTCTCGTGTGTTGTGTTCCGTTGTGCACGCGCGATGTATCGCAGCGGTGTCGGCGACTGGGCGCGTTGGGTTGATGGGTGACCGTTCGACCTCGGATTACACGTGAAACTTTAGTTAGCTGCCCCTGCCTTAGGGTCTAACCATGCTACGTGACCGATTTTACCCACTTTTTAACCGACTTCAAAAAAAGGAGGAGGTTATCAAGTCGTCTGTATGTTTTTTTTTTTTTTGTTTTTTTTGTTTTTTTTTTTTATGTTTGTTACCTCATAACTTTTGCCTGGGTGAACCGATTTTGATGATTATTTTTTTAAATGATAGCTAGTGCTTCCCAAGTGGTCCCATTTTAATTTGGTTAAGTTCTGACAATGATACCCATGAGAAAATCATAAAAGTCTTAAATTTGTATTAAGATGTGCGCGACAAATGGACGAATAACTCAATATAACGCCAACCGATTTCGGTGATTCTTTTTTTATTGGAAAGGACGTCTACAAATTAGTAAGTGTACTTCAGATTCACTAAAAATAAACAAATAAAAAAACAAATTTAACAAAAAAAATAACCGACTTCAAAGGAAAAGCACTAAAAAGTAAAAAATAATTTCCATTTTTGTAGTTACGATTTCTGTTATTTTTTGAGTCGGTGTCAGCCAAGGTTAGGTTAGGTTAGGTTAGGTTAGGTTAGGTTAGGTTAGGTTCTCTTGATTGGCGCAGCGCGTGCCCGGCTGACGCCGACTCAAAAAATAACAGAAATCGTAACTACAAAAATGGAAATTATTTTTTACTTTTTAGTGCTTTTCCTTTGAAGTCGGTTATTTTTTTTGTTAAATTTGTTTTTTTATTTCAAACTCCCTAAATCGGTCGCGTAGCATGGGTACGAGCCCTACTTATCAAACGGTAGTTTTCATCTCGCCCGGCTTCGTACCATCGCACTGAACGAAACAAGGTCGAACCAGCAATGAAACGTTGTCTTTGTTTTCTATCCAGTTCAATGTGGCCGTGGAAAATATAAGGGAGGTCCTGGCATGGCACCTTTTTATGTAACTGGACATGGGTGACTAATACCACAAAACTACCATTACGATATTAGCCCAATACACTACATTGCCAAAGGAATTAGGTGCCATGCCAGGACCTTTCCTTTATGAGCACGGTTACATTGAACTGGATTGAAAACACGGACAGTTTTTTCATTGCCGCTTCGATCATTTTTTCATCCGATGCGATGGTACCCACCCTGGTGGGCTTTAACCCTACTACCTAATAGAAGAAGGGGACCTACAGCTTTACGTGGATTCCGAACCATGGTGCAGCAGGCATTCGTGACGAAATGCACTTATCCAACTCGGAAAGAGAAAGAAAGTGGTGCGAGGATTGGAACCAAGACCTTTGGTGTGTTAGGCAAGTCCCAGCGCCACTGGGCTACGAGCCGCTCACGACAGCAGGTTTGATGTCCCCGCCAGGGATGCCAGGGCGCACTAGACTCACCGAGCTGGATGGAGCCCATGATCTGCGTGGACTGGATCTTCTTGTAGGTGATCTCGCCGCCCTCGCCGACGCGCCGGTGGCCGATCTTGCGGTCCGACTTGTGCACCTTCGCCGCCGTCGCGCCGCCCGTGATCTGCGACGGAAAAGCACAGGGTGGTCAGTCCGAGTTCTCACCTAAATTGTCATTTACTTATATGTATATTTATTTTTTTATTGAGGCGAGTCTAACGTGTGCCAAAAGACGGAGCTTCAACTCGTGGAAAGAATACTTCGACGTTAGATCATTGGAGAAAGGCACGTGATGCTCGTGAACGGGTGCTGTTTGTGGGGACTGGCTTGCTCCAATTGGCAACATTCTAGATGGCGGGCATGGTCTTTACTAATAAACTGATATTTGTCATGAACCGTTGCATATGACATGAATTGCTGATTCTCGTCAATTCATATTAATTTAGCGTGTTTATCTGTGAGTCTAAATACTTTTGTAAATTTATACTAAGTGGACGTTGAAAAAAAAAAACCAGCGGAGTTTCTTTCCAGTTCTTCTTCGCTGGGATTTCCCCGAACTGGCTAATGATAAAATATGACAAATCCGAGTGCAGTGTACTGTCTATGGATGATGAATAAACAATAAACAATAAACAATATGGTACAAAACCATCCAGAGTGAACCTATACGAGTCCCCTGGTTTGATAAGGTGGAACTGAAAAGGAAACACCTAGTCGTTGCCTTTCGAATACGCTCCGGACACACACCTCTCAACAAGTTCGCACATCTAATAAGGAAAGCAACTTCGACAAAATGTGACATATGTGGCGTACCTGAAGATGTGTATCATATTGTGACGTATTGTGAAAGGGGCGCAGTTGAAAGGCAACAGCTAGGGATTGTCACCTTGGACACAGGAATCATCCAGACCATGTTGAGCCAGCCAAACTCCGAGAAGGCAATACAATTGTATCTTTTTGTAAACAGTATATTAAGTATAAGGACATAGTCAAGTAAGATATACCCAACGGAGCTGATATGGTCGCTATGTGTACCCAAGCTCCAAAAAAATTAGATAAATAAAACTAAGACGAGCTCACAGTGCAGTTACATAACAATAGAAAAATTAAATCAATGAAAATGACACCAATTACGAGCTCACACAGCTGGATTGACGGAAATGCGAAGTTACGTAAAAACGTCAAAACCCATGCAAGTTTTTACTACTTATTCTGTGGTTTCACTTCTTCAAGCTGTCAAAGTCAAACTTCCGATTTGTATGATAACGCGGAGTAGGCCTAAACGGCATCGTATTTGCGCAGACGGTGAGTAAGCTGTCAAATCAAACTCGGACTCGCAAATGTTAGTTCGCTTAAGGTGGCCCATCCCGCTCAACTCCCCATACAAAAGGGGAAAGAAGATCACGCCCATATTTCTTATAAAAAAACCAATTTATTTTTTCAAAATAGCTTTATTTGATCGAACTAGATGTCTGATGACCGTTGGCAGTGTATAATTGTGTTTGGTTTCTAAGTTATAAGGTCCGAAAGTTCGAATTTTTCGCGTGTTTTATACAATAACTTTGAAGGTGGATTACGCAATGATAAAGTAAGAATATCTTAAAAAGATTAGTCATCAGACATAGCTTCTTTAATCAAGATTTATAATAATTATATTTGGTTTTTGTTAGATTTTTGACTACAGCGGTCGTGGTTTACTTTTAGCTATAAGTCGTTTTGTACTTAAAATTTTCGTAAATCTTACCAAATCATACACTATGCACATTGTCTTTTTTGTGGACATGTTGCATCTTCCTCATCACGGAGCCTTTCTTATTCTTTGAAACAGAGAAGGTCCCAGAGCGCAACAGCACGGTTTTTTACCGTGCCCGCGAATGAGTTAGTCCCGCCACCTTAACGCCCACTGCGCTCGCTGTTCAATTTCTCCATACATTTGAAAACGCTAGTCGATCGGTTTGGTGACAAGGTGACAAGTGGGTTTAGGGGTTCAGGTTTAGAGATCTGCGGGTCGAGGGGGGGGGGGGGCGCTGAGGGAGGCGGCCAGTCGATCGAGGACCTAGCAGTAGATGTGCAAAAAGCAGCGAGCTTTGAAGGGCGAGAGTAGCGATTGAAACTCGTTCGTAGACGCGAGTTAGTGGAATACGTCTAATTGTAGTCAGTTGGCTTACGAATTCGGGACGCGCAACATCGAATGTTCGTTGCACTAAATAGCGTCCTGTGAAGTTTTACTTATTCATATATGTGATCAAGTGTTGAACTCGAGAAAATCTGTATTAAGCGAACGATCTCGCCGGCGCTGTCGCCATTGTATCTAAAAATGGCTAGACGGGGGGTCCCTTCACATAAACTAGTTTCGGTTGCTACCCCCGTCCTTCCATACTCGCTGGCATTAGGTGACGCCGCCACCTCTCCAAAGGGGTGGCCAAGACATTGGTGTCCTGCTTCTCCGTCGCCAATTTCTTAGACGCCGCGCCGCTTGCCACCGCGCGACTCGGAGACTCGGTGACTCGGTCTGCTCTCAATATTTTCTAATAATTATTTTATTAATTTAAAGTTCTGGTAGTTTTTTTTTCATGCAACCTGACATGGATGGCTAATGCCACAAAACTACCGTTATGATATTAGCGCGATACACCACACTCCCGAAGTAATTAGGTGACATGCCAGGACCTTCCCATTATGAGCACGGCTACATTGAACTGGATTGAAAATACGGACAACTTTTCATTGCCACTTCGACCATCTTTTGATCCAATGCGATGGTACCAACCCGGGAGGGCTTAAACCCTACCCATGGATGGCTAATACCACAAAACTACCGTTATGATATTAGCGCGATACACCACATTCCCGAAGGAATTAGGTGACATACCAGCACCTTCCCATTATGAGCACGGCTACATTGAACTGGATTGAAAATACGGACAACTTTTCATTGCCGCTTCGACCATATTTTCATCCAATGCGATGGTACCAACCCGGCAGGGGTTTAACCCTTCCAACAAGTAGGGAAAGGGACCTACAATTTTACATGGATGTCGAACCATGGAGCAGCTCGCATTCGTGACGAAATGCACTTATCCAACTTGGAAAGAGAAATAAAGTGGTACTTGACGGGGCGAGGAATTGAACCCAGCCCTCTGGCATGCATGGCCCCTGCGCCACTAAGCTACGCGCCGCTCCCTCTTACTTCCATTTAGAAATCCAACACATAAGGAGCTACCTTAATTTTTCTCAACGGTTCCATTAGCCCTGTCTGTATTCCTCGGAGGCTCCAACTCGTATTCAAAGAAACCTTCATGTAAAATTTAAACACTTCTTTTCCCATTCAGGCATATTCTATTCATAAGACACAAAGGCGAACAATGCTAAGAATTGAAACGTGGAAAATACTTTATTTTAAGCCAATTGAATATAGTTATTGGTCAAGAAAAAAAATAAGTCATTCTGAAAAGGCAAACGATTGGCTAAATAACCGTTACACTGAAACGTAAACTCTTTCAATGCACAATTCTAGAGCACTAACTGTTATTCATTAACGTCCAAAGCAAAATGAACCATATCCCAGTACCGTTACGATCGCAATTAGCATAACCAGCCTAACAGAGACAGACATGCCTGCCAAAACTCGGTCAATGGCCGACCATACAATGACACGAAGCATGGTCTGGGTCAGAGGTCAACCCAGTTTAGACTAGTGGCAACCATATGTTTTGAAGGGAAGCATCAGTTTCAGTTTCTATATTACCTCCATTAGATGTATATTACACACTTGGATTCATCATTTTTTTCCTATTGGTTCAATTACTTCTGGCGAAGAAGAGCCGACAAGAAACTTCGTCAGGTTGGTCATTGTATTTTTTTCCATTGATACACACAAACTAGTTTACGGTGATTGATTGATTACTACTGCTCACAAAGAACATTATAATAAGAACATTGTATACATTGGTGAAGAGTAAACTCTTGACTACGATAATGATATGTTTTTTTAAGTAATAGGAAATATGATCCAAATTATTCAGGTGTAAAAAGCCATAGTCCATCATAAATATAATAATAGAAGAAAGGTAAGGTTCCTACCTCACCTTTGTATCGAGGAGTTATGTATCTGTCACTTCACATCTCTGTTGCTAGTCCAAATTCCGTTAGAGCTATGGATTACCTAAAATAGATTGAGTGATGTTCTAAAAAACCTGTTTCAAAGAGATTGAAAGGTATATTATAATCAATTAAGGGTGTTTTAAGTGATTGAATTCAGTTCCATAAGTGCGTAAGTGAAACCACATTTTATTATTAAAAAACATATAACGGTAAATATCTGATGCTCTCATCCTTTGACCAAAACACCAGAGACACTGGTGTCTCTGGTGTTTTGGTATTGTTTTTTTTAGACACGAATTCTTTATTCATGCCAATTTTTATATTTGACCGAGCTAAGCTAACAATTGAATGTCACAACATTTTGTGACATTTAAAACATTTCGTACGCACGTGTGGGTACATTTGATATCAGGATTGTAGCAGGAAAATGTCCAGACCAAACATTTTTCTAATTATTTTTAAATTTTTAATGATGTCGAAATATATTTTTGAGATTTAATACCTTTATCTCATATTAATGAAATAATGTTGTATCCATTAAATACATTAAACAATATATATCTAAGTTTTATGGTAGATATTAATCAATGATAAGAATCACCTCGCATAACTGAAAGAGTAAGCATGCTGGCATTTAAGATGTGATTAGATTGTACAACATATTTATAAGATAAGATAAGCGTCCATAAGGTATATTAATTTAGATTAAAAATAATTCCCTACAATGTACATCAGTATGTACACAATTGTTTGGCCAACGTAGTATGTTCGCTGCAAAAACACCTTGTGGCAATAACCACCCTCTAATGTAGGTATTAAGAATATTAAGAACCTCTCTACAGACAATCCTACCAGACCTATAAGGGAGTCTCCATGATTTCTACTAGACCTATAAGGGAGTCCCCAGTCTTTAAGATTTCATTTTCATTTTGGTCCAAGTGGAAAGGCAAGAGCATCAATATGGTTTGCTTCAAAGTTTTCTGTTATCTCAACATGTGAAATAATGCAACAGGTTGCGAAGGGTTCTAGAAGTTTATTTTTTCCAAGTCAGTCTATTTTGCAATATGACAGTATCATACACATTAAGTCCACCCCACCCGTAAAAGGTGGGTCAATTATAAAAAAAGAGGTAGCGTCGTTGATGCAATATCACAGATTTGTCATTGAAATAGACTTGTTGGATAATAAAATTTGCTTGCTAAGAATTACTGTACCTACCTATAACATGAACTGTCTTCGAAGTTTATTTCCACATAGATAGTATTTGGATTTTTTTTAGTCATGTCAAAAAAGTATTTATTCATGCACTTGATATTATTATTAATATTAGATGTGCATGCATTTGTATGTACACAATTGTTTGGCCAACGTAGTATGTTCACTGCAAAAACACCTTGTGGCAATAACCACCCTCTAATGTAGGTATTAAGAACCTTTCTACAGACAATCCTACCAGACCTATAAGCGAGTCTCCATGATTCCTACTAGACCTATAAGGGAGTCTCCAGTCTTTAAGATTTCATTTTCATTATGGTCCAAGTGGAAAGGTAAGAGCATAAATATGGTTTGCTTCAAAGTTTTCTGTTATCTCAACATGTGAAATAATGCAACAGGTTGCGAAGGGGGTTCTAGAAGTTTATTTTTTCCAAGTCAGTCTATTTTGCAATGTACTGTCATATGTCAGAGTGGGCGTGGTAAGTTTTAAAACATGGGAAGTCCGAAGATAATCTACATTTAAATATTGAATGCAGTCCCATGACAGTCCCATGGATGACAGGTCAGATGAGTATTCTTTGACGGGACAGAGATAATTTCGTACCGCGCTCGCACTGCGGTTTGAATGTGACTTTCTCGCGAGCAGGAAAACGCAATCAAAAAACCGGCCAAGTGCGAGTCGGACTCGCACACGAAGGGTTCCGTACCATCGTAGAAAAAAAAACAAAAAAAAATTTTTGTATGGTAGCCCCCTTTAATTTTAATTATTTTTTAATCTTACCTATTTGTTGTTATAGCGGCAAAATAAATACACAATCTGTGAAAATTTCAGCTGTCTACCTGTTACGGTTACTGAGATACAGCCCTGTGACAGACGGACGGACGGACGGACGGACGGACGGACGGACAGCGGAGGCTTAGTAATAGGGTTCCGTTTTCACCCTTTGGGTACGGAACCCTAAAAATAAGTTGAAACAAAATCGCTACCGAACTTCATAGTGTCACCCACTGGGCTATCTGAAGATTGCCTGAAAAAAAAAACATTAAAATCTGTCACACCGTTTTGGAGTCCTTAGGGAACATACATACACACATACTTCCATTTTCATATCTATTTGTAGATAGATAAATGGTATGCAAGGAATCTCTTCTGTCTCCTGTATTACTTCTGTTATGTTGGTGTCGCTGCCAAACCTCCATGCATTCGACTCCTTCATGTCGTCATTCTAATGGGAAGATGACTCAGCTTACAAATACGTAATGACTTAACTTCTATGGAAATGAGTGGTTCCAATTTCGGTTCTGTGCTCCAGTTATAAATTCGGGCCCAGTTCGAAAGGCTGAGTATATCGGGTGTACGTTATCCACCTGCGTTTTAAATACCAATTAGTCTACATTATGTATGTCTCCCCGGAGGGTGGTGGCTATTCTTGTGTTACCTCAATTTATGCTTTGTCCTCTGAGAAGCCTAAATTTATGATGACAACTCGTCCTGGCTGTTTTATGTTCTGTAGTTAAGCTGTGCCCTTAAGCGGCTCGTACCAACAAACCAATTTTGAGCTGATACAATTTCGTATAAATAATGACGAGGGCTCTGAGCCTTTAGTCCCAAGTGTCACCTAAATTTACGATTACGCCAAACTGATCGACTAGCGGTTTCAAATGTATGGATAAATTTAATAGTGCGCGTGGGTGTTAAGCGAACTAACATTTGCGAGTCCGAGTTTGATTTGACAGCTTGAAAAAGTAAAACCAAAGAATAACCCGTAAAAACTTGTATAGGGATTGACGTTTTTACGTAACTTCGAAGTTCGGTAAACGCTAATTTAGGTGAAACCTCGGACTGACCACTCTTTACACCCGAATTGTAGTTAAGAACGGCCCGTAAGCTATGCTCCCCATACAAACGTAGTTTTCTAATCATTTGGAAACCGCTATTCCAATTGAATTGATATTTAATATATAATATCAGGTAACAAATATCTGTGTCTGCATGCTTTTGTTTTTAGAAAAATCCAAACCGAATGAAATGAAAGCAAAAAGAAAATCTTCATACGAATTTTGTTTTCTCTGTGGTTTGACCCAGAATACATTTACCGAAAAAACAAACGCATGCAGACACAGATATTTGTAGCCTAATATTAGATACCAAATATCAAGTATGTTGGAATAGTGGTTTTCAAATTATTAGTAAACTACGTTTGTATGGGAGGCGAAATTTTCTGATGCTTACGGGCCGACCTTAATCAATATTTGGTTATTTGGTAAGAATCTCACGCAGGAATTATTCATATTTTATTGTTGAGGTTCCTCCAAAACCATTGTATGCATAAGTATTCTGTGGGTGGTAGCGTTTAAGGTGGCCCAACCCGGCGGGCCCAACTCATTCGCAGGCACTGTACAAAACCGTGCTGTTGCGCTCTGGGACCTTCTCTGTTTCAAAGAATAAGACAGGCTCCGTGATGAGGAAGATGCAACATGTCTACAAAAAGACAATGTGCATAGTGTATGATTTGGTAAGATTTACGAAAATTTTAATTTCAAAACGACTTATAGCTAAAAGTAAACCACGACCGCTGTAGTAAAAAATCGAACAAAAACCAAATAGATTATAAATCTTGATTAAATAAGCTATGTCTGATGACTAATCTTTTTAAGATGTTCTTACTTTATCATTGCGTAATCCACCTCCAAAGTTATTGTAAAAAACGCGCGAAAAATGCGAACTTTCAGACCTTATAACTTCGAAACCAAACACAATTTTACAATGCCAATGGTCATCAGACATCTAGTTCGATCAAATAAAGCTATTTTGAGCAAAATTTTGGATCTCTGACAAGAAATATGGGCGTGATCTTCTTTCCCCTTTTGTATGGGGAGATGAGCGGGATGGGCCACCTTAAAGGGATAATGTCATACAATGAAAAAAATTATCAATGAATCTAACTGTAACAACCAGAGAAATAATGATTTATGTATGTTCATACTGTATGTATATGTTTTTATTTTATTTTACTTGCTTCATTTATTTTCCTTTCAAATTGCTATTGTGTACCTACCTACAGATATTTTAGATTGTCTCTCCTCATCACCCAAAAGGTTGACTAGAAGAAATCACTCCTAGTCATAAGTCCGCCTATGTGCAATTTTGTTGTTGTTTCGAATTGTTCTTCTAATTATATTTGTTTTCTATTGCACCATAAAGAATTTATTCATTCATTGAGAAATAGAGCTAACTAAGTAAATCGGTTACTCTGAGTGAAATACAGCCTTAAGGTGGCCCAACCCGGCGGGCCTAACTCATTCGCGGGCACGGTACAAAACCGTGTTGTTGCGCTCTGGGACCTTCTCTGTTTCAAAGAATAAGACAGGCTCCGTGATGAGGAAGATGCAACATGTCCACAAAAAAGACAATGCGCATAGTGTATGATTTGGTAAGATTTACGAAAATTTTAATTTCAAAACGACTTATAGCTAAAAGTAAACCACGACCGCTGTAGTAAAAAATCGAACAGAAACCAAATATATTATAAATCTTGATTAAATAAGCTATGTCTGATGACTAATCGTTTTAAGATGTTCTTACTTTATCATTGCGTAATCCACCTCCAAAGTTATTGTATAAAACGCGCGAAAAATGCGACCTTTCCGACCTTATAACTTAGAAACCAAACACAATTTTACAATGCCAATGGTCATCAGACATCTAGGTCAATCAAATAAAGCTATTTTGAGCAAGATTTTGGATCTCTGACAAGAAATATGGGCGTGATCTTCTTTCCCCTTTTGTATGGGGAGATGAGCGGGATGGGCCACCTTAAACATCAAATGTTACTATTTCTTTTTTAATTTTTTGTTAACTGTGCGCAATAACTGTTTTCTCTTACTGTTTCCCTTAATGTGTGAAAACTATTTCTAGTTTTAGTATTTTTTCCATTCTTAATTATGTCTTACATTCAGTGAAAAAGTACTGTCCAACCTGTTAAAATTCCTGTACCTCTTGAAACTGGACTGTAGTCAGCCGTAATGTTCAATAAGTTAAGACAACCATTCCGAAATCATCGAATCTGTCACACATTGTGTTCAAATCCCCGCTACTTTCTTACTGTTTCTGAGTTCGATAAGTGCATTTAGTTACGAATGTGAGCTGCTCTATAGTTCGAAATCCATCTAAAACTGTAGGTCCCCTTCCCCTGCTAGGTGCTTGGGTAAACCCCGCCCGGGATGGTACCATCGCATTGGATGAAAAGATCGTCCAAACGGCACGTTGTCCGTGTTTTCCATCTAGTCCAATGTACCTACGGTCCTCATAAAGGGAAGGTGCTGGCACGGTACCTTATTCCTTCGGGAATTTTATGTGTGTTGGGCTAATATCATAACTGTGGGTGTGGTATTAGCAGTTACATAAAAAAATGTCATTTCATTTCATTTATACAATTTTGCTTAAACTTGCTTTACTGAAAAGTTGCATATTTCGCTAAGAACAGAAAGAAAGAGATGCACACCAGTGAGAATCGAACCCAAGATTCGAGGCCCCGAGCCATCATCCACTGCGCAAGAGGCCACAGTAAGCCTAGATTACATGTCGGAATCAATGTGACAAGAGACCATGCACTAACACTTTGTGGATGTGAAAAACACATTCCATTCGCACATGTATGGATGCTTCAAACGTCCAGGGCCGGATTATCCATAAGGCAGTGTTGGCAACTGCCTAGGGGCCCATGTCGATTACGGGCCCCTCGGACCAAGAAAAACATAAAATGTTCTATCAAGGGAAAGTTTAATATTGCTTTTAACTCATTCGCGGGCTTGGTAAAAATCGTGCTATTGCGCTCTGGGACCTTCTCTATTCCAAAGAAAAAGACAGGCTCCGTATGTATGCAACATGTCCACAAAGCAGACAATGCGCATAGTGTCTGATTTGGTAAGATTTACGAAAATGTTTACTACAACTTATAGCTAAAAGTAAACCACGACCGCTGTAGTCAAAAATCTAAGAAAAACTAAATTGATTATAAATCCTTATGAAACAAGCTATGTCTAATCTTTTTAAAATATTTTTATTTTATCGTTGAGTAATCCACCTCCAAAGTTATCGTTTAAAATTCGAACTTTCGGACCTTATAACATAGAAACCAAACACAATTAGAAACCAAACGTAATAAAGCTATTTTGAGCAACATTTTGGATCTCTGACAAGAAATATGGTCGTGATCTTCTTTCCCCGTTTGTATGGGGAGTTGAGCGGGATGGCCCACCTTAAGTGTCAATTTAAATAAATCAGCACTTGGTTTCAGTTTCAGTTTCAGTTTCTTTATTTCCTCCATAAGATGTATATTACACACTCGGATTCGTCTTTTTTTTTTCCTGTCGGTTCGATTACTTCTGGCGAAGAAGAGCCGACAAGAAACTTCGTCAGGTTGGTCATTGTATTATTATTTTTTCCAGTGATACTTACAAACTAGTTTACAGTGATTGATTGATTACTACTGCTCACAAAGAACATTATTATAAGAACATTATATACATTGGTGAGGAGCAAACTTTTGACTACTATAATGACATCTTATTCTAAATTAATAGGAATTATGATCTAAATTATTCAGGTGAAAAGCAAGCACAATTGCGTTAAGATGCAAGGGATATTATGAAAGCATCGATATGATATTCTCTTCTAAATACTATCAGACATACATAGGTGAGTTCATATAGGCACCTTTTAAAGCGATTTTATATTTAAAAACCTTTGATGAGCTCAGCGTCAGCGTCTTGGGAGGCCCGACTGTTCCGACAGGACTGACCGTTTTCCCTCTACGTGTGCGGCAGGATTTAGAATATTGTAACAAATTGTTTCCTGGTGCGCGGTGTGTCATTTGTGGTCAAAGGAGGCAATACAAGGTGTCTAGGAATGGCAATCTTCATAGAATGTGCCTACACTACATCTCCCAATTCGATGTTTGACCACGTATTACCATATTATTACACTGGGAAAGATATCCCCTTTTCTGTCATATTTACTTATGCCTAACATAGAGTGAGAGGGACTTGGGAAATACAGTGGAGCGTCGATTATTGGAATGTCCGTCATACGAACTACTGCTTATCCGAAAAGCCTAAAAACTGAGCCAGGACATCAAATCTTGCAAGATAGTAAAATTCGGCACACTAAAATCGTTTCTTCAAACTAGTTTGAGTACATACATATGGACATATAATGTATGTAGTACATGCTTACATGTGTATGAATGCATGTGCGAAAATTTTTTTTTTTTTTTTAAATTCCTGTCCTTCTAAGGAGTGATTTTTCAATAGTCAGATATACAGCCAGATAACTATTCGACAGATTTATTTACTCTTCTGCTTATCCAACCGAAATAGTAAATCCATATGATTATTAGTAAAATTATAGTCAGATAATTGTGATAGAATATATAATTCTCATGCAACGACTATCCGCCTTTTGACCAACATGAATTTGTACTATCAGTCCGATAAGTACTATCTGAGGATTGAAAAATCAGTCCTAAACCAAATAAAAATTTACCATGCCAATGGTGGGGGGCTTCCCAATTTAAATTCGCAAACACCACATTAGATTAATATGTTGTTGAAATTGGACTAATGTACGATTTGAATCATTAATTTTGTAAATGAGTAATTCTAGTAAACACACAAGAAAACAATCTCGTTATGCTAATTATATCAAGACGCTTCTCTAAACTTACTCTAAGCGTGAGCGAGTGGCGGCCGGGAAATCACGCAATTTCTTAAAATTCCTAAAACTAAATGGGCACTAATGTATATTCACCGGCACCCGGGCAATACCCCTGAATGGAAACAACATGTTTTCCATGCATTACAACTTAGCAGGTCCTGGCATGGCACGTTGTTCATATGCGATGTTTTGGTTCATGACAGCAGGTGTGGACCATGTCCAGATATATAAAAAAGTGGCCGGTTTAACTCACTAATACTATACCATAGCAATATTCTAACCTAACAATAATTGGTCAACTTTCTTCGAAAGGTTGGTCGTGGCATTTTATACTTACGTCGTAAGGTGCATTTTTATCGGCAATCGAAGATTTGTCTCGATCTGAAACAAGGAGAGATTTGGGCAATTACTATCTGCAAGTACTTTACAAGTACGTTACACCACCAAAAATAGGTTGATTGATTGATTGAAAATTCTTTATTACGCCACAAAAAAAAACAATTTACAAAAGAAAGTATAGTACAAAAAGAAACAACAGTGGGGCGCAAAGGCCCTATCTATCTAAATATACAGATGCATATATACTTGAACATCAGTGTATAATAAAAAATATGGGACCATCTGGGAAGCCTACCCTTTCAAACAAAAAAGAAGTTTCCAAATCGGTCCAGGGGTCTTCGAGGTACATACATAAAAAAAAGATTCCAATGAATTGCGAACCTCCTACTTTTTTTGAAGTCGGTTAAAAAATCAACACTTTCCTTTAGTTTGCCATATGACATTACTTCACAGGATTTGTTCCTTATAAGCGACACTATTGACCGGTGCAATAATACAGTGTGCTTTATTTTTCTCAAAATCAACGAATTGGATTCCCGGCCAGGAAAAACGATTTTTCCAAACTTCTAATGAGTGTTTGAGTTAATCCTTTGAGTGTTTTCTCCTTAAAAGATTGATATGCGTATGTTTGTTTTATGTTCCCTTAGGACTCCAAAACTGTGTGACCGATTTTGACGAAAGTTTCAGGCAATCTTCTCAGCCCAGAGGGTGATCCTGTGAAGTTTGGTAGCAATCAGATAAACAGTACATTTTTATGGTGGTTAGCGAGCTAATCACATTCAAACCGCTGGGCGAGCACGGAACGAATTTCTGTCAGTCCCGTCAAAGAATGCCCAAATCCGAACTGTCACCTCATACTTTAGCAGCGTGCACTGTGGTATGATGGATCGTATTGCGTTATTCTGTGGCGTATGTCACTTTTTAAATTTGTCTAACGACTGCCCCTATTCATTCACCAGAAGTTATCCGGCTATAGGTAATTAGTGCTATCAGTGCGAAGATGGGACTTTTCGCTGATTATTTATATGTGTGCAACGTAAATTTTCTGAAGGTATGAGTTAATTATAGTTTCACCAAAGATATCGAGGAAGTGGCAATGAGTTCACAAGGGAAATATCGGCAGGTAGCCAACTTATCATGCTCGCTGCTGTTTCAGTTCCTCAAAAGAAAATGTTCATAGCCAAAACGTCAGTTCTTTTTAGGGTTCCGTACCCAAAGGTTTCCAAACGGAACCCTTTCATTAAGTCTCCGCTGTCCGTCCGTCCGTATGTCACAGGGCTGTATCTCATGAACCGTAATAGGTAGGAAAGCTGAAATGTGTATTTCTGTTGCCGCTATAATGACAGATGGTAAAAATACAATCAAAGTGATTTCTTTGGGTCAAATCTTGTATAATGTTACGGAACTCTTCGTGTGCTAGTCGACTCGCACTTGGCCGGGTTTTTATTATTGTATACTCGATACAGTACAGAGCAGCCAGCTCGGACACAACTAAGGTATTCAATATTAATGTTAAGTTCAATATTCATAATTCAGAATCATAATTATTGTTTTTTTTTAATCTTTGTTTTTTTATATTTATTTTTTACGTATCTCCTTTTGTTTTTTGTTGCGAGCGGTGGCATTGATTAATCAACTACTTAAGTTTTAAACTTATTTTGTGACTGGCAAAGTATGTTTCCCAGTTCTTATATGCATGGAAATAGAGTATGCGACATTTATATTTTTGACATAGACCTAGCATAATGTGATTCTTGACATGTTTAAGTGTAGGTTACCTACCTATGAATGCAATAAAACAATACAATACAATAGAATTTATGGAATGACAAAAGTACATGAATTCACTAGTTACCAAAGGAATTTTCATTAAATTTCTCAAAATATTTCAAAATCTACTAATAATCTTTAGTCTGGGATTATAGGGGATAACGCTTTGATAGGGAGAATGAGGTCAAATCTCAGATAGCACCAAGGCTCAATGGGTGAGAATGAAGGAATTGGTGTAGAAGTAAGCAATTTCACACATACGATAGGTTTAGTTTACAACATGGCAGGGTTGATAGCAAATTGATGGTAGACATGATGTGTGGAAGAATCTCGATTTTTTCCAGTTTCTCCACCCAACATGGCAATAACGAATGTGCTACATTCATCCTAGTTCAGTTCAAAGAGAGTAGGTATTCAGAAATTAGGAAATATGTCAAATAGGGGGCGTAAAGAAACTTATTTTCTGAGCAGCGAGCATAAGCGGGGAGGGAAACGTCTATAGCGAAGTGAACTACATACCATCATCTTCATCCTCAGACTCTCTTGCCTCGTATCGCTTGACTGCACCCGCGGAGCTAGGTCCGCTTGGAGCGACCATCTCCATCACGTCGATACGGTCGTCGCCGGAAGCCATTCCGACGGCGCACAACACTTCACTACAGCCCCACGGCACACAACACTACACCATGCTTCACTGCCCCGGCGTCCCACGGAGCCGGAGTCCGAGTGCCACTTCGCTGGGAAATAATTGAATTAGAAGAATTTTACGCACGCGAGCGACACGACCGCTCTACTATCCATCGTCGCGACATTACCAGTGTTGGCAAGAATGCAAAAAACTATGGGTAAGATAAATTACAAATGGTACGCAATAATTTTTATATTCTTCTTCTTCTTTTTAGGGTCCTACTTTTGGGTCCCTTTTAATGGCTTTCGTGCATCTAACACATTTCGCCAATGTCAAAGTTCATAGCTATATACAAATAGTGTAAAAGGTTCTGAAATTAGTTGCCAACGAAACATAAAAGAAAATCATAATTTAAGATCATTTGCACTGATAAATGAAGCAAGTAACTTTAGAATTTTAAAGTTAGATGAAGAGAGCAAGCAATTAATATTGGTAGGAAGAGGAATTTGGAGTAGAGGAAGGTAATCGTATAAAGGAGCAGTTTTATTAATAAGAGGACAACAGAAAAATATATGTTCCAAATTCCCGTCATCAAGGATTAAATAATCTGCCTACAAAAATAAACTGTACATCTGTGGGATAAAGTCTATTTTATGGTTTGCATTCAGTGTTCTGTGTTTTGTGCCATGTTCGAAAATTTGCAAAATATGATTTTGCAACTTCTAAAAAGGATCGCCAGACAGCGAACCTTTTTATTGAAAAGCTGAGCTTCTGTGGAAAATGATTGCTGAAAACAAAAAAAAAAGTTTTTAGAGCGAATCTTACGGGCTTGGCCGCTAGGGAGCAAACTGAGGAATAAGGTGACCGTCAGTCGTACACTTACGATGTTTACTTAAGGTAGGCCTTACCGCTCAACTACCTATACAAACGTAGAAAGAAGATCATGCGCATATTTACTGTCAGAGATCCAAGATTATACTCCAAAAAGCTTTATTTAATCGAACTAGATGTATGTTGACCATTGGCATTTCATTTTATTTTTCATTTCATTTATTTAAACTTTTTGGTAGTCAAACTACACCAAGATGCGTCACAAAGATCTAAAGAACACTAAAATAATGTTTGGTTTCTTAGTTATAAGGTCCGAAAATTCGAATGTTTTGCGCGTATTATACAGTAACCTAGGAGGTGGATTACTCAACGATAAAATAAAAACATCTTATAAATATTAGTCATCAGACCTAGATCGTGTTATGAATTATTGTAATCAATTTAATTTTTTGTTTGATTTTTGACTACGACGGTAGAAAGGCTATTTTGGCTACGAGGCTAGAAGTCGTTTTGTAATTAAAATTTTCGTAAATCTTACCATATCAAACACTATGCGCATTGTCTGCTTTGTTCACATGTTGCATCCTCCTCATCACGGAAACGGTCTTTTTAATTGAAACAGAGAAGGTCCCAGAGCGCATTAGCACGGTTTTGGACCGTGCCCGCGAATGAGTTAGTCCCGCCGGGAAAGGCCACCTTAAGGCGACTAATGACCCTATATGTATTTCAATAAAAATTGGTCCTTGCTATTAAAATTCAAGCCAATCTATCAATTAAAAAAAAAAAGGTTTGAACATGTTTGAAGCGTGTTAACTCCCTCAGTAATAAGTGGTAAAGATACATTATTTTAATTTCATTATATTCACTAATCGATCTTTTAGGTTCGCGGTTAGGAAACATTATTTAATTTGGCTTTATATTAAATATACTTAATGAAAACTCGAGTAATTCTGGAAGAAATCGTCCTTGAATTTTAATTAATATTAATTAATCTATGGCCAAAATAAAAAATGGATCATGAGTGAATTTAATTCAATTTAAAAAGAATACCCTCACCTCTTATGTGTAGAAGTTAACTCGTTTCACAATTTTTCAAATCCATTGAAAGCTTGAAATTTAATGGCAAGGCCCAACTTTTAATAATCTAAATCATGAAACTCATCCCTTAAGGTCGGCCCGTAAGCATCAGAAAATTTCGCCTCCCATACAAACGTAGTTTACTAATCATTTGAAAACCACTGTTCCAACTTACTTGATATTTGCAATTTAATATTTGGCTACAAAACATTCAGATTAAAGTATTTATTATAAATTAATTACTACAGAAAAAGGAATAAAACACAACTAAAGATTTAAATATTCCTCCATCATCGGCGCAATTGGCAACGTGCCGATGACGGCCGCGTTCCCCCGCTGAATGGCTAGGCTGATCTTCTGCCTAAGATAACTGGGCGCACGTTTGTCCCCAGACGCCTCAATGAGCAATCTACCAAGCTTTTTTGGCGTCTGGGCTCCAAACTCCAAGAGTCTCCACAGCAAAGGTGACGAATATATGTGTCTGCATGTCTTTGTTTTTTCGGTAAAACCATTGAGAAAACAAAATTCATATGAAGATTTTTTTTTGCTTTCATTTAATTCGGTTTAGATTTTTCAAAAATACAAAAGCGTGCAGACACCGATATTTGTTACCTGATATTAAATATTAAATATCAATTTAATTGGAACAGCGGTTTCCAAATGATAAGTAAACTATATTTGTATGGGGGACATAGCTTACGGGCCGTTCTTAATTATCGGTTACGGTCGTTCTAGGGTCTTTCAGGATTAGTATTCTTCATTTCAATATTATTTAAACATTAAATTAAATTTATCGACAAATGCGCAGAATCTTCGGGAACCAAAGATACCAAAGAGTTGTCCAGGTTCACGGAGACTGCTCTCAACGAAACGTTGATGTAAAGATCTGTAGCATTTTTAGCATTAAAGGAATGAAAGTGGCAACATATAAAAAAGTTGGCCATAATTTTCAGATCTGGCTACATTTTTATTAATTTTTTTGTTGTGGAAACACTGGCAGTTCCGCCATTTGTCATGTTTTGTCATGCGCGTGTGAAGCCGTTCCCGTCTCAAAACTTCTGAAAATCAACGGTGCATTTTTAGTGGGTGAAGTTCGGTGGAACTAGTGCATTTAAGCAGTGAAGTGCAAAACTAAAAGCAAAAAATGAATAAAACGTGCGCGCGGTGCGAAAAGACCGTTTACCCAATCGAGGAGCTGAAATGCTTGGACAAGGTAAGTTGTAGGAAAAACTTGTGAAACATTTCTTTAGTCTTATTTTCGCAGTTGCCGTACAATGCTTGAAAAAAAATTCCCACGGGCGCACCTTGGCGTTACACAAAATTAAATCGTAGGCACCTGTTTCTGTGTGGCGCGTCGTCTTCAAACCTTTTTATTTTCCTGTTGATTTCGAACTGTCTGACGAAGTTTTAAGATCCTTTCCGAGATTTTAAGGTGGCCCAACCCGGCGGGCCTAACTCATTCGCGGGCACTGTAGTACATAACCGTGCTGTTGCGCTCTGGGACCTTATCTGTTTCAAAGAAAAACACAGGCTCCGTGATGAGGAAGATGCAACATGTCCACAAAAAAGACAATGTGCATAGTGTATGATTTGGTAAGAATTACGAAAATTTTAATTTCAAAACGACTTATAGCTAAAAGTAAACCACGACCGCTGTAGTAAAAAAATTAACAAAAACTGTATAGTTCATAAATCTTGATTAAATAAGCTATGTCTGGTGACTAATCTTTTTAAGATTTTCTTACTTTATCATTGCGTAATAAACCACCAAAGTTATTGTATAAAACGCGCAAAAAAAAATCGAACTTTCGGACCTTATAACTTAGAAACCATGCACAATTTTACAATGCCAATGGTCATCAGACATCTAGTTCGATCAAATAAAGCTATTTTGAGCAAAATTTTTTATCTCTGACAAGAAATATGGGCGTGATCTTCTTTCCCCGTTTGTATGGGGAGTTGAGCGGGTTGGGCCACCTTAACATCCTTTCCGAGATTTTAAGGAAGTAATGCTCTGATAGAAATATTATAAAAACGCCCTAGAAGCCTGTATGCTCAAACTCTACGGACTTTGTGGAAATAAAAAAAAATTTTGGTGCCCAATATTTTGGAATGACAAAACAAATAGTAATTTGACGAGGCTAGGTACGTAGGTACAGTTCCTTTACTATTTCGTAATCAGTTAATTTAAAAAAGTACAGATTATTTTAAAATAGAGATAACACTCCAAAATCCATCCTCTCAGAATTAGTGGTGCGTCGAAATTGCCCAGGTACTAACTACCTGGTAACAAAAAAACTCATTTGGGATGGAATCTGCCTACAATCAAACAAGTTGATACCATTCTGATAAAATCGACTTTCGCTTCTCTAAAAGTAATACCTACTCTATTTAAATATCGACTCCCAAAATCCTGCGTTAGATATTCAAATGTCTTTATTATTAACGCAACCTTTTTTTTATGCAACCTGACATGGATTGCTAATACCGCACAACTACTGTTATGATATTATCCCAATACACCACATTCCCGAAGGAATTAGGTCTTGTGCCAGGACCTTCCAATTATAAGCGCGGCTACACTAAACTGGATGAAAAACATGACAGTTTTTTATTGCCGCTTCAACCATCCATCCGGTCATCCAATCATCGTACGGTCCGGTCATTCATCCAATGCGGTCGTACCAACTCAGGCGGACTTAACCCTACCACCTAATAGGGAAAGGGGTTACCGTTATGCATGGGTTCCGAACCATGGTGTACGCATTCGTAACGAAATGCACTTATCCAACTCAGAAAGAGAACGAAAGTGGTGCATGACCGAGGCGAGGATTCGAACCCATAACCTCTCGCATGAAAGGCAAGTCCTCTAGCAAGCCGAATGTTTGCAGTAAATATACTTTTTTGTGCTAAGTAGGTACGCGGCTCATTCCAAGGAATTTGATATGTATGTATCGCTATACATACATACAAAGAAATCTATATATACATATATGCTATATTTCGTTATGCAAATGAAGCGTTCAATAAATGTATGCAGGTATCATCTTAAACACTGTGTTAGTGGGAGGCATTTATTACGAGAGGAGGGACTGTAGGAGAATTCCAAATTATGGGTATACAGCTGGTGGCGAAATTGGAAGACGCAATACCCGCAAATGGTATGTTTTGCTGGTTCGGGTCCAGCCTTCCTGTGTATTTATAAAGTAGTTCTTTTTACTGGGCTCTTTCTTATATTAATGTGTCCTTGCTTTACGGTCGATTATACATACATACATATCATATTCCAAATGTTTGCAATTATGGGTTCACATACTGATGCTCTGCCAATCTTTTTCGTCATTTATCACTCTCACATTATTCATCACTCGTTCCATTTGCATATATACAAACATACTGATATATAACATTTCTGGCCACCAATACAATTTTTTAATAACTCGCTTACATTATAGAGCCATTCTTCTATCTTTTACTAGCAACTCCATGACTCACAAAATTACATAAATTGGTGATATCATTTTGGTCGCCGTATAGTGTGTTCGCACTCATGTTACCCTAGTAGATAATCAATAATTCTATGAGATCAGGGAGAGTGGTCTAATCTATCATCTTGGGAATACAGGCCCATGGGCTAACATAATTACACTAAATTCGACGTAGCCACAAATGCCCACCAGTTATTGCTGAAAGTACAGCTTGTTGCAGAAACATTTACAAAAAATGCTGTTGTTTTGATCCATTCATACTAGAGCTGGTGCAGTTTAGCGTGGCGCTATTGTATTGTATTGTTTATTCATCATCCATAGACAGTACACTGCACTCAGTTTTGTCTAATTTTAACATTGCCTCGCTCCCAGTTACTTGAAATTATTGTGATTCCGCTGCGGCGCACTGCATTTTTTCAATACGCCCGTTTGTGTTGGGCAATGCCATGCCGCCACACTCACGGTTATTAATAAATGTGATTCGCAAATTCTTTGGCAAAAGCAGCAGTCATATTCTTTGACACAAAGCATGTTGCTCCATTTTCAAACACAAATTGTCGTAAGAAAATGGTTCCCAATACACCACACAATATATTCTGTTTTCCAGGTCATATATTTTTTTTATATAAATCGCTTCATCTGTAACATGTTGTTTGATTCAGCTGTGATACTGTGATAAGAAATGTTAAGAGTATATTGAGGAGATTAAGTTCCATGCAATGGCTTGTGCCTGTTTAAACAATATAGATTAAACAAAAGAAATATTTTTCCGAAATGTTGCACATTAAATAAATCAATGGGGTGCACGGCCCAACACTTTACCACCAATTGGCGCCACATAAAACTATGCCAAGCTATCACGTAGAGGTTATGTTTACTCGCGAATCACAGGCAATCACAATATCAGTGTTTTACATCCATTTCATGGTAGCATATTAACTCAGTATAATTGGTCAACAACCTATAACCTTGAATGAAACCGTGGCATAGTTTTATGTGGCGCCATCTGGTGGTAAAGTTTGGCAGCAGTCCTCCCCATTGAGAGCTACTTTGTACGTTTTTGTTTTTTTTTATAACTTGTATCCATGATGTACGCCTTTTTGTATTTGTGCAAATTTTTAGAGGTGTATATCATAGATATAAGTTAATTTATCAAAAAATGCTCTCAGTTGATGTATTTAATGTGCAAAGTATTAAAAAAAAATCTTAATTTGACTGAGGAAACGGGCACGGGCCATTGTATGGAATTTGATCACCTCATTATCCTCTCAACGTTATATCTGATGACCACGCATTGTGGTTAGTTATGACATTGCTCCCGCTATAGTCAACCACCATCTGGTTATCACCCAACAAACAGTGTTATGTGCCGCTCCATGTACGTATCTGTGTTTAATGGCCTCCTTTCTGCGCAAACATGTTCAACTTACATTTCTGCAATAAAACATCTTTCTTCCACATCTGAAGTAAATGTTTGATGATGCAACTGAATATGGGGAGACTGAGAAAAAAATGTTAGGGCACATGTGACCATAGAACGCAATTTTTTTAGTTAAATTTTTAGTTTTCATTATGACCCCTTATTAGCTAACACGATTATCGAAAAAGCTTGACATGAAAGCATCTTATCATTTAGATTAATAAGAGTTGCTCTTAGCCATTGATATTCAAGCCTTAAGGTGGCCCATCCCGCTCATCTCCCCATACAAAAGGGGAAAGAAGATCACGCCCATATTTCTTGTCAGAGATCCAAAATTTTGCTCAAAATAGCTTTATTTGATCGAACTAGATGTCTGATGACCATTGGCATTGTAAAGTTGTGTTTGGTTTCTAAGTTATAAGGTCTGAAAGTTCGAATTTTTGGCGCGTTTTATAAAATAACTTTGGAGGTGGATTACGCAATGATAAAGTAAGAACATCGTAAAAAGATTAGTCATCAGACATAGCTTATTTAATCAAGATTTATGATCTATTTGGTTTTTGTTAGATTTTTTACTACAGCGGTCGTGGTTTACTTTTAGCTATAAGTCGTTTTGAAATTAAAATTTTCGTAAATCTTACCAAATCATACACTATGCACATCGTCTTTTTTGTGGACATGTTGCATCTTCCTCATCACGGAGCCTGTCTTATTCTTTGAAACAGAGAAGGTCCCAGAGCGCAACAGCACGGTTTTGTACCAAGCCCGCGAATGAGTTAGGCCCGCCGGGTTGGGCCACCTTAAAACTGGTTTTAAACCCGATAACTCCTGCAACATGAGCGGTGAGGGTATTTTATTATGTTCACCAATTGATTTTCTATTGTCTCGTTTGACACTATAAGCTATAAGTCGTTTTGAAATTAAAATTTTCGTAATTCTTACCAAATCATACACTATGCACATTGTCTTTTTTGTGGACATGTTGCATCTTCCTCATCACGGAGCCTGTCTTATTCTTTGAAACAGAGAAGGTCCCAGAGCGCAACAGCACGGTTTTGTACCAAGCCCGCGAATGAGTTAGGCCCGCCGGGTTGGGCCACCTTAAAACTGGTTTTAAACCCGATAACTCCTGCAACATGAGCGGTGAGGGTATTTTATTATGTTCACCAATTGATTTTCTATTGTCTCGTTTGACAACGTTTTTAATGTTTACTTTATATTAAAAAAAATATGAACGATTTTTTCGAACGGGAATTAGTCCTTGATTTGCGCCAGAATAGCTTATGTTTTAAATAATATTAATTAGTATATAGCCAAAATGAAAAATGTTTTCAAGCGGGACACTAGATAATCAATTACTAAATTTAATTAAATAAAAAAATGTTACTCTGACCGCTTATGTTGTAGTAATTATCGCATTTCAAAGTTTTAAAAATCAATTAAGCCTTGAATTTGAATGGCAGTGCCCAATTTTTAATAGTCTTAATCATAAAATAGTCCAATGTTAAGGTTTTCCAATAACCTTGTTTTCAGAAAAGTGCTTATTAAGAAAACTAATAATACAAAAACGCTTATCGGATACTGTCTTTCTAGGGTATTATGTCACCAAAAGGTGGGCTCGTAAGCATCTGACAATTACACTCCTCATACAAATTTTGTTTACTAACAATTTGAAAACCACTGTTCCAATTTGGTTCATATTTTGGATTTAATATCAAGCAACGAATATCTATGTATGCAAGTCTTTTCTATTTTCGAAAAATGTACACCTGTGACAGAGAAAAGAATATTTGTCTGGAGATTATCTTTTGAATTGCTTTAGATTTTTCAGGAAAACAAAAACATGCAGACAAAGATATTTATAGTTGAATATTAGATACCAAATATCAAGCAAATTGGAACAGTGGTTTTCAAATGATTAGTAAATTACGATTGTGTGGAGAACAGAGCTTACTGGCCGTTCTTAAATGTCCATTGGGTTTATTTTATGTCATTTTCTGATAGATTTAGTATGATTACATATGAATGCACTTCTCCGCTTTTGGCGCTGAATTCAAAAGCGGTTAAATCTGTGTTATAAATAAAAATTGTCCTATCAAAATAAGTTAAAATCTTAACAATTTTTTTTTCCTATCTTATCTTGAATGAATCGGACAAAATTCTGTAGAAACCGCTTGAATTTTTTTGTTGTAGGTAATTTCGAAAGAGATTATTGGCAATGTAAGACCTCAGTCAGTCAGCGTGTTTGCGTCCACTGCTGGACATACGCCTCGTATGTCGTCGTCTCTTAACATAAGGCCTAGCTGTAAAAATTGTCAGCAATTGTCAATGTCAGATCAGTGTCAGTCAATATTTTGCGCCGACTCAATGATGCTACATCCTGTTGGTTAAGTTGGTAAAGTTTAATCTTAATTTTTGCTTTCAGTACCTTTTTTATGTCACATTATGGAACGAGGTGCCATGCCAGAACCTTCCTTATAATGTGCGGCTATACTGAACTGGATGGAAAACACAAAGCATTTACATTGCCACGTTACCATCGTTCTTTCAATGCGATGGTACCAAGCCGGCCGGGTTAGATCCTACCACCTGGTAAGTAAGGAAGGGGACCTGCAGTTTTACGTGTGGAGTCCGAACCACGGCCAGCCTCAACGCTCACCCATCTAGCACCCAACCGCGCTCAGAGTTGTGAAGTTATCGAACTGCAAGGCGTCGCGACACTGGGCTACCGAGAATAGTTGCCATGTTGTGTGTTAGGCTCAAATATCTTGACTGGCTAGCCACACATGTTCAGCTCCATAAAAAAACTCGGCCAAGTGTGAGTCGGACCCGCACACGAAGGGTTCCATACCATCGTACAATATTTAACACATAAAATCTAGTTTTTAGGGTTCCGTACCCAAAGGGTGAAAACGGAACCCTATTACTAAGCCTCCGCGGTCCGTCCGTACGTCCATCCGTCTGTCACAGGGCTGTATCTCATTAACCTTAATAGGTAGGCAGCTGACATTTTCACAGAGGGTGTATTAATTTTGCTGCTATAACAACAAATAGGTAAAATAAAATAATAATAAAAATTAAAGGGGGGCCCCATACATAAAACGTTACTTTTTTGTTAAATCTTGTACGATGGCACGGAATCCTTCGTGTGCGAGTCCGATTCGCACTTGGCCGGTTTTTATATATTTTTTATATTTTTTCCTATTTGTTCTTATAGCGCGGCAAAATAAATACATACTCTGTGAAAATTTCAGCTGCCTACCTAATACGGTTGATGAGATACAGCTCAGTGACAGACGGACGGACGGACGGACAGATGGACGGACGGATGTACACCCTTTGGGTACGGAACCCTAAAAAGATGACATTTTCTGCGATCAGAGACACATACAAAGACTTTTTTATTTATAAGTCCACCACACTAAGCCCCGGTTGCACGAAGAAACGGCCTAGTTCATCTATGTTCAAACACGTCACTTTTAGTGATCCGCAAAGAGTTCCTTCCATACCGTCCACACAAAGTGACGTGTTTGATCATACTTTGGCGTTGATTTTGATTTTTTGTGCTTTCGTGCACTCGGCCCTAAGATTTGTCATGTTTCATCATTATCTGTAGCCAATAAAGGATTTTGAATTTGAATATAGTGGGAGTTGTGGGATCATCGTCCGATGTCTGCCAGGTGACTTTCGCCGCCCACATATTTGATGTGCTACCAAATTGTAATCAAAGGATACACTTTGACCGGTAAAGTTGAAATGAATGGTGGTTAAATACAACCTCATTTTAAATTTTGTTAGGGTTTGATTTACACGGTAAATAATAGCCTTTCTCAATTTATGTTAATTGTTGCCAACAGTCAAAGTGTCCTTTAACCGAGCCTAGTGGCGCGGGGACTGGCCTAGCGTTCCAGAGGCTCGGGTTCAATACCGACATGCACCACTGTCTTTCTCTTTCCGAGTTCGATAAGTGCATTTCGTCACGAATGCGAGCTGCTCCATGGTTCGGAATCCATGTAAAACTGTAGGTCCCCTTCCCCTACTAGGTGGTTAGGGTTTAAGCCCGCCCGGGTTGGTACCACCGCATTGGATGAAAAGATGGTCGAAGCGGCAATGAAAAATTGTCGGTGTTTTCCATCCAGTTCAATGTAGCCGTGCTCATAAAGGGAAGGTCCTGGCATGGCACCAAATTCCTTTGGGAATGTGGTGTATTGGGCTAATATCATAACGGAAGTTGTGTGGTATTAGCCATCCATGTCAGGTGGCATAAAAAAAAAACCTATTTTTAGGGTTCCGTACTCAAAGGGCGAAAACGGAACCCTATTACTAAGCCTCCGCTGTCCGTCCGTCCGTCCGTCCGTCCGTCCGTCCGTCCGTCCGTCCGTCCGTCCGTCCGTCCGTCCGTCCGTCTGTCCTTCCGTATGTCACAGGGCTGTATCTCATGAACCGTAATAGGTAGGCGGCTGATTTTTTTACAGAGTGTGTATTTATTTTGCCGCTATAACAACAAATAGGTCAAATAAAAAAAATATAAAAATTAAAGTGGGGGCCCATACAAAAAACGTGATTTTTTTGTGTTAAATCTTGTACGATGGTTCCCCTTCGTGTGCGGATCCGACTCACACTTGGCCGGTTTTTTTTACATTGCATTGCTAAAATGTTCTCCTTTGACCTTATTTATGCTAAGCGCGGCATATGGCGTGCGCCAGGACCTATTAAGGTGCCCGACGACGCCCATGGGTTTTCGAACATTCAGGGGGGCTGCGAAAACCATACCGACTGGCCAGGTGCGATTACTTGATAACTATAGGATTTGACTGTGGAACAAATATATTCACTTGTCAATTGACTGTAACTATAACCGGCGATGTTTATTGTTGTTTATTCATCATCCATAAACAGTACACTGCACTCGGATTTGTCATATTTTATCATTTTATCACTAGCCAGTTCGGCAATCCCAGCGAAGAAGAACTGGCGAGAAACTCCGCTGGTTTTTCTTTCAACGTCCACTTAGTCTAAGTTTACAAGAGTATAAAGTATAAACAATTAATATCATATGCAACAGTTCATGACAAATATCACTTTGTTTGTAAAGTCTATGCCCGCCATCTAACATGTTGCCAATTGGAGCAAGCCAGTCCCCACAAACAGCACCCGTTCACGAGCATCACGCCGGGCGCTGCCGTCGCCTCTCTCAACCATATTTTAGGGAAAGAGGAGACCCAAACCTAACGTCGCCGCAAGCAAAGACCTTAAAGCGAGGCACGAATGGGATGATGCGAGATGGTGAAATAAAACCTTTTTCACGACACGATTTTATATTCTCACTGGTCCATCTTTTTCATATGCCAGGAGCAGTGAGACTCCATTCTGTACTCTTTCACTTCTTTCGATGCGAAGTGAAGTGAGCCGCGGAACCGAGCCGAGAACATGTCCCGGCTAGTCGGCCACATTTGAATACAATTGAGTTTATCTGAGCCAAGGTCGGCAGTGATTGCTCAAACTTGTCTTAATTGCTGTCGGAGAGGACATTAACACGTCTCCATGTAATCTTTTGTTATGTTATTTTATCTTGCATCTAGCAAAAACTCAGCAGCCGCCTCAGAGTCTCTGCAAAGAAGTCTGTCAAGTATACAACTATGGCTGAAGAAATGGAGAATCAAGGCAAATGCCTCAAAGTCTGTCCATGTTACCTTTACTCTGAAAAGACGAGATTGCCCACCTGTGAAGTTAGGTGATCGAACACTTCCGCAAAGCAACTCGGTTAAATACCTAGGGACGCATCTGGACCGCAGGCTAACATGGAAATAACATATCCAACCTAGGAGAGATGAACTCATCATCAGGTACCGGGGACTGTATTGGTTGCTGGACAGGAATAGTAAGCTGTCGATTGACAACAAGCTCCTTATTTATAAGACATACTCAAACCTATCTGGACTTATGGCATGCAGCTATGGGGTTCTGCCTGTGACTCCAACGTAAAAATTATGCAACGAGCTGAAGACTAAATAATGAAACAGCTAGCAAATACCCCATGTTTCATAAGAAACTGTGAGGTCCATTACTATCTTCAAGTCAAGACAATAAAGGAAGAGATAAAAACAATTGCTGCAAAATACAAGAAGCGACTTATGAAGCATCCAAACCAGCTGGCAGTGCAGCTTACTGTCTCCGACTGCTCACGACGCTTGAAGAGGCGTAACATACTAGACCTAGATGGCGTGAACAACGTCCCAGAAGCATGAGAAGCTCCCAATGGGAAACTAACTCTACACGACAAAACCACACGCAACACATCTGCTCATAGTCTAGAGACTGATTGCATGATACATACCCAGAGAAAAATATGGTAATAACTAGCTCCCGGCTCCGCCCGGGTCAATGACGTTTTGGACATACACCTGAGACCCTAGTGCCAGCTGTCACCTAAATTGACTTTTACGGCAAACCAATCAACTGGCGTTTTTAAATGTATGGAGAAATTGAGTGGGCGTTAAGCGAACTAACATTTGCGAGCTCGAGTTTGATTTGACAGCTTGCTCACCATTGCCGTAAATTAGTCGACGTAGCGTTTACGCCGACTCCGCGTTTTCATACAAATCGGAAGTCCGAGTTTGACTTGAGAATAAAACCACAGAATATCTAGTAAACACTTGTATGGAGTTTGACGTTTCTACGTAACTTCGAAGTTCCGTAAACGCCAATTTAGGTTACAGCTGGGGTTTTTAGGCGTTCCTCTAAAAACCTTATTTTTTTAATTAGCCACATCGGTCCATCCGTGCTCAAGTCATCCGCTTACCAATATATTACCATAATTATGCTATATACCATAATTGACTTTCACATTTTTCTCCTTTTTAGGGTTCCGCACCCAAAGGGTAAAAAAACGGCATCCTATTACTAAGCCTCCGCTGTCCGTCCGTCCGTCCGTCCGTCTGTCACAGGGCTGTATCCCACGAACCGTCATAGGTACGACAGCTGAAATTTTCACAGAGTGTATTTATTTTGCCGCTCTAACGACAAATAGGTAAAATTACAATAATATAAAAATTAGAAGGCCCCCCCCCATTCAAAAACGTAATTTTTTGGTGTTAAATGATGTACGATGGTACGGAACATTCACTTGTTACGCATGCTTTCTGTCAATCTATAAAATTATTTTCATGTAAATAGGGGAAATTATTATAAGAATCAATTAAAATAAGATAAAACTAGCATTGTAAATACATGATCCAATACATAATCCAGTATATATGGTACACTGTTTTGGCTATAATGACTACCACATAAAAGGTAGATATATTTTGTTGCGGACTTTTTTTAAAACTGTTAAGATAAACAGTTCCGCCACGCATTATTATCTTGTAACTCTGTTTATGCAAAGCACGCCGAGATAGCTCTCAGATGGCAGCATTTTGTCTGAATCACTTGATACATATCGTTTTGTTTTGGCCAATTTACATAATTATTATTATATTATGGAAATTGGGGTGCGGGAACTGAAAGCTTATTGCAGATGTCGCATGAGCGACCTCAACTTCACAACAGTCATTCCTGTCCTGTGATAGTGAAATGAAATGAAAATATACTTTATTTGCAGCCGGCGGAAATTAATGCCATAAGGCATTCTCTACCATTCAACCTTAGAGATGTAGGAGAGGTGCAGTGAGGGGGGCAATAAAATAAACGTGAAACAAAATTAATTAGCGAAAATATTAACTAACCTAAGAATATGGATTTATATATTAAAATAAATATACACTTAAACATATTAATAGATATAAGATACAAATACACATATATTATTTTAGAACATTTAAACAGATTTACACATACAAAAAAATACATATATATATTTGATAAATAGTGATAAAAAGAAAACTCTTGATTTTTGAGAACAAAGTGACAAGAAACAATCAGGAAGTAAGGAAATGACATTTAAGACGCTCTTTAATTATATTAATTGACTGAGATGCGCGTACATCCAGTGGAAGCTGGTTCCACATACGCGCAGCGCTGACAGCTAAAGAATCTGTGTAGAATGACGAACTATGTCCCGGAATAGCAAGAAGCAAATTAAATGATGGCATGACCATAATTCCATGGGACAAAGGCAGGGCTCTGGTGTGGGACGCCACATGCGTGGATACATTGGCGGCCTCATATGTTAGTTCGACCGCTCGCACGTCAGGAGCAGCAGCAGAAACTGCTGCAAGATTAAAACACTCAAAATATTTTTCGTCATTCGTCATTCGTCAAAAACTTGGGTTCTAAATTAAAAGAATGTTCAGGCGATTACCGATCTGGAAGATATTTTCGACAGAGGGTCGGACTGGCTATACAGCGAGGAAATGCAGCGAGCGTAATGGCGTCTACAAAATTGCTTTGTAGAGAAAAATTGGATGAAATCTTTTATATTTTGTAAATTACAAACTATAATTGTGATGTTAAATCTGGTATAAAAGTGTAAAACAAATATATGAATGAAGAATACAACAATAATGTTATGTGGTTTTATGTAAGTTCAACATAATTTCTATATAACGTTTTTATTTTATAATCTTTTCTGGATAATTCTATTGTATAACATGTTTAATCTGTGTCCACACATTTGAGTCTTCGCGAAAGCGCGAAACTGTTGCTACACCTATAGTTAGGTAATCACTAAACTTATATTTTTAGTACCGCTTGTTCACCATTTTGTATGTACTATTGTAAGTGATAATGCAATAAATCTTTTTTTTATTTGAACACATGAGGATCTGAGAGGTAGGCCATAAGAACAGAGGAGTTCTATCCTATCAGTAAGATATTTAGGAGAAGCTGGATTATTCAATAATTTAAAAATAATTATTCAATAGTTTAGTTCCTATGATATTATAGGTTATGTTTTTGCGATATTTTCTTTCCCAAGACTTCTTTTTATTAAGATCATTAAGAAAGATTAATTTTCGGAATAACATGGTGAACATTGAGTTAGTCATTTCAATTACACAGATTGAATTGATATAATTTTCAAAACTATTCTGTTTTATTTTGTATGGTATCTGACAGCTTTGAAAGATATTCTAGGTGAGCTCGCTTAGACGTCCCCGTGATAAATCGTCACGGGGACGTCGTCGTGATAAATAAGCAGTTTTTTTCACTATTGGCATTGGATTCCATCAAAAACTATATGTCTCCTTCATATACTAGGTGTTAGGGTTAATCCCGCTCGGGTCGGTACCATCGCTTTGACTCAACAGTGGTACAAGAGGCAATGAAAATTGTCCATGTTTTCCATCGAATTAAACGTGTGGCTAGATTTAAGGATGGCCCTGTCATGGTACCTAGTTCCCATCTGGTGTGTTGGGCCATATCCACTGACATAAAAAAGCCTACCGAAAATCGACCGAGAAGCAAGGACACATTTATTAAAGAAAGCGCCCTGTAAAAAGAACTACTTTATGAATATACTGCAAGGCTGGACCCGAACCAGCAAAACATACCATTCGCTAGTATTGGTTCTTACAATTTCGCCTCCTGCGATATTCCCATAATTTGGAACTTCTTCAGTCCCTCCTACTGTAATCAATGCTCCTACTGACAAAGTGTTTAAGATTATACATACTTCGATGTAAAGCTTTACCGGCAGTGCGGACGTTAACTGCAAAGATTGAACATTCAAACATATTTCCATTGTCACCGCCTTCATATCACATATCACATTTTTTTTAAAAAAAGCTACATACCTACATACCTGCTTAGTACGAAAAAGTATATTTACGTATTTGCTTACCGTGTGTACATATTGTATTGTATTGTTTATTCATCACTCTGCTTTGTCATAAATGAAATAGGCAAGCCAGCATGAGAAGCCAGGCCCTGTACCCTTATCTACGAGCCGCTCAAAATAACATTTTGGGCCTTCAGAATATTGTTGTGTTAAAATCATGTTTGTGTCATAGTCTGTGGAGTAGCTACCGACGCGCACAACTCACGTTATCACAAAGATTAACAAATATTTGTTCATTACCATCGAGAGATTAGAGATAAGGTTTTTCCTTTCAGCGGAACACTGAATAACCAAATTCCAGTGATTGCTCTGAAATTAATGTATTTTGTTAGTGCGGCCATGTTGTCGAAAATTCATTGGGCGCAGTTTTTCATTTCTGAACAGGCCATACCGAGTCGACCCCATTTTGAGAACTTGCCTCCTATGTCAAGAAATGTGATATGTATGTATGCATAATCAACCGTGAAGCAAGGACACATTAATTGAAGAAAGAACCCAGTAAAAATAACTACTTTACGAATATACTGCAAGGCTGGACCCGAACCAGCAAAACATACCGCAATACCTGCGAATGGTACCTGCTTCAATGTGTCCTCATTTCACGGTCGCTTATACATACATACATGTCACATTCCTTGGAATAAGCGACGTACCTGCTTAGTACGGAAAAGTATATTTACTTGCCTCCTATGTGTTTAGTCGTTCCGTACCCAAACTGTGCCAACGGAACACTATTACTTACTTATGATAAAATATGACAAATCCGAGTGCAGTGTACTGTCTATGGATGATGAATAAACAATAAACAATAAACAATATTGGAGAAGGAACAGGAAGGCATTCCGGACGATTGGAGAAGGAACAGGAAGGCATTCCGGACTATTGGAGAAGGAACAGGAAGGCATTCCGGACTATTGGAGAAGGAACAGGAAGGCATTCCGGACTATTGGAGAAGGAACAGGAAGGCATTCCGGACTATTGGAGAAGGAACAGGAAGGCATTCCGGACTATTGGAGAAGGAACAGGAAGGCATTCCGGACTATTGGAGAAGGAACAGGAAGGCATTCCGGACTATTGGAGAAGGAACAGGAAGGCATTCCGGACTATTGGAGAAGGAACAGGAAGGCATTCCGGACTATTGGAGAAGGAACAGGAAGGCATTCCGGAATATTGGAGAAGGAACAGGAAGGCATTCCGGACTATTGGAGAAGGAACAGGAGGGCATGCCGGACTATTGGAGAAGGAACAGGAAGGCATTCCGGACTATTGGAGAAGGAACAGGAAGGCATTCCGGACTATTGGAGAAGGAACAGGAAGGCATTCCGGACTATTGGAGAAGGAACAGGAAGGCATTCCGGAATATTGGAGAAGGAACAGGAAGGCATTCCGGACTATTGGAGAAGGAACAGGAAGGCATTCCGGACTATTGGAGAAGGAACAGGAAGACATTCCGGAATATTGGAGAAGGAACAGGAAGGCATTCCGGACTATTGGAGAAGGAACAGGAGGGCATGCCGGACTATTGGAGAAGGAACAGGAAGGCATTCCGGACTATTGGAGAAGGAACAGGAAGGCATTCCGGAATATTGGAGAAGGAACAGGAAGGCATTCCGGACTATTGGAGAAGGAACAGGAAGGCATTCCGGACTATTGGAGAAGGAACAGGAAGGCATTCCCCTTTGTAGTCGCAATGACCCATATCTGCCCGTGAAATTGAATTATTTTATATTTAGTATTTTACCTATGTTTTTGTTAAAAAAAATTACAAACCCTTTTGTAAATTTAGACTAAGTGGACGTTGAAAAAATAAACGGCGGATTTCTTTCCAGTTCATCTTCGCCGTGTTTTGTTTTGCGAATGTTAAAATATGACAAATCCGAGTGCAGTGTACTGTCTATGGATGTTGAACGAACAATATATATTTAGAAGATTTGAATATAATCGAGAAATTCGTTGGCTGACGTAATTGTCGGGATAGCTCAGTTGGTTAGAGCAGTGAAGTAAGGTCGCAGTTTCGAATCCTGCTTCCGACGAATGTCACGACCAATGATTTTTCAGATAATTTTCAAAATCTGATTACCTACAATGCTTCAAATGTAGATGTCGCTGAAACTCAAATTAATATATATGTCAATGGTTTTCGGCGAGTTATGAACGTTGTATGAGGAACGTTGATGAGCTATCTATAATAATAATAACCTTTTATTTCTTCTATTTCTTTTAAACTGTAGTTATTTAATCTATAAGAAGGTTGGTATTTTATTTATATCGGAGACGCCCGCTTCTGGGCAAACGCCTCCAATGTTCCTTGTTGTATGTATGTCGCCACCAGAGGGGTTGATGTTTGACCACTATATATACCTTTCTTGAATCTATGGTTGTATTGCAACACGGGCAGCGTTGAGTGTCGGTTCCGTTTTAGGATGCCGTGGGCGTATATAAATTTTCCCAGCCCGCTGCGCGATGACTCCTCGGCGCGCAGCGTGCTACGGCAGCTAGAAGTGTGAACGTTGCCATGGTTGATTGAACTCATTAAGGCCCTGGTACTAGCCAAATCGCAAAGTTAGACGAGACACCCCAAGTTAACTAACTAAGTCTGACGATTATAAGTGTCATTCTTACAATATATGATTCCTTGTCTAGGAATCAACCTATTTTCGTTAATGTATGTTTCCTTTTTCTATACAAAATACATTGCAAAAACGGTGTCCATTTCCGAACCTTTTTGACTAAATGTAGAAATCTAAAAGCAAATGGATTTTTTTGTTTATGCATATATGCTGTTTTTGCTTATATCTAGAAATCGAATTACTTTCAGATTTCTAATGAGAAAAATCAACTTTTTAATTTTTATTATTATTTAAATAAATGATGGAATCAAAAAATATTAACAATCCATTATCATCTGGAGTTCTATTTGGATTTGCTGAAGCGTTTCACTACATATTATTACATTTGTTAAAAAGTGCATTTGTATGGCGCGAGTAGTTGGCTAGTCCTAGCGCCTTAATTTTCCCAGCCCGCTGCGCGATGACTCCTCGGCGCGCAGCGTGCTACGGCAGCTAGAAGTGTAAACGTTCCCATGGTTGATTGAACTCATTAATAAATTAGCACGCCGCTGTGTATTTTCACAATTTGCTTTATTCGCTGAAGCGAACGCGGCGTATAGGGAGTTTTTGTATCATCAAACTGGTTAGGTTAGGTTTTTGTTAATCGCTTTAAGAATGTTTTTTTTTTAAAAAAAGCGCTCTTATGGTTTTGGTTGATTGAAAATGAGCACGGCTACATTGAACTGGCTGGAATTTTTCATTGCCGCTTCGACCATATTTTCATCCAATGCGATGGTACCAACTCGGTCGGGCTTAAACCCTATCACCTAGTAGGGGAAGGAGACCTATAATTTTACATGGATTCCGAACCATGGAGTAACTCGCATTCGTGTCGAAATGCACTTATCGGACTCAGAAAGAGAAAGGAAGTGGTGCACGTCGGGGCGAGGAATTGAACCCAGACCTCTGGTATGCTAGTGTAATCCCCGCACCACTAGGCTACGTGCCTGTAAACGACTGTACACTTTAAAAATATTGTTTTCAATATATATACTTTTTGCATATTTGTTCCCTCTGCAGAATATCATGTTTTGTAGCCCCGTTCCATTTCTTGTTGTCTCAGACAATCAAGCAAGATGAACAAAAAAAAAAAACTGATTTGAGTGTTCGGTGGGTGTTTAAACTATTGTCTAAGATTGGTTTACCACAGTTATTTTCCTCGGTCCTTCTGGCCGACGTTTCGAACTGTCCCGTGCAGCTCATTTTCAAGGCGAGTGCGTGCGTGCGGCTGGGCGCACGTTTGACAGACCACTGTCTGTCACACGCGAGCGGCTGCGAAGATTGTATGAGTGGCTGTGGGTAGGCAGAAAACTTGTTGCGGCTGCGTTCTGTGCTCCCATCAATGTGCAGAATGAGCTGACGACATCTTCCTGTGAATGCTTGGCCAGAAGGACCGAGAAAAATAACTGTGGTAAGCCAATCTTAGACAATAGTAAAAGAAAAAACGTCTTGGTGTCAGCGGTGCCCCACGGCCCCCAGTTGGGTCGCGTGCAAGCATCAGCGCAGTAGGCCTATTCTTGTGATTCCGTGCTCAGGAATCAGGAATATTTCAGTACTGAAAACTGCTTTTGTATCCGGTATATATGTTACGGCTAAAGCCCGATGTTTGTTAAAGTCCGAAATCTTTTTTTCCTTGAAGGTTACTAAGATTTTAAAAACATACCTTTGTCGAGGACGCTAATTTGGGGTTTATTGTAAAAAAAAAATTTTTTTTTCGAATTTTTTCACACAGAAAAAAATACATTTAAAATTTATATTTTTTTTTCTTGACATCAACTCTTAATAAGTGCACTTAATGTGGATGTAAATATAGAAATCCAATAAACTTTAAGGAAAAAATCATTTCGGACTTTAACTTAATATATAGACATGTCTCAGCCTTGGTAGCTCAGTCGAGCGACGCCTTGCGATTGGACAGCGCGGTTAAGCAAGTGAATACGGATATGTTCTAGATGGGTGACCGTTTGCAACCGTTTAGGCTGGCCGTGTCTCGGATTACAGGGAAAACTGTATGTCCCTTAATTAATGGTTAGTAGGGAATTTTCCGTGTTTTCCGCCTAGTTTCATGAAGCCGAGCAATATAAGGAAGGTCCTGGCATGGAAACTAGTTCCCATGTGGTGTGTTAGGCTAATATCATGGCGATTGGTCTGGTTTCACCTGTCTGCAGGGCTATTTACATTAAAAAACCGGCCATGTGCGAGTCGGACTCGCACACGAAGGGTTCCGTACCATCATACAAGATTTTACACAAAAAAATCACGTTTTTTTGTATGGAACCGCCCTTTATTTATTTTACCTATTTGTTATTTAGCGGCAAAATGAATACACACTCTGTACAATCCAGACGGACGGACGGACAGCGGAGGCTTAGTAATAGGGTTCCGTTTTCACCCTTCGGGTACGGACCCCTAAAAAACGGTTGTCAATGCCATTTTCTCGGCAAAGATTCCGAAGGGAAAATCGCTTTGACAACAGCTTTAAAAGCTGTTTTCAGCACTGAAAGATTCCCGATTCCTCAGCGGGGAATTGCGAGAATAGGCGTGCAGTTGTGGAAAGTAGCGGCGCGTATGCGTGCTCAGTCACGCGTGCGCCGGCTGTTTGGGCAGTCTTGGATCGCGGAAAGCAATTATAGGATGGAATGGTGGATACATCGAGTAAGAATGGACGGTAGAGACGACCGGCGCTCATCCGTATGGATTGGCCGGGTGCCGTGCATCTTCATCGCCAATATCTCCGTCGCCAAGCTTCATCGCCAATATGTGCATCGCCAACATATGCATCGCCAATATCTCCATCGCCGGCGACGCATCTGCGGCCCGGCCGCAGATCCGTCGCCAACGACCGGAGGCGCATATTCGTCTCCATAGTCGGTATGGTGATATGTAAATCGGGTTGGGATAAGTAAAGTTAGGTTATGTTATTTAGGTTAGTTAGTTAACCTAACCTAACCAAACCTAATCTAACCTAACCTAATCTAAATCTGGTTGGGTTAAGTAAGGTTAGGTTATGTTATATACATAGGTTATTTAGTTAACCTAACCTAACCTAAACTAACCAAACCTAATCCAACCTAACCTAATCTAATCAAACATCCCTCATTCCTCCCCATCCTACCTATATCTGGAGCACCCGTCGCAGAGAATCAGAGCACCCCTTGGTGGTTGACATTAGGCTTTTGAGAACGAACCGTTTCTCAAACTCGTTTCTTTGCCGCACCGCCAGGATATGGAACTGTCTGCCGGCGGGTGCCTATCCTCATACCTATAACCTGGGAGTCTTCAAGCGTAATTTGAACGAGCTCGATTGCTCAGCAGTAGTCCGCAAATCCACTGGTATGGTGCCTCGCTGAGCATGGTTTCGCGAGGCAAGGTGTATTTGGCTTCTCTGTAAGGTGCTCACCTTTGGTCCCCAGCGCAGCCACCCATACCGGTTTATGTATTTACAAAATAAAAATGTTAAAAAACAAAGAAACCGACTTCAAAGAAAAAAAATTACAAAACCAATTAACATGCACTACAAATTAAAAAAAAAATTGCCATTTTTGTAGTTACGATTATTGTAATTTTTAGGGTTCCGTACCCAAAGGGTGAAAACGGAACCCTATTACTAAGTCTCCGCTGTCCGTCCGTCCGTCCGTCCGTCTGTCACAGGGCTGTATCTCATGAACCGTAACATCTAGGCAGCTGAAATTTTCACAGAGTGTATTTATTTTGCCGCTACTACAACAAATAGGTATAATAAAAAAAATATAAAAATTTAACGGGGGTCCCATACAAGAATCGTCATTTTTTTTAGTTCAATCTTGTACGATGGTACGGAACCCTTCGTGTACGAGTCCGACTTGCACTTGGCCGGTTTTTTGAGTCGGTGTCAGCCAAGCTAGCCATCATGTATTTTCTTTTGACGTATCCAAGTGTGCATAGTCACCATAAGGAAAAACGAAATAAATAAATAATAAAAAATAAAAATAAAAGTTCTCTTGACTGGCGCAGCGCGTGCCCGGCTGACGCCGACTCATAAAATAACAATAATCCCCAACTACAAATATGACAATTATTTTTTTACTTTTCTTCGAAGTCGGTTATTTTTTTGTAAATTTTATTTATTTGTTTATTTTTAGTGAATTTGAACTAATTTGTACACGTCCTTTCCAATAAAAAAACTATCATCGAAATAGGTTGGCGTGATATTGAGTTATTCGTCCATTTGTGGCGAACATACTAAGAATTATATGATTCTCTCATAGATATCATTGTCAGAACTAAACTAAATTAAACACGGGAAGCACCAGCTTTCAAATCAAATAATCATCGAAATCGGTTCACCCTGGCGAGACTTCTGAGGTAACAAACATCAAAAAAAATACAGTCGAATTGAGAAACTCTTCGTTTTTTGAAGTCGGTTAAATACTAAAAATATAAAATGATAGCTTATCGGATACGGTCGTTCTAGGGTCATACGTCCTCTCAACACGACATGAAGTGTCAAAATCCTTGACCCAAATTTCTCTCCACTGAGGCAAGCACTAATTAAAAGTAGCACTTTAAAGTAAATTAGCCTCAATTCGAGTGGACTAATGTTTTATGGACATGGCAACATTACCATAGCACGTAAGCCCACGGTAGCATTCGGGTTATGGCTAACTATCCGATTACCTGGCATATGAATAAAACCCGGCCAAGTTTTTTTTATGCAACCTGACATGGGTGGCTAATACCACACAACTACCCACCGTTATGATGTTAGTCCAATACACCACATTTCCGAAGGGATTAAGTACCATGCCAGGACCTTCCCTTTATGAGCACGGCTACATTGAACTAGATGGAAAGCACGGACAATTTTTCATTGCCGCTTCGGCAATCTTTTCATCCAATGCGATGGTACCAACCTGGGCGGACTTAAACCCTGCCACCTAGTAACTACAGTGTTACATTGATTCCGAACCATGGAGCGGCTCGCGTTAGTGACGAAATTCACTTATCCTACTCAGAATGAGAAATAAAGTGGAATATTATAGGAATTTGCGTAGTGATATTTCCTTTCCCACGCATTCATTTGATTAGCATATTTTGAAACAATTAATTTTCTGAATAATATCGAGGGAATAGTCGTTTAAATTATGTAAATAGTTTGAGCAGATAACATTTTCAAACTATTCTGATTACTGAGATATTGCACAGTAGATATGTAGCTGTGCGACCAGGGCCACAGCAGCAGGTCAACCCAGGCTATTTTTGAGATAAATACCTTCCCTCCATCGAGTGTAGTTTCAGTTTCAGTTTCAGTTTCTTTATTTCCTCCATTAGATGTATATTACACACTCGGATTCGTCATTTTTTCCTGTCGGTTCGATTACTTCTGGCGAAGAAGAGCCGACAAGAAACTTCGTCAGGTTGGTCATTGTATTATTATTTTTTCCAGTGATACTTACAAACTAGTTTACAGTGATTGATTGATTAGAGGTTGTCACTTCAATATTGGCGGAGCACCGCTGTTTCAGTTATTTTTAAAAAGATGGCTTCGAGAATGGTCCATTCGCGACAGTTCAGCACGGCGAAACTAGCTTTGAGCCCATGCAAGCGAAATGCAAGGTGCACGAAATCGGGACTTTGTATGGAGTTGAGCTACTGGATGTAATCCTATCCTACTATCCTACTAATATTATAAACGCGAATGTTTGTAAGTATGGATGGATGTTTGTTACTTTTTCACGTAAAAACGACTGAACGGATTTTAATGAAACTTTACAATAATATAGCTTATACATCAGAATAACACATAGGCTACTATTTAAAAATATATTGTGCGAATCCTACTAATATTATAAACGCGAATGTTTGTAAGTATGGATGGATGTTTGTTACTTTTTCACGTAAAAACTACTGAACGGATTTTAATGAAACTTTACAATAATATAGCTTATACATCAGAATAACACATAGGCTACTATTTATAAAGATATTGTGCGAATTGTCCAAAAATCTAACCTTTTGGACCAGTCCTTTGGGTTGCTATCCAGCATATAATGCAGCCCGATGTCAGTCGGAAACGACATTGACCCGAGCGGAGCCGGGTACCTCAGCTAGTAAACAATATTCTGAGGTTGTTCGGTAGGTAGCTTAGACGCAACCAGTCGTGATAAATAATTAGTTTTCTTCCCATTTCCAAAGACCTCACGTAACGTCACACCGCCCGGGAGGTCGGAAAAAATTGTGATTCAGGCCAGGATCGAACTGGCGGCCTTCTGCGTGTAAAGCAGATGTGATAACCACTACACCACGGAACCGGCTCGCCAGATGTGCGAAAAGTCGATATACGGCGTGCCGATGCGGTGACGGCAACACTGCCGTACGTGCACTGTAGAAACAGCTGTTTCTGCAGTGTACGTTTTTTTTATGCGACCCGACATGGATGGCTAATACCACACAACTAGCGTTATGATATTAGCCCAATACACCACATTCCCGAAGGAATTTGGTGCCATGCCAGGACCTTCCCTTTATGAGCACGGCTACATTGAACTAGATGGAAAACACGGACAATTTTTCATTGCCGCTTCGACCATCTTTTCATCCAATGCGATGGTACCAACCCGGACGGGCTTAAACCCTACCACCTAGTAGGGGAATGGGACCTACAGTTTTACATGGATTCCGAACCATGGAGCAGCTCCCATTCGTGATGAAAATGCACTTATCGAACTCGGAAAGAGAAAGACACTGGTGCATGTCGGTATTGAACCCAGGTCTCTGGTACGCTAGGCCAGTCGAGGCCAGTAGGACAGACGGACGGACGGACGGACGGACAGCGGAAGCTTAGTAATAGGGTTCCGTTTTCGCCCTTTGAGTAAGGAACCCTAAAAATAGGTTTTTTTTTATGCCACCTGACATGGATGGCTAATACCACACAACTACCGTTATGATATTAGCCCAATACACCACATTCCCGAAGGAATTTGGTGCCATGCCAGGACCTTCCTTTTATGAGCACGGATACATTGAAATGGATGGAAAACACGGACAATTTTTCATTGCAGCTTCGACCATCTTTTCATCCAATGCGGTGGTACCAACCCGGGCGGGCTTAAACCCTAACCACCTAGTAGGGGAACCTACAGTTTTACATGGATTCCGAACCATGGAGCAGCTCCCATTCGTGATGAAAATGCACTTATCGAACTCGGAAAGAGAAAGACAGTGGTGCATGTCGGTATTGAACCCAGGTCTCTGGTACGCTAGGCCAGTCCCCGCGCCACTAGGCTACGAGCCGCTCGTACGTACATAGTTCTAGATTTTACTCTCTTGCTAAGAATAACTGCGGTGCCTGGCTCCGCTCGAGTCAGTGTCGGATATATCGGTGGTTTCAGGCCGTTTTTCAGGGTTCCATTCCTAAATAGAAACCCTAAGTAGGATCACTTAGTTGTCCATCTGTCCGTCTAGACCCCTTTTCTTCAGCTTCGAGGTATTGAGTCGAAATTATATCAAACTAGCTCACTACCCGGCGCCGCTCGGGTCAATTGAATTCTGGACATTCATCCGAGCGGAGCTTCTAACCTTCCAAACTGCACAGCATCATCAGCTGGACAATTCTGAAGATTGTCTAAAAATTGTCCAGCCGTTTTGGAGTCCATACGCACATACATACATATCGAGCTGACAGCCTCGGTAGCCCAGGTGCGCGACGCCTTGCGGTTCGATACGCTGGGTGGAGCAACTCCGAGCGTGGATGGGTTTTAGATGGGTGACCGTATGCAACGGTTGAGGTTGGCCGTGATTCGGATTCCACGTAAAACTGTAGGTGACCTTACTTACTAGGTGGTAGGGTTAATCTCGCCAGGTTTCGTACCATCGCATTGAATTAACGATGGTCGAAGCCAGTTAATATAGCCGCGCATATAAAGAAGCTCCTGGCAGGGCACTTACGTCCTGTACCTGCGTTATATTTGGTTAATATCATGACAGCTTGTGGTGTTAGCCATGTCCAGTTACAATAAAAAAATCCTTTCCCCCTTCCATTGAATTTGAGCGTTTAGGGTGGGCCATCTTGCTCGACTCCCCATACAAACGTGGAAAGAAGATCGCGTCCATATTCTTGTCAGAGATCCCAAATTTTGCTCAAAATTGCTTCATTTGATCGAACTAAATGTCTGATGACCGTTGGCATTGTAAAGTGGTTTTTGGTTTCTAATTTATAAGGTCCGAAAGTTCGAATTTTGCGCGCGTTTTATACAATAATTTTGGAGGTGGATTACTCAACGATAAAATAAGAACATCTTAAAAAGATTAGTCATCAGACATAGCTTGTTTCATCAATATTTATAATCAATTTGGTTTTTGTTAGATTTTTGACTACAGCAGTCGTGGTTTACTTTTAGCTATAAGTCGTTTTGTAATTAAAATTTTCGTAAATCTTACCAAATCATACACTATGCACATTGACTGCTTTGTGGACATGTTGCATACTCTTCATCACGGAATCTGTCTGTTTCTTTGAAACAGTGAAGGTTCCTGAACGCAATAGCACGGTTTTGTACCGCGCCCGCGAATGAGTTAGTCCCGCCGGGATGGGCCGCCACCTTAATGATCGGCCGGGGCTTATCCAATCGCTCGGCGCCTACTTTAATCTGGGTCTAAAAGGCGCGCTTCAGAGGCGAGTTACAGTAACCGTTACCGACGCAGCCGACGCACTGATCTAGACCGAACTGGGTCTAGGCTACCTAGATCCACGCGGCCGTCTAGGCCTTGCATTGTGCGGCGCGCGCGGGCAATCTCTAGTTGCGATGCTCACGCCCAACTTGTAAAACTCCAACCACAGAGAAAAGCCGGCCAAGTGCGAGTCGGACTCGCCCCGGAAGGGTTCCGTGGGGGTTCCCATTTCATTTTTATTATTTTAAAATGTCACCTATTGTTATAGCGGCATGAAAAAATTACGGTTCATGAAATACAGCCATGTGATGGACGGACGGACAGCGGAGGCTTAGTAATAGGGTTCCGTTGACACCCTTTGGGTACGGAACCCTAAAAGCACACTTTAGTTTTTATTGTTTTTTAATTTGACATAATTGTTGTTATAGCGGCAGAATAAATACACCTGTGAAAATTTCGCCTGTCTACCTATAATATACCTAATACGGTTAATAAGATACAGCCCTGGGACGGAAGAACGAACGGACAGCGGAGTCTTATTAATAGGGTGCCAATGGCACCCTTTGGGTACGGAACCCTAAAAAAGCTGCGTGGTCACACAGACAGGGCCCAGCCAGAGTATCACTATCACTTAGTCGTGGGCGTTTCCACTGGTTTTCGAAAACGTTAGTGAACTGTTAATGCTGATGCCGATAGCCGTTAGCGGAAACGGTTTCAAAAAGAAATGAAAGAAAACTCCCTCTCCCTTCTTCTCCCCCTTTTTTTTTTTTTTTTTGGCTGGTAGAATGACATCTATCACGGTTTGATCATCTCACATGAATTCTGAATCTCGAGTGCAGTGACCCGTATTCAAAAATCAAGAAGAAGAGAAAAAATCCAAAAATCAAAATCAAGACTGAGGTTTTGTTACTATGTAGTTATCGCAAACAATTAAGAAGTCAGACAAAACTTTTTATCCTCGACAAAATAATCCCCAGAAATAATATAACACAAATGATAAATAAACATGTTTATAATTTATTTCATATGCCTATTAGCATTTAGAAATACTAATCGTTGGACTTTTTCTGTAAGCAAACCACAACGGCGGTCGTTAAGAATGTAGCCCCTCTTCGACTACAGTGCGCACTGCGCGCGCGCATTACAGTTTCGGCGGTAACCCCAGTTGCGAGAGTCGCCGGCTACAAGCCGCAACGAAGTAATTATTAATATTACTAACTATTACTCGTAACCCCAGTTACGAGAGTCGCCGGCTTCAAGCCGGTTACAGCTACATTGCGCGAGCGAGACAGTCGCGGCTGGCGGGTCGTTGCGTCTAGACGTCTCGCAACCTACGGGCTTTCGTTGGCGCGCCGCGTGCGCGATCCAGTGCGCTACAAGAAACTTGTAGCGGCCATACTGCTTGGCGTAAAATGAATACTTCGTTTTTACACTAGTAACAGTTTACAAACCCATTTCTCATTTCTCGTCCCACGACTACTATCACTACATAGTATAAAACAAAGTCGCTTTCTCTGTCCCTATATCACTATATCCCTATGTACGCTTAAATCTTTAAAACTACGCAACGGATTTTTATGCGGTTTTTTTAATGGATAGAGTGATTGAAGAGGTAGGTTTATATGTATAATAACATCCATTAAATAGTGGAGAAATACTGTTATTTTTGAGTTTTCCAATGTGATGTCGTAAAAAATTTCATTTTTTCCGCTTACATTGCAAACGCAGGCTGAACCCTACGAGATTTATCAAAATAACGTTATAAGTATTGTACACATTGAAAAGGTCTACAGAAAACTCCGCGATGGTATATGTCTATCTCTTATGGATATCCCACAATAACATTTTTTTGTCATTTACTTTTTACGACAAATAATGGCTAATTTTCGAAGTCATTTTAACCAATACAGCATTCATCCTTATCCAATTAAATACCATAAATACATTGTTGATTTAATATAGATCTATATGGCCCGTTACAGCATATGATTTATATGAATATTTTCGAAGATATTACAAATTTTAAAAATGCGGGACGTAGAGTTTGCGGCGGTACCGGCCGGCCGGGGCGGGGCGGGAGCGTGCATATAAATAGTGCGTCGAAGGCCGCGGTTCTCCCTATAGCACTTTGAATTTATTATTTCTCTAATATCTCTTTATCATCTAATAATAATATGTAAGTTTTTTTTTATTTCAAATATTTCAATATAGGAACTATACGTAAAAAGGGTTTATTTGTGCATCATGGTGTCAAAATAATATTTTTTTAAATGATATTATGCCCGTGCAAAGCCGGGACGGGCTGCTAGTATTGTTATAAAATTAAAAAAGGTAAGGTCAAGGTAAAAAGTGTCGGTGTCACTGTCTGTTTGACAGCAAATGTGTCGAGGACACAATTTTTCGTCCAGCCCTCATCCGCCAAACGAGCGATGAGAAACATAGTTCCAATTATCGATCTGTTGCCCGACAACTGTTTTCCTAGAAACTTTGTGTCAATTTGTAATAGTTTCCGAATAAATTGGGATAGCGCAGTCGCAGGTCGCGATGTCGGGGCTATAGGGTGGGGAACGTTGGAATGCCTTTATTCGCCAAAATCTCTTGCAAAATGAACGAGAAATGGGCCGGCGCGTTCTCGTGGTGCAAAATTCAGGTGTTCATTATCGCGACGCCGCTAAAAAGTTGCTTTAGAAAAACAGACACAGAAACAAACGAAGCGCGCCATCATTTTCAAATTTCCAATGGAACGGAAGGAAGGTCCCTTCTTTCCCGTAAAAAACAAACGAAGGGCGCCATTATTTTCAAATTTCGAATGGAACGAAAGAAAGATCGCTTCTTTTCCGTAAAAAACAAACGAAGGGCGCCATTATTTTCAAATTTCGAACGGAACGAAAGAAAGATCGCTTCTTTTCCGTAAAAAACAAACGAAGGGCGCCATTATTTTCAAATTTCGAACGGAACGAAAGAAAGATCGCTTCTTTTCCGTAAAAAACAAACGAAGGGCGCCATTATTTTCAAATTTCGAACGGAACGAAAGAAAGATCGCTTCTTTTCCGTAAAAAACAAACGAAGGGCGCCATTATTTTCAAATTTCGAACGGAACGAAAGAAAGATCCCTTCTTTTCCGTAAAAAACAAACGAAGGGCGTCATTATTTTCAAATTTCGAACGGAACGAAAGAAAGGTCACTTCTTTCCAGCCATATGTTTATGAACCACGCAGTGTTGCCAGTTCCCGAGTTATTTCCAAATTCCCGGGAATTCATTGACAAATTGCGTATGAGTCAATAAAGAGTTTGAGCATGTTTGAGTTCCCTGTTTTGAGCTCCCGGTTTTTCCCTATTCTGTGGTTTACGCGCTGCCTCCGCGCGTTGAGTGGCCGCCACGACCCGCAGGCCGCGTCCCGGCCATATTAAATTATTAAATCAATACCAATTATGGTCATTGGGGCCGGGCGGAGGAGACGCGTGTCGCCGCCGACTGGGTGCCGACGTCCGGACACGAGGGCTTATCTCGGTGCCACGCAATCCTTTTTATAGGGTTCCGTACCCAAAGGATGCCAACGGAACCCTATTACTAAGCCTCCGCTGTCCGTCCGTCCGTCCGTCAGTCACAGGGCTGTATCTCATGATCCGTAATAGTTAGGCAGCTGAAATTTTCACAGAGCATGTATGTATGCAAAATAAATACACACTCTGTGAAAATTTTAGCTGCCTACCTAATACGATTCGTGAGATACAGCCATGTGACAGACAGACGGATAGCGAAGGCTTAGTAATAGGGTTCCGTTTTCACCCTTTGGGTACGGAACCCTAAAAAGTAGTTGGTTTAATCAATACCACCGCTCACAAGAAAAACATAAAGGCGAAACGTAAAGGTGGCCCAACCCGGCGGGACTAACTCATTCGCGGGCACGCTACAAAACCGTGATGAGGAAGATGCAACATGACCACAAAAAAGACAATGTGCATAGTGTATGATTTGGTAAGATTTACGAAAATTTTAATTTCAAAACGACTTATAGCTAAAAGTAAACCACGAACGCTGTAGTCAAAAATTTAACAAAAACCATATAGATTATAAATCTTAATTAAATAAGCTATGTCTGATGACTAATCTTTTTAAGATGTGCTTACTTTATCATTGCGTAATCCACCTCCAAAGTTATTGTATAAAACGCGCAAAAAATTCGAACTTTCGGACCTTAAAACTTAGAAACCAAACACAATTTTACAATGCCAATGGTCATCAGACATCTAGTTCGATCAAATAAAGCTATTTTGAGCAAAATTTTGGATCTCTGACAAGAAATATGGGCGTGATCTTCATTCCATGCACGACACGCACGGGTGAGCAATGCAGGAAAACGGACTCGCCTCGTCGCAATGCGTTTATTTCCAACTCCTCTGACTCATTGCGCGTAAATTGTCGAATTACGAGCCGCCCGTAGGCGCGGCTGCGGAGCCCGTTGACATGTTTCTACGTAGGGACAGGCCCTTCAGTACAACAACAGTGGAGCAACGAAAGTGGTGATCTATGCGTCGCGGAGACACCACTTTGTCGCACCGTTCAGTTTTACATGGATTCCGTATCGTGGAGCAGATCGCATTCGTGACGAAATGCACTTGTCTTTTTTTTTATGTGACTGGACATGGTTGGCTAATACCACACCTTCTGTCATGGTATTAGCCCAACACACCACATGGGAACTAGGTGCCATGCCAGGACCTTCCTTATATTGCACGGCTACATTGAACTGGGTGGAAAACACGGACAATTTTCATTGCCGCTTCGACCATCGTTCATCCAATGCGATGGTACCAACCCGGGCGGGATTACCCCACCGCCTAGTAAGTAAGGAAGGGGACCTACAGTTTAACGTGGAATCCGAACCACGGCCAGCCTCTCTCAACGGTCGAATGGTCACCCATCCAATACCAGACCGGACCCAGCGTTGCTTAACTTCGGAGAGCGATCGCCGAAGTGTCGCGCCACTGGGCCAATGAGGCTGACAGTTATCTTACTCAGAATGAGAAAGAAAGCGGTGCATGAATGGGGCGAGGATTTGAACCGAGACCTCTGGTATGCTAGTCTAGTCCCCGCGCCACTAGGCTACGAGCCGCTCAAAAGCCTGATTTGAGCTTACGCTACAGATTGGCGTTCACAACTGGGGTGTTACCATGTTAAGGTGGTTCAACCCGGCGGGACTAACTCATTCGCGGGCACTGTACAAAACCGTGCTGTTGCGCTCTGGGACTTTCTCTGTTTCAAAGAAAAAGACAGGCTTCGTGATGAGGAAGATGCAACATGTCCACAAAAAAGACAATGCGCATAGTGTATAATTTGGTAAGATTTACGAAAATTTTGATTTCAAAACGACTTATAGCTAAAAGTAAACCACGACCGCTGTAGTCAAAAATCTAACAAAAACCAAATAGATTATAAACCTTGATTAAGTAAGCTATGTCTGATGACTGATCATTTAAAGATTTTCTTACTTTATCATTGCGTAATAAACCACCAAAGTTATTGTATAAAACGCGCGAAAAATTCGAACTTTCGGACCTTATAACTTAGAAACCAAACCCAATTTTGCAATGCCAACGGTCATCAGACATCTAGTTCGATCAAATAAAGCTCTTTTGTGCAAAATTTGGGATCTCTGATAAGAAATATGGGCGTGATCTTCTTTCCCCGTTTGTATGGGGAGTTGAGCGGGTGGGGCCACCTTAAGAGGATAATGAGGTGATCTAGTTTCATACAATGGCCCGTACCTATGTTCCTCAGTCAAATAGAGAAATATTTTTATGAAAATTTGCACCTGAAATAAACTGACTGAGAGATATGTACCATGGGTGTTCGAACATACAGGCTGGCTGCGAAAACCATGCCGGCCGGCCAAGTGCCTCCTCGCACCACGTCAAAGGACCCAGGTCGTTCTTTAGGGAAATACCTCGGCAGGAAGTTGATTCCATTGTTTGCTGACCCTATAGATAAAGAATCTAGAGGATCGGTGACTTCTTATTTTTGTAATGTCAACCATTAATGTGTGTAAATATACTTTTTCGTACTGAGCAGGTACGTCGCTTATTCCAAGGAATGGTATGTTAAGTATAATCGACCATGAAGCAAGGACACATTAATTGAAGAAAGAGCCCAGTAAAAAGAACTACTTTACGAATGTACCGCAATACCCGCGAATGGTATGTTTCGCTGGTTTGGGTCCAGCCTTGCAGTATATTGGTAGAGTAGTTCTTTTTACTGGGCTCTTTCTTCAATTAATGTGTCCTTGCTGCACGGTGTCCATGTTGGAGACGATAGAACACATCGAGAGACCCTACATCCCTTCAGAGTTGGTAGGTCTCTAAATTAAGGTGGCCCTTCCAAAACCGTGCTATTGCGCTCTGGAACCTTCTCTGTTTCAAAGAAAGAGACAGGCTCCGTGATGATGCAACATGTCCACAAAGCAGTCAATGCTCATAGTGTTCTATTTGGTACGATTTACGACCATTTCAATTACAAAACGACTTATAGCTAAAAGTATACCACGACCGATGTAGTAAAAATCTAACAAAAACCAAATTGATTACAAATCTTCATGAAACAAGCTATGTCTGATGAATAATCTTTTTAAGGTGTTTTATTTTTTTGTTGAGTAATCCACCTCCAAAGTTATTGTATAAAACGCGCGAAAAATTAGAACTTTCGGACCTTATAACTTAGAAATCAAACACTATTTTACAATGCCAACGGTCATCAGACATCTAGTTCGATCAAATAAAGCTATTGTGAGCAAAATTTTGGATCTCTGACAAGAAATATGGGCATGATCTTCTTTCCACGTTTGTATGGGGAGTTGAGCGGGTTACCTCGGTATTTATCCTTCCCAGCCTAGTTACATAAAAAATGCTCGCTTTTTTTTTGTTTCAGATATGGCACAAGGGTTGTTTCAAATGCCAGGAGTGCAGCATGACTCTCAACATGAAGACATACAAGGGCTACGGCAAGCTGCCATACTGCGAAGCGTAAGTATACCTTACCACCCGCCTTGGAGGAGATCCGAACCTGTCGCCTGAGTCTGAGTTCTCACCTAAATTTGGCGTTTACGGAACACCGAAGTTACGTAAAAACCGGCCAAGTGCGAGTCAGACTCGCACATGAAGGGTTCCGTACCATCGTTCAAGATTTAACACAAAAAAGTAATGTATGGGGCTACCTGTTTGTTGTTATAGCGGCAAAATAAATACATACTCTGAAAATTTCAGCTGCCTACCTATTACGGTTGATGAGATACAGCCCAGTGACAGACGAACGGACGTACGGACAGCGGAGGCTTAGTAATAGGGTTCCGTTGGCACTCTTTGGGTACGGAACCCTAAAAACGTTAAACCCCATACAAATGTTTACTACCTATTCTGTGGTTTACTTCTATAAGTCAATAGACTAGAAGGTCGCGACAAAAATGGTAACGATAACGTAAATGGCTGAAACTGGGTTCACGGGATAAAGACCAACCCTCTGAATCTAAATGTGTCAGTCTACCTGTTATAAGTGGTTGCGTTACGTAGATAAGACGACTGAAAAAGTAGTTATGGTGACAAAAAATATACATGATAATGTAAATGGATGCAAATGATGAAGCATGAAAGCATCAGTACAAACTTGCTTAGCAATACAAAAACTGAACAAATCTTTAGTTGGATTTCTTAGTTATAGGCGATTTAGGTTACATAACTTTAGGTATTTTAAGTATTTAATAAAAAAATCGACTGGTTATTGTTGTATAATTAATATATATCAATATTTCCAGACAATCAGTATATTGATCAGCAGGTACATACCAGCATCTATTTTATATAGCCATTCTAGATAACGCAACCACTTGGCGCAGGCAGACCGACATATTTAACATCAGAGGGTTGGTCTCTAGCCTGTGAACCCAGATTCAGCCATTTACCTTATCGTGACCAAAAATGTCGTGACCTCCCGGAATACAAACTCTGATTTGTATGAAAACGCGGAGTCTCAGGATGACTTGTGATTTCCGGATTCCCCGATGGGCGCAGACGGTGCTCTTCGAAAATGTCACTCATCCTGCCCGATCTCGGAACAATTCTAGAAAATAAAATTCACTACCCATATTTTCGAATGAACAAAAATTAAAAAGGTCCAAACATTTTTAGATTACTCAGACTCCTGCCTGAGATTAAGTTTGATAGGATTGCCAATGATTACCTTGTGATTCTCAGATTACCTTGGATTACTAGGAATGACGTAATATTTCCAGATTTCTCGGGCTCCCACCTAAAGTTTACCTGAGATTACCAAACAATTGTGCACCCGATTCCCTGAGCGACTCACCCCCCGGGTAAATGAAGACAAGCATTCAAACTCTAAAAATATTCGTCGATGCCTCGTAAAGATCATAGGAAATGTTACTAAGTAATTTATTCAAGGATTCATCGGCCATGATGAACCGAGCAAAAACTATTACATATTTCGCTCCTACAGATAATGGAGGGGCAGACGTCATTGGCGTGGTGTCATAGTTCCGAGAAACAATTATTGATGTAATGCACACGTACAGGATAATGGTTCAAAACAACATGTGTGCACGATTGATATGTTTACATATTTTGATTTATATTTTTAGTTTTTGGCGTCAAAGTCCGCCTTAAGTAAATACACTTTTTCGTAGTAAGCAGGTACGTCGTTAATTTTTCTTTAACCAATGTGTCCTGGCTTCACGGTCGATTATACATACATAGATGTAACATTAAGTCCGCCTTGTTGCCAAGGGCGAAGGAATGTCGATATTGGCAGAGTTTCGAAGCGAAATCGCCTTGTTGCAAATCGTCCGGCGGGAAAAGAAAAGTGTACTTAAGAGGATATTGAGGTGGAACATAATCACATCATTATCCTCTTAATTGGTTTGTATTTAATGTATTCTGAAATGTGAATTGCAACTCCAGCTCTAGACTTTGACACTGATACAACGTTAGCCAACCATCCCTTCATCTTATATGTCTGTGGTACCAACCATACATATGTCATTAAATTCCATTGATAAATCCAAATGTCCGACAACACAAGACAAGTTGTCGGTGTCTACGGAGGCGGGCCTATCACCCGAGGCGGTGTGAACAATGCTAATCAACGGTCACCCGCCGCACACCATCGCCCGCTATACATTATAGACTAGGAGGTCGCAACAAAAATGGTAACGATAACGTAAATGGCTGAAACTGGGTTCACGGTATAAAGACCAACCCTCTGAATCTAAATGTGTCAGTCTGCCTGTTCCAAGTGGTTGCGTTACGTAGATAAGGCGACTGAAAAAATAGTTACGGTGACAAAAAATGTATATGATAAGGTAAATGGATGCAAATGACAAAGCATGAAAGTATCAGTACACACTTACTTACCAATACAAAAACTGAATAAATCTTTGGCTGCATTTCTTAGTTATAGGTGATTTAGGTTACAGATATAACTTTAGGTATATTTAAGTATTTAATTAAAAAACCGACTGGTTATTATTGTAAAATTATTAGGTATCAATGTTTCCAGACAATCAGTATATTCATTAGCAGGTACATACCAGCATCTATTTTATATAGCCAATCTAGATAACGCAACCACTTGGCGCAGGCAGACCGACATATTTAGCATCAGAGGGTTGGTCTCTAACACGAGAACCCAGATTCAGCTATTTACCTTATCGTGACCAAATATGTCGTGACCTCCCGGAATATTAGACACGGTACACTTTCGCTCTCCGGTCAGGCGACGGCGCGTCTGTTGTGTCATTGTGTCACACCCGCGGGCTGTCGTGTAGTCAACGAGGTAGTCAAAGGAAATGTCAGATTTGAACATTCTAAGAAGTGCGTTTTTTGTCCATTGGAAAAGACACCGTGGCGACCTAGCGCCCTCTACTAAGAGTTGCTAGTTTCACATGCCACGAATGCAATAAAACAGATGCATAGAAGCTAGTTAACATGGTGCTAGATGGCGCTACCTGCTAGAACGTCCTAGATGTCTATATCGCACTAACGAAGTTTCCCAGCGAACAAAATTCCAATCACGACTAGAGGAGAGCAGCTCTCAGGAGTGTGTATTCCGTATGTAAACTTGAATGAAAACCTCACCTTAAAAACGTCAAAACTGTCATTCCTGTCAATTTTGATTTAAGAGTTTTTAGATGAAAGATGTACTCCACGATGCAGTTAGAATAAGGTTTAGAGGTAAAGAAGAGCTTTTATTTGTCTTCAAACAAATTTAAATGTCATTGACCAGCACAAAGTATGAAATATAATATTTTAGGTTATGTTTTTCTGATATTTTCTTCTTGTGATTTACTTCGTTTGATTAGCCTAATTAAGAACAATTTATTTTCAGAACAACTTGGAGATCATTTAGTCATTTCAATTACGTAGCTTTTTCAAATCTCTTCTGTTTTATTTTGTATGGCATCTGACAGCTTTGACAGTTCATTTAGGTGAGCTCGCTTAGACGCCACCTGTCGTGATAAATTAGCTGTTTTCTTCGCCATTGCCCTCCAGAACGAGAGGGAAAGTATTGCGTAGCGTAATGCTGTAGGCATTCTTTGCCCGAGTGCATCGGATGTGTCACGGAGAGGCGCGCGCGGCGGAACGCGCGCTGCGCAGGCGCGCCTTCTTGCGCGATGGCGGCGCGTGACGTCACGCGACGACGCTCCCGGAGCGCTCGTCGCGGGCCCTCATTATCCGTCGATCGTTTAAGAGCATCCTCATACCTAAACATTTTGGACCAATTTTTGCGATTAAAACGAGATAGCCAGAGCCCGACGTTGCTTAGTTAGAGCAGCTCGAAATAATTCTTTCTAAATGTGACCAACCCGCATAACTCGTGTAACCGGCTTTTTTATTGTTTCGTTAAAGAAATTGAGAAAAGTTAAACATGTTCTTCGCTGAATGGGTAGATAATGTTAAGATATTTGAAATGGTATTGAAATAAATATTAGTTAACATCAATTTAAGCCGCAAACTTGAAAATAATATATTTGAGAGCTGACTTCAAACAATTTTTCCATGCATGAAATATCAATTTCTGTAAAAAAAATCTTTCTGTTTTGGTACAATGTTAGCTGGAATTATACGTGTTTTTTTTTTCATGTTCTCATTCCATAGATATCAGGAAATTAACGCAATTAAACTATTCGCATTGGCTAGTATAACCATCTTAACCGCGTGGGTTCGGTTCACTCGCTCGAGCAAGGGCCGAGTGCACGAATGGACGAAAAATCTAATTCAGCGTCAAAGTAAGCTTAAACACGTCACTTTGTGTGGACAGTATTGAAGGAACTCCATGCCGATCACTAAAAGTGACGTGTTTGAACATTGATTAACTCAGACGTTTCTTCGTGCAACCGGGGTTAAGGCTGAGAAAACTGTCTTCCAGTTCAGTGTAGCCGTGATCATAAAGGGAAGGTCCTGGCATGGCACCAAATTCCTTCAGGAATGTGGTGGATTGGGCTAATATAATAATGGTAGTTGCGTTGCAGCCATCCATTTTGGGTTCCCACATAGAGTAATTAATTAGGTACTAGATTAGGCACTGAGGAGCGGATTGATGTACCACTCGGTCGGCTAACACCATACAACATAAAAAAACTCGCTGAATACTACTAAAATTTCCATTTTAAAGAACGTGGCATGTATGTATGTAAAATCGACCGTGAAGCAAAGACACATCCATTAAGGTGGCCCAACCCGCTCATCTCCCCATACAAAAAGGGAAAGAAGATCACGCCCATATTTCTTGTCAGAGATCCAAAATTTTGCTCAAAATAGCTTTATTTGATCTAACTAGATGTCTGATGACCGTTGGCATTGTAAAATTGTGTTTGGTTTCCAAGTTATAAGGTTTTATACAATAACTTTGGAGGTAGATTACGCAATGATAAAGTAAGAACATCGTAAAAAGATTAGTCATGAGACATAGCTTATTTAATCAAGATTTATGATCTATTTGGTTTTTGTTATATTTTTGACTACAGCGGTCGTGGTTTACTTTTAGGTATAAGTCGTTTTGAAATTAAAATTTTCGTAAATCTTACCAAATCATACACTATGCACATTGTCTTTTGTGTGGACATGTTGCATCTTCCTCATCACGGAGCCTGTCTTATTCTTTGAAACAGAGAAGGTCCCAGAGCGCAACAGCACGGTTTTGTACCATGCCCGCGAATGAGTTAGGCCGGGCGGGTTGGGCCGCCTTAAAGAAAGATCCTTGTTAAAAGAGCTAGGAGGTTTGAATACGGGAAGAGGGACTGTAGGAGAATTCCAAATTATAGGCATACAGCAGGTGGCGAAATTGCGTCTAATACCCGTGAATGGTATGTTTTGCTGGTTCGGGTCCAGCCTTGCAGTATATTCGTAAAGTAGTTCTTTTTACAGGGACCTTTCATAAATTAATGTGTCCTTGCTTCACGGTCGATTATACATACATAAATGTCACATTCCTTGGAATAAGCGACGTACATGCTTAGTACGAAAAAGTATATTTCCATTTCAATTTACTTATCCATCTCGTGTGTTGATTTGTTCGTGTCGGACCGTTGCAGGCACATCCCGAAGGCGAAACACACGACGATGGCGGAGACGCCCGAGCTGAAGAGGATAGCCGAGAACACGAAGCTGCAGAGCAACGTCAACTACCACGCCGACTTCGAGAAGAGCAAGGGCAAGTTCACACAGGTGGGGCCACTGTCGCTCTTTATATGTTCAACTGTCTCGATACTAGTTGAAGCCTCATGGTACTCACACAGCTGCTTTGGGCACACGCTGATGGCGATGACGCTAGAGCTAAGAGGATAGCCGAGAACACGAAGCTGCAGAGCAACGTCAACTACCACGCCGACTTCGAGAAGAGCAAGGGCAAGTTCACACAGGTGGGGCCGCTGTCGCTCTTTATATGTTCAACTGTCTCGATACTAGTTGAAGCCTCATGGTACTCACACAGCTGCTTTGGGCACACGCTGATGGCGATGACGCTAGAGCTAAGAGGATAGCCGAGAACACGAAGCTGCAGAGCAACGTCAACTACCACGCCGACTTCGAGAAGAGCAAGGGCAAGTTCACACAGGTGGGGCCGCTGTCGCTCTTTATATGTTCAACTGTCTCGATACTAGTTGAAGCCTCATGGTACTCACACAGCTGCTTTGGGCACACGCTGTGGGCGAAGACGCTAAGAGGATAGCCGAGAACACGAAGCTGCAGAGCAACGTCAACTACCACGCCGACTTCGAGAAGAGCAAGGGCAAGTTTACACAGATGGGGCCGCTGTAGCTCTTTATTTGTTCAACTGTCTCGATACCAGTAGAGGCCTCACGGTACTCACATAGCCGCTTTGGGCACACGCTGATGGCGAAGACGCTAGAGCCCCCTCCCCCTAAATTAATTGGTCACGCAGTACGGGTACAAGCCCTAATGTCGGAACCATAAAATATATAAAAAATATCAGTTCATTAAGCTACCACACACAATACAACACAATACAATACAATAGGCGTACGGTGTCTGTTGCAGGTGGCGGACGACCCTGAGACGCTACGGATCAAAGCAAACACGCAGATCATCAGCAACGTTGCGTACCATGGGGACCTCGCCAAGAAGGCGGCCATGGAGAAGCAGCGGACCAACAACGAGAACGGCGAGCTAGTTGGTCAGTATGCCTGTGAACCGATGTGACTTTACAGACTTTAAATCAATGTGACAGTTAATGTCAGTCTGCAGTGAGTCAATGTAACGACAAGTCGATGTAACAATGCGTCAGTATGTTTCAATGTGTCCATATAAAAGCGATTCTGTGTAATGGCAAGTCAATGTAACAATGTGTCAGTATGTTTACAATATGTCTGTGTAACATTGATTCAATGTAACAACAAGTCCATATAACAATGTGTCAGTATGTTTCAATGTGTCCATATAAAAGGGATTCAGTGTAACGGCAAGTCAATGTAACAATGTGTCAGTATGATAACAATATGTCCGTGTAACATTGATTCAATGTAACAACGAGACAATGTAGCAATGTGTCAGTATGACAGTAATTCTGTGCGAAATTCTGCTGTGTGTCAAGTCAATGTTACAATGTGTCAGTCATAATGATGGCAGTAATTTCGTGTGTCAGGAAATCATGTAATATTGTATTGATATATGATGGTACATCAGAATGACTGATTGTGTTCATGACGACAACCTAAATGACTGAAATAACTGAGCTATTCAGTTTACTTGTCTTCGTCTTGCGATTTGGATCTTTTCTCCCGAGCCGGTAGTCTCAGTTGTCACCTGAATTGGCGTTTACGGCAAACCGATCGACTGGCGTTTTCAAATGTATAGAGAAATTGAAGAGCGCGCGCAGCGGGCGTTAAGCGAACTAACATTTGCGAGTCCGAGCTTGATTTGACAGCTTACTCAACGTTGCCGTAAATACGTCGACGTTGCCGTTTACGTCCACTCCGCGTTTTCATACAAATCGGAAGTCTGCGTTTGACTTTGACAGCTTGAAGAAGTAAAACCACAGAATATCTAGTAAAAACTTGTATGGAGTTTGGAGAAAACGCCAGTCGATCGGTTTTCCGTAAACGCCAATTTAGGTGAGTTCTCAGACTGACCACTCTGAGTCTGTAGTACCAGTTGTCACCTAAATTGGCGTTTACGGCAAACTGATCGACTGGCTTTTTCCATAAAAACGTCAAATTCCATACAAGTTTTTACTAGATATTCTGGGGTTTCAAGGTTGGGTCTTCAAGCTGTCAAAGTCAAACTCGGACTTCCGATTTGTATGAAAACGCGGACTCGGCGTAAACGGCAACGTCGACGTATTTACGGCGACAGTAAAATCAAACTCGGACTCGCAAATGTTAGTTCGCTTAACGCCCACTGCGCGCGCTCTTCAATTTCTCCGTACATTTAAAAACGCCAGTTGATCGGTGTGCAGTAAACGCCAATTTAGGTGACAACTGGGACTACAGGCTCAGAACTCATATCATACATCACTACGTAGCCATCGATTTCTAAGCATGTAAGATTTGACCTAGGTCGGAGCTGGTCAAATTTAATGTCTGATGACTTGCGAATCAACAGTTGCCATGCCGACGCATTGTTTCTTTCAAAAAAGTTGGTCTATTGGTTGGATATGGTCAACAACTATATCGATTAAAAATATGGGTTTGAGCTTTCTTTGTAATCGATTTTACATGTGTCACCGTGCACTCGTCATTTTCATTACATTTACAGCAATTTCACATACTTTTTAGGGTTCCGTACCCAAAGGGTGAAAACGGAACCCTATTACTAAGCCTCCGCTGTCCGTCCGTCCGTCCGTCCGTCCGTCCGTCTGTCCACAGGGCTGTATCTCGGTAACCGTAACAGATAGACAGCTGAAATTTTCACAGAATGTGTATTTATTTTGCCGCTATAACCACAAATAGGTAAGATAAAAAAAATATTAAAGGGGGCCGCCATACAAAAAACGTGATTTTTTTTGTATTATTTTTTTGTACCATGGTACAGAACCTTCGTGTGCGAGTCCGACTCGCACTTGGCCGGTTTTTTAATACATATAACTGATTTTTAAACCGTAGTTTATCAAAACAAAATAACACTTTGCGCCAATTTATGTTTATCAAACTAGAGTTTTACAGTTCATACTTTCTAATACTTTAGACAGTTTGAATTGTAGTCAGAAATATTTGAAGCCTCAATTTGATGACCTTTAAGTTTAAACCTATAAAATTTTCAGCCAGAGAATATACAAAAGTAGTTAAATTTTATTGAATGCAACACTTCAATAATAATTATCTGCCTTATTTTTGTAGCATAGTAGTTTTTTTAATTAGTTTTTTTTATTTCAATAAGAAAATGTTAACTTTGTTGACCGAAAAATCTACCACCTCACACGCATAGGATTATATAGGATTACAGAAATGTTGCACATAATAAGGAAACAACTTACGGATGGTGAACGTATACCGGATGTCCGTGGGTGTTTTCCGAACGTTAGTTTCATAACATCTCACAGTTAACTAATCGTGTGTGTTTGTCTCTTGTTTTGTCCATGTTGGTACGCTGTGTGTGCACGCTCGTCGTGTCTGCTAAACGGAAACACTCGCTGTGGTCGCTCGGGGCTTTTAATGTTGTCATCGCACTCGAAACACTGCACTCAATTGCTCAATATTTTTTCTTCATCTACACTTTGTTCATGGGCTATGGTGCGTTATATGTTTGTGCTCAATGACTCGTTGATCAATCATTAAATAATTCAAATTTTTAAACGGTTACTTCAACCACTAAAACTGAATGGAAACAAACAAAAATATCCATACAGAACTGCCAACGCCGGACAACTATGACATTCAAATCGAGAGCTACGAGAACTTGCTCCCCCCCGCCATTCCGCCCCCCTCTATCCCCCCACCCGCCCCCTACAATCCACCCAAGAAGCACACCCACCACTACCCCACCAACTCCGACTACACCAACTCCAACTCGCACCGCGTCCCGAGCCAGCCGAAATACGAAACGGACTATCCGACCAACTACCAGAACTACGGCTACCAGCCGCCCGGCCAGAACTACCCGCCAAATCCGCCCGTCCAGAGCTACCCGCCCAATCCGCCCGTCCAGAGCTACCCGCCAAATCCGCCGGTCCAGAGCTACCCTCCCAATCCGCCGGTCCAGAGCTACCCACCGAGCGCGAAGGTCCAGATATCGGCGTACCCGACCCAACCGAAGGCCGCCTACGAGGACTACACGCGCTCGCGCGAGATGATCCAGCGCGAGCAGCAGACGAACCAGCAGCACACGCAGGCGTACCAGCAGCAGGCGCACCAGCAGCAGGCGTACCAGCAGCAGCAGCGCATCGGCAAGATCGAGGACTACGACCCGGTGACGGACGGGCCGCGCCAGCAGGCGTACATGCCGCGGCCGACCGCCACGCTCGTCTACAACAGTGAGGAGAACAACGGGCGAGGTGGGTCTCTCTTTCAGGAGCATGTCAGGGGTGGACCTGTCTTTGGAGAACTGTTTTCGAAGGTGGGTAACTTCTTCAGAGAGGTATTTCTTTCCAGAGGTGGGGTTAGTGAATTCCATGTTTCCATGAAAAGAGCAAAGACGGAGGCTGATCCGTCTTTGTAAATAGAAATAGACTTCCGCCCTAGGACTTTTACGAAAACTACATACAAAGTTTTAAATTCCTAACCTCAAAATGTAATTTTTTTTTGCAAGTATCGCCCGCCGAAGTTACTAGACTAGTTGCAGAATCGACCCACAGGGAACTCATTCACTAAAGCGAAACTCAAAAGTAATTCTCATTACGATAACCGTTGGCTCCGAATGGTGCCTGTGACCAGGGGGGGTTACTTTGGTAAGTTAACTTGCCGGGCAAATAGCAGGTGAATTGGCGAGAGAGAGATTACATTTGACAATTAGTTGCATTTTGTACTATGCTAACTGTCCAATGACGTATTATTTTGTCAAGTGAACGAAATCTTCCAGTTCGCGTGGTCGAAAATGCAACTAAACGTTAGATTTAATCACTCTTTTGCGTGCTCACCTGCTATTCACTCGGCGAATTCTTTACCATGGTAACCCCCAAGGAGGTTCTGAGATAAAAAACTTACTGGCCTCCCCGGCAGGTTCGCACCACCAGTCGCAGCAGAGCGGCCGGCGGCCGATCGGCAACGTGTCCGACATGGACCCGCTGGCCGGCGAGAGCTACCGCGCGCCGACCGCCCACACGCAGCAGGTCCGGCAGCAGAGCAAGCAGAGCTCCGCCATCGGAGGGGTGAGGCGACCTCCATCGGCTTCCCCGCAGGCTCAGTCGGCGTTGTATCTACACGTGCAGATACACACTCCATTCCGAATTGCCTGTATCGACAAGACGGCAAACGTACAAACGTTAACGATCTTTCTGAATTCCTCGTGTTCTCAGTGAACGTTAGTGATGTCACTCAAAACTGTACACAGATCGTACGGAGCACACACCGCTGTCATTGAGCTGTCATGAAGAGTGTGTTGTATGGTTGCAATGTAGATTGTTTCATTTTGCGGAGGGTATATGTTGCAATGTAGATTGTTTTATTTTACGGAGGTTGTATGTTGCAACGAAGATTGTTTTGTTTTACGAAGGGTGTATGTTGCACTGTAGATTGTTTTGTTTTACGAAGGGTGTATGTTAATAATACCATGTCGGCGAGTGGCTGCCGACGCTTGAACGCACTTGACACGAGGCCGTTGTGCTCAGTAACCCGACTTTTGGCTCACTTCAGCCAGCCGAGCTCTTCCACAAAGCGTAGCAGCCCTTTAGGGTCTTTCCACACTTGCGGGTCGCTCCTTTCGAAGCTAAAGACCCCTGTCCAAAATGTCTGCAGTTGTCTACATTCCATGACTATATGTGCCGGTGTCTCCTCCGCCTCCAAGCAGGCCCTGCAGAGGGGACTGTCCGTGACTCCAATTGTGTGAAGGTGTTTGTTGAGCTGGCAGTGGCCCGTGAGTAGGCTTACCACCGTTCTCAACTGTGGTCTGTGCAGCTGTAGGAGTTTCCTTGTTAGGTGTGGATCCGGTGCTGGCACTGCTTCCCTTGATTGTCTACAGTCTGCTGTAGATGACCACCTTGCAGTGTGAGCCCGTGTCATTCGTTTCCTCAGCCAGGTCTTGACTTCACTGAAGGGGGTTGGCATGAATGGCTCTGGTCCGACGGGCTTTAAACTCGAACCCGCCTTGGCGAGATCGTCGGCCGCATCGTTGCCATAGCTCCCGCTATGTCCCTTTATCCACTGGAGTGTGATCCTGTTGTCAATTGAGATGTCCTGTAAAGCCTCATGACATTGTTTAATTAGTCCAGAAGTGAATGTTTGATTGGCAAGAGCCTTCAAAACAGATGCACTGTCGGTTAGTATTCTGATTGTCTAGTCTACCATTTCACGCTGTTTTATTGCTGCGGCTGCCTCAATTAGACCTACACACTCCGCCTGAAAGATGGAGTTTCCGGCGCCCAGCATAACTGTTCTTTTGATATTGAGGTCTGCTGAGAAACAGCCAGCTCCCATACCATACTCGGTTTTGGAGCCATCCGTGTATACCCTAACTTCTCTTAGTCCCGAGTAGTCCTTCGGACCCTCAGAGAGTTCAATAGTGTACAGTCTGTCAAAGTTATATGTCTTAGGTATCCTATCGCATCTTACCCCTAGCAAAGGGTTCTCCTCCAGAGCTAAACTGAGAATTGTTGTGTGCTGTGCCCTAGTCTCTCCTGACCAGAAACCTGTCGTTCTAAGCCTAAAAGCTGCGGCTGCCGCCTCTCGTTGTATTATTAAATCAAGAGGGGGCAGTCCCAGCAGGACTTCTAGTGCTGTTGATGGGGTGGTCCGCATGCAACCAGTGATGGCCGTGCTAGCTATACGCTGAAAGCTTAGCAGCTTGTTTGCAGCTGTTTTAAGTTTGGTTCTGGTCCACCATACCAATGCCCCATATGTGTGCCCCCATGTGGGTGTATGTTGCAACGAAGATTGTTTTCTTTTACGGAGGGTGTATGTTGCAGCGTAGATTGTTTTCTTATAAGGAGGGTTTATGTTGCAATGTAGATTGTTTTCTTTTACGTAGAGTGTATGTTGCACTGTAGATTGGTTTGTTTTACGGGGGGTGTATTATGCAAAGAAGATTGTTTTCTTTTAAGGAGGGTGTATGTTGCATTGTAGATTGCTTTCTTTTACCGAGGGTGTATATTGCAATGTTGATTGCTTTCTTTTACAGAGGTGTATGTTGCAATGTACATTGTTTTCTTTTCAGAGGGTGTACGTTGCAATGTACGACTACGATGCGAATGACAACGACGAGGTTGGTTCATTTAGTAATTTTTTGAACATCCTTATTTTTTTTATTTGTTGGCTTGATTTGTGCACAAGCTTAAAACATAAGGTTTTATCTAACCCGATCTTCATGCTACAATGTCCAGTTGTTTGTTGCAGCCGTCTCTGCTTTATGATATAGATGCCAAAAATTAATCTAAGTGATTTCAATCCTGTATATTTTAACATTCAATGACAATTATTATTGTGTATTTCATTTTAGATTTAAAAAATAAAACAAGCGGGCCCGTTTACATCGTGCATAAATAAAAGTAGATATGTGCATGTGGTTAAGATTTCCATTATTATTATTATTAATTTCTTTTATTTATAGCAGCTTGAAGCTGATGCGTGAATGGCATTTATTTATGACATATATTTATTTTGATTTTATTTATTGATTATTTATTGATTGTTTATTATTGTTATTATTGATTACTTGTTATTTTTTAGGGTTCCGTACCCGAAGGGTGAAAACGGAACCCTATTACTAAGCCTCCGCTGTCCGTCCGTCCATCAATCCGTCCGTCCGTCTGTCACAGGGCTTTATCTCATGAACCGTAATAGGTAAGCAGCTGAATTTTCACACAGTGTGTATTTATTTTGCAACAAATAGGTTAAATAAAAAAATAATTAAAAATAAAGGGAGTCCCCAAAAAAAAACCTGATTTTTTGTGTTGATGGTACGGAACCCTTCGTGTGCGAGTCCGACTCGCACTTGGCCGATTTTTTTATTTCTTTTAAGTGTTTGTCTGGTTGGTTTTTAATGGATTTATCAAATCAAATCAATTTTCAGCACTTATATCCTCCTCCGGCATCTCCTTCCGAGAGTCATAGTCCGTCCCCGACGATTTTCCCCCGTGTCATGAGTGCGATGTCGGCAGGTATCCTTCGTGGAGGGCGACCTCATCTCGAACGTGTCCAGCATCGACGAGGGCTGGATGACGGGGCAGGTGCTCCGCACGGGCCGCACCGGCATGCTGCCCGCCAACTACGTCGAGCTGGCGCCGCAGTAGCCTCGCCGGCGCGCCACCGTCCGTCGCTGCCGTAGCTCCGCCGTCGAAGTGTTTGAGGTGGCCCGATAATTCTTGGGCCTTTTTACCAAGAGAGTATCGTAACCAGGTGTGGATCTAGGATTTCGCTCAACAGGGGGGCAGAATTCTAGGGCTGTTCGTTTTTTTTCCAAGAGATTATCCTAACCAGGTGCGGATCTAGGATTTCGCTCATGAGGGGGGCAAAAGCAAGTCGTCCATTTAAGGCTAAAAAGAAAAAACTGAATGATAAATTTATTATTGCGCCACAAAATACAGTTGATAATAAAAAGTACAGTGCAATAGCAACATAATATGTGGGGTGCAGATGGGGGCTTTTCATTTGAAGAGAAGCCGATCAATGGGTGTTCATGATGTTCAGTGGGATGATATTCGTAGGTAGTGGCAGTAGGTTTAACAGTGTGAGTATAATATAAATAATTACATATTCTATACTTACATACGTACGTACAAAATTTTATAGTAAATTTACATTCGGATTACAAAAAAAAGTCATTCAGCAATTTTCAATATTTCCAATAAACCAAAATAAAAAATCACCTGAGGTTTTTCAAGTTCATGGAGGACTTTGATTTTGAATGACCACGACAAAGATCAGAGTGTTCCCATCGCAATAGAGGGGCAGTTGCATCCCTTGCTTTAATATTGATGGAAATAAAGTGCCTTGGTAATGAGTCTGGGGGGTGGAATTGCCATCATTGCCCCACACTGGATCCGTGCCTGGAGGCGGCGACACGTTCTGACACGACCATATCTCTTGTTGGGGCAACAAGACTACCCTTTTCCTTACTGTCGCTTTAGATAAGGAAGGTACTGGCATGGCACCTAGTTCCCATGTGGTGTGTTAGGCTAATATCTGACGGTCAGTTCGGTATTAGCAATCCATGTCCAGTTACATAAATAAAAAAGATTCATCCCAGTTGATTACCTTCCGTCAGCCTAAAAATTAGTTTTTTTGAAATTTAAAACTATTTTCATGCATACAATACACCGAAATGGCATGCGAGTGTCTCGTTACCTCAAGAAACATTTCATCAGGCAGGCCTGGTTCCTTTGGGAATGCAGTGTGTCGGGCTAATGTCATAACAATATGTTTAATATTATCCATCTGTAACCTGAAGTATAAAAACAATGGGTGTTCCATCAAAAAATTACAAAAGTTTTAGGAACTGTGCAAAAGAGCCTATGGGATAGCTGTTGCTATGCAAGATGAGTACACTCATGGTCTTTAGTTGTTTACGAGAACCGTTGATTCTGGATCCATGGGTAAAAATGGTGGTTATTTCAATGTTGTTCTAATTACGTAACTGCCGTCAGACTGAGATGGAGAAACAGAAAATGTTCGCATTCTTCTATGACGTCAATGTGATGTATATTGCATTTTAATTAGGATGCCCGTGAGTATCGTTTTCAATTTTAAATTTAAGATAAGGAAATATATATTTTGTAAAGTTTAAAGAGAAAACTGCACATACATTTATATTCTTTGAGATTTCTTATGTACCTTAAAATCTTATGTGAAACTAAACATATTAATTAGTTAAGAATTTCAAATTGAAAATCACAAAATATCTTTTATATTATTAGGTTGCTTTCTATTCATATTTATTCTACTGTAACAAAGCATTTCTTTTAGCATTCCTAATAAAATATGCGGACCAAATTAATAATAACTAACTTTATTTAGAGTATAAGAAATATATTTTCATACACTTTTAAAAGAGCTGGTTGACTCTATTTCTCCTGGTTAACAAACTTCAGATTAACATCACTTTGTTGTATAAGCACTATAGTTTTGCAATTAGGAGTAGCCTTGCGAGGGTTTTTTCCCTATGCTAAAATAAGATACCACCAGGTGTGATATTCTGCTCAGAAATGTTTTAATGCCATGTGTCGTCACAGACCTGAAAACGAAAGCTTAGAGACCGACAACTGCGAAGAGAGGCGAGACAAAAGCTACGTTAACCCCCAAGAATTACCAGGATGGCGAATATCTGACGTTAGTCGTAAAATGTGATGAAATTCATAATCCAGTACATGTGATGATATCCATACCCAGTACTTGTAATTAAATCCATATCAAATTAATCTGAAGAAATCCATACCCAATACATGTTACAAAATCTATACCCAGTCGTGTAAAAAAATAGTGCTTCCCACATCACTTGCTTTCTTTTGGAGAATAGATCTTGACAATTACAAGGAATTACCGTTGCTGCATAAAATATGTACACTCATGCTCTTTAGTTGTTTACGAGAACTGTTGGTCCGGAAGCTGTAGGTGAAAAATATTTCTGCAGTTTGTTTTGGCATACAATAGATAAACCTTTATAATACAAATAAAAACTACTTATCACACAAATCAAAATCCCAAGGTTTTTTTTCGCAGTGCCCATTCATTCATTTTGTTGAAGTCATGTGGTCAATGTTTTTCTTTAAATAAATTTTGAAGTTTATCTAACCTATCCCTAAATTGTCAGGCTGTAGTGGAAATCTAAAGACTACGTTTTCCTGGGCCATGGTATTCTCAATACCATGGCCATACCCAATACAATTTTGATTGCTTTCATGTCAAACATATTAAATATTTTCATACATATGTATCTGCTTTGTAGACAGTATAGGTAGTCCGAGTTCTCACCTGAATTGGCGTTTACGGAACTTCGAAGTTACGTAAAGACCCCCGAGTTTTACTTCTTCAGTCTGTCAAAAGCAAACTCAGACTACCGATTTGTATGAAAACGCGGAGTCAGCGTAAACGCCAAGTCAACGTATTTACGGCTAGTCGATCGGTTTGGCGTAAACGCTAATTTCGGTGAGAAGTCAGACCAAGTGCTCTTAGTGGTCAGTCTGAGTTCTCACCTAAATTGGCGTTTATGGCAAATCGATCGACTGGCGTTTTCCGTAAAAACGTCAAACTCCATACAAGTATTTACTAGATATTCTGTGGTTTTACTTCTTCAAGCTGTCAAAGTCAAACTCGGTCTTGCGATTTGTATGAAAACGCGGAGTCGACGTAAACGGCAACGTCGACGTATTTACAGCAACGTTGACTAAACTGTCAAATGAAACTAGGACTCGCAAGTTAGTTCGCTTAACGCCCACTGCGCGCGCTCTTCAATTTCTCCATACATTTGAAAACGCCAGTCGATTGGTTTGCCGTAAACGCCAAATCAGGTGACAACTGGGACTTCGGGTACTGATAGCAGATTTTACCACGGCAATATTGCAGTTTCAATAAATTGCGAAACAATATCTAAAATGCAGATTTACTCAAACCAATATTTATGTATTATTTATTGATTAAAAACACCACAATTTAGGTTATAGTTGTTCATTTTATTCATAGCTTACTTGTTTCGTTCAATCGCTTCTGTATTGATTGTAAACCGCTTTTAATTGATATGAGTACAGTTTTATTTGAATCAAATTTTAAGTCGATGTAGTTTTGAGGTTAGAAAATAATTTATTTGCAAAGTTACGTTGTAAGTAATCTTTCATAGACAATAAGGCATCAAAGTAAATATATTTTTTCATTGTTAGCAGTATTATATAGATGATCGAAAATGATTGATTGTGGAATTTTGGCTAAATATTAAATTTAGCAAAACTGACATCACAACTCCGTTCGAAATCCATGATTGTTTGATGTTGGTTAGAACTGTATGTTAAAAGTCCATGATTCTTTAATCTTGGTTGGATATGTATAGTTTCAATGCCTTTGAGAAATGTCAAATGAGTCGATCCGGTATTTTTGTACAAATGTGATACTGTCCCACATGTGTCCAATGCTACAGTGCCTTGTAATAAAATCGAGAACAAAACATCAACTCTTTTGTTTTATTGAGTATCCACTTAATTTTTAGGAGAATTAAAAGAGCGCCAAAAGGACCCTATTACTAAGCCTCCACTGTCTGTCTGTCTGTCAGCGTGCTGTCTTATGAACCGTAATAAGTAGACAGTTGAAATTTTAACAGAATGTGTATTTATGTTGCCGCTGCAAATAAACAAAATAAAAATGACGCGAAACCCCCTTTAACTTTTTTTCATAATTAAAGCGGCAACAGAAATACACATTACAAGAAACATATTTGTTTGGCGTGGTACTTGTTGCGAGTCTGGCCCCTTTAATCTGTCATGTCAATGTCAGATTCGACATGTCAATCCATACTGAACATTTTATTTTTTTGGAAAAAATATCCAGGTTCAAACCACAGCAAAAAATTCTTAGTCGTGGGATATGGAAAAAACTACAAAATGTCACATATTAATATTTTTCAGTTTCAGTGCCAAGTGGCGTTTATCAAAAAATTACACATCCCAGTTTCCGAGGGATACAATTTTCATTTAAGGTGGCCCATCCCGCTCATCTCCCCATACAAAAGGGGAAAGAAGATCACGCCCATATTTCTTGTCAGAGATCCAAAATTTTGCTCAAAATAGCTTTATTTGATCGAACTAGATGTCTGATGATCATTGGCATTTTAAAATTGTGTTTGGTTTCTAAGTTATAAGGTCCGAAAGTTCGAATTTTTCGCGCGTTCTATATAATAACTTTGGAGTTGGATTACGCAATGATAAAGTAAGAACATCTTAAAAAGATTAGTTATCAGACATAGCTTATTTAATCAAGATTTATAATCTATTTGGTTTTTGTTAGATTTTTGACTACAGCGGTCGTGGTTTACTTTTAGCTATAAGTAGTTTTGAAATAAAAGTTTTCGTAAATCTTACCAAATCTTACGCTATGCACATTGTCTTTTTTGTGGACATGTTGCATCTTCCTCATCACGGAGCCTGTCTTATTCTTTGAAACAGAGAAGGTCCCAGAGCGCAACAGCACGGTTTTGTACCATGCCCGTGAATGGGTTAATATACATAACTTCTCTACTAACAGAACAGTTCGTGCACGAAGGCACAAACAATCAAAATCAACGTCAAAGTATGATCAAACACGTCACTTTGTGTGGACAGTTTGGAAGGAACTCTATGTGGATCACTAAAAGTGACGTGTTTGAACATTGATTAACTCAGTCATCTCTTCGTGCAGTCGGGACTCTTTTAGTTGATTGTCATCAGCTTAGGTTCACGTTAAGGAATATGTGATGGATAGCACGAAATCAGACCATTGAGCACATGTCTGTCCCATGGAGGTCACCTCCATGATCTGTCCCCTTAGATGAAAAAGAAATCCTTTGTGTTTAAACGGATGTGTGTGCATTACTCTTTGATATTTGGTTTTCTCTTTTTTTGTATTGTGTTGCTTATTTATTTATTTCTCTCTTTTTTAAAATACGTTTCGACAGATATGATATTTACAAGGATTTGTTTTTTTTATTTTATTTCCTATGGGACCAGACGTAAATCAGCGTTGCTGCTCACTGAGTGAAAAGCAACTTATGCTGAGATGGCCCCTTTCTTCATTGCTACTTGCTTACTCATTGTGCTGCTTTTATGTTGTAAATCTTACTGTGTATATGAAGAATAAATGATTTTTGATTTGATTTGATTCGATTTGATTTTTAGGGTTCCGTACCCAAAGGGTGAAAACGGAACCCTATTACTAAGCCTCCGCTGTCCGTCCGTCCGTCCGTCCGTCTGTCACAGGGCTATATCTCAGTAACCGTAACAGATAGAAAGCTGAAATTTTCACAGTGTGTGTATTTATTTTGCCGCTATAACAACAAATGTGCGTGTAAGGTATGTGTATGTGTAAGGTAAAATTAAAAAGTCGTTAAAATTAAAGGGGGTTCCCATACAAAAGACGTGATTTTTTTGTGTTCAATCTTTCACGATGGTACGGAACCCTTCGTGTGCGAGTCCGACTCGCACTTGGCCGGTTTTTATTCATCTAAGTCTGTCCCAATTTTATCTATAACTAGGGTTGCCATCCGTCCGGGTTTCCCCGGATTTGTCCTAGTTTAGAGGGCATCCGGGGAGCGTCCGGGCGGGGCTTCATTTGTAGTCTGGGTTACAAATTGACTGACTGTTTAAAAAACCTGTTGACATGTCCGGGTTCTGGGCTCTAAAATCCGGGGTTTTCACGCGTATTTTCACGTCTTGTCCTGGTTGCCAAATTTTAGAGATGGCAACCCTATCTATAACCCTGGGCGAATCCATCCATTGGACCATATCAAAAAACTCTGCTGTCTCATCACATATTAAATGGTCCTGAATCCAGGATGGTCAATCCTCATATCCATCCAAAGAAGGAACATTTTAATATCAATTTGTAACCATGGTAAAATAAAACGACGGGTGAATGAATAGGCAAGTGAGTGACTGAATTTGACTTTCGTACCAGTTCCGTTGGGCAAGAACACGTCGTTTGACGGTTAACATGGTACGAAATGCAACTAAACGTCAGATTGAATCACTCGATCAATGTTCACCCGCGTGTTCATTTACCATGGTAAGCCTGAGCTGCTAGTCCCAGTTGTCACCTAAACTGGCGGTTACGGAACTTCGAAGTTCCGTAAAAACGTCAAGTTTTTACTAGATATTCTGTGGTTTTACTTCTTCGTAAAACTCACTGATCGTAAAACTACTTATCATCGGTTCAAAATGTATTTGAAGAAAGTTTAAATTTTTTATTGATTATTGGTGCAAATTATTTAAACAAATACTTTCGGGAACACACTTTTTATTGGGAGAAGGCTATTCAAAACAAACATTAACATAATGAATAATACAGTTTAGGGCCTCTTTCACCTACTGCTGATTAGCTTAATCGCCACATATTATATTATTATATATTATGATATTATTATTGATAGGCTAGCAGCTTTAAGCTGATGCGCCTATATCACAACACTTACCTATTTATTTATTTATTATAATTTTTTTTATATGATTGTCCAGTTTATTTTTGAAGGAATTTACGGAGACAGCGTTTACAACTTCACTGGGAAGACTGTTCCAAGATTCTACTACTGTGTTGGCAAGAAAGTGTCGTCGAGGGTTCTGCTTCGACCGATTGTGATACAGCTTTTTTGAGTGTCCTCTCAGGTTTTTAGTATTAGCAAGGCTGAACATATCTTGTAGATTGGTAGAGTTGTAAGAAGAGTTGAGAATTTTAAATGTTTCAATAAGATCTCCCCGTTCTCTTCGTTCTTGTAGAGTGGTGAGGCCAAGCTTGTCCAGCCGGGTTCCGTATAACTTTTATTTTTCAGTGCATTTTTGTTGCTCTACGTTGTACTCGTTTCAGCAGGTCAATATCTTTCTTGAAGTAGGGACTCCAGATCTGGTATGCATACTCCAACATAGGTCGCACATATGTTTTATAAAGCTTTAGGAAAAGCTCAGGGGTTATATGGGAGAAAACTTTGTTTATGGTATACAGCAATGAGTTTGCTCTCTTTACTACAGTTATAATGTGTGTTATAATTTTAGATCTTCTGTGATTATGACACCCAAATATCTTAGTGTATTCACACTTTTTAGAGTGTTACCCTGAATTGTATGTGTTTTCCTTGGGTTTCGCTTTCCTATATGAAGGGCCTTTCTTAGTAGCTTGCAATCAATACCATTACAAGATAATCAGCGCTTCAGTAATATAAAGGCCACTAAAGTGTAGATTAAAATAAATAAGCACTTGGCGAAAACCAGGCTTAGGGCCTTTTTCACCTACTGCTGATTAGCTTAATCACAACTTATTAGGAGCATTTCTTAGCAGCTTGCAATCAATACCAGTAAAAGATAATAAGCACTTTGTAAAATAAAGGCCGTTTTAGTGTCGATTAAAATAATTCAGCACTTGGTTAAAACCAGGCTTAGTATTATTACAAAAACACAAAGTTTTATTTTTATTTATTTACGGCATCTTCAAATTCTTGTCTGATCGCAGGCTAACAACACGGATACCGATGAGCTCTTACATGGAAGGCAACTCCATGCGCCGCTGAGCTGCATTGCGGAGTTGTCTATCGTAAACATTACATTAGTAAAACCACTGTGGAGACCTTCTTAATTCAGGAGGTTACGATGGTCAGTTACCTCGCCGGGTGAATAGCAGGTGAACACGTAAAATAGGTAGTGATTAAATCGGACGTTTAGTTACATTTGGTACCATGTTAACTGTCAAACGACTGATATTAGGTCAAGTGACCTGAAATTTACCAATTGGCATGGTACGAATTACAACTAAACGCCCGATTTCCACACTCTTTTGCCTGTTCACCTACTCTTCACCTGGCGAGTTATTTACCATGGTAACCCAATCGGGTGTTTGGCATGACGTAGTTCCAGATGCCTGGCGTCGACTATCGCCGAAGCGCGTCGCATCGAGGCGCATCGAATGGAGTCGGTTCCGTGTGCGTTCATGGCAGACGAATCGGGGCGAATCGGTCAGTCACCGCAAGTATTCGTCAAAGTCGTGCTCGAAAGCGATGGACAGCCTTTTTTTGTATGCGACCTGACATGGATGGCTAATACCACACAACTACCGTTATGATACTAGCCCAATACACCACATTCCCGAAGGAATTAGGTGCCATGCCAGGACCTTCGCTTTATGAGCACGGCTACATTGAACTGGATGGAAAACACGGACAATTTTTCATTGCCGCTTCGTCCATTTTTTCATCAAATGCGATGGTACCAACCCGGGCGGTCTTAAACCCTACCACCTAGTAGGGGAAGGTGACCTACAGTTTTACATGGATTCCGAACCATGGAGCTGCTCGCATAAGTGACTAAACGCACTTATAAAACTCGGAAAGAGAAAGACAGTGGTGCATGTCGGAATTGAACCTAGGCCTCTGATAGGAACCTGGTCCCCGCGCCACTAGGCTACGAGCCGCTCAACCACTAGGCTACGAGCCGCTCAATCAGCCTGATGAATACATTTTATTTCAACATCTTTTTGATGAAGATGAGTGTCCTCCAGGCCGAACTGAATCGTTTCTCTGAATAAGTTCTTCTTCTGCTTCGCTGACAACATTGAACACAGCTCTCTTCACACGTACTCGCAAATCGGGGGGAAACTGCATCACGGTTTGGCCAAGGTTTTTGAAGAAAGCTACTATAGGGTCTTCCTCTTGAAAGTCACGGGAGAACTCCCTTTCCGCGTTCGACTGAAAGGAGGACTCTGCACCCATTGATGCTTCTTCTGTTTTAATTTTTTTTGTGGACTTCTTCGCTGATTCGGTCGTTACGACCGATTCCGCCGGTGAACCAGGCGGTGAGGGCAGTGAACTCGCGTTGCTTTGGTTGCTTTGTTCATCGTAACTGTTTAAGGGCAAAGCAGAAGAATCAGGCTCGATTTTTATGTATGGCATAAGGAAATTAAGCTCCTTGGAATAGCGAATGGGCTGAAAGTTCTTCCCAGTTTTAGATCTTCTGAGCATGTGCGCTTTTCTAAAGTTTTCGCGGAGCCTTTTCCATTTCTCCTTGCATTCGACTGCTGAAAAAAGAACACAACGTGGTAAACTTTAGAAAAAAAGAAGTTTTGAAACAACATAAAATGCAATCTTGTGAACAATAAAAAAACTTTAAGCTTTAGCATGGGAGTAACTACAGGGATAGGACGTGGAGGGGAAATTAAATTATAATGCTACACACGAAAAGATAATGAAAATAAGTTGCAAATAATATTTGCCAATAATATTCCCTCATTGTATTGGTGCGTTTTCCATGGAAATAGTGGTTCAAAGCATATCTGTATAAGAAAAAAAAATCGTAATCGTAACACTTAAAAATTTTAGACCTGCCATCATAAAAGTTTTACTTTAAATGTTTCACATTGTGATTTAGGCACAGCCATGGGCACATGAAAAATATTGTCATGAAAGCATGTCATCATCATAGCTAGTATCCTACAGTCGGGTTTGTTTTTCATATGTGGCGTGCCCCTTCCCCCGCCGACCGGGCTTCAGGCGGGGCGTCCTACCGCAGGCCGCGCGGACGGTGCGACTCCTCCGCTTCACCTCCGCGCGATGCGAGCGCTTCATAGCGATCGCGTTGGACTGTGCTAACTTTTGAACGCGACCGTTTATTATTTACTAGCTGCGGTACCCGGTTCCGCTCGGGTTAATGTCGGGATGAATTATTTCACGGATAAAAAGTTGCCCAAAGAGCTGGTCCCGGACAATGTATCCATCTACCAAATTGCATCAATATCGTAGGAATGAATGAGAAAATCTCGTATCAGCTCTCGGTTCAGCCTGCGTTTGCAATGTAAGCGGAAAATAAATAATTATTTACGACATCACATTAGAAACCTCAAAAATAACAGTATTTCTCCACTATTTAATGGATGTTATTATACATATAAACCTTCCTCTTCAATCACTCTATCTATTAAAAAACCACATCAAAATACGTTGCATAGTTTTAAAGATTTAAGCATACATAGGGATATAGGGACAGGGAAAGCGACTTTGTTTTATACTATGTAGTGATGATAGTCATGAAGGTCGCGGCCTGACCTATATGTCGTGAAATACGTTGACTTAAAAGTTTTCTAGGAAACATGTAAGTTTCCGGATATTTAAATTTACATCTTTCCTTGCACATTTTAGGAAACTTTGTGAGTTAATTGTTCTCAGTAAACTTGTACTACTTATGAGATATTTTTTACATCTTTACGATAGTTTAAATCTTTATTTAAGGAAATTTGTAAATACCTATATTAATGAATGCGTGCTGCTGTTTGGTGCATTTTGTTTTTAAACATGTTCAGTGGTGATTGGTGGGAGATTATAGAATAATATCAAGGTTAGGTTAATGTCTTATATGTATAGACAGTTTTAGTTTATATATTCAGTTTTATAGACGGGGAAGACAAAAGACTGTCGATGAGGTCGCGTGCATATTTTTTTGCAAATCGCAAAGAATAATATCAGTGATTGTGTGGTTCCGTAAAGCCATTGTGTCGTGTTTCCCGGCTTGCTCTGCCTATTTGTGTTTATTGGATTTTCGTATCGCGTAAGTAGGGTGATGTTGTGATGAATGAACCACCCGACCCGGACGACCCCGGCGGCCGCCATCATATGCCGCCGGGGTTCATTCTCGCTCAAGATGCATCTAGCGATAAGAGCGACAACCTTAATGATGCATTCCTAACCCCACCAGAGGCCAGCCATACCATTGAAATTCACAATTCATTCGATAGATTGTCTGATAATGAAGGCATGGACTTTTCCGCCATAATTGGTAAAAGGAAACGAAAAATAAAAGAACATCAAAGAAAAAACAAAAGTAACAAACAAAACTCTCAACTCAAAGTTAAGATTGATTCATCACAATCATCTTTTATCTCGTCAGATTGTGAACATGATGAAATAAAGCAGGCTCCCAATTCTCAGGTTATTGGGCCTCAAGCAGTCCTATCCAAACTAAACATATCCCAACAAGACCTATCCCAACAAGACATATCCCAACAAGACCTATCCAAACAAGACCTATCCCAACAAGATCTATCCCAACAAGGCCCATCCCGGATTTCCACGAATGATATCTCAACTCCAAATCATACCGAACTTTACCGGGACTTTGACAAAGCTCCTTTCTTAGTCCACGTCCAGAGGGTGGAATCAAATCCATCGGCTGGAGTTGTTCTGCATCCAGTTCATTTTGGTCAATTTTTAAAACGGAACTCATTCCAAGGTATCATAGACGGTGGGGTAAAGAGTGTGGGACGAAATAGAGTAACCGTCACCTTCAAATCCGCCCAATATGCCAATCTATTCATACAAAATCATTATTTATCCGAAGCCAAATATAAGGCTTTTATTCCGTCATTTAATGTCACAAGAATTGGATTGGTGAAAGGAATTCCAATTGAATGGTCCGAAGAGGATCTTTTGAAAGACATTGAAATTCCTGGCGGAGGAAGAGTCCTCAAAGTCAGACGCTTAAATTTCAAAAAAATGGTCGATGGTTCCCCTATGTGGAAACCATCCCAAAGTGTGGTTGTAACTTTTGATGGTCAGAGTCTTCCTGATAAGATCCTATTAATGTATAATTCTATTCAAGTAGAACTTTACAAATATCCGACCATCCAATGCTTCAATTGCTCAAGATATGGACATACCAAGACAATATGCCGTTCGCAGCCACGTTGTTATAAATGCGGAGAATTCCATTCAGCCAATGACTGCAACATCACAGAAGAAAATGCAAGCTGCCTTTACTGTGAAGGCAGACACTATGCAACAAGTAAAATTTGTCCGGAACAAAATAGACAAAAAAATATTAAACATAAAATGGCAGAAGAAGCTATTTCATATACGGAGGCTGCCAGTCAATTTAGGCCCTCTAAGCGGTCCTTTGCAGAGGTCACCTCCAGCGCTCCAGTCAATAAACCATCCATTCCTACATACTCATACAAAAAAACATTCTTTTCGCAACCTCGAGCTCGCGCCCCTCTTCCTCAGGGGTACGATCGCAACGCTCATCAAGCCCTTCTTAATGATTTCACTCCTCCAACATCTCATAATGGTTCGGTTTTTCGAACTCCTTTGTTGACACCCTCTTCTCCAATTATTTCAATGGACCTTAGTAACCCTGAAAATGTTGACAAATTATTTTCTGCTTTTCTAAGTTTTATATCTTCCAATACTTTACCGTCCAACGCTGCTATTAATCATTCTCCAGACGCTTATAATGGGTTCAAACACTCCAGAATCCGCTCACCAGTGGGCTTACCTGACAAAATTAAAAAATAACTTCTTATCCAATATGAACTTTTCAATTTACACTTTAAATTTTAATTTCTTCAACAATATTATTTTACTTATCCAAAAGACAATATATAAAAAATATTTCGGCATCCAAATTTATTACCTGCGTTGTAGCAGAATATTTGGCTCCAAAAATATATATCTGCGACCAGCAGATTTTTGTACCAATGTTTGGATTGTTTTAATAAAAAATCCTCTTTATGTCATTAAAAAAAGCTCTAGCAGATTTTTCGACCACAAAATTTATTACTGCATGGTAGCAGAACATTTGGCAAAAATTTTTTTTTTTATCTGCAACTTAGCTTTCTTTAATTTTTATAGGGTCAAGTTTGAATGCATTCATCTCGCTTCATTTCATCAGAATGTCTTCTACAATAATTCAGTGGAATTGTCGTAGCTTAATCAAAAATAAATCTGATTTACTCCACCTTATCAATAAACATCACCCTATCGTTATAGCAATTTCTGAAACCTGGTTAAAGCCATCAACCCACTTTAAGATTTCAGGATATGTTAGCTTCAGAGATGACCGAGCTGATGGATATGGGGGTTGCGCCCTGTTCATCAACAAAAAAATTCCATTTTCTTCCCTCACTCTTCCTGCCCGAGTTGATGGTATAAATGTTGTTGCCGTTATGGCAGACAATATAACATTTGTTTCGGTATATGTATCGTCTCCTACGCTCTCAACCACTCGATTTATTAAATCTATTTTTCAATCCATCCGCAAGCCTTATGTGGTTTTAGGCGATTTTAATTCTCATCACTCCGTGTGGGGGTCTGCAAATTGTGACCACCAAGGCAATAAATTGATTGAACTACTAGATGAATACAACATATGCCTTCTGAATGATGGTTCACCCACAAGACGGACTCCCCCGAATCAGAATCCGAGTGCAGTGGATCTGACTCTTTGCACTCCAGATCTGGCTGCCCGTCTTTCATGGAAAATATCCAAATTTTCTCACGGCAGCGATCATTTTCCCATTATTATAAATATTCCTTGTCAGGCCCCTCCTTCCATAAATAAATCCCCTCTTCTTAAATATCGCTTGAATGAAGCTGATTGGGTGACGTTCAGTCTGAAAGTAGAAGAGGAGATGTCTAGTCTGCCGATCGTTACCTTAGACAATGTTTTACATTGTTACTCCAAATTTACATCATTATTGATAAGCACAGCAGATCAAATTATTCCGCTCAAAAATACATCAAAAAATCATCGCCTTTCTCCTCCATGGTGGGATTCCGAATGTACCAAATCTGTTCGTGACCGTTCCTATGCCGAAACTTTATATGAAGAGTTTATGACTGATGAAAACTTTTTAAATTTACGCAAAATTCAAGCAGTTACTAAATGTACTCTTAAAAATAAAAAACGTAATGGATGGCAAAATTTTTGCCTTTCTCTCTCACCTAACACTTCATCTTCATTAGTTTGGCGCAATATTAAAAGGTACCGTTCTGTTTTCACGGAAGACAGTGCTTCAATACCTTCATCGGCTTCATGGAAAGACTCATTCCTAAATAAGCTAGCCCCCCCATCCGCCCCTACAGAAGATGAACTCCCGTCCCTTTATTCATTTGTTGGAGGTTGTACTCCCATGGAGGTTCCATTTTCATTAAAAGAACTCAAAATTGTTTTGAATCATGTTAAGGATTCTTCCCCAGGGCTGGATGGGATTCCTTATTCTTTTCTGGTTAAATCGAGAGATACAACCCTTGAATACTTTTTACAAATCATTAATTTCTTCTTTGACTATGGGGTAATTCCTGACTCCTGGAAAACTCAAATAATCATTCCAATCCTGAAATCTGGTAAAGACCCCAATGATGGTTCCTCTTACCGTCCGATTGCTCTGTCTTCTACCTTATGCAAAATTACAGAACATTTAATCAAAAACCGTTTAGAATGGTTCGTGGAACACAGAGAACTTCTTGCTAAAACACAATATGGATTTAGGAAAAGCAGAAGTACAATGGATAGTTTGGGGATTTTCACTACCGATATTCGACTTTCTTTTTCTCGGGACGAGTCTGTTGTGGCTGCATTCCTAGACATATCTGCAGCTTACGATAATGTCCTCCTACCAAAGCTCAAACAAAAAATGCTAAATCTACATATACCAGAAAAAATTGTTGCATATATTTTTAATATATTATCTCAAAGAACAATAATGTTAAGAGTAGAGGAACAATCAAACGACTCTAGAATAATCTGGAAAGGTTTACCACAAGGCTCTGTTCTCAGTCCTTTACTTTATAATATTTACACCCATGATCTTGACAGATCAATAAACTCCTTTTCACGTGTCCTGCAATATGCGGATGATTTACTAATATACTCACCCCATAAATCTATTCCTAAAGGAGCTGAACAAATTGAATACTCGCTAAGATCTTTGAACACATGGTTAACTGAACATGGGTTGGAACTGTCAGCCCAAAAGAGCTCTATAGTAGTATTCAGTAGAAAAAGAATTGTACCCACTATCACTATCACATACAACAATACAATTATTCCATTACATATTCAAACGAAATTCCTTGGCATAATCCTGGATTCAAAAATGACAGGTGTCTCTCATCTAAATTATGTAATAAAAAAATGTGAAAAAAATATTAACATTATACGCACTCTAGCTGGGGTTTGGTGGGGAGCTCATCCATACTACCTCAAGTTATTGTACAATGCAATAATACGAAGTCATTTGGATTACGGTTCCTATATTTTAGAACCCTGCAATAGAACTGCTCTTAATAAGCTTAACATTATCCAAAACAAATGCCTGCGTATTATAACAGGTGCCATGAAATCAAGTCCTATAAATGCTCTGCAAGTAGAATGCGTTGAACCTCCTCTTTATTTTCGCCGTCAGTTCTTGGCTGATCGTTTCTTGTTCAGGGCAAGCTATTTCTTACATCATCCAATAATTCCGAAACTAAATTTACTATCCCGATTTTCTCATACTGCGAAATATTGGGAAAAAAAGGCTCCCACCAGACTTGTAAAAAGTTATCGTAAGTTCAATAATGTCAAGGCTCCAGTATTCCGTTCTAACTCCTTACCAATGTTTTCATACCCTTTTCAAGTAGTTACGAGCAATGTAGAAGTAATTCCTTTTTTTGGCATTGAAAAAGAGTCTCCAAATGCTAATGAAGTCTTTCATTCCATCCTATCTGAAAACTGGGAAGGGTGGGAGTATATTTTTACTGATGCCTCCAAACTCACGGAGGAAGGCAGTGTTGGAGCTGCAGTATTTCATAAGAACAGCAACATCTACCAACTAATTAAATGCCCTCCAGAGTCATCAGTTTTCACTGGTGAATCAACGGCATTACTGGAGGCAGTCAAGTTTTCATTATTATTAAAAAAATCTAATAAATTTATAATATTTTCTGATTCCCGTAGTGCTCTTCAATCTCTCACTCAGAACCCCTTTCATTCTAACACACAAAATCCTATTCCTTTTTCCATTAAAGACATTCTCTACAATAACCCGGACAAACAAATAGTCTTTGCATGGATTCCGTCTCACTCAGGCATCCTGCCCAATCACCGGGTAGATGATCTTGCTAAACAAGCTGTTCTGCGAGGGGATAAAATCCCATATAGAAACTACCCACATGATTTAATTGCTCTCCCAAAAAAATCTCTTACTGAAAATTGGACCAAATTGTGGGCTAACTCTAGTAGATTTAAGGGTTCAAATTACGCCAAGATCCAGCCTAACATCCCTGCTAAGCCTTGGTTTCATCGTATCAAAATTAATAAATCTTCAACTTCTATTATTTGCCGCCTTAGAATAGGCCACTGCTGTTCCCCTGTTCATTTGGCTAGACTTCATATTAAAGACTCATCAGTGTGCGAATGTGGCCTTGATGACGGGAATTTGGAACATATATTTTTCTGTTGTCCTCTTATTAATAAAACTGCTCCTTTATACGATTACCTTCCTCTACTCCAAATTCCTCTTCCTACCAATATTAATTGCTTGCTCTCTTCATCTAACTTTAAAATTCTAAAGTTACTTGCTTCATTTATCAGTGCAAATGATCTTAAATTATGATTTTCTTTTATGTTTCGTTGGCAACTAATTTCAGAACCTTTTACACTATTTGTATATAGCTATGAACTTTGACATTGGCGAAATGTGTTAGATGCACGAAAGCCATTAAAAGGGACCCAAAAGTAGGACCCTAAAAAGAAGAAGAAGAAGAAGTTTTATAGACAACAACAAAAATTTGCTCCAGCGAATTGAACTGCGTTCACAACCTGTTCTGGCGACTCCACGAAAAGTTGTAAGTTTCCGAAAAAAAAAACAAATGACTTAGATGTATTAGAACTTAAATACTTTAGACATGAGGAAGAGTTACGGGTCTACAACATAATCCAGGAGTATCCTGACGAAGTCAGTCAACTTACAAGTTTCCTATAATATATGAGGAAAGGTGCACATTTAAATTCGTTTTAAAAAAAATCGCAAGCTTAGAATTTTCCAAGGTTTATAGATATATAAAGATATATAATATATAAAGACAGGTAAGTATAAAATCCATAACTTACGGGTTTCCAACATAACTTCAGCTATTTCTATCCATATATTCATCCGACGCCGGCCGTTGTGGTAGCGGGATTCTTCAAGTTTATACAACTCTGGGTATTTTTGTACAAGAGAAATTAGCAGCAGTTCTTCATTCATTCTGGACATTAGTAAAACAAAAACTAAAAGCTTTAAAACTGCACGTAAACGCTACAGCAATCAACACGCATCCGCTTCCTGCGCCAACTGAGGCGAGTAGACTGAGGGCAGTGAGGCGCGGTGCGTCGAATCGAGTCGAACACCCCGCCGCGCGCCGCTCCGCCGCGCCGCGGCCCGCCCCTCGAGTAGGTATTCGATTCGCTCGGACGCGCGGGGCGCGGGGCAGTGTGGGGAGGTAGGGGAGGGCGGCGGCGGCAGCAGAGGCAAACAGTATGTAATAATAATAATACTGAAAGCGGCTTGGCCAAAGAATATTATATGTAAATACTTATTTCATTCTGTGACTCAATGGCTGTGTTCACGCAGACTGCTCCGTTCCGTTAGCATAGCTGGCCGTGGTTTCGTTCAACGATCCGATAATGCCCACGGAGAATATGCCCGTGTAATGTGAATTTGCCTGCAAGGATTCGCGTAGCTTTCTTTTCGTTGACAACAGATTTATATCGGTGTACCTACAAACTATTTTGCAGTCGTTCGAAACTAACTGAGTAGCACTTTAATACATAAAATCACGATATGCTGCGTGGGCTGTACTCCATGGGGTCTACTCATGAATTCTCAAGTGACTCAGACTCACCGGTTACTCACAACGCTTTCGTACTCAGGAAATGACAGCTACGAGTAACCCCAGTGTTGTCCCTTTCAAATTATTATGATTAGAGTGCAATGACCCAACATAACATTTTACAGTTGTATTCAGAGAGCACCTGTCAAAACTTAGTACGAGATTAGCACCGGATTAACTAAACAAAAATCTGTTTAGTCCGGCGGATTAAAGTTCCTATATCTGCCCACTCTGAATACAGCTATTAGGGTATGTGGAAAACGGCTTACTCACAGTGTGTCGATAATGTTGCACGATGATTCGGACCAAATGTTTGGTCATTTGATGATTGATGACGCCAGGCGAAAGCGTATCAATTTCATCTGTGACTAACTCGTTAGCTGCTCCATGGTTCGGAATCCATGTAAAACTGTAGGTCCCCTTCCCCTACTAGGTAGTAGAGGGTGGTACCATCGCATTGAATGAAAAGATGGTCGAAGCGGCAATGAAAAATTGTCCGTGCTTTCCATCCAGTTAATTGTAGCCGTGCTCATAAAGGGAAGGTCCTGGCATGGCACCTAATTCCTTCGGGAATGTGGTGTATTGGGGTAATATCATAACGTTAGTTGTGTGGTATTAGCCATTCATGTCATAAAAAAACACGAGCGAAATCGGATAGCGAAGCTAGTTAATAATAAAGATGGATTTACGGATATCTATCGGGCTCTCTACGCAAAATGACGGAAGGGTGTCAACAGTCACAGACAGTGTATTATATTCTTTGGTCCATCCATACCATATTAGTTATTCTGTGTCCATACGCTTTGGCTGTCATTGTCAATCGGTGAACAGTGCTGCCAAGATATGTAATTTAAGCAAATTTGAAATTGTTTTTAAATTCTTTCAATCTGTGCCTGTGATTGATCGGACTCTGGTTTTGATTACCATTTGACTCGCTGATAAGAAATATATCGACATATTGGTTGTTGATATTTTTCTTCACCTCCATGGTATTAATTGGTTTATTTATAATTGTATCGTCTGCACTGCATTTGCTTTCATTTTGGTTAACTTTTTGACAATTTGAGCATATATGGAATTAACATAATGACAACACTAAAATTATTATCTAGTGCTCGATTGATTTACAAGAGAACAATGAACTTTTTTAATAATACAAAATACAATGTGCAAATAGAGTTACCGTGGATTCATTGAATGCAAGTGCCAAGATGCATTTAAATTTTAAAATGGAGTAGGTAGTAAACCTTAGCATTGGAAATCTTATAGCAGCTGGAGACCTGGGTAATAATACACAGATTTGTTTCTTGTTTCAAAATCCTTTTTTTTTTACGTAATTTCGTTTGTTTCCCATTTACTTTAGAGCAATTAGCGAATAAAAAAATTCCCATATCCGGGGCGCCTAAATCATGCGTTTTCCATACTGATGTGGAGATGAGTCAGTGCTAGTTGAATCAGGAATGAGTGGGTTGCGATTATAAACTTTGTTCGTTCAATAACATACTTAGAAGGGATTTTGTTACATATCATTATTTCATATTTGCAAAATTTAAAGCCACCAACCGTTTTTAACAAGTAGAACTAAGCATTCTTAATGAGTGAAACATGACGTTGGCTACCTTAAGGCTGTCGTGAAGGCAGCAGCGACGTACCAAAGTAGTCGATATCGGACAACGGGTGGCTAAGCTCTAGTGGCAGTGGGCTGATCACGTCAGCCGAAGAGACGACGACCGTTGAGGTAACCGTGTCCTACACTGGCGGCCGTGGACAGGAAAACGGAGCGTGGGAAGACCACCCGCCAGGTGGGAAGATGACATCAAGTGCGTCGGCGGAAAGCAACAGTTCCGTACCGCTGAAGGCCGGGAGGACTGGAGAAAAATTAAGGAGGCGTATGTCCAGCAGTGGACGCAATCACGCTAACTGACTGACTGACTGAAGACAGCATTCTTTGTCCATTGGCCAAGGCACAATTTTGCACGGCGACTGCCATTGAACTAGCGAAATCGTCTTCCAGGCGCTAACGGTTTCACTACCATTAAAAGTTGTCAGTATTTAATCAAAAAAAAATTTATTACTTGATAATGGCCAATTTGATTCCATTGCGTAACGATCCTATAGATAAAGAAGTGAGAAGGATCAGTTTTAAATTCACCAAACTGTGATTTATGCCCAAAAGTTGAGGATCAATACCATCTTTTGATGGAGTGTGAACGGAACGAAAGCTTGCGTCATGTATTAATTTCAAAACTCAAAACTGACAGGCTAAACTTATTTTTTGCAATTCACAATGCGCTAACTGAGCCACACTAAGCAGATTGCATACATTTGATCAGTTTTTTTAAATCATCTCTTGAATTAAGAAAGTAGAAATATTAAATGTACTATGGGGCTGACATAGTCACAATGTGGCTAAAGTCCCAAAAAAAAATATAATTAAGAGGAAAAAAAAAAGGATCAGTTATTATTTGTGGAAAATCAACCTTTAATGCGTGCATTATCTGCCTGTTCCTCGTGCAATGGTAGAAAGGGGACGGAGGGACAGTGTTATACAGCTCTGAAGAGCATTCTCAATGATAAAGACAATAAAACACAGCGAGAGACCCTACATCCGTTCGGAGTTGGAGGGTCTCTAAATTCAGGGATACCTCTGGGTCGTCGACGAGACGCATGGCCCGACGCTGTATCGAGACCAGTTGAGCGGCTCATAGCCTAGTGGCGCAGTTTTTGGCCTAGCGTACCAGATGTCTGGGTTCAATTCCTCGCCCCGACATGCACCACTTTCTTTCACTTTCTGAGTTGGATAAGTGCATTTCGTCACGAATGAGAGCTGCTCCATGGTTCAGAATCCATGTATAACTGTAGGTCCCCTTCCCCTACTAGGTGTTAGGGTTGACGCCCGCCCGAGTTGATACCATCGCATTGGATGAAAAGATGGTCGAAGCGGCAATAAAAAATGTGTCCGTGTTTTCCACCCAGTTCAATATAGCCGTGCTCATAAAGGGAAGGTCCTGGCATGGCACCTAATTCCTTCGGGCATGTCGTGTATTGGGCTAATATAATAACGGGTGTTGTGTGGTATCCATCCATCCATGTCAGGTTGCATACAAAAAAAGGCAATATAGGAATGTGCACATATCACATATTCTTAGACTGGGGTCCGGTCCAACCTTTCTTATCTGTGGGTGTCATTAGCCATATAAGTAGGTAGGAGGTTGTAGATAATATGGTCTGCCTTCAATATTATTTGCCACAGTTATTGATAAAACTTTGACTGGGCAAAGCAATGTCCCTTATTCAAATTGCAAGTTATTAAGTGTTTTTTTTTTCTCTTGCTTGTCTTGTGTGATACTTGCCTAATAATTACGATCTAATGTAATTAATCATAAAAGTTATCCTAAACATTCAGAAGTAACATAATGTTGTCTAGTTATTGTTTCAAGTAGTTGTCTCGATGTCAACCATGTGTAAGTATTCCAGAACCTGACTTATACTTTGATTAAATATTACGCCACTCCACTTTATTATATACTAGCGGCCCGCTCCGGCTTCGCATGGGTATAACATATTTTCCCGCAATATTTAAATCTGTAATATCTTCGAAAATATTCATTTAAATCATATGCTGTAAAGGGCCATATAGATCTATATTAAATCAACAATGTATCTAAAGTATTTAATTGGATAAGGATTAATGCTGTATTGGTTAAAATCGCTTCAAAAATTAGCCATTATTTGTCGTAAAAAGTAAATGACAAAAAAATGTTATTGTGGGATATCCATAAGAGATAGACATATACTATCGCTGAGTTTTCTATAGACCTTTTTAATGTGTACAATACTTAGTACAATATTTTGATAAATCTCGTAGGTTTCAGCCTGCGCTTGCAATGTAAACGGAAAAAATGTAATTATTTACGACATCACATCAGAAACCTCAAAAGTAACAATATTTCTCCACTATTTAATGGATGTTATTATACATATAAACCTTCCTCTTTAATCACTCTATCTATTAAAAAAAACCGCATCAAAATCCGTTGCGTAGTTTTAAAGATTTAAGCGCACATGGGGATATAGGTATATAGGGACAGAGAAAGCGACTTTGTTTTATACTATGTAGTGATATGTGAAAATTTGGCATTCCTCGGCCTAGGGGCTGCCTAGGGCAAGTCCAACGCTAAACTATTCTCACGTGTAAAACAATGATCTTGTTAAAAGTCAGATTTTAGAGCGAACACAAAGAGAAACACTGCGGAACGCCATGTGTGGTCCTTATTGAGATCCTATTTCTTTCCCCCGATCCCGAGAAAATCTCAATTCTTTCTCAACCGAGATTGAAATCTGCAGTTTCGCTGAGAATGCCTGTCACTCCATGGTTCGGAACCCATGCGAAACTGTAGCATCCTACTTACTAGATGGTAGGGTTAAGGTGGGCCTTCCCGCTCAACTCCCCATACAAACGTGAAAAGAAAATGGTGCGCATATTTCTTGTCAGAGATCCAAATTTTTGTCTCAAAACAGCTTTATTTGATTGAACTAGATGTCTGAGCCGGTAGTCTAAGTTGTCACCTAAATTGGCGTTACGGCAAACCGATCGACTGGCGTTTTCAAATGTATGGAGAAATTGGAGAGCGCGCGCAGCGGGCGTTAAGCGAACTAACATTTGCGAGTCCGAGCTTGATTTGACAGCTTACTCAACGTTGCCGTAAATACGTCGACGTTGCCGTTTACGTCCACTCCGCGTTTTCATACAAATCGGAAGTCCGCGTTTGACTTTGACAGATTGAAGAAGTAAAACCACAGAATATCTAGTAAAAACTTGTATGGAGTTTGGAGAAAACGCCAGTCGATCGGTTTGCCGTAAACGCCAATTTCGGTGAGAACTCAGACTGCCCACTCTGATGACCATTGGCAATGAAAAATTGTGTTTGGTTTCCGAGTAATTAGGTCCAATCGTTCGAAATTTTCGCATTTTAAACGATAACTTTGGAGGTGGATTACTCAACATTAAAATAAAAACATCTAAAAACTATAAGTCATCAGACCTAGCTTGTTTCAAGAAGATTTATAATAAATTTGTTTTTTGATTGATTTGTTACTACAGCGGTCGTGATTTACTATAAGCTATAAGTCGTTTTATAATTAAAATCGTAAATCTAACCAAATAAAACACTTTGCACATTATCTGCTTTGTGCACATATTGCTTTCTCCTAATTACGGAGATCCCAGAGCGCAATAGTACAGTTTTGTACCGTGCCCGCGAATAAGTTAGTCCCGCCGGGAAGGCCCTTAAGTCTTATTGGGTTGGTACCATCGCATTGGATGAAAGATGGTGAACGTGTCAATGTAACGTCCGTTCTGTCCATCGAGTTCAATCTAGTCGTGCTGATGTTAAGGGATGTTCCTGGCAGGGATGGCACCTAATTCCTTTGGGTATGTTGGGCTAATATCATGTCAGAAAGTGTGGTATGGTACATCTATACCCAGTTAAATATAGAAACTAGAATCTTTTGTCTCTCTCACTTGCCAATTTCTTTCTCTATTGTTTTGTTGTCCAATGCCTAGCTGATGTAGAATGCAAGCCATAATATATTACTGTACCATATGTTGTCTCCGCAGTTGTTTGCATGTATATCTTATCTACACACTCTTTTCGGTATTATTACGTCTTCTCATCTTGTAATAAGGAAATGTGGTTATTATCAGTAAGACTTAATAATAATATTATAATTTAATTACACAGATGTAACAAATCTGGAATTTAACCTATGAAAAACGTTTTTTTTTTCACATGTAATAAAGTTTACGAAGCACTTAAAATGAATCTGCTCATACTGATACGGATAGCAGATTTGAACTTGCCTGATTTGTCGATGTTGACTAATTCTTTTTTATGATTTTTTTTATTTGTGCGACCTGACATGTATTGCTAATACGGGTGGTATTATTATTGATTATTATATTAGCCTAATACACCACATTCCCGAAGAAATTAGGTGTCATGCCAGGACCTGCCCTTTACGAGCACTGCTGTACCGAACTGGATGGAAACAATGGACAATGTTTAATTGCCGCTTCAATCATATTTTCATCCAATGCAGTGGTACCAGCCCGGGTGGGCTTAACCCTACCACTTAGTAGGGGAAGGGGACCTACAGTTTTACATGGGCTTAGAACCATGGTACAGCTCGCATTCGTAACGAAATGCACTTATCCAACTCAGAGTGGGCAGTCTGAGTTCTCACCGAAATTGGCGTTTACGGCAAACCGATCGACTGGCGTTTTCTCCAAACTCCATACAAGTTTTTACTAGATATTTTGTGGTTTTACTTCTTCAAGCTGTCAAAGTCAAACGCGGACTTCCGATTTGTATGAAAACGCGGAGTGGACGTAAACGGCAACGTCGACGTATTTACGGCAACGTTGAGTAAGCTGTCAAATCAAGCTCGGACTCGCAAATGCTAGTTCGCTTAACGCCCGCTGCGCGCGCTCTTCAATTTCTCCATACATTTGAAAACGCCAGTCGATCGGTTTGCCGTAACGCCAATTTAGGTGACAACTTAGACTACCGGCTCAGAAAGAAAGTGGTGCATGACCGGCGCGAGGATTTGAACCCATAACCTCTCGCATGAAAGGCAAGTCCTCTAGCACTATTTGTACTGTTTATAGATATGTTTTTCTATAACTGAACTCATTAGTAGATTTGTCTTATCATAACGTCCCCGCGTGCTGCAGTCAGTCAGTCAGTCAGCGTGTTTGAGTCCACTGCTGGACATACGCCCCTCAAAATTTTCTCTAGTCCTCCCGGCCCTCAGCGGTACGGAACCACTGCTTCCCGCCGACGCACTTGATGTCGTCGTCCCACCTGGCGGGTGGTCTTCCCACACTCCGTTTGCCTGTCCACGGCCGCTAGTGTAGGACACGGTTACCCCAATGGTCGTCGTCTCTTTGGCTGACGTGACCAGCCCACTGCCACTTGAGCTTGAAACTGAAACTGAAACTATGCTATATGCTACATATGTATTCAATCCACCAATTAATTGCCTGTTGTTTCAAACAGACTGGAGTCATGGAGGACCATGACATCCGCGTGGCCGCGGAGTCTCTGCTGGGAAGCTTTTCCCCGACACAGGCGCGGAGTGTATGTGAGTTGGTTTTTAGGTTTCCGTACACTAAAGGTGCCAACGGAATCCTATTTCTAAGCCTCCGCTATCCGTCCGTCCGTCGGTCATAGGGCTGCATTTATCTCATAAACCGTATTATGTTGGTAGATAGTTGAAAATTTCACAGAGTATGTATTTATTTTGCCGCTATAACAAGAAATAGTAAATAAAATATATAATTGAAGGGGGCAATTTTAACATAACATATACATGTTTTTATGTTAAATCGTGTGGTGTCGTCTGTTTGCGATTGATTTGTATTTTACTGGTTTTTATTGAACTAAGCGAGACTGATAGTTCTGTGAAGGTTCATATTACTAACTGTAAAATTGATTTAAAAATTAATTTCATGACATTACCTGTAAATAAAGAATGAAAGTAAATGCAGAAAAGTTTCCAAATGTTGATTACTTTAACACAGGTTGTTCGGGACATACACTACCAAATGAAAAAATAAAATCTTGATAATGAATCAATGCAACCTTGAACCATTTTTCAAGCAAAGATTGACATACCTGGTCCGAAATAAATCATTATTATTATTATTATAATCTCTCTGTGACTGCAGCTCAGTCACACTTACAATGTATTTTTGCCTGTACCTCAGTCCCACTTACAATATCCTTATGCTTGCTGCTCAGTCCCACTTACAGTCTCCTTGTGCCTGCAGCTCAGTCTCACTTACAATCTCTGTGTGCCTGCAGCTCAGTCCATTACAATCTCTTTTTGCCTGCAGCTCAGTCCCACTTACAATCTCTTTGTGCCTGCAGCTAAGTCCCACTTACAATCTCTTTTTGCCTGCAGTTAAGTCCCACTTACAATATCTTTGCGCTTGCAGCTCAGTCTGACTTACAATCTTTTTGTGCGCGTAGCTGATTGTCACTTATGATCTCTTTATGCGTGCTCAGTCCTACTCACAATCTGCTTGTGTTAGCGAGCATGGAAGGATAGGAGTAGCAACTGAAACTGGTTTGCATGGGGGTGGCATTGCCGGTGCGTCAGTCCCCTTACGAATTCGCTTACTATTTATTTTCTCGAGTTCCAATGACTCATAGGAACTTCACAGGACGCTATTTGCTACAACAAACATTACATGTGCTCGCAGCTCAGTCCCACTCCGTGAACATGATAACCGAGGAGCTGGTGGCCGGGCACCGCCACTCCGGTCGCATGTCCTCCGTCCGCCGATTCTTCTGCCTCCTCGTCACGTTCGATCTGCTCTTCACGAGCCTCATCTGGCTGATATGTGTCATGGTATGTGCTCTTGACTTATCCGGCATACAAATAATATCATCATCACTATCACTACATAGTATAAAACAAAGTCGCTTTCTCTGTCCCTATATCCCTATATCCCCATGTATGCTTAAATCTTTAAAACTAAGCAACGGATTTTGATGCGGTTTTTTTAAATAGATAGAGTGATTGAAGAGAAAGGTTTATATGAATAATAAAATCCATTAAATCATGGAGAAATACTGTTATTTTTGAGGTTTCCAATGTGATGTCGTAAAAAAATTAATTTTTTCCGCTTACGTGGCAAACGCAGGCTGAACCCTACGAGATTTATCAAAATAATGTACTAAGTATTGTACACATTGATAAGGTCTACAGAAAACTCAGCGATGGTATATGTCTATCTCTTATGGATATCCCACAATACAATTTTTTTGTCATTTACTTTTTACAAGAAATTATGGCTAATTTTCGAAGCCAATACCAATACTTCATTAATCCTTATCCAATTAAATACCTTAAATACATTGTTGATTTAATATAGATCTATATGGCCCTTTACAGCATATGAATTCAATAAATATTTGCGAAGATATTGGTGCCTATAAATAGTGCGTCGGAGGCCGCGGTTCTAGCACTTTGAATTTAGCAGCGATCGGTCGCGTTTATTATCGGAGCTCTCTAATATCTAATAATCATCGAATAACGATATTATGATATTATGCCCGGGCAAAGCCGGGACGGGCTTCCTCTATAGACATACACTCTTTTACATGGGACGTATTTACTTATTACAGGGGAAACATTATATATGACTAGCTTAGGTACCCGGATTCGCTCGGTTCATTCTCATTTGGAACTGATATCATGCTTGATTATTTTATGGATAAAAAGTCAAAATCAACCATTGCCATGTATGATATGAGTGGAAGGAATATATATGAAATTGTACATCGTTAAAATATTGAGTCGATTTAAAAAACAATTTAAAGCATTTAGGTACTTACCGCCAGGACCTTTCTGCACTGGCACTGCTACATTGCAATCAATGGAAAACACGGATAACTCTCAGTGCCCTTTCAACAATCATTCTTCTATTGCGATTGTTTCAACCCATGCGGGACTAACCCTACCACCCAGGAATTAAGTAAGGGAACTGTTGTAATTGGAGTCTGAACAACAAACGACCAATCCCCCTCTTACTTGGATGTCGCTGTTTATTCCATTTTAGTTTTTAAGCGCACTTGCAAAGCGTGACTTATTAAGGATGTTCCGACCCATACAATGATTTTTTTACACAGAACGCAAAAAGTATTGCACTTTAAGGCACAAATTCGTCAAAAATATTAAATATAGCCATAGTAGTTGCAGCGAAAACATATTCACAATTTCAAGTTTAATGGTTTCGTTGTAATTGCCGATTAGAAGTTTTACACCGTTAGATGGCGCTGTTAAATAAAAATCGTATTTAAATAAATTGTAACAAAACCAATTATCTTGAAATTGTGAAATTATTTTCGCTGCAAGTAATATGACTATATTACACTTTTATTATTAATTCGTGGCTTAAAGTGCAATACTTTTTTTTTTTAATTTACTACGATCCCAAAATTAAAAGACTTGTCGTTTTCCTGTTTCAGATCCGAGGTAACACACTCGTCCAGATATTCGACAACGAGGTCATACACTACAACATAAAGAGCTCTCTCTTCGACATCGTAATGGTTGCCGCTTGCAGATTCACAGTTCTGCTTTTATTCTACGCATTGCTGTATATAAATAACTGGAGCGTTATAGCTGTGAGTGTCCTTATCAATCATTTCATTTTTATGTTTTATGTTGTTTTGCAATGGCTGTCTTACTAATAAACATTTCTTATTCCACTGCTCATCCTCGGTACACTTATCTCCATCTCCATCTCCACTAATTATAAAACACTAGGCGTGTCTGTAATTTTGGAATTACACAAAAATCTTCTTCGAGGGGCAAATACTAACGAAACTGATGATAAAAAAATATTTTTCGGGAGTGTTTGTCTGTCTGTCTGTCTTCAACAATGTTTGGCCGCTTTTCACGATGAAACGGCTGATTCTATTTAGATGCGGTTTTCACTAAGGGTTTGTTCAATTCCTCATGTACTCAAGTAACCTTAACCAGCTCTTTTAACAGCTATAAATACTGGAGTAATAGCGGTGGCAAAAATGTTTATTAGTAACGCAGTAGAAGTATTGCGTAAGAATTTGAATGAATCTAAATTATATCTATAATTATTCCGTAAAAATCAATGTATACCTTCACATGGAATGTGTCTTACTAATAATGTATTCATGTTTTCAACTTGATTGACATTCATTCTCTCGGTCAACGTCTTCACAAGCGTTTTCTGTCTAAGGCTGAGATAAATAGTCGTAACAAAAACTAAGACTAACGGAAAGTAGTACTTTGTGACGTCAATTGGCATTGCTTTGCGATTTCGTCCATACAAAATGTGTCAAAGTGACGTCACAAAGTACTACTTTCCGTTAGCCTTAGTTTTTGTTACATCTATTTATATCAGCCTAAATGTTAAGACATTCGTATTTTTGTAATAGAGTCAGAAACCACTGATGTTTTACCATGCTAATGATGAATGAGCTAATATTAACTGTTTGCTTTTTTCTAGCTATCCACAGGGTGTACATGTGCCTTCCTCATAGGAAAAGTATTTATTTATAATGTGAGTATATTTCATTTCATATCATTGCTATAAATAATCTATGCTGAGAGTCCCAAGAGTGAATTGTAATCCAATCATACTCGGGCTGGCGCACCATCCCCTTTGGTTACGGAACCCTAAAAAGCATGTTTCCTCGCAGTGGGTGGACGCCAAGGAGCCGGTGTACCACGTGTTCCTGATCCTCACGTCGTTCGTGCTGTCGTGGGGCGAGGCGTGGTTCCTCGACTTCCGGGTGCTGCCGCAGGAGTTGCACGCCAAGCACATCGTGTCCACTCTCACTGGTGAGTGTGCGTTCCGTCCAGCAAAGTGCGAATCCTCACAGTGGGTGGACGCGAAGGAGCCGGTGTACCACGAGTTGCTGATCCTCACGTCGTTCGTGCTGTCGTGGGGCGAGGCGTGGTTCCTCGACTTCCGGGTGCTGCCGCAGGAGTTGCACGCCAAGCACATCGTGTCCACTCTAACTGGTGAGTGTGCGTTCCGTCCAGCAAAGTGCGAATCCTCACAGTGGGTGGACGCCAAGGAGCCGGTGTACCACGAGTTGCTGATTGTCAGGTCAATCGTGCTGTCGTGGGGCGAGGCGTGGTTCCTCGACTTCCGGGTGCTGCCGCAGGAGCTGCACGCCAAGCACATCGTGTCCACTCTCACTGTTGAGTGTGCGTTCCGTCGAGCAAAGTGCGAATCCTCACAGTGGGTGGACGCGAAGGAGCCGGTGTACCACGAGTTGCTGATTGTCAGGTCAATCGTGCTGTCGTGGGGCGAGGCGTGGTTCCTCGACTTCCGGGTGCTGCCGCAGGAGTTGCACGCCAAGCACATCGTGTCCACTCTCACTGGTGAGTGTGCGTTCCGTCCAGCAAAGTGCGAATCCTCACAGTGGGTGGACGCCAAGGAGCCGGTGTACCACGAGTTGCTGATTGTCAGGTCAATCGTGCTGTCGTGGGGCGAGGCGTGGTTCCTCGACTTCCGGGTGCTGCCGCAGGAGCTGCACGCCAAGCACATCGTGTCCACTCTCACTGGTGAGTGTGCGTTCCATCGAGCAAAGTGCGAATCCTCACAGTGGGTGGACGCCAAGGAGCCGGTGTACCACGAGTTGCTGATCCTCACGTCGTTCGTGCTGTCGTGGGGCGAGGCGTGGTTCCTCGACTTCCGGGTGCTGCCGCAGGAGTTGCACGCCAAGCACATCGTGTCCACTCTCACTGGTGAGTGTGCGTTCCGTCCAGCAAAGTGCGAATCCTCACAGTGGGTGGACTCCAAGGAGCCGGTGTACCACGAGTTGCTGATTGTCAGGTCAATCGTGCTGTCGTGGGGCGAGGCGTGGTTCCTCGACTTCCGGGTGCTGCCGCAGGAGCTGCACGCCAAGCACATCGTGTCCACTCTCACTGGTGAGTGTGCGTTCCGTCGAGCAAAGTGCGAATCCTCACAGTGGGTGGACGCGAAGGAGCCGGTGTACCACGAGTTGCTGATTGTCAGGTCAATCGTGCTGTCGTGGGGCGAGGCGTGGTTCCTCGACTTCCGGGTGCTGCCGCAGGAGTGGCACGCCAAGCACATCGTGTCCACTCTCACTGGTGAGTGTGCGTTCCGTCCAGCAAAGTGCGAATCCTCACAGTGGGTGGACGCCAAGGAGCCGGTGTACCACGAGTTGCTGATTGTCAGGTCAATCGTGCTGTCGTGGGGCGAGGCGTGGTTCCTCGACTTCCGGGTGCTGCCGCAGGAGCTGCACGCCAAGCACATCGTGTCCATTCTCACTGGTGAGTGTGCGTTCCGTCGAGCAAAGTGCGAATCCTCACAGTGGGTGGACGCCAAGGAGCCGGTGTACCACGAGTTGCTGATTGTCAGGTCAATCGTGCTGTCGTGGGGCGAGGCCTGGTTCCTCGACTTCTGGGTGCTGCCGCAGGAGCTGCACGCCAAGCACATCGTGTCCATTCTCAGTGGTGAGTGTGCGTTCCATCGAGCAAAGCGCGAATCCTGACTGTTTGAACGCAGAGGAGCCGGTGTACCACGGGTTCCTGATCCTCACGTCGTTCGTGCTGTCGTGGGGCGAGGCGTTGTTACTCGACTTCCGGGTACTGGCGCCGGAGCTGCACGCCAAGCACATCGTGTCCACTCTCAGTGGTGAGTGTGCGTTCCATCAAGCAAAACGCGAATCCTGACTGTTTGAACGCAGAGGAGCCGGTGTACCACGTGTTCCTGATCCTCATGTCGTTCTTGCTGTTGTGTCGTGTGGAATTATTTCTGTGTGTTTCGTAGGAATTAAATGTTTGCTTTTTTATTTTTTTTGTTGTTTCTCTTGGATTAGAGGATATAAGAACAGAACTTTACATCTTCAGAGTAGACTGATCCTCTTTATACTGTTTGGGATGTATTTTTGTATCTGGAATAGTAAGCATAGCATAAGCTTATTTAAAGCTTATGGGTAGACTGAGGGGAATGCGGAGGGCATGTTCAATCCATGTGGCCATCATTTCGGCTTGCTGTGATCACCGGACTGGGATTTGTATGGATTAGCGAGGTTCCACTACATAATTAATTGATAAAATAGGCTATACAATACTAGGTTTCTGTCAGGAATATCGAAATGAGCCATTGCATATAATCTAATGCAACGGCAGGAGAGGAGAGCGTGCGAGCAATCGGGAGAGAGGAAGTAGGTTGCGGTGAGTAGAGGTGAGTAGAGAAGAGTAAGCACGAATCCTCACATTGGGTGGATGCGAAGGAGCCGGTGTACCACGTGTTCCTGATCCTCTAAGCCCCGGTTGCACGAAGAAACGGCTGAGTTAATCAATGTTCAAACACGTCACTTTTAGTGAACCGCATACAGTTCCTTCCATACCGTCCACACAAAGTGTCGTGTTTGATCATACTTTGACGTTGATTTTGATTTTTTGTTCTTTCGTGCACTCGGCCCTAAGGCTCCTTCCTTACTGACTAGGTGGTGGGGTTAATCCCGCCCGTGTAGGTACCATCGCATTGAATGAACGATGGTCGAAGCGTCAATGAAAATTGTCCGTGTTTTCCTTCCAGTTTAAGGCGGCCCAACCCGGCGGGCCTAACTCATTCGCGGGCTCGGTACAAAACCGTGCTGTTGCGCTCTGGGACCTTCTCTGTTTCAAAGAATAAGACAGGCTCCGTGGTGAGGAATATGCAACATGCCCACAAAAAAGACAATGTGCATAGTGTATGATTTGGTAAGATTTACGAAATTTTTAATTTCGAAACGACTTATAGCTAAAAGTAAACCACGACCGCTGTAGTAAAAAATCTAACAAAAACCAAAAAGATCATAAATTGTGATTAAATAAGCTATGTCTGATGACTAATCTTTTTACGATGTACTTACTTTATCATTGCGTAATCCACCTCCAAAGTTATCGTATAAAACGCGCGAAAAATTCGAACTTTCGGACCTTATTACTTAGAAACCAAACACAATTTTACAATGTCAATAGTCATCAGACATCTAGTTCGATCAAATAAAGCTATTTTGAGAAAAATTTTGGATCTCTGACAAGAAATATGGGCGTGATCTTCTTTCCCCTTTTGTATGGGGAGATGAGCGGGCTGGGCCACCTTAATGTAGCCGAGCAATATAAGGAAGGTCCTGGCATGGCACCTAGTTCCCATCTGGTCTATTAGGGTAATATCTGACGGTCAGTTCGGTATTAGCCATCGCTAATGAAGAAAAAACACGCCGACTGACTGACTGACTAATTATACCTACCAAATTAACACGTTGCGTACGCGTTCGCCCCCAGCGCAGGCGGGCGGCGCGAGCGGCGCGAGCGAGCGCAGCCCGCTGCTCCCCGGCGGCTCGCGGCCGCCGCGCTCGACGTACGCGGAGAGCACCGTCAACTGGTTCTCGCCGATAGAGACGCCGGAGACGTCGCCGCGGCCGCGCCGGCCCGGCGAGGAGGTCATACTGACACAGGAGCAGGTACGTCACTCTGCATGCCGACACTGTGTTTAGTGCTACGAACGCGCCATCTGTGAAAGCATAGACCAACTACAAAACTAAAGTGCAGCAGTTTACGTGTGATGGTTTAGTGAGTTTGGTCAACAGATGGCGCCACTTACCTACTTTCATGGCGAGTGTGCTATCCAAAAATGTAGTTACATATACATAAACAGCAAATACAAGCAACTAGCATTGTTGTTGAAGACTGGCAAAGTAAAATTATTGTGACATCGATTTACTGTCCACCTAAATTTAAAATAAAATCACAAGAATTCACTGATTTCTTTAAGCTCCTCGGACCACGCTTTATTGTTGGAGGCGATTTCAATGCCAAACACACATCCTGGGGATCACGATTAACGCTCCCAAGAGGAAGAGAACTTCTTAAATCTGCACAAACAATAGGACTTGATATCACATCATCTGGACAACCGACATATTGGCCGACTGATAGAAAGAAACACCCGATCTCATAGATTTTTGTGTGACAAAAGGCATAGCCAAAACCTATATAACCTGTGAAAGCTGCTTAGACCTATCATCTGATCACTCTCCTGTAATGGTAACAATATCAAGTCAAGTAGAGGAAGCAAAAAAAGACTGCACACTGCACAACAAAATGACGGATTGGGTTTACTTCAGAAAGCTAGTAAATTCAACTCTCGAATCCAATGTAAGACTCAAGTCTGAGGAAGACATATTGCTAGCCATTGAACACTTCAACACCTCAATCCAAAATGCAGCATGGGAAGCATCTCCACCAATCAAAATTAAAGATCCAATTTTACATTTCCCTCAGTCTATCCTTATCAAAGTAACAGAAAAAAGGAGACTCCGCAAGGAATGGCAACGGACCAGATGTCCACGACTAAAAACTCGCCTAAACCAAGCATCAAAGAAACTGAAAGAAATGTTTACAGACAACAGAAACGAAAGTGTACAAAGGTTCTTGTCCAACTTAGATGTCACTGTGGCCACTGACTATTCCTTGTGGAAGGCTACTAAGAAGCTGAAACAACCAACCGTTGCCTGCCCCCCTCTTCGTAGGATTGATGGAACCTGGGCTCGAAGCGATTCCGAAAAGGCCTCAACATTTGCAGAGCATCTCACTAATGTCTTCAGTCCTCATCCGTATGAAGGCCCTCCTGAACACCTGCAGGAAGTTATTAATGCCCTTGAGACCCCCACAAATCCTAATGAACCTATAAAAAAGTTAACTAAAGCAGAAGTTTCTAGAGCTATTAAAGAACTTAATCCCAAAAAGGCACCAGGCTATGATCTCATAACCGGCAAAGTTCTACAGGAATTACCAGAAACAGCAATAACCTACCTGACCTCATTATAATAGGTCGGGGAAAAAATCTTTTCGCATTATAGTATGTATGAACTTGTAATAAAATCTCTTTGGCTATACTATTTGTATCTGGCTGGTTTTGGTATCATTGAAAGTTTAAATTTTAAAGAACATAATTCCAAATTCAAATTAGGAAAATGTGTGATTCTCATTTGTTTTTCGTACTGTCAAAATGAGTGAATCTAATGAAGAAATTCGATACATTTTAAAATTTTACTACAAAAAAGGTAAAAATGCAACGCAAGCCGCGAAAAAAATTTGCGATGTTTATGGACCTAGTGCAGTGTCTGTGAGAGTAGCACAAATTTGGTTTAAGCGTTTTCAATCCGGAAATTTTGATGTCAAAGATGCACGTCGCTCTGGTCGCCCTATTACGGATAAAATGGATGCCATTTTTTAAAAAAGTGGAGCAAGATCGGCATATCAGTAGTTACGACGAAGCTGAAGAACTAGGAATTGACCACAAAACAGTTTTGGCGCATTTGAAAAAAACTGGGTACACAAAAAAGCTCGATATTTGGGTACCTCACGAGCTCACTGAAAGAAACCTAATGAACCGTGTACTCATTTGTGATTCTTTATTACGACGTAATGAAACCGAACCATTTTTGAAGAAGCTGATAACTGGTGATGAAAAGTGGATCACGTACGACAAGAACGTGCGAAAAAGGTCGTGGTCAAAGGCCGGTCAAGCTTCACAGACTGTGGCGAAACCCGGGTTAACTCGCAACAAGGTGATGCTGTGTGTGTGGTGGGATTGGAAGGGCATTATTCATTATGAGCTGTTACCACCAGGCAGGACCATCGATTCTGAACTCTACTGCGAACAACTGATGAGATTAAAGCAAGAAGTTGAGAGAAAGCGGCCGGAATTAATCAACAGAAGGGGTGTGGTTTTTCATCATGATAACGCTAGACCTCACACATCTTTAGCCACTCAGCAAAAACTAAGAGAGTTTGGCTGGGAGGTGTTAATGCATCCGCCGTATAGTCCTGACCTTGCACCTTCAGATTTCCACCTGTTTAGGTCTCTTCAGAATTCTTTAGGCAGTGTCAGGTTAACATCACGAGAGGACTGCCAAAACCACTTGTCGCGGTATATTGATCAGAAGTCCCAATATTTCTATAGCAATGGGATCATGTCCCTACCTACAAGATGGCAAAAAGTTATCGAACAAAATGGTACCTACATACTTTAGTTAAATGTAAATAAACCATATTAAAAAATGTTTTGAATTTTCTTAAAAAATGCGAAGAAACTTTTTCCCCAACCTAATACAACGCAATAATTAATACAAACTTTTTCCCCTCCCAATGGAAAGTAGCCCAAGTCAAAATGATTCCAAAACCAGATAAAAAACACGAAGATCCAAAATCTTACAGACCTATCAGTTTGCTTCCTATTCCGTCAAAAGTTTTTGAGTCCCTGTTACTGAGACGTCTTATGCCGCTAGTCATAGAAAAGCACCTGATCCCAGATCATCAATTTGGCTTTCGCCACTACCATGGAACTATTGACCAGACTCACAGACTTTTGAGCAAAATCTCACAATCATTTGAGTCCAAAGAATACTGTAATGCCGCTTTCCTAGATGTATCCCAAGCTTTTGACAGAGTGTGGCACGAGGGTCTTCTGTACAAAATCAAAACCAATCTTCCAATTGCCTATGACATACTGAGGTCTTATCTCCAAGATCGCCACTTTTTTGTTAAGTGTGGAGAAACCGCTACAAACCTCTGTCTCATTGGTGCTGGAGTCCCCCAAGGGAGTGTACTAGGCCCGATTCTCTACCTGTTGTGTACCGCTGACCTGCCATTGTCCGATGATACCACTACTGGTACGTTTGCAGACGACACAGCTATATTAGCCTCCCACAGCGACCCAAATACTGCCTCGCTCATCCTTCAGAATAGTCTGGATAGAGTTTCAAATTGGCTAAAACTGTGGAGAATAAAAGCAAATGAAGCAAAGTCTGTGAACGTTACATTCACCACGAGACGAGCCACTTGTCCTCCTGTCAAGCTGAACAATGTCACAATCCCTCAGTCAGATCATGTCAAATATCTTGGCCTCCATCTGGACAGACGACTCACTTGGACAAAACACATATTTACAAAGAGAAAACAACTTGGGATACAATTGCGGAAGCTGTACTGGTTAATTGGTCGAAAGTCTCAACTACACCTCGAAAGCAAGATTTCACTATACAAAGCCATATTAAAACCAGTCTGGACTTATGGCATCCAACTGTGGGGAACAGCCTCACACTCCAACATAGAAATCATCCAACGTTTCCAAAATAAAATGCTCCGCATGATAACAAATGCTCCTTGGTTTGTACCAAACGACTTGATACACCGTGACCTGGATATGCCAACTGTCAAACAAGAGATAGAGAGACAGACAAAATCATATAAAGCTAGAATTACAAAACACCCTAACATTTTGGCAAAAAAACTTATGGACATTACATCCGAGGCTCGCCGACTGAAGAGAAAGATTCCCCAGGATCTAATCTAGCCCTAGCAGAACTAAAGAAAAAAAAAAAAATTTGGATGTGACATTGGTCACATACCAGGCAAGACATGTGAGAAAGAGAAACCAACATACTGTTGAATGTCCAAAAGGGAGACAGATTGCAGTAGAAAGGAGACAAAAAAAAAAAAAAAAAACATATACCTCACTTCGGCCTGCTGACAGTAGAACAATTTCTGAAACAGTCGAGAAATTCTCGAAGGAGATTGTTCGCGACTGGTGCGCCATGCAGGGGCACCTGGGATAAGATGCGCCCAAGCGGTAAGGGCGGCCAGTAATTTTTGGGCGGTTGCGTTTCTCCGAGGAGGTCATACTGACGCAGGAGCAGGTACGTCACTGCATGTCGACACTGTATTTAGTGCTACAAACGCGCCATCTACAAAAGCGCAACTACAAAACGGAAGCGCAGCCGTTTACGTGAGATAGTAGTAAGCACTTTAGTGAGCTTGGTCAACAGATGGCGGCACTTTCCTACTTCCGCAGCGAGTGTGTTATGCAAAGCTATCGTTATGTATACCTCACTTCGGCCTGCTGAAAGTGGAACAATTTCTGGAACACTCGAGATATTCTCGAATGAGATTCGCGACTGGTGAGCCATGCAGGCGCACCTGGGATTCGGTGGAGCATTCTAGAAAGAAGCTCAGCCGATATATAAGATGTGCCCAAGCGCTAATAATAAATAATAAGTTGGGCTGCGAGCTTTTTAGCCCGCTGTCACTGCAACCTTTACAGTGCCCAAGCGCTAAGGGCGGCCAGTAATATTTGGGATGCAAAGCAAGTGATAAAAGGCGAAGTGAGACTCCGAAGTGATACAAACTCCTTCAGTGAAACAGTTTAACGAGTAATATTGCTTGGAGCTTGGTATTTAAAGTGACGTATCGACGAACAGAGACGAAGACGAGGCGACCTAATCGAGGGATACTAAATGCTTACAGCCAAATACAACTGCTAAGCCATGCAATAGCTGTTCAGTCTTAACAAAAACCCTAAACTACATGGTCACAGCTTGAAGCTGGACACAACAGAGCACAAGACTAATGTACGCAAGCACTTCATTAGCAACAGAGTTGTAGAGGGCTGGAATAAACTCCCTCAGGAAAAAATCAACGCAAATAAGGTCAATCAATTTAAAAACCGTTTGGACACTTACTAAAACAACATGTTTAAGAAGTCTTAAAGACCGTGTTAATAACCTAAAGATTACAAGGAAGTGACTAAACCTGGTTTTCACCAACTGCCGATTTATTTTTAATCTACACTGAATCACCATTGATTCAATGGCTCACCATTGAATTTGAATTTGAACTATGGGCCTTTTTCACCTACTGCTGATTAGCTTAATCGCCACATATTAAGGGCACTTCTGAACAGCTTGCAATCAATGTCGTGGCTGCATGGAGACAACGGAAACAACCGCCCATGTACTGTTGGAGTGCAAGAGTGTGGCCGACCATCGGGCGCAGACCCTGGGAGCACCGGGATCCCTTGCAGAGGCCTGTGGGAGTGTAAAGGGTATGCTGGACTTCTGGGACGAGCTGGGATGGCTTACATAGTCACCTTTGTTACGCACAATGGCCTCTCTGTGAAGTAGGCTTAGCGCGGAAAACATTTTGCCCAACTAACTAACCAGCACAAGATAATCAGCACTTTAGTAATAAAGGCCCTAGAAAGCTAGGTGACACTGGGTTCGGGTCTCCTTTTTCCCTAAAATATGGTTAAGAGAGGCGATGGCTGTGCCAGGCGTGATGCTCGTGAACGGGTGTTGATTGTGGGGACTGGCTTACTCCAACTGGCAACATGTTAAATGGCGGGCGTGGTAAAAAAAAAAAAAAACATAATTTATAGACCAGTGAAGTTTCTTTGCGGGTTCTTCTTCACTGGTTGATCGAATCCGCGGATCAATCAAATTGTGACATGACTTAGTGTAGTTTTACTACCAGAAGTTGAATAAATAAATGAAATGAAATACAAATAAATGGATGTTTGTCATGAACTGTTGCATACGACATGAATTGTCGATTCTCGTGAATTCTTATTAATTTTGTGTTTTTACCAGTGTTTGTAAGCAGTGGCAAATACTTTTGTATACTTAGACTAAGTGTACGTTGAAAAAAAAACCAGCGGGTTTCATTCCAGTTCTTCGCTGGAATTGCCGAACTGGCTAATGATAAAATATGACAAATCCTAGTGCAGTGTACTGTCTATGGGTGATGAATAAATAATAAACTTTTTTTTTATGTGACGACATGGATGACTACCACACGTTCTGCCATGGTATTAGCCCAACACACCACATGCGCATAGGTCCCATGCCAGGACCTTCCTTATATTGCACGGCTACATTGAACTAGATCGAAAACACGGACAATTTTCATTGCTGCTTTGACCATCGTTCATCCAATGCGATGGTACTAACCCGGGCCGGATTAACCCTACCGCCTAGTAAGTAAGGAAGGGGACCTACAGTTTAACGTGGAATCCGAAAGACGGCCAGCTTCTCTCAACGGTCGAATGGTCACCCATCCAAGACCAGACCGGACCCAGCGTTGCTTAACTTCGGAGAGCGATCGCCGAAGTTTCGCGCCACTGGGCCACTGAGGCTGACAAACTAACATTAGGATAAAAAAAACTCACAAACACTAAAATTATAATCATACTTGAATATGATTTAGACACATCAGCCTAGGCTGTCTGTCGTAACATAAATGAATAAATAAAATCTTTGCACACTGTACATCACACAAATTCCTTGATAAGTCCTCTCTGTTTGTCAACGAGGTAGGTAGGACCAATTGCTTGATTGTTAATCGCCAATTGTGCCGATTGATCAAGAACGCTTTGAGGGTTAAGCAATAGGTCGTATTAATCTGGTTCTTATCGTTGGGTCTTGGCTGGTCAGATCTATTAGTTGTTTCAATTATGTGCATAAAACGACGTTCATAGGTGAAATTACATTGTATGTGAAGCGACTAATCCACAGAATCTTCGTTTCGATTCCAGTCATTATTCGTCGATGATTAGAAAAATATATAAAAAAAAACCGATTAGATTGACATCGGTGGGAAAGCAAATTTTTTTACAAATGGGTTAAATATTTCACGTTTGGAAAACAAATTTACCAGTGAAAATAAACAGTTTTTGCCGAGTTTTATACCTTGTTTGACTTTAAATATCTAAACATTCCTCTTCCTCGGTAATGGTAGAAAGCGGACGGAGGGACAGCGTTGTGTAGTTTCGACAAGAATTCTAAGTACAGTCAGTCAGTACAGTCTAAGGACTAGTTTATGCGGCAAGACTTACTTAAGACCGTGGGTCCCTTATTATGTTCTTTATAGGGTTCCGTACCCAAAGGGTGAAAACGGAACCCTATTACTAAGCCACCGCAGTCCGTCCGTCTGTCACAGGGCTGTATCTCATGAACCGTAATATGTAGGCAGCTGAAATTTTCATAGAGTGTGTATTTATTTTGCCGGTATAACAACAAATAGGCAAAATAAAAAAATAATAAAAATTCAAGGGGGGCCCCATACAAAAAACCTGATTATTTTGTGTTAAATCTTGTACGATGGTATGGAACCCTTCGTGTGCGAGTCCGACTCGCACTTGGCCGGTTTTTTTATATAATTTTTATTGTCGGTCTCTGTCTTTCTTGTCGCTTTCCCTCGAATTCGAAACTGCATGTCAATGCAAAGGACAAAACATTGTATAACTATTCAGAAGATGATCTGGGTTTATCAGTAACAGGGTAAATATACATCTTCTGTTGATACCTACATGCATGTATATGTGGAATGACATACTTCAGTAGGTCAATCACTTATCAACCGAACAGTGCGTTGTCAAATTATGTGATAAACATAATTCTCTGTTTAAGTCAATCTTGATATTTGTTGATACTAATATTTCTTCTATACATGAAATACCTTAAGTTCGAAATGTATTCATTTTGATTATAAAAAAGATTGTGTTTGTTTACATATTACATTTCAATATTCTGTGACACCTTTGAGTGTGATAGCTTGTCCATTTCCCTTTTTTTATATTATGTTATTATTGGGTAGCAGCGTTATACTGATGCATCTATATCACAACACTTATTTATTTATTGTATATTTTATATGATTGTCCCGTTTAATTTTGAAGGAATTTACAGAGACTTCACAGGGGAGACTGTTCTAAGATGTTACTACTCTATTGGCACGAAAGTGTCCTCGAGGCTTTGACCGATTGTTTTTTGAGATTTTTGTTTCATTCATTTTAAACTTCTGGTAGTAAAACTACACTAAGTTACGTAACAAACTGATGGATCTGCGGATTCGATCTCAGTTAAGAAGAAGCCGGTAATAAACTTCACTGGCATTATACATTTTTTTTTCATTCTGTATGAAATAAACATTAAGATTTAAATATTACTGGGAAAAATAGTCAGTGCCCAAGACTTTAAAATTTTTATAATATTTTAATTTGATACTCATTTCTATATTAATAGTGCGAGGCCCACCCCAATAATCTTGACAAACACTGTAGTGGGTTTGTGCCTACTATTCACGTGAGTGACCATTATCTAGACACGCTGGCGTTAGTTCGTATCTTTCTGTCGAATGGACAAGCAATCGAGTCGTAACATTTGGCGCTTAGTGCAATGTCTAAATTATTGGTGTAATAAATTTTCTGTAGATCCTTCTGCTAATAAGGAAAAGCAAAAGTTGTATCTTGTGTGACTATTTTGTGTCAATTTTCTTTTAAAATTAACCAAAATCGAGCTCCACTCAATTATTTTACATTTAGTTTCTTGTAAAATCTGTGATCATAGGTAAGATTAAGTTCAATTTAGATTATTCTTCAGTTTACTGACATTCAGGTACACATATTTAAAAGGAATTGTATATAAAATAAGTTAGTATATAGATATTATATTAGTTAGTATATACTATGATAATATAGATTTTACAACAATTTGAGATTAACGAAATAGGTTTTAATAGGCTGATAAGCTTAAAACAGGTGTAAAAATCAATCAAGTCATTATCTTTCGTCCTTATGATAACGCACATAATATTTTTGATCAATTGATATTCAGTTTTTAGATAGCTTTCGTGCGTGCAATGTAATTAATTAATTGATCCGTCAGTGTAATTTTTTTGGTCATTCTATTTTTAAATTATTGACTGAATTAAACGAATTTTAAAAAACAAGTTCTTGTGATTTTACTCACAAGAACATTTTTTTTTATACTCCATGTGTGCCAGCTTGGTGTAGCTTTACTCGTTCCATCTTTATGCCAGAAATGGCTTTATAGATGGCAATAGAATGAGCAAGAATCAGAAAATATAAATCAAAGTGAACATAAATGTAATTTTGCTTAACGGAAACTTACAGAGAACAGAAAGGAACCAGAGCCTCTAGTCGAACTTTTCACTTAAATTGGCGTTAACGGAACTTCGAAGTTACTTAAAAAGTCAAACACCAAACAAGTTTTACTACTTATTCTCTTTATTCTTCAACCTGTCAAAATCAAACTTGGACTATCAAATTTGTATGAAAACGCGGAGTCAGTGTAAACTGCAACATCATCATATTTACGGCGACGATGAGAAAGCTGTCAAATCAAACTCAAACTCGTAAATTTACGTTCGCTTAGCGCCCACTGTGTGCTCTCTTCAATTCTCTATACATTTGAAAACACCAGTCGATCGGTTTGGCGTAAACGCCACTTTAGTTGACAAGTCGACTAGGGACTCAGAATACGAAACTAGGAATACTTGAATAGAAGTTAATAAATTCGTTATTTTGCTCAATGGAAACGAAAAGAGAATGCAAAACTGGAAACATGTAAATAAAAGTGAACACATTCGTTATTTTGCTTAACGGAAACAAATGGAGAACATAAAAAGAACTGGAACAAATGAATCCAAGTGAACCCATTTGTTATTTTCTTTAAAGGTGACGTATGTATAACAAAAATCAAAATACACATGAATCAAAGTGAACATATTCATTATTTAGCTTAACGGAAACGAACAGAGTCAAATATAAAAACTGAAAAACAATAAACGTAAGCACATTCGTTATTTTGCTTAACGGAAACAAATGGAGAACATGAAAAGAACTAGAACAAATTAATCAAAGTGAACGCATTTGTTATTTTCCTTAAAGGTGTAGTACGTAGAAGAAGAAACCAAAATACACATGAATCAAAGTGAATATATTCATTATTTTGCTGAAAGGAAACGAACATAGACAAAAAAAACTGAAAAATATAATAAAAGTGAACACATTTGCTATTTTGCCTAACGGAAACGAATAGAGTGCATAAAAAGACCATTAAGACAAAACTGGGAACATATAAATCAGAGTGAACGGATTAAAAGACGAGATGTCCGTAAGCTTGTCCGACATGCCGGACGTGGACGACCGCGAGGAGGAGAACGTGCTGACGGAGCAGCAGCTGCGCGAGAAGTACGAGAATATGTCGCGCAGCTACTCGGGCCGCAGCGGCTGGCTGCGCTGGATGTTCAACTGGGACCACTCGAAGGTGGCGTTCGATCCAGTGTGGCTCAGTGTAAGTTGCGGGCAGACACCCTGTTGTGCAGAATCGTATTCTTTTACTGGATGTAGGAACTATTAGTACCATCGATGGCACGTTTCGAAAAACGAACAAAAAATGATGTAACCTTGGAATATATATCTTTACCACCTATATTTTTATGAAACAAAATAAATACTTTTGAATTTGAATTTTGAATTTGAAGTGAGCTTATTCTGACCAGCCTATTGGTTGAACATTGGGAGCACTATAATGAGCGTCCCATAAGGAACCTGGTCGTTGCTGAGGTCGTGGCTGCTGTCGTTAAGATCCTTGACGCTTGGTTCGGGTAACCTCTTTCCCTAAAATATGGTCGAAAAAGGTGATGGCTCTACCCGGCGTGATGCTCGTGAACGGGTACTGTTTATGGGGACTGGCCTGCTCCAATTGGTAACATGTTAGTTGGTGGGGATAGTCTTTGCAAATAAACTGATATTCGTCATGAGCTGTTGCATACGGCATAAATTATTTACTTTCGTGAATTATTTCTAATTTATTGTTTAACCTATGTTTTTTTATTAAAACATTTGACAAACACTTTTGTAAATTTAGACTAAGTGGACGATGAAAAAAAAACAGTTGTGTTTTGTGCCAGTTCATCTTCTGGCTAATGTTAAAATATGACAAATCCGAGTGCAGTGTACTGTCTATGGATGATGAATAAACAATAAAGAATAATGGAGCAACGAGATGTTGGTTGGGGGTCCTTACCTAACAGAAAGACTTTTATTTATCTCTGAGTCCTGGAGTTTCGCTCTGATAAGGACCTCCTCTATTACAAAAATCTAGTTGGTCTATTCCTTACAGGACACTATAATAGAAGTGCAACCGATTTTGCAAAACACATCTCCTGACCAGCCTACTCTTTAGTGCACTTCTCTATTTGTTTTTGTTTGGCATTTCTTGCATTTAGACTGTGTAACGGAAAAGCGAATTGTAAGACAAACACTGGTTTTTACCCGACTGCGCAAGAAGGAGGGTTATGTTTTTCGAGTGCATGTATGTGCACGCACTGCAGCCTAAAAGGCTTCATAGATTTTAGTTTGAGAGGTGTTTTCTGTCTTTTTTTATTAGATTTGATAATACTAATACAACACCTACTGTCCTGATATTAGCCCAACACAACGGGAACTGGGTGCCATGTCAGGATCTTTCTTATATTGCATGGCTACATTGAACTCGATGGAAACAACATTATTGCTGCTTCGACTATCGTTTATTCAATGTTTTGAACCATTTTAGTTTTGAAAAGATGCAACCTCGTAGGGTGTTGGGGCAATGCTTTCACAGGTTTAATCTCATAATTCTTGTCCTTCACAGATAGAGGAGTACAAGCGGCTGGCCGAGGCGTCCGTGACAAGTGGCTGGCGCATCCTTCGCGTGCCGGGATGGAAGTTGGAGAAGAGGGGCACCCACAAAGGCGACGTCGTCGAGTCGCTCAACACTAAAGAATTCGGGAAGGTGTTCCGGTTTACGGTGAGTTTTTTTTTTGTGCGACCTGACATGATGATGGCTAATACCACACAACTACCGTTAGGATATTAGCCCAATACACCACATTCCCGAAGGAATTAGGGGCCATGCCAGGACCTTCCCTTTATGAGTACGGCTACATTGAACTGGATGGAAAACACGGACAATTTTTCATTGCCGCCTTGATCATCTTTTCATCCAATGCGATGGTACCTACCCGGGCGGGCTTAAACCCTACCACCTAGTAGGGGAAGCGGACCTACAGTTTTACATGGATTCCGAACCATGGAGGAGCTTGCATTCGTGACGTAATGCACTTATCAAACTCGGAAAGAGAAAGACAGTGGTGCACGTCGGAAACGAACCCAGACCTCTGGTACGCTAGGCCAGTCCCCGCGCCACTAGGCTACGAACCGAACCGAGTTTGATATTTATCCGCCTTCATAAATCTCTACAACAGTATGCAGACCACGGCAAAATATATACACACTTTAAGTTTTGCTAGATTTTGGTTTATAAAATTAAATACCAACCGTACAGGGTTAGAGAGTATGAATGAATGAATGAATGAATAAATTCTTTATTGTGCATAAACAAAAATACAATTACAGAGAAAACATACAGCAAAACAACAATACTGCACGAAGGCGGACTTATCACTAAGAGTGATTTCTTCCAGTCAACCCTTGGGGTGATGAGGAAAGGCAATAGAAATATCTGTAGGTAGGTGACACACCAGAATTTGAATAAAAGAAAAAAAAAATTACTCCATAAACATACATATACCATAATATATACATATTTATACATATAACTGAATATACTAATATATATGATACAATACACTAATACATATTATTATATCCACAAACCTGGATAAAAAAAACCTAATGTCAAAAATTATGTTGTGACGAGAATCGAAACAGGAGTGCTAAGATGGTTTGGACATATAGAAGGAATGGGTGGCGAAAGAATGACGAAACAAAGGAGGATGCCCAAATCCACGCCCCTTAGAAATCATTCGTGTCTTTTATTGACACATATAAATATAATATAATTTATATTTATTATTTACGTCGTCAGCCTCATTGGCCCAGTGGCGCGACGCTTCGGCGATCGCTCTCCAAAGTTAAGCAACGCTGGGTCCGGTCTGGTCTTGGATGGGTGACCATTCGACCGTTGAGAGAGGCTGGCCGTGGTTCGGATTCCACGTTAAACTGTAGGTCCCCTTCCTTACTTACTAGGTGGTAGGGTATATCCCGCCCGGGTTGGTACCATTGCATTGGATGAACGATGGTCGAAGCGGCAATGAAAATTGTCCTTGTTTTCCATCCAGTTCAATGTAGCCGTGCAATATAAGGAAGGTCCTGGCATGGCACCTAGTTCCCATGTGGTGTGTTGGGCTAATACCATGACAAAAGGTGTGGTATAAGCCATCCATGTCCAGTCACATAAAAAACATTTTTTTTACATATTTTAAACTATCTGAATCCGGTCACGTCCGTTTACTTGTTAAATAATTAAAAGTAATCATTCACAATTACATCTTTTCCTACTAACAATATGAATAAAATAAGGACGGAACATCGGATAGTACTTCCGTTGTCACAAGACGTGTTCGTGTAGTCTGCTGCATCCCTTTCCATCCGGTAAGGGAGAAAAAAGGCGTAAATACGTATGTAACATTATCCCTAGAATTAATGCAAAGGATTGTTGCTTATGAAATATCATAGAGACTTTAAACTCTGTCCATTTTTATTGCGTTCAAACTGGAGCATTTTGCTCTACGCTGAGCTCTCTGGCGTCTCTAAAACATTCATAACCTCAAAACCGCATTTTGTCAATAACTTTAAAATGGCAATGAATTTGGTCTTCAAGACTCATAACTCGAAAAGTTATATAATTTTCCAAATTATAACACTGGTTTGGAAGTTAGAAACTTCCTCTTCTTGGAAAAACTTCTTGGAAAATTCTAATCCTCATCACCCCAAAGGTTGACTGGAAGAAATCACTTTTAGTGATAAGTCCGCCTTTTTGCAGTTTCGCTTTGTTAGATTTATTTGTTCTGTGTGTATTTTTAATGTTATTTGCACAATAAATGATTTCTTTCTTTCTTTGTTTCTTTCTTAGAAAATAACATTTTGAGGGGCTCATAATGTATGGGACAATGGGCATTGTCCTTTTATTCCGGGAGGTCACGACATTTTTGGTCACGATAAGGTTAATGGCTGAATCTGGGTTCACATGTAAGAGACCAACCCTCTGACACTAAATATGTCGGTCTGCCTGCGCCAAGTGGTTGCGTTATCTAGATTGGCTATATAAAATAGATGTTGGTATGTACCTGCTGATGAATATACGGATTGTCTAGAAACATTGATAACTATTAATTATGCACCAAAAACCATTCGGTTATTTAATTAAATACTTAAATATACCTAAACTTATGTCTGTAACCTAAATCTCCTATATCTACGAAATGCAACCAAAATTTTGTTCAGTTTTTGTATTGCTAACCAAGTATGTATGCATTTCATGCTTTGTCATTTGCATCCATTTACCTTATCATATATATTTTTTGTCACCGAAACGACTTTTTCAGGCGCCTTATCTACGTAACGCAACCACTTGGAACAGGCAGACCGACACATTTAGCTTCAGAGGGTTGGTATTTATCCTGTGAAGCCAGTTTCAGCCATTTACGTTATCGTTACCATTTTTGTCGCGACCTCCTAGTCTATTTACTTACAGTGCAGAAGTGAGCGTTAGTGTTGTGCCCGAGCAGCCTAGGAAAATACCGCAACCATATTGATGTAATTCTTCGTAAATGTCTGCTACGTAGCACCCGTAATCGTAACGTATGTATAAAAAGATATATGTCTGTAGGTGAAGCAAAAGAGGTGTGCTGTGATCGAAATGATTACAGCATAGTATTTGGCGAGATGGTTCGAAGCCTACCCCTTCCAAGCGCCAGCGGCTGTGCAGAACCAAATCCGATATAGACCGACTCAATCTATGAGTAAATAGTTACTCTATTTATGTTTGAAAAATGTTACGGCTTTTCACGCGGCAGGTAGAGATATTCTCCGACGTCCGGCGGCGGATGCCTCCTTGACAACGGGCTGAATGATTAGCGCGAAATGTCGGAGAATATCTCTACCTGCCGCGTGAAAAGCCGTAACAGAGTCGTCTGCTGCGCACGAGCGCGGCGGATGCCTCCTTGACAACGGGCTGAATGATTAGCTCGAAACGTCGGAGAATATCTCTACCTGCCGCGTGAAAAGCCGTAACAGAGTCGTCTGCTGCGCACGAGCGCGGCGGATGCCTCCTTGACAACGGGCTGAATGATTAGCTCGAAACGTCGGAGAATATCTCTACCTGCCGCGTGAAAAGCCGTAACAGAGTCGTCTGCTGCGCACGAGCGCGGCGGATGCCTCCTTGACAACGGGCTGAATGATTAGCTCGAAACGTCGGAGAATATCTCTACCTGCCGCGTGAAAAGCCGTAACAGAGTCGTCTGCTGCGCACGAGCGCGGCGGATGCCTCCTTGACAACGGGCTGAATGATTAGCTCGAAACGTCGGAGAATATCTCTACCTGCCGCGTGAAAAGCCGTAACAGAGTCGTCTGCTGCGCACGAGCGCGGCGGATGCCTCCTTGACAACGGGCTGAATGATTAGCTCGAAACGTCGGAGAATATCTCTACCTGCCGCGTGAAAAGCCGTAACAAGAGTCGTCTGCTGCGCACGAGCGCGGCGGATGCCTCCTTGACAACGGGCTGAATGATTAGCTCGAAACGTCGGAGAATATCTCTACCTGCCGCGTGAAAAGCCGTAACATTTTTCAAACATGTCTAACGACCGCGGTAACCTCAAAAGTTACTCTATTTTCGTTATCTCTATATATACTGTTTACATGATCCTGACTAGTTTTGATTAAATACCTAATTAGGATTTTGTAATGTCCTATTCACATGTTTGGACACTAGTGTAGATAAGTAACGATAAGTGGTGGGTTCTTTTGTTAATTTTTTTTTAAAATCGCATTAGCAAGCCTTTCTTATTAATCTCCGAGATAATGTAACATAGACTGTATAGACTTATCGATGTTTGCTTTCCTCAGGGAACAAAAATATTTCTACCTGTCAAGTCCCTATTCAGCTATTTCACGTGGATAACACCTCAACCCCAGTAGGCATGAGAGTGCCAGTTGGTAGGATGTGCGATACTTTCAACAAAAAGCTCGTACAGTTCGATATGTTCGATTGATCGTGCCTAACATATAAGAAAAATGTTCTTAAAGCGTTGTGTATGTCACATGAGTGGTGTACATCAAGTTTTACGGTTAGTATTTGCAACATATAGCCTCATAGTGTCTTTTCAGTTTATTTCATTGTTATTTGCCGGGATTTTTACATTATTGTTATTTACAGAATCTTTGTTAAACTACTTTTAGCTACTAGTTGTTTATGTTTATGATTGTAAACTTTGTATTTTTATTTTTAGTGTTTAAGTGAAAACTGCCAAAGAGACAGGTAAAGTGTTTTTATGTAATTAAGTCTGTGTTTATTATGTCTTGTTTCTGTTTGTTCTCCAAATAAATAAAATAAATAAATGAAAGTGTTTGCATGATAAACGAAAAAGTCAGCTATTCAAATTGTTTGCAGGGCACGGTAGACTGTTCCGCCAAGTTTCTCTACGAAGACATGAGGGACAACCTTGTAAAGATGCCCGAATGGAACCCCACCATACTTCACATAGACATAATAAAGGTAAAGTTATATTGTATAGCTTACACATTGTATTTAATAAACACACAATATTGTTAAATAAAGTGAAGAGTGTAGGTTCTAGTAGTGCACCTCGAGGCACACCCAAGATTTTCAACTCCATTGTTTACTTGCAACCCTTAAGATGGCCCAACCCGCTCATCTCCCCATACAAAAGGGGAAAGAAGATCACGCCTATATTTCTTGTCAGAGATCCAAAATTTTGCTCAATATAGCTTTATTTGATTGAACTAGATGTCTGATGACCATTGGCATTGTAAAATTGTGTTTGGTTTCCAAGTTATAACGTCCGAAAGTTCGGATTTTTCGCGCGTTTTATACAATTACTTTGGAGGTGGATTACGCAATGATAAAGTAAGAACATCTTAAAAAGATTAGTCATCAGACATAGCTTGTTTAATCAAGATTAATAATCTATTTGGTTTTTGTTAGATTTTTGACTACAGCGGTCGTGGTTTACTTTTAGCTATAAGTCGTTTTGAAATTGAAATTTTCGTAAATCTTACCAAATCATACACTATGCACATTGTCTTTTTTGTGGACAGGTTGCATCTTCCTCATAACGGAGCCTGTCTTATTCTAAGAAACAGAGAAGGTCCCAGAGCGCAACAGCACGGTTTTGTACCGTGCCCGCAAATGAGTTGAGGCCGCCGGGTTGGGCCACCTTAAACAAATAGGAGTTTCTTATTCTGTTCCTTACAAATAAAAATGAGGGCCCCTGATCTCACAAATTTCTGAATTATTTGTGTCAATGCAAAACGACAGAATGCACTCTATCAAAAGTGTTGGTAGAATCTTTTTCATATACACAACCATATTTGCAGCAACTGGGCCGCGGCGTCGACATATCGTACCAGGTGACGGCCGGCGGCGGCAACGGGTTGATCACGCCGCGCGACTTCGTCACGCTCCGGCGGGTGTGCGCGCTGCGCGCTGACGGCGAGGTGCTGCCCGAGGGCGACGATGTGGAGCCTTACGCCTACATCAGCTCGGGCGTGAGCGTCGAGTGCCCGGGCTACCCGCCCGTCGGCCAGTACGTCAGGTATGGCACGTCATCTCTGTTGTCAGTAAATGTATTCAAAATAAACTGGATCTTTATTTATTTATTTATTTTTTATTTATTTATTTGATGAACGTGCAGCCTAAGCTGATGTGTTCATGTCTGGGTTCACTGGTGCTTTGTTATTACGGTTACTTTAGTTTAGTGTTTTTAGGTGTTTGTCAAGCCTGTTATTAAAAGAATTGGTGGTGGGTGCTTCAACGACATCTTCTGGCAGCTTGTTCCACATTTCAACTGCTCTATTCGACAGGAAGTGTTGTCTCGGGTTTGTTGAGCTGACAGTGGCATTGAGCTTTAGGCTATGACCACGGAGATGACTATTTGTGTTTCTAGTGAAGAGGTTCTGCAGTTCTGGACAGTCGTAATAGTCATTGAGAATCTTGTATGTTTCTATGAGGTCGCCCCTTTCTCTTCGTTGTTCCAAGGTTGTCAGCTTGAGCACTTTTAGTCTTTCCTCGTATGGTTTCTTCTTCAGTACTTTTGGTATCTTAGTCGCTCTTCTCTGAATTCGTTCTAGGAGAGTAATATCTTTGACGAAGTAGGGATTCCATATTTGGAATCCATATTCCAGGAGTGGTCTAATGTGAGATTTGTATATTTTGATTAATGTCTCTATGGTCAGGTTCTGAAATGATTTCCGTATGACGTAGAGTAGGGTATATAAAATAGGAGATCCTATTTTATATCAACATCTTTTTTGTTTTTTTGGAGATCCTGAAGTTTATATTTTAATTTTACCTTTACTTTAAATAAAATAATTAAAAATCAAGAAAATAAATAAATGAATGAGTGCAAGTGCATAAAAAGAAGTGCACGCATCAGAATCATGCTGCTAATGCATATACAATATAACATAATAATATTAATTAATATTTGTGCTGTCTTTGATGTTGAGACTGAAAAGTGAGGTGTTTCTAGATAGGTTTCAAGATTCCTTTTGATATTGTTTGATTTGGTTATTCAGTCTATTTTAAAATTGATTTGTGGTCACTGCGTTTAGCAAATCCACTGGAAGTTTGTTCCATGGCTCTACTACTCGGTTGGATATATTGTTTTTACGAGTATTCGTTCTGGACGCCGTGATCTTCAGTTTCAAGTTGTGGCCTCGAAGATAAAAATTCTGGTTGCGTGCAAATATTTTCATCAGTTCCGGGCAGCCGTTATGAAGGCATCGGAAATCGAAATGTTTTTTAGCAAATGTTTTCCAATCTAAATGATATATTAAAAAATCGAAACATACAGACGTAGACATGTTTGAAATAAGTTACGGCTTTTCACGCGGCGGGAGGAGACATTCTCCGACGACAACGGGCTGAACGATCAGCTCGAAACGTCGGAGAATGTCTCCTCCCGCCGCGTGAAAAGCCGCAACATTTTTCAAACATGTTTAACGACCGCGGTAATCTCAAAAGTATAAACAGACTTAGATATTGACAATATATTTTAGAATTCAAAATTTCAAAAACCTATCAAATCTAGCCTAGGATCATTTCTTATAGTGGTTAGGGATCGACATTCTTCTCATAGTCCTTAGGCTCTCTAATTTAAGGATGTTCCGACCCATACAATGTTTTTTTTTTACACAGAACGCAAAAAGTATTGCACTTTAAGGCACGAATTTGTCAAAAATATTAAATATAGCCATAGTAGTTGCAGCGAAAACATATTCACAATTTCAGGTTTAATGGTTTCGTTGTAATTGCCGATTAGAAGTTTTACACCGTTAGATGGCGCTGTTAAATAAAAATCGTACTTAAATAAATTGTAACAAAACCAATAATCCTGAAATTGTGAAATTGTTTTCGCTGCAAGTAATATGACTATATTAAACTTTTATTATTAATTCGTGGCTTAAAGTGCAATACTTTTTGCGTTATTTGTGCAAACAACTTTATATGGATCGGAACCGCCTTAATCAATTTAAAAACCGTTTGGACACTCATTTAAACAACTTTTGTAAGAATAAGAATAGATAAGAATCTATTCTTATCTATTCTTATATAAGAATAATTTAACTTTCATAGAAGTGACTTAGTGAACTACCATTAGAACAAAAAAAAACTTATAAACATGAAAAGTGATAAACCATACTTGAACATGATTTAGACACATCAGCCTAGGCTGCCTGTCTAATATAAAATAAATAAATGAATAAATAGTTTCCTTTGTGGACATTTCTAGCCGACGGTTTGACCATTACAGAGGCAACAACAAGGTGGGCTGCTGGTTCATGCGGCCCGCCGTCAGCAAGACTGCGGGCGGGGGCGTGAGGGAGTGCTGCACGTTCCAGTGGCTGTTCTGCTGCGACCTCAAAGGTACGTAGCTCCCGACCGGGCTTCCCGGCATCACGATCACAGTCGTGTGCCGTATACTCCGGGAGGTCGCGACATTTTTAGGATACCGTACCCAAAGGGTGAAAACGGAACCCTATTACTAAGCCTCCGCTGTGCGTCCGTCCGTCCGTCCGTCTGTCACAGGGCTGTATCTCATGAACCGTAATAGGTAGGCAGGTGTAATTTTCACAGAGTGTGTATTTATTTTGCTGCTATAACAACAAATAGGTAAAAACAAAAAATAATAAATATTAAACGTGATTTTTTTGTGTTATCGGAACCCTTCGTGTGCGAGTCCTTCTTCGCACTTCGCACTTGGCCGGTTTTTTTTTATGCAACCTGACATGAATGGCTAATAACCACCATACAGCTACCGTTATGATATTAGCCCAATACACCACATTCCCGAAGGAATTAGGTGCCATGCCAGAAACTTCGGTTGTTCTGACAATTTTTCTTTGCTGCTTCAACCATACTTTCATCCAATACGGTGGTACCAACCCGGGCGGGCTTAAACCCTACCACCTAGTAGGGGAAGGGGACCTACAGTTTTACATGGATTCCGAACCATAGAACAGCTCGCATTCGTGACGAAATGCACTTATCCAACTCGGAAAGAGAAAGACAGTGGTGCATGTCGATATTGAACCCAGGCCTCTGGTACGCTAGGCCAGTCCCCGCGCCACTAGGCTACGAGCCGCTCAAATCGCATGAAAGGCAAGCCCTCTAGCCCCTAGACCACGAGCTTTGAATACGTTATACTGTTGCAGGGCGCATGCCGCAGTTCGTGATCGACGCGGCGTTCGCGACCGTCATGCTCGACAACGTGAAGCACATCCGGCGGTACGCGGCGGCGCGCGCCACGTAGCCTCGCGCGCCACGTAGCCTCGCGCGCCACGTAGCCTCGCGCGCCACGTAATTTCGCGCGCACGTAGCCTCGCGCGCACGTAGCCTCGCGCGCACGTAGCCTCGCGCGCACGTAGCCTCGCGCGCACGTAGCCTCGTAACGTCGGACAAAGAGTTTGGGATACACATCCGGTTGAATGAAAAGATGAACATTGCTTTCGAGCGGCGCGACGACGCCGCGCGGAGTCACTTTTTGACTCGTCGCGTTCGTGTTGTCGCTCCGCTCGTCTGCACCCTAGCTAGTGTTGCAATATATTATTTCGCTATTAGTTAACCATCGTCCGTTCTTTACATGCAGGTTGTGTTTGCCTGGTGCCTGGTGGTTTGGGTCTGCACACTGTTATATTTAATATGTCTGTATAAACGTGAATGTAAATGTTTCAACCTGTTGGCAAACCTTTATAAATAAATAAATAAACAGTCGAAGTAGTTGGCTGCAAAGCTAACAATACCAGATACAATTGACCGCCTCAAACGGCGCAAAAGTATCCAAGAACATAGCTTCGAGAAAGCCAAAAATAAATAATAGAGAGATCTCCACTGGGAAATCCTATTCTTCATGCCAACTTATCAATCAGGAGAATGAAAGCGAGTGCATCCAAATCTACCCACGTTACCTTCTCACTGAGAAATGGAAACTGCCCTCCTGTCAAGTTAGGCAACGAAACGTTACCACACTGCGATTCAGCTAGATACCTGGGTATACACCTTGACAGGCGACAGACATGGCGCATCCACATACAGAAAAAACGAGACGAATTGAACTCTCGCTTCAGATCCCTTCTATGGTTGCTGGGAAGGCACACTAGACTCTCGTTAAACAACAAACTACTGATCTACAAATCTATCCTGAAGCCAGTATGGACATACGGAATAGAGCTCTGGGGAACAGCCAGCAATTCGAACCTGGAAATCCTACAACGCTTTCAGAATAATGTGCTCCGCACAATCACAAACGCCCCATGGTTCGTGAAAACATCAGAAACGCACGAATACCTGCAAATGCCCACAATAAAAGAGGAAATAAATAATCCCTCCAAACGCTACTCTAAACGACTAACGGCTCATGTCAACAAGCTGGCTGTAGCTCTTACCGATACTACAGTTAATGTCAGAAGATTGAAGCGGCATGTTATTGCTAACCTAGACAAGAGAACATAAGATGCCTATACTTACAGACCACTCATAAGAGATAGCCATCCAAAGGGAGCCACTGTCTCATTCAAGTCTTCAAAGCACTCATGGCCAAAAATAACAAAAAAAAAAAACTTATCACTCATCACATCTGCTCATAGTCAAACGACTGATCGCAAGATTAAACATACAAAAAAAAAGGTCGAAATACTTTAACTTTTAGAAAAAATTGTAGTGTTTAGTATAGATTCAAACATAATTGAGGATGTCTACTAGCTACTGAGTAAACAAAATCCTAGCAAAATTGAATCGGAGGTTGTATTTTTTTTTATGTGAATTTCTTTTTAAACACCATTCATTTTTAGGGTTCTGTACCCAAAGGGTGAAAACGGAACCCTATTACTAAGCCTCCGCTGTCCGTCCGTCCGTCCGTCCGTCCGTCCGTCCGTCTGTCCGTCTGTCACAGGGCTGTATCTCAGTAACCGTAACAGGTAGACAGCTGAAATTTTCACAGAGTGTGTATTTATTTTGCCGCTATAATAACAAATAGGTGAGATTAAAAAATAATTAAAATTAAAGGGGGCTCCCATACAAAGAACGTGTTTTTTTTTTTACGATGGTACGGAACCCTTCGTGTGCAAGTCCGACTCGCACTTGGCCGGTTTTTTACGTTTAACCGGAAGTGTATCCTTTAACGTTTGGTTGACTGTACGTCACCATTGACGCCTCTCCGGCCTCCAGGTCTATCGTTAGTGTATGTAGATAGCGTAACGACGTCTGTAGAATAACCTAATATGCATTTTCTAAAGGCAGCGTGCTCATTTCAGATGAATTCATATGTTACATTGTGTGCGGCACTGTTGACGGCGTCTCCGCCCCCAGGTTATAACATTTGTGTATGTAAATAGCATAAAAATTGCGTCTGTATAGTATGGATTAATATGCATTTTCCTAAAGGCAGCATGCTCATTTTAGGTGAATAAATATATCTTGGGGAGCGTTCGTAAACTATGTGATGGATTTCAGACAACGTTTATGACCCCCCCCCCCCTCCCTCAACCCCCTACCAAAGTTAGGTGACGTTCATAAAATTGTATTTTATACAACCTATAAGCGTGCTGTTTCTGATCAATGCGAACTATGTGCTGCTGTCATTTCCATTGTTGCCATGGGTGGTAGTCGTGGTAGCCGTAGACCTACAAATACGCAGTTTAGACTGTTTTTGCAATAATATGTTAATTTTGGAAAAGACACATGCTACAATTAGATACGCAATTAATTGATTTGCATTAATTCAATGAAGTATGCTGCATTGTGCTTCCGTTTATTACTTGCTCTATGGTTTTTTTTTTATGTGACTGGACATGGATGGCTAATACTACAAGTTCTGTCATGGTATTAGCCCAACACACCACATGGGAACTAGGTGCCATGCCAGGACCTTCCTTATATTGCACGGCTACATTGAACTGGATGGAAAACACGGACAATTTTCATTGCCGCTTCGACCATCGTTCATCCAATGCGATGGTACCAACCCGGGCGGGATAAACCCTACCACCTAGTAAGTAAGGAAGGGGACCTACAGCTTAACGTGGAATCCGAGCCACGGCCAGCCTCTCTCAACGGTCGAATGGTCACCCATCCAAGACCAGACCGGACCCAGCGTTGCTTAACTTCGGAGAGCCACTGGGCCACTGAGGCTGACAGTAACGTTAGATTCAAGGGCAAGATTCAAATGCAGCAATGCGGAATATAGTTGTCTTTTTCGCTCGCGCGCAAATCATGCGAGCGACAGTTCCGTGGATCAGAGACCGCAATCTTACTCATTGCTTAGGGTCTATCCATACCTATATTACGTCATCGTTATTTGCCAATTTGGGACGCCCCTTCAATCCCCATATTTTTCAGAAATCAGTTAAATTTATGATAAGCTCTATGTTATGTTACTATGTGATCAGGTCACTGTGGTAGTTCATGACAGAAATAATAGTATTAAAACTAAACATGCACATGTATCACAATTTTTTTTTCTTGTTGTCACTGGCATCGCTTCAAGGTCCTTGCTTGTGGTGACGCTTAGTTCGGGTCACCTCTTCCCCTAAAATATGGTTGAGAGAGGCGATGGCTGGACCCGGCGTGATGCTCGTGAACGGGATGACTTTGCAAAATAAACTGATATTTGTCATGAACTGTTGTATACGGCATGAACGGTACATTTTTGTGAATTAATATTAATTTAATGTATTCTCATAAACGGGTACCAATAACCCGTATTACTGTAAGCAGTGGCAAACAAATTTGTAAACTTAGACTAAGTGGACGTTGAAAAAAAAGTCAGCGAAGTTTCTTGCCAGTTCTTGTTCGCTGTGAATGCTGAACTGGCTAATGATAAAATATGATAAATCCGAGTGCAGTGTGCTGCCTGTGGATGATGACTAAACAATAAACAATATTATGACCATCATCCGCTGACCAAACCCCCCCTAATTTCAAATGATGTAATATATGGATGGCCCTTTACGTAATTTTTTTTGCAGGCTTATAGCAAGTTAGTACCTGTTTGGCGACGATAAAGACGTGGCTCTGCAATACATAACAAACCATATTTTAACAAAATAAGTTTGCTGTTTTTAAGAAATGCATTTGTGTGCATGCCGTGAACACTGCAACCTAAAATATCCAATGTTTTATGATTTTTGTGCGACAAAAAATGTTTACCTGCTTTGGATAATAAGGAATATAATATAAATATAAAGAATTTGCTAGCATTCGGTATGACTGTATTTAATATATATTTAAAAATACAGCTAATTCTTTCCGTATTTGAAATCAATTTGCGAAACCAAATACTAAAATGCATGTAATCATTTTAGTTCACTCGCTTATAAAATTATTTCTCCATCAAGTGGGCCGTGTGATTTATGATTTATGATAAGAGGGTATCACCAGTATTGTTTAGGGTTCCGTACCCAAAGGGTGAAAACGGAAGACGTCCGTCCGTCCGTCTGTCCGTCCGTCCATTTGTCACAGGGCTGTATCTCATTAACCGTAATAGATAGGCAGCTGAAATGTTTACAGAGTGTGTATTTATTTTGCCGCTATAAGAACAAATACGTATCATTTAAAAATAATAAGAATTAAAGGGGGTCCCCATACAAAAAACGTGATTTTTTGTGATTAATCTTGTTCGATGGTACGGAACCCTGGGTGTGCGAGCCCGACTCGCACGTGGCCGGTTTTTATTATGTAACGACATGGATGCCCAATACCACGCCTACCGTCATGATATTAGCCCAACACACCGCATTCCCGAAGGAATTAGGTGCCATGCCAGGACCTTCTCTTTATGAGCACGGCTACATTGCACTTGATGAAAAACACGGACAATTTTTCGACCATCGTTCATTTATTGCGATGGTACCAACCTGGGTGGGATCAACCCTACCATCTAGATGTTCGTTTTTACGTGGCATCGGAACCAAAAACGACGTATCCCTTTTTTGCCTCTTTCGACATGCACGGGAAGAAATGCAGTGGGACAACACATTGGTTTACTAATGTGAGATACCTTTAAAGGTTCAATTATATTTGTTCGTTAGTTTTAATTTTTTTTTGCAGACCAAAGAAATAACATTTTCATATGCTAATGCGCGTTTTATTTAAAAATGTAATCGTGTCTGATACTGGTTATTACCAGCTGTAATAAGCCTTAACGCTAACAAATGAATTCTTTTGCATTGTTTATGTGCAATTTAATCTAAATATTACCTCACAAAGTGTAAGTACTCTAGACTAAGGTTATATATAGCGTAAGCACGTTCGTGAGTTTAGTACTCGTACATTATGGTCTTATAAATGAAGTTGGAAGTATTGTGAAGATTGGAGATGTTTATTTTTGTGATAAGTGAAAGATTAAAGATTTTATACTGGTGTGCTGAGTTTTATTTATTGATAGGTGAGAATGGGCTAGCAACATGCAGGTGAAGAATATGTGGAGAAATAACTTCCTTACAACGAGCGCCCAAAAAATGACGCCACGCGACTTACAACATTATATCGCCGTACACATTTGTAGCGCAGTGATGAAAACGGAGAAAAATCGAATTTGAAGTCTCCCAAATTGGTAGGTAAAGTGATAAAGATAAGAATGATTTTTCAATAAACCAGATGGTCGTTACGTCATTCTTTATTCGTAATGATGTATTCAGCGAGAGCCGAAACAGGCCAAATTCCTCCGGCGGCACAATTGACGTGTAGACACTTTTTTAGTTTCATCCGTTCTCCTGTTATTTTTTCACCTCCATGGCTAGCAAAGGAGAATGCCTAAATCCAGGCCTCTTAGAAATCAGTCGTGTGTTTTCTCGACACATGCGATAATTTAAATATATTACTTAACCCATTCCCCGCCAGGAACGTATATATCCATCAGAGCAAGGCATTCTGCAGGCGCCATCGTCGGATATATCCGACCGAAAACTACTCCACTTCAAACATTAATAAAACTGTACTGATTACGAAATAATGTGTTTTATTTACATAATTGCACAGTACATACCAGCGTTCATTAGATTTCTACTGTTTCAACATTGGAAACACACTATTTGCAACAAAACAAACAACAATTCAAGACTGCATATTATCGAAATAATTGTAATGTGGCGTATTGAGAAGGATTGTGCCAAAAAACCTTTGCGGTGAAAGGGTTAAACATATTTGTAACTATCTGAATCCCCATTTTCACCGCCGTTTACTCGTTACATGTTTAAAAGGAATCATTCATGAGGGGAAGAAACTCAAAGCTTATTGTAGATGTCGCATGAGCGACCTCACCTTAGAAACGTCCAGACTGTCATTTCTGTCAACTTTTATTCACGAGTTTTTAGATGCAAGAGATGTACTCCACGATGCAGTTACAATAAAGGTCAAACCCACGGAGGATAGAGGTAGAGAGGAGATGGTCTAAGCAAACTGGGTCTGTGTCCACCAAGTGGGTCTCTACGTCACAGCCCACGTGATAAAGAAGGTGTGGCTTAACGACATTCGCGACATGGCGCTGACGGTGTTAGGTTGTGGGACAATATGGTCTGCGGTGCAATTTTCGGCGAACGATGAGATTTTGTGTAAAATGTTGCAAACATTACACAGGACAGATAATCTAAAGTTTTTAGGTGGAATTACGTTTTATTTGTCAGTAAAACACCTCTTATTTTATAATTTGAGTAAATATTCGAGCATTGTATCGATGTATCGCTCTTGCTATGTGCCGATAGATGGCGCACAATCATTTTCGTTTTACGGTAAGAAATGTTGATCTCATGATGCAAATTTTAATGACATTTTTAAATTAAAATTATATGAATCCGCGCGAAGGCATAGATTTAAATTTCTAAGGTTTTTTTATAGAAAAAACACTTAGAAAAATTTCAAAGGCGCCATATAGTTGTAGTCTTGTAACCACTAAGAATAGCTCTCGGAATAGCTGCTACCAGAATATCGATTCTTCCGGATTTCGCAAAAATGGGCGGTGCATGACCCCACCATGAAGCGATTTTCCCCCCGCTTCCCCGCACAGTGTCACGCTGCGATCCTTAGTAATATGAGTTAAAAACATCTCCTCTCTCCCTCTATCCTCCGTGGTCAAACCGCACTGGGTGTAACTACGCTGTAGCGGAGCGACGCGGCCAATTATTGTTTGTATGAAATTGTATGCAATATAACGCACTACGCGGCAGCGGAACTGCGCGCCGCGGCACTGCGCGACAAAATTGAGCAACTCACCAAACATCGCGCGCCGTTGAACTGTATGGAAAATACGGACAATTTTTCATTGCCCCTTCGACCATCATTTCATCCAATGTGGTGGTACCAACCCGGGCGGGCTAACAACCTACCACCTAGTAGGGGAAGGGGACCTACAGTTTTACATGGATTCCTAACCATGGATCAGCTCGCATTCGTGACGAAATGCACTTATCTAACTCAGAATGAGAAAGACAGTGATGCATGAAAAGGACCAGGATTACCCAAAGTCTCATTTGTCACCTAAATTGGCGTTATGGCAAACCGGTCGACTGGCGTTTTCAAATGTATGGAGAAATTGAAGAGCGCGCGCAGTGGGCGTTAAGCGAACTACCATTTGCGAGTCCGAGTTTGATTTGACAGCCTACTCACCGTTGCCGTAAATACGTCGACGTTGCAGTTTACGTCGACTCCGCGTTTTCATACAAATCGGAAGTCCGAGTTTGAATTTGACAGCTTGAAGAAGTAAAACCACAGAATATCTAGTAAAAACTAGTATGGAGTTTGACGTTTTTACGGAACTTCGTAAACGCCAATTTAGGTGAGAACTGAGATTACCGGCTCCAACCTCTGGTATGCTAGTGTGCGCGTTGCCTGCCTACGGGAATCTAGGTGAGTCTACTCGTGGCGTAGGCAGGTTCGAGCAGCAACACTGTACATTTCCGTAGATGTACAGTCGTTTCGTCTGAAATCTATACACCGGAAATAGAGACAAATTTGAGATCTCTTTCTGACATGCTGACGTCAACCATAGAGTAAAAGGGACTTAGAAATTCCTTCTCTTTCCAGTGTATACATTTGATAAGTAACGACTGTACAATTGCGTTCTCGTTAGTGGTTACCAGTGAGTAGGTTGAAATGGACTGAGGTGGATTTTTTTTTTCCCGAACCTCCTTGTAGCCCAACGGAAGCTGCAAGAGGCTGGGGAGGTGAAATGCTTTACGCATACCTGATTCCGGAATCAGGTTATGTGGGACTGGTTGGCGAGTCTAACCTAACCCTAGGCCAAACCTACCCACTAAAACACCCCCCTAATATCCTTTTAGCCTGTTGGCGTTAAAAGGGTAGCCGGTCGTGTGGCGGGCGCAGAAGGCGCACGAGCCACGAGGTGGCAAGGCGGTCGCGCGTCTTTTGTAACCGCGTTCAGCGAGCTTGTGTGTGCGCGTCGCCCGCCTGTGTGACCGCAATACTAGTCTAGGCTGAGATAAATAGTCGTAACAGAAATGGCACATTTTGTATGGACGAAATCTCAAAGTAATGCAATGTGACGTCACAAAGTACTACTTTTCGTTGGTCTTTAGTTTCTGTGACGATTATTTATCTCAGCCTCAGACTAATGAATAGTAGTACTTTGTGACGTCATTTCGCATTACTTTGAAATTTCGTCCACACAAAATGTGTCAAAGTGACGTCACAAAGTACTACCTTTCGTTAGCCTTAGTTTTTGTTACGACTATCTATCTCAGCCTAGTCCTCGCGCCACTAGGCTAAGAGCCGCTCTTACTGAAGATAAAGGAAGTAAAAGTGGCATGCGGTCGATATCGTGTCTCCGCGAATTGGTCAAAATGGCCATATAGATGTATGGGAATTCGGCGGTGCGTCGTATGCCACGCAGTCGAAACATCGTAACAGTGCGCGAGTATCCTCTAAATTAGCGTTCGTCAAGTCAGTCCCCACCCCATACAAACCCTCCAATACTTCTGCGACTATGTTTGCATGTGGCATGGACGTTTAAATTGGACTGGTAGCTTTTGAAAATTGGAGACAGCGGGTCCCATAGTTTCCATCGATACCAAACCTCATTCCTCTTTTAGGGCTCCGTACCGGAAGGGTCCGTCCGTCCGTCTGTCACAGGGCTGTATCTCATGAACCGTAATAGATAGGCAGCTGAAATTTTCACAGAGTGTGTATTTATTTTGCCATAACTAATAGGTACAATTTAAAAATAATAAAAATTAAAGGGGCTTATTTATACAAAAACCTGATTTCTTGGTGTTAAATCTTGTACGATGGTACGGAACCCTTCCTGTGCGAGGCCGACTCGCTCTTGGCCGGTTTTTTGCTATGTTCGAAACTTCGCCACCGTGCCAAATAATATATAAACTGACCGTGCGCGAATGTGCTCTAATACACTGGAAATAAAGACGAATTCGTTATCTCATTCTTTCATATTTACGTAAACTATAGCGTAAAAGGGACTCAGAAATTCTTTCTCTTTCCAGTGGTCATGTTTGATCGTTATGTCCGTATATCCCGCATCCGCTAAACTCCATTATATGGAAGCTATTCGATAAATATTCATTGGCTGAACTCCTCCCTTTGTAATAGTATTGGGTGGTGTCGTTTGTCACCAACCTTATGGGATTTGCCCAAATGGGACTCTTATAATCAGAAGGACATATGTATGGTAATTAAAATATCTGCGTGCCAAATTATGGTTTGCTTCACTACTGATTCATAGAGTCGTATTCAGAGAGCACCTGTCAAAACTTAGTACGAGATTAGCACCGAACTAACTATACAAAAACCGGTTTAGTCCGGCGGATTAAAGTTAGTCCGCCCACTCTGGATACAACAGTTTGACGTTACTCGTGCTCTGCTGAGCCAAAGTATGTCTTTCGACTGTCAGTTTTGACATGACATTTTATAGATCGAATGTCAAATTTGACAGTCGGAAGCTGTCAGCCAATTACGAGTCATGTCTATGAATCTCAGCAGTAGAGTGTTAAATAGCCTACTCGTGAGATTCTCACCTGTGATTCACAACACTTTCGTGCTCATCAAATGACAGCCACGAGTCACCCTAGTGTTGTCCCTTTCTATTTATTTTAATTAGAGTGCAATGAAACAAACATAACATTTTATGTTTGATGACGTCAGGCGAAAGCGTTACACTTTCATCTGTGACTTACTCGCTGTCGCTCTCCGGAGTAGATATGCAGGTGAATGAGTTTGCGAATCTAGGAAGCACGTTAGCCCGGGATGGAAAGAGTGACATGGACATTCGAGTGAAAAGCCGGGTTATTTAACAGGGTTTCCGTCCGAACATGGATATGTCCGGAGTTTTAATTTATCTGTATTTTCGGGGGGAAATTGATGTATTGTATGAGATATTTTTATTGCAAGTAATCCCAATGTAAATTTCAAGACTTAGTTAATCTCGAAATAACTCGGAAGAACCTTTGGAACAGCCACCAACAGGTACATGTTTCTCATAAATAAAACTGAACTGGTTCATTTGTTGAATATCACAACGTATATTTTTACAATCACGTATCTACATATATGTACATAGAAGACGGAAGGCGCGCCGCCTAGGGTTGGCACCTCGAATTTACAGGCGTGTACAGGAATCGGTCTTTGAAAAAAATCTACCGACCCGTGTAAGTTTTTATGTATAATAAAAAAATAAAAAATGGGCTATTTAAAACCATGATGTCGATACTAAACACTCTTTCAAAATTATACTCAAACAAAAAATATATAAACGACTCAGTTCCGATTAATTTGAATGCATGAAAATATGCTGTTTTTATTCAGGCCAAAGAAGTCTTATTCCTAACAGTCAACCAAAGATTAAAGGATACACTACCGGTTAAACGTATAAATGAATGCTGATTAAATTTTGTTAGGGTTTTGTTAACACACTAATTCGTAGACATTCTCAACTATGTTTGAACGTGTAGTCAGCCCTATGATTATTCCCAAAAGTCAAAGTATTTCATTTTTCCTTAAATCGGGTGTGTATCCTTAACACATTGGTCGACTACATGAGTACACGCAACTTTATCTTAGTCCTCATGCTTTTAGGAAATCCTCACTCTAGTATATAAGTACACACAGCTTTTTCTTACTCCTCCTGGTGGTCATTATTTTAGGAAATCCTCACTCCAGGATATAAGTACACATATTTTTTTCTTAGTCCCCGATGCTCATGTTTTTAGGAAATTTTCACTTCAGTATATAAGTACGCACAACTTTTTATTAACACTCCCGATGCCAACTTTTTTAGGAAATCGTCACTCCAGTATACTATTAGTACACAAATTTTTTTTAGTCCTCCCGATGCAATTTTTTTTAGGAAATCCTCACTCCAGTATAAGTGCACACAGCTTTTTCTTAGTCTTCTCGATGCTATTTTTAAAAAAAATCCTCACACCAGTATATAAGTACACACAACTTTATATTAGTTCTCCCGATGCTCATGTTTTTAAGAAATCCTTACTCGAGTATTTACACACTACTTTTTCTTAGTCTTCTCGATGCTCATATTTGAGGAAATCCTCACTCCAAACGTGGCAACCCTAGCGCCGCCGCGCTCAGTCCACGAGCGCGACGCCCTCGGCGAACGCGCAGAGCGCGCTCGCGTGCGGCGCGCACACGCCGATCGCCTCCAGCTGCTCGGCGCGCGCCAGCAGCAGCGCGCGCCCGTCCACCTCGTCGTGCTGCAGCGCCGCCAGGCACTCGCACCAGCGCCGGCGCAGGTGGCGCTGCAGCTCCGCGCACTGAGGGCAAACATTGTGGTTTATACACCTAGAACTCATTACATAAGTACACACAACTTTTTCTTAGTTCTCCTGGTGCTCATGTTTTTAGGAAGTCCTCACTCCGAAGGTGGCAACCCTAGCTGGCGCAGGTGGTGCTGCAGCTGAGCGTCTGATGAGATGACGTTTATGAACATTTGACGACGTGGTTAAATAATTCGAAACACCTAAACATTTTCAAAGACCCATTCAAAATAGTTTGTCGACTTTGTTATTTTTATTTTTTAACAATGTGGCACATGGTTATAGCCAGTCACTTTCATGACGATTATTATCACCAGCAAGACTATGACAAAACAATTGACGTAAAAAATATCAAAATCGGCCCACGCGTTTGGCCTCTAGAGAGCTATGGAACAAACATACATACACACATACACAGGCGGATAAACACACTACCCTCCTTTGCATGCGTCGCGCAGTCGGGTAAAAAGGACTGGCGGCCGTTCACACCCTGTGTGAATTTCTTGGAACAGAAACTGACCCCAAAACTGCACCCCACATCATCCGCACTTGCACACCACAACATAATATCCCACTCCCATACACCACTCCATAACGACTCATGATCAAAAACGCGCAAGCTAATGTTCTTATTACAAAAAAAAACGTCGCCTTTACGATGTTTTTATCATTACTCAAATCTAATACATCTTTATGCAACCCAAACGAAAACAAAAGACAGTTCCAACGGCTCATCTGACAATGAAGAAAACAAAATAATTGCACATCGCAACAAATTGTGTGAGGGGCCGACCCTCTGTGGGCCAACCAAACACGACCTTTAATTCATCAATATGTTTATTTGTAGCTCAAGATTATAAAAATGACCACTTTACCAGTAGTTATAGCGTAAAGCTGGATCAAACCAGTAAGCTAACCTTGCGCAGGCATTGCGTCTACCAATTCCTCCACCTGCTTTATAAAATGTATGTAGAATTCTCCCACAGTTTAAGAGGTAAGATGTAAGAAGTATTTAAAATTCTAATTAGCGTCTTAACGCTTGGATAGACTGAATATTCAAACATACATAATAATATTGCCGTGGTCACCAAACTCGTATTGTCGAAACGACCGACCGAATGAAGAAAGTTACTATCCAACAATAGATCCCTTGGGATCATCCAATGGACACGTTGGGCAGGAGAGAATTCAGGTTGAGTGTGGACATGATGCGATAAATTTATTTAATTGGAATCTAACTTAGTTACGTGTTAGTTATATGGTGCGCAACGAGGCAATCCGCCGACGTACCAAAGTAGTCGATATTGGACACCGGGTGGCTAAGCTCATGTGGCAGTGGGCTGGTCACGTCAGTCGAAGAGACGACGACCGATGGAGTAATCGTGTCCTACACTGGCGGCCGTGGACAGGCAAACGGAGTGTGGGAAGACCACCCGCCAGGTGGGACGACGACATCAAGTGCGTCGGCGGATAGCAGTGGTTCCCGTACCGCTGAAGGCCGGGAGGACTGGAGGAAAATTGGAGAGGCGTATGTCCAGCAGTGGACGCAAACTCGCTGACTGACTGACTGACTGACTTAGTTAGGTTAACTACAAACCCTATCGAGGAGGCGATATCGCCTTTTAAAAATTGTGTATGCGTTTGACAGATGGTATCGACAGCGCTTTCGATACCAACTGTCAAACGCATACACAATTTTTGACAAGCGAAATCGCCTTCTAGATAGCGCATACGCGATACTGTTCATGGTAGGCTCCAGGTCATTAAAAGCATGTTTAAAACGTTGATAGGTAAACATTTAAATAGCTTACTCACCGACCATGACTCCAGTGTAGCCATATCCACAAGAGGAATCGCTATATTGTCCAGCGGACTCGGTCGTTTGGCTGGAAAGTAAAGAACAAAACATTAATATCTTACCACATTTCTCTCGATGAAATAATAACTTCTCTTCCAACAATATTTACATTAGACTGAAAATACGATTAGCGGGTCTATTCGGGAAGCGAACAAGAGAAGTTCTAACATCGAATACCTGCGAGAAACTGCCATTTACATCTTTTCAATATGGAGTTTGACAGCTACTCGCACTTATTCGTTGTGAGAATTTCTCGTGTTCGCTTCATGAGTGCCTATGCTGGTCAATAAAACGAGTTTAATGCTGAGATTCATAGATATTACTTGTACTTGGCTAAGCTGTCGACTGTTACTTTTGACATAAAATGTATGGAACGAATGTCAAATTTGACATTCGCTATACTTTAGCTAAGCCAAGCACGAGTAAGATCTATGAATTTCAGCATACTAGCGTGAATCACATTTGTTCAGATTCTAAAATAATGTTTTTCTTTTCCAATCAACAAACATAAGAAAGTTTTTTGATTTATTGTTTATTTTTGTGACTGCATTTTTCATTAGCCAGTTCAACAACCATAGCGGAGAAAAATTAGCAAGAAACTTCGCTTATAACGAAAATCAGTAAGTCACGCCGTCATCAACGATTGGTAACAAATATCGGGCTATTTTCATCTAAGGCTATTTTGCGAAAACGTTGCCAGCCATCTGCATAACATGTGGCCAATGGGAGCAGGTCAGTTCCCACGAGGAGTACCCGTTTACGAGCATTACGCTCGCTTCCCTCTACCATATTTTAGGGAAAGAGGTGACCGGCCGCGCGAGCACCGAATAAGTATCAACGATTTTAAGTGAAGTATGTTCACTCAAACTGGGTTTTGACAGCTCAGAAAGTATAATTTGACAGATCATATCGCAGTTGCAATCGCACTTGCAAGTTGCAAAATTTCCGTGCTCGCACTGCCGAGCCAAGCGTCGCTGCAAGCAAGAGCCTTAAAGCGATGAACTACTCCAGTAGGAACAAGAAATATTTGCGATACATTTACTTTTTTACTTGATACTCGGTGAGATAGAATCCTATTATTTCTGTCATGAACTACTACAGGTTGTATTAGGTAGATTTATAAACGACACATTTTAGGAATGTTGGAATCTTGAAAATTCTTACCTTCTTTTAAATAATGTGAATCGAGACTTTCAGAGATTTCTGACATTTTCTCAAGCAATGGATGTTTCAGGGCTATTTCTTCTTCCAGCACAGTTTTATCCATTTTTGACATTGATTTTACTTCTGCATTAGACTCTGTCATAGTCAGATACAAAGTCTGGTTGTCCTGGAGAAATTGTTTAAAATCGTCATTGTTTCCATTGTGTTTGGTTTTTATCGTCTCGCTCTCTTTCGTCAGCCATCTCGGTTTACCGACCTGAAAACATATTTAAATGTAACATCACAATAAAAATACAATGAAGAAACTTTTAAATTTGCACATGTTCTGTCTGTTTAAATTATATTTAAAGAACCAACCTTTTTTTTTAATTATCTTTTCTTTAAAACAATAGGCAACTACCTGTTGTTTTAAACATTCGAAATTTTGTTATTTCTAACTGGTGGGCACACATGAAGACAGGTGGTATCAATGACTTTATAAAAAAAACCTTACCTACTTTATTGAAGTCATTGCAATTTTGTACTTTATTAAAGTCATTAGTTAATACCACTTTAATAATTACCATTTGATGTGAAAATATACTTTCTTGTCACATTTTTTATTCGTTATTACTTGGCATTGTTGTCACTGCAATGTTGCTATGACTATCCTATACAAGGACAAATGATGCTTAGAAAAAAAAAATGCTATACACTTGAAATACAAAGCATTACCTGAAAGGGGGAATCCGATTCCTGAATGATAAGGCCATCAATTACATGCGTCAACGTAGAATCCTTTTTTGAGATAGAGGAATCCTGGACAGTCTGATCCTTACATTTCACTCCTTGTGTTGAATATTTGCGAGTTGCAGCATCGGGTTCAGTATATTTTATTTTATTATCAAAAGGTAGCTTAGACTCCTTAATTATTATTCCACTGATGACGTGGGTCAGTATGATATTCTTTGTTCGAGTGTCATTTAGGTTGCGGTTGATGAGTATCTTTAATTTGTTATGGTCTTCAGTAGTTTTGGACACCAGTAAATCCTCGTTATTGTTATGCGTTTTCTTGCCAACCGCATTTTCTTTAACGATTGCATTGTCATTTATTTCGTTTAGTTTATCGTCTACTATATTTTCTCCCTTAACGTTGTTTATTTCACTTGTCTCGTCTTTGACATACCGCGATTTTTCAGTGTCTTCTATTATATCAAGCCTCTCAATAGGTTTCGCGATATATATTTTACTTTTAATTAGTGTCTTGCATTGAACTTCTGGAACCTTCCTTCTATTATTATTTGTATTTTCCTCATTCTCAAGCTTTACATCTGTTTCATGCTCAAAAACTATTTCTCCCAAATTTTGTTTGCGATCCAGCGTTTTCAGTTCGCATTCATCTATTTCCACTTTACATTTTTTAGGTGATTTTTCCATTGTTATGGACAGATCGGTGGAAAGCTCAATTTTAGGCGGTTCTTCCACAACCCTAATTTTATCCGTTGGTACAACTTTACATGTTGGCCTTTTGTCAATATCAGTGCTTGCTAGTTTTCTCTTAGAGCCTACATCTAAAGTCGAGGTTTTTTTCGAGTCTTCTAGATGGTCACCATAGTTCGTATTAACTTTATTCGAATCTAAGTGTTTAGATAGCCAGGGTGGCGTACGATGGGGTGTTTTAAGGACTTGTATACATGATGAATTTTGAGGTGGACCACGGTCAGCCCCGGCATAACCCAACAAGTAAGGATTTGGAAAACAAGGTGATCTTCCTCTCCACTGTGGATTATCAAAACGTGGGTTCAAGTACTTTGTTCTTATTGATTCGTTACCGTTATAAGGTCGAGCTTGTTGGTCTTGCAATGCCGATTTCAGAATTGTCATTGAATTTTGCAATGGACCGAGAGAAATCGTTCTATTAGCAGGAACCTGGTTAACATCCGGTTCAAGTTTTATTTGATGCACTTTCATAGGGCCAAAATATGGATTCGTTTCTTGCGTTCCTGGCCGGTTTTTTTTCTGAATCATAACACCATCACGAGGTCTCACTTGGGTGATCTTATCTTTTTTATGAATGCCACGACCGGGGCTTGGATGAGCGATAGTATGTGAGGATTGAGGCTTCAAATGATCGACTGCATCGTTAACTTGCCTATTTGTAGCGAATCTTCCAATGTTTTCGTTCGAGTGATCGGTTCTACCTAAGTGCATAGGGTAGGAGGGAACTGCAATATTAGCTTGATGTAAATTAGGTCGCATTGGAGTAATGTATGCCTCTCCTGTAGGTCCGTGATGCAGTGGAACGTAAGCTACTGGTATCGCCGCGTTCTCGATACTCTGATAAGGTTGAGAGACCCACTGATAGTGTGTAGCATTGTGTGCAAAGCCAGTCTCCATGGATGGCCCAACCGGGTTTCGAACTGGGGCATGCTGGTGCATTGGGTTATGCCGAAGCCATGGAGGGACCGAGGGCCTATATTGTACGATATTGGGTAATTCATACGGTACTAGGGCTGGCACTGGTCTAGCTTGATCGACCAAAGGTGCTTGGTGGTTTGCGGTTCCCCATTGCAACAGCTGGTGAGGATGTACGACATTTGGTGCATGGGAACCAGGGCCTGAAATATCGGAAATATTAACTAAACGCGTGCCAGTATACTAATTTATGTTTTATGCAACCTGAAATGGATGGCTAATACCACACAACTACCGTTAATTAGCCCAATACACCACATTCCCGAAGGAATTAGGTGCCATGCCAGGACCTTGCCTTTATGAGCACGGCTACATTGAACTGGATGGGAAACACGGACAATTTTTCATTACCGCTGCAACCATAGTTTCATCCAATGCGGTGGTACCAACCCGGGCGGGCCTAACCCTACCACCTAGTACAACCTGCAGTTTTACATGAGCTCGCATTGAGCAGCTCGTAGACTAGTGGCGCGGGGACTGGCCAAGCGTACCACAGGTCTGCGTTCAACTCCTCGCAAATGCCCTTATTTCCTGCGAGCTGCTCCATGGTTCGTAACCCATGTAAAACTGTAGGTCCCTTCCCTTACTAGGTGGTAGGGTTTAAGCCCGCCCGGGTTGGTACCATCGCATTCGATCAAAAGATAGTCGAAGCGGCAATGAAAAATTGTCCGTGTTTTCCATCCAGTTCAATGTAGCCGTGCTCATAAAGGGAAGGTCCTGGCATGGCACCTAATTTCTTCTGAAAATTGGTGTATTGGGCCAATATCATAACGGTACTTGTGTGGTATTAGCCATCCATGGCATACAAAAAAAACCGGCCAAGTGCGAGTCGGACTCGCACATGAGGGGTTCCGTACCATCGTACAAGATTAAACACAAAATAATCACGTTTTTTGTATGGGGCCCGACTTTTTTTTATTATTCTTTTATATTGCATATTTGTTATAGCGGCAAAATAAATACACATTCTGTGAAAATTTCAGCTGCCTACCTATTACAGTTCATGAGATACAGCCCTGTGACAGACGAACGGAAGGACAGCGGAGGCTTAGTAATAGGGTTCCGTTGGCAACCTTTGGGTACGGAACCCTAAAAGAGGAATGCGGGTTGGCATCGATGGAAACTATGGGACCAGCAGTCTCCAATTTTCAAAAGCTACCAGTCCAATTTAAACGTCCATGCCACATGCAAACATAGTCGCGCGACACGTGACAGACGGACGGATGGACGGACGGACGGACGGACAGCGGAGGCTTAGTAATAGGGTTCCGTGTTCACCCTTTGGGTACGGAACCCTTAAAACCAAATGGACTTATCCAACTCAGAATGAGAACGTAAGTGGTGCATGACCGAAGCGAGGATTCGAACCCACAACCTCTCGCACGAAAGGCAAGTCCTCTAGCCTCTGGACGACGAGGTGTATTATTCCGGGAGGTCACGACATTATTGGTCACGATAAGGTAAATCGCTGATTCTGGGTTCACAGGTTAGAGACCAACCCTCTGATGCTAAATATGTCGGTCTGCCTGCGCCAAGTGGTTGCGTTATCTAGATTGGCTATATAAAATAGATGCTGGTATGTACCTGCTGATCAATTTACTGATTGTCTGAAAACATTGATGCCTATTAATTATGCAACAATAACCAGTCGGTTTTTTAATTAAATGCTTAAATATACCTTAAGTTATATCTGTATCCTAAATCGCCTATAACTACGAAATGCAACCAAATGTTTGTTCAGTTTTTGTATTGCCAAGCAAGTATGTATTGATACTTTCATGCTTCGGTATTTGCATCCATTTACCTATCATATACAGTAGAATCCGGATATAACGACCTTCAAGAGACCGACGATACAATGTCGTACAAACCGGATGACGTACAAAACGGCAGGATTATTTTTTAAGTACATGTGTACTTAACTTACGAAAAAATATGTATGTATTATAATTGCGAATATTGACTTTCCTAGTTAGGTAAATAATACATTTTGTAGGATATATAATCACATATGCTTTATTTTAAAGGTTCTTACACATTCCAAATTACCGTCATAGGTACATAATGTAGTGTAATACAAAGAGATAAATTACATACAGCACTAAGGGCCTTTTCCCCCTACTGCTGAATATTTTAATCGCCACATATTAAGGGCCTTTCTTAGCAGCTTGCAATCAATACCAGTACAAGATAATTAGCACTTTACTAATAAAGGCCCTTTAAGTGTTGATCGTCACTTGGTGAAAACCAGGCTAACTGTGATTAGGCGGGGTGAAGTTGGGGCGCCGAAGTATTGGTGCATAGGTTGTGTAAACAAAACATTGCGCACCGTTTTAACCGGACGTATTATCATAATTAACGGTCGCTATAAGCAGTTGGTCGCTTAAACCGGAGTCGCACTAAACGGTTATATTTTCTCAGTACCTAACTATGAAACCTAACTTGAGTAAACATTACCGTCGTTAAAACCGGTTAGTCGTTACAAGCGAAGTCGTTGTAAATGAATTCTACTGTATATTTTTTGTCACCATAACTAGTTTTTCAGGCGCATTATCTACGTAACACAACCACTTGGTACAGGCAGTCTGACACATTAAGCTTCAGAGGGTTGGTCTTTATCCCGTGATACCCGTTTCAGTCATTTACGTTATCGTTACCATTTTCGTCGCGACCTCCTAATCTATATTTGCTTTGGACTCACCCGCCGCAGCCGTTCCCGCGAGCTGACCGTCGTACAGCACACGCACGGGATACATTGCAGTGGATGCTCCGACGTCGACGAACCTGTTGTTCACGGGCTGCAACACATCATGGACGATTAGCCATGACATCATAGGGCTGTCGTAGAGTCACAGGGAATCTTAGGCTGAGATATCGGAACCCTAAAAGTGTCCGTGTTTTCCATCAGGTTCAATGTGGCCGTGCTCATAAAGGGAAGGTCCTGGCATGGCACCTAATTCCTTCGGGAATTTGGTGTATTAGGTTAATATCATAACGGTACGTGTGGTATTAGCCATCCATGTCAGGTTGCATAAAAAAATAAGATTATTAGTGTTTAATAGTATTCGAACCAGAGACTTCAAATTGGCGAACATTTGTTTCCAAATCTGATGTTAGATTCTTACTATCTGATCCCCAGATAATGAATTTTGAATGTTTTCCGTTTAGAAATTCAAAATGGCGGGCATCACGGCGGGCGATTGCAAATATCGACCGATACGATTTTGGTGATGACGGCAATATGTTTAATTGTTCAATCTTTGCAGTCAATGTCCGCAACGTAGGTGAAGCGTACTAGCCAAATCGCAAAGTTAGACGAGGCACCCCAAGTAAACTAACTAAGTCTGACGATTATAAGTGTCATCCTTACAATATATGATTCCTTGTCTAGAAATCGAATGATTTTCGTTAATGTATGTTTCCTTTTTCTATACAAAATACATTGCGGAAACGGTGTCCATTTCCGAACTTTTTTGACTAAATGTAGAAATCTAAAAGCAAATGGAATTTTTTGTTTATGCATATATGCTGTTTTTGCTTATATCTAGAAATCGAATGACTTTCAGATTTCTAATGAGAAAAATCAACTTTTTTTATTTTTATTATTATTTAAATAAATGATGGAATAAAAAAATATTAACAATCCATTATCAGTCTGGAGTTCTATTTGGATTTGCTGAAGCGTTTCACTACATATTATTACATTTGTTAAAAAGTGCATTTGTATGGCGCGAGTAGTTGGCTAGTCCTAGCGCCTTAAATAAATGTTTGTAGGTATCATCTTAAATACTGTGTTAGTAGGAGGCATTGATTACGGGAACTTACTGTAGGAGAATTCCAAATTATGGTTATACAGCCGGTGGCGAAATTGGAAGATGCAACACCCGCGAATGGTATGTTTTGCTGGTTCGCGTCCAGCCTTGCAGTATATTCGTAAATCGTAATGCAGTTGTTTCTACTGGGCTCTATCCTGTGCCCTTGTGTTCTTTGTGTCCTTGCTTCACGGTCGATTATACATACATAACATTCCTTGGAAACATGTTATTACAAATTCAACAATTTCTTTAAGTGACAACCCTAACTCGATAGGGCGAAAGTCTCAAAATCGTCTTAGTTGAGCTGTGATCGCGGGCTGTGGCCCTGGCCACATAGCTTTATGTCTACTGTGGTACAGGGGCGCGGAGACTTGCGTTCCATGCCACATGTCGTGGGTTCGATCTCCGCTCGGCCATGCAGCACTTTCTTTATCTTTCTTAGTTGGATAAGTCACGAATGTGAGCTGCTCCATGGTTCGAAATCCATTTAAAACTGTAGGTTCCATTTCCCTTGGGTTGGTCCCATCGCATTGGATGAAAATCCGTGTTTTAAATCCAGTTCAATGTAGCCGTGCTCGTAAAGGGAAGGTCCTGGCATGGTACCTATATCCTTCGGGTATGTGGTGTATTGGGCTCATATCATATCGGTAATTGTGCGATATTAGCCATCAATGTCAGGTTGTATAAAAAAACTCAGAGTGGGGTAATAGCACCCCCCCCCCCCCCCCATATTTTTGCTACAATAAACTGGATGGAAAACACGGAATACATCAGTAGTCCGTGGAAACCGCAAGGTCACCCATCCATAATCCGACTGCGCCCAGTGTTGCTTAACCTCGATCATTGAACACCGAGGCTATGCGCCAGTAGGCTAACAATTGCATTGTTCAAAAGACGGCAAAGCGCGGCTGGCCGGTTTTACGATTTCTTTAAATTTTTAATATTTATTTTATTAATAAACATATTTTTTATTATTACCCTGATTAATACCTACAATAAAGGAGGTGTGCCCTGTGCGATGGAATCTACATACGTATTTGTATCTACGTAAGAATGTGTAGGTCCCTTTCATATAGATAGGTAGGTACCTACCTCACTACAATCAACAACAAAAGTCGTGCGAGCCTGCTCGCACTGTAAAATGGTTCGGGCAGGCACACAAACACAATCGAGTTTACCTGAAGACGCACGTTTCGTCCGGAACAGAGGAGGAATACCACACGGACGGAATAACAAGAAACAACACTCGGAACAACAACGAACGCAATGCTGCCGTCTAGCTAGCTATCGACATTGCTCACAACACAGCCCGCACTAAACACAAGGCAGGGGAACGGACGAATGACGTTTCGCCTCATCGCGAACTCTGGAAATATGAAGAGAGTGGTAACTTTTTGGTTTCCTATTCTGTATTAGCATCTCTCTCTACGATAACTGAAAGGAAAGAGACAAAACTAGCAAGCTCAACATTATCACGACCGCATGCTTAGAACAGATATTAGCGAGGGGACCAGCCGGCCAATAGGATGCGAGAACTCGGAATTTCGTTCTATTGGTTGGGAGTCCGAGTTCAAAATGGCGGTCATGTTTTTTCTAATAAAAGAGTCATTTTCTTGCTGTATCTTTCGAACAATTAGATTATACGACGGGTGTGAACAGGACAGAGCGCTTTTCTCAGCTCGTCCCGCGAAAATTAATGGTTGCGAAGAGGGGAACATTGATCGTGGCGGCTAACATTGAGCGGGGGAACATTTTAAGTACGTATATTTGTAGCTTTTGAAGGGGAAATGATAAAGCAGGAAATACAATGATACAAAATGGATGCATAGAACGATGTAGGAATATAGGTATACTAACAAACATATTTCGATGTTGAATTAATGATCTAGTCTACTGCTAGGTACAAATAGGTGTTAATAAACATATTCCATATAATTTCAACAGGTAGAAGAATGCGAAAAACGCTCGAATACAGTAGTGAACCTGTGTCATTAATTGCAATATTTGAAGGGAATAAGTGGATAGGTAGGTAGGTACCTGAGTACTTATTTTTGTTATTTTGTAAATAAGTCGGTACATAGATAACTATACTACTTATATAGCTAGAAGAATAACGCATCATCTAGATGTAGGAAGAAAGTTTTGGCTTGAGGCTTGTGTACGCATGACATTTTTACCCATTATTTAGACATGTAAGAATACCTACCCATTCCATATATAATGCCAAGAGGCAGGGCATTACCCATTGGCTCTTTGCGTAGATAAAACACCTACCTACCTACTTATTAACTAACGTAGTGCGTAACGAGAATCTATCTGAGAAGCTAACCTTGAAATTCACATCTTGTATATGTATAAGTAGTAGTGCTTATAATAAGTGTTCAGTAATATTAACTATAGTTACCTCATTTTATAATATTGAACATCTTCGTTATGCGATCTCGCTCTCACGCATCGCAAGCCGTCTAGTGCGAGCAGCCGACCATATTTCTCTCTCACGTTGTGGAACAATCGTGATAAGGCAGCCAGCAGAGGGGTGCGGAGGAGCGCGGAGGCGGCGCGGCGCGGTGTGGCTGTGGTGTGGCGTAGATGGTCGTCTTCTTCCCCCCCCCCTCCTTTAATTGCTCAATCGATCCAAGGAGGCCAGCACAGAGTAAAATAAATACAACAGATTAACTTTTTTGTTCGTTTGATTGGAAAGGGAAAGGACTGAGCCATACTGTAATGTCGAATGTCTTGTAAAGTCGAGAGTATTATAATTTGCACAAGTTCCTGTTAATTAAAGATTATAATGCTTATTACCATTATTTCTCATACTAATTTGGAAATTTTCTTGGATTACTACGTATCTTAATGGTTTTAGGCTTAATTTTAGTAAATAACTATGTTATAACTTCAAAAAAAAAATACTGTTCCATCCAGAGTGGTCAGTCTGAGTTCTCACTTAAATTGTCGTTTACGGCAAACCGATCGACTGGCGTTTTCAAATGTATGGAGAAATTGAAAAGCGCGCGCAGTGGGCGTTGAGCGAACTACCATTTGCGAGTCCGAGTTTGATTTGACAGCTTACTCAACGTTGCCGTAAATACGTCGACGTTGCCGTTTACGTCTACTCCGCGTTTTCATACAAATCGGAAGTCCGAGTTTGACTTTGACAGCTTGAAGAAGTAAAACCACATAATATCTAGTAAAATTTGTACGTAGTTTGACGTTTTTACGGAACTTCGAAGTTACGTAAACGCCAATTCAGGTGAGAACTGAGACGACGTATTTATGGCAAGGTTGAGTAAGCTGTCAAATCAAGCTCGGACTCGTAAATGTTAGTTCGATTAAAGCCCACTGAGCGCGCTCTTCAATTTCTCCATACATTTGAAAACGCCAGTCGATCGGTTTGCCGTAAACGCCAATTTAGGTGAGAACTCAGACTGACCACTCTGATTTGACAGCTTACGTATCGTCGCCGTTAAAACGTTGACGTTGCCGTTTACTATATAATTATATAGGTACAGTCGTTACTTATCAAATGTATACACTGGAAAGAGAAGGAATTTCTAAGTCCCTTTTGCTCTATGGTTGACGTCAGCATATCAGAAAGAGATCTCAAATCTGTCTCTATTTCCGGTGTATAGATTTCAGACGAAACGACTGTGCAAACGTAATAAAAAATCAACTTGTGGCACGAATAACTTTTTTATTCTCTGCCTGCTCCAGGCAATGTAAATAGATACGCCAAGGAACTTAGATACGCTAAGTTTCCAGCACTTATGTATATCAAAATGCCACGCTGTCATAACTTCAATATTGAACAGATTTCTCCTGTGTTTTTGGAATCACGATCAGCAGCCAGAGTGGTCAGTCTGAGTTCTCACCTAAATGTGCGTTCACGAAACTTCGAAGTTACTTAAAAATGTCAAACTCCATACACATTTTTACTACTTAGTTATTCTGTGGTTTTACTTCTTCAAGCTGTCAAAATGAAACTCGGACTTCCGATTTGTATGAAAACGCGGATCCGGCGTTAACGGCAACTTCAACGTATTGAATCCGTCGAATCAAACTGAAAATCGCAAATCTTAGTGCGCTTAACGCTCACTACGCGCGCTCTCTAATGTCTCCATACATTCTAAAAGCTAGACTATCGGTTTGGCGTAAACGCCACTTTAGGTGCCAAGTGGAACTAGGGGTACAGAGCTTGTGAGTTTTGTTAATGTTGTCTCACTTAGCCTCGGTTGCACGAAGAGACGGCTGAGTTAATCAATGTTCAAACACGTCACTTTTAGTGATCCGCATAGAGTTCCTTGAATACTGTCCACAAAAAGTGACGTGTTTGATCATGCTTTGACGTTGATTTTCATTTTTTGTCCTTTCGTGCACTCGGCCCTTAAACTTGCTGGACATGTCGCACGTTTGAGTGAGACAATGTCAACACAATACGACTGATTCCAGTGGGTAGATTTGATATTGTTTGCTCCCGTATATTTTTTCGCAAATTTCGTTTTAATTTCGCAACACATATTAGTGCATTTGAAACAATTTTCTTCAAGCCATTTCATCACGAATTGCTCTGGCTTCCTCGATTTTTGCATATATCGAGAAGCTGATAGTGGAAAGCTGTTTGGTAGAGTAGTGTCGACATTGCTAGATTCTGTGATATTGCTGACTCTCCCAATGTAGTTAACGTGAACGGAGGGCAAATTAAAGCGGCCCGCTAATAGCCTAATTAGCTAGTTTAACCCCTTTGGTCTAGTTCGGTCGAGGTCAGCTGTCAATTAGATTTATGACTTTATCTATGTAATTAAATCTTAATATAAATGTAAAAATATGTTGCTCGTGCTTCCAGCTTCGAGTTTCACAAATATGGCAAATAGACTCGGATTCGGCCGATATGGCTATGAAAAAAAAAATCGCATTAAAATATTTTCACTTCATACGCGAATAAAATGGATAGAATGCAAAATAATATTCCAACAACACCATTTACTTATCCTTAAATTTGTGCTCAAAAGTGTATGCAGAGAATTTAATAAAATTGTAGCCGCTAACACTTCGTTTATTTCTTCGCGGACCGGTGGTGAGCCTCTGCGCGCGCGCCGCGCCGCGGCGCCGCCCCCATAAATAACGAAATCTTGTGAATAACTGCTGGACTGTTAATAATTTCATGAGGTTTTTTTTGCACAGGTGCAACTTTCATCGGTGCAGTCTGCCTTGGTGAACATTAATTTTCTGTCTTTTTTTATTCTTGTAAATCAAATTAAAATTGTACTGTTCAAAATCAATTATATTGTGGTTCTCTCTCTCTTCTTCTAACTCTTGGCTTCTTTTCGGTCAGCTTCGACCGAGTTTTTGGCGCCAAAATACACCTTATTGTAAAGGGAGAGCTAAGGTTGATAGTCATAGAAATTTTGATTCATATATTCTTGGCCCAGGAAACTTCGCTGATTTAATGGCCGTTGGCAGACAGCAATAAAAAACTTCATGCCAACCACGTTTTTACATAAATATGGAAACATTTATAAGTAACATTAACAGAGATCTGGTATTACTTTAACATCACCTCAATAAAATTTTTTACATCCTTGTTAAAACTCCGAGGTCGTAAACATCATTGTGTTATTCACTAATATTAAAGTGTTTAAAAAAATATTTAATATTAAAATTTAAAAATTTAGATAAAAGTTTTGGTGGCTCAGCGATATAGTGCACCTCTCACCTCAAGAAGCGTTGCTGATTTTATATTAATTGGTGGTGGAAGCATTAAAAAACATTACAACCTCTTTTTAGAAAACAAATAGGCATTTACCAGCAGCTTTTTAACAGGGTGTCTGGCAATATTGGTGTGGTGTCCACGTGACTGTCACTGTCAGTGCGTTGTCAAAAGGTCAGACGGAAAGGTGAGGTTAGTGCGATTTTTTTCGATGTTTGTTTTTCTAAGTTATTTGTTTGATTGACAAATTCAGCCTTTTAAATAAGCTAATATGAAAAGGACCATCTTTATACTTATCTCAAACTTAGCGGCGCCGGCTAGTCCTATCTTTTTAGGTTATAAAATACCCCATTACCCATGATGAAATATCTAATGAACTTGCATTCAGAGAAATTAATTTTACTACTGTGCCTTGCTTCTCTCTTAGGGACGGTAGAGTGGGAACATTTTGGGAATACAATGTTTTTTTTTTAATGTTTATTCTCACATGGTACTTATTTTGTATTGTATTCCTAAGAACGAATTAAGTCAATACAAAATACAACCTATTAAAACTTGAAAAACATTTTTTTTTAAAATGGAAACCCTAACGAACATGCAGAAAATAAAGACAGGACTCACCTTTGCAAATTTATGAGACGTTGCGATGGTCATACACCGTCTGGCCCGGCCACCACGCGGGGTGTTTGGCCCAGTCGCTTGTCAGCCTGTCGCATAAAATCTGTCCAAAGCATGAAACTAAAAAATCAAATCAAATTTTCGTCAAGTTTCTAATCATATTTTATTATAATAATAAATTTTAACCGACTTTTGCCCAAAGTGTCCAATCAGAATGTGTTTGCCAAATTGGCTGCTTTGAGTACACTAAGTATAGACCTTAATATATATCTGTCGGATTAAGAACTGAATATGCCATCCTAAAATATCTGAAATTTATAATAAAATATTTTGTAGAAGCACCAAGCATAAACAAAGAATTCATAAACACGCGAATCCTCTGGCAGGCCAGCTAACATACAAACAAAATGAGAAATGTCTTAAAGGCAAGACATAATGGAGCTGGACATTTAAAGATATCCTGCTGAAATTGAGTTCCTCTCGCAGGAGCACAAACTCATCATGACAAAATCCACAAAAAAGTCATAAGAATAGATCTACCTCTTAATATTATGATTAATTTTAATTGTACATAATCTACCAATAAAACAATCTGTGCTTTAATTTGAATCTAGCAAATTTTCTAAAAATATTAAAATCATCAACAGATAAATTTGCTCTAAATGTCTACCGATGAGAAGCTATATCCAGTGCATTGATATATCTTTGAAATTTGTTGACAGTATATTCTGCACAGTTTGATAACGCCGGTGGCATTATCAAACTGCAATCAGTCAGCGACCTGTGGCTATATATTGCTCTCACCTAGTGTCACACAACTATATCTGTGTTAAATATAATTTGTATTTCTGCCTTTCTTAGCTGGGGTACCTCAGCCTGTACCTTGGGTACGTGAGGTACCTTTTATAAAAACCATTTATTTCTTATAAATTCCAGAAGCCCATAAGATAAATAGTCACAGAGTTTATTATTATTATATTGAAATGCACTAGCAGCATTATTCTGATGCGTGAACTTCTACTTGCACTTTTGTTTTTGAGCATTTGCACTTATTTATTTATTTTCTTGTCATTTTTTTTTATTTTAAGTAAAGATCCTGTTTGTTTTTGAAAACATTTACTGACGATGTACTTATTATTTCCTCAGGTAGGCTGTTCCAATTATCCACAACTCGGTTTGTTAGGTAATGTTTTCGAGGATTTGTTTAACTTTACCGAGTGACAACGTAGCCTTTCATTAGTGTTGAATGAGTACATTGTTTTGAAATTGTTGACATCATGGGAATCATGCAGTATTTTATGTTTCGATAAGATCCCCACGCTGCCTGCGTTTTTCCAGTGTTGTGAGGCCTAATAGCGTTATAATACTTAATGTTTACGGATATACAGTGTTAAAAAGGGGCTTACTTCTTTCCGACGTTTCGTCCTCGAGGACCTCTGACGCGAGTTGACTTCTGACTGGACGACGCGTCAGAGGTCCTCGAGGTCGCGCCGCGATCCTGATGATGTCCGCAACGTGGTGGACGAAACGTCGGAAAGAAGTAAGCACCTTTTTAACACTGTATATCTGTAAACATTAAGTATTAGGTCGAAAAACAGTGAAAATCTAAATTTTGTTCTTCATGGTGACTACCATCTTTGTTGCTCGTCTTTGGACTTTTTTTGGACTGATGAGCTGTTTCTGGTGTGGTTTATTTATTTATTTTAGGCAGACAGCCAAAGCTGAAATGTCTAAATGTTTTTGTTTTAGATTACTTTATATTCATTTAATCTTGTTTGTAGGTATGTTACTGTAATATGAAAGAACTGGTTTTTTTGTTTTATTTTCTTTTAAAATTTAGAAACTGGAAGAAAATCTGGAGATTAGTTGAATAAGCATTAGTTACGTCCTCCTATCTAAAACTCTATTTGTAAAGAAATGTTTGCGGGTGTTGGTGTTATGTTCCGTGCTGTTGAGTTTCAAGCTGTGTCCTCTTATGTGCGTGTTTTTATTTAAGGTGAACTTATTCGTAAGGTTTGCATACTTGGTTGGCATGGTTTCATACTTCTCCGTCATTATGTTTAATACTTCTATGAGGTCCCTCTGAGGCCCATAATCCACCAAAGCGGAGCTGGGCGGGGCGGACAGGAGCGGAGATGCCAAGCGGGTTGGGTGTATCCGCTAAAGCTGAGCGGAGATGTGTGCTGGCTGGAGCGGAGCTGTAGGCTGCGCCGAGCGAGAAGATGGGCCAGCTACGACAGTTTAGTGCGGGCCAGGCGAGACTAGCAGCGCGCCGCACACATCTCCGCTCGCCTCCGCTGCGCGCCGCTGCCGGACACGCACGGACGGCTCGCCAGACACTCGCATAACCGCTTTGATCGCAAGTCCCATACAAATTGACACATCTCCGCTCCGCTCAGCTCGAGCCGTGTCCACTGAAGCTAAGCGGAGCGGAGATTGGTAAATAACAAAATCCGATTTGTTGTTTCTCCGCTCCGCTTTAGTGAATTATGGGCCTGACGGCGGCTGTATTGGTTGTGTAGTATCAAAACGGTTTTGTCCTTGTCCGAACTATGCCAGCAACTAAATGTCTCCCTGCAAACAGTCCCTGGTCTGCGCTATGTCTACCCAACAAATTTGTAAATTTTTGTGTTTTATTTGTAAACTTTAGTGGCAGAGCACAATGGTGAGCGGTGAGAGCAAAGCGGAGGCGGCGGAGGGGGACACCGCAACCAGCAAGAAGGCCGCGAAGAAGGCAGCCAAAGACGCTGAGAAGAAAGCCAAGAAGGCTGAACACAAGGTATTGCATATATGCAAGTCACATAATGAAGGGTAATATGTATGTATAATATTTACTGGTTTTTAAACCTAGGTGTTGCCTAGTGAAACATTAATAGCACGTAGTGGCTCGTTGCCTAGTGGCGCTGGGACTAGACTAGTGTACTAGAGGTCTGGGTTTAATACCTCGCCCCGACATGACATGACATCTCCTCTGAGTTCGATATGTGCTTTGCGTCACGAATGCGAGCTGCCCTATGGTTCGGAATCCATGTAAAACTGTAGGTCCCCTTCAAGTAATGTGATATTTATGTATGTATAATCGACCGTAAAGCAAGGACGCATTCATTGAAGAAAGAGCCCAGTAAAAAGAACTACTTTACGAATATACTGCAAGGCTGGACCCGAACCAGCAAAACATACCATTCGCGGGTATTCCGTCTACCAATTTCGCCACCGGCTATATACCCATAATTTGGAATTCTCCTACGGTCCCTCCTCCCGTAATGAATGCCTCCTACTAACAAAGTGTTTAAGATTATACCTACATACATTTATTTAACGCTTCATCTGCGTTGCGGACATTGACTGCAGAGATTGAACATTCAAACATATTGCCGTCATCACCATAATCGTATTTGGCATCAAAAGCTAGAGTCAGTTCTAGGTTGCCTTAAGTAAAAATAATATTTATATTATATTAATTGCCGCTTCGACCATTAATTCATCCAATGCGATGGTACCAACCCGAGTGGGCTTAAACCTACCAACTTATCCAACTCAGAAAGCGATAGAAAGTGGCGCATGACCGGGCCAGTTTTGAACCCAGACCTCTCCCAAGGCAAGCATGCCGGTGTGCATGTATATATACTATGTTTGCCACAGGCCGCGGGCGGGGCGAGTGAGGAGGCGACGTCGTCCGACGTGGACGTGTCGGCGGGGAGGTACGGCGCGTACGGGCTGATACAGTCGACGGGCGAGCACCGCGACCGCGTGTACACCGACGTGAGGGAGCTCGGCGTCCAACTTGCGGGGAGCACTGTTTGGGTTCGAGGTATGAGCGACCCTCGGAATGGAGTAGGAAATTATTATTCACATTATATCCTTTATTTACACGTTTATACGTGATTTTTATATTTTAATTCTATAACTAACTATAATTTACCAAATCTCAAAGAAATGTTCACAAAAAATACAAACATACACCTTAGAGCTTAAGCTTTGCCTAAAACTAAACCACTTAATCTAATTCTAACCCCAGGAAACATTTATTGGTGCACAGAGTTGTAGACTCTTGGAACAAGCTGCCGGAGGAGGTCATTAGTGCTGAAACTGTAAATGGATTTAAAAACCCACTAGATAAACACTTAAAGGCAATAAAAAAAAACAAATAATCAATAATAATCATAAACAACCAATAATAAAAAAATAAATCAATATAATGTGAATGACAAGTAATGTTAGAAAGTAAAAATTTAAAAAATATTCAAGTGCACTCCGGAATAAATGAAATTCACGCATCAGCTTCAAACTGCTAGTGATATAAATTATAATAATAATAAAAAAAACATATTAAACGGAATCTATTCCACCGGCGGCGAGAGGGGCCTCTTCCAAGCACGCAGGTGGGTGCACGCTGTGGTGGCATTACTAAAGTGTGATATCAGCCATCCATGACAAGTAGAATATAAAAACAGGCCAAGTGCGAGTACCATTGTACAGGATTTAACTCCCAAAAATCAGGTTTTTTATTTTTTATATTTTTTTAATTTTACCTATTTGTTGTTACAGCTGCAAAATAAATACACACTCTGTGAACATTTCAGCTTGACACATGATGTTAATGAGATACAGCCCTGTGACAGAAGGAAGGACGGACGGACGGACGGACGCACGGACGGACGGACAGACGCACGGACGGACGGAAGGACAGCGGAGGCTTAGTAATAGGGTTCCGTTGGCACCCTTTGGGTACGAAACCCTAAAAATCATCTACGATGTTGACCTAAAATTTTTCTCACCGTTTAAGTTGAGGTTATGAAGAGAATGGCGCTGTTGGCAGGGCGCCTGCACACGTCGCGCGCCAAGGGCAAGCAGTGCTTCATCGTGCTGAGGCAGAACTCGAGCACGGTGCAGGCGCTCGTGAACGTCTCCGACGAGAGGAGGGTCAGCAAGCAGATGGTCAAGTTTGCGGGCAAGTGAGTCTTTCGAGTCGAACTCTTTTTTAACCGACTTCAAAAAAGGAGGAGGTTCTCCATTCATCTGTATGTTTTTTTTTCCTTTTTTTTATGTTTGTTACCTAATAACTTTGGCCTGGGTGAACCGATTTTGATGATTATTTTTTTATTTAAAAGCTGGTGCCTCCCATGTAGTCTCATTTTAATTTGGTTTAGTTCTAACAATTATATCTATGAGAAAATCATAAAAGTCTTAAATTTGTATTAAGTATGTGAGTAAGTAAGTTATGACAAATGGACGAATAACTCAATATAACGCCAACCGATTTCGATCATTCTTTTTTATTGGAAAGGACGTCTACAAATTGGTTAATGTACTTCAGATTCACTATAAATAAAGAAATTTAAAAATAATTAACAAAAAAAATTACCGACTTCAAAGAAAAAGCACTAAAAAGTAAAAAAAATATTGCCATTTTTGTAGTTGTAATTTGCTTGGTGTCAGCCAAGGTAGCCAAAGTTCTCTTGACTGGCGTTGCGCGTGCCTGGCTAACGTCAACTCAAAAAATTACAATATTCGTAACTACAAAACTGGCAATTTTTTTTTACTTTTTAGTGCCTTTTCTTTGAAGTCGGTTATTTTTTTTGTTAATTTTTTTTATTTTATGAAATACCAATATAGTGCCACATACCTTTTTTTGCGCTTGGCCAAAATCGGAACTAAACGGTCGCCATTATGAACATTTATCTTCGCGGCTACAGGGATGTGTTGCCATGATAAATATTTTCCCGATATCAATGGGGATTTTTTTTTTCATGTGGTAACTCTTAAAAGACAGTGGTACTAACATTCAAAATGGCGTGGTCCCCGCCATATTCTTATTTGAATAGCATTCTACCCATGGTCTTTCTAATGCTTCCAGCATCTGCAAGGAGTGCATAGTGGACGTGCAGGCGCAGGTGGTCCGCACGGAGGCGGCCGTGGAGGCGTGCACGCAGCGCGACGTCGAACTGCACGCTCTGCAGCTGTGGCTCGTGTCGGCGGCGCGCGCGCAGTTGCCGCTGCTCATAGAGGACGCGGCGCGGCCCGAGCGGAGCGATGTGAGTGGTCGACCGAGTGGCATGTGACCCGTTCCCTGTTATGGCGCTGACATGAAAGAAAAATTAAACAAAACAAACTGAAAATTCCTACACAGATCGATAAGTGTTTGTTGTTTTTTTTTATTTGAGATTCATCTCTTACTACCGATTCCGTATTGTAGATGAAGGCGATAGGCATCCCTGGGCGCGTAAACATCTGAAAATTACTCTCCCCACACCAACATAGTTTAGATGTTAGGTAACGAATATCAAGTAAATTGGAACAGTGGTTTTCAAATGATAAGTAAACTACTATTGTCTAGGGAACACTTAAACGAATTAGACAGTTGGGCGCCACCAACATACTTGGACTTTGAGGAGAAAGAACTTTCTGCATGGTCCAATTTGAGCTGTCAATATCTACACATTATTTTCCGAATTCCGTTTTGAAACGGAACCGCCGACGTATTTACGGCACCGTTGAGTAAGCTGTCAAATCAAACTCGGACTCGCAAATGTTAGTTTGATTAACGTCCACTGCGCGCGCTCTTCAATTTCTCCATACATTTGAAAACGCCAGTCGATCGGTTTGCCGTAAACGCCAATTAAGGTGACAAGTGAGACTACAGGCTCACTTGTACTCACAGTGGCGCACCTTCGAAGAGTGAGCATTGTTTTGTGTTCAAGTTAACAGTAACATCGTCTCTTTGTTTTGGTTAGCACTGAAATTTATTATTATTTATTTATTTATTTATAAGTTTTAGACAGGCAGCATATGCGGATGCGTCTAAATCCAGTGTTTAACTTGATAAATTTAGTTGCTAAGTGGTTTTTAATTAAAAAAAAATTGTTTTTTTTTACATTCGATTTTGTTTGACATGGTTATCCAGTCTATTTTTGAATTGGTTGGTGTTCGTAGCGTTAAACACATCTTCTGGGAGTTTATTCCATGCCTCTAATACTCGGTTGGTTATGTAGTTTTTGCGAGTATTCGTTCTAGAGGCCGTGACTTGCAGTTTCATGTTGTGCCCTCGAAGATGAACATTCTGGTTGCGTGCAAATATTTCAATGAGTTCTGGGCAGTCGTACTTAAAGGTGAGAATTTTGTAAATTTCGATTAGGTCCCCTCTTTGACGGCGTGACTCCAGAGTAGGCAGGTTTAGAGCTTCAAGTCTCTCTTCGTAGCTCAGGTTACGTAGCTCAAGGGGGATCTTGGTGAACCTCTTTGTACTCGTTCCAACTGCTGGATGTCTTTGGCAAAGTAGGGTTGCCAGATCTGGAAACCATATTCCAGAAGGGGCCGTACAAAGGTTTTATAGATTTTGAGCATAACTTCTGTTGTCAGCATATGAAACGCTTTTTTAATTAGGTATATAAGAGAGTTGGTTTTTTTTACAATTTGGGTGACATGAGGTTCCCACTTCAAATCAAAGTTGATCGTGATCCCAAGATCCTTTTGAGATGTAACTGGTTGCAACTGCGTGTTGTCCAGATAGTATGGTAGCTTGGGGTTCTTCTTTCCAAGATGGAGTACTGTGCATTTTTGAGCATTTAGCTTAATAAGCCAATCCGAAGACCAGTGGTGGATGTTGATTAGATCACCTTGTAGTTGAGTGTGACCAGTCGTTGGATTATCAAAGTACTTTGAATCGTCTGCGAAGAATTTAAAGATGGATTCGATGATAGCATGCAGATCAGTAATGTAAATGTTGTAGAGGGTTGTAGCTATCACCGAACCTTGAGGAACTCCGCTCCAGACAGGCCTTGGATCAGATAGTCTCTCCTATACGTACTTGTAATTGTCTGTTGTTTAAGTAGGCCTCTATGCAGTTTAACAACTTTCCTCTAATGCCAAAATGATCAAGTTTGGCCACCAGACGTCGAAGTGGAACACGATCGAAGGCCTTCTCGTAATCCAGGTAGATGACATCGATTGGGGAACCTATGTCCAATGCTGAGGTCCACACATTCAAACATTCTAGCAGATTTGTCGTTGTCGAGCGTTTTGACATAAATCCGTGTTGCTCATTAACTATGATGTGGTTGTTTGCCAGAAAGTCTTTAATATTGCGGTTGATTATCTTCTCCATACACTTAGTGACAATACAAGTAAGACTGATCGGCCTATAGTTAATAGGATCTAATTTGCTGCCTTTCTTGTAGATAGGTGTGATCAGGGCTCTTCTCCAACAGTTCTAAAAGCTATGCTTACAAAATCGCATGAGATTATAAACATTATATTGAAGTATTAGAGATGAGTAGTATTGAGTATGAGAGAAGTGGCTGAGATGAAATGAACGAGCGACGTGACGTTTTACCGACGTTCGCAGGAGCCGGAGGCGCTGAAGATCCGCGTGAACCAGGACACGCGGCTCGACAACCGCGTGCTGGACCTGCGCACGCCGGCCAACCAGGCCATCTTCCGCATCGAGGCGGCCGTCTGCCGGCTGTTCCGGGACCTGCTGACGCAACAGGGTACGGCTGATTCCATGTGTTGATAAAGCTCATCTGTGTTTGGATCGTGTTTTTGAAATATGTTTAGTTTACCAATGGCGGGAATATAAGACCAATATACTGACGACTGAGGTAAGCGTCCTTTGCATACCACTATATGATCTTTGACAGTTGTCAGTGGTTTTCCTGGTCTTTTTTAGTCTGAACTTTTTAAATTAAAAACCGGTATGGGTGGCAGTGCTTCCTCAGCAGATTGAGTTGCTTTTTTAGGGTTCCGTACAGAAAGGGTGCAAATGGAACCCTATTACTATGCCTCCTCTGTCCGTCTGTCCGTCTCACAGGGCTGTATCTCATGAACCATAAACGGTAGGCAGCTGAAATTTTCACAGATTGTGTATTTATTTTGCCGCTATAACAATAAATGGGTAAAATAAAAAAAAATAAAAAAATTAAAGGGGCCCCATACCAAAAGCGTAGCCGTGTCCTTACCTCGGCAGTGCCGGCCGTGTATGCGTGAGAGTAGTGCTACGCGTGGAGTGTCGGAGATTGAGCGAGGACCAGGAAGCAATGCCAGCACCTGCTGACCATTGGAACGTCGTTGAGTCAAGAGAAACCCAACCCCAACTATCTTGTACCAGGTTAGGTAGAGTTTCTTTCCGACGCGTCGGCGTCACATGGCAAACAACTGATGTATGAGTCTTGCCAACTGAAAAGAAATATAAAAAAAGCTCCCATTTATGAAAATACATAATTCATAATGAATACATTAATGTTTATATGTGTCACAGGCTTCGTGGAGATACACACACCGAAGATAATATCGGCAGCTTCGGAGGGTGGCGCCAACGTGTTCACGGTGTCCTACTTCAAGTCGTCGGCGTACCTCGCGCAGAGCCCGCAGCTCTACAAGCAGATGGCGATCGCGGCCGACTTCGACAAGGTCACTGTTTTTGTTGTTGCTTTGTTGAGATGCACACGCTAAAGATAATGTCGGCGGCGTTGGAGGTTGGCGCCGACGTGTTCACGGTGTCCTACTTCAAGTCGTCGGCGTACCTCGCGCAGAGCCCGCAGCTCTACAAGCAGATGGCGATCGCGGACAACTTCGACAAGGTCACTGTTTTTGTTGTTGCTTTGTTGAGATGCACACGCTAAAGATAATGTCGGCGGCGTCGGAGGCTGGCGCCAACGTGTTCACGGTGTCCTACTTCAAGTCGTCGGCGTACCTCGCGCAGAGCCCGCAGCTCTACAAGCAGATGGCGATCGCAGCCGACTTCGAAAAAGTCACTGTTTTTGTTGTTGCTTTGTTGAGATGCACACGCTAAAGATAATGTCGGCGGCGTCGGAGGTTGGCGCCAACGTGTTCACGGTGTCCTACTTCAAGTCGTCGGCGTACCTCGCGCAGAGCCCGCAGCTCTACAAGCAGAAGGCGATCGCGGCCGACTTCGACAAGGTCACTGTTTTTGTTGTTGCTTTGTTGAGATGCACACGCTAAAGATAATGTCGGCGGCGTCGGAGGTTGGCGCCAACGTGTTCACGGTGTCCTACTTCAAGTCGTCGGCGTACCTCGCGCAGAGCCCGCAGCTCTACAAGCAGATGGCGATCGCAGCCGACTTCGACAAAGTCACTGTTTTTGTTGTTGCTTTGTTGAGATGCACACGCTAAAGATAATGTCGGCGGCGTCGGAGGTTGGCGCCAACGTGTTCACGGTGTCCTACTTCAAGTCGTCGGCGTACCTCGCGCAGAGCCCGCAGCTCTACAAGCAGATGGCGATCGCAGCCGACTTCGACGAGGTCACTGTTTTTGTTGTCGCTTCTTGGAGTCACACCCTGAAGATAATATCGCCGGCGGCGAAGAGCTGTGCCAACGTGTTCACGGCGTCCTACTTTAAGCGGCGTACCTTGCACTGAGCCTACAAGCTCTTCAAGCAGATGGCCAATTTTGACAAGGTCACTGTTTTTCTCGTCGCTTCGTGGACATACACCTCGAAGATAACGGCGGTGTCGCGAAAATCTAACACTGATCCCCTTCTGCTGCAGGTGTTCACAGTAGGAGCCGTGTTCCGCGCGGAGGACTCCAACACGCACCGCCACCTCACCGAGTTCGTGGGGCTCGACCTGGAGATGGCGTTCAAGCACCACTACCACGAGGTGCTGGACACCATCGGGCGGACCTTCACCGGTATCTTCACGGGCCTGCGCGACCAGTGAGCGCCACCTTCCTATAGATTGGCATGGCAGTTGATACTACTAAGATTTCACTTTTAGTGTTCATCGAAAAACAATTTTTTTTGTGATGAGACTGCCTTTGAGTTGACTGGATATCGATAACTAGTTGCATTATTCAGGAGTTCAAACTTTCAAACTTTGCAATTTGTAGGATTGCTGAAATTTATGAAACCTAACCTTACCTTACTGTACCAACATTGAAACTAAATAGCTAACTGTACCAACATTGCAATTAGATAACTAACTGTACCAGCATTGCAACTAGACAGCTATGTCAGCCTCAGTGGCCCAGTGGCGCGACACTTCGGCGATCGCTCTCCGAAGTTAAGCAACGCTGGGTCCGGTCTGGTCTTGGATGGGTGACCATTCGACCGTTGAGAGAGGCTGGCCGTGGTTCGGATTCCACGATAAATTGTAGGTCCCCTTTCTTACTTACTAGGTGGTAGGGTTTATCCCGCCCGGGTTGGTACCATCGCATTGGATGAACGACGGTCGAAGCGGCAATGAAAATTGTCCGTGTTTTCCATCCAGTTCAATGTAGCCGTGCAATATAAGGAAGGTCCTGGCATGGCACCTAGTTCCCATGTGGTGTGTTGGGCTAATACCATGACAGAAGGTGTGGTATTAGCCATCCATGTCCAGTCACATTAAAAAAAAAATAACTGTACCAACATTGCAACTAGATAGCAAGCCCTACCGACATTGCAAAAAGATAGTTAACCGTACCAACATTGCGTCTAGACGGCTAACGCTACCGACATTGCTAACCGTACCAACATTGCAAGTAGATAGCTAGCCGTACCAACATTGCAAGTAGATAGCTAACCGTACCAACATTGCATCTAAATAGCTAAGCGTACTGACATTGCAAATAAATAGTTATCCGTACCAACATTGCGTCTAGACGGCTAAAGCTACCGACATTGCTAACCGTACCAACATTGCAAGTAGATAGCTAGCCGTACCAACATTGCAAGTAGATAGCTAGCCGTACCAACATTGCATCTAAATAGCTAAGCGTACCGACATTGCAAATAAATAGTTATCCGTACCAACATTGCATCTAGAAAGCTAACCGTACAAACATGGCAAATAAATAGCTAACCGTACCAATGTTGCATTTAAATAGCTAACCGTACCAACATTGCAAACAGATAGCTAACCATTACAACATTGCAGATGCAAAGCGGAGATCGAAGCGGTGGGCCAGCAGTACCGCGTGGAGCCGTTCCGCTTCCTCGACCCGCCGCTCGTGCTTGAGTTCTCGCAGGGCATACAGATGCTGAAGGAGGCAGGTCAGTGGAATACATGTTTGCTTGGGATGAGTCTCCATGCCCATCTGTCCGTCCATTTATACCTTGAGAATCACGCACCGGAGGGGTGAGCGGGTTTAACATGAGATTTTTTTTTATCTCCCTTTTATATTACAATCTGTCGCATATTTGGACATTCAGTAATAGTTATGTGAATTGTTAGTGTTGGCTTTCTAGGATTGCTTCCATTGAAGCAACCTAATAGTTTACAAAGGTGAAGGGATCATCTTGTTATGAGGTCTTGAGGAATTATCCTCTTCAATCGGCGACATGTGGGCTTTTCATCCATCAGGTGGGTAGCCAGGAAGTTTGGGTGAGTTCTAATGCGCTCTTTATATCGTTGCGTTAGTTTTTTTGCCTCTTCTGTGACTGTAGGGATAGATAAGTCATCGTGAGATAAGTCGAGAAAAAAAAGTGCGGTTAACTTGCGAACCGCTTATCCAATTTTAATGCGGATTCTGGCTACAAAAATATTGATTCTTCCTGATATAACTTAATACGATATTTGCTATCATATTATCACTATTACCTGAGGGGTTAGCGGTTGGGTTAATTATGAGATAAGTCGAGGAAAAAAAGAGTCTGCTGTTAACTTGAGAACCACTTACCCGATTTAAATGCGGTTTCTATCTCTATAAACCTTGCCCTCTTCGTACCATAACTTCATACGATCTTCACCATCATATTATCACTATTACTTGAGGGGTGAGCAGATAGATTAAATATGTGATACGTAAGGGAAAAAACGCTTACTACTTGAGAACCACTTATCTTATTTTAATGCGGTTTCGAGCTATGTAAACCTTGATTATTTCTACTATAACTTCATACGATCTTCACTATCATATTATCACTATTACCTGAGGGGTGAGCAGTTGGGTTAATTATAAGATGAGTCGAGGAAAAAAGAGTCTGCTGTTAACTTGAGAACCACTTACCCGATTTAAATGCGGTTTCTAGCTACGTAAACCTTAATTGTTCCTACTATAACTTCATTCTATTTTCACTAACATATTATCAATATTATCTGAAGGGTGAGCAGTTGGGTTAAAGATAAGGCAGTTCTCGTAGGCCGCGAATGCGAGCAGAGCCACAGGCGTCCACTAGTGATAAATACACTATCCATTTCGTTCGGCAGGTGTGACGGTGGGTGAAGAGGACGACCTGTCGACGCCGGACGAGAAGCTGCTCGGCCGGTTGGTCCGCGCCAAGTACGACACGGACTTCTACATCCTGGACAAGTACCCGCTGGCGGTGCGGCCGTTCTACACCATGCCGGACCCCAAAAATTCCGTAAGTGTGAAGCTGAGACGTAAATCTCTGGAACTTTGAACGGCTCGTGGTCTAGGAGCTAGTCATCCGAGAGGTCTGGGTTCAAATCCTCGCCCGGTCATGCGCCACTTTCTTGTGATAAGTGCATTTCGTCGCAAATGCGAGCTGCTCCATGTATAACTGTAGATCCCCTTCCCCTACTAGGTGGTAGGGTTTAAGCCCGCCCGGGTTGGTACCATCGCATTGGATTAAAAGACGGTCGAAGCGGCAATGAAAAATTTGTCCGTGTTTTCCATCCAGTTCAATGTCGCCGTGCTCACAAAGGGAAGGTCCTGGCATGGCACCTAATTCCTTCGGGTATGTGGTGTATTGGGCTAATGTAACGGTAGTGTGTGGTATTAGCCATCCATGTCAGGTTGTACAAAAAAAAACTCAATCAGTGAAGTACACGCATCAGCTTGCAGCTGCTAGTGTATAGTATAATAATATAATAATGACGACGCTCCGTGACGTTCACAGAAGCTGTCCAACTCGTACGACATGTTCATGCGCGGCGAGGAGATCCTGAGCGGCGCTCAGCGCATACACGACCCGGACATGCTGACGGACAGGGCGAAACACCACGGCATCGGTGAGTGTCCCCTTAAGGTGGCCCAATCCGCTCATCTCCCCATACAAAAGGGGAAAGAAGATCACGCCCATATTTCTTGTCAGAGATCCAAAATTTTGCTCCAAATAGCTTTATTTGATCGAACTAGATGTCTGATGACCATTGGCATTTCAAAATTGTGTTTGGTTTCTAAGTTATAAGGTCCGAAAGTTCGAATTTTTCGCGCGTTTTATGCAATAACTTTAGAGGTGGATTACGCAATGATAAAGTAAGAACATCGTAAAAAGATTAGTCATCAGACATAGCTTATTTAATCAAGATTTATGATCTATTTGGTTTTTGTTAGATTTTTGACTATTGGCGGTAGTGGTTTACTTTTAGCTATAAGTCGTTATGAAATTAAAATTTTCGTAAATCTTACCAAATCATACACTATGCACATTGTCTTTTTTGTGGACATGTTGAATCTTCCTCATCACGGAGACTGTCTTATTCTTTGAAACAGAGAAGGTCCCAGAGCGCAACAGCACGGTTTTGTACCGTGCCCGCGAATGAGTTGGGCCCGCCGGGTTGGGCCACCTTAAGGTGGGCTTCCCGCTCATTTATTTTATTTATTCATACAAATAAAAACAACAAATAATATTCGCTACCACTTAAACTGGTCAAAAGGCTGTATTATAAGTGGTAGGCTAGTTGTGTTCAACAATGTTCACCTACACGCTGTTCTTGTGTTTTACAAATATTTCAGTCATAGGGCCGAGTGCACAAACGTACAAAAAATCAAAATCAACGTCAAAGTATGATCAAACACGTCTCTTTGTGTGGCCAGTATGGAAGGAACTCTATGCGGATCACTAAAAGTGACGTGTTTGTACATTGATTAACTCGGCTGTCTCTTCGTGCAACCGGGGCATAATCACAATCAATGCTTAGGTATATTCTATCGTTTAGCAAAAGATTTAAGTCTCAACTCCCCATACAAACGTGGAAAGAAGTTTATGCCCGTATTTTTCTTGTCAGAGATCCAAAATGTTGCTCAAAATAGCTTTGTTTGATCGAACTAGATGTCTGATGACCGTTGTTATCGTAAAATTGTGTTTGGTTTCTTAGTTATGAGGTCCGAAAGTTCGCATTTTTCGCGCGTTTTATACAATTAAGGTGGGCCTTCCCGCTCAACTCCCCATAAAACCTGGAAAGAAGATCATGACCATATTTCTTGTCAGAGATCCATACTGTTGCTCAAAAGAGCTTTATTTAAAGATCGAACTATATGTCTGATGACCGTTGGTGTTGTAAAATTGTGTTTTGTTTCTAAGGCTTTTAAGGTTTTTCGCGCATTTTATACAATAACTTTGGAGGTGGATTACTCAACGATAAAATAAAAACATCTTAAAAAGATTAGTCATCAGACATAGCTTGTTTCATTAAGATTTATAATCAGTTTGGTTTTTGTTAGATTTTTGACTACAGCGGTCGTGGTTTACTTCAAGCTTTAAGAAAGGCCCTAGGCTATGTTCCCCATACAAACGTAGTTTACTAATCATTCGGAAACCGCTATTCCAATTGAATTGATCTTTAATATCTAATATCAGGTAACAAATATCTGTGTCTGCATGCTTTTGTTTTTTTGAAAAACCAAACCGAATGAAATGAATGCAAAAAGAAAATCTTCATACGAATTTTGTTTTCTCTGTGGTTTGGCCCAGAATACATTTACCGAAAAAACAAAGACATGCAGACACAGATATTTGTAGCCTAATATAAGATACCAAATATCAAGTAAGTTGGAACAGTGGTTTTCAAATTATTAGTAAACTACGTTTGTATGGGAGGCAAAATTTTCTGATGCTTACGGGCCGACCTTAAGTCGTTGCATCTCTTGATTTTTAATAGTGGCGGTTTTGTGAGACTACTGTGTCAATGATTACAAACCTTTTTCACTTTGCAGACATAAGCAAGATAGCTGCGTACATAGAGTCGTTCCGCCTCGGCTGCCCGCCGCACGCTGGTGAGTTTTTTTTACCGAGCGAAGCTCGAGCGTAGCGTCTCTATTTCAGATTGGGCAAAAATGCTTTCGTATGTCCGGCTGTTATCTACAGGTCGCATTTCGCAACCGAATCTCGCGAATTTTTGTGAGCAGGTTTGATGATAATGGATATAGATTTTTTTTAAACTAGCCAGTTTTTAAAAAAATATTGAAAAATTTTAAAAATGCCAAATTTGAAAAAAGACAGACTCGCAGTGTCTACAGCTTAGAGAGCCCCTAGTTTGTGTATGAATAGTTGATGTCCCCGGCTCCACTCGTGTTATATAAGATCACATAGATGAAAAACAGTCAGTTTTTTGCATGCCTTGCTTAAAATGTCATTGGTGGAAAAAAAAATATGCTTCTGGACCACGGAGGATAGAGGCAGAGAGGAGATGGTCTAAGCAAACTGGGTCTGTGTCCACCAAGTGGGTCTCTACGTCACAGCCCACGTGATAAAGAAGGCGTGGCTTAGCGACATTCGCGACATGGCGCTGGCGGTGTTAGGTTGTGGGACAATATTATGGTCTGCGGCGCAATTTGTTGAAATGTTGCAAACATTACACAGAGCCGGTAGTCTCAGTTGTCACCTAAATTGGCGTTACGGCAAACCAATCGACTGACGTTTTCAAATGTATGGAGAAATTGAACAGCGCGCGGAGCGGGCGTTAAGCGAACTAACATTTGCGAGTCCGAGCTTGATTTGACAGCTTACTCAACGTTGCCGTAAATACGTCGACGTTGCGGTTTACGTCCACTCCGCGTTTTCATACAAATCGGAAGTCAGCGTTTGATTTTGACAGCTTGAAGAAGTAAAACCACAGAATATCTAGTAAAAACTTGTATGGAGTTTGGAAAAAACGCCAGTCGATCGGTTTGCCGTAACGCCAATTTAGGTGAGAACTCAGACTGCCCACTCTGGACAAAATAATCTAAAGTTTGTAGGTGGAATTTTATTTGTCAGTAAAACACCTCATATTTTATAATTTGAGTTAATATTCGAGCATTGTATCGATGTATCGCTCTTGCTATGTGCCGATAGATGGTGCGCAATCATTTTCGTTTTACGGTAAGAAATGTTGATCTCATGATGCAAATTTTAATGACATTTTTAAATTAAAATTATTTGAATCCGCGCGAAGGCATAGATTTAAATTTCTAAGGTTTTTTTTATAGAAAAAACACTTAGTAAAATTTAAAAGGCGCCATCTAGTTGTAGTCTTGTCACCACTAAGAATAGCTCTCGGAATAGCTGCTAACAGAATATCGATTCTTCCGGTAGATGGATTTCGCAAAAATGGGCGGTGCATGACCCCACCATGAAGCGATTTTCCTCCCGCTAGCCCGCACAGTGTCACGCTGCGATCCTAAGTAATATGAGTTAACCATTTCCCCACCAGGATATATCCGTCAGAGCAAGGCATTCTGCAGGTGCCATCGTCGGATATATCCGACAGTAAACTACTACACTTCAAACATTAATTACTTTACTGATTACGAAATAATGTGTTTTATTTACATAATTGCACAGTACATACTAACGTCCATTAGATTTCTACTGTTTCAACAGTGGAAACACACTATTTGCAACAAAACAAACAACAATTCAAGATGGCATATTATCGAAATAATTGTAGTGTGGCGTATTGAGAAGGATTATGCCAAAAAACCTTGGCGGTGAAAGGGTTAAAAACATCTCCTCTCTCCCTCTATCCTCCGTGTTTTGGACATTGATTTATTTATTAAATTTTTGTTTATTGGTTTATTTATTAAAATTAAATATTGGTTGTCTAATACCACACCTAAAGTCATATGGGCCCAAAAGACGATATGAGAACCAGGTGCCATGCCAGGACCTTTCTTATATTTCGCCTGTATTCGACCATTGATGGTTTTTTAAGCTTCCACTCCCCCAAAACCTCATTCAAATTCGCCCTGTAATTTACAAGATATTCACATTTGAATATTGTCGAAATAGTACATTTTCCATACATTTGAAATTTTTTTTTAAAGGCATTTTGACAGATTCAATTAAAAATTATCATGAAAAATGTCTTCAATATCGAATATAGATTACGTAGTTTTAAAAAATAATCGATGGTCGGTTTCACCCTGTATGGAACGGAAAGAAAAAAGTACAATTTTCATTGCCTCTTTAGACCATAGTTCATTCAATGCCTAGCTGTAATGAACCCGTAAGTAAAAGGCGAGGTGTTTGCTACCATACCAAAAATATCTCATTGTGGTTAGTTTTACATCACTGTTCGCATCTCTTTGCAGGCGGCGGTATCGGCATGGAGCGAGTGGTGATGCTGTACCTGGGACTGGACAATATCCGCAAGACGTCCATGTTCCCCCGCGACCCCAAGAGAGTCACCCCTTAGGACGTGCGACGATGGGAACGCTATATAAAAATAATGTAACTGAAATCCGATTGACTGTCAGCTTGATTGAAATTTTCTACTTATTCGTAATAAATATTTGTAACTTGTATGTAAGGAAATAAATTGTATCTATTTGTTTCTGTTGTTGTTTATTTTGAATGCAAAAATGGCTCCCAAGTATTGCGTTAGTTTTTTTCAAAGCATTGAAGGAAAATGCTAAATTATCTGCTCTGTAAGTTTGTTTTGTCATTCTTACATCGCCCATTCAGTCATTTTTTCATCACCATATGTCCAAAGTATCTTAGTACTCCTTTCTGATTTCTTGTGACAACCTCATTTTTAATTTGAAAAATAAAAAAAAACCGGCCAAAATGCGAATCGGACTCGCACACAAGGGTTCCGTACCATCAACACCAAAAAATCACGAATTTTTATTATTTTTTTATTGTTGTTATAGCGGCAAGATAAATACACACTCTGTGAAAATTTCAGCTGCCTAACTATTACGGTTCATGAGATACAGCCCTGTGATAAACGGACGGACGGACGGACAGCGGAGGCTTAGTAATAGGGTTCCGTTTTCACCCATTGTGTACGGAACCCTAAAAATTATGGATAAATAAAAATCATAGCATACCACCATAGTCAATTGTTTTGAGGGGAGGCAGAGATGACGGGCAGAAAAATAAAACAACAAAAATATATGAAGAATTCATATTATTACAGAATTATCATTTTCATGTACCAAGTCCTCTTCAAATTTTCACATAGTACTCCCTTTCCACACATACACAGACAGTTTTACAACCAAAATGAACTAAACCTAAGTAACTTGATTCATTCAAAGAACTACTTACAAATAACTTAACTAGATTCGACAAATTAAAATTAAATTTAAACATTATCTAACATGCTCCAAATGCTTAGGTCTCTTCGCGCCACTGTTCCCACAATGTCGAACACAAGTCATGCCACAATTTCGGACACAACCCACGTCACAATGTTGAACACAACTCATACCACAATGTCGAACACAACTGATCTCACAATGTCGAACACAACTCATGAAAATCATACCTTAATCTAACAAACCATTATACTTAACCGCTACTTACATAAACTTACAAAAGGGTACAGAATTCAAGTTACACAATTATTGTTTTTTTAATGCCTACAATAAATCCTTTCACAAATAATTTCAGCAATTCAAATAAAAAATTGTAATAAAATAAGTTTAAATCTTGATACAAAATTCGTGATTGAATTTTTGCCAGATTTTTAACATGGGAAGGGCAAAATTTGCGACATCTTAAGTACACGGATAAGTTTATTGAAAGCACCGAATAAGCTAGACCTTATAAGTAACTTAAAAGTAATACTGCTTCGTTCAAAGAAAAAAACCATATTGGCCTCATGTAGATTATTGAAGACCTAAGAATTTAAAAGCATATTCGACAAAAATGCAACACACCGAAATGTTTTATTCGAAAATCTTAAAACAAATCCACACGATTGAAAAACCCGCAAAATAGTGCATCAACAAACATTGCATTCTCTCCAAACAATCACCGTTATCACAAAAATGTTTTACAGAATTCGCAGATTCTCATACGAAAACATCTATTCAATACGTATCCAGTTGAGATATACAAACGTGACATTCTTGTCGAACGTGACACTCCCGTCACAAAAGACACCTCTCGACAAATTTTTGCACCGATTCAGGTCTATACAATATAAAAAAACAGGTATCCCAAAGAGAGCCATAAATGTGGATATACAAAATCTACAATAAGTACGCGTAGAAAAGTTTAAACTGTCAACCATACGGACAACTATTTACATTATTAGGAACCAAATGCCCAGTGTGACCCAGTTTTGACTCCATTAGCGAAAATCTGGATTCACAACTGTCTCTCTTCCATGGAAACTTACTGTTCTTTTTACATTCTCACCAGAGAACCTACCCATTTGATAGCAAGTCTTCAAATGATGATGGAACTTTATCCGTCGACCATTTCCTGTCTACAAACGTGTCTGGATGATTATTATTATAGTGACTATTTAATTTACACGACACAGCTGTATGGAAAAGTCCTTTGCCTATACACACACTGACAAAGACTTTGTAACGCTCTGGTTTTTCTAGTCTGTTTGCCCCTGTAAGTTTTCGAAAGTAATAAATTGTCTGTGCCTGTAGCATAGCCATTTTAGTGCAGAGATGCAAGATATGGGGGTCACACATTTTTTTAAAGCCTTTGCGATGTGAGACCGTGTTTAGTGTGTGAGTTTGGAATCGTCAAAAAAATTTATACGATGTGGAGCTGTCATTGGCTTCGACATAGATACTATCACCTATATGGGGATGGGCGCAAGATTTAGTATTTGCAAAGCACCAACCATCAAGGAAGATTCAGAAATCGAACACTAGGGATGACACCAGTCAAATATCATTCATTGTATGTGCTGTATACGGGTTCTGAAATCCAGAACTCGAATATTCAGTGAAATAAATATGAGAGGGCTTTCATAAATTACGTGGCATGGTTAGGGAGTTGGGAAGTATGCTATGCTTTGTTGAGGTGTCAATCTGATCAAACATTGGTGCATTCAAAATGTCACTAAAAGATCGAGTACTATAGTTATGAAGATAATTACTAAATTTAATAAAGATTATGTAGTCTACTAAACAGGACCACAGGGTTCATGGAAGAACTTAAACTACAATGTAGGATAAACCAATTCTTACTAATGCAAAATTTAAGTGCAGAGAGCAGTCACATGTGAAATATTGTACAGTTTTTTCGAAGTTGACAACACTGCCAACGCACAGGACATAGAGTTTTTTTTATATGTGAACAGAGTGTTCACGCAATTAGATGATGTTTCTTGGATTTTTTTAAAGTGAGAATCCACAGTTATTTGCCAGTCAAAGTTACGTGTGAGGAATGACGTTATAGGGCCACGTGGTTTATGAAAGACCCTCTATATTAAGTTCTCTTAGCAAGTGGTTGTGTTTATATGTGACTATATTGATGCTGGTGTTTATCTGAACAGTTGAGCTCGCAAGTACAGTGCCACGGTGGTTTACCATAGCATCTTTTACGGTAGACAATATCTGAGTTCACTGTTTTTTTTTTTATATTTCATCGATAGCTGCTTTGCTTACAAAAGTTGGATGACTCGATTGATGAGTCTGTAGTACAGTAGTACGGGAGTTAAGCCAAACAAGTATATTTTTATATATAAGGTAATAGTCATTAAGCAAGTCAATATTTTCATTAAAGATAATATCTATGTATGACCGTGAAACAAGAACACAACAAATTACAAAAAGAAAGCTGTAAAAAGATCTAAATTTCAGGATATAGTGCAAGGCTCTTTTTGTAATGAATGTGTCTTTGCTCTAAGGTTGAAGAATATTATATAAGTATGTTATATATACAATTTATCACAAAATATATTGTTAATTCCATCCCGTACAGTGATAAAGTTGTTTATTTGAGCATACTCTTAACATTTTAACGTATATTTTGACTTTTGGAAACGTTGAGGCTTTCACTGCATTGTCGATGTGAACAAATACAGTGGTGCAGTGGTTTACCTAAACACCCATAATAAATAAGAAACATATTGAAAATATTTCCCATCCATTAGAACAGTGATGTGGTTGTTAAACCCAACATAATACAAAGCTTGTTACTTGCTGCTACAGACAAGACCTCAACTGTGTGCAATACAGTAGTGTGGTGGTTTATCCGAACATGTTTTATCAAACGTTCACTAATACGAAACGTATTGTTAATCCCAAACAACATGCAAGGCTTGTTGCTATAAACGAGGTCTTCTGCTATGCCCGTATATAGTACAGTAGTGCTGTAGTTCACTCTACACACACAAATATGAAATACTTTTGTAATCCCACCCATTCGTACAGTGCTGCGTTATTTTCTATATAAACATATTCTAAAGATTAAGTAGACGGTAACCCCAGAGCTATGTCGGTGACGGTACAGCGGAACGGCTGTTCTTAAATTAAGTCAACCCCATCGGTTTGTACAGAACCTGAAGCTTGGCGTCCGTATGTAGTACAGTAGTGTGGTGGTTCATCCGACCATGTTCTATCAGACATTCACAAAAATCAAATACATTGGTTAGGTTAGGTTAGGTTTGATGATTGACAATTGATGTTTTGGTGTCGTTACAATGGTACGGCAGTTCACCCGAACACGTTCCATCAGCAATTTTTAAATGAAATACAATGTCTTCCCCATCCGTTACAGAATCTAAAGCTTAGCTTCGGTGTGCGGTGCAGCGGTGCGGGGGTTCACCCGAACATGGTCTCGAGGTCGTGCTCGTACAGCGCGATGAGCAGCATTATTAGGATGCCGGTGCACAGCCCGAGGAGTTGCAGCATGCACTGGCAGAGCGTGCCCTCCTTGCTGTGCGACGAACTCAGCTCGGGCACCTGCCGGGCACATGGCGGACGATTAGAACAACACTGACAGGCTTCGTTGAACGAGCCGAGTTGCCGAGATATGGGGTCGTAAGAGTGGGTCGAAAAATAAGCATCATCTTAATTGATGGTTTTGTTTAAGGTATTGCCCCACAATGCCCCCCTAATTACGGCCCTGTATACAGCTACCATTGTCACTCACCATTGTTTTTGACAATAACATTCACTCACCAAAATCAAGACGTCATCAACAAAAGTCACTCACCATTGTAGTAGACCATAAATACAGCTACTCACAATGGGTGTTAACAGACAACTACCATAGTCACTCACAATTGTTGTAGACAACAACATCAGCTGCACACCATTGTTGTAGACAATTAATACAGCTACTCACAATGGGTGTAGATATACAACTACCATAGTCACTCACCATTGTTGTAGACAACAATAACAGCTACACACGATTGTAGTAGACAACAAATACAGCTACTCATAATGGGTGTAGCCAGACAACTACCATAGTCACTCACCATTGTTGTAGACAACAAATACAGCTACTCACAATGGGCGTAGACAGACAACTCCCATAGTCACCCACCATTATTGTAGACAACAACAACAGCTACACACCACTGTTGTAGACAACAACGCGCACTCACCAGGTCGGCGAGCGCTATGTATATGAAGAGGCCGGCGGCGACGGCGAACACCCAGCTGGTGGCTTCCGGCGCGTGCCCGACAAGGACGCCGCAGACCATGCCAGCCACGCACAGCACCGACGAGAGCACGTTGTAGAAGATGGCGCGCCGGACCGACATGCCCGCCTTGAGGAGTACAGCGAAGTCACCTGCGACACAGAATAAATAGGCTATAAGAGCCGCTCCGCTTGGCCATGTCGCTGATCGAGCGATTTGTACAAACAACTTAATTTAAGTAAATATACTTTTTCGTATTAAGCAGGTATGTCGCTTCCCTTTATAAACACGGCTACATTGAAGTGGGTGGAAAATACGGAGTTTTTCATTTCTGCTTCGACCGAAGATTCAGCCAATACCATGGTACCAACAAGGGCGGGCTTGCCTACCTAGTAGGGGTAGGGTACCTACGGTTTTACATGGGTTCCGAACCATGGAACAGCTCGCATTCGTAACGAAATGCACTCATCCACCTCAGAAAAAGAAAGAAAGTGGTCCATGACCGAGGCGAAGATGTGAACTCTAGCCCCCTTTTTTTTTATTGTTTTGTCTGTAACTTGGCAATCTGTGTAAACACAACGAGCCATTCAGATAAGTTTTACGTTGTGGACGGATTCTTAGGAGTTCCTCATTTGCTGTGGTCAAATCTCGTGGCTAGCGTAGGGACACTATGCCGCTTCAGTCTGGAATGTGTGACGCTTCCCGTGCCCACTAGTTTTGATGCCGTGACTCAATATCCTTATCTGATAGCTTTCGCTGTGTTCAGCGATCTCTTGTTTGACGGTGTTGATTTTTAGGTCCTCGTGTATGTATTTGTTGCTCACGTAGTAGAGTATGTCTAGCATGGCTCTCAACGACTCGCTCTGGAATCTTTCAAGAATCTCTATGTTGCTATTGCTAGCAGTGCCCCACAGCTGGATTCCATAGGTCTCGTTCCCGTAACGTACTCTAGCCCCTAAACCACTAGCCGCAAAGATGTTTACTAGGTGATAGGGTTAATTCCGCCCGGATCGGTACCATCGCATTGAATGAACGAAGGCCGAAGTAGCAATGAAAATGTTTTATGTATTCCATCCAGTTCAATGTTGCTGTGTAATAAAAGGAAGGTCCTGACATGGCAGCTAGTTCCCATGAGGTCTGTCGGGCTGATATCATGGCAGTAGGTGTGCCATTCGTGTCGTCACACAAAACAATAATTGAAACGCATCCATTCGTCACTCACCCAGTTCGTGCGGCAACTCGTGGCAGAGCACCGCGATGGCAGTCGAGAATCCCACGGCGATGTTGGAAGCGAACGCGGCGCCTGGAACCACGTACAAATTCAATTTTATGTAAATAGATGGAGACGAGAAAGAATTAAACGTTTGAAGGCATGTTTTCAACCAAGTTTGGAAAGTATTTCTTGAAAAATTTAAGTAAACAATGCCAGACAGTATCTCTAGTAGGTTAAAAGGACCAATGGTGGTACCATTCGAAATTCCGAAAAAAGGTATTGTGACCCGTCTTCTCTCATCAAATTTCGATTATTTACATGCCACTCGTGCAAATCAATTAGGATCGTGTAATCATCTTTTTTAAATGTAACGAATCTACACCCATACGACCATAACATTTTATAAAAAAAAATGCGGCTCTTCTCGGTATTCCGCCAGCATCCTTTCAAAGGCAACTCCTGCTGGATGATCTTAGGATATATTTTATTGTAACACTGTAATCACCCACAGCCCCAACCAACCTAGGCTAACCTATCTCTATCTATTTTACCTAACTAAACTTATATACCTATTTTTCCTTACATACATCTCTACATTAAACTCAACTCAACTAAATAATGGCACGTGTCGTCTAGAATAATTAATTTAATTTTAATCCAATCATTTATACTAAACCTCATATAAAGTACACCTTAGGATTTAACTAAAATGTTACTCAACCATAATATATTGTATACATTCTTCTCATACTCTATAACTAAGAAAACATGAAACTTGCGGAAATTAAAAAATGATGAAAATTAAGACGATTTTGGGCTAAGCCCTAACAGTAGAGCCCCTTGAAAATTGAAGATTTTCTCCACCGCTCAACTGAGTGAAAGCCGGCCAAGCAAAAAAAATATTTACCTTGCTTTCTCCTCTTCGTTGATGCAAATTTTGAAGAATTTTCCAAGCTCAAAAATTAACAAACAATAAAGAGATCTCCTAAGTCATTGATCTCTACTTTACATCTGCTGACGGGGAGGTCAGGCTTATGATATGATCATATAACTTGATTGAATCTATTTGCATACCAACTGTGGCGGGTTGGATGTTACTGCTAAATGACATGGTCAATTTAGATGTTTATAATGGAATCCAACCGATTGGGTTATCGGATATTTTACGGAGAATTGTTATTCCAATGACGATTAGGCATACCAACTATGAGGGGTTGGATTTATTGCATGAATGACATAGTCATTTGTAGAAGTTTTGTCGTACATAAGGCATACCAACTATGGAGGGTTGGATTTTTACTGCCATCTCACACAGGTCACAGCGTCACGCAACAGCGTGCTAAGCCCTCCAAATGCCTGTACTCGCCATCAATTAAATAGGTGTGGTTTTGGCATATTTCCTCGGACATTTGGCTGATTCAGTGAACACGGTCATTATATGACACAGTGCCCTAATATGGAATGGTTCAGGAAGCTGTTTATGTAATGTCTTAAAGCAATTCAAACTTTATAGTCTGAAATACACAATGACCGAACCTCAAATTCGCATTGAAATTGTATGGGGTTTTCAGCTGTTCTCTTGGAACAATATGAAGCCACGATTTCCCCGTATATTCATGGTCAATTTACTAGCAGTACTGATCTCGGTGCGCTTCGGGTAAGCGACTGGCTTTGAGGATTAGCCAAACCTCCAACGAAGCAGATTTGCAGGTCCCAAACTGAAATCTGGTCCAAACGGTGGTAGTCACCCGCTTTTCAGCTAAGGATCTTCTACATAAACGACTTTCCACATCTAGTTAAACCATGAACACAAAAGGCACTCATATCTCCATAATTGGCCATCGAACAACACGGTCAACTAACAACGTGGTGAACTCTATTTGTTTTATTATTTTATCGAGATCTCCACAGAATCCAGGTCATTTTATTTTAATCAAGACAGGTATTCTACAATCCAGTTAAATTGAATTGTAGCCGACCTCATAATCAATATCAAGAATCAATTTAAAGTTGATAAATCCACCAACATAAATACAGAAAGTATACAATCGTTAATAAATCAAACGTTTGGAAAACGTCTGTGAAAATTATCTCACACATATCGTGATCGAAGACAACTCAAAACGAGTAGAGAATATATTGAACATATGATGTTCAGAAAATATTGGTTGAAACACATCAAAGCCTTTCCCCTTCAAAATCTACGTGATTTGAAATTTACTGATTTGAAGCTTAAAGTAAATTAAATAAAAATGTATTTAATTTCTTGACCCACAATTTATTTAGTGCATTTGTATGTAGTTCATTGTATATTTTCCATCAGCAGATTATATAGTTTCAACTTAGGCAACTCGTTGAAACCATCAAAATATCAAGGTAATTATTTGATGTTGTCCTTGAATATTTTTTAATAAAATATCACAGAGAAATCTGCAATATAGGTTAAATCAAATTAAAGAATTTACAATTTAAAACAAAGTCTAATAATTTAATGATTTAACCCAAAATAATAGAACCTTCTTCAAGTTTCATATCTACGGTAATAAAAATGCAAAGTGAATCGACATTTACATTTACGATATTTCAACTATTGCAAAGCAAAGAAAAACCTAATCAAACATACCCATCGTTCGTACTTCTCTCAACATTCTATTTGAAAATACTAGTGCACACAAAATATCAAATAAAACTATCCCATTGAATCCACTCAAACACAATCTATCTGTCAATTCAGTAAAACCAATCATCCACATATTTAAATAAAATACTCAACCACTCCAATCTATCTCCTATCTAAAGCCAACAATTTCCATTGACATTTATTTCTCTAAATAACATTTTTTTAAACTCTAATCGTACTCCGCACTGACTTATTTTACGCACGTTACGCGCGACGCAATCTAAACGTAAATTAACAAAACGGCAGAATTAATAAACCGAAATAAATTTGTAAGCCTGCAAAAACAACACATTATCTGAAACAAAATAAAGGCTCTGAAAATAAAGACTCTGAAAATAAAGGCTCTGAAAATAAAGACATACAACATTTTACACGGATACACAATGAATTATTGCAATACATTATTCAGTAATTACTGTGCAAAAAAACTTATCGATTCGCGTTCAATCTGCTGTCTGGTCTGGGGTCTGGAACTCTGCTTCCCCGTCACTCGTTCAATAAAAGTCTATAGTCTATTAGATTTTACGCGCCCGAAATAATAGATTTATACACAAATCACTTTAACCTTAATCCAAAATTTACATTTAATGTTCTTGCAATTAAAATCACAAATTTAATAAAAATCTCACTGTCTCTATATTTAAATTTGGAGCAAGCGCCTTCGAGCAGCTCTAAGCGTCCAAAGCAAATAAACACTAATAATTATTCGAATTTGGTGACCTCGAGTTAACACCCCGCGAAATTTCTGTAAGTCGAAAACGAACCGTCGTGTCGCTCCTTACAGGTAAGAATTTCTTCCCGAGAACTTAAAAAAACAGACTGAAAATCTACTGCGCGACTTGTCCTGGACTGCCGACCGAAAATACCGCGCGACTATCCTCGATCGTCCTGAACTGCCCTCGACTCTCCTTGAACTCTCTTTGAACTGAATGCGCGTGAGTTTTTATTCCTTTCCCCACTCCCGACTCAGGACCCATGTCCCTACCGCGTCCATTTGTTTATAAAAGAAATGGTTACACTGATTAGCCAAGACCATCGATACAGCGATCCAAATAGGAAATATATATTTTATAACTTTCCAATCCTAAATACACGCATCAATGTGCTCACAATTATTCTCAAATGTAATCCTTTATAGTGTTTAAATAGTTTCATTACTAATTTCAATACCATTCATGCAAAATCAACCAAAATAATATCATTCATGAAATATTAATACACCTCAGTCAAAACAAACAAGTATACCAAATAATTAATAAAATGTGATATAAAATTCATTTTATAATCAATAATATCTTAAAATATGTACATAATTCGCCACAAACTCCACTTCTCTCCTCAATGCAGTGTAGCCTTTCAGCCATGACATCATTCAGACCAACAGCACGCTCGCTAGCAAAACAGGCCTTTCGTTGTTCGAGAGGTAATTCCCTATTTTTGACCAAGTAAAATGTTCATATATGGACCTACATATATTGATAGATGTTTGCTATAGCTACTATTTGTATGTGGGAGCAATATATGGTTCCCACAACACAACACTGGACAACACATTTTAGAGTACGATATAGAAGGCAAGCAGAGAACGGGTTAAGGCCCTGGTACTAGCCAAATCGCAAAGTTAGACGAGGCACCCCAAGTTAACTAACTAAGTGTGACGATTATAAGTGTCATTCTTACAATATATGATTCCTTGTCTATTAATCAACCTATTTTCGTTAATGTATGTTACCTTTTTCTATACAAAATACATTGCGGAAACGGTGTCCATTTCCGAACTTTTTTGACTAAATGTAGAAATCTAATAGCAAATGGAATGTTTTGTTTATGCATATATGCTGTTTTTGCTTATATCTATTAATCGAATTACTTTCAGATTTCTAATGAGAAAAATCAAATTTTTTATTTTTATTATTATTTAAATAAATGATGGAATCAAAAAATATTAACAATCCATTATCAGTCTGGAGTTCTATTTGGATTTTCTGAAGCGTTTCACTACATATTATTACATTTGTTAAAAAGTGCATTTGTATGGCGCGAGTAGTTGGCCAGTCCTAGCGCCTTAAGAGGAAAATTTGCCTATTAAACTACCATAGTCACTCACAATTGTTGTAGACAACAACAACACCTGCACACCACTGTTGAATACATTAGACAACAATGGTATGTAGTTGTTCACAAGATACTCTGCACCAATAGTTCTGTTGCCAATCGGATGCGCACGCAAGGTGGCGGGGGGCTCCGGAGTAGGAGTAGGAGAGGGGCGGATGTAACGGAGACAGCGGAGGGCTCCAGCGCGGCGGCCGAGCATCACTCATCGATGGCCATCCGATCGGTGAAGTTGTGGATTACCAACATTTTTAGAGTATGTTGCGCAGAGAGCAGAGAGTTTCAAATTCAAATTCAAATTTCTTTATTAGACAGTTTATGAAACAAATTACACAAGTAGGTTAATATGTTATATTAGTGTAACTATTCAAATATAAGCAGCCACATGTGGCAGTCCCTACCACCTAAACTGGCCCGTAGGCTGTCTCATAGGTGGCAGGTTAGCGTTCTAGCCTAAGTACGCAATACTACACCTGCAGTCCTGGCACTAGTATTGTGTTCTCAATACATACTACAACTGCGGATGCATACAGCTCATAAACACAGCCAGTCGTTTAAAACTAAAAAAAAAACTTAAAAGTTGCAAAAGGCAAGCAGAGCACGGGTTAAGAGGAAAATTTGTTAACTCGGAATTACAATTTTCATAAGCACCCTGCACCAACAGTTCTGTTGCCAATCGGATCGGCATGCCAAGTGGCGGATGGCTCGCAAGTGACAACCGAAGATCACTCACCGAATTTTTAGAGTGAGCTGCGCGCGCAAAAGGCAAGCAGAGGATGGGTTAAGAGGGAACTAGCAGTTGCGGATGTAAGGCAGACAGCGGAGGGCTCCGGCGCGGCGACCGAGCGTCACTCACCGATGGCCATCCCGTCGGTGAAGTTGTGCAGGCCGTCGCCCATGATGACCATCCACACGACCGACGAGAGCGACGACGGCGGCGCGTGCACGTGGCCGTGCGAGTGCGAGTGGCCGTGGTGCGCGCGCGAGTGCTCCCTGCAACACACATCGCGCACGTTAGAAGTTGTTGTTTACAAGCTCGCGGTCTAGGCGCTAGAGGACTTGCCTTTCATGCGAGAGGTCTGGGTTCAATTCTGGTTCAGTTCCAATTTCCGAAACGAGTTCAGGATGGGAAAAGGTTGCGCTGTACAAATCATCAGTGTAATCTATTGATTATTAATTAAAATGGGTGTGATATTCAGTTCAAGATGCTTATGATTATTTGATGAGGCGATGTATTCCTGGTAGCATGACTATTGGCGACATGACGCGACCAGATTATTTCAGGTCTCAACACCTTGAGGAAACATGTATATTCTTCAGGTTGTTCTCCTTCACCAAACAATCGAGACAACACCCATGAACGTTTGATATTTTCATGCTTGTCATGGGAAGCCAGTTAGCATGGCAGGACGAGAGAAGCGATCGAAACTCATTCGTTTGCTAGCTGCATAGTCACGAGTTATTGGACAGTTGCATAGCCACGAGTTAGTGGACAGCTGCATAGTCACGAGTTATTGGACAGCTGCATAGCCACGAGTTAGCGGACAGCTGCGTAGCCACGAGTAAGTGGACAGCTAGGTAGCCACGGGTTAGCGGACAGCTGCATAGCCACGAGTTAGTGGACAGCCGCGTAGCCACGAGTTAGTGAACAACATCGATGTTCTTTGCACTAAATAGCGTCCCGTGAAGTTCTTACGTATCGTTGGAATACCAGATGTTCCGATCGCCAAATCAAGCAGAAAACATACTCCCACTCACCTCAGGATGACCGTGTAGCTCTCTTCTCCCTTGACTTCCTTATCGTCTCCCTCCTTATGATTGATGTTGTTCATCTCCACTCCTTCCTTCATAGGGAAGTCCACGACGTTCTTGCCGCCGTTCTCCCCCTCGTCCTTGTAGAGCAGCCAGTCCTTCGCCGTCGGCTCGGTCGCCGTCTCCTTGTCGGCCATCTCGTTCGAGGACACGACGCTCACGGTGTTGTTCCCCTTCCTCCCCGCCTTCGGGCTGGGCGGCCTCTGGCCGTCCCTGTGGTGGTGGTGGTCGTGCGTGTCCGTCGATATCTCGTCGTAGCAGTACGGGTACTCCGAGTACTTGTGCTTGCAGCTCTTCGTGTCCGGGTCCTCCTGCTTCTTGCACTTCGAGTTGAAGATGCGCAGGAAGCTGCTCGCGCTCGACGTCGACGGCGGCTTCTGGCCCGACGCGCCCTCCTTCATCACGCGCACGCGCGACGGCAGCTTGTTCTCCTTGTCGAGCTTCTGGCGGCGCTTGCGCCACTCGGCGATCACCGTGAGGCCCTTCTCGATGAAGTAGAAGAAGACGACGCCCAGCATGGCGGCGAGCCCCTTCCACATGCCGTCGTTGTGGGGCCGCTCGTCGTGCCCGCCGTGGCTGTGACCGCCGGAGAGCGCGTGGGGAATGAGATGGAGGAACGCGTCGCCCCCTAGCGTTCCGATCGCGAGCGCAATGAGGAACTGCATGATGTGGTTGTAGTAGTTCTTGTGCATGATGGGGACGACTGCAACTCCGAGGAGGCCGCAGGCGCTGATGGCGAAGATGCTCAGAGACGAGTACAGCCAGACCTCCATCGTCCTGTTGTGGTACGCCGAGAACGCTGGCTCTATCGTGGTCGCCCTGTCGTCCGCCGTCCTGCGAGTTAGCGACGTCGGCTCTAAGGCCGTTATCTTAGCGCTGAACAGGTTGTCTATGACGCAGCCGTTCTGCTCGTCGGAGGTGTTCGCCAGCCTCTGGTAGAGAAGGATCGGGCATATCGCCATCAGGGACTCCTCGTTGATGACCGCCTCGTCGAATGTTTCGCGATGGCCGTGCTCGTGATCGTGGGGATCCCGTTTTAACCTCGTGTTGACGGTCGATATTAGTTCCGCGCTATTTATGCACTGAAAATAACATTTGGTTTTGTTAAATTGTATTTTGGAAAAGCAAACATTCTTTGGTTTCTTGATGAGTGACTGGAGTCAGTGATATAAATGGGAAAGATTGGGTAAAGCACCTTAGAATGTGTCATCGATTTGCCAACAGGGAAAAATGGTGTTAGCTCTTTCACTCTCCCGGTAAATAGCATTGTCTCTGGCTTTGTCACTCCGAGGCCATCTGATGCCAGTAGCCCGCATGCGTGCAGTAACACCATTTGATGGAACCAGTATTTGACAAATTCATATCTTTCCCTTTATATCGCTGACTGGCGTGGACTCAGAACCATTGCATCAGAAGGGTTCCATCCTCGAACTCAGGGGCTTGGTTACTCAGCCTTGCATGCCAGAAGTCATGGGCCCAAATCCCCGCCCTGTTCAAGCACCACTTACTGTTTCTTTTCTTATCTTTGGATAAGTGCATTTCGTTAAGAATGCCAGCTGTTTCATTCATGGAACACAAGTAAAACTGTAGGTGCCCTTCCCCTACTAGGTGGTTAAATCTTCCCGGGTTGGTCCCATCGCATTGGATGATAACGACAATGAAAAATTGTCCGTGTTTTCAATCCAGTTCAATGTAGGCGTGCTTTAAAGGAAGGTTCAGGCATGGTATCTAATTCCTTCGGGAAAGGTAATATCATGACGGTGGGAGAGGTATTAGTCATCCATGTCAAATTACATAAAAAATACTAGTGGAATAAAATTTTGAATTGTCTCTCAAGCTCATCTTGAAAATGGATGGCCTAGCTATAGAAAGAATGTCTGCAAATCCAAAAACAGGAATAACCAAGAAGTTAAAGCAATAATAACTTCCTTGAAAAATGTTTGGCAATACTCACAGTGCGATTAGCTTTCTCCTCCCGCGTACCACCGTATACGAAACTGGGTATGGTGGTGTTGAGTGGGCCGCCGTCCAACATCCTCTCCATGTTTAGTTGCGTCAACATTTTGTTGAAGCCCGTAACGTTCATCGTCATACTGTCCCCGTCGCCGTACAACCGGAATATGTACGACACATAGGCACTGGGATCAACATTCCTTAGAACACTACCCGCATCGCGAACGGAACGCTTCTTAACGTCTAAGTCACTTAATCTAACGTCTACTGTTTCACTGTTTTCACTGACCGGTAAATGGATACCGGTGCTGATTAAGTCCCTATTTTCTGCAATGTCTAAATGGATAACGTTGCTGGTTAAGTCCCTATCTTCTGCAATATCTCGATCGGATTCGCGATGCGTTTCACTAATTTCGATGTTATTGCTACCATCTTCAATTCCCCTCACACTATCTTCACTAACGTGAGTAATTTCCAGTATTCTATCACCGGGAGGCTCCACCTCCTTTCTGTGCGTTCGTATCTTGCTCAGCTTCTGCAGGTACCGCATCTTCTTCTCGTCCGACAGGTTCTTCTTCTTGACGCCGTGATCCTTGAGCTCCTCGACGTGGTAGGGGCTCAGTTTTTCGTCCTCGCTCTCGAACTCGCCGAAGTTGTTCTCCAGGTCGAACGGCAGGGTCCTCTCGGAGGATCCCTGGTCGAACTTGACGATGGCGTAGGAGGCATCGTTGTCGTCCGCGTACCGGTTGATGTGAGCACCGCAGGCGCTGTGGGTGGCGCAGAGGAGGCAGAACATGCACACGGTGACGAGGTGGTGCGACATTTTGATCGTTGACAGTTTCGCTGTGCTATTCCATTTGGTTTCGATGATGCCAACGCTTCAGACGGTCATAACAAACTGGACCCAGCCGCGGTAGCGTCGATTCTGCGAACAAGGAAAAGGATAATATTTAGTTTTGGTTTATCTACGGTTCTGTGTGTAACAAGTGGGGTTAAATAAACGCACACGAGGCGCTAGAATGGAGGGGAATCCCCACTGAAAAAAAAATACAGTTAAATAAATCCAAGACCTTGTCACAGCCACCCAAAAATCAGGAGTTTTCTGTGATATCCCAAGAGTCTGGCACCAGTTACTTAAGGCGCTAGGACTAGCCAACTACTCGCGCCATACAAATGCACTTTATAACAAATGTAATAATATGTAGTGAAACGCTTCAGCAAATCTAAATAGAACTCCAGACTGATAATGGATTGTTAATATTTTTTTTATTCCATCATTTATTTAAATAATAATAAAAATAAAAAAGTTGATTTTTCTCATTAGAAATCTGAAAGTAATTCGATTTCTAGATATAAGCAAAAACAGCATATATGCATAAAAAAAAAATTCCATTTGCTTTTAGATTTCTACATTTAGTCAAAAAAGTTCGGAAATGGACACCGTTTCCGCAATGTATTTTGTATAGAAAAAGGAAACATACATTAACGAAAATAATTCAATTCCTAGAAAAGGAATCATATATTGTAAGAATGACACTTATAATCGTCAGACTTAGTTAGTTAACTTGGGGTGCCTCGTCTAACTTTGCGATTTGGCTAGTACCAGGCCCTTAAACTTTACTTGTTAAAACTTAGTTAAAATTATCTGGCGAATTCAACCAATAATATCAGGTACAGTCGACCAAATAGTTAAGGATACACATCCAGTTAAATGAAAAGATGATCAGGTCAAAAATACTTTGACTTGAACTGATATTTGTCATGAACTGTTGACTTTCGTGAATTCATGTTAATTTAGTGTTTTACCTAAAAAAAAAAGACGAACGCTATTGTAAGTTTAGACTAAGTGGACGTTGAAAAAAAAAAAAACAGCGGAGTTTCTTGCCAGTTCTTCTTCGGTGTGTTTTGTTTTGCTGAACTGGCCAATGTTAAAATGTTTTTATTTATTTATATTTTTTATTTATAAACCTTTATTACTGTAACTAAAATAACATTCATAATCTAACATTTTACCTAAATCTACTTAACAATTAAACTTTTTTCTTAACTAATTACATGTATCGGCAACCGGTTTTTCTTTTACAGCTTGTCCTTCGACAAAGGCCTCCTCTAAAGCTTTCCATTTTGTCCTGTCTTTTGCAGTGCGTGTCCATTCTGGGCCAGCTATCTTTTTAATGTCGTCTTTCCAACGTTTAGTTTGTCTACCTTGGCTTATTTTACCATCACGCGGATACCATTCCGTTACTAGTCTCGTCCACTTTTATTTTCCTTCCCTTAGCATGTGTCCAGTCCATTTCCATTTTAGGCGTTTGCATATGGTATGTATATTTTTAAATTTAGTTTTATTCTTTATATTTTGTAGTCTCCTCACCTTGTCTCTTTTTTTAACTCCTATTACGCTTCTTTCCATTCCATTTTGGCGTACTTGAATTTTTTTGAGGTGTTGTTCAGTAAGTGCCCATGTTTGGCATCCATAGGATAAACACGGGAGGAAATGTTAAAATGTGTCAAATCCTAGTGCAGCGTACTGTCTATGGATGATGAATAAACATTGCAATACAAGATACATGCAAACATAGTTGATAATAGTTACTGTGTAAACAAAATCCTAGCAAAATCTGATCGTAGGTTTAACGTAACCACCATTATTTTTTACGTTCAACCGGAAGCTTATCCTTTAATCTTTGGTTGACTGTACATATTGCCAAATACTATATGATTCAAACTACTAGATGCAGTGTTACCCATAGCTGAAGTATCCTGTCTTTATGTGTTAATTAAATATAACTCTAGCTAAATCTAGCTCGTACTAAATCATGTTATCTGCCGCAACCGAATGGTCTTTCTGATAACACTCAATTTTATAGCCGAGTCTACTAAAACTGCGCTAGGCTAGATAACATTTAACAAAAATATCGTTGACGTCTTTTTAGGGTTCCATACCCAAAGTCCGTACCTTTAGGTTCCCCTATTACTATATTTTATTTATTTATGTATATAATATATATTTATGTATATATAGATATGTTTATGTTTATGTTAGTAATAGACTGTATTTTTTTTTATTGAATACCTACATTTCGTTAAATATATAGAAAATAAGTAGCTATGCTTAGTTTTAGTTAAGTTTTAATCTACATTGTTCTGTATTAATTAGTTATAAGCGTTGTTTTTCTTTGCTTACCCTAAGCTGTAAAATTTCCCTATGATTAGGGTTGATTGTTAGAAATTGCCTTAGGCAATAAATCCGCCTTTGCTTTGTACTTTGTATGGATTGCAATAAATATTATTATAATTATTATTATTATTATTAAGCCTCTGCTGATCATCCGTCCGTCCGTCACAGGGCTGCATCTCATGAGCATAAAACGTGGGCAGCTGCAATTTTCACATTCACAGAGTGTGTATTTATTTTGCCGCTATAACGAGAAATCGGTAAAATTAAAAAAATATAAAAATGTATTGTGTACAAAAACATTTTTTCGTGTGAAAGCTTATACTATGGTCCGGAACCCTACGTGTGCGAGTCCGACTCGTAGTTAGCCGGTTTTTTGAAAGCGATGGGCGTCTGTATGCGGATGTATGTAGTTGTTTGACAACCTAAAGATTAAATCAATTAAATGTATTTATTTATCATGACAAAATTGAATAGACCTGTTCCACCATTCTGTCAAATAGAGACTTCATTCAACTCAAAGATACGGGAGGATTGCTATCGCCCCATTTCGATATAGTTTGCACCAATATTGCGGAACCACCGATAAACTACCTTATAGATAAATAGTTTACGTCACTGCAATCCCACTAACTGCGATAACCCTAATTCAGTTTATCGCCGAAACCGTTTAAGCCACACAATCAGTAGACGAAATGCAGCTCGTTAAACGGTTTACGATTTTTAGGGTTCCGTACCAAAAAAGGTTTACGGAACTTCGAAGTTCCGTAAACGCCAGTTTAGGTGACAACTGAGACTAGCAGCTCTGACGTTTGGTTGCATTTCGTATCGTTCCAACGGGACCATTTCAGATGCGGTAGTCTCAGTTGTCACCTAAATTGGCGTTACGGCAAACCGATCGACTGGCGTTTTCAAATGTATGGAGAAATTGAAGAGCGCGCGCAGCGGGCGTTAAGCGAACTAACATTTGCGAGTCCGAGCTTGATTTGACAGCTTACTCAACGTTGCCGTAAATACGTCGACGGTGCGGTTTACGTCCACTCCGCGTTTTCATACAAATCGGAAGTCCGCGTTTGACTTTGACAGCTTGAAGAAGTAAAACCACAGAATATCTAGTAAAACTTGTATGGAGTTTGGAGAAAACGCCAGTCGATCGGTTTGCCGTAAACGCCAATTTAGGTGAGAACTCAGACTGACCACTCAGTTAGTTAGCATGCTACGAAATGCCACTAAACGTCACATTTTTTTATGTAGCTGGACCTAGACGGCTAATACCAAACTGACCGCTAGATATTAACCTAACACACCACATGGGAACTAGGTGCCATGCCAGGACCTTACTTACATTGGTCTTTTAACCCCTTCGTGCCAATTCACCTGGCGAGTTAACTTATCATGGTACCCCCCCGAAGCCGGAGTCTGCTAATAGATAACTCCAATTTCGAGCGTTAGCGTAATTAAATAACACAAGATTTGGTACGATTTCGGCCGCATGTGATTCCGGGGTTATCTCATAACTCTAACGCTCGAAAGAGCTTTTGAGCGGCTCGTAGCTTAGTGGCGCGGGGACTGGACTAGCGTACCAGAGGCCTGGATTCAATTCCGACTTGAACCACTGTCTTTCTGTTTCCGAGTTTGATACGTGCATTTCGTCACGAATGGGAGCTGCTCCATGGTTCGGAACCCATGTAAAACTGTAGGTCCCCTTCCCCTACTAGGTGGTGGGGTTTAAGCCCGCCCGGGTTTGTGCCATCGCATTGGATGAAAGATGGTCGAAGCGGCAATGAAAAATTGTCCGTGTTTTCCATCCAGTTCAATGTAGCCATGCTCATAAAGGGAAGGTCCTGGCATGGCACCTAATTCCTTCGGGAATGTGGTGTATTGGGCTAATATCATAACGGTAGTTGTGTGGTATTAGCCATCCATGTCAGGTCGCTTAAAAAAAAAAAGGGGAGTTATCTTTTAGCGGACTATGGGTTCTAGTCCCGAGCCCTACCAACAAAACCAAACAGATGAATTGCGTGCGTGTAATGTTTCAGATATGTATATCATTACTTCTATTAGATGAACATTATCTCTGCCTGGACTTTGCTCTAGCGAAATTGCAACGTCGTCAAATGCGACACTCCGACGCGAGCGTAGAACTGACCACAGAGCGACTAAATGGATAGAGACGACAATTTGGTTCCGCAAACGTACCCCGCTCCTCACGCCCGCACACCACCCCCCGCGCAGCCAGCGCAACTAATTCAAATGCTAATGTCAGTGGCAAGTGCTTGACTGCGCACACATACATATACATACCTATGTCACAGAGTCTAATTAATGTATTCTAGTTATATTATATAAATCGAATCTTAGGCTGAGATTTATGAGTCGTAACAGAAACCAAGACTAACGTAAAGTAGTACTTTGCATTACTTTGAGATTTCGTCCATACAAAATGTGTCAAAGTGACGTTTTTTTTTTTATGTGACTGGACATGATGGCTAATACCACACCTTCTGTCATGGTATTAGCCCAACACACTGCATGGGAACTAGGTGCCATGCCAGGACCTTCCTTATATTGCTCGGCTACATTGAACTGGATGGAAAACACGGACAATTTTCATTGCCGCTTCGACCATCGTTCATTCAATGCGATGGTACCAACCCGGGCGGGATTAACCCTACCACCTAGTAAGTAAGGAAGGGGACCTACAGTTTAACGTGGAATCCGAACCACGGCCAGCCTCTCTCAACGGTCTAATGGTCACACATCCAAGACCAGACCGGACCCAGCGTTGCTTAACTTCGGAGAGCGATCGCCGAAGTGTCGCGCCACTGGGCCACTGAGGCTGACAAAGTACTACTGTCACAAAGTCCTACTTTTCATTAGTGTTCGTTTCGGTTACGAATATTTATCTCAGTCTGAGTGATTTAATCAAGTTACTTAAGAGGATAAAGAGATGATCGAGTTACATAAAATGGCTCGTGCCTGTTTCCTCGTCGAAATTAAGAAAAACAATTCTGAAAATTTTGCACATCAAATAAATAAACTAAAAGCTACATGTGTACGTTTTTTATAACTTAACTTATATACACGATATAAGCCACTAAAGATTTGTATGAAAAGTAACTTGGCGATTTTTTTTATTAGTTTTTTATAACTCTTAATAGAGGCACAGAACATCGACGCGCAGACCGCCTCCGTCTCTTGATTGGGTCCGTGCTTCGAACCACATTATTCGTCATCAAAACCCCGTTCGTTCACATGCGCGATGTAACGCCGTTATATTTCGCATCGGAACGCTACATTTTCCTCCCATAGCTCGTTAATAGTTTTAAATAACGAATTGCCGCCGTTAACGCGCTGTCGTTGAGGGGTAAATTCCACAGTTTCGGCCTGATGTTTTCCTTAATGGCATCAATCAGCAAAGCATCGAGTGAGGAACTCCGAAACTTAACCGTATATAGCGCCAGCATAGCATACACTGACTGCAACACTCACGAATTCGCTACTCATGTACTCGATTTCCACCGTAAGAACATGTAACAACTGCACGAATCTTCTTATTACGAGTTACAAATCACCTGATAATTTTATGTATTTAATGGATACGACATTACCGTTATCTCATAAATTTGAGTTTCAGCATCATCTACATTTGAGGCATTGTACTCAGATTTTGAAAATTATCTGAAAAAGTATTGGTCGTGACATTCGTCGGAAGCAGGATGTAGATGTCGCTGAAACTCATATTAATTAAAAATCACCTATCGAAAAATCGCTAAGATCATCTATTCCGAAAGCGCTTACACCATTGAACAGTGCAGGCATTTGAGGGATATGAACGGGATTTCGAATAAGCAAAAAAAAAAGGTCTTCAAAATTAAAGGACAATGCCCATTTGAAAAGCGGATCTGAAGATTAAGCAGACTGTTCCCGAAAAATGCCTAAATTGTTGGAATTTCGAATGAATATGGAGATTTATTGTGTGATTGTTTCATTGCAGGAAGATTACATTAACGCTAAATAGATTGTGTTTTGACTTCCGATTGCGCCACACGAACCGCGTTTACGCAAGTCTCCAACAGATGTCGCTCGCATCAAGCTGTTTTCATTTGGTTTGTTGACATGATAAATATACTCTTTGAAGAAAAATATTGCTTTATTTACATTACTTAACAATATTAAATAATCACATATTTCTCAGTAAAGCATGGCTAAGCTAAAAAAATAAAAATAACTTTTAAAATTTTCACCCATACCTAGCAGGCAAAATATATTAGACCAGATGTGATTTTCAAAAATTGATATCTATAGTTTCCCTTCTTCAAGAAAAGTGAAATATATCAATTATAACATGATTAAATATGCACAAAAGAACTACGCTTGTTTCATAGAGGAACATTCAAGTTTAAACCGCTTTTTTCGCCCACACAAGAATGGGCATAATCCTCTCAATTGCCAATTTGAGTAAAATACTGCAACATTTTTTCGAATGAGGAAAAAAAAACAGATTTTCTAAGACTGGGAGACCACCAAACAATTGTGGACCAGATTCCCCGAGGGGCTGACCCCTCGCAGCGAAGCCATCAAGTACTTGAATACAAAATGTCACGAAGAATGTGACGACATGGGTGAGGGGAAAAGAAGTGTGAACTGTGCGCGTCGAAGCGTGTATCCGGTGCCGACGGGGGCTGTCGGGCTTATCAATGCCTTATCACATTCGCACCTTATCTTTCCCCATAAGATGGTGTATCGTTCAAGGATTTCCGGTCAGTTTTGGCTAACCGGCCCCCTCTCTGGGTTTGCGCCGTCGTCACGGACGGACCGAAAGTCAATCGACATTGAAAGTCGAAGCGACTTTCCAACGAGCAAGGAAGGTCAGGAGAAGCGATCACAACTCATTTCTATGGCGGGGGCGTCGCCATGAGTTAGGGAAAATTGTCTTTATTAACAACATAATATATTGGATAATATTTTTTTATTAGATAATTTAAGGCAGTCGTGCAGGCAGCGGATATCAAACATTTGAAAGTGTTATGAAATACATTATTTGTCCACTGTCCAAGTGCACAGCGACTGCAATTAAACTAGCGAAATCGTCTTCCATGCCCTAACGGTTTCCTACCCCTAATAGTGGTCGGATTTTAATCAAAATGTTTTTATAACTTGAGAAAATATCTGTATTTTTCAATAAAACAAAATCCATTAGAAGTTAAAAAAAATACAATTTTTCAATGTTTTTAGCCAATATTTTTCAATCTAAATGGTATATTAAAAAAATTAAAACATATACAGACGTATACGTTTATATAATATATTACATAATCCAAAATTTCTAAAACCTAGGAAAACATTAATAGTATGTCAACAGTTATCAACTGTAGTATGGAGAATTGATAGGATAACGACTCTCTTAATACACACCGCACTATTCCTTAACTGATTTTGTTGTTTTATCTGGGGCATATACTATAATATTTCTATTTTATATCAATTACTTAGTTCTTTTTCACTTTTATAGTCTGCTAAAATGTTTATATGGTAAACCTAAGGAAACACCCCACAACACAGCGAATTCAAGTGTGGGGGTTATAAATCAACCTGTACTTTTTTATTTTTTATTTATAGGTTCGTCCACATAGATTCGTTTCTTACATTTACAGATATTAAAAGAAAGAAAAACAACAGCAAAACTATCCACAATTAAGGACAAACACAACATGTACAAATGAATTGCTAACTTACAAAAAAAATAAAACAATTATAACCAAAAAACAAAAAAAAAATATAAAAACAATCATATAATCACAACGTAACGTAACCTGTATGATTTATTATGAGTATAATTCATAGTAATATTATAAATACGCAAGTAACTATGTCTGTTGCGTTTTCATGCCAAAACAGGTGAAACTTTTTCGTAGAATTTCGGTAAAGAGATTGTCTGGACCACGCAGAAGAACACAGGGTACCTTTTGTGGCAAAAAAAAACTCGAAGGGAGAGAAATTCAGCCTGACATCAGTCCAAAACGAGATTGACCCGAACGGAGCCGGGTAAATCAGCTAGTATTATATATTTTTGGAATCCAATCACCACGACTCTAATTAATGCGGGCAATTTTTATCCAACCACAATCAAACGATGAGTCAATCATAAAGTCATTCGCTTCCGACACGTCTGAAAGCAATGCATCGTTAGCGATCGATAGCGTGGCTCTATTCTCGTGCGAAGGACAGTCGCCGAAAGTGACATAATAAATTCACGCGCGCCTACTATGTAAGTAGCAACGCATACGGAGGCGCGGGCGGCGCACCGACACGGTAAATATAGGCTGCGCGCGTACGTGCTACGCGAGCGCTCGTACAAGAGGATACGCTGAGAAGTGTGACCATTGGGCCTATTCCTGCAATTCCGTAATCAGGAATCAGGAATCTTAAATCTAGAAAACAGCTGTGTTCAAAGAGATTATCTTAAGGTATAAAAGAATATCATGCGCATATTTCTGGACAGAGATCTAAAATTCTACTAAAAACAGCTTTATTTAATCGAACTAGATGTTTGATGACCATTGACATTGTAAAATAGTGTCTGGTTAATTTTTTTTTGTAAATCATACCAAATCAAACATTATGCGCAATGTCTGATTTGTGAATATGCCTCCTCATCACGGAGCCTGTCTTTTTCTTTGAAACAGAGAAGGTCCCAGAGCGCAATAGCACGGTTTTGTACCGTGCGCGTGACTAACTCATTCGCGGGCACGCGTGCCCGCGAATGAGTTAGTCCCGCGTTAAAGGGCCACCTTAAACGAAACTTTATAAATAATATTTAGAAAAATAATCTATGTAGTGGAGTAGGTAGGTTTCATTTTAGTATAAAGTGATACCTACTATAAAATATTAGAAAAAAACAAATCAGACATCGACCCTCCTAAACAACTTCAACGCCCCCCTGGGCCCACCCCTCTGGGCCCTTTACCGCCCCCTGTAGGTCTCTAGCGCCCACTAGGGGGCGTCATCGCCCACTTTGGGAAAGGCTGCTCTAGCTGATTCATAACGCATCACTTACCTGAGATACTCTTCACTCGCAATCTCAATATCCAAACTGAGGTATACATTGCAAAGTAACATACGTACTGTTACAGACGAAGTATCAAGAATTCAGACGCTAAAATATTCGTCTGTATCCGATATCCATAACGAGACGCGAGTTACATAAACACGTAAAGTACACTCGTGGTCTAAAATGGATTACTCATTTGAGTAATACAATTTTAACATACCGTTTGCTTTACACACTCGCAAAACCTAAAACTCATAAGTACTGTCACAAATACCATAGAATCATTTAAATCGGTTGGCGTGATATTGAGTTATTTATCGCACAAATACTTAATGCAAATTTAAGACTTATTTGATTTTCTCATAGATGCCGCCATTGTCAGAACTAGACCAATTTAAAATGGAAAGTACCAGCTTTCCAATAGAAAAACAATCATCGAAAGGCAAGAAAAAATAAATACAGTCGAATTGAGAACCTCCTCCTTTTTTTAAGTCGGTTAAAAACACGCAAGCATCAGAGAATAAGTAGGACTTAACATTTACTTTTTTGTGCAATGAATCAACCTCTCACATAAGGGTTCCCAGTTAAAGCGCTAGGACTAGTCAACTACTCGCGCCATACAAATGCACCTTAACACAAATGTAATGATATGTAGTGAAATGCCTCAGCAAGTCCAAATAGGACTCCAAAGCGATAATGGATTGTTAATATTTTTTTATTCTATCATTTATTTAAATAATAATAATAATAAAGTCGATTTTTTATATCTGAAATCTGAAAGAAACATAAATTTCTAGATATAAGTAAAAACAGCATATATGCATAAACAAATAATTCCATTTGTAGTCAAAAAAGTTCGGAAATGGACACCGTTTCCGCAATGTATTTTGTATAGAAAAAGGAAACATACATTAATGAAAATAGGTTGATCCCTAGACAAGGGATCAAATATTGTAAGAATGAAACTTCTAATCGTCAGACTTAGTTACATAGTTTATTTGGGGTGCCTCGTCTAACTTTGCAATTTGGCTAGTACCCGGGCCTTAAGAGTTCATGAATGGTTGGTAATTGCTACCCGGTTGATTCCATATTCTAAAAAAACAGGTTTTTGTAATCAATCCGAAATTTAAAAAAAAGGTTGGTTAATGTATTTGTCAAGATTTATAAATCGTGTTTACAAAATAAAAAAAACATATATAAAAACAAATAATAATGTGTAAGTGATAACGACGATTGCGTTCAACTGTACGCGTTGAATGATGCAACGAGAATATGTAACCATTGTTCGCCCGTAACGAGAGCTTCGTTGATTGGTGTCAATGCGAGGTTAGCGGACATATCGCGCGAGGCAGTTTCGGTGGACGCGAACGTAGAAAGCGCGGTGTCAGACTGCGTTCTCAGTATGGTTCGTAAAATACATGTTGTAGGATACATTCGTATCCTCAATCGACAAGACGAACACAGTGTGGGAGGGAGTGAGAAGTCAACTTATGAACCACTATCGCGAAAGAGAGAGACGGGACATACCTTCCGGCTATGAGTAATTCCGGTTCTAAAGAGGAATGCATTCACATTCCTACTCCGCAAGTCTGGAATGACCCCCGGAATAAAGTGTTCTGCGGTACTCCGAGAACCCGCAAAAACTATCTACCCCCTACTCCGGAATACCCACTCCGGAATGGTTATAATTTTGTCCTTTCATACACTCGGCTCAAAGTCTAGCACTTGGACCAACATTCACACATGATCCAGTGTGTCTACATAGTAGTAATCGATGTACGCACCAGCAAATGCGGCGCGTGGCGCGTGACAGAGCACGAAAGAAACTAGCGAAACTAGCGATGAAAACAGCTCAATGCCTTGAACTTCAACTTGCGAATCGGCAGGCAACTGGTACAGGCGACGAGCCGATAAACGACACACGTCGGATTTCGACCCTTTGAAGACGGAACATAGGTGCGACAAACATGTGTAGTAATCGGACTAGTCTTTGCCTTGTCGAACGGTGTCAATGGAGTCTGCGGACCTCTGCGGGTTTACACTCTTTACAACTTAGTGTGCTTTTTAACCGACTTCAAAAAAAGGAGGAGGTTATCAATTCGTCTGTATGTTTTTTTTTTATGTTTGTTACCTCATAACTTTTGCCTGGGTGAACCGATTTTGATGATTATTTTTTTAAATGATAGCTAGTGCTGCCCAAGTGGTCCCATTTTAATTTGGTTAAGTTCTGACAATGATTTCCATGAGAAAATCATAAAAGTCTTAAATTTGTATTAAGATGTGCGCGACAAATGGACGAATAACTCAATATAACGCCAACCGATTTCGGTGATTCTTTTTTTATTGGAAAGGACGTGTACTAATTAGTAAGTGTACTTCAGATTCACTAAAATATACAAATAAAAAAAAATTAACAAAAATAATAACCGACTTCAAAGAAAAAGCACTAAAAAGTAAAAAATAATTTTCATTTTTGTAGTTACGATTTCTGTTATTTTTTGAGTCGGTGTCAGCCAAGGTTAGGTTAGGTTAGGTTAGGTTAGGTTAGGTTAGGTTAGGTTAGGTTCTCTTGATTGGCGCAGCGCGTGCCCGGCTGACGCCGACTCAAAAAATAACAGAAATCGTAACTACAAAAATGGAAATTATTTTTTACTTTTCAGTGCTTTTTCTTTGAAGTTGGTTATTTTTTTTGTAATTTTTTTTTTATTACCCGAACTTTAATATAAATCTATTAGAATAGCGTAAAGAATGCCTCATTTACCAAAAACACATGTCCCAAGATACAGCATAACAGTTGGAAAAAAAAATTCGATTGCTTCAAAATACAGCATTGTAAAACTTTATATTAGCTGCAGTTCTTATCAATATGTTATATTATTATATTTGGACGTGTGCTGTTGGGTAAATAAGTGATTTTAATGTTGACATCAAGTACATTTTAGTAAAATTCAGTTATGTCTGTTGTAAAGGAGCACCTGGCCGGCCGGCATGGTTTTCGCAGCCCCTGTCAAAATCCGAAAGCCCTTGGGCACCTTTTTTGTTAGGTCCTGGCGTGCGCCATATGCCGCGCTTAACATAAAACAAATTTAAACACTCAGTTAAGGTGGCCCAACCCGGCGGGCCTAACTCATTCGCGGGCAAGGTACAAAACCGTGCTATTGCGCTCTGGGACCTTCTCTGTTTCAAAGAATAAGACAGGCTCCGTGATGAGGAAGATGCAACATGTCCACAAAAAAGACAATGTGCATAGTGTATGATTTGGTAAGATTTACGAAAATTTTAATTTCAAAACGACTTATAGCTAAAAGTAAACCACGACCGCTGTAGTAAAAAGTCGAACAAAAACCAAATAGATTATAAATCTTGATTAAATAAGCTATGTCTGATGACTTATCTTCCTTAGAAGATATTCTTACTTTATCATTGCGTAATCCACCTCCAAAGTTATTGTATAAAACGCGCGAAAAATGCGAACTTTCGGACCTTATAACTTAGAAACCAAACACAATTTTACAATGCCAATGGTCATCAGACATCTAAATAGTTCGATGAAATAAAGCTATTTTGAGCAACATTTTGGATCTCTGACAAGAAATATGGGCGCGATCTTCTTTCCCCTTTTGTATGGGGAGATGAGCGGGATGGGCCACCTTAAAATCAAATGTTAAATCTGATAGGGCGCCAGGTCGAGATTAGCTCATGCCATTGCATGCCATGCATTGGGTGAGAGAATCTATGAGAGAAAGAACTTATTTGTTTCACCCAATAAACTCCGCAAGCGGCGGCCGAGACGGTGGCAAGTGTCGTCTCTTTCTATCTACCACCGCCGCTCCCGTGTCTGAACCGAGTGCCGCGTCTACCGTGTCGCGCACTGTACGTGCACCGATGTGTTTAGGAAGGCTTTGCGTGTTCGCCGCAGTGCCAGAACGGGAGCTGACACGAAATTGATTACGTCACGTGACATTGGCGCAGCAGGCATGAGAAAATGATTTTCAGGCAAGGCCACACTGGCGACCTGTCATGGGTTGGATGATACGTAGACACTACAGTGAGTTGTAGAATACTATAATTATTATGTACACATTTACATAACATCTCTCCACTTTCCTGGAGAGGTCACTGCGAACTTGATATATATAGATAGAACAGTTTTTTAAATATTTAAATCGTGGCATATGGCGTACGCCAGGACCTCTTAAGGTGCCGGACAACGCCCATAAGCTTTCGAGCTTTTAAGGGAGCTGAGAAAACCATGCCGGCCAGGTGTTTTTTTTATGTAACATTGAACTGGGTGGAAAACACGGACAATTTTCATTGCCGCTTCGACCATCGTTCATTCAATTCGATCGTACAAACCCGGGCGGGATTAACCCTAGCAAGTAAGGAAGGGGACCTACAGTTTTACGTGGAATCCGAACCACGCCCAGCCTCAACGGTTTAAAATGGTCACCCATCCAGAACCTAACCGCGCCCAGAGGTGCTTCCCCAGCTTATCGATTCGCAAGGAGTCGCACACTGAGCTACAGAGGCTGACAGCCTCGGCAGCTTACATAGCAGCATACAAGATTTAACACAAAAAATCACGTTTTTTTGTATGGCAGCTCCCTTTAATTTTTATTATTTTTAAATTTTACCTATTTGTTGTTATATCGGCAAAATAAATTCACATTATGTGAAAATTTCAGCTGCCTATCTGTTACGGTTCATGAGATACAGCCTTGTGACAGACGGACGGACAGCGGAGGCTTAGTAATAGGTTTCCGTTGGCACCCTTTGGGTACGGAACCCTAAAAACAACCCGGACGAACCATCTCAACGTACGTTCTCGATTATCTTCACTGTCTGCTGTCAGTGTACAATGCCCTCTCACCCAACGCGCATCTTGTCCGCGCAACGAATTATAACAAAGATTATAAATACTCGTTATTATGCATTATCTGCTACCTACAATCTGTGACACAAATAGTATACTCGCCGACACAGAATCGCTTGTCACGCATCAGAATGAGTCGTCGAGCTATGACTAATATTCTTACCAGTTCGATGGACTTCGAACCGCGAAATTCCGCGACTCGGATTATACTGTATACGACAACACTAAACCCCGATTGCACGAAACGACGGCCGAGTTAATCAATGTTCAAACACGTCACATTTAGTGAACCGCATGGAGTTGCTTCCATACCGTCCATACAAAGTGACCTGTTTAATCATACGTTGAGGTTGATTTGATGCGTTGGACCGAACTTTCCTCGGATCTTTCAATCCTCAGATAGTACTTATCGGACTGATAGTATAAATTCACGTTTGTCAAAAGACTGACAGGCATTGCCGGAGAACTATATCTTTTATCACAATAATCGGACTATAATTTTACTAATAAACATATGGACTTACTTTATCTGATGGATAAGCAGAAGCATAAATATATCAGTCGAATAGTTATTTGGCTGTTTATCTATTAAAAAATTTGCTTTAAGGGCCTGGTACTAGCCAAATCGCAAAGTTAGACGAGGCACCCCAAGTTAACTAACTAAGTCTGACGATTATAAGTGTCATTCTTACAATATATGATTCCTTGTCTAGAAATCCACCTATTTTCGTTAATGTATGTTTCCTTTTTCTATACAAAATACATTGCGGAAACGGTGTCCATTTCCGAACTTTTTTGACTAAATGTAGAAATCTAAAAGCAAATGGATTTTTTTGTTTATGCATATATGCTGTTTTTGCCTATATCTAGAAATCGAATTACTTTCAGATTTCTAATGAGAAAAATCAACTTTTTTTATTTTTATTATTATTTAAATAAATGATGGAATAAAAAAATATTAACAATCCATTATCAGTCTGGAGTTCTATTTGGATTTGCTGAAGCGTTTCACTACATATTATTACATTTGTTAAAAAGTGCATTTGTATGGCGCGAGTAGTTGGCTAGTCCTAGCGCCTTAAGGCTGAGATAAATAGTTGTAAGAGAAACTAAGACTAACGAAAAATAGTACTAGGTGACGTCACTTCGTCCATACAAAATGTGTCAAATTGACGTCACAAAGTACTACTTTGCGTTAGCATTCGTTTCGGTTACGACTATTTATCTCAGCCTTAGACTAACGAAAAATAGTACTATGTGACGTCACTTTGCATTTCTTTGAGATTTCGTCCATACAAAGTGTGACGAAATGACGTCACAAAGTACTACTTTTAGTTAGTCTTAATTTCTGTTGCGACTATTTATCTCAGCCTTAGGGCCGAGTGCACGAAGGGACAAAAAATCAAAATCAACGTCAACGTACGATTAAACACCTCATTTTGTATGGGCAGTATGGAAGGAACTCTATGCGGTCCACTAAAAGTGACATGTTTGAACATTGATTAACTCGGCTGTCTCTTCGTGCAATTGGGGCTTAGACGCGTTTGGCCGTCGGATAATATCAATGGTTTGTTTGGGCGGCTCGGACCTGTTCTGTTCTTTTCGTTACATGATAACTAACAGAATGGCGGAACGACATGACGTAAGCACTCCAGCCCAATCGCAAAAAGGAAAAATAAACAGAAATTATAAAAATGCCTTCGCGGCAACATCTATGGCTAGATTTCTCCTAATTGATTAATATCTGGTATATAATATCATTTCTGTCTGCTTTTTAAAATTTAAGTCGATTCGAATGACAGAAAAACGGGAATCTTCACATGTATTTCTTTTCTTCGTGGTTTTTTGAGGCAGAGTACATTTTTTTTAAAACTTAGAGCAGGACACATATTTGTTGCCCGGCATTACATACTAAATATCAAGTAAATTGGAACAGTGTTTTTTATTTAATTTATTTCAACTTTTCTGGTAGTCAAACTTCACTAAGTTACGTTAAAAACCGGCCAAGTGCGAGTCGGACTCGCACACGAAGGGTTCCGTACCATCGTAAAAAAATGTATACAAAAAAATCACGTTTTTTGTATGGGGACCCCCTTTAATTTTAATTATTTCTAAATCTTACCTATTTGTTGTTATAGCGGCAAAATAAATACACACTCTGTGAAAATTTCAGCTGTCTATTTGTTACGGTTACTGAGATACAGCCCTGTGACAGACGGACAGACGTACGGACGGACGGACGGACGGACGGACGGACGGACGGACGGACGGACGGACGGACGGACGGACAGCGGAGGCTTAGTAATAGGGTTCCGTTTTCACCCTTTGGGTACGGAACCCTAAAAACTGATAGATCCGCGGATTCTATCAACCAGTAAAGAAGAATCCGCAAAGAAACTTTATTGGTTTTCCGTCCCCAGTAATGAAATACATACATAGACATGTTTGAAAAATGTTACGGCTTTTCACGCGGCAGGAGGAGACATTCTCCGACGTTTCGAGCCAATCATTCAGCCCGTTGTCAAGGAGGCATCCGCCACGTTCGTGCCGCAGCAGACGACTGTGGTGACAGCTAGGCTCGAAGAAACGTCGGAGAATGTCTCTTCCTGCCGCGTGAAAAGCCGTAACATTCTGCTGTTAAACAAGAACAAAATAAAACGGCAACTTTCAAATGATGCGTAAACGACGTTTTTATGGGGAGCACAAATAGCTTATGCTTGCGGCCGCACCTTACGCGATAAGTCCGCCTTTTCGCACCGCCTCCGCCGCCGTGTCGCGCGTCTGTGCGATTTTGTGTACGAGATCCGAGTGACTTTCCAATTATCTAGGTCACACACGTACATCGATTGCAATAGAGAGAGGTCTAATGCATTTTTGTTACATTCTCCAACGGCTCATTTTAATTCGTAAATAAACTAGCTGAGATACCCGGCTCCGCTCGGGTCGTTTTTTTTTTTTTTGTGACTGGACATGGATGGCTAATACCACAAGTTCTATCATGGTATTAGCCCAACACACCACATGGGAACTAGGTGCCTTCTGACCTTCCTTATATTGCACGGCTACATTGAACTGGATGGAAAACACGGACAATTTTCATTGCCGCTTCGACCATCGTTCATCCAATGCGATGGTCCCGACCCGGGCGGGATAAACCCTACCACCTAGTAAGTAAGAAAGGGGACCTACAGCTTAACGTGGAATCCGAACCACGGCCAGCCTCTCTCAACGGTCGAATGGTCACCCATCCAAGACCAGACCGGACCCAGCGTTGCTTGACTTCGGAGAGCGATCGCCGAAGTGTCGCGCCACTGGGCCACTGAGGCTGAATGTCGTTTTGGACTGATGTCGGGCCGAAATTGTTCCTGGATATTATATTAGTTCGCCATACGAACTTTCAACCCCCAGTTTACCCCCTTTGAGTAAAATTTTCGGCACAAAAGGTAGCCTATGTCCTTCTCCAAGATCCCGGCTATCACTATACCGAAAATTATCGAAATTCATCAAAGGAAGGCCCTGAGCCCCTGAGCTACGCCCAGCTCGAATGCCGCGATCGCACCGTATGACGCATCTCTGCCTACCCCTCCAAGTAAGCGCCGGCGTGGCCATGAGGAGCCTGAAGAGCTAACGGACTGACTAGGGCTCGTACACATACTACGTGACCGATTTTACTCACTTTAAGACACCCCCCCACCCCCTGTGACACACCGTGGTACGTGTTCAGAACCCCCCCCCCCCTCGTTCATTTTCACGCAGTATTTTTAAATACTATATAATCGCGATTTATTTATATAGAAACGGTTATGTATTGGCCTATTTCGTTATGGGAAGTGAATCGGTAGGAAATGAAAGCTAAGCACACATGCATAGGTAGTTATTCCTGGTTTCACACTCGTATTTACGACGAATATTAATGGCCACGTAAATACAAGCAGTCCTATTCAGAGGCTGAGATAAATAGTCGTCACCGAAACTAATGCTAACACAAAGTAGTACTTTATGACGTCACTTCGACACATTTTGTATGGACGAAATCTCAAAGTAGTTCAAATTGACGTCACAAAGTACTACTTTTCGTTAGTCTTTGTTTCTGTTACGACTATTTATCTCAGCCAGAGAGCACCTGTCAACACTTAGTACGATATTAGCACCCAACTAACCATACAAGAACCGGTTTAGTTCAGCTGATTAAAGTTAGTCCGCCAACTCTGAATACACCTGTAGGTGAATTAGCACTACGCCCCCCCCCCCGATCTTTTGTCCGAGACCGTGGCATGTTGCGAACCCCCCCCCCCCCCCCCTTCTCCCCCTAAATCGGTCACGCAGTATGGGTACGAGCCCTTAAAAGATGGACGCAGAGAAAGAAAAAGAGATAAACTCACCGGTGTATCCACTTCCCAGTCGCTCCAACGGCGGAGCAACGACTGACCGAGCGGTTGCGTACACCTGACAAGCTGGCGATTGTAACGCGCGCGCGGTATGCCGACACGGCCCGACGCCGACAGGTGAGTAACCGATCAAGTAAGCGATCGTGGAGGCGAACAGGTACAGTCGCGCAGTTTCGTCTCGTCGCAATGGGACGTCGATTCCCCAGTCCCGTTTGCTTCGAATTGTGCGTCCAAATTTTCTGCATAATTCCGGGTCAAGGCAGAGGATCAGTTTAAATACTAGTCGTTCAGTAAAAAATGAGGAGCAATTTTCTTGAAGCCGTTTGTTTCCGAAAATGTAGCAACAGGCTTCATTCGAGCAATATGAGTGTAAAAAGTTCAATGCGATGCGTATGTATCAAAACTACGACGTTGTTTTTGCAACAGTTTGAGCAACGATCAGATTTTAAGGCAGCCCTTTTAAAAGACTAATAAACACGGTTGATTTCTGTCTATGGCATTCAACCATTGTTGCAAATGTCTATTATTTATGGACTTATCAACATTACCAAAAATACAGAAAAGATGTATTTTAACTCTGTTAATTTTAAATTAGAAATTGAAATGTGTGTTTCGGTCTGTCTCTGATAGTAAGCCTAGCGGAGGAAACTAAAGGAATACAGTATAGGTTCGATTGTTCGAAGTTTCTTGTCAGTTTTTCTTCGCCAGAAGTAATGAAACCGGCAGAGAAAGGAAAAAATAATACGAATCCGAGTTTGTAATATACACATCTAATGGACGAAATAAAGATACTGCAACTAAAATTTGTCCGAACACCCTAAAAACTAAGCTCTGTCCTAAAATAAGTTCGTGATCTGGCTGCTCGGTGAACCCAGACATGAACACATCAGCTTAGGCTGCTCGTACATCAAATAAATAAATAAATAAAACCGAGCATTTCCTGACGCCACTTTAAGTACACACACATGTGAATGAATACAATAATATGTATGTTATAAATGTAATAAAACTTTAATTTTAAATACACACGAATATTTAAATATGGATGATTATCCGAACACCCATGTCCGCTAATTGTTTACATAATCGGCGCTCTACTGTAAATCGAAACAGGACTCGGCATTTCGAATACAAATTACAAATTACAAAAAATTGCAAATACATTAAAGCTTTTCTCCAGATTTAGGCTGCTGAGGGATTTTTCTTTTTTTTTTCTTAATTTTTTTTTTGTGTAACTCACATTGTCTAAATTTTCTCTGTTTTAACTGTGTGATTGTTATTTTTGCTAATTACCCAACATGTTCTTTTTGTGCTTCATGTTTGATCGTGCAACTGTTATTCTCACGTTGTTATTATATGTTTCTTTCAGCTGTACGAGATAACTAATGTATTCTTTTCTGTCGTTTATGTTTGATCGTGCCACTGTAATCCTCACGTTTTTATTTTATGTTTCTTTCAGCTCTGTGAGCTCGTAATTGGTGTTATTTTAATTTACTTAATTTTTCTATTGTTATTTAAATGCACCGTGAGCTCGTCTTAATAAATAAATAAAAAATAAATAGTCGGCGCGCGCGCAGGGCGTGTCGCCATAGCGCGGTCGCGCAGCGGCGATGCGCAATAGGACACGAGCGCTATCTTATCGTCGCTCGCTATCGACAACGCCGTTGTACGACGCCAACGACGCTAAACGGAATAACGCCCTTATACAGGACGCCCGCAAGTAACGAAATATTTGTTTTTTTTTCATTTGTTTTTTTTTAATACGAATGAAGTAAGGTTTCTCCTTCATCGCATCAGGGTATTTAGCGTGATGTTAAGATAATCTATAATTGACGGACTCAAGCTATATGTGGACTCATAAATTCCTAATCTAGTCTAATCGGAACGACAGATAGAACGACGGACAGATTTTTGATATAATAAGAGTTTATTTAGGTAATCTGAAAGATTACTATGTCAAAAATAATACTTCTGGGTCAGTTTGAGTGTATTATGTGGTACGTCTATCTGTCTGTCCTGCATCTAACTGTAACTGAAATTGGCAGATATATTGTACGTCTGTCAGTAGTATTGAGAGTGGACTGATTAACTTATCGCCGGATTTTTATGGTTGGTCCGATGCTAGTCCGAAGAGGAGTACTTTAAACCATGTTTCTACTTCCGATTCGGCACGAAATTAGGTTTCTTCCATTCTGGGACATGTACCTAAATACATTTAAAAAATCACCCTCGAATTTCGTTATCAATTTCACAAACATTGTATTCGATTGACACCTGCTTACTAGAACAACAGCACTCACTATTTATCATGCGCGTTCGAGGTCACGCGGAGACAAGTGACTATCGTTTTACATATTCTGTGCTATCGTCGGCCATCTTGCTCTACGCTATCGTCAAACTTCGAGACACATTCAGAGGCAGATGGCAGGCGTTACTAATCCATTTTCACGCATTCCGTGACAAGAACACGCACGTAAAATGACACTTGATAATTTTATTTAACGTGGCCCTTCCCGAAGTGACTAACTCATTCGCGGACACGGTCCAAAATCGTTCTGGTTCGCTCTGGCAATGTCTGTTTTAAAGAAAAAAAAAATAGTCTTCGTGATGAGGATGCAATACATCCACGAATCAAACAATGCACATAGTTTGCATTAATTTGGTTAGATTTAGAAAAAAAACCGGCCAAGTTCGAGTCGAAGTTTTGTATGGAGGCCCCCATTAATTTTTATATTTTTTTTTATTTTAGCTCTTTGTTGTTATTGCGGCAAAATACACAATCTGTAAAAATTTCAGCTGCCTACCTATTATGGTTCATGAGATATAGCCCTGTGACAGATGGACGGACGGACGGACGGACGGACGGACGGACGGACGCACGGACGGACGGACAGACGGACGAACGGACGGACGGACGGATGGACAGACGGATGGACGAACAGCGGAGGCTTAGTAATAGGGTTCAGTTGGCACCCTTTGGGTACGGAACCCTAAGAAACAATGATTACCAAACTACTTATCGTTGAATCCTTACCGCGGACGATTGATCCCTTAGTCGCATCTTACGACATGCACGGGAAGAAATCCGGTGGGGCTACTTGCAAGCGCCGGAGCCCACACGGAATGTGGAGCGTCTATCTAGCGCTCCAACTAACGGAATCCCATCGAGGCCAGTACGGTGGGGGAAAAACCTGTCCTGTCGCACTCCGCCGCCGTACGACCACTAGCTCGGAGCATTCCAGACGGGAAATGGGGGAGGTCTGCCAAATCATTTACAGAGCGCTGTCCAAAGATTGGCCCCGTCGAATCGAAATTCATTTTCTTCTGTGATAAGTTTTGAATTAATTTTCGGTTAACTGTATCTTCGATGGTGCGACGAAATCGCTCAAGTGCGAGTCGTACTCGCACACGAAAGGTACCACCATTATACAAGATTTGAGACAAATAAATAACGTTTCTTCTGTGGTACGTTTTATTTGTCGTTATAGCGGCAACAGAAATACATACTCTGTGAAAATTTCAGCTGTCCACCTATTACGGTTCCTGTGATACAGCCTTGTGACAGACAGACAGACGGACGGACGGACGGATGGATGGACGGATGGACAGACGGACAACGGGGGCTTAGCAATAGGTTTCCGTTTGGTAAACCTGCCACAAATTAATACCATCCCTCATCAAGAAGGCTTTTTACTCAGTCGACGATCTTCTGCTCAAATAATCCCCTACTTCCAAAAAAGCCAACCCAATTGCGATAATTGCGAATCCGATGTTCAATGATAGGAACCGGTGACCACCTCTCCACTGATCCTAGACTTTGAATATTACAATGATGCACTGAATGTTTGCCTTTGAATTGAGCGCCAATGTCACGACAATCTAAATATGCACTCTTATCTTGTAGTCTATTTCGAGACATAAATGTGCACAAATTCACGACAGACTCACCCCTCTGCGAAGGAGTTTTTCCGCCGGATGCCCAAGGGCCTCAACACTTTCTCGGGGGCTGCGAAAACCATGCAGGCCGGCCGGGCGCTTCTTCCAGGGTCTCTTAATTCAGGGATGCGCACGGCCCGACGCTGTATCGAGTCGAAAGCACTGTCGATATCATCCATCATCAACCATCTGTCAAACGCATACAATATTTCCTACATGGATCATGACCATCTGTCAAACGCATACAATATTTTTGACAGGCGATATCGCCTCCTCGATAGCGCCTAATCGACAGGGTTCGCAGTAGGGGCCCAGGGAGCCAAGCAGGTACTTAAATGAGCCGTCCCACAAATGCGAACAATACTCCACGCAAGACCTTATCCGCGCCTTGTCGTGGAGCAGTTTTTGGGTCAGGCGTGAAATACTGACGCACTCTGTCAACAGAGTCTTGCGTGGAGTATTGTTCGCATTTGTGGGACGGCTCATCTAAGTACCTGCTTGGCTCCCTGGGCCCCTACTGCGAACCCTGTCGAGTAGGCGCTATCGAGGAGGCGATATCGCCTGTCAAAAATATTGTATGCGTCCTCAAGGACTCTCAGCTTTTTTGAGGCGAGCTTGGCTTTATCCTCGATATGGCGTCCGAAATTAGTATTAATGCGTGGTCCGATTTGCACTTATGTTACCGAAAGCGCGTTCACAACTGGTCCGAGTCGTGTTCACAACACCTCTCAAAATGGCGTCCCGTGAACGGTATAACGTCATCGTTACGTCACTCACTTCATCACAGTACTCACGCTTTGGAGGTAGGACACTGTATGTGCAACTGTCAGTGTTACATTTTGACGTTCCTATAGCGCTATTTATCGTATTCCGATTGCGTTGTTTCACAAACCATTAATGTTTCTCAGGTGAAAATTTAACTTCAGCTCAGAGGATAGGGAAAGAAAACTGCCTTTTTATCATGACAGGTAGCGTCTAAGTGAGCTCACCTAAAATATGTCAAAGCTATCAGATTACAAACATAATAAAAATAGAAATAGATTTTAAATTTGTATTTACGCAACCTAAGTAATTCGTAAGCCGGTTAACCTGGAGGAAAATTGGAGAGGCGTATGTTCAGCAAGTGGACGCAAACACGCTGACTGACTAAAGTCATTAAAATGTCTTAGTTTTCTCGTTATCATTCTGAAAATAATTTGTTAAAAATTATGCTAATCAAATGGAGTCGTAGGAAAGAAAATATCACAATAACATAACCTATAATTTGAGTATCTACCTATGATATTTCATTTCAAACTTTGTGCTGATTTATCACATTGAAATTAGTTTGAAGACGAACAAGAGCTCTTGTTTTCCTCCTAACCTCCTAAATTCTCACGTTTTTATTATTTGTTTCTTCCAGCTGTATGAGATAACTAATATATTTTTTCTTTCGTTTATATTAGATCGTGCCACTGTAATTCTCACGATTTTATTTTATGTATCTTCCAGCTGTGTGAGCTCGTAATTGGTGTTATTTTCATTTATATTATTTTTCTATTGTTATGTAAATGCACTGTGAGCTCGCCGTAATAAATAAATAAATAAAAAAAATAAAAAAAATAACCATATTCTAACTGCATCATGGATAACATCTTGTATGTAAAGCTCGTCTATAAATCTTGACAGGAATAACAGTTTTGATGTTTCTGATGTTGATGTTATGAGTTGTCTGCCCAATTAAATTGTATGATTATATTATAATAAAATTTGAGGGGAACAACTTCAACGAATATCATTTCGTTCCATGTTTCTTGTTTTGTTTCCGTAAGCGCGCCCGAATAGTCCGATTCGTTTGCGATGCTGTCAGCTTTGAGCGTGCAATCTCGGGACGCTTTAATTCAACGTGAGCACTGCAATCGTATACAGTTCAAATCGGACCGCGCAGTTATAGTCGACTATATAGTTGTATAATGTAAAGGTGAGTCCGTGCTTTATTTAGTGCAAAAAAAACCTGCCACGGAGTGCAAAGGAATGACTGCTTTTCTATGTTATCTAAATAGAGATCTGCTTCTTTGACAACCGGAGCATTGTGAAAAAATTTGCCCATTATTTCTGTCTCCTCCATTTGCGTATTCGTTCTTCTAAAGTTAATCACGGTCTAATTTTTTCGCAATGGAATAACCACAGTCAAAGCATTTCGCATTACCTTTGTGTAATTTGCCTTCAGGTCAGAATGGTAACCTTTTTGCTTGTGGTTCGGTCGTCTGTGCAAATCAAACGGGGCTGGGAAAGAAGTTTCGTTTCGCTTATTCTAAACTTCTGGCAGGAAACCATACTGCTACGTCACAAAGTGATACTTTTAGTTATAGTTTTAGCACAGTAGGAAAACTTTTCAAAGAAAAAGACAGGCTCCGTTATAAGGAGGATCCAACATGTCCACAAAAGCAAACAATGCGTATAGTGTTTGATTTGGTAAGATTTAAGAATATGTTTATAACAAAACGACTTATAGCTAAAAGGAAATCACGACCCCTGTAGTAAAAAATCAAACAGAACCCAATTTGATTATAAATCTTTATGAAATAAGCCAGGTCTGATGACTAATCTTTTTAAGATTTTTTTTATTTTATCGTTGAGTAATCCACCTCCAAAGTAATTGCATAAAACGCGCGAAAAATTCGACTTTCAGGCCTTATAACTTAGAAACCAAACACTATTTTACAATGCCAACGGTCATCAGACATCTAGTTCGATCAAATAAAGCAGTTTTGACTGTAACTTTGGATCTCTGTCAAGAAATATGGGCATGATCTTCTTTCCACGTTTGTATGGGGAGTTGAGCGGGAGGCCCACCTTAACGTGACGGAGCCCACACTTTGGACGGGAATGGAGGTCTCGGGAATGCTTGGTCTTCAAAACAAAAAAAAGTCCCAGAACAGGGGGGTTAACATGGTGAGTTAAGGTGGCCCAACCCAGCGGGACTAACTCATTCGCGGGCACGGTACAAAACCGTGCTGTTGCGCTCTGGGACCTTCTTTGTTTCAAAGAAAAAGACAGGCTCCGTGATGAGGAAGATGCAACATGTCCACAAAAAAGACAATGTGCATAGTGTATAATTTGGTAAGATTTACGAAAATATTGATTTCAAAACGACTTATAGCTAAAAGTAAACCACGACCGCTGTAGTAAAAAATCTAAGAAAAACCAAAAAGATTATAAATCTTGATTAAAAAAGCTATGTCTGATGACTAATCTTTTTAAGATTTTCTTACTTTATCATTGCGTAATAAACCACCAAAGTTATTGTATAAAACGTGCGAAAAATTCGAACTTTCGGACCTTATAACTTAGAAACCAAACACAATTTTACAATGCCACTGGTCATCAGACATCTAGTTCGATCAAATTAAGCTCTTTTGAGCAAAATTTGGGATCTGTGATAAGAAATACGGACGTGATCTTCTTTCCCCGTTTGTATGAGTCGAGCGGGTTGGGCCACCTTAACTCGCCGGATGAATAGCAGGTTACCAAAGAGAGTGATTATATCTGACGTTTAGTTTCATTTCGTAACATGGCAACTGTCAAACGACTTATTATTCGGCCGTTAACAGAACTTCATTAGTTGGCTGGTGAGATTGAGATTTGAGCGGCTCGTAGCCTAGTGGCGCGGGGACTGGCCTAGCGTACCGGAGGCCTGGGTTCAATTCCGACATGCACCACTGTCTTTCTCTTTCAGAGTTCGATAAGTGCATTTCGTCACGAATGCGAGCTGCTCCATGGTTCGGAATCCATGTAAAACTGTAGGTCCCCTTCCCTTCTAGGTGGTAGGGTTTAAGCCCGCCCGGGTTGGTACCATCGCATTGGATGGAAAGATGGTCGAAGCGGCAATGAAAAATTATTCGAGTTTTCCATCCAGTTCAATGTAGCCGTGCTCATAAAGGGAAGGTCATGGGAATGTGGTGTATTGGGCTAATATCATAACGGTAGTTGTGTGGTATTAGCCAACTATGTCATGTCTGGTACGAAATGCAACTAAACGTCTGATTCATTCACTGTTTTGCTTGTTCTGCTATTCACCTGGCGAGTTATGTACCAAGGTGGCCCCCCAGAACATGCTCAAATTCGAGTACATAATCACCCCCCTCGGCTTTCCCCCCGTTCACCCTGCGATCCCTACAGCTAGCAAGCTCCAGTGCGATACGTCTAGACGCGACGTCACGCATGGGTTCCGTTTTTGGGTCGCACTTATCAGGCGGAAAAACTTGTCGCGCCGCCGCGGAAGAGTTTTCGATTAGGAAACGCGCCGGTCTTATCGCCTGCAGTGATTTATTCCAGTTCTAGCCGATTCGATCCTAGAATGGAGTGATTTTTTGGGTTCCGTACCGTCCGTCTCTCACAGAGTTTTATCTCACGAACCGTAATAGGTAGGCAGTTGAAATTTTCACAGAGTATGTATTTATTTGGCCGCTATAATAACAAATAAGTAAAATTAAAAAATACCATACAAAAACGTATTTTTTTTGTGTTATTATTTTAATGATCTAGCCAGGAATCGAACGCGTTGGTTTTTAGGAAAAAAAATAATAATTTAAATAATATTATTGCACCGGCCAATTTTTATGAAGTTAGTCCGACAAACTAATAGGAAAGCGTTAATTTTGAAAAAAACGATTAAAATTTACAAATATTTATGCATTACCCGGACCATCACTAATTTAATTGTTCGACAATAAAAAAAAAGTGTTAACTTAAACTTAAAAATAACGCAGTTTTAGTTTTTATTAAAACCCACGTTTCCTTGAAAGTTTTCCGATATTCCTAGTTTCCGATTTATCATATAGTTTATCCTATTTTTCGGATGATGCCATGAAGGCACAATTGGAAAATCATCCTTTGTCATCAATATATTTTTATTAAAATAGCACTTACCCACGGTTCGCAAAATCACGAAATCACCACACTATTCCCCGACCGGTCGTCCGACGGATCGCAAAACCGCCCCAAATCGGGCAACCGATCGCCCGTTCCGAAGCTACCCCAGCGGCCGGCGTCGACCGACTGATACCCGACCGGCGACCGGCGCCGTCTTATATGTGAAACGACTCGGATGGGGGCCTGAAAAAGCCCGCTGAAAAACAACAGGAAAAGGTGCGTTTCCTATAAAGCTTTTTGCTCGAGGAAAATCGGTCGCTTCTCGCTCGGCCGGCGCATCTGGTTCGGTCTCGACAGGCAGGTGTCTCGGGGAAATATTCGGTTTTAACTCTATAGAATAGGAGGTCGCGACAAAAATGGTAACGATAACGTAAATGGCTGAAACTGGGTTCACTGGATAAAGACCAACCCTCTGAAGCTAAATGTGTCAGTCTGCCTGCTCCAAGTGGTTGCGTTAAGTAGATAAGGCGCCTGAAAAAGTAGTTATGGTGACAACAAATGTATATGATAAGGTAAATGGACGCAAATAACGAAGCATGAAGGTACATACTTTCTTAGCAATACAAAAACTGAAAAATATTTAGTTCCATTTCGTAGTTATAGGCGATTTAGGTTACAGATATAACTTATGGTATATTTAAGTATTTAAGGTGGCCCAACCCGGCGGACTCAACTCATTTGCGGGCACGGTACAAAACCGTGCTGTTGCGCTCTGGGACCTTCTCTGTTTCTAAGAATAAGACAGGCTCCGTGATGAGGAAGATGCAACCTGTCCACAAAAAAGACAATGTGCATAGTGTATGATTTGGTAAGATTTACGAAAATTTTAATTTCAAAACGACTTATAGCTAAAAGTAAACCACGACCGCTGTAGTTAAAAATCTAACAAAAACCAAATAGATTCTAAATCTTGATTAAATAAGCTATGTCTGATGACTAATCTTTTTAAGATGTTCTAACTTTATCATTGCGTAATCCACCTCCAAAGTTATTGTATAAAACGCGCGAAAAATCCGAACTTTCGGACGTTATAACTTGGAAACTACTACTACTAATTTTACAATGCCAATGGTCATCAGACATCTAGTTCAATCAAATAAAGCAATTTTGAGCAAAATTTTGGATCTCTGACAAGAAATATGGGCGTGATCTTCTTTCCCCTTTTGTATGGGGAGATGAGCGGGTTGGGCCACCTTAATAAAAAACCGATTGGCTATTGTTGCATAATGAATAGGTATCAATGTTTCCAGACAATCAGTATATTCATCAGCAGGTACATACCAGCATCTATTTTATATAGCCAATCTAGATAACGCAACCACTTGGCACGGGCGGACCGACATATTTAGTATCAGAGGGTTGGTCTCTAACACGTGAACCCAGATTCAACCATTTACCTTATCGTGACCAAAAATGTCGTGACCTCCCGGAATAATAGACTATCTGAAGAGTTGCTAATTCATTGATTGTATCTTATGTCACCTTCGAACGGTCCAATGTTTTGCGTGTGTATTATAAAACTGGCTAAGTGCAAGTCGGACTGGTACACGAAGGGTTCCGTACCATCGTACTAGGTTAAACACAAAAAAACAGCGCTATTAATTTGTAAACATTTTTTTTATTTTACCTATTTGTTGTTATAGCGGCAAAATAAATACACGCTCTGTGAAAATTTCAGCTGCCCATTTATTACGGATTCATTATCAGACAGACAGACGGACGGACGGACAGCGGAAGCTTAGTAATAGGGTTCCGTTCGCAACCTTTGGGTACGTACCCTAAAAAGCTTAGAGCTTAACATAACATAAACCGACCTAATTGAAAATCCCCATATCGATAAGTAATCATAGGAGTTTTGGATGCTATGGGTTTTGCACCTTATGCCTTTTGGACTGTATGATGCGTCCCCATAAGGACGGATATATTGTGCCTTTTGGACTGTATGATGCGACCCCATAAGAACGGAGATATTGTGCATTTTAGACTGTATGATGCGTCCCCATAAGAACGGAGATCTTGTGCCTTTTGGACTGTATGATGCGTCCCCATAAGACGGAGATCTTGTGCCTTTTGGACTGTATGATGCGTCCCCATAAGAATGGAGATCTTGTGCATTTCAGACTGTATGATGCGTCCCCATAAGACGGAGATCGTGTGCCTTTTGGACTGTATGATGCGTTCCCATAAGAACTGATTTTTTACCATGTCATTAAGCATTCGTTGGCTTCTGTCTTATATTTCATGGGATTGTCACTAATTTATGTGTGAGGATTAGGCAGATGTTAACAGGCCGATGTTTTCAGCGTCGGCGTCAGGCGTTTACGCCTGGTAAAAAGGAATATTTCACTTATCACTCAGAAGTGTATTCTTAAATCTTTTGCCGACTGTTATCATTATTGTTACTATTTTATTTCACCAACAAAATGTTTTAATTACGGCATCATTATCTTGGACATAACTTAAATTAAGTTGAAATTAAATCTATTATTGATTTACATTTTATTACAAAAATATTAATTTACTTGTTAGTGTGTAATTCGTTTTCACAAGTTGACGACTGTAGAATTATGATTAACGATGTTAAATGTGGAAATGTGACGATTCCGAGTGCAGCAAGCTGGAAGATAAATAAAATACAAATACAAATTTATAAATTAAATAGTAAAGTCAAGCCTCCATCAGTTGCCGCGCCATTGAATGAAAGACTGGATAGAGAAAATCCTGGCATGACGCCTAGTTTCTTCAGGAGTGAGGTGATGGGTTGATAATCCATAATAATATTTATTAACACGAAAGTTACTCTGTATGTCTGTTGCGTTTTCACTCCTAAACCGCTGAACCAATTTTGAAGAATTACGGTATAGAGATAGTCTGGACGAGAAGGACACCGGATACCTTTTGTGGCGAAAATTAAACTCGAAACTGACCCGAGCGGAACTACCTCAGGTAGTATAAAACAAAACGAGGAACAGGCGGTGAATGCACAATCGACATTAAAAAAATAAGAACCCACCGATCTTCTAGATCCTTTATAGAGTGGGTAAAAAATAAAATCAACTCACTGCCGGCGTATTTTACCCAAAGTACAAGTTGGGGTCTTTCAAACGTGGTGTGGAGAAGCACCTGGCCGGCCGGCATGGTTCTCACAGCCCCCCTGAAAGTTCGAAAGACCATGGGCGTCGTCGGGTATCTGAAGAGGTCTTTTTTTTTATGTGACTGGACATGGATGGCTAATACCACACCTTCTGTCATGGTATTAGCCCAACACACCACATGGGAACTAGGTGCCATGCCAGGACCTTCCTTATATTGCACGGCTACATTGAACTGGATGGAAAACACGGACAATTTTCATTGCCGCTTCGACCATCGTTCATCCAATGCGATGGTACCAACCCGGGCGGGGGGCGGGATAAACCCTACCACCTTGTAAGTAAGGAAGGGGACCTACAGTTTAACGTGGAATCCGAACCACGGCCAGCCTCTCTCAACGGTCGAATGGTCACCCATCCAAGACCAGACCGGACCCAGCATTGCTTAACTTTGGAGAGCGATCGCCGAAGTGTCGCGCCACTGGGCCATTGAGGCGTCTTGGCGTACGCCTATTTATTCAAAGAATACTTAACAGCTAATACAGTTTTAAAAATACTCCCATCATCGAACAATCTTAAGGCAATAAGTCTCACGTTTTGCTTAGATGCCACGCTTAAGATAAAAAAATCTAAAAAACCTTAGCAATCACACTTACACCTTAAAAAACCGGATATTGACCATATAGGCCATTAACTGTTTGTATCGACGCGTTCCAGACGCTCCCACGGGCTCCCGCTCCCAACGCAAACACTTCCCCTACAGGTAAGCGATAAGTTCAAAAACACGCCAAGTGGGATCTCCTATGGAGACCAACGATGAAGACCGAGAGACATAGTATAGAAATACTTTAGCCATATCTTACAAGCTTTTAATTAACCTGCGAAGTGTTTATGTAAGTTTGTATATGGTATGGACCTATCCATTAAATAACGTCGAAAATTTGGATAGTATTTTTGTATGAAAATCTCAACAAAATAAACATTCTGCAATTACATGCAATATAATGTTCTGTAGTGTACTGTAGTAGATGTACAGTACTGCCGTCACATCTTTTCATAACAACAACAAAAGTCGCATTGAATATTGGTATTTTACGAAAGATAATTTTGCATCATGTCAGTTCGTGATTTTTTATTTGGAAAAAATGCTTTCATCGAAGCGTCGACATATCGGTACTGTAATATGGGCATTGAGATGTAATCTCAATGTTTAGGTCAAATCTAAATATTGCGTTTTTTTCAGACAGGCACGACGTAGATATTATATCTGTGTGCATCTTACTTCTTCTATTAAGAACTTATTTAATAATATGTTAAATTTTGAGCTTTATTCATTATAAATAAACGGTATTCCCTCTTCTCCGTGAATGAGTACCTAACATGATATGTTCCCATTCACGGAAAATCGGGTTGTAACACCATTGAACCAGTCCCACTATTACAGACGTTGCACGAAACTAAACACTCTGTTTCGCATAATGGCACAAAAATCCGATGCGCGACTCTCGGCAAACATAGTTGACGCGCTACAGTATCGCGGCAAACGCATTATTTGCCGAAATACATTATTGTATTGAATTCTTATGCCATTATACGATTTCTTTGTGCTGTCTGTTCATAAGTGACACATATAGAGGGACTGATGGAGGGACTGAAAACTATTGGAGAGAGCGGGTATAGCAGTAGGCGCGCTGGATGTCACATCTCCTTCCTCTTTGTTCTGAGGGTACAGCAGTCCCGTGACAGACGCACGGACGCGACGCGGCGTCACACGAGTTCCGGACTCGCTGACCGGAGTCGAGGCAAAAAGCGACGGCGGCGATATCGTCCGGAGAGTTCAAGGTCGCGCCGCGCGGAATTCCGTTCCGCACCGGCGAACGCCATCTGTGCGGCGGGTGTGTTCCGGAACCGTTAGATCCCGCTGCATTCGCCACCGTGTGCGTCGAAGACGACTTCGCGAAGGGCAACTTTTCGTGTTCAGGAGGGACGACACTGCCAATTCTGCCTTGCACATTTTTTAATTGAACTGGAAATTTCATGTTTCTTAATACATATTTTTATGTAAGTGGACATGGATAGCTAATACCAAATTAAACGCCAGATATTAGCCTAACACACCACATGGGAACTAGGCGCCATTTCAGGACCTCCCTTATATCGCTCGGCTACATTGAACTGGATTGAAACCACGGACAATTTTAATTGCCGCTTCGACCATCGTTCATTTAATGCGATGGTAACGATCCGGGCGGGATTGACCCTGCCACCTAGTAAGTAAGGGGGTATTCGAACCACATCATCAACGGTTGAAAATAGTCACCCATCCAGAACCCAACCACGCTCAGAGGTGCTTATCGAATCGCAAGGCGCCGCAACACTGGGCTACCGAGGCTGACAATGCTACCTGTAATTTTTTTTTCCAAAAGGTTAGCTGATAGACTTTGCCTATGACAATAAGCTCGCTTCTTGCATCCTCATAATGGTAGGCAATAAAGGATGTTTACATTTAATTTCATCGCATGGACGGCTAATACCACACCTATTGTCATGATACTAGCCCAACACGAAGTAATTAGGTGCCTTGCCAGGTCCTTCCCTTTACCAGCACGGCTACATTTAAGTGGATTGAAAACACCACTAAACACCACAAGAAAGGAGAAGCGGAATGCAGTCGATAACGCGCCTCCGCCGTATGGTCAAAGTAACCACATAATTTGTATGGAAATCCGACGGCTTGTCGATGCCACGCAGTAGAAACATCGCCACCGCGCGCGAATATACTCTAAAAATGCGTTCGTCTAGTCAGTTCCCACCCACACGAACCCGTCAATACGTTTGCGACAATGTTTGCATGTAGCATACACGTTGAGTTGGGTTGTTAGTTATTGAAGACTGGAGAGAGCGGGCCTCATAGTAGGTGCGCTAGATGGCATATCTCCTCCTTTTTCATCTATGGTCACTACAAGGGCTGCGTTATCAATCTTTATTATTAAATAATAAATTAAAATTGTTTATTTCTGGCAATTTCACACCCATATGGTTATAAAGTTTGCATATGTACAAATTTATAAAAATAAAAATATGAGCTATAAAACAATAAAACAATTTAAATTACAATTCAAGTAAAATGAAAATGAAATTCAATTACCAATCAATAACAACAACAACAATATTTAAAAGCAGTGAAAAAAAATTAAATTAAATGAAATATAAAATCAAGTTCAGTACATTAAATTAAAACACTCATCTAATATTTTAATTCTACAAGAATACAAGATACAAGAGTCTTTTTTAACAAAGCCGTTTCAATTACGATAACATATTAATAACAAAAACAATATTCTCAGATCCATATCACATAATGAAACGACATTAGCATGCCCTCTACGTTGGCAGATGATAAATGCCGACATCTCACATAAATGGCGTTTACGCCAAACTGAGCGAGTAGCATTATCAAAATTATGGAGAGTTAATTTATGGAGTGCGCGCAGCGGCCGTCAAGTGAAGTAACATTTACGAGTCCGAATTTCATTTGACAGTTTACGCATCTTCGCTGTCAATATATTGACGTTGCCCTTTACGGCGACTCTACACGAAAGAGAATCCGTGGAAAAACCGGCTGTATTTCATCGGACTTCAACGCGAAAAGAGCCGAAAGAATAATAAAAGGAAATGTTTCGCACGCAGTTGTCCCACTGATTACCTTTCGACCGTGCCTCTGACGTCGCGTATCACTGCGCAGATAAAATGTGACGCGCGAAGATGTGTCGAATCGAGAGACGTTTCGTCGGGGCTGTGACGTGAACCGTCACGTTTCAGCACTTTAGGCCATTAAACGGGGGGATACAAACGTATTTTACATGGGATTAACATAAGCTATAGGTTAAAAGTTTTTTCCAGCCACACTTATGCATATGTACGTGGCCTCTCATGAAGTGAGCCTCTTGCTATTATAACGACAGATTATGAACTTTTTATGCTTGAATTTTATGAAATGTAATTTTTTGTCGATTCCAAGTGTTCCCTGCGTCCCAAAGGAGGATAAATAAATACAATACAGAACAAAATATGTATATACATTGATCATGTATGATTAATTGATGATAACTGTAGTTGTCGGGCAAAAATATATATTTTTCAAATAAGATGTAATTTTTTATCAGTATTCAAAATCCAAAGACAGTACACTACACTTGGACTTATCACATTAAACATTTAGCCAGTTCAATAATGTCAGCGATAAAGGACCGGTAAGAAACATAGCTGGACATTTTTGAAAACATTTTTTTTATATTTGCCACTACCTATACATAGTACGCATCATACAGTCCAAAAAGCACAAGATCCAAAACTCAAAGCATCCAACATTCTTATTATTACGAAAATTATCGAATAGGTTAGGTTAGGTTAGGCAAAATTTTGTGCTTTTATATTAAACACACGAAAAATACATACTTCTGTATTTTCGGGAGTTTTGGATCTTGTCCTTTTGAGACTTCAAGGCGAAACCGTAACGCAAATATCATAATTTTCTGCTAACCTTTGTATGTTTTTCACATTGCCCGGCAAAACTATATTGGATTCCTTTGTATTCGACGTATGAAATGCATTCTGTTAGAAAATAGTTAGGTATTGTTAATTTGTCAGACAATTGTTTTTTATTAGTTCCTTGCCATGATTTAACCAGAACAACCATTATCCCTAATTATTCAAGTAGAAGTTATATGACATAAGCTTACTGACGTATTCAAGTGAACTCTTAAGGTGCCAAAGAGTAACAAAATGTAAAATACAGTCCAATACAATTTATGACGGGAGAATTTAAGTTTTTACCTCCAGTTTAATGGCCTACTTCCAATAATTTTGTTCAGCGCATTAGCGCTTCGATCCAACCGTGACCGGTACATTGTCGTGTACGTACATTGTATGGACTGTATAATGATGTATATCAACGAAACATCATTGAAAACAAACACGTGGATATCGGAAATAGAAGCTCGTTGAATACAGTGACCCGTTGACTAGGGGGTCAGTTAGAATCTAGCTGAATTTACAGTTTAGTGAGCTTACGTCATATTATGCCCAATTCAGTGGTTTAAGGTGGGCCTTCCTGCTCAACTCCCCATACAAACGTGGAAAGAACTAAAAACAGCTTTATTTGATCAAACTAGATGTAGATAGGGATTGGTTTCTAAGTTATAAGGTCCGAAGTTTGAATTTTTGGTGCGTTTTGTACAATAACTTTGGAGGTGGATTGCTCAACGATAAATTAAAAACATCTTAAACAGATTGGTCATCAGACATGAAGATTTATAATCAATTTGTTTTGGTAGATTTTTGACTACAGCGGTCGTGGTTTACTTTTAGCTTAAGTCTTACCACATCAAACACTATGCGCATTTTCTGCTTTGTGGACATGTTGCATCCTCCTCATCACGGAGCCTGTCTTTTTCTTTGAAACAGAGAAGGTCCCAGAGCGCTATAGCACGGTTTTGTACCGAGCCCGTGAATCAGTTAGTCCCACGGAGGATAGAGGTAGAGAGGAGATGGTCTAAGCAAACTGGTTCAACCACCAAGTGGGTCGCTACGTCACAGCCCACGTGATTAAGAAGGCGTGGCTTAGCGACATTCGCGACATGGCGCTGGCGGTGTTAGGTTGTGGGACACTATCATGGTCTGCGGCGCAATTTTTGGCGAACAGTCGATTACACGATGAGATTTTGTGTAAAATGTTGCAAACATTACACAGGACAAAATAATCTAAAGTTTGTAGGTGGAATAACGTTTTATTTGTCATTAAAACACCTCATATTTTATAATTTGAGTCAATATTCGAGCATTGTATCGATGTATCGCTCTTGCTATGTGCCGATTTGTTACCGGTGTCTTATATTAAGTTACGATAGATAGCGGTTACGATAGATTTAAATTTCTAAGGTTTTTTTATAGAAAAAACACTTAGTAAAATCTAAAGGGCGCCATCTAGTTGTAGTCTTGTAACCACTAAGAAAAGCTCTCGGAATAGCTGCTACCAGAATATCGATTCTTCCGGTAGATGGATTTGCAAAATGGGCGGTGCATGACACCACCATGAAGCGATTTTCCCCCCGCTTCCCCGCAGTGTCACGCTGCGATCCTTAGTAATATGAGTTAAAAACATCTCCTCTCTACCTCTATCCTTCGTGGTTAGTCCCGTCGGGACGAGCCACCTTCGGTGTCACTTTCGGACGCGTCGTAGGCTGGCGGTAGGATGACAAAGTTTATCTCAACTTGACTTTTATTGCCGCGGCGGCACCATCCGTTCATTTTCTTGGTCAAGCCGCATACCCATCGCTTAGAAATGAGATGTCGCTCGAGATAGCGCTTCCGCCCACGAGTGTACCTTCTAACCAAAACGCGACCAATCACCCAACATCGAATCGCACTGTCAGGGTCGCGTTTTATTTCGGAGGCGAGTGAGAAAAAAAATCGGCGCATCTTCTTGACATTGACTTTCGCACCGTGCCGCGAGTATTTCGAGCGCGCAAATCGGAACACGCGATCGAGCGTGCGGTCGGTGTGGAGCAGTCTTTCTCAAAGTGGGCGGTAACGCCCCCTAGTGGGCGCTGACGGCCTGCAGGGGGGCGGTAAAGGGTCCAGAGGAAGCAGGACTCTAGTAGCTTAAATAGTCTTTGAACGTAGCAATAAGGAAAGTACAAAAAATGTACTTAGGCTAATTTGTTGATCTTAAGGTGGCCCAACCCGGCGGGACTAACTCATTCACGGGCACTGTACAAAACCGTGCGGTTGCGCTCTGGGACCTTCTCTGTTTCAAAGAAAAAGACAGGCTCCGTGATGAGGAAGATGCAACATGTCCACAAAAAAAACAATGTGCATAGTGTATGATTTGGTAAGATTTACGAAAATTTTGATTTCAAAACGACTTATAGCTAAAAGTAAACCACGACCGCTGTAGTAAAAAATCTAACAAAAACCAAATAAATTATAAATCTTGATTAAAAAAGCTATGTTTGATGACTAATCTTTTTAAGATTTTTTTACTTTATCATTGCGTAATAAACCACCAAAGTTATTGTATAAAACGCGCGAAAAATTCGAACTTTCGGACCTTATAACTTAGAACCCAAACACAATTATACAATGCCAACGGTCATCAGACATCTCTTTCGATCAAATAAAGCTCTTTTGAGCAACATTTGGGATCTCTGATAAGAAATATGGGTGTGATCTTCCTTCCCCGTTTGTATGGGGAGATGAGCGGGTTGGGCCACCTTAAATAAATTTTTATTTGAAAAAAAAGTACTTGATTTTTTGACGATACAATATTGATTCTTTACAATCAAAGTGGGCAGGAATAAGAACGAAATAATCGATGTAGTGTAGTAGGTAGGTTTTTTATTTTATTTGAAAGTACTTTTTATTATTATAATTATTTGAAAAACACAAATCAGCCATCGCCCCCCTAAACTGCTTTAACGCCCCCCAATTTTTTTGGGCCCTTTACCGCCCAGACGATAAAAAGTCTATAATAACAATATTATACTCAAATGGCACGCTATAAATAAGTAAATAAATTATACCTCATTAATACATTACTGATTGTGATAGTGATTCTTAAGATGTGTTAAATAATGGGGGGGGGGGGGGAGCTAGAAAATATTAATTTCCCAAAGTGGATGGTAGACAAAATAAGTTTGAGAACCTCTGGTATAAAGGATAGGATAGGTAGAAGAAATTTCAAGAATAAACATACACACATACATGCACGCCGCGCCGCTTTCCCGGAGGGGTAGGCAGAGACGATAGAGCGCCATACGTTACGATCACAGCACACCTCTCGCTTCATCTACAGACATGCTCTACGATTACGGGCACTTTGACGAGGTATCACATCGACTCGGTCAGGGTCAGGCATCTCATTATCAGCTTAAGTGGTCCTGGCGTACGCCACATGCCGCACTAATAAAAAAAATCGTTTTCTGGGTTTCGCCCCCCCCCCGCGCGCACGCGGTTTACGCCCGGCTTTCATCTCGCGAGTGCGCCCAATCGCGACACAGTGGGACGGATGCCAATAACGGCAGAAGTTCCCATTAGCGCCCACTGCGGTAACGCACACGCAACACTTCTGCCCAGGGGCGTCACGTGGGCGCAGGGATAATAATCGCTCTACGAATGAATGGGTGAATAGCGGATGAACAGCCAGAAGGGGGATTGAATCTGACGTTTAGTTGCATTCGGTAACTGAAGACGTGTGTGTATTCTCACATAGAGACAGGAGAATGTCTCCTCCCGCCGCGTGAAAAGCCGCAAGTTTTCAAACATGTCGGTATTGGACACCGGGTGGCTAAGCTCAAGTGGCAGTGGGCTGGTCACGTCAGCCGAAGAGACGAATACCGTTGGAGTAACCGTGTTCTGCACTGGTGGCCGTGGACAGGAGAACGGAGTTTGGGAAGACCACCCGCCAGGTGGGACGACGACATCAAGTGCGTCGGCGGAAAGCACTGGTTAAGGGGCCGGGGGGACTAGAGAAAAATTGGAGAGGCGTATGTCCAGCAGTGGAGGCAAACACGCTGACTGACTGACTGACTTTCAAACATGTTCAACGACCGCGGTAATCTCAAAAGTATCATGAAGCTGTGTTATTCGGCTAAGTGAACTGAAGTTTGCCAGTTGGCATGGTACGAAATCAACTAAACGTCAGATGTAATCACTCTTGGCCTGTTCACCTGCTATTCACCTGGCGAGTTATTTACGATGGTAAGCCCCCTGGGGTCCCTTATGGATGGTGTGAAGAGGCTCCTGCCCGGCATGGTTTTCGCATCACCGTGTAAGTACGAAAGCTAATGGGCATCGTCGGGTAAATATGTGAGGGCCTGGCGTATGCCAAATGCCACGCCTAAGGTGGCCCTTCCCGGCGGGACGAACTCATTCGCGGGCACGGAACAAAACCGTGCTATTGTGCGCTGGGATCTTCTCTGTTTCAAAGAAAAAGACAGGCTCAGTGATGAGGAGGATGCATCATGTCAACAGAGCAGACAATGCGCATAGTGTTTGATTTGGTAAGATTTACGAACATTTTGATTACAAAACGACTCATAGTTAAAAGTAAAAAAGTAACCGTTGTAGCCAAAAATCCAACAAAAACCAAATTCATTATAAATCTTAATGAAACAAGCTATGTCTGATAACTAATCTTTTTAAGATCTTTTTATTTTATTATTGAGTAATCCACCTCCAAAGTTATTGTATAAAACGCGCGAAAAATTCGAACTTTCGGACCTTATAACTTAGAAACCAAACACAATTTTACAATGCCAAAGGTCATCAGACATCTAGTTCGATCAAATAAAGCTATTTTGAGCAAAATTTTGGATCTCTGACAAGAAATATGGGCGTGATCTTCTTTCCCCTTTTGTATGGGGAGATGAGCGGGATGGGCCACCTTAACATAAAACATTGCTATTACAACTTTTTAAGAATAGTCCCCATAGAAAAACACAGTTCTAATTAAATTGTTATTTAATATGTTAAATCTGGCAACAACTATGTGTGTCTGCAGGTATTGTTTTTTTTTTTTAATCTAAAATGAAAATATTAATACAAATTTCGTTTTCTCTGTAGTTTGACACAGGATACATTTACCGAAAAAACAAAAAACATACAGACACAGATCTGTTACCAGATTCTAGATACCAAATATCTAGTAAATTGGAACAGGGGTTTTCAAATGATTAGTAAATACGTTTGTACGGGGATCTCTCACGTCGATCCGTGCACGTGGGTGGCGTAGCTCAGCTAAAAGACTAAATGGGAAACCAGAACTTTATTGGGATTATCAAAACTTCTTATTCTATTAAGGCCCTGGTACTAGCCAAATCGCAAAGTTAGACGAGGCACCCCAAGTTAACTAACTAAGTCTGACGATTATAAGTGTCATTCTTACAATATATGATTCCTTGTCTAGGAATCCACCTATTTTCGTTAATGTATGTTTCGTTTTTCCTATACAAAATACATTGCGGAAATGGTGTCCATTTCCGAACTTTTTCGACTAAATGTAGAAATCTAAAAGCAAATGGAATTTTTTGTTTATGCATATATGCTGTTTTTGCTTATATCTAGAAATCGAATTACTTTCAGATTTCTAATGAGAAAAATCAACTTTTTTATTTTTATTATTATTTAAATAAATGATGGAATCAAAAATTATTACAATCCATTATCAGTCTGGAGTTCTATTTGGATTTGCTGAAGCGTTTCACTACATTTGTTAAAAAGTGCATTTGTATGGCGCGAGTAGTTGGCCAGTCCTAGCGCCTTAAGGTGGCCCAACCCGGCGGCAGTAACTCATTCGCGGGCACGGTACAAAACCGTGCTGTTGCGCTCTGGGACCTTCTCTGTTTCAAATAATAAGACAGGCTCCGTGATGAGGAAGATGCAACATGTCCACAAAAAAGACAATGTGCATAGTGTATGATTTGGTAAGATTTACGAAAATTTTAATTTAAAAACGACTTATAGCTAAAAGTAAACCACGACCGCTGCAGTAAAAAATCGAACAAAAACCGAATAGATTATAAATCTTGATTAAATAAGCTATGTCTGATGACTAATCTTTTTAAGATGTTCTTACTTTATCATTGCGTAATCCACCTCCAAAGTTATTGTATAAAACGCGCGAAAAATGCGAACTTTCGGACCTTATAACTTAGAAACCAAACACAATTTTACAATGCCAATGGTCATCAGACATCTAGTTCGATCAACTAAAGCTATTTTGAGCAAACTTTTGGATCTCTGACAAGAAATATGGGCGTGATCTTCTTTCCCCTTTTGTATGGGGAGATGAGCGGGATGGGCCACCTTAACCGAATCAGGTGAGCTCTCCTAGTCTCTTGAAAGAATCCTCTGAAAGATTCTCGAGGAATACGAAACTGGCATCCTGGCATGACAGGATCGTAATTTTCTGATGCTCACCGGCCCAATTTTTTTTTTATGCGACCCGACATGGATGGCTAATACCACACAACTATCGTTATGATATTAACCCAATACACCACATTCCCGAAGGAATGTGGTGCCATGCCAGGACCTTCCCTTTATGAGCACGGCTACATTGAACTGGATGGAAAACACGGACAATTTTTCATTGCCGCTTCGATCATCTTTTCATCCAATGCGATGGTACCAACCCGGGCGGGCTTAAACCCTACCACCTAGTAGGGGAAGGGGACCTACAGTTTTACATGGATTCCGAACCATGGAGCAGCTCGCATTCGTGATGAAAATGCACTTATCGAACTCGGAAAGAGAAAGACAGTGGTGCATGCCGGTATTGAACCCAGGTCTCTGGTACGCTAGGCCAGTCCCCGCGCCACTAGGCTACGAGCCGCCAATGACACAATTTGTACAATATCCTATGGGGACCTAAACCTTTGAAGCGGCAGTGGTCTCTCCGGCCACAGCTGGCCCGTTCACCAAACGGGACGAGGAAGTATCCATGATGTCTCCGTCGGGGATATTACTCACCGTGTCAACGCACTCAGAAATAGACCGGCTATATTTAACTGCCGCGCCTCTTTCCAGCGCACGCGAAGTTTCTGTCAATCGGAATCTCTCGCCGAAAACTGCCCGGTTGGGAGAAATGCGCGGACTAACTCATTCGCGGGCACGGTACAAAATCGTGCTGTTGCGCTCTGGGACCTTCTCTGTTTCAAAGAAAAAGCCAGGCTCCGTGATGAGGAAGATGCAACATGTCCACAAAAAAGACAATGTGCATAGTGTATGATTTGGTGAGATTTACGAAATGTTTTATTTCAAAACGACTTATAGCTAAAAGTAAAGTCTGATGACTAATCTTTTTAAGATTTTCTTACTTTATCATTGCGTAATAAACCACCAAAGTTGTTGTATAAAACGCGCGAAAAATTCAAACTTTCGGACCTTATAACTTAGAAACCTAATACAATTTTACAATGCCAACGGTCATCAGACATCTAGTTCGATCGAATAAAGCTCTTTTGAGCAAAATTTGGGATCTCTGATAAGAAATATGGGCGTGATCTTCTTTCCCCGTTTGTATGGGGAGTTGAGCGGGTTGGGCCACCTTAAACCTGCTCATCTGGGTCTGAAACGGCGTAAAATGTGAAATAAAATATGTGGGGGAATTCTAGCAATTCCAAGGCGCTAGTCCCAGCTCGCAAGTTAGTGCAACAGGGAAATACGTAAAATCGATGTACATCCATCGAGAATTCTATACTGCCTAATCAAAGCCGACTCGTGACATGGAACACCTTATAAGCGAAAATGGAATGGAAACACATTTGGAAGCGTGAGAACGCCGCTTCAGGAACGGGAAAATGCAATCAAAGCAACCGCAGATAAGACCTTACGCACCGTGTTCATACGGCATTGAATGCGCATTGACCCTAAAGTACACGGCCCAGACAGCCTTCCTTTAAAGTATGCTAAGGTCAGAAGCCCTTATGCTCCCACCACATGTCGGCACTACACTGTTGTCCATTGAGCATTGTCGAAGCAGGAGGAGGTAAATCCATATTGTCGTTTTCAGCTTGCGAAAAATCTAATGTTGGCCCACAATCTCGCTCACTGTAGAGGACTGATAACATAAGATATACGGGCTGTCAACAGACGTATGATCCAAGTATTAACCAGTTATTTCTTGGCATACACTGGCCCGTAGTGCATACACTCAAGACATACATACATACATACACTCACATTACACATAAGTCAACACATTACACATACACTTTCACCACATACATACCGCACACACACCCTGTCATACACACGGTTGTGGAATGTTGCAAGTTACATATCGTTCAGTTGTAAGACATTTCAGTTTGTAAACAATGAAACTTTGTCATTGGCTTTAAACATATTAAAATAATTATCATGTAATAATCTAATATTAGCTGTAAGGTTTCTTATAAAAGAAAATAATAATAACTGGGGCAAAATATGTGTATAAGGCGGAAACAGAATTGAAAACAGTCAATTATAAAAAATCGTTATTTATAAAAAATAGTAGGTAAAACTTATCTAGCTTTACATATTTTTGTACACAAAACGTCCAAAAAATTAAAAAAAATATTAAAACAAAGCGCCATGTTTAAAATTAATTGTATAGACAACAGCTCATCATTTTGACCCAAAACTGATGTAAAAGTATAGACTTCACTGTTCTTTACAATACACATGATTATATTACATGTTTCTACAGTGTGAAAAGATTTTCCATTCATAAAACGGCTTATTAAAACTCTGACTCTAACTTATTATAGCAATTTTCTGAGTCTTGTTTCTGCCTTAAGAGTTTTTTGTGTACTATATTTAATCCATTGAAACTGATGGTTGGTGTTTCTTTTCTTCTTTGTCTGAAACTCTTCTACCAAAGAATTGTTGGGCAGTAGCATATAGATCTAAGCGTGTATTATAAGTATAAGCATTTGTGGCTGAAAAAATATGGTAAGCCAGTGTCCTTCCATATATATTTTTGTTTTCAACTACGCTTAAAACATTTACACAAAGTTGATGGAAATATCGAACCTAAATACTTTTTATTTACCTTGTTTGCTGCTCTAGCTAAACAACAACCATCTTACTGTGGTGTATCGCGTCAATTCAAAACACTTTGCCAATAGTGTAGCGCCGTCACGACGCATTTAAATATTCACGCTAGGAAGGTACGGTGAATAATTTTGTAATAATACACAGAGACTTACATGTCGCGCATGCGAGAGTTTTGTCGCAATCCTAGTAAGTCCACGGTACATTTGGGTTTTAAATATTTTTCTTGCTGCACAAATAAATTACAGTACGTGCCAAAAATGAATGCGCCTCGAGCATAAAAAACGCTCTTGAGACAAGTGAGACAATACACGCTAGCTTTAAAGGAGAAGTAAATGTTTTTTTTTTAAATCACAAAACGACTTTTAGCCAAAAGTAAATGACGAACGCTATAGTAAAAAATCAAACAGAAACCAAAATGAACCAGAAGACAAAATGTCACTTGTGACACTAGTTTTATAATTTATTGGTCTTAGTTTTAAGGAATTTTGTAATGTCGAAATCTTACAATAGTTAGTAATACATTCAGGTAGTCTTAGTTCCAGTTGTGACAATTTATCTCAACCAAAGATAGTCGCAACAGAAACTTAGCCCCGATTGCACGAAGAGACGGCTGAGTTAATCAATGTTCAAACACGTCACTTTTAGTGAACTGCATGGAGTTCCTTCCATACGGTCGACACAAAGTGACGTGTTTAATCATACTTTGACGTTGATTTTGATTTTTTGTTCTTTTGTGCACTCGGCCCTAAGCCCCAGTTGCACAAAGAGACGGCCAAGTTAATCAATGTTCAAACACGTCACTTTTAGTGAACTGCATGGAGTTCCTTCCATACGATCGACACAAAGTGACGTGTTTAATCATACTTTGACGTTGATTTTGATTTTTTGTTCTTTTGTGCACTCGGCCCTAAGACTAATCAAAAGTAAAACTAACTAGTGTCAAAAGTGACATTTCGTCAATAGTGACGTAAGAAAGTACATAGTACTTTTCGTTCGTTTTAGTTCCAGATACGACCGTTGATCTTTAGCCTTTAGAGCCAAGGTCACGTCAGACAGCACACATTTCCGTTAGTCTTAGTTTCAGGTAGGTACGTCTCTTTGGCTGAGAAAAATAGTCGCAACTGGAACTAAAACTAACCTAGAGTGTACTACTTTACCTCGTGTCAAAAGTGACATTCATACAAAAATTGACATACGTAAGCACTGTCGTGTATTGTATCATCCATAAACAGTATACTATACATGTTTTATTCGAAAGTTTTGAATCCATAGGCACCTGAACTAGTTTACACTGTGTCAGGTGCCAATAGTTTCTCCCATTCGGATTTGTCATATTTTAACATTAAGGATGTTCCGACCCATACAATGTTTTTTTTACACAGAACGCAAAAAGTATTGCACTTTAATTCACGAATTCGTCAAAAATATTAAAAACTAGCTGCGGTACCCGGCTCCGCTCGGGTTAGTGTCGGCTAAATTATCTCATGAATAAAAAGTAGCCCACATGACTGGTCCAAAATAGGGTCAAACTGGTCCAGGACAATGTATCCATGTACCAAATTTAATCAAGATCGTTCGAGCCGAAATAGCATGATTTAATGAGAAACATCCAATAATTCCCATTTAGAGCTTCGTTGACGTTTGGTGGCTATTTAAAAAAAAAACATTTGCCGCGAGAACCTTTCTGCACTTTCACTGCTACATTGCTTACCTAGTAAGTAACGCGTAACGTAGGTAAGTTTTGCGTGGACTCCAACCCACAGCCAGCCTCAACATCGAAAACAGTAACCCATCTCGAACCTGACTGCTCCCAGAGATGCTATACATTGATAAAATACGCATATAAATCAGGTAAGTGGTTCGCATGTTATAAGACTTTAAGACTCACTACTTACCCTTCTGGTAATGAAGCGTTATATTATGTAATTTATAAGTTTTTAGTAGAATCAGGCTAGACGTAGATACAATGCACATCTAAATCGAGTAATTGGATCTCAAGGATTTTATTCTGTTGGTCGCTCCTCCGGCGATTTAGCGTGATGCCAAGTAGTCCTAAAGTTGCAGGAAATACCAAGCCGTACTTCAGTAAAAGTAAGCGCTGCCGCCGCAAAGCCGAGCCGTGCATAGCATTGCAGTTTGTATGACAGCCCCATCTTAGCGTAAGCGGAACTGAATTCTATTTAGCCAATCCTAATTCCCGGGTAGTTAAATGTACATGTACTAAGTTTTACAAATCGCTAGTGCCTTGAAAATTCGCCAAACGGACACCAAACAGTCACGACGTCTGCCCTCCCCCCGCCGCCGCCCCCGGCCCCGCTCCCCTTGGTGTGAAGTAGCGCTACCGGCATCGTTTTCGCAGCCCCGTGAAAGTTCTAAAGCCCATGGGCACATAAATTGTAGCCTATGTGTTATTCTGATGTATAAGCTATATTATTGTAAAGTTTCATTAGAATCCATTCAGTAGTTTTTACGTGAAAGAGTAACAAACATCCATCCATCCATCCATCCATCCATCCATCCATCCATTATTACAAACTTTCCCCTTTATATTATTTATTAGATATTAGATTAGATAGCCATAGTAGTTGCAGCGAAAACATATTCACAATTTCAGGTTTAATGGTTTCGTTGTAATTGCCGATTAGAAGTTTTACACCGTTAGATGGCGCTGTTAAATAAAAATCGTATTTAAATAAATTGTAACAAAACCAATAATCCTGAAATTGTGAAATTGTTTTCGCTGCAAGTAATATGACTATATTAAACTTTTATTATGAATTCGTGGCTTAAAGTGCAATACTTTTTGCGTTATGTGTGCAAACAACTTTATATGGGTCGGAACAGCCTTAAGGTGGGCTTTCCCGCTCAACTCCCCATACAAACGTGGAGAGAAGATCATGCGCAAATTTCTTTTCAGAGATCCAAAATTATGGCTCAAATCTGCTTTATTAGATCGAATTAGACTTCTGATGACCATTGGCATTGTAAAATAGTGTTTCGTTTCTAAGTTATAAGGTCCGAAAGTTTTTCGCGCATTTTATACAATAACTTTGGAGGTGGATTACATAACAATAAAATAAAATATCTTAAAAAGATTAGTCATCAGACCTAGCTTGTTTCATGAAGCTTAATAATCTTTTTTTTTTTTTCAGCTCATATATTTTCTTTTACAATCTGTCCAGGTTACAGGACATTCAGTAAAAAGTTTTGATTCGATTCGTTTGAGTTTGGCATGCTTGGTATGCGTCCAGTGATGCATCCAAATAGTTATATAGATCTAGATCAGGTTGATAACAGGTCAGCTGGTACTCTTCTTTTAAGCCTTCTTTTTAAGGACCCTGCACTCAGCAAGGACTTCGCCAGGATGTTTGGGTGATTATCAATACGTTTCTTGTACCTTTTGACAGTTTTGTAGCATTCCTCGTGGACGGTGGGAATTAATAAGTCTTTGTGAAGGGTTTCATTTGTGACATACCAGGGGGCATCCACTATGATCCGAAGCATTTTAGATTGGAAGCGCTGTATGATGTCAGCGTTAGTCTTTGATGTGGTCCCCCAAAGCTGTAGCCCATAAGTCCATATTGGCTTAAGTATGCACTTGTATATTAACAGCTTGGACTCTAAAGAGATTTGCGATTTTCGATTTAATAGCCAGTACATTTTTCGTAGTTGTTGTCCAAGTTGCTTACGTTTAGTAAATATGTGTTTCTGCCATGTTAGGCGTCTGTCTAAATGTATCCCAAGGTATTTAACATTTTCAGCTTGCGGTATGTTAACTCCATTAAGTTTGACTGGTGGGCATGTCCCCCTTCTTAGTGTAAACGTTATGTGGACAGATTTGGTTTCATTTGCCTTCATTCGCCAGCGTTTTAACCAGTTAGTTGTTTCGTTTAGACTAGATTGTAGGATTTGCGATGCTATTTTTGCATCAGGATGTGAGGCCAGTATTGCGGTATCGTCTGCAAAAGTACCTGTTAGGACTTTTTCTGATGTCGGGAGGTCGGTCGTATGGAGAAGGTAGAGGATTGGACCCAGGACGCTACCCTGTGGGACTCCTGCTTGGATAGGGTAGAGACCAGTATTTGAATCACCATAGCGCACCATAAATCGTCTCGTTTCCAGGTAGGTTTTCAGTAATTCAAACCATTGGAATGGCAAATATGATTTAATTTTGTGCAAGAGTCCATCATGCCAAACTTTGTCGAAAGCCTGGGAAATGTCCAAGAATGCAGCAGAGCAGTAGCCTTTGGATTCAAATGTCTTATTTATTTCATTTGTTAGTCTGTGCACCTGATCAATTGTGCCATGCTTGCGACGAAATCCAAACTAATGGGAGGGAATAATGTCATGACCATCAATGTAAGGCATAAGTCTTAACAGGAGCAATTAATAATCAAGTTAGAATTTGTTTGATTTTTGACTACAGCGGTCGTGATTTACTTTTAGATATAAGTCGCTATGTAGTTAAGAGCATCCTCATTCATACCTAAACATTTTGGACCAATTTTTGCGATTAAAACGAGATAGCCAGAGCACGACGTCGCTTAGTTAAGAGCAGCTCGGAATAATTCTTTCCCGCATAACGCGTGAAACCGTTTTTTTTATTGTTTCGTTAAAGAAGTTGGAAAATGTTAAACATGTTCTTCGCTTAATGGGTAGATAATGTTAAGATCTTTGAAATGGTAGTAAAATAAATATTAGTTAATACCTATATAGGCCGCAAAATTTAAAAAGAATATATTTGAGACCTGACATTTTTTTCCATGCATAAAATATAAATTTCTGTAACATTTTTCTTCCTGTTTTGTTAGAATGTTAGTTGGAATTATACATGTTTTTTTTTCATGTTCTCATTCCATAAAGATAAGGAACTTAACGCAATCAAACCATTCGCATTGGCTAGTATAACCATATTTTTTTTCGTAAATCTTACCAAATCAAACACTATGCGCATTGTCTTAAAGTGCAATACTTTTTGCGTTCTAAGTAAAAAAAAACATTGTATGGGTCGGAACATCCTTAAATAACTACTTTTCCTAAGTTTTAGTTTCAGTTAAGACTATAAACGACAGCCTTTATCTCCGTCCCGTTATCCCGTTAGATGGCAATGACCATGAACACTTAAGCGAAGCTTGAGCTTGCCAGCCGTTATGCATGATTATGTAATTTATCCAGACTTTAGGTGTCTGCTTTTAGCCCGAGGTCAGCCATAAACTTTAGTCTCGGAGCTGTGATAAAGCAAATACTTTTTCAAACGTTTTATCTACGTAACCATAGATTAAAGAGGAAAGGATGGATTGCTAACGTCATACCAGTGTTGAATAGGGATAATAAAAGTTAACAGGTGGCGTTGCAATTCGCATTTCAGAAACCATATCAAATCAAAGATATGTTTAAAAAATACTTCACTCCAATTACTTTGACACTTTTGGTTAATCTTTTACAGTCGTATTCCGAGTTAACCTGTCAAAACTTATTACGAGATAAGCACCGGACTGACCATACAAAAACCGGTTTAGTCCGAACGTAATACGCGTACTAAAGTTAGTACGCCCACTCTGAACGATGCTGTTAATAATTTTCATTATCCTGGTTTTCATCAAGTACTGATTTATTTTAATCAACACTTAAGGTGGCCCAGCCCGGCGGCACTAACTAATTCGCGGGCACGGTACAAAACCGTGCTGTTGCGCTCTGGGACCTTCTCTGTTTCAAAGAAAAAGATAGGTTCCGTGATGAGGAACATGCAACATGTCCACAAAAAAGACTATGTGCATAGTGTATGATTTGGTAAGATTTACGAAAATTTTAATTACAAAACGACTTCTAGCTAAAAGTAAACCATGACCGCTGTAGTAAAAAATCTAACAAAAACCAAATAGATTATAAATCTTGATTAAATAAGATATGTCTGATCACTAATCTTTTTAAGAGGTTCTTACTTTATCATTGCGTAATCCACCTCCAAAGTTATTGTATAAAACGCGCGAAAAATTCAAACTTTCGGACCTTATAACTTAGAAACCAAACACAATTTAAAATGCCAGCGGTCATCAGACATCTAGTTCGATCAAATAAAGCTATTTTGGGCAAAATTTGGGATCTTTGACATGAAATATGGGCGTGATATTGATCCAGAGGGAAACGTAGTGGAAGGAGATTTTTTGTTATCATTATTGTTTTTTTTGTATGTTCCTCTGTGTTTTATAACATAAATTAATAAACATGAAATAGAAACCAATGAATATCCATGATATTTTTTTATTTACAGTGACATTACTTAATTTATAGTTAAAATGGAACGATTTCGTCACACCTACGAGGGCAAAACTTTGGAATTAATCTGACTTTAATGACGGTGCAACTAGTTCTGGTAGTGACGGGAGATGGCGCTGGTTAGTAATGTCATAGAACCAGCGCAAACAGTTTTCGGCGAGTTTTATAAGTTGCATGAAGTTAGCTATCTATCCATTCTCTTTTATCTATGACGTAGCTGGATATGGATGTTGGGCTATGCCAGGACCTTCCTCTTATGGCATGGCTGCAATGATTTGGATGGAAAAGACGGACTAAACATATTGCTGCTTCAGTCGACAGTGGATAAGTCATTGACACATAAATTACTTGAATAAGTGCATTTCATGCCTGTTCCGCGATGAGCAATGGTAAAAAGAGAGACCGAGGGACAGCATTACGCAGCTCCGGCGAGCATTCTCCATGGTAGAGACCATTTCTTCAGTGGTAGAGACGATAGAACAGAGAAATGCGAACCACATATATTCAAGATGGTGGACTCCGTGAATCAAAACCAACCCTTTCCGGTTGTAACCGGTTAATCATCCGCCAGCAACACAAAGCCCGCGCCACACGAGCGCTAATGAAGCCATTGTTGCGTTCGAAGTTCGAAATTATCAATTGCGACGCGGAGCGAGACGCGACACGGTGGCCGCGCGAATTTTTCGCTATCCCCCGCGCAAATTGCGATCGATCAGTTCCGGCCAATTGCGCCGATTTCGAGCGTATTATAACGTTCCGGCGTATTGTAGAAACTCTCTAATTAGATGGACGAGAGACAGAGAAAGAAGTACAGGCATCAACTCCTTGGTATGGGCACAGAATATGTCGTCGGTATACTGGTAAAACCCGCTAATTGTAATTTTTCAGTAAAATTCGTTAATAATGCAGTTCTACTTAATTTGCCAAGCTCTTTCTTATGGTAAAACCAATATATTGCTATGAAGTTTAGTTTTAAAGTTAGGTTGTGTAAACACATGGACAATTGTACCAACCATTATGAGCTATTAAACTTCTGCAATTAAAGGGTTTTATCAGTATACCAACGATATAAATCACGATTTGTGCACCTATACAGGCACATTTCGCTTTTATGGGCTCTAAGCTAGTTTCGCTTGCGGAACTGTCGGGAATGGTTCTTCGAGATCACTATACTTAATCTGTGTTCGAGATCATATGTTTATAAATAACAGAACCAGCAGTGCTGCGCCAGTGCAAGTGGCAACCCTGACACTCGATGGAGGGAAGGTATTTATCTCAAAAATCGCCTGAGTTGAGCTACTTCTGTGGCCTCGGTCGCACAGCTCCATATATACTGTGGTAGGGGGTTGGTGTAACCACTTTTACGTACAGAGCCCGTAGTCCCAGCTGTCACCCTAAATTGGCGTTTACGGCAAACCGATCGACTGACGTTTTCCGTAAAAACGTCAAACACCATACAAGTTTTTACTAGATATTCTGTGGTTTTACTTCTTCAAGCTGTCAAAGTCAAACTCGGACTTCCGATTGGTATGAAAACGCGGAGTCGGCGTAAACGGCAATGTCGACGTATTTACGGCAACGTTGAGTAAGCTGTCAAATCAAACTCAGACTCGCAAATGTTAGATCGATTAACGCCCACTGCGTGGTCTCTTCAATTTCTCCATACATATTATTTTTGACATGCAACATTTATTATTTCTTATTTCTATTTCTACAAAGTCATACTTTGTAGCAAGTATTTGGTAGACTACGATCAAGCCTCCTATATGCCGAACGCAACCGGAAATGTAGTTCGGTTCGTCTCCCACTGTACAGTCGACCAAACGTTAGAGGATACACTTACAGTTAAACGTAAAAATGAATGGTGTTTAAATACAACCACTGATTCAATTTTGTTAGGGTTTTGTTTACTCAGTAGCTAGTAGACATCCTCAACTACGTTTGAATCTATACTCTTCACTATAATTATTTCCAAAAGTCAAAGTATTTCGACTGTTCATCTTTTCTTTCAACCGGATGTGTATCCTAAACTATTTGTTCGATTGTACCTAAGCCTGGATGCCTCAATAAATAATAATCATTTGGTAACAGCGACCGATGCGCTTCGGACGAAAACGATCGGAACCGCGAAGCCACCGCACCAAATAGACGCCAAAGAAATTCAATCGCTCAATCGGAGCGGACAAAAAAGTGATTAGCTCATAGAAAACGAGACTCCTCCATGTAACGAGTTGCGATAAAAAGTCTCTTGTTGGTGCCTTTTTTGCGGTCAGAACGTGATAAAAAGGCTCGTTTACTAGTCATTTCCTTGCCTAAAGGCGTTCGATTCTAGTACCTTTTCAGCTGCGGACGTAGTAAGTTTCCAAGTCATTTCCTTGCCTAAAGGCGTTCGATTCTAGTACCTTCGCAGCTGCGGACGTAGTGAGTAACCTGTCTTGTATATTCTCTGATTTGTCAAGTTCTATCAAATCCCCAAATACACATGGAAAGAAGATCACGCCCATATTTTTGTCAGAGATCTCAAATTTTCCTCAAAATCGCTTTATTTGATCGAACTAGACGTCTGATGACCGTTCGCGTTGTACAATTGTGTTTGGTTTCTAAGTTATAAGGTCCGAAAGTTCGATTTATTCGCGCGTATATTTTGAGTTAAGGCTGTCGTGAAGTCTAAGATTTGGAAAATTATAAAAATGCATTTTTTGGTCATTATTTGGCCAATAATTTTGCACGGCGCCAGCGAAATCGTCTGCCAGGCCATAACGTTTCCCTACCAATGGATTTATTTTTATCACTCGAGAAAGCCTTATTCTATGTCCTTATATTTTTATTTTTATGTAACTGGATTTAGAGAGATTTTACAACAATTATTATGCATTTTTTTAAAATAAGAATTTTATATTGGCTTCTTAAGGTGGCCCAACCCGCTCATCTCCCCATACAAAAGGGGAAAGAAGATCACGCCTATATTTCTTGTCAGAGATGCAAAATTTTGCTCAAAATAGCTTTATTTGATTGAACTAGATGTCTGATGACCATTGGCATTGTAAAATTGTGTTTGGTTTCCAAGTTATAACGTCCGAAAGTTCGGATTTTTCGCGCGTTTTATACAATAACTTTGGAGGTGGATTACGCAATGATAAAGTAAGAACATCTTAAAAAGATTAGTCATCAGACATAGCTTATTTAATCAAGATTTAGAATCTATTTGGTTTTTGTTAGATTTTTAACTACAGCGGTCGTGGTTTACTTTTAGCTATAAGTCGTTTTGAAATTAAAATTTTCGTAAATCTTACCAAATCATATACTATGCACATTGTCTTTTTTGTGGACAGGTTGCATCTTCCTCATCACGGAGCCTGTCTTGTTCTTAGAAACAGAGAAGGTCCCAGAGCGCAACAGCACGGTTTTGTACCGTGCCCGCAAATGAGTTGAGGCCGCCGGGTTGGGCCACCTTAACGGAAGAACATTAGACTTAGATTTATCCTTCGAAAAATAGCTAACTAAGTGCGTGGTCTGATTTGAACTTAAGTTACCGACAGCGCGTTCACAACTGGTCCGTTCAAACTCAATGTACAAACGAGCCGAGCAACGAGCCACATACCTATGCGTACTATGGCGCCGAGGGTGATGCGCTGCGTACATTTTGAATGAGCAAATAAAAAAACTTTGGAGAAGCACAATCAATTTTCGTTAGTCTTAGTTTCCGTTACAACTATTTATCTCAGCCTTAATGTTCACAATATACATAGCTTCGTACGCTTCGTATAACGCACGTGATTAAGTATATCGGTCATCATATCCGACACGTCAGCAAAATTATCGTAGCGCTTAAAGCGTTGGTAAGTAACACTCCGTTCAACAATAGGTCACCGGGCTATCGCCACATTACAAAGCAGCGTTTATGTTCGCTTGCCACATTGCAGATTGTCATGTCATTAAAATGAATCTGACCTTATTTACCGAGCCCTTAAGAGGATAATGAGGTGATCGAGTTCCATACAATGGCTCGTGGCTGTTTCCTCAGTCAAATTAGAAAATGTATTTCTGAAATTTTGCACATTACATAAACCAACTAAGAGCTACGTCTGTACTTGTGATTTTTTTGATAACTTAACTAATATACAAGATACATTTTTTTTTAACATATTTTATTTCATTTATTTAAAGTTTTTGGTAGGTACCTAGTAAAACTACACTAATGCTGAGATTCATAGACATTACTCGTATTTGGCTGAGCCAAAATATGTCTTTCGACTGTCAGTTTTGACATAAAATGTATGGAAAGAATGTCAAATTTGACAGTCGGAAGCCATACTTTGGCTCAGCCAAGTACGAGTAATGTCTATGAATCTCCGCACAAGTTACCTCAAAAATGTATAGATCCGCGGATTCTTTGGTAAAGAAGAATCCGCAAAGAAACTTTACTGGTTTTCCATACACAGTAATTGTAATACATACTAGATCAATATACATATTGACACAAATCTTTAGAGGCATATATCATGGATAGATATTAAAGAAAACAAAGCGTTAGGTACGTCTGCACGTTATTTGATTTATAGTCGATTTATTACTGTGCAAAATTTCAGAACAATATTTCTTAATTTGACTGAGGAAACCGGCACGAGCCATTGCATGGAAATCGATCACCTCATTATCCTCTTAACGCGCCTGTAAGGATTGCCCAAATAATGTTGTCAATATTTAAAAATAATGTGATATGTATCATACGGGTATTATTTAACGAAAATTACAAAGTTGATCTGCCATAAGGACAATAACATTTATATAAAAACCATGTGCAGAGTAATAAAAAATATTTGGTGACAGAAATGGAAAGTCTGAGGGCTCAAGTAACATTATAACTGGCACAGTTAGGCGAGTGGGTACAAAAATATACCAGTATATTTTAAAATAAACATATGACCCTGAAAGGCCAATAATCTGAAGCCGACTCGTACAAGTGTGACGCGAAATGATGCTCAATACGGAATCCAGAGAGCATTACTGACGTGAAGAAGACTATGTTCTATTCCAAATGAAACGTAACTCCTAATGCAATAAACGCATACACTCCAAACATACTCTTTGTAACGGTGCGTTTTTCAACCGACCAGCTGCCGGCGCACTCCGTCACACGTGCTCGGAAGGAGCGAGAAGGATCTACGAAAATTTCACCGGGACAGCTAAACATAGACCGGGACAACAAATTGTAAAAAACTCACCCTTCCATATCTGGCTGGGCCGGCTCAGGAACTTATCACTCACGCACTCCAAATTACGGTGTGTACTCACTGTATTTTAGTTTTAAGGGTAGAATTAATACAGAATTCCATAAATCACAAAAATTGCGGTTAAAATACGGCGCACCAGAAAGTGACGGGCGCCACGCGACAGTGGCGACTCCACGCGGCTGACGGAACGAATAACGATTGATAGGGTGGACAGCCGAATAAAAAAATGCAATATTGAGGTATATTTTTAATAAACGTAATACAACCATGGAGGTGACCCGAAATTAAACGTAATAAATTTGAAAAAAATTTGAAAGAGTAATTGATGGGAGTCTTTTTCTAAAATCTAAAATTATTGCGAAAATAAAGTGTTGATGATTGATGCTTTCATTATGAAATTATAAGAGTGAAAATCACCATAATAATGCTATTATATAGGTCTATGGTCAGCTGTCACATGTGACGGATGTAGAAACATTTTTTTAAATCAGATGGCTGCTATCTGCACCTGAACTCCGCCGCCGAAGGACTGAGGCGCTTCATCAGGCGCCGCGCGTAAGGTGATCTGCGCGCTGCAAGCCGGGGCGGCGTGCAGCAGTTCGGTGGATGCGGGGCTCTCCGAGATGGGAGTGGTGGTGACCTGCGTGTTAATACCACCACCTATCGTTCGAAGTCTGGTTCACGTCGTCTCGGAGAGCGCCGCAACCACGGCCTGCACCCATCGGCGCGCTTGAAAGAGGCCCTCTCGTGCCGCCCCGGTGGAGAAGATTCAGTTTTTTTGTTATTTTTATGTATATGTATTCAATAAATGTAAATATAAAAATGATGTATATACGTAAAAATAAGGAATAAAACATGAAAAAGTCTCTATTTCAGAAATTGCTTACATAGTTATTAAAAATAAAAGTAAGTTGACTAACACCTGTTTTCACCACCACCAATTACCTCGAATCCGATAAGTGCTTTTTGGTTACATTGCGTACTTACATGGTATAACTAAAAGAATTAATATGATATTAATAAGGGAAACAGCTAATCTGGTTGTATGTATCCGCACGCCCCCTCTTGTGTCCGGCGCCGCGGCGCCGCCGTCTCTATGCGGATCGGGTGGCGCGAGCCGCGCCCCTGGAGCTGCAATGGGGTGCAGGGAGTGCAGGATCGGGAATCAGGAACCGATCCTGAAACACAACATATAAGTCGCTAAAACAGTTGTGTTTCAGGCATAAAGCATTGGAGAATAATTTAAGGGTTTTTTTTAGTTGTGGTAATTGTTTGAAACTTTTATATAGCCAGGCCCATTTCCTATGGCCAACATCAATCAATGCGAAACAACACAAACAACACCAGCAAATTATGTTGCGTGGGTTCTAGTACTTAAAAAGATTACGAGTGGTTCCAATGCATTTCTTTCCGTGCATGTCGTAAGAGGCGACTGTTACTTGCTCTTACGAATTTTTTGTTTGCTTTTAACGCCTTTGAAATTGCCTACATGCCCCGGGCGGCGTTGAACTCAACTTCTCTTACATATTTTAGCATCGATATATTTAATATTAGACGCCATTTAGTGAATTATCGACGACATCATATTATTCACGGAATCGAACCAGCATATTAAGCGAAAGCGAGAAGTTTTCGTGTACAGTTCTGTCAAACTCTATCTTAACAAAGTTTTCTTTCATGAGTAGACCTCTCAGGGCCGAGTGCACGAAAGGACAAAAATCGAAATCAACGTCAAAGTCAAAGTATGATTACTTTGTGTGGACAGTATGGAAGGAACTCTATGCGTTTCATTAAAAGTAACGTGTTTGAACATTGATTAACTCAGCCGTCTCTTCGTGCAATCGGGGCTTACGTGCTATCGGTACCGTAAGTTCATATCGGATCATGCTGTACCGAATGCTTGCAACACTGCATCTGTCACTGTCACGACACTGTCATCCAGTTGGCGAATAATTCTGTGGTTTATGGTTAGGGATCGTGTGCTATTTCGCTTCAGAAAATTATTTACATGTGATGAAATAAAGGAAAACACATTTTACTAGCATAATGATCAAGGCGATTCTTGTTTTCAACAACCATGGCAAACCGCGCCTCAGCAAATTCTATCAGTACTTTGTGAGTCGGGGAATGCGCTTATCTCTATCACACATTTTAAAATACAATCTCAATTCGGATCAGGTCTTTTTAGGGTTCCGTCCCTATAGGGTTAAAACGGAACCCTATTACTAAGCCTCCGCTGCCCGTCCGTCCGTCCGTACGTCCGTCTATCTGTCTGTATCTCACAGGGCTGTATCTCGTGAACCGTAATAGGTGGGCAGCTGAAATGTTCACGGAGTGTGTATTTATTTTGCCGCTATGACAACAAATAGCTAAAATAAAAAACAAAAAAAAAATAAATGGGCTCCCCACTACAGAAAATGTGATTTTTTGTGTTAAATCTTGTACGATGGTACGGAACCCTTCGTGTGCGATTCCGACTCGCACTTGGCCAGTTTTTTTTACTATACCTGCCTATTCTTTACTTGCATCTTCAGCCAAAAGCTGAGGGTTCGTTTTGATGGAACGCACAGCTGTTTAGAATGTTACCAACTTCATGTTATTAAAACTGAACTACATGCTCATGAGAAATAGAGGTATTCACGTGATACCAGTAGCTTTTTATTACTCAAAGGGATGTTGTTTCCAGAATGAAGATATGCAGCAGCAGATCATCAAAGAAACATTCCAGCTGGTATCGAAGAGAGACGACAATGTATGCAACTTTCTCGAGGGAGGCAGGTAATGCTGGAGTCTAATACCACGTCAACATTGGTGGAGTAGGCGGTAAAGTTAATAGGGCGAGTAATAAATATCCCTTCCACTATACGAATGTAGACGCAATCGGTAGAATATAGTACATACCAAAAGTGGTTGACTAGAATTATTAGGCAAAATAGTAAGACGTATTCAGAGAGAACTTGTCAAAACTTAGTACACAAAGTTAGATCAGCACCGGACTAACTATACAAAAACCGGTTTAGTCCGGCGTATTAAAGTTAGTCCGCCCACTCTGAATGTGGCTGTAGGTCTCTATTTTACCACCAACTCTACCAATGTCGATGGGCCATTATGGAGGCAGCATGTCTAGTTGGTTATACGCCAAACTTATTGATTTATTTAATTAATAATAACAATAATGAAATAAATAATACGCCGCGTGCTGTACTTTGATAACGGCGAGGATAGAAAAGTTGGGCCACTTTCAAACCACACGACTGGGTCTGTCGTCTATACATTTCAGTACTATGGGGGCCTAATATATGCTGCGGCAAACGATAGTGCCAATTATTCAACACAATTAACAATAACCTCCTGGTTTTTCTAATTTTTTTTTATGTAAGTGGCAATGAATGGCAAATACCACACTAACCGTCTTGATATTAGCCCAACAAACTGTATTCCCGTAGGAATTAGCCGCCATGCCAGGACCTTCCCTTTATGAGCACGGCTACATTGAACTGGATGGAAAACATGAAAAACTTTTCATTGCCGTTTCGAGCCTCCAATTCGAGCAGGCTTAACCCTACCACCTAGCAAGGGACCTACAGTTTTACACCGATTCCGAACCAAGAGACAGCTCACATTCGTAACAAATATTCACTCCTCCAACTCGGAAATAGAAAGAAAGTGGTGCTCGTGAAGGGAAGGTCCTGGCATGGCACCTAATTCCTTCGGGAATGTGGTGTATTGGGCTAATATAACGGTAGTTGTGTGGTATTAGCCATCCATGTCAGCTCGCATAAAAAAAATAACAGAGCGGGGAATACGGAACCCATAACCTCTGGCTCGGAAGGCCAGCCCACCCGCACCTGGGATACCAGCAGCACTATTCAGCCCCATAGTGCCTTTATATATTACTACCATAATACTACAGTTTTATTAGAATTTCTCAGGGTCAGTGACTGCTTGAAGAAATGAATAACCACTCGGAATTCCGTTGGGTTTTCCGAGGGGTTCGTGAAATCTAAAAAAAACAAGTTGAGTCTATCGGTGCATAAAATTCTCATAACATTGGCTCTCAATATTTCATTTCTCGTACACTCTATCAATACATCAAATTGATCCTCCGGTCTGTCACATGCAGTACAGTTGGGAGAAAAAATTTTTTTTTCATTAAATCACTGAGACTATTTAATGGGAAATGGCCAGATCTTGATCTCAATCCAATTTTTATTTCTTCTCTAGTAAGATCTTTGTTAACAAACCAAGTAATTTTAGGTGGTTCAGTCTGCAAGGTCTTATACCAAATACCCTTCACCACCGACCTTTTATCAAAGTATTCTTTCAATTTTTTGACACTTTTGTCTGTGGTAAAATGTCAGTAAAAAATGCATTTAAAAGGTTGTGAATCTGATGTTAAAGCTCTTTTAGCACTGATCTTTGTACATTTTACTTTCAGTCTCATCGGCGGTTCGGACTACAAGTTGATATACCGGCACTACGCGACGCTCTACTTTGTTTTCTGCGTCGACTCGTCCGAGAGTGAGCTTGGAATCCTAGACCTTATCCAGGTGTGTTAATAGGCTTATTCAGAACACTTGGTCCCATGAGGATAAAAAAAAACCGGACAAGTGCGAGTCGGACTCGCACACGAAGGGTTCCGTACCATCAACAAGAAAAATCCCTTTTTTTGTATTTAATTTTTATTTTTTTTATTTTACCTATTTTTTGTTATAGCGGCAAAATAAATACACACTCTGTGAAAATTTCAGCTGCCTACCTATTACGGTTCATGAGATACAGCCCTGTGACGGACGGACGGACGGACGGACGGACATCGGAGGCTTAATAATAGGGTTCCGTTTTCACCCTTTGGGTACGGAACCCTAAAAATGAGTAAAATACTCAACCACTCAGCTTCAAATAAAAACATCCGAAAGAACTTCTTACCTAATCATTGAGGTGTGGAACAAATTACCAGAAGATGTTATTGATTCAAACACAAACTCATTTGAACACCGACTTGATAAGTTCATAAAACAATAAAAGAAAAAACTGAAAAAATCCACAAAGCAAAAAATTTTTTTTTTAAATTTTGCCCAATACGATAACAAATCAAATAACAAAAAACCTTATTATCAAAAAAACACTAAGAAACAAAATGAAATAAAATATCATACATATGAACACATCAGCCAATAGATGCATGTTCATCAATAATTAAATAAAATATATTTCAGTACGACTTGCCACCTAAATTGGTGTTTACGCCAAACCGATCGACTGGCGTATGCAAATGTATAGAGAAATGCAGTGGGCATTAAGCAAACTAACATTTGCGAGTCTGAGTTTAATGTGACAACGCATCTTCGCCACAAATACGTTGGAATTGCCGTTGATGCCGACTCCGTGTTTTAATACAAATCGGTAGTTTGAGTTAGATTTTGGTAGGTTGAAGAAGTAACACCACAGAATAACTTGTATAGGTTTGATGTGTTTACGTAACTTTGAAGTTCCGTAAACGTCAATTTGGGCATAGATTAAAGAAAAATGTATAGATAGCTAACATCACGCAACGTACTAAACTAACTGATAACTGCTTATTTTCGCTGGTACTAAATGTCAATTTCTAACCAGCGCCATCTGCCGTCACTGCCGAACTAATTACCCCGTTATTAAACTAAGCTTAATTCCAAATGTTGCCTAGGCAGGCATGATGAAAACGTTGCATTTTAACTATAAATTAAGTGATGTAAAATAAAAAAATCTGTTTTTTTAATAATTTTATGTATTTAATTCGAGTTTCAGCGACATCTATGTTTTGAAAATGATCTGAAAAAGTATTTGGTCGTGACATTCGTCGTAAGCAGGATTCGAACCTGCGACCTTTGGAATGCATGCCCACTGCTCCAACCAACTGAGCTATGCCGACAGTTATGTCAGCCAACGAATTTCTCGATTATATTCATTGGATCATTAATAATAATTGGTTTCTATTTAATGTATTCTAAAGTATGAATTGCAACGCAATCCGTTGACTTTTATTATCCGTATTCAACACAGATATGACGTAAGCAGTCTATCTTTTCCTCTTTTGTCTTTAGTGAGAACTCCGACTACGCATTCTGCACTCTTTCCCCTCTCTTTTCTGCCCCATCTGCTTTCTGGATCGGTTGCGTAACCCTAGAGTTTTCATTGCAGGTATTTGTGGAGACCCTGGACAAATGTTTCGAGAATGTCTGCGAACTCGACCTCATATTCCACGCGGACGCGGCGCACCAGGTACGTCGTTTTTTTTATAAAAACCGGCCAAGTGCGAGTCGGACTCGCACACGAAGGGTTCCGTACCGTCGTACAAGATTGAACACAAAAAAAATAACAAAAATTTCAGCTGCCCACCCGTTACGATTAATGAGATACAGCCCTGTGACAGACGGACGGACGGACGGACAGTGGAGGCTTAGTAATTATTTTTTTTTTTATGTGACTGTACATGATGGCTAATACCACACCTTCTGTCATGGTATTAGCCCAACACACCACATGGGAACTAGGTGCCATGCCAGGACCTTCCTTATATTGCTCGGCTACATTGAACTGGATGGAAAACACGGACAATTTTCATTGCCGCTTCGACCATCGTTCATTCAATGCGATGGTACCAACCCGGGCGGGATTAACCCTACCACCTAGTAAGTAAGGAAGGGGACCTACAGTTTAACGTGGAATCCGAACCACGGCCAGCCTCTCTCAACGGTCTAATGGTCACCCATCCAAGACCAGACCGGACCCAGCGTTGCTTAACTTCGGAGAGCGATCGCCGAAGTGTCGCGCCACTGGGCCACTGAGGCTGACAGTAATGGGGTTCCGTTTTCACCCTTTGGGTACGGAACCCTAAAAAAAGGTCACTTCATAAGATTACTGTCGGCGCAGTCGCGCGTACTCCCACTCTGTTTCCTCCCTTTTTAAAAATCGCCCGGTCGTTCCCGCGAGTCGTATTCACTACGTATAATATTCACAACGTATAATAGTATTTTTTTCCAAAAAATTAAAACCATGCATATCGTATAATATTCACAACGTATAATGTTATACGTTGTGCATGAGTTTAAAAATAAAATAAACTCTTTGCATCATGCAGAACGTATAATAGTCACAACGTATAATATTCCTAACATGAATTCACAAAAAAAGAAAACCATGCAGAACGTATAATATGCCAAGAAGCACTGCATAAAGCGCCCTAACAACGATACATTTAAGGCTGAAATTGCTACGAATCGATATCTGTTGAAGAGTAACAATTTGCTACAACGCTAATTGAGACGGTCGAAAAGTCGCGTGCGAGTATAATCTTTAATCTTATATCGATAAGGGCGCTTATCGTATGAAATATTTTAGGATTATATGATATGCATGGTTTTCTTTTTTTGTTAAATAAAGATCATAACATTATACGTTGTGACTATTATACGTTATGCATGGAGAAATAAGTAATTTAATTTTTTGGACTTCTTCATGCACTACGTATATGATTATACGATCTGCCGATTATACGTTGTGCATGGTTTTAAAATTTTGTTAAAATATGACATTATACGATCTGCATATTATACGTTATGCCGTTCCCCCGTTCCCGCCAGGTGCTCGACGAGCTTGTGATGGGTGGCATGGTGCTGCAGACCAACATGTCGGACATACTCAGTCGGCTGCAGGAGCAGAGCAAGATGCAGAAGCAGGAGGTAAGACGTCACGGGAACGGCCGCCGAACCGGCGTGAGATGTGAGAAAGTATTCGAGGGAACTCGAACAAATCTGCTCCAACCGAAACAGGTGGATGCCAAATATTCTACTTAGTAAGAGCGCTAACACTTCTGCTCGGTGCAGAATTGATCGAATTCTCTCATATTCCGGGAGGTCACGACATGTTTGGTTACGATAATGTAAATGGCTGAATCTGGGCTCACATGTTAGAGACCAACCCTCTGATGCTAAATGTGTCGGTCTGCTTGTATTAAATATAACTAAAGTTATATCTTTGAGCGGCTCGTAGCCTAGTGGCGCGGGGACTGGCCTAGCATACCAGAGGCCCGGGTTCAATACCAACTTGCACCACTGTCTTTCTCTTTCAGAGTTCGATAAGTGCATTTCGGCACGATTGCGAGCTGCTCCATGGTTCGGAATCCATGTAGAACTGTAGGTCCCCTTCCCCTACTAGGTGGTAGGGTTTAAGCCCGCCCGGGTTGGTACCATCGCATTGGATGAAAAGATGGTCGAAGCGGCAATGAAAAATTGTCCGTGTTTTCCATCCAGTTCAATGTAGCCGTGCTGTAGGGAAGGTCCTGGCATGGCACCTAATTCCTTCGGGAATGTGGTGTATTGGGCTAATATCATAACGGTAGTTGTGTGGTATTAGCCATCCATGTCAGGTCGCATAAACAAAAAATCTGTAACCTAAATAGCCTATAACTACGAAATGCAATCAGGGATTTGTTCAGTTCTGGTATTAATAAGCAAGTATGTACTGATACTTTCATGCTTCGTTATTTGCTGCCATTAACCGTATCACCTTTTTTTTTGTCACAATAATTACTTTTTCAGGCGTGTTATCTAGGCAAGGCAGCCACTTGGCGCAGGCAGACCGACACATTTAGCATCAGAGGGATGGTCTTAATGCTGTGAACCCAGTTTCAGTCATTTACGTTATCGTTACCATTTTTGTCGCGACCTCCTTGTCTATCACATATTTTCTCACATTTCACAACATCTTTTTGGCTTAGTTCAAACGGGCTCGATAGATTTTCAATAGTCCGGAAAGTGGCTGGTATGGTGACTCGCTGAGCCAGGTTAGGTGTGTTTGGTGTCTCGGCACAGCAACACTTGCTAGATTATCTTTAATATAATTCTAAAATAAAAGTAAACCACGAGTGCCATTGGTGGCTCCCAAGAACCGAATATGCAGTTTTAGGGTACCAAGCGATTGACCCATGTAGACCTTATCGCCAATTATGTTTCTATCCATATAGAACTAGTGGCTGGCCCATTTCTGTGTTCTAAGTAATGCTAGAGCATAACAACTCGGTATTAGTGGCTTCTCTCATAATGTTTTATTCACCGTATGCATTGGCATTATATTTTAAGATCTTATTATATGTGCTTAAAACGAAAAAGAAAGTAGTTCCCCTTGGGCACCAATAACCGCAGCGAAGCTATGTTTTAGTGATATACACACACTGACAGTAGGGCTAGCCAGTTAGTTTGCTTACGAATCCGCTCATTCCTGATGTTCTCGAGTTCTAATGATTCTTTAGCACACGTAAGAACTGCATAGAATTCCATTTAGTTCAACGAAAATCCTAAGTTCAGAATTCATAAGAAAACGGAATGGCCAGTGCTACCGTCAGTGTATTATTACTAAAATATGGCTTCCGTCCTACCTCACTCAATGTCCTTGGGTATCGAACCAATGCTTCCCTGTCTGAGAAACGCATCTCAAACTGCTAGGCCACAACTCCAGAACTGGACACTGTTTAGATCCACAGGAACAAAGAAAACACCAATGTCCTGTTTCGAAGCATGTATATAATGCCATGAGGTTATCTACATCTCACACCGACGTGCCGTCAAAATCACTCTATATTCTAGCCTACGATATTTTGAATGCTTAGGGCCGAGTGCACGAAAGGACAAAACGTCAAAATCAACGTCAACATATGATTAAACTCGTCACTTTGTAAGGACAGTATGGAAGGATTTTATTGCGGATCGCTAAAAGTGACGTGTTGGAACATTGATTAACTCAGCCGTCTCTTCGTGCAATCGAGGCTTAGTCTAATAGACACGATATTGGCCATCCATGAAGGGTATCATACAAGTGAGTGTGTGTGTGTGTAGGCGGGTATCTCGGCGGCTCCGGCGCGCGCCGTGTCCGCTGTGAAGAGCATGAATTTGCCTCAGCAGCTGCGTGACATGAAGCTGCCCGACCTCCCGCAGGCCATTAAGGTAACACGCCATCACTCAACGCATACTCTTTGCACTGACACCTAAACATAAACGCTTGTCGGACATCTTACACATACACCCTTTTGTAACACCTACACATACTCTCCATTAACACCTACACAGTGACTTACCAGATTACACCTAAACCTGATACTCTGTAATCATAATAAGGTCATTTACGCCTGAACTTCCTGATAAAATTACAGAAAATTTCTCTACTCTTTTTTGTAAGCTGTAGGATGCTGAACAATGTTAGGGTTAAATTCATTTTCGAAGAAATGTTGTTTGCATGTTCTGTTGGCTTACCTAAATAAATTAAAATCTATACTAATAATAAATCTGTAAGGGGTGTTCATGGAGTAAGTTGCTTTGTTTTCCAAGATACTTCGTTTGTAGACTTTATGTATGATACTAAAACTAAGTTGACGACTTTTAAAAATTAGTTCTGTATGTATGTATGTATGTTTCTCCATAACTCTTAAACCGATTATCCGAATTAGATGAAACTTAGCACACGTACAGTTAACTACCCGGGAATTAGGATAGGCTAAATAGAATTCAGTTTCGCTTACCCTGAGATGTGGCTGTCATACAAACTGCAATGCTCTGCACGGCTCGGCGGGAGGGCGGCGGCTGCCATGTTGGCTACTTTGTATCCATGAAATAATTTTATCGACACTAACCCGAGTGGAGCCGGGTGCCGCGGCTCATATAATTAACGTCGCATTCCAGGACCTGAAGTTCTGACCGGGTCAGCACGGCCCGGCGCCGCTCGCCGCCAACCTGCTCGGCCCCTCGCTCTACCGGCACCTGCAGCCGGGCACGGCGCACGCGCGCTTCTTCGGCTCGGAGACGTTCGGGCACCGCTTCGCGGAGACGTTCTCCGGGCGCGGCGACGAGTACCAGCGCTGCGGCGGGACGGACCGGCCGGAGGGGGGCTACGAGGGCTACCAGGACCTGAGCGGGTCCGACGACTACGAGCGACCCGAGCGAGCTGAGCGGCGGAAGGACCTGGCGAGTCTCTGTCGTCCCATGATGAGGGAGGAGGACTAGAATGAGGAATCCGTTTCCGATATCCGTACAGCCTTACTAATAAATAATTCTTATTGCACCGCTTTGTCCCGGCATAGTTGTGCCAGGCTTTACGATGGCATAGATAAATTATCCACAGATGCCGTTGCAATTCACATTTCAGAATACATTGAATGCAAACCAATGAATATCAATGATATTTTTAAATTACAATTCAGTCAGCGTGTTTGCGTCCACTGCTAGACATACGCCTCTAATTTTTCTCCAGTCCTTCCGGCCTTCAGTGGTACGCGGGACGCTTTCCGCCGACGCGCATGATGTCGTCGTCCCACCTGGCGGGTGGTCTTCCCACACTTCGTTCTCCTGTCCACGGCCGCCAGTGTAGGTCACGGTTACTCCAACGGTCGTCGTCTCTTCGGCTGACGTGACCAGCCCACTGCCACTTGAACTTAGCCACCCGGTGTCCAATATCGACTACTTTGGTACATCGGCGGATTGCCTCGTTGCGCACCATATCCCGTAGCGATATTCCCAGCATGGCTCGCTCCAAAGCTCGCTGGGCAACTTTCAACTTCTGAACAACCGCGACCGTCAGAGTCCACGTTTCACACCCGTACGTCATAACCCGGAGGAGACACTGGTCATATATTCTGGTCTTTTAATTTTGCGGAAGGTCAGACATCAGAGCGAATTTAAGTTTGCCGAAGGCAAACCAATCCAGTTGAATGAATTACAATGACATTACTTAATTCCAAATTAGGCGAAATTTGGAATTAAGCTTAGTTTTACTCTAGGTTGGACCCTAGGTTATTTATTTAATTTTTGGGTGCAACCTAGAGTAAGAGCGATGTACATTTACACTTCATACATTTTGCAATAACCTATTCCACGGCTTAGCCGAGGATCAGCTTACACTACCATTATTTTTGACAGCTAGGAATAACTAAGGAATTGCGTTGGTGTAAATGTTTATTAGTAAGACTGATATAATTTACGGATGAGTACACATTTTACACCCCTTGGATTGTACCAATTTGATGCGCTCGGTATCTGGATTCTTGTTAGTTTTATATTCTACCACACTATAGGTATAACATCGAGCAAGGAATGATTGGAGTGGCACCGTAATAGTCGTATAGCGGCAGTGTACCTATATATAAGTGACAGCGCAATGGTTGTTAGGTCGCTTACAAATTCGAGACGCATTAACACCGGTTTTCACCACCTCCAGTTAGCTTTCGGTTACATTGTATTGTATTGTTCATTCATCATCCATAGACAGTACACAGTACTCGGATTTGTCATATTTTATAAATTGGCCAGTTCAGCAAAACAAAACACAGCAAAGAAGAACTGGAAAGAAACTCCGCTGTTCGTTTTTCAACGTCCACTTAGTCTAAATTTACAAAAGTGTTTTTTTAACAAAAACATAGGTAAAACACTAAATTAACATGAATTCACAAAAGTGAACTATTTATGCCGTATGCAACAGTTATGCACAAATATCAATTAATTTGCAAAGACTATCCCCACCAACTAATATGTTGCCAATTGGAGCCGGCCAGTACCCACAAACAGCACCCGTTCACGAGCATCACGCCGGGCACAGCCATTACCTCTTTCAACCATATTTTAGGGAAAGAGATAACCTGAGCCAAGCGTCACCGTAAGCAAGGACCTTGAAGCGATGCACTGCTCCCGTGGCAAGAGAATTGCATATTTGTAATCGAAAGGTAACTTTGCGATTTTTGTATCTGGACGTGGTGAAACTGGGCGTAAATGGGGTCCTGCGCAGTTCTTACGTGTCATTGGAGCTCGAGAGCGAAATAACTGGCCGGCGCTACTGTCTGTGTATGTACGCACGTTAACGATCAAACATGAACACTGGAAAGAAGAATCATTCCTAAGTCCCTCCTACTCTATGGTTGACGTCAATATGACAGAATGAGATTTCAAATATGTCTCTATTTCCGGTGTCAGAGTAAACGTCAAGTAAAACATCTTTTTATATACAGAACATGTTACATTCCTTTTGAGGGTTCCGTACCCAAAGGGTGCCAACGGAACCCTATTACTAAGCCTCCTCTGTCCCTCTGTCCGTCCGTCCGTGACAGGGCTGTATCTCATGAACCGTAATAGGTAGGCAGCTGAAATTTTGATAGAGTGTGTATTTGTTTTGCCGCTATAACAACAAATAGGTAACATTAAAAACTAATGAAAATTAAAGGGCAAAAATTAAAAAAACCTGTTTTTTTTTGACGAGATCCTAGCAGTTTACCTACCAAATTTATAATATTTCTTCAATCCTTTGTTATTATTTAAATATTCCAGCTATGGGCAGTTATTTAAAACAAACCTATTTTAAATGTACAGATGTGTAATGTGACATGTATGTATAATCGACCGTAAAGCAAGGACACATTAATTAAAGAAAGATCCCTGTAAAAAGAACCACTTTACGAATATACTGCAAGACTGGATCCGAACTAGCAAAGGCACTTATAGCTTTAAATTAATAAATGTATGTATCTTAAATACTGTGTCATTAGTAGGAGACATTGATTACGGGAAGAGGGACTGTAGGAGAATTGAAAATGATGGGTATACAGCAGGTGGCGAAATTGGTAGACGCAATACCCGTGAATGGTATGTTTTGCTGGTTCGGGTCCAGCCTTGCAGTATATTCGTAAAGTGGTTCTTTTTACAGGGCTCTTTAATTAATATGTCCTTGCTTCACGGTCGATTATACATACATACATGTCACATTCCTTGGAATAAGCGACGTACATGCTTAGTATGAAAATTTACTTACATATGTGTACCCTATAGGCAAATTATGCATGTAATGTGGGAGTGGTTGATGAAATTCTGTGCAATTATCACTGGCCGATGGCCGTGCATATAATACTAGCTTTTAATATCGATATCATAATGTTGAATAAAATATAAGCATTGTACTTATTGCACTTGTATGGTTTTATTTACACACATTGTGTTGCCTTGCCTGGAATTGGTATTTTTTTTGTTTGCGCGGCTGAACTTAGTTATTTTTGTTAAGAATATTGCTACAAACAAAATGTGTTGACATGTTTATGCCTAAACTCAGTGCGAATTAAGTTATAAGGGTTAGAAGTTCTCTCTTCGAAGTTCGCTCTTTCATCGCAGCCGTAGACCAGAGCGGACGCGTACACGCTGCTGCTCCACACATAATAATAAAAAAAAGGATTTCGCTCTCACGAACTTCATCGCCGTCACCTCGCCGCTATCACCTTCTCTGCGTCCGCGCGGATACCTGAAACTAAGTACTGAAGTAAGACAAACATATTTTACCACTTGCGCCGTCTCAACTGTAGCCTGCCTGCAGTGCCGTCTCGCCCGTCCCCGTCTCTCTCCGCACACCCTCGGGGAAAGAGTTTGTCCCAATTCATCTCGCTCGACAGACAAGCGGCCCGCCGCGTCGGAGTAAGAAATATTTGTAATCAACCGGTTTTTCGTAGAATATTACGATTTACGATTGACTCGTGTACATTACCTGCACTTCCGCTAACTCAACTACATATTCCCTTTTTCATAATGATGAATGTGATTCATTCTCCAAGTAAGAAATGCTCATCGAACCCGGATTTGACCACAACGGAGGAACAACCTACGAGCCTCAGCCTAAGAAATGTCAAGCGCAAGCAAAGAGACGAAGATACAGCTGAATTGGCGATGGCTGAACTTAAATCGGACATCATGACACTTCTTCAGACCTGGAAAGCTGACCAAGATAAGCGGATGGACGATTTATCAAAGGCAATAAAAGTCTCCATTAAGGCGCTAGGACTAGCCAACTACTCGCGCCATACAAATGCACTTTTTAACAAATGTAATAATATATAGTGAAACGCTTCAGCAAATCCAAATAGAACTACAGACTGATAATGGATTGTTAATATTTTTTTATTCCATCATTTATTTAAATAATAATAAAAATAAAAAAGTTGATTTTTCTCATTAGAAATCTGAAAGTAATTCGATTTCTAGATATAAGCAAAAACAGCATATATGCATAAACAAAAAATTCCATTTGCTTTTAGATTTCTACATTTAGTCAAAAAAGTTCGGAAATGGACACCGTTTCCGCAATGTATTTTGTATAGAAAAAGGAAACATACATTAACGAAAATAATTCGATTCCTAGACAAGGAATCATATATTGTAAGAATGACACTTATAATCGTCAGACTTAGTTAGTTAACTTGGGGTGCCTCGTCTAACTTTGCGATTTGGCTAGTACCAGGGCCTTAAAGAAGAATTGAGTGAAGTTCGTTCAGAGCTATCTACACTCAAGGAGGCTGTGAATTTTATGTCTGATAGACATGACGACCACGAGAGGCGACTCAAATTATTAGAAGACAAGGCGAAAAGAGTTGACTCACTCGAATCTGAATTATCGGTTTTGAAAGGAACGTTGAAGCAAAACCACACCGAACAATTAAAACAGCAACAATGGGCCCGCTTCACAACTTTGAGATCAGCGGAGTTCCAGAAGGCCGTGATGAGTCCGGAGTCGAGCTCATTCAAAAAATCGCTCGTCACTCCGGCCTCAACCTGCAGGACTGACTGACATCGAATTCGCGAACCGAGAGAAAAAAAAAAGTAATTGTTTTTTTTGTATAGATTTATTTGAACTTCGGACCCTTATAACTTGGATAGCCTTGGACTGCATTTAGGCATAAACATGTCAGAACAAATTTTGTTTGTAACATTATTCTTAACAAAAATAATATAAGATATTTCAGATTCGACAGCCTAATTTTTTTTTATGGAACAGGTAAGTGGACCTGGATGGCTAATACCAACTGACCGTAAGCAATTGTTATTAATCTATCGTCAGATATTAGCCTAACATACCACATGGGAACTAGGTGCCATGCCAGGACCTCCCTTATATTGCTCGGCTCCATTGAACTGGATGCAAAACAAGTACAATTTTCACTATCGCTTCGACCATCGTTTATTTTCTTTTTATTTTATATATACATATATTTAAATTATATATTTAAATATAGGTAGGACTGTTCACACCAATTCAGAGTTAGTCAGTCGGTAAGAGTGACCTCATTTTTAGTATTATGTTATTTCATCACATGGTGAAAGCAATATTTTCCTTTTAGAGGACACATTGGTACTTTAACTCTTAAAAAACCTACAAATCCCCCCCATAACATGCATTTGCGCTACACCAGAGTTTGCGGAAACCTTAAAACGAATAAAAAAATATATGCATGGCTAACAAAGGGAAGCGATCAAGGTTGAACAGAACTAAATGGAAGGAGAACATGTGCGACTGGCTCACGTGGCGACGCCTTGGCAAACTGGGAAACTAGCGAAAGGTTGCTACTATTAAAATAATATCCCCTTATTTTTTTTATAAATGATTTCACAACTAAATACTTTGATTTTATTTATAATTATTTAAAGTTCTCAAAAAATAAAAAAATACCAATATTAATTTGTCGCTACGCTCTACATCTTTAACATCTGAACCTTAACCTAAATGGTCTACGTCGAAAATGAAGGTAATAATCGCAGCCATTAATAAAAAACCTGATTTTCAGAAATTTTTTCATTGTATTTAAAATCTATCCTAAGTGAGTATAATGCAGGTGTAGTATGCTTGTTTCCTGGGAACCGTTAAGCAATTGTAGTGAAAAAACACGCAAACAATTCATAATGACGAAATATGATGACAATTTTGATTTATCATTTTAAAATGAAGGAACTGTTTTCGCAAAAAAAAAATCTATGCCGAGCTCCTAAAAGGGCAATCCCACAGACCCTGGTCTTTGATTCATTCTAGCAATCCAGCAAGCTTCTGAGTACCAATCTCGTGATTCACGAGAGTGAGAGGAGATGGAGTACCAATTAGTTTTAAATAGGGTTATATGTTAACATTCAACCCAGTGAGGGGCAAACTAAATGATATATGTAATGCTTCTCAACAACATATGTTCATGATGTTGTTGTAGCACCAGTTATAATATTATTGTTTCTATTATATTATTGTGGTTGTATTTAACTGAGCAGCTCGTAGCCTAGTGGCGCGGGGACTAGCCTAGCGTACCAGAGGCCTGGGTTCAATTCCGACATGCACCACTGTCTTACTCTTTCCGAGTTAGATACGTGCATTTCGTCACGAATGCGAGCTGCTACATGGTTCGGGATCCATGTAAAACTGTAGGTCCCCTTCCCATACTAGGTGGTAGGGTTTAAGCCCGCCCGGTTTGGTTCCATCGCATTGGATGAAAAGATGGTCGAAGAGGCAATGAAAAATTGTCCGTAGTTTTCCATCCAGTTCAATGTAGCCGTGCTCATAAAGGGAAGGTCCCGGCATGGCACCTAATTTCTTCGGGAATGTGGTGCATTGGGCTAATATCATAACAGTATTTGTGTGGTATTAGCCACCCATGTCAGGTCGCATAAAAAAAATTGGCTCATGAGGAATGGTTTTTTGACTAAATGTAGAAATCTAAAAGCAAATGGAATTTTTTGTTTATGCATATATGCTGTTTTTGCTTATATCTAGAAATCGAATTACTTTCAGATTTCTAATGAGAAAAATAAACTTTTTTATTTTTATTATTATTTAAATAAATTATGGAATAAAAAAATATTAACAATCCATATCCGGTCTGGAGTTCTATTTGGATTTGCTGAAGCGTTTCACTACATATTATAACATTTGTTAAAAAGTGCATTTGTATGGCGCGAGTAGTTGGCTAGTCCTAGCGCCTTAAGGTCGGCCCGTAAGCACCTGAAAATTTCGCCTCCCATACAAACGTAGTTTACTAATCATTTGAAAACCGATGTTCCAACTTACTTGATATTTGGTATCTAATATAAGGCTACAAATATCTGTGTCTGCATGCCTTTGTTTTTTGGTAAATGTATTCTGGGTGAAACCATAGAGAAAACAATATTCGAATGAAGATTTTCTTTTTGCTTTCTTTACATTCGGTTTAGATTTTTCAAAAAAACAAAAGCATGCAGACACAGATATTTGTTACCTGATAATAGATATTAAATATCAATTTAATTGGAATAGCAAATTATGAGTAAACTACGTTTGTATGGGGAGCATAGCTTACGGGCCGTTCTTAAGTCCCTTTTTTCGGATTATAGGCTTAGATATTATAGGTCCCTTTTTTTGATATCTCTAACCGCTAAAAGCCCTGAAATGATCACCCATCCAGTACCAAGCCGCGCTCAGAGGTGCTTCACCCAGCTTACCGAATCTCAAGGCGGCGCGCAACTGAGCTGCCGAGGCTGACTATCGAGCAAGAGCAATCGAAAGGGCGACATTGCCTGTCAAAAATATTCGTATGCGTTTGACTGATTTTGTTAAAAAAATATTACAGCGCCCTCTAATATAAATCATAGAAACCAATAACCTATCGAGATTCATTTTTAACGTATCGGTTTGGCTATCCGCCAATAGATGGCAGTTAAAATAATTGTTAAAGCGCCCTCTAGTGAAAAATACCTATACCTCAAAGTATTATGTCGTGTAGTGCTATTAATCACTAGATGGCGATAATGAATATTGTGTAATTTATGAAGTGTTCATAGATGGCACCACCTATATTTCCCTCAAAGCCAAAAATGATTGACTGGACTTCATAGATAGTTACGTTTGTAAAAGGGTGCCAGGCAGAAACCTTATTCTGCTAATTGATAACTGCGCGCGTTATATTTGTGTTTTCCCAAAACCGCATGTTTCGCGCGAAATAGTATTCTACTAGCGCAGTTTGCAAAACGCATGCGTTGTGTTTATGTTTTGTTCGCAAACTCGTAACCGTGTGTTTTGCCGAAATCTTGCGGTTTTGAGAATTATATTTGTCAAATTCGGAGCATCGCATCGCCAAACTTCGAATATCACTTTTCTACATTACGTTGGCATATCGCTGTCTCTTTCTTTTCGTATGTCATATTTGAGTAAGAAACTAACTGTCAAAATCGTGACAGATTATTTTACCCTGTAGGCGGCGCGCAAGACAAACCACTCCATAGACAATAACAAAACGCGTGTGAGAATTAGCTGAATACCGATTTTTGGAAACCGCACTCGAAACTTAGCCCCGGTTGCACGAAGAGACGGCTGAGTTGATCAATGTTCAAACACGTCACTTTTAGTGAACCGCATGGAGTTCCTTCCATAGTGTCCATAGAAAGTGACCTGTTTGATCATACTTTGACGATGATTTTGATTTTTTGTCCTTTCGTGCACTCGGCCCTTAGCGTGTTATGTTTGACGGAAACATAACTAATACGGAATGCTTGAAATTGGACAAATAGCAGAATCGGGCTTCAGGACACATATAATTACGGAGCTCGCTATGCTCTGGCAGTTTATATTTACATTTAGGAAATGCTGCGACTGGCAACACGGTATTCGCCGGATCTTCTGCTGGTCGAATTCTTCGTATACGCGACTTTGAGGAAAAAACAAATTAGCCGTAGTAGTTGCCAAGAAATATTTTTCATAACTATAGGTTTATTGATTTAGTATTAATAATAGTTGGTCATTTTATAGAATTATATAAATCTTTATATATGTAATATACTGGGTTTTAATATGCGGGGTTTTTATGCAACCTGACAACGATGGCTCATACCACACAACGACCGTTACGATATTAGCCTAATACACCACATTCCCGAAGGAATTAGGTGACATGCCAGGACCTTCCCTTTATGAGCACGGCTACATTGAACTGGATGGAAAACACAATGTTTCATTGCCGCTTCAACCATAGTTTTATCCAATGCGGTGGTACCAACCCGACCCCAGTAGGCTTTACCCTACGACCTAGAAGGGAAGGGGACCTACAGTTTTATGAAGGTTCCGAACCATGGAACACCTCGCAATCGTAACGAAATACACTTATACAACTCACAAAGAGAGTGGTACATGACCGGGGCGAGGATTTGAACCCAGACCTCTCGGATGAAAGGCAAGTCCTCTAGCCCCTAGACCACGAGCTGTTTAACAAAAACGGACTAATGGATGTTTAACTAATGGAGGAAATAAATTTCCTCCATTAGACGCATATTCGACTCTTGGATCCGTCGTCAACATTTTTCTCTTTACAAAGCAAAGAAGAACAGAAGCCTTATTCTGCTAAATGATAACTGCGCGCGTTATGTTTGTGTTTTCTCAAAACCGCATGTTTCGCGCGAAATGGTATTCTACTAGCGCAGTGTTTGTGTTTTGTTCGCAAGACGCGCGCTCCATGTTCTCGTGGGCCGTGTGTTTTGCCGAAAACTTGCGGTTTTGAGAATTGTATTTGTCAAATTCGGAGCATCGCATCGCCGAACTTCGAATATCACTTTTCTACATTACGTTGGCATATCGCTGTCTCTTTCTTTTCGTATGTCATATTTGAGTGAGAAAATAACTGTCAAAATCGTGACAGGTTATTTTACCCTGTAGGCGGCGCGCAAGACAAACCACTCAATAGACAATAACAAAACGCGTGTGTGAATTAGCTGAATACCGATTTTTGGAAACCGCGTGTTATGTTTGACGGAAACATAACTAATACGGAATGGTTTGAAATTGGACAAATAGCAGAATTGGGCTTCAGACAAGATATTACGCCTGGTTTGTAATTTTTAGGGTTCCGTACCCAAAGGGTGCCAACGGAACACTATAACTAAGCCTCAGCTGCCCCTCTGTCCGTCCGTCCGTCGGTCGCAGGGCTGCATCTCATGAACCGTACTAGGTAGGCAGCTGAAAAGTTTATAGAGTGTGTATTTATTTTGCAGCTAACAACAATTGGCTAAAATTGCACCCAAAAAAAGTGATTTTTCCTGTTAAATTTTGTACGATGGTACGGAACCCTTCGTTTGCGAGTCCGACTCGCACTTGGCCGTGCGTTCCGTTTCGTTTAGGTTCCGGAAAGCCTTGCTTCAACGACCGTGCTCCGGAATATTTCAGTTGAGAGATTCAGTCGATAGAAGAGACGGTGCCAAATTGACCGTGTTTTCCGTCCAGTTCAACGTAGCAGTAGGTGTATTACTGGAATTCCGTAATCAGTAATCAGCAATCCTGAGACTAGAAAACCGCTTTTATAGCGGTATTCGCAGCGATTTTCTTTCCGAAAAGATTTTCGAGCATTGTATTTAATTTTAATCAAGACTTTCCGTCGAATGAATCGCTTTGAAGACCGCAATAAAAGCGGTTTTTTAGACTCAGGATTCCTGATTCCAGATTACGGAATTCCAGGAATAGGCCTGCTGGGGGTCCATTCAGATTAAGAGTGAGTTCGAATTCGCAACTAAATATCAACTCACTTTTTAAAATAGTTAATGTTTCCACACTTCTAGAACATCATTACAGTTAGGTAAACATCTGGTTTGTCCCGTAAATACGTTGGAAGTATAAGTAACGGTTCCGTTATTTAAATAATAATATATTTCCCAGCTATTTTTAGGTTAACTCACTCCCGAACTCGAACTCACTCTTGCTCTGAATGGACCCCCTGTGCTCACAAAGGGAAGGGAGGGGGAACGCAGTATTATAGCTATCATACTACATCTAACATATTAACATCTACGTCACAGAATAATGAATAGTGCTACGCTCTACGTCATGTTCCATAAAAAAATCGACAAAAATGAAACCGCTCAATATTTCTTTCGGACTCCTAATACATGAAAGTTTTACGACTTCACCGCAGCGCACCTACTAATCAACGATGCGAAATACCTTCTTGCTCTCAGCAAGCCACTTAGTTTTCATGCAACGTCTTCAACGTAGCGCCTTATGTTATAATACATGTAATTATAAACCATACATACAATGCTAGTTAGGATAGAGTCGTTCTTATTAACACCATGTTGTTACAAAGAAGAAGCCGTCAAAGACACCGCGTCGTTTCGCTCGCTAAGCAGCTAACTTCGCATGTTTTTTTCCCGCGTGTGGCCTTATTAAGACAATACTTAGCCCCGGTTGCACGAATAGACGGCCGAGTTAATTAATGTTCAAACACGTCACTTTTAGTGATCCGCATGGAGTTCCTTCCATACTGTCCACACAAAGTGTCGTGTTTGATCATACTTTGACGTTGATTTAGATTTTTTGTCCTTTCGTGCACTCGGCCCTTGCTGTAGTGTGGTACTATTCTGTGCTGTCATAGAATAAAGGGGAATGTATAGTCCCACATAGCTTATTTAGCGCGTGACTGAGGGCACCACTGTCTTTTAGGGTTACCACATGAAAAAAAATACAATAACAAAAAATACTTGCATCGTTATAATGGCAACACTTCCCTGTAGCCGTGAATGGGCGCTTGCTAACGTTTTGAAATGGAATTATAGCCGATTTACTTCCTTTTTGGTCTCGAAGAGGAATTATAGCCGATTTACTTCCTTTTCGGTCTCGAAGAACTTTCGCACATTCAAAATAATCTCTCGAACCCCACTTTTGTAGAACTTAGGCATAATTTAACGCGTTAAAAATTCTGAAAAACATTCGAGAAAGACGGAGTACAGCGTATGGGGAAATCCGATAGCCAAATGACGTTCAAGATGGCGACCGTTTAGTTCCGATTTTCGCCACGCGCAAAAAGAGCTATGTGACACTATATAGATAGCTAATGTCAGCCTCGGTAGCCCAGTGGCGCGAGACGCCTTGAGATTCGATAAGCTTGGTGCAGCACCTCTGAGCGCGGTTAGGTTCTGGATGGGTGACCATTTTCAATCGTTGAGGCTGGCCGTGGTTCGGATTTTATGTACAACTTTCCTAACTTACTAGGTGGTAGGGTTAATCCGGCCCGGGTTGCTACCATAGCATTGAATGAACGATCCATGTTTTCCATCTAATTCAATGTAGCCGTGCAATAAAGGAAGGTCCTGGCAAGGCACTTAGTTCCCATGAGGTGTGTCGGGCTAATATCATGAAAGCAGGTTGTATTGAACCTGCTATGCCCTGGATCTAGAATGCTATGCTTTGGTCTTACGGAGCCCTAGAAGTGAATATTTCCTTGATCCAGTATTTACTAGGTGGTAGGGTTAATCCCGCCCGACTTGGTACAATCGTATTGGATGAAAATATGGTTGAAACGCAATGAAAAATTGTTCCATTTCAATGTTAGCCGTTTTCATAAGTGAAAGTTTCTGGCATGGCATTGCACCTTATTTATTTGGAAATGCCGTGTGTTGGGCATTAGCCGACCATGTCCAGTTACATAGTAAAAGGCGAACTCTTTCAAGCAAGAGACTGATTCCATGTCAGATAGATTTTCAGCAAATGTTCGGTTGTGCTTATAAGTTTTAATGTTTGTAATTTGTAAAGAATACATATTATTTAATAACCCCGATATAAAATGTCAATATTTATCGACAGACACGCGATGGTCAAAACATGGTCATTACGATTCCCGGACAGGGCCAACTGTCTCGACCGCATACACCGGCAAATATGATATTATGAGAGTTATATTCCAACAACTGACCCATATTTTGACTAATTTACCCGATTGTGTGGTCAGAGACCAGATGGGGAGCAATTTCGGTCAGCGGCGGCTTTGAGACTGTCCTTAGGTCCGAATATGGATACCGGAACTCTTACAATGCTCCGAGAGTCTGTTCGTTTGTAACGCTAGACTAGACTAGGTGATTCCGACTGTGAAATATCTTTAAGGTGGCCCATCCCGCTCATCTCCCCATACAAAAGGGGAAGATCACGCCCATATTTCTTGTCAGAGATCCAAAATTTTGCTCAAAATTGCTTTATTTGATCGAACTAGATGTCTGATGACCGTTGGCATTGTAAAATTGTGTTTGGTTTCTAAGTTATAAGGTCCGAAAGTTCGCATTTTTCGCGCGTTTTATACAATAGCTTTGGAGGTGGATTACGCAATGATAAGGTAAGAACATCTCAAAAAAATTAGTCATCAGACATAGCTTATTTAATCAAGATTTATAATCTATTTGGTTTTTGTTCGATTTTTTACTACAGCGGTCGTGGTTTACTTTTAGCTATAAGTCGTTTTTAAATTAAAATTTTCGTAAATCGTACCAAATCATACACTATGCACATTGTCTTTTTTGTGGACATGTTGCATCTTCCTCATCACGGAGCCTGTCTTATTCTTTGAAACAGAGAAGGTCCCAGAACGCAACAGCACGGTTTTGTACCGTACGCGAATGAGTTAGGCCCGCCGGGTTGGGAGACCTTAAATGTTCTGTTTGTCTTTATATCGGTTTTGAGTAAAATCGCTTCGTATAAGATGATAGTTTAGTTTTAGTTTTTTAGTTAGTAGAACTCGATCATGGCTCCCAGAAACTATCATCTTATGATATGTACGTAAATGAATCCGCCTCAGAACGTCTAAAATTCACAATAACAATATATGTAGATATTTCAAATTGTTTGTTTTCAGTCATGGCATAGAACCCAGTCACTTCGGGAATGCAGAGCGGTGTGTTATTATTATGACAATAGGTGTGATTAGGAGTGAGGTATGTCCAGAATAAAAAAAAGTAATTCGGGACTGAATTTATGAGTTATGCATTGGATAAGTTCTAAGCGTGACCCGTTAGATATGCTCCATCAACTGTCGTACACATCAACATGCCCCATCAACACACAACATGCCCAACACAAATGTATTTAACTCATCATTTGTAAACTACTGTTCCTATTGAATTGTTATTTGCATCGAATACCAGGGAAATGGTATCTGGGTCAGTTTGTTGTTTTTTAAATTTCCAAACCGAATCAAATGAAAGCAAAAAGAAAATGTTCACACATATTTAGTCACATTTAATACATTCACGAAAAAAACAAAAATATGCGGACACAGAAATTTGATGCCTGCGAAATCTAATAAATATTATAAAGGGGAAAGTTTGTAATAATGGATGGATGGATGGATGGATGGATGGATGTTTGTTACTCTTTCACGTAAAAACTACTGAATGGATTCTAATGAAACTTTACAATAATATAGCTTATACATCAGAATAACACATAGGCTACAATTTATGTGCCCATGGGCTTTAGAACTTTCACGGGGCTGCGAAAACGATGCCGGTAGCGCTACTTCACACCAAGGGGAGCGGGGCCGGGGGCGGCGGCGGGGGGAGGGCAGACGTCGTGACTGTTTGGTGTCCGTTTGGCGAATTTTCAAGGCACTAGCGATTTGTAAAACTTAGTACATGTACATTTAACTACCCGGGAATTAGGATTGGCTAAATATAATTCAGTTCCGCTTACGCTAAGATGGGGCTGTCATACAAACTGCAATGCTATGCACGGCTCGGCTTTGCGGCGGCAGCGCTTACTTTTACTGAAGTACGGCTTGGTATTTCCTGCAACTTTAGGACTACTTGGCATCACGCTAAATCGCCGGAGGAGCGACCAACAGAATAAAATCCTTGAGAACCAATTACTCGATTTAGATGTGCATTGTATCTACGTCTAGCCTGATTCTACTAAAAACTTATAGATTACATAATATAACGCTTCATTACCAGAAGGGTAAGTAGTGAGTCTTAAAGTCTTATAACATGCGAACCACTTACCTGATTTATATGCGTATTTTATCAATGTATAGCATCTCTGGGAGCAGTCAGGTTCGAGATGGGTTACTGTTTTCGATGTTGAGGCTGGCTGTGGGTTGGAGTCCACGCAAAACTTACCTACGTTACACGTTACTTACTAGGTAAGCAATGTAGCAGTGAAAGTGCAGAAACGTTCTCGCGGCAAATGTTTTTTTTTTAAATAGCCACCAAACGTCCACGAAGCTCTAAATGGGAATTATTGGATGTTTCTCATTAAATCATGCTATTTCGGCTCGAACGATCTTGATTAAATTTGGTACATGGATACATTGTCCTGGACCAGTTTGACTTTATTTTGGACCAGTCATGTGGGCTACTTTTTATCCATGAGATAATTTAGCCGACACTAACCCGAGCGGAGCCGGGTACCGCAGCTAGTATATAATAAATTGGTACAGTGGTTTTTAAATAATTAGTAAACTATGTTTATATGTGGAGGGTGATTTTTAACATGCTTCCGGTCCCACATTTGCGGGCATATTTTTAAAAACACTTTCCATATTCCATGATAAATTAGTTCTCATAAGCCTATTGCAGTGAAGTCTTATTAAAACTTAATTATTTTCAGATACAAAGTATCATTACTGAAATAAACATTGACGTAATCATTAACAAACATAAATGATAATTGTATTGGTCTGTATACATTTATTTTTATTTCGTTACACAGGAATCTCGTCCTGTCATAGATAATAGCAATGACCTTGGAGTTAAATATTCGAATGTTCCTTCCAGCAACGCTGCAACAATACGTGAATTCGAAGGATACGAGAAACATTTACAACTTGGCGGGTTTTTGAAATGATTGGTAAAATAAGGTGAATTTGAAATGACATGCATAAAAACCTTATTTGCATTATAATTTTGCATTCCCTTTGTAGGCACTGACCACAGGGTATTTGAAGAAAATGTCTAGCCACTTAACGTGCATGTAGGTAATATCCCGTGTCCCCTCTCTGTAATGGCACGTCTCCAAATAAACCTGGCGATGACTGCTATTGGGGACAAGATCTTACAGTTCGGAGCGAAGATCGACGAAGATCGACTATACGTATCACGAATACCTATTCAAAAGGAAAATAAGAAACACTTTTTAGGACATGGAACGAACGAACCGTTTTATTAATTTTATGAACTTTAAAAAACTAAATATTGGTATTCATTTGAGTTTCAGCGACATCTACATTTGAAGCATTGTAATCAGATTTTGAAAAGAATCCACGTCCAAAATTATTGTATAAAACGCCCGAAAAATTCGATCTTTCGGACCTTACAACTTAGAAACCAAACACTATTTTACAATGCCAATGGTCATCATTATAATTTTGGATCTTTGACAAGAAATATGCGTATGATCTTCTTTCCATGTTTGTATGGGGAGTTGAGCGGGAAGGCCCACCTTAATTTTTTTCGGCCGGCTATAAAAGCCGTTATCGATGCTAGAATATTTCTGAGTCCTGAACACGGAATTCCAAGAATATTTAAAAATCCATACTATTTTTTTTAATAAATGAATAAATTATTTATTGAGCATAAACAAAAATACAATTACAGAGAAAACAACAATACTGCACAAAGGCGGACGTATCACTAAGAGTGATTTCTGCCAGTCAACCCTTGGGATGATGAGGAAAGGCAATAGAAATATTTCAACACAGCAGAAGTTGAAAAGAAAAAAAATCTACTCCATAAACTTATACCATAATATATACATATTTACCTATACATATCATTAAATATATTAATATATATGATACAATACACTTGCCCCGATTGCACCAAGAGAAGGCTGAGTTAATCAATGTTCAAACACGTCACTTTTAGTGACTTATCACTACTTTCATACTGTCCATACAAAGTGACGTGTTTAATCATACGTTGACATTGATTTTGATTTTTTCTACTTTCGTGCACTCGGCCCTTAAGGTGGCCCAACCCGGCGGGACTAACTCATTCGCGGGAAAGATACAAAACCGTGCTGTTGCGCTCTGGGACCTTATCTGTTTCAAAGAAAAAGACAGACTCCGTGATGAGGAAGATGCAACATGTCCACAAAAAAAGACAATGTGCATAGTGATTGATTTGGTAAGATTTACGAAACATTTAATTACAAAACGACTTATAGCTAAGAGTAAACCACGACCGCTGTAGTCAAAAATCTAACACAAAACCAAATAGATTATAAATCTTGATTAATTAAGCTATGTCTGATGACTAATCTTTTTAAGATGTTCTTACTTTATCATTGCGTAATCCACCACCAAAATTATTGTATAAAACGCGCGAAAAAATTGAACTTTTGGACCTTATAACTTAGAAACCAAACACAATTTTACAATGCCAATGGTCATCAGACATCTAGTTCGATCAAATAAAGCTACTTCGAGCAAAATTTGGGATCTCTGACAAGAAATATGGGCGTGATCTTCTTTCCCCGTTTGTATGGGAGATGAGCGGGTTGGGCCACCTATGCGAAAACTCTCTCTGTCTGTTGAGTTTTAACGCCTAAACCGCTAAATCAATGTTCATGAATTTCGGTAGGTATAGAGTTAGTCTGGACCTTGGTGAAAGACGTAGGCTACCTTTTGTGGTAAAAATGATAATAAAATGGTAAAAATAAAAATGAAAAAAGACCCTCCAACTCCGAAGGGATGTAGGTTCTCTCTCTGTATTCTATCGTCTTTACCATGGAGAATACTCGTCAGAGCCGCATAACGCTGCACCTCCGTCCCCTTTCCGCCTTCGCTCAACGCGGAACAGGGGGACAATACACATATTCACATTCGACATTCCAAAATTAAGAACCCACCGATAGTCTAGATCCTTCATCTATAGGGTCGGAAAACAATGGACTGGACCGAGGTATTTCCCCTAAAGTACAACCTGGGGTCCTTGAAAATTTAGAAGCACCTGGCCGGCCGGCATGGTTTTCGCAGCCCCCCTGTGAGTTCGAAATCCTGGCAAGAACGGCCCGTAAGCTATGCTTCCCATACAAACGTAGTTTACTAATCATTTGGAAACCCCTATTCCAATTAAATTGATATTTAATATCTAACATACAGTAGCAAATATCTGTGTCTGCATGCTTTTGTTATTTTGAAAAATCCAAACCGAATGAAATGAAAGCAAAAAGAAAATCTTCATACGAATTTTGTTTTCGCTGTGGTTTGATCCAGAATACATTTACCGAAAAAACAAAGACATGCAGACACAGATATATGTAGCCTAATATTAGATACCAAATATCAAGTAAGTTGGAACAGTGGTTTTCAAATGATTAGTAAACTACGTTTGTATGGGAGGCGAAATTTTGTGATGCTTACGGGCCGACCTCGAACTTAGCATAGAAAAAAATCGAAGGGCGTAAAATAGGGTATTAATGTTTGTACGTGTACAAATAATTCAGCCCGACGTCATTCCAAAACGACATTGAACCCTGCGGAGCCGGGTTCCTCAGTTAGTATCTCATAGATTCCACAGGTATGTTAGGTCTGGGGGTCCATTCAGAGCAAGAGTGAGTTCGCGTTCGGGAGTGAGTTAACCTAAAAATAGCTGGGAAATATATTATTATTTAAATAACGGAACCGTTATATATGCTTCCAACGTATTTACGGGACAAACCAGATTTTTACCTAACTGTAACGATGTTCTAGAAGTGTGGAAACATTAAATATTTAAAAAAGTGAGTTGATATTTAGTTGCGAATTCGAACTCACTCTTACCCTGAATGGACCCCCAGGTTAGGTTATGTTACTAAATAGGTTAGGTTAGGTTTATGTATACAAACTGAAAGGGTTTAGGTTAGGTTAGTTTATACAAACTGAAAGGGACTGAAATCATTCGATCAACCCACCCCGAATGATCCGTCACGGAGCACAAAATACCAAAAATCAACATGCTAGAACCCGAAATCCGAAGTATAATTTTCTCGAAATTATTACGTACGCCCTCCATAATGATACATAAAAACGGAAACAAAAAAAAAGGCAGTTCGAATGTAATCTATTCTCGCGGCATATGTCGGGTCGTTTGATAGAAAAACAGTGGAAAAAAGTCTTATATCGGTGGCTCCCACACCATGGCGGCTGTGTAGGAAGAATATACGCTTTTGTGTGTGTGTGTGTGTCTGTGAACATAGGGTGTTTTTTTAATAGTGCTGGAACATCACCTAAGTCACCGAATAAATAACAAGTGGTGCTATCGTCCCCAAACAGTGCTGACATTTGGGTAAGGATTGTTCAGGGAATAAAATAATCAGATCAAACAAATGAAAAGAATTTTAAAATTAATTTGCGCGAGTGGCTATCGACACAGTTTTTCTACGATTTAATTTTTTTTGAAATACTAACCTAAATATGACAATAATAATTTTGTCTATAAATATCAATGTGAATTAATGTAATAATATAATATAATGTAATAATTTAATAATTCAGTAAATTTTGACGATGTATGTAGAGAGTATGAAGTAAATATGTATATTCCGTTGTTACTATTTGCAAATTAATGAATTTTTAATTTGAATTAGAAACGTTTTTTTTTATTTCAGTCTCGGTAGCCCAGTGACGCGACGCCTTGCGGTTCGATAAGCATGGTGAATCAACTCTGAGCGCGGTCGGGTTTTAGACTGGCCGCGGTCCCCTTTCTTACTTAATAGGTGGTAGGGTTAATCCCGCCCGGGTTGGTGAGCGGCAATGAAAATAGTCCGTCATTTCCATCCAGTTCTAGCCCTAGTTCGCATGGGATGAAAAAATGGTCAATAAACAATTGGCGGTGGTAGTAATGAACAGTTCACTTTTTTATGTACGCTTAATAAATGTATAAGGACAAATCGTCCGGGTTTTAGTGGAAGAAAAAAATCGTCATAAATGCAATGAGTGAAAATGGCCTTGCTTATCAAGGGAAGGCCCCGGCATGGCACCTTATTCCTAAGGGAATGCAGTGTGTTGAGCATATATGACGGTGGGCGTGGTAGTTATCCATATTGAATGAAGTAAAAACTATATTTTCGTTGGATTGTCCATGAAAATTATTTGTTCCAGAGTTATTTTTTCCCTGATATCGCTCATATTTAAAAATAAGTCATAAAAATCATTATAAAAATTATTCATATTTAAATGACCAGGCGATGAATCTCACTCAAACTATTCGTAGGAATAAACCAGCAGGAGACTAAGATTCCTGATTCCTGATTACTGAATGCCAGGAATAGACCTGCTGTTGTGCACTCCAGCCGCAATAGAACTACTATGTTTTATCGCAACGTGCTGTGTTAGATTATTTTCTACAAGTAACGTAATTTTAAAATCTGTTATAAATTAACGTTCATTATTATTTTTTCATAGCAATTGATTTGTTTTATTGTCTAATAAATATCTTTCTTTCTTTACAATTAATACATTAAGAATCACCTGATTACCATAACTGTTTAGAAGTTGACGTTTTTTTTTTATGCAACCTGACATGAATGGCTAATACCACACAACTACCGTTATGATATTAGTCCAATACACCACATTCCCGAAGGAATTAGGTGCCATGCCAGGACCTTCCCTTTATGAGCACGGCTACATTGAACTGAATGGAAAACACGGACAATTTTTCATTGCCGTTTCGACCACCTTTTCATCCAATGCGATGGTATCAACTACCACCTAGTAGGGGAAGGGGACCTACAGTTTTACATGGATTCCGAACCATGGAGCAGCTCGCATTCGTGACGAAATGCACTTATCAAACTCGAAAAGAGAAAGACAGTGGTGCATGTCGGAATTGAACCCAGGCCTCTGGTACGCTAGGCCAGTCCCCGCGCCACTAGGCTACGAGCCGCAAAAAGCAATCTCAATATTACAAATACAACACCATATTAAATTCGAATCGAATGTTTAAGACTCGCTGCTACTAACTTGTAGCGACCCTGTATAAAAATAAAACTAATAATCATCAATATACAGAGTTGGGTGGGTACATGACCGTATCTCTGTCTCTTTCGCTCTTCAGAATATGCCCGTACAGATGTTGTGGTCTTTCTTTTGCACCGATCCAATGAAATAGAGTTTTTACTTCTCGGCAGTGGTAGGGTGACCACAATTTACCGGGAAATCAGGAATACACAGTCTTGTAGGTATAATTACAATATGGCGGAAGCATGTTTTGATCCTTTCTGGTTAACTCACAGAGAAAGCGGTGTTATATTATGTATGGGTCTATATGTCGTAGTGATATAGAAAACAATGTGATTTCGCTAAATCCCTACTATTTTTGCTGCTCTCATACTGTTTTTGTGCATACTTTCATGCGTACTTATTTTGTCTTTTTATTTATTTTATTTGATTATTCCGCCTTGGTGCAATAATGTAGTTTTGATGCATTTTTCTCTGAAAATGCATTTTTTCTGTTTGCTAAATAAATTATTCATTAATTCATGCATTCCAATAAAAAACATTTTTGACTATTTCAAGTGTAATGAACTACACAGAATGTACAAAAAATAACCAGCCAAACCAATAGTCGTTTTTTAGTAAAATTATAGTCAGATAATTGTGATAGAAAATATAATTCTCCAGCAATGACTATCCGTCTTTTGAGCAACGTGAGTTTGTACTATCAGTCTGATAAGTACTATCTGAGGATTAGATCAGACTATTGAAAAATCAGCCCTAAGCCTGGTTTTCACTAAGTACTGATTTATTTTCATGGAAACTTAAAGGTTCTTTATTACTAAAGTGCTGATTATCGTGTACTGGTATTGATTGCAAGCTGCTAAGAAAGGCCCTTAATATGTGGAGATTAAGCTAATCAGCAGTAGGTGAAAAAGGCCCTAAGCTATATACCAAAACCTAACCTTTTACTGGTTGAAAAAATGTTTTTTAATGATTTGAAAAGATTAAATTAAAAAGACAATTTTAAAAGATAATTGAACATTAAAAAGACAATTAAATTATGAAGACAAATGTGTGGCGTATAGGGTGATGCCGTTTGTACTTTGTAAACTGGGAACGAAACTAAATGCATACATTTTGCTAAAAACTGCGACATATGTTCAGGTTGTCTTGGTAAAACCGAACTTATGTCCGTTAAAAAATACCATAAAAGAAGTAGGCATTTCGAAATGTATGGATACGTTTTTTTGCATGGAAGAATTTCCTCTAAGCTACAATAAACGGATTGAATCAGTTGAAATAATAAATAATGAATGATTTTAAAATCTTCTTTGAACACATACTATTTAAGTTTCATACATTTTCATATCCAAAATGATTTGTCAAAAAAAATATAGGTTGTAAATATACAATATATTGATAGATTACATATAGTCACGGTTTTTGGATAAAACAACTACATTTAAACGGCTAGAAATATGAAAAACTATAAAAATAAAACACATTTTTAATTTTCTTAAAATATTCGAAACCAGGGTCACCCTAATGACAAGCCACAAATTTGATAATTTATAGGTTATCTCCCATCCCTACTCGAGAAAATATACGGTGATAATTATAACTTCTACCTACCTTGTATCTCTGATATTGGAATAGGGTTCCGTAAGGCAGAAAAATATTAAATAATATATGTATTTGGAAGTTCCATTTTTGTATGTAACTGTATATGGGTAGCGCTAATACCAAACCGACTATCATGATATTAGCACATGAGCACTAGGTGCCTTGCCAGGACAGGACTTACGCGGCTACGTTCAAGTGGATGGAAAAACTGACAATTTTTCATTGTCGCTTCGGTACAAACCCGGGAGGGATTAACCCTACTTAGTGACACAGCCACAGCCTCAACGATGGAAAACGGTCACCCATCTTTTTTTTTTTTTTATGTGACTGGACATGGATGGCTAATACCACAAGTTCTGTCATGGTATTAGCCCAACACACCACATGGGAACTAGGTGCCATGCCAGGACCTTCCTTATATTGCACAGCTACATTGAACTGGATGGAAAACACGGACAATTTTCATTGCCGCTTCGACCATCGTTCATCCAATGCGATGGTACCAACCCGGGCGGGATAAACCCTACCACCTAGTAAGTAAGGAAGGGGACCTACAGCTTAACGTGGAATCCGAACCACGGCCAGCCTCTCTCGACGGTCGAATGGTCACCCATCCAAGACCAGACCGGACCCAGCGTTGCTTAACTTCGGAGAGCGATCGCCGAAGTGTCGCGCCACTGGGCCACCGAGGCTGACTAAAACACAACCGCGCTCAGAGTTGATGCACCCCGCTTATCGAACCGCAAGGCGTCGCGCCGCTGCACTGAAACTGATTATTAGTTGATTCAAACTAAATTCACGAATTGCATTTGAATTAACCAAATGAGAATAGTTAATTTTTCAACTATCAATTAAGTTAAAAGAAAACGACTAAATATATAATTGTTTCTACTTTTAAGGTGGCCCAACCCGGCGGGACTAACTCATTCGCGGGCACTGTACAAAACCGTGCTGTTGCGCTCTGGGACCTTCTCTGTTTCTAAGTAAAAGGCAGGCTCCGTGATGAGGAAGATGCAACATGTCCACAAAAAAGACAATGTGCATAGTGTATGATTTGGTAAGATTTACGAAATTTTTGATTTCAAAACGACTTATAGCTAAAAGTAAACCACGACCGCTGTAGTAAAAAATCTAACAAAAACCAAATAGATTATAAATCTTGATTAAATAAGCTATGTCCGATGACTAATCTTTTTAAGATTTTCTTAGTAATATGACTACTTTTAACTTTCTAACTTTTATTATTAATTCGTGGCTTAAAGTGCAATACTTTTTGCGTTATGTGTGCAAACAACTTTATATGGGTCGGAACAGCCGTAAACATGAAAACTTGTCATCTATGCGTCTCTCCACTAAATAAATAATAACACAACGTAACCATGGCAACAGACAAGTGCACAATCAACCAATGTCTTCCTCAAAAATGGTTCCGCCGCCATTTTGAAATTGTTTTTTAATGACGGGACGCTGAGAGCTAATACCGCTGTCGGAGTCACTGAATAGTTTCTTTTTTATTTATTTTATTTTCAATGTAATAGTTTATGTTTTTTTCCAAGATTTATTACACTTGATGTTATAATCTGGCGGGCGATTAGAATTTAGATATTAAGGCCTCGAGGCGGTGTTTTTGAAGCAAAAACACTATATTGTTATTATTATTATATAATGTATGTTTGAATCGAAATCGTGATTACTTATGATTGGAAAAATCATAACATACAATCCCGAATTGCCTGGATCGACGTAAATTATATTATGTCTTTATGATTTTTTTTATGACCATGGTAAGTACTTTCACGTATATTTTTTTAAAGACAGCTGTAGGTTGCAGTAACGCATATAATTATATTTTTTTTGTTTCATTCAGGTGTAACAGAGATAGGAAATTTAACAATAATTTGGACCCCTTACGAAGCTTCTTCTACAAAAAGTGACAGTTGTCAACTAAATATTTCGATAGGTATATCTCACAAATATTACGATATAAGTAAATTTCCTTTTTCGTACTTAGCAGGTACGTGGCTTATTCCAAGGAATGTGACATGTATGTATGTATAATCGACCGTGAAGCAAGGACACATTTATTGAAGAAAGAGCCCAGTAAAAAGAACTACTTTACGAATATGCTGCAAGACTGGACCCGAACCAGAAAATCATACCATTCGCGGGCATTGCGTCTGTTTACCAATTTCGCCACCCGTAATTTGGAATTCTCCTACAGTCCCTCCTCCCGTAATGAATGCCTCCTACTAACATAGTGTTTAAAATTATTCCTTAATATAATCTTTGCTTTAGACCGTTCTACCAATGTAAGTTGGGCAGTAGCATTTAGGTATGAAATCAAAATTGTGTTATATCATTTATGTTGGCGAAAAAAAAGACAAAAAAAAACATAATTTATAGACTAGTGAAGTTTCTTTGCGGGTTCTTCTTCACTGGTTGATCGAAACCGCGGATCAATCAAATTGTGACATGACTTAGTGTAGTTTTACTACCAGAAGTTGAATAAATAAATGAAATGAAATGAAATGAAATAAGTAAGTTATCAAATATTCTGTGGATTTCTTTAGTAGAGTAAATATCCAGACTAATGAACCTTTGGTGGCAAATCAAAATACATCTACAGTAAATAGCTTTTCGGAAAACCGCTACAAAAGCGGTTTTCTAGACTCGGGATTCCTGATTTCTGATTACTGAATGCCAGGAATAGACCTGTTGGAAGTGCGACAGAACGTTGCTGTCGTCAAACGTTTTACGCAGTCTTAGGTCCTTTTTACACCTACTGCTGATTAGCTTAGTCGTCACATATTAAGGGCCTTTCTTAGCAGCTTGCAATCAATACCAGTACAAGATAATCAACACTTTAGTAATAAAGGCCCTTTAAGTGTTGATTAAAATAAATCAGCACTTGGTGAAAAATAAGCTTAGCCTGGCCTGGGCCTTTATTACTAAAGTAAAAATCATCTTTGTATTGTATTGTATTGTTTTATTGCATTTATAGGTAGGTAACCTACACTTAAACATGTCAAGAATCATTATGCTAGGCCTATGTCAAAAATATAAATGTCGCATACTCTATTTCCATGCATATAAGAACTGGCAAACATACTTTGCCAGTCACAAGATGAGTTTAAAACTGAATTAAGTTTACTAATTTAAGTAGTTAATTAATCAATACCACCGCTCACAAGAAAAAGATAAGGAGAAACGGAAAAAAATAAGTATAAAAAACAATAAATATAAAAAAAAACAATAATTAGGAATCTGAATTACGAATATTGAATTAGTATTGACTGCAAGTTGTTAAGAAAGGCCCTTAATATGTGGTGATTAAGCTAATCAGCAGTAGGTGAAAAAGGTCCTTAGTAGGGTTCAGATGTTTACTACCGCCATTTATGGTTTTTTCGTGTTTATTGAATGTTTAATTGAATTCTTATTAAGGATGTTCCGACCCATACAATGTTTTTTTTACACAAAACGCAAAAAGTATTGCACTTTAAGGCACGAATTCGTCAAAAATATTAAATATAGCCATAGTAGTTGCAGCGAAAACATATTCACAATTTCAGGTTTAATGGTTTCGTTGTAATTGTCGATTAGAAGTTTTACACCGTTAGATCGCGCTGTTAAATAAAAATCGTATTTAAATAAATTGTAACAAAACCAATAATCCTAAAATTGTGAAGATGTTTTCGCTGCAAGTAATATGACTATATTAAACTTTTATTATTATTTCGTGGCTTAAAGTGCACTACTTTTTGCGTTATGTGTGCAAACCACTTTCGGGTCGGAGGAATTCAACAGCGTTATCTAAGGTTAGTTCTATTAGTTCTTAGTCTAAGGATTAAAAGAATACCATTGATCCTTTTGGAATTATCATTTGGGACGTTATGCATATTTTTGAGGTAATGCATATAACTCAATTTAAAAATCTGTGATAAGCGAGTTGTGTTGTGTAAGGAGTGTATGAAGGGGGGGGGGGGGGTGTGTCAAAAGGGGGAGGGAGTTTAATGCTGAGATAAATAGTCGTAACAGAAACTAAGGCTGAGATAAATAGTCGTAACAGAATCTAAGGCTGAGATAAATAGTCGTAACAGAAACTAAGGCTGAGATAAATAGTCGTAACAGAAACTAAGGCTGAGATAAATAGTCGTAACAGAAACTAAGGCTGAGATAAATAGTCGTAACAGAAACTAAGGCTGAGATAAATAGTCGTAACAGAAACTAAGGCTGAGATAAATAGTCGTAACAGAAACTAAGGCTGAGATAAATAGTCGTAACAGAATCTAAGGCTGAGATAAATAGTCGTAACAGAAACTAAGGCTGAGATAAATAGTCGTAACAGAAACTAAGGCTGAGATAAATAGTCGTAACAGAAACTAAGGCTGAGATAAATAGTCGTAACAGAAACTAAGGCTGAGATAAATAGTCGTAACAGAAACTAAGGCTGAGATAAATAGTCGTAACAGAAACTAAGGCTGAGATAAATAGTCGTAACAGAAACTAAGGCTGAGATAAATAGTCGTAACAGAAACTAAGGCTGAGATAAATAGTCGTAACAGAAACTAAGGCTGAGATAAATAGTCGTAACAGAATCTAAGGCTGAGATAAATAGTCGTAACAGAAACTAAGGCTGAGATAAATAGTCGTAACAGAAACTAAGGCTGAGATAAATAGTCGTAACAGAAACTAAGGCTGAGATAAATAGTCGTAACAGAAACTAAGGCTGAGATAAATAGTCGTAACAGAAACTAAGACTAACGAAAACTAGTACTTTGTGATGTCACATTGCATTACTTTGAGATTTCGTCCATATAAAATGTGTCCAAGTGATTCGTTAGTCTTAGTTTCTGTTACAACTATTTATCTCAGCCTAAGACTAACTAAAAGTAGTACTTTGTGACGTCATTTCGACACACTTCGTACCGACGAAATGTCAAAGTAATGCAAAGTGACGTCACAAAGTACTACTTTTCGTTAGTCTTAGTTTATGTTTCGACTATTTATCTCAGCCTAAGTGTGCATGTGATATATTCGCAGACAATTTCATAAGCAAAAACAAATTTAACCCTCTTTGCCACAATACAAATATACAACATGAGTGCACATAATAATAGGCTTACTATAACGTATGGCCCGGGTAACATAGGCACGAAAAAACATTTAAAATCAAAAAGTTTAAAAAACTGTAACCCGATTAAAAGGTAAGAAACAAGGTAGGCGCTGTTCGTTATGATTACTCAATAAATCGGCGATATCAATCAGCGCCTACCTTTTTTTTGTATGCAACCTGAAATGGATGGCTAATACACCCAACTAACGTTATTTATTAGCCCAATACACTACATTCCCGAAGGAATTAGGTGCCATGCCAGGACCTTCCCTTCATGAGCACGGCTACATTGAACTGGATGGAAAACACGGACAATTTTGTATTGCCGCTTCGACCATCTTTTCATCCAATGCGATGGCACCAACCCGGGCGGGCTTGTAGGGGAAGGGGACCTACAGTTTTACACGGGTTCCGAACCATGGAGCAGCTCGCATTCGTGACGAAATCCACTCATCGAACTCGGAAAGAGAAAAACAGTGGTGCATGTCGGGGCGAGGAATTGAACCCAGACCTCTGGTCCGCTAGGCCAGTCCTTGCGCCACTAGGCTACGAGCCGCTCTTGTTTCTTGTTATAGTTTTTCCCATGAACGACGACGTAATATCGGCTGCCTTTTCAATACCTTCAATGGTGGTACCCGAAGACAGCGTACGCACAACGGAACACCCATTTGCGAAGAAAAAAAAAACAACAAAAAGAAGTCAACGTTTATCCCATTTAAGAGCAGGCGTGTCGGCGAAAGATGTCAAAGCAGGCAGAGGTCCGAACATTTTATCCACACATCGATATAATTGGTTTTCGACATTAAAGAGATCTTTTGTATGATTCTACCTGTCGCCTTTAAGGGGATTGCCCTGTCGGCGTTATGAGTAGTGGCTCCATTCGTGTGAGCGAAATGTTCAATTAGGGTTCCGCTTAGAGTAGTTTGTATTTTTAACCCACTGACAACTACCATTTCTGACTAGGTACGGCTCTCCTCTCTCCCTAAAATATGGTTGAAAGAGGCGATGGCTGTGCCCGGCGTGATGCTCGTGAACGGGTGCTGTTTGTGAGGACTGGCTTGCTCCAATTGGCAACATGTTAGATGGCGGGCATGGTCATCACAAAAAAACTGATATTTGTCATGAACTGTTGCATATGACACGAATTGTTGTATTTTATACTTTTGTAAACTTAGACTAAGTGGACGTTGAAAGAAAAACCAGCGGAGTTTCTTGGCTGTTCTTCTTCGCTGGGATTGCCAAACTGACTAATGAAAAAATATGAAGAATCCGAGTGCAGTGTACTGTCTATGGATTATGAATAAACAATAAACAAAAAAAAAAAACAACAATGAGGGTTGCTGTTTCTCTTGTTGTTTGTTCTTTGGCTTAAACTCTTCTACCAAAGAATTGCTGGCAGTAAGTAGGTTTTAGATCTAAGTGTGGATGTCATTACTGTGGACGGAGCAAATATTTAGACCAGTGAAGTATCTTTGCGGGTTCTTCTTTACTGAGAGTTGATCGAATCCGCGGATACTTCAGTTTCTGATGTAACTTCGTGTAGTTTGACTACCAAAAGTTTGAATAAATGAAAAGAAATGAAAACTCTTATAGGACACATTCGTCGTCCATCTATTTGCCACTGAATAGCCATTAAATTAAAAACTATTTCTTAGGGTTACCATGGTATTTTTTTATAATTTGGAAGGACTCGTTTGGAAGACGAATCCACAGACGTAACTTGAGCGCGTTGTGCCCTACAATACAAACAAAGTGTAGGAGTGAGACGTCAATTCAAGTGCTACTACCGCGAGTAGGAAAAAGATGGGACATACCTGCTCAATTAGACTTTTAGGCTGAGATAAATAGTCGTAACAGAAACTAAGACTAACGAAATGTAGTACTTTGTGACGTCACTTTGACACATTTTGTATGGACGAATTCTCAGAGTAATGCAAAGTGACGTCACAAAGTACTACTTTTCGTTAGTCTTAGGTTGAGATAAATAGTCGCATCAGAAACTAAGACTAACGGAAAGTAGTACTTTGTGACGTCACTTTGATACATTTTGTATGGACGAAATCTCAAAGTAATGCGAATTGACGTCACAAAGTACTACTTTTCGTTAGTCTTAGTTTCTGTTACGACTATTTATCTCAGCCTTAGTTTCTGTTACGACTATTTATCTCAACTTTAGAATCGTTATCACTATCGGTCTGAATCGGTCACTGATGTAATGTGAAATGTTTTTACGTAACATCTTTATGATTTCTCAAGTTTTCGTTTAAGAAACGCACGGACGTAAAAACCCACTGATCTCTGTCAATCATATTTCTTAAATTGAAACATAACTTCAGAACCTTATTTTGAAGCTGTATTTCGATTAGTTACATTCTAAAAACTTCTATATTTGTAAAGAGGAACCCATCAGAGTATAATTGTCATACTCACAGGTATCGCACAAGAAATATGTATAGACTGATTGATGTGAAACACTCTTTATCATTCTATGAAAAAAGCATGTATAGTACTAGCATTAAAATATATAACAAAATTCCTACAGACATAAAATTAAATGAAAATATCAATACATTTAAGCGAGAATTAAAGAAATGGATTCTCAAGAAAAACTTTTACAATTTGCAGGAATTTCTCAGCGCATAATAATGTGATGTTGTATATTATATTAATTCGTATGTGTACGACACAAGGCTGACGATGCGCTGTGTAATTATGTAGACCTCTGTATATTTCCACCACAAACAAATTTCTGGTTCTGATTCTGATTTTGATTTTTATTAAAAAAAATATAATATCAGTACATTTCGTATGAAACAATTTTTGTCTCATACGTCCGTGAGCTAGTCTATGGACGAATCGGCCACCGGCCCACCCAACCCCTTAAGGCGACGCAGCCTACCTGTTGCCCCCGCCATATATCTTAAGGCCTACAAAGCTGTTGTGACAAGCGGTGCGACTGTAGCATGGGTGGTCCGCGGCGGCGGGGGTAGTATATCACCTTAATCGATGGGGGGTGAAATGTCAAAACATCTTTGGCGGTGAGCGTTCGGCGCGTAAAGTGTAAAGACATTCATGGTTTTTACTTTGGTGATTTTTATGTTACCTGTCTTGGATAGTTTAGGCTGAGATAAATAGTCGTAACAGAAACTAAGACTAACGAAAAGTAGTACTTTGTGACGTCAATTTGCATTACTTTGAGATTGCGTCCATACAAAATGTGTCAAAGTGACGTCACAAAGTACTACTTTCCGTTAGTCTTAGTTTTTGTTACGTCTATTTATCTCAGCCTTAGTGTTCTATCTAGTGGGTCTCATCAATCCATCCAAGAGCTTATTTAATTATTTCTTATTTAATTCATACACGGCTAAATAAATTGAAAATACATATAATGACAATGATAACGTAATTCGTTTGCTCGTTTTAAACAAAACAATGGCAAAAATCGTCCAAGTGCGAGTCGGACTCGCACGTTGGCACGTTGTGGTGGCCCACTTTCATTTTTATTATTTTTTTATTTTACACTCTGTGAATATTTCAGCTGCCTACCTGTTACGGTTCATGAGATACAGACCTGTAACAGACGGACAGCGGAAGATTTTTATTTAATGTTTTATAACTACTAACAACTTGACAATCGATACAATTCTGTATCGTTTTTTTTTTCTATTATTATATTCTCTGACATGGGTACTACATTGTAGTATGAATTTGTTTATTTACTAACTTATATTTGATTTGATATTACCTTGTATCAAAAATCACGATGGCTTTTTGCACCGGAATAATTTAGATCATAATTCCTATTAATTTAGAATAAGATGTCATTATCGTAGTCAAGAGTTTGCTATTCACCAATGTATATAATGTTCTTTGTGAGCAGTCAATCACTGTAAACTAGTTTGTAAGTATCAGTGGAAAACAATATATATAATGACCAACCTGACGAAGTTTCTTGTCGGCTCTTCTTCGCCAGAAGTAATCGAACCGACAGGAAAAAAAAATGACGAATCCGAGTGTGTAATATACATCTAATGGAGGAAATAGAGAAACTGAAAGTGAAAGTGATAGGGTTCCGTTGGCACCCTTTGGGTACGGAGCCCTAAAAAGGAACACTTAAGGTGGCCCATCCCGCTCATCTCCCCATACAAAAGGGGAAAGAAGATCACGCCCATATTTCTTGTCAGAGATCCAAAAAATTTGCTCAAAATAGCTTTATTTGATCGAACTAGATGTCTGATGACCATTGGCATTGTAAAATTGTGTTTGGTTTCTAAGTTATAAGGTCCGAAAGTTCGAATTTTTCGCGCGTTTTATGCAATAACTTTGGAGGTGGATTACGCAATGATAAAGTAAGAACATCTTAAAAAGATTAGTCATCAGACTTGCTTATTTAATCAAGATTTATAATCTATTTGGTTTTTGTTAGATTTTTGACTACAGCGGTCGTGGTTTACTTTTAGCTATAAGTCGTCTTGAAATTAAAATTTTCGTAAATCTTACCAAATCATACACTATGCACTTTGTCTTTTTTGTGGACATGTTGCATCCTCTTCCATCCTTCATCCAAAGGGTGAAAGCGGAACCCTGTTACTAAGCCTCCGCTGTCCGTCCGTCCGTCTGTCACAGAGCTGTTTCTCATGAAACGTAATAGGTATTTATTTATTTATTTATTTATATATTTCTTTCACCGTTAGGCATTAGAACATTTTTAACACATAACAATTTAAAATAACACATTATCCAATATCAAATGATAACAAAATGAAATATCAGATAAATTCAGTCAGTAGGCAGCTGACATTTTCGCAGTGTGTATTTATTTTGCCGCTATAAAAACAAATAAAAAAAATACGTGATTTTTTTGTGTTCAATCTTGTACGATGGTACGGAACCGTTCGTGTGCGAGTCCGACTCGCACTTGACCGGTTTTCTGAGCACCTTTGGTTCTCGGCACACCCACTCATACCGGGATTTCATAAAGAAAAACACAGTAGCCTAATAAAATCATGAAAATTCAGTCCAGCATCACATTGACTACAGGAACCAGCAACACAGCACCTGCTTCATTGCGAGCCCGTTGAAAGAAAACCTCGTGAGTTATACATCACATCCGTTAGACCAATAATTAACATCGATGCTTAGGTAGGTGTGGTTTCCATGCTATAAGCACAGGCTGAATCCCCAATTAAAATATAGCAATTAATCAAAACACGGACAAAGAGAAACGAGATGCGCAGCTGTTTCGGTGAAAACCAGATCGGCAAAGGCTATTTTATTTTCTGGATTTCTAGCTATCTAGATTCTAGTTTATTACTCTCGAATTCAGAGAGCATCCGTCAAAACTTAGTACAAGATAGATTAGCGCCGTACCAACGATACAAAAACCGATATAACGATCAAAAATGCGAGTACATGTTTGATATGATGACAACAAATACAGAGCGTGATCGATTAAAAATAAAATAACGTATCTTTACTTTTTCTGTGGTAGGAAATATAAAGTACCTGTTTTTTCAAAATGCCTTGTTTTATTTTCCTTCAAATGAGTTCGGTAGGAGTCAGTAATTATTTTGAAATTCCGCAGGGGTTCATGTCTTCAAAAAGGTTAAGAAACCCTGCTATAGATGAAGGGTCTAGTCTATGTAGTATTTAGTAATGGCGTGACCGACTTTGATGAAAGTTTTCAGACAATGTCTAGATTTTTTCGACGGGTGTTCCTGTGAAGTTTTGAAGGTCAGAAGCTCTGCTCGGGTGAATGTTTGAAAGTTTATAAATAACGGCGTCGTCGTAACCAATCTTGATCGAATTTTCAGGCAATTGCGTGCAATCCTGTGCATTATTTAAGTTTAGAAGAACCGCTCAAGCGAATGTCCAAAATGAAATTGACCCGAGCGGGTACCTTAGCTAGTCTTTAATTTATTAGAAACAAGATTATTGCGTTATTAACGGAGTGTACCGAAGATCTCCGTTTTAATATTGAGGAAAAATTATTTCGTACATCCGGCTGTTTCCCTCTACACGACGCATTTATCAACATCATTTCATTCCATTTTTCAAGGGAATGAAATTTGGCAAGTAAGTTCGATGTTTAAATAATTTTTTTTAGTCGGGCCAGTTTTATATATTTTTTTTCAAATTTTTTTTTTTTTTTTAAATGTCAAATGTTCAAAAAGATAGTCTCGTGAGGTCTACAGTGTAATACTCATAATAGCATGTTATAGAAAAGTAATTGTAACTTAAAACACAGAATCTTCAGGTTCAAATAACGTTTTCGGAACTCACCCACTGCTGGCTTAGCAGTTGCCTACCTTGTCCCTCCGAAAGTGCGCGCGGCGAGCGGAAAGCGTGCTCTATAGGCCACGAACTTGAATCCAAGAGCGGCGTTCGAAAAATAAAACTAATGCAACGGTCGACCAATCGCGTCGATTCGTTCGATTCGTTTTGTCCGTTTGATTTAGGAACGAATTAAACAAAACACTGTTGGCGTAATAAACCGTTTCCTTCTAGTTACAATCGAGCGGGAAGAAGTTGTTTTATTTTGACTTTTGGTTTTATTTTAACGATATTCAAGTCAATGATTTTGGCTTGTTTGTCTTATCGTTTGTGTTTATTGCTTAGAATAAAGGTTGACGTTAGCTGGGGCTTGATTTTTTTATGTAACTGGTTATGGATGGCTAATTACTACACCCACTGTAATGATATTAGCCCGCCCAACAATTAGGTGCAATCATGCCATTTTTCTTCTTCTCCTTCAGCCTTTTGTTGTCCACTGCTGGACGTAGGCCTCCCCCAGACTTCCCCAAGTTGTGCGGTCTCCTGTTCTTCTTCGCCAGTTGTCACCTGCTGTCTGACGTATACCGTCTGACCGACGTGCTGGCGGTTTGCCGACGCTTCTTTTCCCTGTGTAGGGTCTCCAGATCAATACTCCTGTGCTCCATCTGTGGTCATCTCTGCGACATACGTGACCTGCCCATTGCCACTTGAGTTTAGCAACCCTATGCATAATGTCTGTGAAATCATACCTTTATGAGAATTGAATTGAATGGATAATATATTGGTTCAGTGTCCCCGTAATAAAGCGATCTCTAAATCACACAAACATAGAACTTATTCGTCGAAATCACCAAACCTGAAAATATTTTATGATTGTATCTTAGTATCAAAGCCGAAAAAGTCTGCAAGATATTTGTAGAGTAAGATTAGTTAAGTACTTGAGGCACACATACATAAAGCTTTCATGCGAAGTAAAAAGGTGTTTTTATGCGCTCAGAATGAATACGTTTCTTGTCAGCAACTCCAACGACACGTTCCGAGCCGTAAGTCCAATTTGAATTTCGAACCACAAAAAACGCGCGCCATGATGAAGTCGCCATCGCTCGCGCGCGATTGGTCCGTTCGTAAAAGGAACGGTTTTTTTTTATTTTTAATTACGTGGGCCCAGCGATAATTAGGAGTCTATGCGGTGTCTGGAGCATCGTTTAATATTAGTCCCGGAGGCGGTGAATATTCAGGTAACATAATTACGAGTAGTTTTACAATTCAGTTTAAATAATAGGATATTTTTATTTTATTTAAGAACTACTAATATAAAACAAAACTCACACAGTTTATGATCCTATTATTAGCTACACAGTGTCAATGTTACTAATACATCCTATGAAGGCTACATATCTATCAGTGATGATTAATTAAACAATGGGACGAAAACCTGTTGTAAAAACTTGCTAAACCTGGGTCGTGGGGTGTGTAAGTTATTCACTGCTTAATTGGCTATATCGGGATTAATTAGCAGTAATTTATAGGTAATTTTTTTTTATGGAACTATACACCTACTGTTATGATATTAACACAACACACCGCATTCTCGATGAAATTTGGTGTCATGTCGGGAACTCATACCGGGCTAAATTTAATTGGATGGAAAATACGGACAGATTTTCATCGCTTCGAATGTATTTTGTTGTCGAATGTAACCGAACTCGGGCGGGTTTATCTCTACCCATTATCGATGACTCTACCACGTAGGGACCTACTGTTTCACATACGGCAGTGAACCGCGTTGTTAACTTTATCTTCATTTACACTTTTTTTTGTGGCGTATTAAAGAACTTTCAATCACAATTTAGGCCGGAGTGCCCATCTCTCGTTAAGGTTAACGTTATCGCTAAACATTTTCTGTCTCCTTTTTTTATGCTTTAAGATACAAGACGAAAGAGAGACACAATTTAAGAATAACAATAATCATAACCAGAAATGTTGAACAACAGCCTTAGCCCCGATTGCCGAAGAGCCGGCTGAGTTAATCAATGTTCAAACACTTCACTTTTAGTGAACCGTACGGAGTTCCTTCCACAAAGTGACGTGTTCAATCTTACGTTGACGTTGATTTTGATTTTCGTCTCTTGAGTGCAAGAAAGGACAAAACATCAAAATTAACGTCAACGTATGATTAAACACGTCACTTTGTATGAATAGTATGGAAGGGACTCAGTGCGGGTCACTAAAAGTGACGTGTTAGAAACATTGATTAACTCGGCCGTCTCTTCGTGCACTCGGCCCTCAGTCTTTGTGATGTAAATGAAACCCGCACCGCCTCATGGAGAAACTCGAAATATGATTGGAACGTGGAGCAAAGGTCCATTTTAATGGCAAGTACGATGCTCGCTGACGATTTAATTGTGCTCGGTGAAGAGAAATTCTTTTAAAGTGATCATTATCTCGTTAAGGCTGTTTGCTGTCTTGAATAAAACGCGCTGGCAGAATGTTGAATCCGAGTATTCACTTCGTATGGTAGATAGACTAGGAGGTCGTGACAAAATTGGTAACGATAACGTAAATGGCAAAAACTGTTCTCACAGGATAAAGACCAACTGTTTGAAGCTAAATGTGTCAGTCTGCCTGCGCTTAGTGGTTGCGTTACATAGATAAGGCGCCTAGTTATGGTATATATGATAATGTAGATGGCTGCAAATAACGAAGCATGTAAGTGTCAGTACATACTTGCTCAGCAATACCAAAACCACAAAATTTTTCGTTGCATTTTGTATTAACAGACGATTTAGCTTACAAATATAAATTTAGGTATATTTAAGCATTTAACAGAGCAAGAGATGAGACGACGACATAGTTAAAATTGCTGGCAGAATATGGACAAGAAAGCCAAAAGAGAGAAAACAATGCGAAGAAATGGGGGAGGCCTTTACCCTGCAGCGGGGAGCAATTTGAAAAATGATAACACTCTAGAAATCATCACAATGTAATGATTACCATCTGTGCTCATAAAATAAACGGCTTTATTATTATTATTATTAAGAATTTAATTGAAAAACTACTTTTTATAGTTGGATAATTATTAGGTATCGAAATTTCTAGACAATCATTATATTTATCAGCAGGTATATACCAACATAATTATTTTATAGCCAATCTAGATAACGCAACCACTTGGCGCCGCGCCGCAGATTCAGCCATTTACCTTATCGTGACCAAACATGTCGTGACCTCCCGGAATATGTTGGACTGAGGCAGTCGAAAGATGAACTTGATATTTCTCAAATGTCACAGAAGTCTAATGCTTGTCGTAATAACTCCAATTTATTGTCAATTTGCCGATCACTTTCGTTTTTTTTTTCAAATGTTTTAGGTACATAAGCAATGTATAGAAGAAGATTTCCCTCATAACTTATTTTTAAAATTCTGGTAATCACACGACAGCACAAAACGTTTTCAATACTGAATATCAATTTGTTAACAATTACAAGAAAACAAAAGCCGCACGTGGTATTCAAACATTACACGCAAAAGTAATACAATTTACTGTGCATACAAATTATTGTAAAGCAAACTGGTCATACGCATTTTAGACAATGTTATCATCAAATTTTACTAAGTCCATGGCAATTGAATTAAAAAAGAAAATATTTTTAGTTTTTTTCGAAATAGTATGTACATCGGTTCGTATTGGTTTTATGTAACTGGACATGGATGGCTAATACCACACTCTGTCTTGATTAAAACAAAACACAGCCCTAGGTGTCATGCCAGAACCTTTCTTATATTTCAAGGCAACATTGAACTGACTGAAAAACACGGACAATCTTAATTTCTGCTTCGGCCATCCATCATTAAGGTGGCCCAACCCGGCGGGCCTAACTCATTCGCGGGCACGGTACAAAACCGTGCTGTTGCGCTCTGGGACCTTCTCTGTTTCAAATAATAAGACAGGCTCCGTGATGAGGAAGATGCAACATGTCCACAAAAAAGACAATGTGCATAGTGTATGATTTGGTAAGATTTACGAAAATTTTAATTTCAAAACGACTTATAGCTAAAAGTAAACCACTGCCGCTCTAGTAAAGAATCTAACAAAAACCAAATAGATTATAAATCTTGATTAAATAAGCTATGTCTGAAGACTAATCTTTTTAAGATGTTCTTACTTTATCATTGCGTAATCCACCTCCAAAGTTATTGTATAAAACGCGCGAAAAATGCAAACTTTCGGACCTTATAACTTAGAAACCAAACACAATTTTACAATGCCAATGGTCATCAGACATCTAGTTCGATCAACTTAAGCTATTTTCAGCAAAATTTTGGATCTCTGACAAGAAATATGGGCGTGATCTTCTTTCCCCTTTTGTATGGGGAGATGAGCGGGATGGGCCACCTTAAGGTGGCCCAACCCGGCGGGCCTAACTCATTCGCGGGCACGGTACAAAACCGTGCTGTTGCGCTCTGGGACCTTCTCTGTTTCAAAGAATAAGACAGGCTCCGTAATGATGAAGATGCAACATGTCCACAAAAAAGACAATGTGCATAGCGTATGATTTGGTCAGATTTACGAATTTTTTTATTTCAAAACGACTTATAGCTAAAAGTATACCACGACCGCTGTAGTCTAAAATCTAACAAAAACCAAATAGATTATAAATCTTGATTAAATAAGCTGTGTCTGATGACTAATCTTTTTAAGATGTTCTTACTTTATCATTGCGTAATCCACCTCCAAAAATATTGTATAAAACGCGCGAACAAATTCGAACTTTCGGACCTTATAACTTAGAAACCAAACACAATTTTACAATGCCAATGGTCATCAGACATCTAGTTCGATCAAATAAAGCTATTTTGAGCAAAATTTGGGATCTCTGACAAGTAATATGTGCGTGATCTTCTTTCACCGTTTGTATGGGGAGTTGAGCGGGATGGGCCACCTTAAGGTGGCCCACCCCGCGGGTTTGGTTTCTAATTTATAAGGTCCGAAAGTTCGGATTTTTCGCGTGTTTTATACAATAACTTTGGAGGTGGATAAAGTAAGAACATCTTAAAAAGATTAGTCATCAGACATAGCTTATTTAATCAAGATTTATAATCTATTTGGTTTTTGTTAGATTTTTGACTACAGCGGTCGTGGTTTACTTTCAGCTATAAGTCGTTTTGTGATTAAAATTTTCGTAAATCTTACCAAATCATACACTATGCACATTGTCTTTTTTATGGACATGTTGCATCTTCATCATCACGGAGCCTGTCTTTTTCTTTGAAACAGAGAAGGTCCCAGAGCGCAACAGCACGGTTTTTTACAGTGCCCGCGATTGAGTTAGTCCCGCCGGGTTGGGCCACCTTAAATGCCAAGGTACCAACCCGGGCGAGAGTAACTTGTAAGTAAGAGGACGTAAACCAGCCTCGACGGTCGAAAGCTAAACTCGTCGAGGTGGTACCATCGCATTGAATGCAAAGACGGTCGAAGCGGCAAAGACAAATTGTCCGTGTTTTCAATCTCCTACAATGTAGCCGTGCTCATAACGGGAAGGCTCCTGGCATAGCACCTAATTCCTTCGGGAATGTGGTGTGTTGGTGTGGTATTAGCCTTACATACATGTCCAATAACACATTATAAACTAATTATTCGTTTTAATTCATTGATATTATATTCCGTGGACTTATTAAACTACAAAGTAAATTATCACAGCTGTTTCAATATAGCCAGACTGTTCAAATATCTTTGACGTCTTCGCAAACGTCAGGCACGACTAATTTAACCTTTGGTGACTTTGCGAGGAACATTCAGCTACGACGGCTTGACACGCCGTTAATTTCCTAAGCCTGTTTTAGGGTTCCGTACCCAAAGGGTGAAAACGAAATCCTATTACTAAGCCTCCGCTGTCCGTCCGTCCATCCGTCCGTCCGTCCGTCCGTCCGTCCGTCCGTCCGTCCGTCCGTCCGTCCGTCCGTCCGTCCGTCCGTCCGTCCGTCCGTCTGTCACAGGGCTGTATCTCATGAACCGTAATAGGTAGGCAGCTGAAATTTTCGCATAGTATGTATTTATTTTGCGACTATAACAACAAATAGGTAAAATGAAAAAATAATAAAAAATAAAGGGAAGCCCCATACAAAAAACGTGATTTTTTAAATGACGTTAAATCTCATACAATGGTACGGAACCCTTCGTGTGCGAGTCCGACTCGCACTTGGCCGGTTTTTAGTCGGAGTTGGAGTGTCTCTAAATTTGGGTGAGAGTTTCAGGGTCTCTAAATTGGGGTGGGAGTTGGAGGGTCTCGACGGAGGTTCTGCTTTCAATTCTGGGAAACCCCGGGGTCGCCGAGGAGACACCCGACACGACGCTATCGAGTCCAAGGAGTCAAGTCCATTTATTTGAAAACGCTCGTGGCTTAGAACTTTGGAGTTCGTCTGAAAATTATACTCTATTAATGTTAGTAATTAAAAACACTATCAAAATGTATTTTGGCAATTGATCAGAGATAAACCTTATTCAATAATTTTAAAAGCGCTGCATGTTTATTTACTCGACGTGTCTTCGGGTCATTTGGTTCGGCCAGACCGCGGTAATGTTCGACCAGATTTTGCACACGGAAATCTGTTGAGATGAATGAAACGTGATTTGATAAGAAATGGTTACGTCCGTGCCGTTTTGATACTGTGGAATCAACTTTTATCTTGTAACGCTCTTAAGGTGGGCCATCCCGCTCGACTCCCCAGAAAAAAGCGGAAAGAAGATCATGCCCATATGTCTTGTCAGAGATCCCAAATTTTGCTCAAAATCGCTTTATTCAGTCGAACTAGATGTCTGATGACTGTTGGCATTGTGAAATTGTGTTTGGTTTCTAATTTATAAGGTCCGAAAGTTCGATTTTTTTGCGCGTTTTATACAATAATGTTGGATGTGAATTACTCAACGCTAAAGTATGAACATGTTTAAAAGATTAGTCATCAGACATAGCTTGTTTCATCGATATTTATAATCAATTTGGTTATTGTTAGATTTTTTACTACAGCAGTCGTGGTTTACTTTTAGCTATAAGTCATTTTGTAATAAAACATTTCGTAACTCTTACCAAATCATATAGGTACTATGGACATTGTCTGATTTGTGGACATGTTGCATCTTCCTCATCACGGAGCCTGTCTTTTTCTTTGAAACAGTGAAGGTCCCAGTGCGCATTAGCACGGTTTTGTACCGTGCCCGCGAATAAGTTAGTCCAGTTGGGAAGGGCCAGCTTAAGTTCATTTGTAGAGGGAATAGGCGAATGACTGAGTAGGTAGGTGAATTCATTAATTACACCCTATCCCATTCTAACAAAGGCCAACATGTCATCTGTTTTTATGGGTACTTATTCAGGGAGGCCCCGTGCATTCTACATATCTCCATATCTCCATAGTACTATACTCTAGATATTTCGTTTTTTGTGTACTATAAACCAAATATTCATAAAGTGGTAATCAATCAATCACTAGAAACTAGTTTATAAGTATCAATGGAAAAAAATAATAATACAATGACCAACCTGACGAAGTGTCTTGTCGGCTCTTCTTCGTCAGAAGTAATCGAGCCGACAGGAAAAAGGAAAAAAAATACGAATCCGAGTGTGTAATATACATCGAATGGAGGAAATAATGAAAGTGAAACTTATTTATCATTTGGTCTTATGCGAGATCCTTTGTCTTGCAAACGAGTTATAAATGATTTTTTTTCCTTAGAAGGCTAACTGCTGCTGCAAAAACTGTCTTTGAGCTGTAATTGTTTACCAATACAAAAAAAAGTCTTTAATTTTGATCGCTAGGTGGCTCCATAGTTTTCTCTGCGCGCGATTCTCAATTCAAAGTTCGGTGGCCATTATCGGCTGCGATTTTTCATTGGTTGGGATCGTGTTCCAAATTTAAAAACCGGGAGTTCATAAAACCGGCAACCGCATTTTGCTTTTATTTCGGCCCGTAATTTATTAAGATGTTGATCAATTCCGGACAACGGACATAATTTCTTGCGCAGATACGATTTTTATGCCAAAGAAGTTTAGCAGAGAGAACCTTTTTGCTGCGGTTAAATCCAGTGTGAACCAGTTTTGGGTGGATCGTTTTTCATGCAAATCGTAAACTCAAGTCGGGGCTGGCCTTCCCTTTCAACTCCCCCATACAAACGTGGAAAGAAGATCATGCGCATAGTTCTTGCCAGTGATGTAAAATTATACTCCAAAAAAATTTATTTCATCGAACTAGATGTCTGATGATCATTGGCGTTGTAAAATTGTGTTTGGTTTCTAAGTTATAAAATCCGAAAGATCGAATAGTTCACGCGTTTTATACAATAATTTTGGAGGTGGATTGCTCAACGATAAAACATCTTAAAATGGTTAGTAGTTTATGACCAATTTGGTTTTTGTTTGACTTTTGACTACAGCGGTCGTGATTTACTTTTAGCTATAAGTCGTTTTGTAGTTAACATTTATGTTTATCTAAGCAAATCAAACAATATGCGCATTGTCTGCTTTGTGGACATGTTGCATCTTCCTCATCACGGAGCCTGTCTTATTCTTAGAAACAGAGAAGGTCCCAGAGCGCAACAGCACGGTTTTGTACCGTGCCCGCAAATGAGTTGAGGCCGCCGGGTTGGGCCACCTTAAGTTCCTTCGTAGAGGGCTAAGCGAATGACTGAGTAGGTGGGTGAATTAATGACAACTTATCCCATTCCAACAAAGGCTACCATCTCATCTGTTTTATGGGTACCTTTGCAGGGAGGCATCGTGAATTCTACACTGCCAGGTCTTCGAAGCAGTCAAAGATACCGCCCTCGAAAGGCGACTGTCGCCGAACTGCGTGCGGCTGGGTGGCCAGCACATTGTCGGTCCCATTGGAGCGGATACACAATACAATACAATGCAATTTCTGCTGGACCGCGGCGCGAGCATATTGTCGTCTCTACAATGTCTTGACGGGGGGCGATCGTACGGAGCGAGGAGTGTGACCTGTAGATGAGACTCAGGCGGCTCGTGGCCTAGTGGCGCGGTGCCTGGCCTAGCATACCAGAGGCCTGGGTTCAATTCCGACATGCACCACTGTCTTTCTCGTTCCGAGTTCGATTAGTGCATTTCGTCACGAATGCGAGCTGCTCCATTGTTCGGAATCCATGTAAAACTGTAGGTCCCCTTCCCTTACTACGTGGTAGGGTTCCCTCATAAAGGGAAGGCCCTGGCATGGCACCTAATTCCTTCGGGAATGTGGTGTATTGGGCTAGTATCATAACGGTAGTTGTGTGGTATTATAGCCATCCATGTCAGGTCGCATAAAAAAAGGCGGAAACATTGTAATTCAATCCTCAGATAGTATTTATCGGACTGATAGTACAAATTCACGTCTGTCAAAAGACGTAGAGAACTATAATCTTAATTATATCTTCTATCACAATTATTTTACTAATAAACATATAAACTTCATTTCATTTATTTATTCAACTTCTGGTAGTAAAACTACACTAAGTCATGTCACAATTTGATTGATCCGCGGTTTCGATCAACCAGTGAAGAAGAACCCGCAAAGAAACTTCACTGGTCTATAAATTATGTTTTTTTTTTTGTCTTTTTTTTTTCGTCCACATAAACGATATAACACAATTATGATTTCATACCTAAATGCTACTGCCAAACTTACATTGGTAGAACGGTCTAAAGCAAAGAACTAAGAACTACGAGGAAACAACAACCCACAATGTGAAAAGTCTTAATTATTAAATAAATTACTCAACTTAATAACCTAATCATTATACATATTGAGTATTTATTTCGGGTGTAAACGCCTTCGTCAACTTAACAGCTATGTCGGGTGTACATTGCCGCTTCGAATATCGTTTCATCCAATGCGATGGTACTAACCCGGGCGGGTTTCCACCCTACCATCTAGTAGGTGAACAAACAGTTGTACATGAATTCCGAACCATGGAGCAGCTCGCATTCGTGACGAAATGCACTTATCGGACTCAGAAAGAGAAAGAAAGTGGTGCATTAACGGGGCGAGCATTCGAACCCAGACCTCTGGTATGCTAGGCAAGTCCCCGCGCCACTACACTACGATGCGCTCAATAGGTCTATAGACGCAGTGCAACACAGTTTATAGTAAAAAAATGTCGGAATCAGCTGCCTACTACTCAGAATGTATTCTTTTGTAGGCAGCAGTCTTACTTACAGTATTACAATTAAGATTAAATGTTTCGAAGATATGTTATTTTTAGATGTAAGTATGTTAATCATTATGTTAAAATGTATACTATATCCTTGCATAGTTTGTAATCTTGAGAATATGTTCGAAGAAATAAAAATAAATAAATAAAAAAATAAAAAATAAATAAAAATAGGGAAATCCGCCTATAGGGTACATTTAGGTGACAAATTTAGGGGCTCATAAACTTCTCGGGCGTCAACACTCGCTGGCTAACAACTGAGTAAATGACGCAAGGGAACCCCGATTCGCTCCAACAGTCTGTCCTTTCTCCGTTCCCGGAACCATCGAAGGGACCATAGGTGGAGAGATTCCTGCAATACGCGAGGATATTCGCAGAAACGGACGAAATCGCCTTGGCGCCAAGGAGCGGGGTATTCTGTTGGCGAACAATGGAATGGGGAAAAAACTGTGCGGAGCGGGGTTGTCAGACGAGATGCGCAATGTTAAAAGTAATGCAAGGCTCGTAGTCTAGTGGTTCGGGGACTTGCCTAGCATACCAGAGGTCTGGGTTTAAATCCTCGCATGGACCACTTTCTTGTTCACTTCTCATTATGAGTTGTAAAACTGCATTTCGTCACGAATGCGAGCGGCTCCATGGTCGGAACCCATGTAAAACTGTAGGTTCCCTAGGTGGTAGGGTTTAAGCCCGCCCGGGTTGGTACCATAGCATTGGATAAAAATAAGATAGTCGAAGCGGCAATAAAACATTGTCCGTGTTTTCAATCCAGTCCAATGAAGCCTTGCTTATAGAGGGAAGGTCCTGGCATGGCACCTTATACCTTTGAGAATGTGGTGTATTGGGCTAATATTATAACGGTAGTTTTGTGGTATTAGCCATCCATGTCGAAAAAAAATGTGGCTAGTAATCATGGGCCATGCCAGGACCTTTCCCATATAAGCTTGTCTGCGTATGTATTTTGGCAGAGATAAATAGTTGTTATAGAAACTAAAATGAATCAAAAGTCACACTAACTAGTGTTAAAAGTACGGTAAGAAATTTGGCTGTTCCGACCCATATAAAGTTGTTTGCACACATAACGCAAAAAGTATTGCACTTTAAGCCACGAATTAATAATAAAAGTTTAATATAGTCATATTACTTGCAGCGAAAACAATTTCACAATTTCAGGATTATTGGTTTTCTTACAATTTATTTAAATACGATTTATAACAGCGCCATCTAACGGTGTAAAACTTCTAATCGGCACTTACAACGAAACCATTAAACCTGAAATGGCTATATTTAATATTTTTGACGAATTCGTGCCTTAAAGTGCAATACTTTTTGCGTTCTGTGTAAAAAAAACATTGTTTGGGTCGGAACATCCTTAAGGTGGGTCATCTTGTCAAAGATCCAACATTTTGTTTAAAGTAGTTTTATTTGATCTAACTAGATGTCTAATGACTGTTGGCATTGTAAAATTGTGTTTGGATTTAAAGTTATAAGGTCCGAAAGTTCGAATTTTTCGCACGTTTTATACAATAATTTTGGAGGTGGATTACTCAACGATATAATATAAAACATCTTAAAAAGATTCGTCAACAGACATGGCTTGTTTCATGAAGATTTACAATCGATTTGGTTTTTGTTAGGTTTTTGACTGCAGCGGTCGTGGTTTACTTTTAGCTATAACTCGTTTTGTATTTAAAATTTTCGTAAATCTTACCAATTCAAACACTACGCGCATTGTCTGCTTTGTGGACATGTTACATCCGCCTCATCAAGGAGCCTGTCTTTCTCTTTAAAACAGAGATGGTCTGAGCGCAATAGCACGGTTTTGTACCGTGTGCCCGCGAATGAGTTAGTCCCGCCGGGAAGGGCCACCTTAAAACATAGTTCAAGATGACAAAAAATGCATCTGTAATCACCCCTAAAGTTAATGAGTCTACCAAGTCACCTCGCACTTATTGTATCTCTGTCACCTTATCCGTTGCAGTATTTTAAAAGCGCATTCAAACAATCTCAAAATCGAGGACAGTTAAAAATTGCCACAATTAAAGGACAGTGGAAAATGTCCCTTAGACCGGAATGCCTTACCATAGATCCATAGTAATCAGAGACGAGACAATGGGCCATTAGGGTACCATAGATAAGCATCTAGACGACACAATTGTGATTTCGACGTTCGGTTTTTTGGTATTTCGATCTTCGTTCCGTCGACGAGCCGTCAAAAACATGGCTGAGTTATTGGAGATGATATGCGCCGGCAGCCATTTTGATTTTTTTTTATATGCGACCCGGCATGGATGGCTAATACCACACAACTACCGTTATGATATTAGCCCAATACACCACATTCCCGAAGGAATTTGGTGCCATGCCAGGACCTTCCCTTTATGAGCATGGCTACATTGAACACTGGATGGAAAACACGGACAATTTTTCATTGCCTCTTCGACCATCTTTTCATCCAATGCGATGGTACCAACCCGGGCGGGCTTAAACCCTACCACCTAGTAGGGGAAGGGGACCTACAGTTTTACATGGATTCCGAACCATGGAGCAGCTCGTATTCGTGATGAAAATGCACTTATCGAACTCGGAAAGAGAAAGACAGTGGTGCATGTCGGTATTGAACCCAGGTCTCTGGTACGCTAGTCCAGTCCCCGCGCCACTAGGCTACGAGCCGCTCTCTAGAGTTTCGAAACTATCGTAGCAAATTGTCAAATCAAATCAGATCAAATAATTTATTGCGTATTTTGAGATGTATTGCTGAACCCAAATGAGGTTAATATTAAGTAAATATACTTTTTCGTCCTAAGCAGGTCATGTATGCATGTATAATCGACCGTGAAGCAAGGACACATTAATTGAAGAAAGAGCCCAGTAAAAAGAACTACTTACTTAAGATACTACAAGGCTGGACCCGAACCACCAAAACATACCTTTCGCGGGTATAACGTCTATCAATTTTCGTTGCGGACATTGACCGCAAATATTGAACATTCAAACATAATATCGTCGTATAACAATAGCATTTCCTAAATGCCCCTGGAATAGGTCGGCAGTTAACTGCTTATTCAGTTAGGATTCAGAAGAGGAAATTCCGTATGTAAACGTATTTTTGCAAGAATCGACGTCCAGAGTAGGTCGGAAGTTATTCACTGATTCAGTGTATCCCATTTGTAAACCAATTAACGCAAGAATTGGCCCTCGGAACATGTATAACCCATACACCAAAGGTGCACGTCACAGAATATAAATTCTGAAGCCACGTAGTTCGATTGCTCGTCCCTTCGGTCTACAACAGTGAGATCTGTATGATAAGGAAACATCGAATATTAAACGTATATAAATTGGATTTTGATGAGTCCGGAATTTGGTAGTACTATTAGATGGAAATCGCTTTCGATGGTTCTGACGTGAGGGATTTAAGCATATTTTATGAGTCCATTAGGATTAGGTATTGTTTGGAATAGTATCGAATGGCATGTAATTTTCATGGGATTGATTTTATGTATCTGTATGGGTAGTCCGAGTTCTCACGTAAATCGGCATTTATGGCACTTCGACGTCGAGTTTTACTTCTTCAATCAAAAAGAAGAAGAAATGTCAAACAAGACAGACGAAAAATTATTTACAAAATTTAATATTTTTATCGTTTTTAGATATCTCTTCTTTCTTAGATTATATTACAAAAATATTTGAAATACGTTTACAGTTTTGCTACAAATAAATTATATGCCGGACCCGACAAGCGGTTATTCAAGCCGAACGTCTTCAAATATTTTTTGCTGCCCTGTCTGCGGGGACGGAAGACGCTTCAATGGAAGTCGAGGACTACACATACACCTGGCCAGAGCTCACCGACCCACCACACGTCTACCAACTACCGCACAACCCTCGCAAGAGGCAACTACCGCTTCTCTACCAGTTATTCATTCATCCTTTGATGACATGATTAAGTGTCTCCGTGTCACATCCCCCGTACTCCGAAGGATTCCACGTGGCTCTAGACATGCTGTTGCATCGAAATTATGTGCCGTCATAAAGAAATGCGTTTCCGACAATACTGAAAAAGCTTGGGAAGAGCTTTTCCTGTTTGCTTATAAGGTGCTTCACGTATCCAGAGACAAGACAAGAAACCGGCCTTCACTAACCTGTAAAATCAGAGAAAACCTACAAAATTATGATTCTGTGCTACAGGTTCCAGACCAATGCACATACCTCAACCAAAATTCAACAGTATTCAGGAAGGTGGAGAACAAAATATCGAATGGCGACATCCGGGGAGCAGTTAGGCTGCTCACCTCAGATGACGCTCTGGCAGATGAAACGCCGGAGACGCTGGCTGCTCTGAAGTCGAAACATCCCGCTCCATCGCGCCTTCTTTTCCTCCCGGAGGAGCCGTCCGCAGATCACGAATGTCTATTGACTAAGGAAAGCTCTGTGAGAGAAGCAATTTTATCTTTCCCCAATGGATCTTCGGGCGGGTTCGATGGTTTATGTCCTCAACATCTAAAAGACCTTATAAACTCTTTAAACGGTGTTATAGCTGATAATCTGCTAGTGGAGCTTACTAATTTGTGTAACTTTATGCTCGCAGGTAAAGTAAATCCGGTTTCCTCGAAATATTTATACGGAGCAGCCCTCATAGCTCTAAATAAAAAGGACGGTGGAATACGGCCCATCGCTATCGGTTGCACTCTGCGTAGGCTAGTCTCCAAGGTGGCATGTCGCAGTGTTTCGACGGCTCTTGGTGAAGAACTACGTCCAGTGCAGCTGGGTTTTGGAACCAGATGCGGATGTGAGGCAGCTGTGCATGCTACACGCTCCTTTATGTATCAAAATACCGAAGCTGAAGTTGTTTTAAAGATTGATATCCGAAATGCATTTAATTCAGTTGAACGAGACTCACTGCTAGATCAGATAAAAGAACACATCCCAAATATTTATCCATACCTAAACCAGTGCTATTCTTCTCCTTCACACCTCTTTTACAATGACCATACGATTGAATCAGCCGTCGGATGTCAACAGGGTGACCCGTTGGGCCCTGCTATATTCAGTTTGGCCATCCACCCGATTATAAAATCGCTCGGCTCGCCATTAAATGTTTGGTATTTAGACGATGGAACGATTGGCGGTAGTTATTCGTCAGTCTTATCAGATTTAGAGAAAATTACAGCAGAATTTAACAAAATCGGATTAAGTATTAATTTAGAAAAATGCGAATTGTTCTTTTGTCAGTCAGTATTAGAAGCACGGAAGGCTGAAATATGCAGCAGTATTTCTAAAAAATTACCACACATCCGTATCCTTGACGAAAACTCAGTTGTGCTCCTAGGAGCTCCACTGACGGAATCTGCTCTGAGTGGGCAGTCTGAGTTCTCACCTAAATTGGCGTTACGGCAAACCGATCGACTGGCGTTTTTAAATGTATGGAGAAATTGAAGAGCGCGCGCAGCGGGCGTTAAGCGAACTAACATTTGCGAGTCCGAGCTTGATTTGACAGCTTACTCAACGTTGCCGTAAATACGTCGACGTTGCCGTTTACGTCCACTCCGCGTTTTCATACAAATCGGAAGTCCGCGTTTGACTTTGACAGCTTGAAGAAGTAAAACCACAGAATATCTAGTAAAAACTTGTATGGAGTTTGGAGAAAACGCCAGTCGATCGGTTTGCCGTAAACGCCAATTTCGGTGAGAACTCAGACTGCCCACTCTGGCACCCTTTATTGTTAAAAAAGAGGTCGCACTGCGTCAGTTCTCTGAGAGACTGCATTATATAAACTCTCACATGGCCTTTTTCTTGCTAAAACATTGCTTCTTTATACCTAGACTTACATATTTTCTTAGATGTTGTCCTTTTTGGAAACACCCCGACAAAATTTTGGCGTTTGATAATTGTTTAAAGAGTTGCTTAACTGATATTTTAAACGTTAAAATTGAAATAGGTGATTCAGTATGGGACCAGATATCACTACCAGTAAGATTAGGAGGCACTGGCATGCGCTCGGTTGGGAACGTGACTTTGCCGGCTTTTCTGTCTTCCGTACATAGTACAATCGATCTCGTCGGAAAAATTCTACACCCGTCGCAATGCGGCTTTGAGATCGAGTACATGGCGGAGGCCATTGATGCTTGGCGGAGTCTGTGTCCGGACGAGCCCTTACCTATGCGTCCTATGGTCCAAAAAAGCTGGGACTTACCCATTTCAAAATTAAGTGTTCTCCTGCAGGATGACGATAAACTGAACAAAGCACGCATCTTGGCTGCCTCGCGTCCAGAATCCGGGGCGTGGCTTCAGGCGTATCCTTCAGCGCACCTCGGTACACTGTTGGATCGCATCACGCTGCGCATAGCGTTCTGTCTCCGCGTGGGAGTAAAGATATGTCAACCACACACCTGCCCCTGCGGCTCGCCGGTCGACACTTACGGCCGCCACGGTCTTTCATGTGCCAAGAGCGCTGGACGAATGTCACGCCACGCTTCCCTTAACGACCTGCTAAAGCGCTCGCTTGCGACTGCAAAGATCCCCAGCCACCTCGAGCCCCCCGGAATCTGCCGAGATGACGGGAAGAGGCCCGATGGGATCACCCTCTTACCCTGGTCGCAGGGGAGAGCTTTAGCATGGGACGTTACGTGTGTGGACACCTTGGCCGCAAGCCACTTAGACGGCTCCGCCCGTGCCGCGGGTTCCGCCGCAGCGAAGGCGGAGGCGCTCAAACACGCCAAGTATTCATCCCTGAAGGATCAGTTTGAGTTCCTTGCCTTCGCCGTTGAGACACACGGCACGTGGAGTGACGACGCGTGGCAGTTCGCCAATAGATTGTGCAAGTTGCTCGTGGAGGCCACTGACGACCGGCGGGCTCCTTCTTTTTTCCGCCAGCGGGTGTCTCTCGTCATTCAGCGGGGGAACGCGGCATCCGTCATGGGGACAATGACAACGGGACCCATGATGGATGATTATTTTTACGTTTAGGTAAGTCAGTTATATTTTTTTTTCTTCTCTATTTTTCAGTTTTATGTATATCTTATTTTAATTGTGTCGAATAATGTAATAAAAAAAAAAAAAATCTTGAAAAAAAAAAAAAAAAAAATCTGTCAAAAACAAACCAGACCACATATTTCATTTCAGTTAATTTATTTAAGGTGGGCCTTCCCGCCCAACTTCACATACAAACGTGGAAAGAAGATCACGCCCATATTTCTTGTTGGAGATCCCAAATGTTGCTCAAAATAGCTTTATTTGATCGAACTAGATGTCTGATGACCGTTGGCATTATAAAATTGTGTTTGGTTTCTAAGTTAAGGTGGCCCATCCCGCTCATCTCCCCATACAAACGGGGAAAGAAGATCACGCCCATATTTCTTGTCAGAGATCCCATGTTTTGCTCAAAATAGCTTCATTTGATCAAACTAGATGTCTGATGATCATTGGCATTGTAAAATTGTGTTTGGATTCTAAGTTATAAGGTCCGAAAGTTCGAATTTTTCGCGCGTTTTATACAATAACTTTGGAGGTGGATTACGCAATGATAAAGTAAGAACATCTTAAAAAGATTAGTCATCAGACATAGCTTATTTAATCAAGATTTATAATCTATTTGGTTTTTGTTAGATTTTTGACTACAGCGGTCGTGGTTTACTTTTCGCTATAAGTCGTTTTGTAATTAAAATTTTCGTAAATCTTACCAAATCATACACTATGCGCATTGTCTGCTTTGTGGACATGTTACATCCGCCTCATCACAGAGCCGGTCTTTTTCTTTGAAACAGAGAAGGTCCCAGAGCGCAATTGCACGGTTTTGGACCATGCCCGCGAATGAGTTAGTCCCGCCGGGATAGGCCACCTTAAACTTTTTGGTAGTCAAACTACACTACGTTACGTCACAATGAACCGCGGATTCGATCAACCCAGTAAAGAGGAACTCGCGTAATATAGGGGTAAATATACTTTTTAGGGTTCCGTGCCCAAATGGTGAAAACGGAACCCTATTACTAAGCCTCCGCTGTCCGTCCGTCCGTCCGTCCGTCCGTCCGTCCGTCTGTCACAGGGCTGTATCTCATGAACCGTAATAGGTAGGAAGCTGAAATTTTCACAGAGTATGTATTTATTTAGCCGTTATATGTAACAACAAAGAGGTAAAATAAAAAAATATTAAAAATTAAAGGGGCCATACAAAAATCGTGATTTTTTTGTGTTAAATCTGTAACGATGGTACGGAACCCTTGGTGTGCGAGTCCGACTCGTACTTGACCGGTTTTTCGTACTAAGCAGGTACTTCGCTTATTCCAAGGATAAGGATAAGATGTGATATGTATGTATTTATAATTGACCGTGAAGCAAGGACACATTAATTGAAGAAAGAGCCCAGTAAAAAGAACTACTTTACGAATATACTGCAAGGCTGGACCCGAACAATCGATATCTACAGGATCGGTGGGTTCTTATTTAAGAAATGTCGACAGTGAAGGGTGCATTGGTGCACTGGGCTACCAGAGGTGACTAGATTTCAATGAACCGAAACAGGGCCATCGAAATGTGTGCAGATATCTAGTTAATCTCTCATGCCGAGTGTTGCCCGCGCCATACGTCACTGGAGGAAGCGGCAGGACCTCACAGGACGAATTTTAATAGTCGTTCGCGGGCTGAGAGCACGCGCCGCGCTCACGGGACATAACGCGGCAACTGCGTTACGTTCTATATATTCCGGGAGGTCACGACATTTTTGGTCACGATAAGGTAAATGGCTGACTCTGGGGCCACAGCTTAGAGACCAATCCTCTGATGCTAAATATGTCAGTCTGCCTGCACCAAGTGGTTGCGTTAGCAAGATGGGCTATACAAAATAGATGTTGGTATGTACCTGCTAATGACTATACTCATTATCTGGAAGTATTGATACTTAATCATTACGCAACAATAACCAATCGGTTTTATAATATAACCTAAATTTATATCTGTAACCTGAATCGCCTATAACTACGAAATGCAACAAAAGATTTGTTCAGTTTTGGTATTACTAAGTAAGTATTCTGATACTTTTATGCTGCGGTATTTGCAACCATTTCCTTAATAATTCATTTTTCTTGTCACGAAAACTACTTTTTCAGGCACCTTATATAGGTAACGCAACCACTTGGCGCAGGCAGACCGACACATTTAGCTTTAGAGGGTTGGTTTTTATCCTGTGAACCCAGTTTCAGCCATTTACGTTATGGTTACCAGTTTTGTTGTGACCTCTTAGTCTATTACCCTATCTATCTCTCTATACTACGGGCGAAAACTGTTCATCATCATAGGCTTCGAATGTAAAGACATAGAGAGTAAATTGACTGATGAGAGCAAAATCGTTTTATACTGCAAGTCCAGTTTTTTTTTGTTCCAATTTTTTTCTAAATCGCTGTGTAGCTTCAAAACAATGATCTGAAGTTATGCTTTAAGTTTAACTAAGAAATATTGGGGAAAGGTGTAGCCCACGGAGGATGGAGGTAGAGAGGAGATGGTCTTAGCAAACTGGGTCTGTGTCCACCAAGTGGGTCTCTACGTCACAGCCCACGTGATAAGAAGGCGTGGCTTAGCCTCATTCGCGACATGGCGCTGGCGGTATTAGGTTGTGGGACAATATTATGGTCTGCAGCGCAATTTTCAGCGAACAGTCGATTACACGATGAGATTTTGTGTAAAATGTTGCAAACATTACACAGGACATAACAATCTAAAGTTTGTAGGTGGAAATAAGTTTTATTTGTCAGTAAAACACCTCATATTTTATAATTTGAGTCAATATTCGTGCATTGTATCGATGTATCGCTCTTGCTATGTGCCGATAGATGGCGCGTACTCATTTTCTTTGTACGGTAATAAAATATTGATCTCATGATGCAAATTTTTATGACATTTTTAAATTAAAATTATTTGAATCCGCGCGATTTAAATTTAGAAGGTTTTCTATAGAAAATACCACTAAGAATAGCTCTCGGAATAGCGGCTACCAGAATACAAAAGGCGGAGCTTGAACCCCCACCATGAAATGTTTTTCCACCCGCTTCCCCGCGCAGTGTCACGCAATAATATGAGGTAATAACATTTCCTCTCTACCTCCATCCTCCGTGGTGTAGCCATTGAATGGTGAGTTCAACACCTTCCTCTAAAATAAATTAAATAAACCAAAAAAAAACCGACTGCAAATAAAAAGTATTCCAAAACCAATTTACATGCACTAAAAAGTAAAAAAAAATCCATTTTTGTAGTTACGATTTTTGTTATTTTTTGAGTCGGCGTCAGCCGGGCACGCGCGGCGCCAGTCAAGAGAACCTTGGCTACCTTGGATGACACCGACCAAATTGAAATGGGAAGGCACCAGCTTTCAAATAAAACAATAATCATCAAAACTGGTTCACCCAGGCGAAAGTTCTGAGGTAAGAAACATTAAATAAAAATCCTCCTTTTTTGAAGTCGGTTAAAAATAAAATTAAATATCTTTGAAAATGGCAGTTGTGCGCCACGCCCGCGCGACCGACGATACATTAATTCGCGTCAAATCCTACAAACTCGGTCACGATTTCGCACGCTCCGCGACCCTAGATAAAGGGTTTACTTCTTATATGCCTTTAGGGTTCCGTGCCGGCCTCATGAATAACTCCGATGTCTGATAGGGCTTGCGACGGAATCAACTGGGGCATACGAATGCATCTTCACGCCGCTGAGGGCTTCGATTCTTTTACAAATAACACTCAAAATCTGCATATTTGATCTTCTATTACGGGTGCAACGTACCTACGTCGAGGTAGTTTACAAAACATTTCAATAGTGTTCTTGTGTTCTTCACATCCTAGGGTAAGAGTCGCTCGTAGCTGAGTTGCGAGTTGCCTTTTATTGTTGTGGATTGTAATTTGCCGCTATAAAGTCAGCGACTGATATGCTGTTTTCTCTCTGCTTGTCATTCAATAATTTATTCATGCAACGATATACCTAACATTACAGCGTAATAGCCAAGGCGTTAGGCAATTTATAGATACAGTAGGTACACATTTTATTTAAAAACTATGTTTATATTAATTCTTCTTTGTTAAATATTTTGTTGTTTTCACCTTTCAAAATGAAACACTCGTCACGTGAAAAGTTGTTCAATTGTTCAATCTTTGCAGTCAATGTCCGCAACGCAGATGAAGCGTTAAATCAATGTATGTAGGTATAATCTTAAACACTGTGTTAGTAGGAGGCATTCATTACGGGAGGAGGGACTGTAGGAGAAATTCAAATTACAAATTACAGCCGGTGGCGAAATTGGTAGACGCAATACCCGCGAATGGTATGTTTTGCTGGTTCGGATCCAGCCTTGCTGTATATTATTAAAGTAGTTATTTTTACTGGGCTCTTTCTTCAATTAATTTGTCCTTGCTTCACGGTCGATTATGCATACATACATGTCACATTCCTTTAGTTGTATGCTTTTTATTTTAATTTACTGTTCCATCGGCTCAATAGACAACATTATTAACATTTATTCCACTTTCTTTTTAACCGACTTCAAAAAGGAGGAGGTATAAAGTCGTATTTAAATCTAATCTAATCCGAGCCTTCAGACTGTAAATTTTGACATAATCATTAAATTAAAAATTACTATGGAAGTAATGTCACATTTAGCAGTCGAAAGACTTCAGAATCGGTTGAAGACCCAAGAAAGGTCTTTGAATCTCAGCATTAGCCTATGGAGTAGACAGTCCCACGAGACCCTTAACGTCTCTGAACACTGACACATCTATCCCACCATTGCCACACCACCCACCAGCCCCAACCCTTCCGGCCTACACATCCACCGATGAGCATTCGTCCCCCACAAATCCTAAATGATTGTTAACAATTTCTGTTCGCGATTATACTAATGCACGAATTGTAATTCAAGGCATGGCCGGAAGTAGTTTGGTGTTTTCGGTTTTAAACTGCGCTCTTTATGATGGCTTTCTATCGACTCATCTACATTATTGTGTAAATTTTATGGTTTCCATTGATGTTGAATGGGGGTTAAAATTTGTTTGGGCGCTTGCGGTATGTGGGAATTGGAAGTTTTGATGTTTCGGATAAACATGTATGTACGTACAAGCCGTTAGGCCATGGTAAGTGTATGAGGGTTATCGGGTTTACAAATAAGCGATATGTTATGATACTTTTGGGATTACCGCGGTCGTTAGACATGTTTGAAAAATGTTACGGCTTTTCACGCGGCAGGAAGAGAGCTCTAAGCTCTAAGCTCCTTGACAACGGGCTGAATGATTAGCTCGAAACGTCGGAGAATGTCTGTGCCTGCCGCGTGAAAAGCCGTAACATTTTTCAAATAAGCGATATGTTATTTTATAAAATGCCACTGTACACATTGTTGTTTGATTTTATTTATTTAGTTTGAACCTCACACGTTTCAAGTAACGTTGCTTTCGAAGCATGATCTCTAGTTAGGATAACAGTGGTTATTATTACACTAAGGCTGGTTTTAACCAAGTGCTGATTTAGGTTAATCCACACTTTAAGGGCCTTTATTACGAAAGTGCTGATTATCTTATGCGGAAATTGACTGCAAGTTGCTAAGAAAGGCCTCTAATATGTGGCTATTAAGCTAATCTGCAGTAGGTGAAAAAGGCCCTAAGCCTGGTTTTCACCGAGTGCTTATTTATTTGAAACAACACTTAAAGGGCCTTTATTGCTAAAGTGATGATTATCTTGCACTGGTATCGATTGCGAGATGGTAAGAAAGACCCTTTAATGTGAGGATTAAGCAAATCAGTACTTGGTGGAAGAGACCCTAAGCCCCGATTGCACGAAGAGACGGCTGAGTTAATCAATGTTCAAACACGTGACTTTTAGTGAACCGCATGGAGTTCCATCCATACTGTCCATACAAAGTGACGTGTTTAGTCGTACGTTGACGTTGATTTTGATGTTTTGTGCTTTCGTGCACTCGGCCTTAACTCGTGTCCTACGCTTCTTCCATACGAATAAGAATATTACACTGGAAACAAAAGATTTGCAACTGTTCTCTGTTTGAGCACAGTTAAAATTCAGTATTTCTCATTAGTATTAATGTATAACGGTTAGTATCTATAAATGGGCCAAAACAGTGCATATTAAACGGTGATTACAAACGATTGAACAGTAACACGGGTGACAAATCAGATTATTTTGAAATGGTTATATCAACTGATTGAATATTACGTCTGACTACAAATCGGGCGTGCAACAGTCCAGTTTTCAACAGGTACAGTAATATTTACTATTGGAAATTACCTTTTCACTGAATATAAGACGTAAGTAAGAATGGAAAAAAATATATATCTAGTAATAGTTTTCACAAAGGGAGATAGTTATTACACACAGTTAAAAAAACAATTAAAAGATACACTAACATTTAATGTTTAAGGCTAGTTGTTTTCACTCAGTTAGAGTAACCGTTACTTAGTTAGCTCTATTTTAAGTTTCCAAGATGATTGTTTTTATCGGAATTATGGTTAGATTTAATGATTCTATATATAATATATTGACTTGATACACGTCATTGGTATCAAACTTGACGAGGGATTTATACACCTGACATAGGTTAAGTTGACGACGGCTTTTACACCAGAGTATACTTGTAATGCTATAAATTATATTAATTTAAATAATTGAATTAGTAACTTTATTAGTTGTAAGTAACTTAAACTTAGGGTTGCTGTTTCTATTGATCTTTGTTCTTTGCCTTAAACTGTTCTGCCAAGGAATTGTTTGGCAGTAGCATTTAGATCTAAGTATGTATTTCATAGTTGTGGACGGAAAAATATGTTATGTAAACCCGTGAAGTTTCTTTGCGGGTTCTTCTTTACTGGGTTGATCGAATCCGCGGATCTTTGTGACGTAACTTGGTGTAGTTTGACTACCAAAAAGTTTAAATAAATGAAAATGAAATGAAATGATTATTTTTTTCAGTGTATCGAATGCCGGTAAAATAAGCTCTTAATGTAACTTTATTTAATATTAACCGGGACCAAAACCTCGCTGCTTGCTTGTACATAAAGCAATGCATATATATACGTCAGGAGCTGTGCACACATCCTTTGATGTAAGTGTCGGAAATCACGCGATATCCTGTAAGGCCGTCCCTCGCAAAAAGTCCCCCTTCTCTCCGCGGAGGCTGGGCTCAATCTTCGAGTTATCTGCGGCTATATGAGATTTTTTGGGCGGTTAAAGCAATACCAACTGCTGAGGCTGTTACCGCAGTGTTTGACTTGAGTTATGTCCGGGAAATTCGAGCGCAAGTCTCGGAGGGTCCGCTCTTCAAAAGGATAAAGGAACCGTGCCTGCTGCGTTGTCACTCCGCGTGTCTGTCAGGTATCGAGTTGAAATTAATATCGAATTCCTTCTGGTCCTTTGGAGCTTTGAAAAACTGGCTTCTGAGACTCTTCACATGCTCTAAAAAGAAGAAAACATTTTTTAAATTAAATCAAACTCATCAATGTGTTACAATATACAATTTATATCATTTAAAATCTGGTCTCAAGATCGAGTTACACGTTGTATTGTTGTTTATTTGCACCGGTAAATCTCGCGACAAGCTTTTGAATCCTACAAATTGTATAATATAAAAAAAATGGGTTTGATTCAGAGTTCAGAGAGTCTGCAGCACAGATATTTAAAATATTTGTGGTCTGCTGGTATATTCCTGGCATTCAGTAATCGGGAATCCTGAGTCTAGAAACCGCTTTTATAGCGATTGTCAAAACGAGTTTTTCAACGGAAAATCTTGATTAATTAAAAAAAACTATGCTCCGGAATATTTTCGTCAATATTTTGTAGCGGTTTTCAAAGCGATTCAGGATTCCCGATTACGAAATACCAGGAATAGGCCTGCTGGACTTTGGGAAAGGACATACAATACGTTTTGCGGCGAAAACGATAATCAAAGGGAGTGAAAACAGGATGAAAGTTTGTATGGGTTCGAAACGACATTGACCCGTGCGGAGCCTGGTACCTCAGCTAGTGCTTGTATAGTTTTGTGTGGGTCGCGGCAACGATAAAGCATACAAGTGGTTCCATTCCATTTCTTCGCACAGCAAAACGATTTCATTTACGGCGCCATTGCGGCCCCAGCGCAATAACTAATATTATTTCCGACATTCAATCCCCGCGCTCCCGGAACCCGTGTGAATAGATAAAGCAGCGACAGATGGCGCTAATGTCCGCACCAATGGCGGCGCGGCGTCACCCCCGCTATGTCGCATTGATATTAGTCGCCCGACAGATGGCGTTGGTAGGTTTTGTAACTCCGATATTGGATTTCTCTCGAGTCTTGTACATAACACGTAGGTTGGGAAGGTTCGGATGATAAGCGAGAAATATGTAGGTGGTGTTTTCTTATGTGGAGATGGATGGCTTACACCACACTTGCCCTCATGGTACACTGAAATAAATAATCAGTGAATCTAACTGTACTTCCGATAATAACAACCGTTTTGCAACGTTAAAATAGAGCCAACTGAGTAAATCGGTTACTCTAACTGAGTGAAAACAGTTAGCCTTAAATATTAAATGTTACTGTATCTTTTAATTGTTTTTATAACTGTGTGCAATAACTCTCTTACTGTTTCCCTAACTGTGTGAAAACTGTGAGTGCATGTAAACGTCATCACATTATGTGGATTTAAAAAAACATGATGTGAATATATTTTTAGGGTTTTAAGATTAAAGTCCTTGCTTCGACACCTTTAACAAGTGGAAACAATAACACTGGCCTTTTTAACATACTGCTGATTAGCTTCATCACCACGTATGAAGGGCATTTCTTAACAGTTTGCAATCAATTATAGTACAAGCACTTTAGTAATAAATTAATTTAAAAAATTAGTGTCGTTAAAATAAATCAGCACTTGGTGAAAGCTAGGCTGAGCTGAGCCAAATGAGCTGGCCACAGAATTGTATTGTATTGTATTGTTTTATTGCATTCATAGGTAGGTAACCTACACTTAAACATGTCAAGAATCGTTATGCTAGGAATATCATAGATATATGGTTTTTTTCTTCAACACCTGAAAAAAAATGTCAAAGCATGTCCACATCCTTGTGTCTGCGGTCTATCAATTACCAAACTGTCAAAGAGAGAGCCGTAATTTTGACAATGACAGCCACGCGCCGAGGCGACAACGAAACATCTGTCAAAGAGGGTACAAGCATGTTACGCGCAATGTTTACATGTTTGTGCAAGGAGGCCTTGTTTTCGAAGCCCCTTTGTCATGTCAATAAGGATATTGTTTGTTCAAGTCTGACCACAGACCAGGTGGGCACAGACAATTTGTAGTCAATGGGCCTTATATGCTCTTGCGCATGTTTGGAAAAATGTGATGCAATTCATCCAAAATTAGTGTGTGTCAACGGAGGCACGGAATACGGAGGTATGGTCCAAACTTGAACCAGATATTCCTAGGCATATTTGGAGCAAAAAACGTGCAACAAAATCCTTTGTTGTACGAAATAATCCCGCCTCCCACTTAGTCTGGTTTTCACTAAGTGCTGATTTATTTTAATCGGCACTTAAAGGAATTTTATTTCTAAAGTGCTGATTATTTTGAATTGGTATTGATTGCGAACTGCTAAGAAAGGCCATTTGTATTTTGTGATTAAGCTAATCAGCAGTAGGTGAAAAATGCCCTTAGATTTTGCGTGTTCGTATTTACAAGAATGTATTATATATTATTCTTGATAGGCTAGCAGCTTTACGCTGATGCGCCTATATCACAACCCTTTTTTTATATTTTATACGATTGTCCAGTTCATTTTTGAAGGAATTTACGGAGACAGCATGTACAACTTCACTGTGAAGACTGTTTCAAGACAAGATTCTACTACTCTGTTGGCAAGAAAGTGTTGTCGAGGGTTCTGCTTCGACCGATTTTAATACAGCTTTTTTTTAGTGCTTAGGTATGGTAAGGACATTTTTTTTAAGTCGTACAACAAAATGTTATCTACCTGCTTTGCTCCAAACATGCCTTGTTAACGTTTGAACCATACCACCGTTAAGAACCAGTACTGAACTAAAACATATACCCATAAATACTTAATACGTATTCTGTCTTACTAATAAACATTTGTATGATGGCTATTACTCCGGTATATCTAGCTAGGAATACCGGACAGCGAGAAATACCTTCGTAATATCTATGGTGGCGTTTATTAGCAAGGCATGTAGAGTATGTAAACATGAAGATGTTATCTTGTAGAATCGACTGTGGAGCCAGCACACACTATTTAAAGAACAAAATCTGTAAAAATAAAACAGTTACTGTACACAATAAAAAAACAATATAAAGACACATTAATATTAAATATTGAAGGTTAATTGTTTTCACTCAGTTAGAGCAACCAATTTAATTAGTTGGCTCTACTTAAACTTTACTAGACGTGTGTTATTATCGGAATTACAGTATTATTTCTTGTTTTTTTTCAGTGTACGACTGATATTAAAGAATGATCTATCTGTACTTGAAAATTTACTTTTGAATTTAACTTATCCAACTTATAAAGGTGCATAAGCATTGAAATTGGGATTCAATCCAGTATGCCAAAGGCAAGGATAACGCAAAAACAAAAGCGAGGCCCCGCGCTCCTTAGCTACGAGCACCTCATTGGTTACCTGCATCGTGACGCTTCCTAAATCCACCATTTTCTTCCCAAAACTATATATGTATATATATATATGTACATTCACCGTAAAGAGCCGGGAGCGCACGTTGTGCTTACATAACTCAGTTAAGGGGACATAATGGCTGGGTTATAAAAAACCACCCCTACCTACTCATCCCTTCGGTCCCCCCTAATCCCATAATCGCGTGTTGCGGTGTTAATACCTCGGGGGTTCGTTTTCAGTACAGTGAAATAACGGCGTTAAGTTGTCATTCGTCTGTGTAGTGGCTCCGGCTTTGGGAGTTCCGACTTCGGTTGCCCGGTTAGGACTGGAAATGCACTGTCGTGTCGTAATTCGGACGTGAGATCTTTTCTCTTTCAGGTTCAGGTTTTGAATGGCCTTACAATGGGAGAACCCTGGATATATAATTTATAAAATTAATTGTTAATAAAAGTACAATTTTTACTGTATTATTAGATATGTATATCTTCATTAATTATGTTTATTTTATTTCCGCTTCTTCCTTAAATAATGCATTATACCAATGCATTATCGAATTAAAAATAAGAAAATATGTATTCATTAAAGATTAACAAGGCTTAAAAATATTAAAAATCAATGTTTTTCTTATATAATAATAAGAAATAAGAAACGTTTATTGTTGCACGTAAAAAAATATTAAAATTACATGCTATGCACAAATAAGCTGATTAATCAATTTAATTCATACAATAAAAAAACACCTTAATAAATATAAATAAAAGTACACGTTAAATATTCATTGCCTAAATTAAATTAATATAGTAATTTTTTCCTCCTGATGTTTAGTTGTATTTATTACCAACCTAACTAGTAGGTAAACAGATCACTCAGCCGAATAACAAGTCGATTGACAGTTGGCATGGCGCGAAACCAACAGTTTAAACTCGCAAAATGTATATTTGTTTTGGCTCGTATCTCCTAAGTAATAAAACGTGAAAAATATCCTATCGGATTCCAGCAGTGACGGTACTAGTGTGTGAGAGAAACGCAGCTTGTGGGTAATAGAATTTGGAGGAGATTTATCATTTGTAGCAATATAAACAAGCTCACAGCATCACGGCGTGAACTTCGCTATTGGTTTAGTTACGGTGATAGCGGGAAACGGTATAATCTATGTCTATGTAGTTGTATATGTTATAGAAATTTGTATTTGTGAATAATATCTTATATTCCGGGAGGTCACGACGTTTTTGGTCACGATATGGTAAATGGCTGAATCCGGGTTCACAGGTTAGAACCAACGCTCTGATGCGAAATATGTCGGTCTGCCTTCGCCAAGTGGTTGCGTTGCCTAGATTGGCTATTTAAAATAGATGTTGGGATGTACCTGCTGATTAATATACTGATTGTCTAGAAATATCGATACCTATTAATTATACAACAAGGTCGGTTTTTTTTATTAAATACTTAAATATACCTAAAGTTAGATCTGTAACCTAAGGCTCCTATAACTACGAAATGCAACCAAAGATTTGTTCATTTTTGGTATTGCTGCAAGTATGTACTGATAATTTCATGCTTTGTTATTTGCAGCCATTTACCTTATCAAATATACTTTTTGTCACCATAACTACTTTTTCAGGCGCCTTATCTACGTAACGCAACCACTTGGCGCAGGCAGACTGAAACATTTAGCTATAGAGGGCTAAACTTTATCATGTGAACCCAGGTTCAGCCATTTACGATATCGTTACCATTTTTGTCGCGACCTCCTGGTCTATAAGGCCTGAAATACACATACGTTCATTCGATTTTTGCTCTTTTAATGGCCGGTACACACGTTTGTTTTAGGGCTATGCACTCAAAGGGTCCCCACTGAACCCTATTACTAAGCCATCGCTGTCCAAACCAGATTTATATATTTTAAGATATTTTTCCGCAATTTTCGGATTTCATTCTCATTTTGAAATACTAAAAGAAAGTTGGGAAATTACCCTTAGATCGTTTACACACTGTCAAAGGGTCAAAATGCGGCCATGCGTCGCCGGCAGACAAGAGTTGAATCAAACGACTAGAAGTCATGAATGGGACATCACACTGCCCACTGGAATCTGCCGACATGTGTACAGACAAAATGAATCAAGTCTTTACACTCACTGATAAGATTTTTATCGAACATATTTATTACTAACTGAGTATGCCAAATATGATGTTCTCACTTCTGACGCTTGTTCAGTCTCAGTAGGCCTATTCTTATAATTCCGTTCTCAGGAATCATGATCAGGTCATGGATACTGAATAAGCTAATACCAAACTGAACAACACACAGCCACAGAACAAGTAATGACACAACATGGGAACTAGTTGCCATGTCAGAAACTTCCTTCTATTGCTCGGCTGCATTTAACTGCAAATGAACATGATTGATTCAATGCAATGGTACGAACCCGGGCGGGATTACCCCTACCACCTAGTAAGTTTTTTTTATGCGACCTGACATGGATGGCTAATACCATAATGTTACCGTTATGATATGAGCCCAATACACCACATTTCCGAATAAATTAGGTGCCATGCCAGCACTTTCCCATTATAAGCACGGCTATATTGAACTGGATGGAAAACACAAAACAATTTTTCATTGCCGCTTCCACCATCTTTTCATCCAATGCGATGGTATCAATCCCTTGGGCTTAACCCTACCACCTAGTAGGGCAAGGGAACCTACAGTTTTACATGGATTCCGAACCATGGAGAAGCTCGCATTCGTGACGAAATGCACTTAACCAACTCGGAAAGAGAAAGAAAGTGGCGCAAGTCGGAATTGAAACCAGGCCTCTGGTATACCAGGCAGTATCCGCGCCACTGAAACGATTTTGGTCTGATCCCTCAGTTGACTCTGTGTCTTCTATGGCCGGAACACACAGCTCCGCTCTATCTTCTTTAGGGCCGAGTGCACGAAAGGACAAAAAATCAAAATCAACGTCAACTTACGATTGAACACATCACTTTGTAAGGACAGTACGGAAGTAACACCTTGCGGTTCACTAAAAGTGACGTGTTTGAGCATTGATTAACTCAGCCTTCTCTTCGTGCAATCCGGGCTTAGAGTGCTCGGGTAACGAAATGAGCGCTGCCGCGTGTACAGTCCTGAATTGTACGGACTTTTTTCACATGTATATTTATAAATGGCCGCTTTTGGTCCGCGCTAACAAGACGTCGCGCGGCGCTGCGCCGGCGCATCAAAGGGGCTCCTCGCCAAGTTATAACGAGATTGTGCTGTTGAATGGAGGTGAAATGGAGCGATCGCTCGGGTTCCTTACCCGGCGCGTGTGTCGTTAGGGAAGTTCCTTTTATGTGACTGGCCTCGCGATTCGATATGCTGGGTGAAGCAACTCTGAGCGCGGTTTTCTGCATGGGGGACCATTTTCAACCGTTGTGGCTGGTCGTGGTTCGGATTCCAAGTAAGACCGTAGGTTTCCTTCCCACGCTAGGTGGTAGGGCTCAAGCCCGCCCGGCTTGGTACCATCGCATTGGGTGAAAAGGTGGTCGAAGCGGCAATAAGAATTGTCCGTGTTTTCCATCCAGTTCAATGTAGCCGTGCTCATAAAAGGAAGGTTCTGGTATGGCACCAAATTCCTTCGGGAATGTAGTGTATTGGGCTAATTTCATAACGGTAGTTGTGTGGTACCAGCCATCCATATCAGGTTGATAATCAACAATACAATCATATCAATTGAAAACCACTGTTCCAATTTTGTTGATATTGGACAACAAATATCTGTATCTGCACGTTTTTTTTTCTGGAAAAATTTGATCGGATCAAAGAAAAAAGCAAAAAGGAAATCGTTATATACATTTTGTTTTCTCTGTGGTTTGACCAAACATACATTTACCGAAAAGACAAAAACATGCAGACAAAGATACGTCTTGCTTACTATAACAAACCAAATATCAAGTAAATTGGTCCAGTGATTTTCAAATTATTACTAAAACACATTTGTATGGAGTGCGTGCTTTTCTGATGCCTACGGGCCCACCTTAACCACCAAAACTTACAGTTTTGAAGTCTCCCACCTTTATGTCATGGCGTACGCCATTTTTTTGTTTTTTTTTATGTGACTGGACATGGATGGCTAATACCACACCTTCTGTCATGGTATTAGCCCAACACACCTCTTGGGAACTAGGTGCCATGCCAGGACCTTCCTTATATTGCACGGCTACATTGAACTGGATGGAAAACACGGACAATATTCATTGCCGCTTCGACCGTCGTTCATCCAATGCGATGGTACCAACCCGGGCGGGATAAACCCTACCACCTAGTAAGTAAGGAAGGGGACCTACAGTTTAACGTGGAATCCGAACCACGGCCAGCCTCTCTCACCCATCCAAGACCAGACCGGACCCAGCGTTGCTTAACTTCGGAGAGCGATCGCCGAAGTGTCGCGCCACTGGGCCATTGGCCATATGCAAACCTTCCTATTTACACATTCCGATAAAGGAGCCTTCTGCATCGCACTACAGTTACAGGGTTGTGCCATCAGCAGTACCTTTGTGACAACGTATGCGGTACGCCGGTGGACATTTCGCTCGATTTCTTTCTTCTGTTCTCGCTCACCACAACACACCTATTGTGTACACGTTGTGTTCAACACTTTGTACACAATGCACTCTGTCCGCAAAGGCACCGCCTTCTGTGCGGTAGGTTGTATCATGTCGCGTTATACACCCCAGGGATTGTACCAATTTGACGCGAACGGTATCTCTGGATCATTGTCGGTTTTATATACCAGGCTCCGGAGGTACCTGGCTCCGTTCGAGGCAATGCCGTTTTGTTTATTTATTACAGCTTAACTGCTAATACAAAACATGTTTTAAAACCATTCAACATAAAGAAAGAGTATTTTTATAATAAATTGCCTTCTGAGATACAAAACATAGAAAGTGACCAAATATTTAAAGGAAAGTTACATTCATGGCTCCTAAGCAAAACCTTTTACAATTTAAACTTTTTCCAAGACTAAGTAATGCGATTTTAATTTGACAAATGTGAATTTATAAAAAAAAAAATTCTGATATTTAATGTATAATTTGATTTATTTTTTAATTAATTTATTTTGTGTTTTGATAACTTTTGACGATGTGTACACAAGATCTAATATATAAATGTAATGTTCTTGAAATCACAGAATAAACAATTTTGATTTGATTTTGATTAAGACAGCAAAAAAGAAATGCCTTCAGTTGTGGTAGGAACATTTTGATGCAAGGTCGCTATAAAAGGGAATTTGGTATAGAACTATGCAGAGTGAGCCCCTCCAAATACCTTGGTTCAATAATGTAAAATTAAAGAGGAAATATTTAGTTTTTCCCTTTGGGTTGCGTTCCGGTCACATTCCGCTTAAGGATGTTCCGACCCATACAATGTTTTTTTTTTACACAGAACGCAAAAAGTATTGCACTTTAAGGCACGAATTCGTCAAAAATATTAAATACAGCCATAGTAGTTGCAGCGAAAACATATTCACAATTTCAGGTTTAATGGTTTCGTTGTAATTGCCGATTAGAAGTTTTACACCGTTAGATGGCGCTGTTAAGTAAAAATCGTATTTAAATAAATTGTAACAAAACCAATAATCCTGAAATTGTGAAATTGTTTTCGCTGCAAGTAATATGACTATATTAAATTTTTATTATTAATTCGTGGCTTAAAGTGCAATACTTTTTGCGTTATGTGTGCAAACAACTTTATATGGGTCGGAACAGCCTTAACAAGTTTGCACATCTGATGAGGAAGGTAACATCACCAAACTGTGACGTCTGTGGAGTACCTGAGGATGGTGGCTGGAACCGAACCAGCAAAACACACCATTCGCTAGTATTGCGTATACCAATTTCGCGACCTAGTTTGTACCTATAATTTGGAATTCTCCTGCAGTCCCTCCTGCAATACCTCCTACTAACACAGTATTTAGGATTATACATATGATGCTAAATATTAGTAATTTGAATGTCGGCAACTATCAGACCATTTTAAGTCTGCCAGCTTCGGAAAAGGCAATTAGAATTTATCATTTTGTTAGTAGAAGAACTTAACTTGTATTAGACCTAAGTTACAGCAGGGCTGACATGGTTACTTCGTGTACCCAAGCCCTTTTAAATAAAGATTTAAAAAAAATGACAAAATTAAGAAATATAGGTGCAAAAAGTAAGTAGGTTGTACTGTACAGAAAAATAAGGGTGTGTAAGGTTATGTGTGTTGGAAAGTACGTGGCAATATTCTCAAAATACATCATGAAAGATAAATAATAAGAAATCGTTTTTAAAATAGGTAATAAATAATTTTCGCATTGATGTCGGGTTTATATAGTTTTAAGTTATCTAATGTTTTCTAAGTGTGATTATGGTGCTTAGTTTTAAGTAATTTATTGTTTCTTGCTACCTCTTAATATATTTTCTAATATTAATATTAGCTGTTAGAGATTGCCTTTGGCAATAAGCTCGCCTTTACATACTATGTAATAGTTGTAAGCAATAAAGAATATTTTCATTTCATTTCATTTCATGAATAATTTCCTGGATATTATATGAGTTCTCCATACAAACTTTCATCCATTATTTCACCCCCTTCGAGTTAAATTCTTTAAAAAGCCCAGACTATCTTTTTAACACAATTCAATGCAATTGGTCTAGTAGTTTAGGCGTAAAAACGAAATAGTAGACAGACAAAGTTACTTCCACATTGATTTTTTTAGTATGGAAGTATGGATAGTACGGAGGGATAGTATGGTATTTTTTTATGTGACTTGACTTATGTGATTTGCCTCGCTGAGTAAATAAAACAAAATTGTCCTTTGACCATTTCGAAATTTTTTCCATCACACTTAGGGCCTTTTTCACCTAATTCTAATTAGCTTAATGGCCTTTCTTGGCAGTTTGCAATAAATAACAGTACAGCACGTTAGTAAGTGTCAGCACTTGGTGAAAACAGGCTTAAACTCTTTGGCCTACCTTTGGGTGCCTTTTCTCTGGTGCCTTGGTGCGAAACTTCTACAAAGGTGTGAGGACCTGTCTTATTATATCAGGAAAGGGGATTGGATACCTCGCTGAATAAATAATCCACAAGAGTATTTTGACCAATTCGATAATGTATTTAATCGTATTCAAACTCTTTGCCTGCCTTTGGATGTATTTTACCTGGTGCCTTGGTCAGTAGCTTCTTCAAAGGTGTGAGGACCTGTCTTATTCAATCAGGAAAGGGGATTAGATACCTCGCTGAATAAATAAAACACAAGAGTATTTTGACCAATTCGATAATGTATTTAATCGTATTCAAACTCTTTGCCTGCCTTTGGATGTGTTTTACCTGGTGCCTTGGTCAGTAGCTTCTTCAAAGGTGTGAGGACCTGTCTTATTCAATCAGGAAAGGGGATTAGATACCTCGCTGAATAAATAAAACACAAGAGTATTTTGACCAATTCGATAATGTATTTAATCGCATTCAAACTCTTTGCCTGCCTTTGGATGTGTTTTACCTGGTGCCTTGGTCAGTAGCTTCTTCAAAGGTGTGAGGACCTGTCTTATTCAATCAGGAAAGGGGATTAGATACCTCGCTGAATAAATAAAACACAAGAGTATTTTGACCAATTCGATAATGTATTTAATCGCATTCAAACTCTTTGCCTGCCTTTGGATGTGTTTTACCTGGTGCCTTGGTCAGTAGCTTCTTCAAAGGTGTGAGGACCTGTCTTATTCAATCAGGAAAGGGGATTAGATACCTCGCTGAATAAATAAAACACAAGAGTATTTTGACCAATTCGATAATGTATTTAATCGCATTCAAACTCTTTGCCTGCCTTTGGATGTGTTTTACCTGGTGCCTTGGTCAGTAGCTTCTTCAAAGGTGTGAGGACCTGTCTTATTCTATCGGGGATTAGCTGCCTCGCTGAATAAATAAAACACTATGGTACTTTGACCACTTCAATAATGTATTAATCAAACTTAAACTATTAGACCTGCCTTTGAATGTGTTTTCCCTGGTGCCTTGGTCAGTAGCTTCTTCAAAGGTGTGAGGACCTATGTTATCCTATAAGGAAAGGGGATTAGTTGCCTCGATGAATAAATAAAACACGAGTACTTTGACCGATTCGATTATTTATTAATTAGACTTCAAAGCTATATATCAATGCAATCTAAAATACAAGTAAAAATATGATATTTCTCAAAGTGATTGCGGATGACAGATGTGAACATTTTTTTATCCAAATTCTATGGAAATATTTGCAAAAAAAAAGTATTTGCCAGAAGTTTTGGAGACAGTATTTTAACCATGGCTTCGTCCGCTTTCGTGTCTGTCTTTCTTTATAGTTTGATTGTCTGTTTGGTACAAATTTTGCAATCGATTTTAAACTACCTTCCCGATTAGCGTACCATCCCTCTGAATGAACGATGGTCGAAGCTGCAATTACAATTTTCCTTGTTTTACAGTTTAGTGCAGCCGTACTATATGAGAAGGGCCTGGCTAGTTCCTTAGAGAATGCGTTTACTAAGTCAATGTCATGTATTTGCAAAAGAAATATTCTAAGTTTTAAAATACCATTTTATTTTTATTTAAAGTATTAAAATGGTCACTGAGCCATTCGAATCAATTATCGAATCTAAGGAGATTATTTACAAGTTCTCAAAGAAGTCTTATGAACATAAGTACAATTCCAAAATTACATTTGTACGTTTTGTACAATTCGATTATATCTCATTCTAAGCTGAGGTAATCTGCTAGAGAATTCTTAGCGGCACCTTTTCGGTGTCGGACCAAATTGGTTTGGCTTACACTCCAGCGCTTTCTAAGCCCGAGCAGCTTTACGAGCTCACAAGACTTTTCATCAACATTTTTTACCAACCACAAAGTTCGTAATTCTTTTTCCATCGTAATTTTTGTAATGCCGCCGGTTTGTCATTTCTCATTTAATGTGACCGAAGCGAGCAAGCCCTTCCATCTTCCATAGGGAATAGGACTTCTAATTTTACATAAACCTGAAGTTTACAAACACATATAATTATAAGTTTAAATACACATATCAATCTCTGAATTCTATATAGTAGAGAACCTACTTATATTCGACTTGGAGGTTCTCTAAATTCTGCTAAAAATCTTCTAGAAAAACTTATCTGCTTCTTGTACATTAGCGGTTTTTGGTCACCGCATATATATAATACTACCGCATCGCCAGGATATGGAACTGTCTGCCGGCGGGTGCTTTTCCCCAAACCTATAACCTGGGAGTCTTCAAAGGTAATTTGAACAAGGTCGATAGCTCAGCGATGGTATGGTGCCTCGCTGAGTGTGGTTTCGCGAGATGAGGTGGATTTAATTGTTATCTCTGCACATAAAACCGGTTTTTCATGAAACCGGGTTTTTCATACAATATTTTCAAGGGTTTCTTCGAATTTAACAGCGAGCCATTAGCCAGACAGGGTCGTTTTTAAATATCTTTATTTATTTATTTACTTATTTATTTATTTATTTACTTATTTGAAGTACGAGCAGCCTAAGCTGATGTGTTCATGTCTGGGTACACTGGTGCTTTGTTATTGCGGCTACTTTAGTTTAGTGTTTATTGATCGCTAAAAACATGTACAGGAAAGCGTACGCCAGGTCCAATCTATTTGTTGCATCAAGCTTACGCCACAAAAACTGTATCTTTCTTTAGTAAATCGAAGTGATTGTCGAGCGCTGGATTGGAAAATTTTGTTTGTACTTTCATTCATATTCTTTTTCGGTTTGTTGTACTTACTCCTTCCGCTTGTTGAGTTTGACATGATTCCATGAGCGGATTGAAGTCGCTTCTTAGCTTCTCGTCGAGCAGAAAATTAGTGTTTTGATATCGACTTGGAGGTGACGGAGATAATCAGTTATTTTTCATCTTCACGGGTGGCTGCCATCGCTCGTTTTATTATGTAACTGGACATGGATGGCCTTACCGCATCCAACGTCGTGATATTAGTCCAATGCACCGCATTCCGAAGGAATAAGGCAACTTTTATGAAATTGAAAAAAAAAATTGCAAGCCCGCAAGCATGGTTCATAAAAAGGCGGAATTAATGCCGTGAGGCATTCTCTGACATTTAAACTTAGAGACGTAGGGGAGTTGCGGTGTGGCGGGCATAAAAAAAAACTAAAAACTAAATCTCAAAAAATAATTTTAAAATGAAATAAAAAATTTATATTTTCATTAAATGAATGTACATAATATTGGCTTATAATGCACTATATAAACAAATAGATACCTATAAATATTTACACATATAAATATATATATTTATATTCAATGCACAAAGGAAACAATGTGTAAAAAAAAAGTAAATAACTACTGATAAAATAATACAAGTCACAAAGCAAGGAACAGACATACCGCTCTTAGAATATATGAATAGAATAGGATAGGAGTTAATATTTTTATTAATTTAATTAGTTAACAATAAAATAATCTTTGTAGAAAGAATAATTATTTCCTGGAATAGCAAGAGGCAATTTTAATGGACGCTTATTAATGGGCCTTTATTACTGAAGTCCTGATTATCTTGTACTGGTATGTGTTGCAAGCTGCTAAGAAAAGCCCCTAATGTGTAGCGATTAAGCTAATCATCTGTAGCTGAAAAAGGCCCTAAATATACTGGAACGGATATTTTTTTATTTCATTACCTATTTGACCATCTTTAATCTAAAGTATTCTGCCATCTCGAGTCGGGTCCAAAATCTTGATACCACCTATACTTACTAGCAATGAAGAGGATGTACACAGACAAAAAATATGTGCAACTTATTAGCTAATAACTTATTGTTAACTGATTTAGCACAGTTAAAATTCAGTAATTGATTGTAAAGTATTTTTCATGACTATTAATGTATTACGGTAAGTATCTTTTAATAAGCCAAAACAGTTAGTATTAAAGAGTTATTTTAACCGATTTTACAGTACAACTTTTCTGAAAATAACGAGTGTGACAGATCAGATGATTTTGAAACTGTTATCTTAACTAATTGAACATTACGGCTGACTACAAATTTTGCGTGCAACTGTCCAGTTTCTTTCTTTTTTTTCTTTTAAAATTTAAACAGTTTGGAGAGTACATTTTCACTGAATATAAGACGTAAGTAATAAGGGGAAAAATACTAAAGCTAGTAACAGTTAAAACACACACACACACACACACAAAACACAGTTAAAAAAACAAATACAGTAAACTTTAATGTTTCAGGCTGTTTTCTCTCAGTTAGAGTAAACGATTTACTTAGTTGGCTATATTTTAACGTTGTCATTATTGAAATTACAGTTTCCCTGATTCTTTTTTTTTCAGTTTAGCGAGTGGCGTTTGTCCTGCATGATTGCATAATATAGGCACAAGATGTATGAAAGAGAGAGACAGCACAGAACAAAAAAATAGTAAGCATTAAAGACAATTAAAATCTTTGGGCACAGACGTAAACAAGAGGAGGGTGTAATCGCTGCGGTTGCAAAATCCTCCCACGACAAAAACCGACCGCTTTTCCCCCCAAAATTGGATCGAAACAAATCACCGGACCGTAGTCCGGGTCCTAGACCCGGCCTAAGCGTTTTTTTGCCAGTCGGAAAGCTCAAAGAGTGCGCCGACCGCCCCGGGGTGCTGTTTTGAAAATATTTTGACGTTAATGGCGGCCATTGTTGGCGCGGTGACATATCGTGTGCAGGCGCCTTATAATGCCTCTTTGTGCCGTGGGCGCGCGGCTTTACAATTGGCCCCTTTCTTTGGTGTCGATTACTATTTGGAGATGTTTTGGTTGATGGGTGTTTATTTTGTGGGAGAAAATGAGGTTGCATATTTTTTACCTGAACAGGCACACTGTATCCTGGCCCGATTTTTTTCATGTTTTCGAATTGATTAAAACATAATATATTGATGCGAGAAAAACTAACGAGTACTAGAATAGGTCCTTGGTTGCGATGGTTATTATTAGGGTTACTAACATAACCCTATTACTAAGCCTCCGCTGTCCGTTCGCCCGTCCGTCCGTCAGTCACAGGGCTGTATCTCGGCTGTATCTCATGAATACGTTAAGTTTAAAAATTAAACAAATTAAAGGGGAGCCCCATACAAAAAAATAGTTTTTTTTTAAGTTAAATCTCGAACTACATATGGTACGGAACCCTTCGTGTGCGAGTTCGACTCGCACTAGGCCGGTTTTTTATGCTACTGCCTTGCGAAATGCGGCCAGTAGAGAATAACTACCGGACATACGAAAGCATTTCTGCCTAATTTGAAACGGAGACGGCGCTGTCATTTTTCATTTTCGTAGAACTTACCAGTGATTATGTTTTATGGTACTGAGAATATGTTTTTATGTGACCACACCTAGTCTTATGATATGACCTTAACGAATCGCATGGGACATGCCATGGCAGGGATTTCTAAGGGTCCATGGACCCCATGGGGTCGGTATACTGTGGAACCCGCTCTCCCATATTCCTTTTTTTTTATGCGACCCGACATGGATGGCTAATACCGCACAACTAGCGTTATGATATTAGCCCAATACACCACATTCCCGAAGGAAATTGGTGCCATGCCAGGACCTTCCCTTTATGAGCACGGCTACATTGAACTGGATGGAAAACACGGACAATTTTTCATTGCCGCTTCGACCATCTTTTCATCCAATACGATGGTACCAACCCAGGCGGGCTTAAACCCTACCACCTAGTAGGGGAAGGGGACCTACAGTTTTATATGGATTCCGAACCATGGAGCAGCTCGCATTCGTGATGAACATTGGTGCATGTCGGTATTGAACCCAGGTCTCTGGTACGCTAGGCCAGTCCCCGCGCCACTAGGCTAAAATGTAGGAACTTATGCATTTATGTAATATTGTTGGCACGTTAATTGGCACGTTAATTAAGACTAGTTTAGTTTCAACCAATATTACAGTATATTAATATGGTCGGCGTCTATAACAACCGTAGTTAGCATTTTAGCGTAGTTATTTTGTTTCTCTGTTCTACACTATACATATACTGCTTCGTCCTTCTACTTTTGCTAAACTTGTGAAATACGAAGCTGGACTAACATATTTTCTATAAGCAATATATTAACGCTTATATTAAGTTTTCTCTGTTACTCTGTTTGTTTTTCCTAAAATAAATAAATAAATTAATAAAATAAATAGTTATATTCGCATCAAAGCGTTGACAAACTAAAAATGCTATTAATAAGGTTCCGTTAGATCAAACAAGTACCTGCGGGCCTATTCCTGGAATTCCGTAATCAGGAATCAGTAATCCTGAGTCTAGAAAGCAGCTTATAGCGCTATTCTAAGCAATTTTCTTGACGAAAAGCATGTATTTCATAGTATTGTAAGCCGGAGCATAGTATTTTAATTTAATCAAGGTTTTCCGTCGAAGAAATCGCTTTGAAAGCCGCTATAAAAGCCGTTTTCTAGACTGAGGACTCTTGAATCCTGATTACGGAATTCCAGGGATAGGCCTGCTGAGTTTTCGGCTGGATCGGAAACTATCTTCCGCAAACTGGACTCGGCCTCAACGTAGACGGAATAAAACGAAACCATCTAAGATATATAGTCCCGTTCGAAGAATACCCAACACGCTTCGAAGAACTGACCGAATGTTTGTTGCACTAAATAGCGTCCTGTGAAGTTCTTACGTGCTTTTACGGGTTCTTACGTGTTGTTGGAACTCGAGAAAATGGGTGGAAAGCGAATTCGTAACCGAACTCACTGGCCGGCGCTGCAAAGGCTGCCCATTTGAAAGACGGAGCTGAATACAAACTTTTCACTTTAATTACAAATTAGTATAGAGATGTATGGTGTGATTGTTGCATTGGGGAATATTTGTAAAAATTGTATATATAGTTTGCTTATTAAGACACAGATGTCGCTTGCATAGAGCTGTTATCATTTTTAATTTCTCACACCATACGGAGTAGGCAAATTACATTTGACCAGATGATATTTTCAAAAAAATATATTCATATTCTGTCTTCAGGACAACTGGAATGTATCAATTATAATATGATTCAATGTGTACAAACTAACTACGCTTGTGTCATAGAGGAACATACAAGTTGTCACTGCTTTTTTCGCCCATACAAGAATGGAAATTCTCCATTTGCACGTAAAAGTGGCTAAGCCCCATACACATACAGTTTCGATTTCTACTACCGTCCGTCAGTCCTCGCTTGCCGGAACCCTCACATGTTACGGAACCCTAGTCGAGTAAGACAGTTTCCGATTAACTAGTCATAGCCTGAGCCTATAGTCCCAGTTGTCACGTAATAAGTTTTCAAATGTATGTAGAAATTGAAAAGCGCGTCTTTGTTGAAAGTCCTCTGAGGCTGAGATAAATAGTCGTAACAGAATCTAAGGCTGAGATAAATAGTCGTAACAGAAACTAAGACTAACGAAAAGTAGTACTTTGTGACGTCAGTTTGACACATTTTGTATGGACGTAATCTCAAATTTATACAAAGTGACGTCACAAAGTACTACTTTTCGTTAGTCTTAATTGTTGTTACGACTATTTGTCTCAGCCTATGACTAACGCAAAGTAGTACTTTGTGACGTCACTTTGCATTACTTTGAGATTTCGTCCATACAAATTGTGTCAGATTGACGTCACAAAGTACTACTTTTCGTTAGTCTTAGTTTTTGTTACGACTATTTATCTCAGCCCAATTGTAATGTGAACTCGCCCGGTCAAAGATTATATACACTACCGCCCGTAGTATGTCCGTACAGCATGCATGATTTAGCTACAGTTTAAGGAGAATGTCCATCCTTGTATACGCGAAAAGTCAGTGTCAACTTGAATGTTCCTCTATGAAACAAGCGTATTAGTATTATTTTTTAGTTGCGGAACCCACAAAGCGCCAGTCAGCCTCGGTAGCCCAGTGGCGTGACGCCTGGCGATTCGAAAGCTTGGACCTCTGAGCGCGGTTACTTTCTGGATGGGTGACCATTTTCAACCGTTGAGGCTGCCGTGGTTCGGAATTCACGTAAAACTGTAGGTCTCCTTCCTCTCCTACGTGGTAGGGTTAATCCTGACCTGGTTGATACCATCGCATTGAATGAACGATGGTCGAAGCGGCGCGAATTGTCCGTGTTTTCCATCCAGTTCAATATAGCCGAGCAATAGAAGGAATGTCCTGGCATGGCACCTAGTTCCCATGTGGTGTGTTAGGCAAATATTTGACGGTCAGTTTGGTATTAGCCATCCATGTTCAGTTACATAAAAAAACCGGCCAAGTGCGAGTCGGGCTCGCTCACGAAGGGTTCCGTACAATCGTACACGATTTACCACAAAAAAATCACGTTTTTTGTATGTGGGGCCCCCTATATTTTTTTATTATTCTTAAATTTTACTTATTTGTTGGTATAGCGGCAAAATAAATACACACTCTGTGAAAATTTCAGCTGCCTACCTATTACGGTTCATGAGATACAGCCCTGTGACAGACGGACGGACGCACGGACGGACAGCGGAGGCTTAGTAATAGGGTTCCGTTGGCAGCCTTTGGGTACGGAATCCTAAAAAATCCTAAAATCTCTGAGAACTCTACTACGGAACCCTAAAAAAACCTAAATCCTGCGAGACCTCTACCCGTACTAAGCTCTACCTTTGCGGAGACGCTTTAAATTATATCTCCTTTCCCCTCCAGGACCCGCAAGGATCATGGCTTATCTCGTTCGGCCCCCACAGGACTATGCAGGGCTAGGCTGCGTGGCGTTGCGGCGGTTATTAAATTAGGAGTGTAGGTACACGTTTATTTTGTCATGAATAATTTGTGTCGTGTGTCCCGGCCATAGATTAAATAGGAAGGGATAGATTTCTAACGTCGTATCAGTGTTGAATAGGGACGAAAGTCTATAGGTGGCGTTGCAATTCACATTCCAGAATACATTATAGCTGTCGTGAAAGCAGCGAAAAATATTTGAACATTTTTAGAAATGTATTCTTTGTCCGTTGGCCAAAACATTTTTGTACGGCGATTGGCAATAAACCAGCGACCAACCAAGCGCTGTCAGATTTTGATAAAATAAAAATAAATCACTTGAGAAAGCTTCATTCGCATTATTTTTTCTGTTAATATATTTATTTTTCAGTAAAAGAAATCTAAAATTAAAGCAAAAAAGGACAAGTTTTTTCCAATGTTCAAGCCAATACTTTCCAATCTAAAAGGTTTATTAAAAATATAATACATGCAGACGTAGATTTTGACATTATATTTAGAATAAAAAAAATTAAAAACCTAGTAAAATAATAATAATAATACGCGGTGCATAGGGAATAGATAGAGTAACGACTTTCTAAAATATAAACTATAATAATAAATATAATAAAATATATAAACATAATAATATAATAAAAAATATAATAAGGTTTATTTATCTTTTCTGACGATCTGGGTTGGTACGGTACAACCTGAGGGGTTGGGCTCCACTTCTGTCCTGAGCCAGCGCTCTACTCCAACCGATGGAGGACCCGCTGGACTCTCCGTACAATAGCGAAGTTGGCTCAGGTTCCAGGTTCCACCCCAGGCTTGGCTTCAATCCAGGCTTGACTCCATCCAGGCGTGACTCAAATCCAGGCTTGGCTCTATCCTGGACCCCCTGTGAAGGTCACTTGGTGAGACCTCCACCCTCTGATGCTGGACCCTCTCCGAGAGGGTCCATCCAGGTCAGTTGATGAAGGTATCACAAATAAAAAGTAATAAAGGTGTTGAACAATAAATACCTTTCGGGGATTCAATTTGGAGCACGTGTGGCCGATGGCCAGACCATTTGTCTCTCCTGGGGCTCTATTAACGTGCAAAAATATAAATTATAAAATTTGTATGTACTGGTCCATGAGTTTTTCCCGTAAAAATAAGATCTCCTGTCAAAATTGACATAAATATGAAAAAAAAAACCTAAAATTATTATTTCGTGCCAGGTTCAATTATCATTCATCCGACAGTATGTAGGTCTCGTTTCACTACGTGACAGTAGGCAGCTGAAATTTTCACAGAGTGCGTATTAATTTGGCCGCTATAACAACAAGTAAAATTAATAAACAACAAAAATATAGGGGGGACCCATACGGAACCCTTCGTGTGCGAGTCCGACTCACACTTGGCCGGTTTTTATTGAAATAGTTTCAGTTTATTTATTCCCTCTATTACATACTCGGATTCGCCAACATTTTTTTCTGTCGGCTTGGGTACCTCTGGCGAAGGAGAAAAGACAAGAATTTTTGCCAGGTTTCTCATTATTATATATTTTTTATACTTACAGACTAGTTTACAACGAATGTGATATGTATGTATGTATAATCGACCGTGAAGCAAGGACACATTGATTGAAGAAAGAGCCCAGTAAAAAGAACGACTTTACGAATATACTTGGAATAAGCGACTTATACCTGCTTAGTACGAAAAAGTATATTAACTTAGTTTACGACGATTGATAACTTACTTAGTTAAATACTGCTCACAAAAACTATTATCTGTACGTTTTTTTTTATTGAGATCTGACATGGATGGCTAATACTACACAACTACCGTTATGATATTAGCCCAATACACCACATTCCCGAAGGAATTAGGTGCCATGCCAGGACCTTCCCTTTATGAGCACGGCTACATTGAACTGGATGGAAAACACGGACAATTTTCATTGCCGCTTCGACCATGTTTTCATCCAATACGATGGTACCAACCGGGGCGGGCTAAAACCCTACCACCTAGTGGGGCAAGGGGACCTACAGTTTTACATGGATTCCGAACCATGGAGCAGCTCTAAATTTCTTATTTATTATCTTTTTTCTATCATTACTTATAAAAAACTTATATCGAACTCGGACAGAGAAAGACAGTGGTGCATGTCGGAATTGAACCCAGGCCTCTGGTACGCTAGGCCAGTCCCCGCTACTAGGCTACGAGCCGCGCCTACTCTACACTAACAGTAGCATCGGCCAGTCAGTTCGCTAATGAATTAGTTTACTCCTGGTGTTTTCGATTTCCACCGAGACTCGAGAACACGCAAAACTCAGTGGATTACCATGGTAAATTAGCCAGTTGAACAAGCAAGTGAGTAATTAAATCTGACGTTTAGTTGCATTCAGTACTGTTCTGTCAAATCATTATCTTTTGGCCAAGTGAGCTGAAATGTAGCTAAAAGATGGTACGAAGTGTGCACATTCCTTCTTTGAGAGCCCACGATCCTGTAAGTCCTTTATCGATAGGGTACGTAAACTGTGGAATATACGTAAACTGGGCTGGACTTTCAAACTTGGGTTTTCGCAAACGCTGATAATAATCGAAAGCCCATGGGCGCCGACGGACTGAGAGTCTGGGGAATGCCATATGTCGCGCTATACATAAAAAACATAACGAGTGTCGAGCTCATTTCTGTGAGTAGGTACGGAGACACCACCGATGTTGTGAGTTCCCTCATAATCGTTTCTTTATGCCGCATTCTCACACACCCAGGTAGCTCTCCATCTAGCGTTCTATTCCAATTATACTCATTTATAGTTTGCATTCCAAATATTTTTTCAATTCCATGCGTCGTTTTATGGAAGAATATTTATTTGCGCTGCCATGCGTACATACCTGACTATTGTGAGTAACGTATAGTTTTGCTGAGAAATTAGATGACAAGCGTGGACGATTCTAAAATAAACAAGCGAAATCACACCCACGTATCTGCTAAAAAACTCAAGTCAATGCTAAAGGGAAATAAATGACTTTTTTACCCTTACAATAAATGGCAGACACACCTCATCTAACCTAACGCTAAAAGTTGTTAAACTGTAGAACTTAATAATTAATAACATTTCATGAATAGCTGTAATAATCGTGAAAATGCCTGATTATTACGCTGGCAGTCAGATGAAAGTCAAACGGAATGGAAACAAATATAATGAACGTCAGAACGCCACAGTAGGGGGAGAGATCCAGTGGGACTATTCAATGAATGCTGGAACCTATAACGGCCTGAAATAGAAGCGTGTCGGTCTGTTTGATCGTCCTGTGTGGTCCTCTCAGATTGTATCTGAGCCCCCTATCGCGATATTAGGCATTCGTGCCCTCTGGTGGAGGGTAAAAAAACGCTTAAAGTGTTGTGCCGAGCGCGAAACGACGTTAGGGCCGCCAAATGCGGGTTATCGATGATGCTCCGAATACGTCATCCTTTTCCATGAATATCCTTGACCACACAAAACTAAATAAATACCGTGTTTGTAAGATACATTAGAACACTCCGCTTTTCCAAACTTATCACCAGACTTTCATTGTAGTAATATCAGTTTATGTTCAGATGTCTTAACATTACAATAAATGCTATCAGTTGCCATCAATGAAACCTTTGAATTACGGGAATTTGAACCAAATCTTAGGGCCGAGTGCACGAAAGGACGAAAAATCTAAATCAACGTCAACGCATTATTAAGGCCTGGCAAGGCGCAAAGTTAGACGAGGCACCCCAAGTTACAAAATTACAAAAATATAGACAATATTTCTCATGAACTAATACGGTTAGGGCAATTATATGTTTTCCTGATTAGTAGGTATTTAAAATTATTCAAATAGTAATGTGTCTGGTAAAGAGTGTAGGTGTGAATGTATATTAAGTACTTATATATATTATTAAAAAACAAAAATTAAAGGGTAAATAGTATATATCTCGAACAATGATGTTTATTGTAGGTATAGTAGTAATAATAATAAATTTAATTTAATAATAAATATACACATAGGGTTAGATTAGTACGTAGATAGATGTATGTCAATTTGCCGTTCACGTGTCGTGTGACTGTATGAGAGTATTATTTACATGTTTTTTAAACATAAATTTACTGAGATGAAAGATATCAATGTGCTGGTATTTATTGTTACAGGTTTCTGTGATACGTGGAATAAATGAAATTATAGATGATTATAATGACATCCTAGTCTCGATTATTTCAAGCAAGTTTCACAGATAATTAAAGAAGCCATATTGTTTACTGTGTTTTCATCATGCGTACACTGCACTCGGATTTATCATACTTTTTGTCAACTGGCAAGAAACTTACAAAAGGATTTCCCATTGCTTACAGATATACATATTTTTTTTGTAACATTAAAAGTAAATACTTAGCAATGATGATACAAGAAAAAAAATATCTTAGTAATATCTTTTATAAGATAGTTTCCTTAATTTCAATTTATGCAATTTTTTTGATTGGATAATATTATTTTTATTATTTTACTATTTATAATTATTGAAATAGAAAGGCAAAGCATAAAAAAATCACTAATTGAATTTCTTCATGGAATGTTACAAATTATTATCAAAATTATTCCAAGCCGTAGTTACCTTAGTAATGTAGTTGACTCATTATGTAAAATGACAACAGCAATCGCAGTTATAATTTGTATTAAGAGCATCCTCATACCTAAACATTTTGGACCAATTTTTGCGATTAAAACGAGATAGCCAGAGCCCGATTTCGCTTAGTTATAGCAGTTTGGAATAATTCTTTCTAAATGTGACCAACCCGAATAACGCGTGAAACCGGTTTTTTTATTGTTTCGTTAAAGAAAGTGGGAAAAGTTAAACATTTTCTTCGCTGAATGGGTAGATAATGTTAAGACCTTTGAAATGGGATTAAAATAAATATTTGTTAATATCAATATAAGCCGCAAACTGAAAAAGAATATATTTGAGACCTGACTTCATAATTTTTTTCCATGCATAAAATATCAATTTCTGTAACATTTTTCTTTCTGTTTTGGTAGTACATTAGCTGTAATTATACATGTTTTCTTTTCATGTTCTCATTCCATAAAGATCAGGAACTTAACGCAATGAAACTATTCGCCTTGGCGATTGTATGCTAAAGCAAACGCCATGGCCACGATTGATATAAATGTAACGCGCTTTCGTTCAAATTGCGTAAAACAAATACCTTATAAGCTATCGATAAACAGATCAGCACATCACTAGACGCGCGAAGCTAATAGGTTCCCGCCAAATTCCTCGCGAGAGGTGAATTCGAATTCTCGCCGAATTCTTTCTCATCTCGACCTAGCCCGTAGAGCGGCGGTCTAGGTTATTTTTTGCCAGAACAAGCGCATCTACGCAAAGTCTGTATCATTAATTCCTGTATAATCGTGGCGTCTGTTTGTCTGTACCTCTGCGTGTGCGCGCGTCACTCGAGAATAGGGTTGCCAGATGATACATTGATAAAGGAGGACCGATGAGTCTAATAAGGAGGATTTTCTGTAAAAATCCGGCCAAGTGCGAGTCGGACTCGCACACGAAGGGTTCCGTACCATCGTACAATATTAAAAAAAAAAAAATTCATGTTATACCGGCAAAATAAATACACACTCTGTGAACATTTCAGCTTCCTACCTATCACGGTTCCTGAGATACAGCCTGTGACAGACGGACGGACGGACAGCGGAGGCTTAGTAATAGGGTTCCGTTGGCACCCTTTGGGTACGGTACCCTAAAAAGGATGAAATGTTTTTTGATGGATGGCGAATACCGAACTAACAGTTCAATTTAGCCTAACGCACCACATGGGAACTAGGTGCCATGCCAGGATTTTCCTTATCTTGCTAGGCTGCATTGAACTGGATGGAAAACACGGACAATTTTCATTGCCGCTTCGATCAACGTTCATTCAATGCGACGGTACCAACCCGGGCGGGAAGGGGACCTACAGTTTTACGTGGAATCCGAACCACGGCCAGCCTCAAAGGTTGAATATGGTCACTTATCCAGAACCTAACCGCGCTCAAAGGTTAGCCCCAGCTTATCGAATCGTAAGGCGTCGCACACTGAGCTACCGAGGCTGATATAATATATATATTTTTTAATATCATTAACTTTATTCTAATCGTCAATGAGCTGCCAATTTTTGCAAGAAGTTCTTGGTTTTTCAACAAATAATTACGAAAATCTTCACTTCTTATTTTTACTAAAGTTATATTGATTTACAATTAAATATTTTACTTCCTCCACGCTTCATTTGTTTCTATCTTTAGTTCAATTTTCAGCACGAATTAATGATGACATAGCAAAAGGAGGACATACGGTAGAATACCGGCCAAGTGCGAGTCGGACTCGCACACGAAGGGTTCCGTACCATCGTACAAGATATAACACAAAAAAATCACGTTTTTTGTATGGTATGCCCCTTTAATTATTATTATTTTATTCTTTTACCTATTTGTTGTTATAGCGGCAAAATAAATACACACTCTGTGAAAATTTCAGCTGCCTACCCATTACGGTTCATGAGATACAGCCCTGTGACAGACGGACGGACGGACGGACGGACGGATGGACGGACGGACGGACAGCGGAGGCTTAGTAATAGGGTTCCGTTTTCACCCTTTGGGTACGGAACCCTAATAAAGGACGACAGGATATTGATTTTGGAAATCAATTTTGGGATTAAAAAAGTTTTATAACTTTTTTCCGAATACCCTCTATATAAAAAGTTCAACTTTCCATACAAAGTATTGATTGATTGATTTTTTTTTAATACGCCACAAAAAACAATTTACAAAAGAAAGTATAGTGCAATAACAACATAAGTGGGGGCGCAAAGGCGGGCTTATCCCTCAAAGAGATATCTTCCAGCCGACCTTTGGGTGTTTGAGAAGTTCAATAGGGATATATTCGTAGGTAGTGGCGGTAGGTTTGGTTTGTTAGTTTGAGTATACTTTTATTTTAACCTAAAACTAATTAAATTGAGTAAGTGTAAAAATCATGTAATGTTCCGTGGGACTTTTTATATTAACCTAAAAATAATTAAAGTAAGTGTAAAAATAATGTAATGTTCCGTAAGAACGTGGGAACGTTGTATGTAACTGGACATGGATGGCTAACATCACACTTAGGCTGAGATAAATAGTTGTCACCGAAACTAATGCTAACGCAAAGTAGTACTTTGTGACGTCATTTTGACACATCTTGTATGGACGAAATCTCAAAGTAGTTCAATTTGACGTCACAAAGTACTACTTTTCGTTAGTCTTAGTTTCTGTTACGACTATTTATCTCAGCCCTACTGTCACGACATTAGCCTGAACACCACGTGGGAGCTGGGTTCCATGCCAAGACCTTCCTTATGCACGGTAACAACATCGCGTCGAATTACATTAGACGAAAACTAAAATTTAAAAAATAATTCGGTAACTAGACTTTAAAGAAAAAAACTATTTACTTATTTGTCTTGGATAAACATGAGGAAATGTATGTAGTGGATTTTGCAATTTTTTATTTGATTAAAAAATTTAATTATTAAAATTCTACACAAATTACTTTAGCAACATGAACACCAAAAGTATACGACACATTATGTTCAATAATTTCAAAATGCAATTTACATACTTACCTACATAATTGATATCAAAATATGATAATATGGTTATGCTAGATACTAATTATAACATTAAAAACAAGTTATAAATAGGGATTATTGAGATATATTTTCTAGCCTTTAGTTTAAATGAAAAAAAAAAACACATATTTTTATTGAGTAAATATACTTTTTCGTACTAAGCAGGTACGTCGCTTATTCCAAGGTATGCTATATGCATTTATGTATAATCGACCGTGAAGCAAGGACACATGAATTGAAGAAAGAGCCCAGTAAAAAGAACTACTTTACGAATACACTGCAAGGCTGGACCCGAACCAGCCAAACATACCATTCGCGGGTATTGCGTCTACCAATTTATATTATATTTATTTATTGTTCATCCAACTACAGAAAACATCAACAAACATACATACATTCAGAAGTATTTATCTATTATACATATTTTTTCGGATCTTTACCAATAATAGAGGATAACTATCTATTGCCATCGGAGTCCAGAAAGTGTCATCAAATCTTTAAAAACCCAACCACCACTGTCTTTCTTTTGATTGAATCATGAGAACCAATCACTGGATTTGGATGCGCTTATGTATATACGTTGGATCGTCCCATTAATTATGCATAACATCACGCTGAAACGCCTAAGGGGTGCGCACAATTATTTATAAAATATGTCGAGGAAAATGGCCAAACGCCGTCGGAAAATACGAGCGCAAAATTGATAAAAGTTTTTCTTGGCCTTACATCGAGCTGTTGGATGCTTTAGACAGTCTTATGTTAAGATATTATATATATATCTAAAATTTATTTCTTCAGAACTAGCTGATAGGTACATTCAGGTGGAATTAAGTAGTTTCTCAAGATAATAAAATTGCTTACAATATTTGTACACTTTATTACATTTAGTTTGCTTTTCACCAACTGCATTACTAAAGTGCTGATTATCTTGTACTGGTATCGATTGCAAGATGGTAAAGGCCCTTTAAGGTGGCCCAACCCGCTCTGCTCCCCATACGAACGGGGAAAGAAGATCACGCCCATATTTCTCATCAGAGATCCCAAATTTTTAATTTTAATTTTAATTTTTATTTTATTTTTATTTGCGTAACAAACAGTCGAATACATACAGAAAAACATAGTTAACATAAATATACATAGACCAGCGAAGTTACGACCAAATTGGTATCACACAAGTTACATTAACAACAAAGAATACACAACAAAAAAATAAAAACTACCAAAAATAAAATACGTTCTAACTATTAAATGAGTAAATAAAAAATAAATGATCATATAAATCTACAATAAATTTAAGGTTTTCTTTAATTTAGATAAACTAATATAAAAATTTTTTTTGCTCAAAAGAGCTTTATTTGATCGAACTAGATGTCTGATGACCGTTGGAATTGCAAAATTGTGTTTGGTTTTTAAGTTATAAGGTCCGAAAGTTCGAATTTTTCGCGCGTTTTAGACAATAACTTTGGTGGTTTATTACGCAATGATAAAGTAAGAAAATCTTAAAAAAATTAGTCATCAGACATAGCTTATTTAATCAAGATTCATAATCTATTTGGTTTTTGTTAGATTTTTGACTACAGCGGTCGTGGTTTACTTTTAGCTATAAGTCGTTTTGAAATTAACATTTTCGTAAATCTTACCAAATCATACACAATGCACATTGTCTTTTTTGTGGATATGTTGCAACTTCCTCATCACGGAGCCTGCCTTTTTCTTTGAAACAGATAAGTTCCCAGAGCGCAACAGCACGGTTTTGTACAGTGCCCGCGAATGGGTTAGTCCCGCCGGTTTGGGCCACCTTAATGTTCGAATTAAGCTTATCAATACTTGCGAGAGACCCTAAATATAATAATGATTACAACAATACAGTTTTCCACAAATTCGACGTTAAAACAAAGTCAGTACCAAGTTAAAATGTAAGAATAACAAGAAGTTAAAATGAATTAATAATATACATGAATACAAACAATCTTGTGTGGAAAACTTAAAGTATTAACAACCAAAAGGTAACAACTTCCATACAGTTGCACAAGTCAATTCACTAAGCTAAAAGGCTGTAAGTTCCTTAATAAATCCATAGGGATCCTCGGGCTCGAAAGGCATTAAGTGCGATACGAAATCGGGAATACGCTTGAGTCCAAAACGCCGCATCTCCACCGGGGACCACACACGTCGAGGCGGCGAGATTTCAAAAAAGGAATGCGGCAACCGCGCGCGTTCGTTACTTCATCATCCACGTTCCTGTTATAGGCTTCCGTTGGTGCAGCCAGGAACACATGTTTCACCGTTCATCGGTGTGTTCGTGCACAATCGTTAAAAGAGTGTATATGTTGCAGTAAATTGGCAATGCCGCAGTATTATATTGTTACTATTAAAATTGTAATTTTGCGAATAATTGTAAAAACGTACCATAAACTTAACCTAATCTTACTCATCTCGCCTAAAATAAGCTACTAATCTTATCTAACAATCTCCAGTGAAATCGTAGTAAAGTCACAATATTGTAAGAAATATAAACGATTGACTATAATTCATAAACATATTTATTTTATCAATTAAAAATCATAGCATACGGATTTGACAGCATATTGCGCCATCTTTATTGCATACAAACGATTTGGCATACAACTATGCATAAGGAACCATTAGTATAGAAGCAGTTTGAAGTCGGTAACTAAAAAAATATGTGATATTATTTTGAAATGAATTATTTTCTATTGGTTTACTTAGAAAACCATCATTATAGCGCACAATTCAGAAAATTGCCTACTATTATTTAACTATTTAGTTGCCCAGATTAATTCGCTAGTGAAGGTCAAACATAGTAAACTTACATTGTAAATGTTTCAATTAACGTGTAAAAAAACTTTTAAACTGAAATTTAAATAAATTTAAATTAAAAAAATTGCTTTCACGTTTATCACAAATATTTAAGTATTTTGCGGGCCTTATGTGATACATTTTAAAGAACGATAAACAACGTACTCGTATGTACACAAGTGACTGTCTCGTTTTTAATTATTATTTATTCCTGTTTAGAAATATGCGTCAAAATATATCGAAGAAGCAAAATATGTAGAGCACAAAAATATATATTAAAATTACTAATTTGCCTATAAAATACATGTTTTCGTATATTTATCACCAATAAGAAAGTGCTCTGGGTATCTTTCTCACGGGATCCTCGAAAATCGGAGTGTTCGTCCAGCGTTTTTCTCTTTTACTGCCTGCCGTGCGGGATTTAATGTGCCGGCCGGTACTATCCGATCGTATTATATAAATATATAGATTTTAATAGGTTTTTTTTTGTATTCTCTGCCGTATATACCGCGTTTTTATTAACAAGATAATGTCGTCAGTGTGTTGGTGCGGTCCGCGATGGATAAATAAGTGTTTTTGTTTTTTTTTTTCTCTTATTATTCTATGTCTGTCGTCGAGGGCCGTATAAAATATTCCGGTTTATCGGCGCGTTCGCTGCCGCTTCTGATGTTGGCTGATTTTATGGGTTTTTAAATATTCCGAAAGAGTCGGGTTTCCGTGGCGTCGGGTTGCGCCTTAGATTAGTTTATCAGTTGTGGGAATACGTTTTCTTACCAATAAAGTCGGTGAAAGATGGCTTCTTTTAAGGAGATCTGATTGTGCACCCTTACTGGTAGGCTTGATTACCATTGGAAGCAGCCTTCGAGAATGCTATTGGTGAAGTTGTATCAATGTATACTTAAATATACCTGTTTCTTGCTTAGACATTGGGTTGCTAAATTCAATATTTATGTAACTTTACGTATTTGGTTTCAAAGTACTAGAAATAAATCGTAGCTACCTTTAAGGTGGGCCATCCCGCTCAACTCCCCATACAAACGGGGAAAGAGGATCACGCCCATATTTCTTGTCAGAGATCCCAAATTTTGCTCAAAATAGCTTTATTAGATCGAACTAGATGTCTGATGACCATTGGTATTGTAAAACTGTGTTCGGTTCCTAGGTTATAAGATCCGAAAGTTCGAATTTTGGGCGCATTTTATATAATAACTTTGGAGGTGGATTACGCATTGATAAAGTAAGAACATCCTAAAAAGATTAGTCATCAGACATAGCTTATTTAATCAAGATATATAATCTATTTAGTTTTTGTTCGAATTTTGACTACAGCGGTTGTGGTTTACATTTAGCTATAAGTCGTTTTGTAATTAAAATTTTCGTAAATCTTACCAAATCATACACTATGCACATCGTCTTTTTTGTGGACATGTTGCATCTTCCTCATCACGGAGCCTGTCTTTTTCTTTGAAACAGATAAGGTCCCAGAGCGCAACAGCACCGTTTTGTACCGTGCCCGCGAATGAGTTAGTCCCGCCGGGTTGGGCCACCTTTAGAAAAAGAAAATGCACACTACATCACAACACTTAGATACAACTTTTAAAAAAATCACTGAATGTAGTAGTTATTTTACAGCCATCGCTTTTTAAAAATAACTTATTTAAAAAATACTTAAATAACTCAAAAACTATTGATTTTAGACCCGCATTACACTGGGCAAAATTTGTTGCATATTCGCTCTATAATGATCTCTTAGAAGGAATGTATCGAATTTCCAATCACCCTCTATACTAGAAGTACATGAAAGTATTGACAGTATGTTACATCAACAACCAAAAACACCTCAGACAGTTTTGCAGAGCATTAAGATACATATTTTTCCTATAAACTCTATTACGAAATCGGTAAAAAGTGTAATAGGAAAAATATTCTCATTTTTATCTCTAGTATCACCCTCACAGTGTCTATAATTACCACAGGGCCAATCGTGAACGTACCATAGGACGAGTACATACAATATCGTGTTATTGTTTGATTTCATTGCTGGTTACAATTTGTTGAGACTGAACCAAGAGTTTGTAGGGCATAGGTCGAAATTGGAAAATCATTGTTACTGAAAACTAAATTATTAGCTACTTAAGTACGAGTACTGTCCTTTTGTGTGAAATCTATATGCCGGAAATAGAGACAAAGGAGAATGCCCATTCCAGTATGGGCTAAAAAAGCGCTAGAAATTTTCATGTACAGACATGAAACCAATTTTATTTCATTCCTCGTATCATAAAAGTAACAATCTGTAAATTTAACTTTTTTTCTACAATGGGGATAAGTCGGCAGACACGGCTAAAGATTAACTTTAAGGTTAATTTTTACCATTATACCTACATACCATCTTTGGTTGATATTTATTTGCTACACCACTTTTATGAGTCACACGCTGAGATAAATAGTCGTAACCGAAACTAAGACTAAAGAAAAGTGGTAGTTCATAATATTTGACGCCAGTCCAAAGTGGGGTGCTAACCGCAACGCCATCTCTAGTTACTTATAGGTACTACCTTATTGTTTTTTTGTTCTACAAATAAACAGATTTCACTTCTGCACTGGTCATACCGAGCCTCGAATACCTTAATCGGCTCGTACGACATGCGCAGTAATAAATTAATGCAGTGGAATAACTTGTATTAATTTTCAATGGCTGTGCCCACACAGCAAGGAATCTTCCCCATTTTAAATCATTCTTAACTCTAGTAGATCATTAAATGGTACCTATTTATTAGTCATACCACTCTAAGACGACCTGCAGATAATAGAATACCATACAAACGCCAAAAGGCACCGCTATCGATTTATTCTGTTCCCTTACCCTCAGTAGAGTTCACATATAGCTGATGTACGTACTCGCTATAGCAATAATAGTGCCAACTATCTTTTCCCTGATACTGTTTATGTAAATTCTTAAGTACCTAAACATGCCTTATGTAATGAGGCCCTGTAAGTAACCATTGTGACAGCAACACTCACTATGCAAATAAATATCCACCACCCGTGGTACAATACACTTACAATGTGGGAAATAACCTCAAATTTCATCTTTAGCAGTGTTTACTGACTTATCCCCATTATAGAAAAAACTGAATGTCACACATTTTTACTAATATGATACGAGGAATGAAAGCAAAGTGGATTCATTGGTGTACATGCTAACTGCTAGCGCTTTTGTAATGGGCATTCTCCTTTGAAATATCTTTCTGTCATGCTGGCGTCTACCATAGATTAAAAGGGATTTAGGAATTTCTTCTCTTTACAGTGTATACAATTGAAAGGAAACGACTTCACATCTGTTATTTATCTACCTTGTTATTGTCTTGCATATTAATATCAAAATCTCTTAAAGTTTGTTTATATGTTGCCAAAACTGCTGTAGATATTGGCTACCAAATTTAATTTTAACAAAAAGAGCAAGATATAAAGCCAGAAAATTTGCCCACAAGTAAATTCACAGAGCAAATACATAACATTACTTTAGAATGATGTTATAAAAACAAAGATACCATGATAAAATACTCGAGAAAATATCAACATATTTTTAAGTGATTTCAAGTGCTAGAAGTTATCTTAAACATTTAAACGAATAACATATTTTTTTCAAATGAGAAACAAAGAGAAAAAAACCCTACATAATTCCCAAACATGAAATGATATAGCAATAAGCAACAAGAAAAACTTAAGAAAAAAACTAGTACATGAAATAGACATATTTATTAAAAAAAACAATATAAGTTTTTGTTAAATTATATCATAATATATTACATATCTACAGCTCATCCAACAATTTGCGAGTTGAAAGAACTATTGTATCCTAATGGATCGAGAAAAATATATGTCAATTGTGTTAAAAAGACAGTTATTAGTGAGATACATTCTATGTAACGGTTTTTTTTCATCCATCCACGAAAAAATATCTAAACGTTTCGACCGATAGTACCGATCCCCCGATCTCTCAACATTTCAAAGCGCCATTATGATCGAATCACTGTTGAACTTCGAACCCCGAACTGATCTCACGAGATCTCTACGGCTTATTAAATTAGGGACATTACGTGTGAAAGTGTTAAGGTCATCACTAGTCTTCCCGCGGCTTCGCTCACGTGAAATACGGGAAATGAATACCTTTATTTTCAATTGGGCGATAAAAACTACTAAATTATCGCATTTTCTCTGCGCCCAAGAGTCTTCGTGTTAAGGCGCTAGGACTAGCCAACTACTCGCGCCATACAAATACACCTTTTAACAAATGTAATAATATGTAGTGAAACGCTTCAGCAAATCCAAATAGAACTCCAGACTGATAATGGATTGTTAATATTTTTTTATTCCATCATTTATTTAAATAATAATAAATAATAAAAAAGTTGATTTTTCTCATAAGAAATCTGAAAGTAATTCTATTTATAGATATAAGCAAAAACAGCATATATGCATAAACAAAAAAATCCATTTGCTTTCAGATTTCTACCTTTAGTCAAAAAAATTCGGAAATGGACACCGTTTCCGATTTTAATTTTGTATAGAAAAAGGAAACATACATTAACGAAAATAGGTTGATTCCTAGACAAGGAATCATATATTGTAAGAATGACACTTCTAATCGTCAGACTTATGTAGTTAGTTAACTTGGGGTGCCTCATCTAACTTTGCGATTTGGCTAGTACCAGGGCCTTAAGGCTCCAACTGAGTCCAGCGTTCGGCAAACATATTACAATTGCTACATTCGGAAGCAGTGAGTTTTCGTGGGTTCATTGTTGCATGTAGATAGTTAGTTATCACCTTACTGTATTCAGAGTGAAACTGTAAAAACTTTGTACGGAATTTGCATCTGACTAACCATACAAAAACCGGCTTAGGCCGCGTATAAAAGTTAGTCCGCCCTACTGTTTTGAGCATTATTTTGAATCTCCAACAAGAAATGTGCGTATGATATTATTCCTACGTTTTTATGGGGAGATGAGCTAGTCAAAATGTGAAAAACCGTTAATTTAAACAAATATTAATGAATAATTCATAAAGACTAACAATCTATACAAAAATATGCGTTATATTCTGACCCCAACACTACAAATCTATCTTTTTTTTTCTTACTGTTCCAAAAAGGTATAAACCAAAATCCAAAAATAAAGCTTCAGTTACTTTAAAATAAAATTGTTAAAAGAATCGCTAATCATTTTTACATGAAACTAGAGCTTATTTTTGTAATTGTTTTATGACATTAAAAACACAATAGCCTAATGTTCTCGCCACTACAGGTTTCAGTTTGTATATTCATATTAAATTTATATTTAATATTCATATTTCACGAGTCATTGCAGATGTCGCTACGAGCGACTGTGGCAAAGAATATATACCGCGGTGCGATCTATTTTGACGATTCCTCTACGCGCAAGAAGGCTTTGCACTTTTTATATTCTGTGCATTTATTCTGTGGCTACGTGTTCGTGTTAAAAACGAACCAATAAGCGAAAGATTGGATCTATTAAAAACTTAATGGCTGTGGAAATGGAAAAATTAAACACAGCCAACAAACACCGTTGCCTAACCCCACGTCTGTGCATTGTTAACAATTGAAATCGGTGAAAGCCCAACGCAGCGCGCGCTTCGCGCCATGGGGTCTGTGTGCCCGGCGCGCCGAATTTTAGGTTATGTGTAGCTGTCAAAATATTTCTTTTTGCTTTGCGCGCTGGCCCTTTTTGTCGGACGCGCAGACGTCAAAGCGATTCATTCGGACGGGCAGGCAAAGCTTAATTTGACGTGTCGGTGTTGTCCGGTGTAGATGTTTATTGTTGTTGTTATGTTTTACTGATTAGCCCTGTTGCGGTGATGTTTAAATATGTAGCCACTCAGAGTCACAACTCCGCTTTTTAACTTCGCTTTTTAGTTTTTGCGGTACGGGGTTGTGATATTTGAAAATTAGAAGAAAATGCGAGAGAAAATGATTTCTTTGTCCATTGGCCAAGGCACAATTTTGCACGCCGAGCGGGAAATAAATTAACGATATCGTATTCCAAGCCCTTACGGTTTCCTACTCCTAAAAGTTGTCAGATTTTAATAAAAAAAATATTGTACAGATTTATTTTACAGAATTACATATTTTAACAAAAACTAAATTCACTTGAGCAATCAAGATTCAACGAACATTTTTATATTATTATGTGAATGTCTGTATTTTCCCGTAATTAAAATATTCTCAAACGACAGCAAAAGAAGAAGAATGTTTAATTCCAATCTAAAAGGTAAAAATGAACAAACAGACAGGTCTCGACAATATAATGTCAATAAAATCATGCAAAAATATGAATAAACCCAAAATATGGATATGTTAGAATGCAAAATTTCAAAATCTTAGTAAAATATTTAGAGCAAAAAATAGCTATCGACCGGATATTGATTTGTTGCTCTTTTTAATAATTTTATTTTGTTGCTTTGTTTATTTTTGTTATATGAACTTAGCAAAGCACTCAAAAAAAAAAGATCACACATTGTTTTGTGTTTTATGTGACTGGACATGACTGGCTAATGCACCGTTATGATATTAGCCCAATACACCCCATTCCCGAAGTAATAGGATAGGTTGGGTTAGCTAGGACCTTCTCTTTATGAGCACGACTACATTGAACTGGTTGGAAATCGTGGAAAATATCTCACTAGTATTTTTTAATAAATTTTGCATGCACGGCTGTTGTTCTGAATTTACTTGGTTCGTATTCAGCTGGCTTTGTCCGTCCGTATTGAGTTATTCTTAGTCTATGAATACCTACACCTAACTTAACTTGGCAAGCCGTGACGGAAAATAAACATCCTCGCTGCTAGTGTGGCCAGTCTAAAAAAAACTACCTTAATGAGAAGACCTTGTACGCATCTCAAATCCCACTGCGCCTCCCAACATTTCGCCCAAATCCCTGCAGCGCGTGGAGAATTATCGCATACAATATTCCAAATTACGGTCAAAACATTTACGGCGTTTTTACAAGCGACCTTACAATAATTTGGACGCGCGACAATTTAGCTTCGTCGGACAATAGCTTACCTGGGAGGATGCACAATGAGAAATCAATTTGTTACGACTGTCAAAAAGGTTTTGATGGATCTGTGTCTCCTTGGAGAGTGGATTTGTAAATAGTTTGTGGGATTTGTAACGGTGGACTCGAGGCTGTTTAGGCAAATTAAACCAAGGTTGAATGAGGATTAATTTGTGGCAAGGAGTACCTGTAACATGCCGTTAAGCTCATTGGACAACGGTTCGTAATGTGATATAAGACCCTAGAACTTATGTGGTAAGCGTTAGTTTTGTATTATAAGTTTTCTTAAAAAGCACTTTTCTGCAAACAAGGTTATGGGAAAAACTTATCATTGAACTATCTTATAATTGAGACTAACACAGGTTGGGCGTTGCCATTCAAATTCATAAAACTTTCAAATGCGATAACTACAAAATACGCGGTGTGAGCATTTTTTAAAAATTTAATTCAACAATGGATTATCTAGTGTGCCGCTTGAAAGCAATATTTTTTTGGCTATATACTAATTTCTGTTATAAGCGATTCTGAGAAAGTCGTAGACGAATTCTCCCAGAATCGCTCATATTTTTTAAATTAAAAATGATTTCAAACGCGAAACTAGAAGATTAATTTGTAAATATAATAAAATTAAAATAATATGCCCTCACAGCTTATGTTGTAGGAGATATCGCGTTTTAAAGAAAATCAAAGCATTTTAAGGCTTAAATTTTTTAAGGCAAGGACCAACTTTTATTAATGTTAATCATAAAATGGTTATATGTCAAGCTTTTCTGATGTTTGCGAATAAGTGCTTATTATGAAAACCAAAAATATAAAATGATAACTTATGGGATACGGTCGTTCTAGGGTATATGTCCCCTGTGTAGAGTAATATAATTATAATTACATTACAATATTAATATGTAATGCTATAAATATTCAAAATAAATTGTATCAATATTAATTAGGAAATTAGATTTAAAATTTCTAGTAAAACTCGTTCATTAAAACTTGGTAGAAATAGCAGCACAGAGTTGTGACGTTTCTAAGACATGTCGCACGTTATGATGAGCGTTACGGTTTGGTTATCGTTGAGAACCCAATAAAATATATGAGGTTAAACAATTCTCTTTGGTGTAATCTAAACTAACCTACCCTATTCGTTACTATGTAGGTACTTACGTGTTAGTTTTGGAAAGGGTCGGAATCTCTAAAAGTAAAATTCAACCCGTACAATCCTTTTAAATTCATAACATCAAAACGTTTTGTTGATTTAGACCTTCAAAATCACCCCTCCCCTCGACGGTAACGAGATCCTCTTCAGAATAACCCGTATACGCACATCCGACAGTGTATTTATGTTAATACCGCTAAAGTAAACCGTCAGAGATAGTATCGTTGCATTCCAAGCTCCTACAATTCAATACGCGAAATGCAGTGCCGAATCGCGACCGATCACATCTGGACGCATGTCCGTATAATTGCTGCAATGCTCTGCGAAAATATGTTTTTATGGAACGCTGATCAAGTGGGTATAATTCATGTGCGTAGGCTTCCGTGCGAAAACGTTACTCCGTCGGAATAGTCTGTCATGCTTTCCTCGAACATCGGGACGTTGTAAATATTATTATTTTCATCAGCTGCAAACAGCGAGAGCCGAAAAACAAGTCGTAATGTGCGAAAGCTCATCCCATGCTTATAATAAAAAATATGTCCTTTATCTAGGTATTTTGAGGTTATGCAGGAACATCTAGGTTGTAATTTGTAATTCGTTCTTAAAATTAATCAAAAATATTTTGGTCTGAGCTTTCGTCTGAAGCAGGTTTCGAATCTGCGACCATCTGATTAAATTTCCGCTGCTCCAACCAGATGAACTATCCAGTAAATTACGTCTTTTAATAATCTTTTATTTTGTAATCGACAATTTTTTTGTATTGTTTATTCATCACCCGTAGACAGTACACTGCACTCGAATTTGTCATATCTTAACATTTGCCGGTTCATCAAAATACAGCAAAGGAGAACTGGCAAGAAAATACGCTGTTATTTCCAATGCTTATAACAAACGGTAGTCTCCTACGAGATTGCTATTTGAAACAGCGTAAATGTAAGTTTATTTGTGACTTATCTGCTCAAAATGTCTAATATATTATGCCTATTGTTCGAGACTTTAAAATCTCCTTACATATTTTCTTAGTTAAATTTGAAATTGTGTTTCTAGAAGCTAAGATGAGATAGTAATTTTACTTCATACAGGGCATTCTTTGGGTTCACATAAAACTTGTACATCTATTAAAACAACCAAGTTCATTTCAACAAAGCATTCGTTTCGAACGAAGATCTGAGAGTAAACTCACGGCACCCTAACATTACGAGTCGTATATATAAATAAATTAGATCATTTGGAACCCGCGCCTAGCCTTCTCGTTATGCGACCCTTAAAAAGAAAAAAATCATAATCGTCCGCGCAGCCAACGAACCCCGCTCTCTCCCTCACTATCCGTAATAGACGGCGGAGCGCGAGCGAGACGCAACGAAAAATATGGCGCGACCGCAATATCGTCGACTCCGCGCCGCGATTGGCCCGGATTATGGCGGGAAGGCGGTCCGGCGTTGCCAGCGCAATAAATTGAGCTGTTGACAGATTAATAAGTTGGGTTATGTTTTAATATTTGGTCGTTTTTGCTAATTATAAATGCGCGGAATACTTATTGCTGGGAACACGGCTGTGCTGCGATCGCGTTTAATGAGCTGTGTGTGTGGTCCTCGCTGGATTACCGAAACGATTGGATTGCAGTGGTGGCGTGGCGTGAACGCGAGGTGTTCCAGCGTGGTATTATGGAACGACAATTTAATTACAAACGGTGAATAAACATATCGCGACGTTAAATTGCTCTGTTCCACTATTGTTCTCGAAATTAATTAAAAACATACAGAATCTTTGATTAGCTCTCGACGAATTATAACTGTGAACGCAATTATAAATTAATGCCTTACAGCTTTCTAGTTGTAAAACTATTTATTCCTTAGAGGCATACTACTTCCTGCAGTGTTCGACGTAATAGACACCTACTTAATACTTATTTACATCTTACTTATATCCTCATAACTATACTTGTCCAATTATATGGTAAATTCATTGACACATTGCAAAGTTATCAATATTGTTTTCTCCTAATGTCTCTTTACGACTTCACGTATCGTAGTTTTTTCAGAGAAGTACAGCATAAAAATACTAAAAGCATACCTATAATTGTAATAGTTCATTCAATGGGCTTATACCTGACATAGGTGGTTAAGTAGAAGGCAGCTTTTACACCAGAGAAATTTGGAATGCTACAAATTATATTAATTTATATTATTATGTTAGCAACTTTGTTAGTTATAAGCAATTTACACTGAGGGTTGCTGTTTCTTTTAATCATTGTTCTTTGTCTTAATCTGTTCAACCAAAGAATTGTTTGGCAGCAGCATTTAGATCTAAGTGTGTTTCATAATTGTGGACAAACAAAAAATTTTACATAAACCAAGGAAGTTTCATGGCGGGTTCTTCTTTACTGAGTTGATTGAATCCGCGCATCTATCAGTTTGTTACGTAAGTTAGTGTAGTTTGACTACAAAAAGTGGAAATAAATTAAATTGAAATTTAAAATTGATGAAACCACCCGCGCGGGATCAACGCTAGCACCTCATAATTAAGAAAGAGGACCTACAGTTTTACGTGAAATCCGAACTACGGCCAGCCAAAACCGCCAAGGGGTTATCCATCCATAACCCGACCGCTCCGAGTGTTACTTAACCTGAAGTACCTATACCCGAGACGATAGCTCACTGGAGTCTGAGATTATTTTTAAAAGCATTGACAGATTAGGCATGCTGAAATCGGTATGTAAAACTGTCGAAAATATCTTAAATCGTCAAAATTATTTTCATCCATGGACACCCGTGTAACAATACAATTTTAACAAAAAAACAGATCTCTACGGACGATAACAAATCAATTTTCCAAACAAATCACTTATATTTTTAATAATAATATTACATGAAACATCTGCCTCTATCATAAATCTATAACTCCATTATAAGCATACTATTATGTATAGGGATGTGGGTATGTAATAACAGCGGCGTATATTCTATGTTAGATAATAATATTCTGAACCACAATACACCCCATTAAGGTGCGTAGCTAACATACCCCACTCAGAAGACGAATGCAGCGTTTTAAAACAGACATCGAATGGTAAATGAATGGCACATCCAAAGATTTTATGTGATACTGTTTCAGCCTAGCTCCTTACAGTGTTGTAAGGAGCTTACAGCCGTGGTTCGGATTCCACGTTAATGCCGTGGTTCAGATTCCACGTTAATGCCGTGGTTCGGATTCCACGTTAATGCCGTGGTTCGGATTCCACGTTAATGCCGTGGTTCGGATTCCACGTTAATGCCGTGGTTAGGATTCCACGTTAATGCCGTGGTTCGGATTCCACATTAATGCCGTGGTTCGGATTCCACGTTAATGCCGTGGTTCGGATTCCACGTTAATGCCGTGGTTCGGATTCCACGTTAATGCCGTGGTTCGGATTCCACGTTAATGCCGTGGTTCGGATTCCACGTTAAACTTTAGTCCCCCTTCCTTACTTACTAGGTGGTAGGGTTAATCCCGCCCGGGTTGGTACCATCGCATTGGATGAACGATGGTCGAAGCGGCAATGAAAATTGTCCGTGTTTTCCATCCAGTTCAATGTAGCCGTGCAATATAAGGAAGGTCCTGGCATGGCACCTAGTTCCCATGTGGTGTGTTGAGCCAATACCATGACAGAACTTGTGGTATTAGCCATCCATGTCCAGTCACATAAAAAACAAAATCAGAAAGGAACTATCAAAAACTTAGTACGAGATTAGCACCGGACTAACCATACAAAAACCGGGATAGCCCGACATTAAAACGCGTACTAAAGTTAGTCCGCCCACTCTGAATAGGGCTCTATGAGAACGTTCCCATACTACGTGACCGACTTTAGGTTAACCTCTCCCCGACACCCCCACCCCCCCCCTGTGACCACGTGGTATCTTGACTCATGCCCTCCTAATCTCCGTTTTCGAACCTTGCTGTGTTTATGTTTATGTAGATAATACATTTGTTTTTATAATCCACATAACCGAACGGTTTCGAAATTTACGCGGGACATAACGCTCTGTCCGCTGTCTTTGTTGTTTAGTTTTTGTGTGTTTCTGTGTTTTTTTAGTCTGTTTTTGACAATTTTATTATGTGTATATATCTTATTCTGTAAATGAAACGATTCCTAAAATTACACATGTTTATACAAAATAATAAATGTCAGCCATATCGCTGCCAGGCAGTAGCTTGCCCAAAAGACTGGCCGAATTCCCTCTCTGGATAGCTAGGATCAACCTCTGCCCGAGATACCAGCCAGCCCTCTGGTCACGCGATGATATTTTTATAGTCTTTTTTAAATAATAATTCTATTTTGAAATACCACGCGCAATACGCTCTGTCTGACCCAGCGTGGTATTTCGATAAACCCCTCCCTCCCCCCAAATCGGCCATGTGGTATGGGAGCGTTCCCTTACCTGTATTTTAGCACAATGGGACGATTTTAAAGAAAATAAAGAAGACATATATTTTACCAATAAACAATTTAGAACCATTAACCAAATTTAACATACACATTAGTGGAGATAATACAGCTGGTCGAAGCGGGAATGAAAATTAACGTGTTTTCAATCCAGTTCAATGTAGCCGAGCAATATAAGAAAGGTCCTGGCATGGCACCTAGTTCCCAAGTGGTGTTTTAGGCTAATATCTGACGGGCAGTTTGGTCATAGCCTTCCATGTCCAGTTACATAAACAAAACACAATTCCTTCAAATATATAATACAATGGAATGTGACATGTATACTGCAAAATACTGCAAGACATATTAGTAAAGTAGTTCTTTTTACTGGGCTCTTTCTTTAATTCATATGTCCCTGCTTCACGGTCGATTATACATACAAACGTGTCACATTCCTTGGAATAAGCGACGCACCTGCTTAGTTCGAAATAGTATATTTGTTGCCTTATCAGTCAGTCAGTCAGTCAGTCAGTCAGTCAGCGTGTTTGCGTCCACTGCTGGACATACGCCTCTTCAATTTTTCTCCAGTCCTCCCGGCCCTCAACGGCTTTCCGCCGACGCACTTGATGTCGTCGTCCCGCCTGGCGGGTGGTCTTCCCACACTCCGTTTACCTGTCCACGGCCGCCAGTGTAGGACACGGTTACTCCAACGGTCGTCGTCTCTTCGGCTGACGTGACCAGCCCACTGCCATTTCAGTTTAGCCACCCGGTGTCCAATATCGACTACTTTGGTATTTGTATTTGTATTTGTATATATAAATCAGCCTTTGGAACACATAAGGAGCACTTGGAGTCGTCAAAATCTATTCTACATAAAATATAAAATACAGAGCATCAATAGAATTGTCAAATAGTTACTTAATTAAAGTACCAGTAAAAAGATAGCTAGCATCAACAGAATTGTCAACAGGATAACTAATTGGTAAATTAAGAAATAAGTGTTATTATTTATAATATTACATTACAATATAGATCAGACAATTAATAATTTAATAGACTTGTCAACTCAGGTAGCTCCTATTTAGTCATATATTCTTGTATCGTGTAACATTCTTTTTTAATTAGATATGTTTTAACTGTGTTCTTGAAACATTTACCGGTACGTCGGCGGATTGCCTCATGTAAACAAATAATACCAATTTTTTTTCATGATGGCGTTCTCGCCTCGAATGGGGCACGGCATAGCCACAATTTGGAGAGTATAAAAAAATGATTAGTTGCTCAAAGGGCCGACACACCCACAGGCGGCGACTAAAAACTTCATTCCGAAATCCATTATGGCCGGGCGGGTTTTTTTTACGCCCTTTTGTCATACCGCCATGGGGGCAGGGAGATTTCTGTATGTCTATCGCTTGTGTGTTTATGTATGCGAGAATTGACCATTTACGTACAGGGCGATTGCGTATTGAATCGTTTTGAGGAGCATTGCCTCGATCCTTTGTTGTGTGTTTGCGACATCGAGTCGATGACATAAACGTTAAGCCACGTTTTATACTCCAGGAACTTTAGCCTTAAATCAGCAGCAAAACATTAAATCTGAAATGATTTTTTTTTCTCATAAACGTAGTATTTCATGTGGACGTGTGTACATTAAGTTTGCAACATTTTGGGGGGTCCGGAAGATAGAAATAAATATGAAATATGTTTAAAAAATGATATCTCCTAAACAAATATTTAGAAATGTTTTTTAAAAATGTTATATGTTAGCTAAGTAAGCTGTAAGTTTCTGTTACGACTATTTATCTCAGCCAAAATGTGTCAAAGTGACGACACAAAGTACTACTTTTCGGTAGTCTTAGTTTCTGTTACGACTATTTATCTCAGCCTTAGTGATAATACGCTGACGGTAGCTTTGGCCAGTCAGTTCGTGTTTTAGGGCTCCGTACCCATGAAGGGCGGCAAAAGTAATTACTTAGTGCATTACTACATTACTGTACCTGTGTACTATCAATTATTTTCAGAATTTTTCGGGACAAAATTAGTGCGCTTTTTTCGTTTTGTTGTCGACGGAACCCTAAAAACACTGAGATAATCAACTAACTAGACGAACTCCATTGCGTTCCGTCTCGTGCATGTCGTAAGATAGGTGACTGAGGGATTTGTCGGTTAGTATACCACGTTATACCAAGGGTCCGGTTTGGTAAGGTTAATCCCGGGTTGGCAGCAATGCTTTGAATCGACGGTGGTCGAAGCGGCAATGAGACATTGTCCATGTTTTCCATTCAGGTCAATGTAACCGTGCTATAAAGGGAAGGTTTTGGCTTGGCATCTGAGTGGTCAGTCTAAGTTCTCACCTAAATTGGCGTTTACGGCAAACCGATCGACTGGCGTTTTCCGTAAAAACGTCAAACTCCATACAGGTTTTTACTAGATATTCTGTGGTTTTACTTCTTTAAGGTGGCCCAACCCGCTCATTTCCCCATACAAAAGGGGAAAGAAGATCACGCCTATATTTCTTGTCAGAGATCCAAAATTTTGCTCAATATAGCTTTATTTGATTGAACTAGATGTCTGATGACCATAGGCATTGTAAAATTGTGTTTGGTTTCCAAGTTATAACGTCCGAAAGTTCGGATTTTTCGCGCGTTTTATACAATTACTTTGGAGGTAGATTACGCAATGATAAAGTAAGAACATCTTAAAAAGATTAGTCATCAGACATAGCTTGTTTTTTTTGTTAGATTTTTGACTACAGCGGTCGTGGTTTACTTTTTGCTATAAGTCGTTTTGAAATTAAAATTTTCGTAAATCTTACCAAATCATACACTATGCACATTGTATTTTTTGGTGGACAGGTTGCATCTTCCTCATCACAGAGCCTGTCTTATTCTTAGAAACACAGAAGGTCCCAGAGCGCAACAGCACGGTTTTGTACCGTGCCCGCAAATGAGTTGATGCCGCCGGGTTGGGCCACCTTAAGCTGTCAAAGTCAAACTCGGACTTCCGATTTGTATCAAAACGCGGAGTCGGCGCAAACGGCAACGTCGACGTATTTACGGCAACGTTGAGTAAGCTGTCAAATCAAACTCGGACTCGCCAATGTTAGTTCTATTAACGCCTGCGCGCGCTCTTCAATTTCTCCATACATTTGAAAACGCCAGTCGATCAGTTTGCCGTAAACGCCAATTTAGGTGACAACTGAGACTACCGGCTCTGCTTTCTTTTGTAGAGTCTCTGACAGTTTTAACAGGTATTTTCGGGTAGGTCGCCTAGACGCCACCTGTCGTTATAAATAAGTAGTTTTCTTCGCCATATCATAATATTTCGTATCTTACTTAGAAACTCCACTTCGTCTAGTTTCCTTGGCATGTTTCTATTGTTTGCGTAATAATGAATATTCTATCTTCCACACATATAATGTCGACAGAGGAACACCCTGGCAACACCATGCCTAATAGTCTCGTGTGTTGCCCGCGGGGATGGGATGTTCCTAACGCGCCGTGTCGATACGAAATAATAACCTCACACACACGACGTATTATATCATCAACTCACACGGACACGCGCGCCTGTGTGTGTGTGGCGGCCATTGAAATATTGGTGAGATGAAATGTGTTTTGGGATGGAATATATTTACCTAAATGTAAAGCTCGTGATCTAGGGGCTAGAGGACTTGCCTTTCATGCGAGAGGTCTGGATTCCAATCCTCGCCTGGACATGCACCAATTTCTTTCTCTTTCTGAGTTGGATGAGTGAATTTCGTTGCGAATGCGAGCTGTTCCATGGTTCGGAACCCATGTAAAACAGTAGGTCCCCTTCCCTTACCCTACCAGGTTAAGCCCGCCCGGGTTGGTACCACCGCATTGGATGAAACTATGATTGAAGCGGCAATTCACAATTGTTCGTGTTTTCCATCCAGTTCAATGTAATCGTCCTCTTAAAGGGAAGGTCCTGGCATGGCGCCTAATTCCTTCGGGAGGGTGGTGTATTGGGCCATGCATTCTAGGTATGCTTATTTATGTCAAAAATATTAAATTTATTTCTAAAAGTAACTGAATCTTCTTAATATTAAAATATCTTCTGATAAACGTAGTATTATATCTATTACTTCTTTAAGTACACGTGTAACAACAAATGGACATGAATGTTCAATACCACACCTAGTAGTCATGATATTAGCCACCGAAGCCATCATAAAAGGAATGGGGCCACGACGGAACCATACTAATAATTTCATACTAATGTGTAAAAAAAACAACATCTTTAAGCTTTCGCAGGGTGCGATTGCGACAACACACCACATGGGAACTAGGTGCCATGCCAGGACCTTCCCACCGCACCGGCTTCATTGAACTGTATATGGAAACAGAATTTGTAGTGCCATCATAGACATTTTTCATTGCCGCTTCGACCAACTTTAATTCAGTTCATGTGAAGGTACCAACCTGGCCCCGACCACTTACTAAGTGAGGATGGTCAGTTAGAATAAGGGTCCTCGTGTTGTGTGTCAAGCTAATATATTTACAGTAAATTATAGCCAACCAAATAAAGCATATGTGAGGACATCGCCTTTCTCTACCAACTTTTTCGAACTCTACATTAAAAAAAACACATTTTAATAAGTACTGGACACTTCTCAAGCGTTTTAAGGTGGCCCATCCCGACGGGATTAACTCATTCGCGGGCTCGGTACAATATCGTGCTATTGCGCTCTGGGACCTTCTCTGTTTCAAAGAAAAAGACAGGCTCCGTGATGAGGAGGATGCAACATGTCCACAAAGCAGTCATGCGCATAGTGTTTGATTTTTTAATGATTTACGAAAATGTTATTTACAAAATGACTTATAGCTAAAAGTCAATCACGAACGCTGTAGTCAAAAGTGAAACAAAAACCAAATTAACTATTAATATTCATGAAACAAGCTAGGTTTGATTACTAAACTTTTTTAGATATTTTGGTTTCATGGTTGCGTAATCCACGTCCAAATGTATCGCAAAAATGTCGACTGTAGGAGAATTCCAAATCTTGGGTATACAGCCGGTGGCGACGAAATTGGTAGACGCAATACCCGCGAATGGTATGTTTTGATGGTTCGGGTCCAGCCTTGCAGTATATTCGTAAAGTAATTCTTTTTACTGGGCTCTTTCGTCAATTAATGTGTCCTTGCTTCACGGTAGATTATACATACATACATGTCACATTCCTTGGAATAATTTTACAATGCCAATGGTCATGAAACATCTGGTTTGATTAAATAAAGTTGTTTTTAGTATCATTTTGGATCTATGATACTAAATATGCGCATGATCTTCTTTCCACGTTTATATGGGGTGTTAAGCGGGAAAGCGCACCTTAAGGTTTCTATTTGGAATTTAGAAAAATACCCGGGGTGATTATAGTGTTAAAATTGAACGAAATTTCATCTTTCATGACATCAGGCTTTAGTCAGTAAAAAAAGTTACACCTACCTCAGGTGTAACTTTTTTTACTGACTAAAGTACTCTTTGTAAACAAATACCTTTACAATTCCAAATAAAAAGTTCTATATCCAAGTCTTGTCACCACTATCTGAGAATAGATTTGTCCCTATTGAAAATATCAACCACCCAAAGATGGCTTTACGTCCGAATTATTATGTTGTTAATATTTTATTTATCTTTTTTTAGGTTTTATGTGACTGGACATGGATGGCTAATACCACACATTCTGTCATGGTATTAGCCCAACACACCACATGGGAACTAGGTGCCATGCCAGGACCTTCCTTATATTTTAATCTTTTGGCATTTACAAAATATTCTACCTTCCTATCTATCTTCGAAGTGTATCTTGTAATGCAATGTGCCACTTTTTCGCATGGCATCAATTTGTATGGATAATATACATTTTAAATGGATATATTTTATTTTAATTTGCCCTGATCGAATCAATCATTAAAGAAGAAAATTTTCTTTAAATTAAATCAAACATTACATTATACTTTTTATGTACTGTAAATAGGGGTAGTCAATAAGGTAAATGAACCAAGGATGGGTAGCACTCAGAGTATTTTATTCTATCTTTAACAATTTAGGACGCTGACACGCGCGCACTCGTCGAATGCTTGTTGCCGACTGACTCGTCCGCCGTGTCGCTTCAGTCTCCTCTTCCCACTTCCGCACCGCGCCGCCGTGACGTCCGGTGTGGCCATGTAGTTTTTCTTACAGTACATATATCGATATAACAGCTTGACGCGAGATTAACCTGTGTAAATAAACACGAAGTAATTATGAAAAAGATATGTATGCATTGCAGAAATTAAAAACTAAAATAATATACATTATCCTATAAATCCAGGACCTTCCCTTTATGAGCACGGCTACATTGAACTGGATGAAAAACACTGACTGTTTTTCAATGCCGGTTCGACCATCTTTCATCCAATGCGATGGTACCAACCCGGGCGGGCTTACTCAGAAATAGAAAGAAATTGGTGCATTCATGAGGCCGGGATTTGAAACAATTACCTCCGGCATTGAAGGCAAGTCCCCGCGCCCCTGACCTACAAGCCGTTCAGGAGGTTTTGTTAAGGTGGCCCAACCCGGCGGGCCTAACTCATTCGAGAGCACGGTACAAAACCGTGCTGTTGCGCTCTGGAACCTTCTCTGTTTCAAAGAATAAGACAGGCTCCGTGATGAGGAAGATGCAACATGTACACAAAAAAGACAATGTGCAAAATTTTAATTTCAAAACGACTTATAGCTAAAAGTAAACCACGACCGCTGTAGTCAAAAATCTAACATAAACCAAATAGATTATAAATCTTGATTAAAGAAGCTATGTCTGATGACTAATCTTTTTAAGATGTTTTTACTTTATCATTGCGTAATCCACCTCCAAAGTTATTGTATAAAACGCGCGAAAAATTCGAACTTTCGGACCTTATAACTTAGAAACCAAACACAATTTTACAATGCCAATGGTCATCAGACATCTAGTTCGATCAAATAAAGCTATTTTGAGCAAAATTTTGGATCTTTGACAAGAAATATGGGCGTGATCATCTTTCCCCTTTTGTATGGGGAGATGAGCGCAAAGATATCTTTCAGGATTCGCTCAAAGTAAAACTGTGCCGGAGCGAATGCGACTAAGGACTGCTTTAAAACGTGACCTCGCTTTCCTTATTCAACTTATCCCTAAAGAGGTGCATATCTTGATGGTTATTAACTCATTTTCCGTATGCAATCTGCCTCGTAGCCGCGCGCACGAGAGGAAGTAGTATGCAGGATAGCACCAATAATATTAACAGTACGTGAATATATTTACATTAAAATAAAAATACTGACCAGGATGTAAACACATAAGCAATAATGTGCAATATAAGATATGTAGATTGGCCAGTAATCTATAGACCCTTTTTTTAAGCTATCCCGTAAACTGTATGTATATATGCAGTATGCAGGATAGCACCAGTAATATTAACAGGAGGTAAAATATTTAAATTACAACAAAAATATTGGCCAGGATGTAAACCCATAAACAATAATGTACAATATGAGATATGTAGATAGGCCCGTAATCTATAAACCCTTTTTCTTAAACTATCCCGTAAACTGTATGTATGCATGTAGTATGCAGGATAGCACCAGTAATATTAACAGTAGGTGAATATATTTACATTACAATAAAAATTCTGACCAGGACCTATTAACCAATAAACAATAATGTACAAAGATGTAGGACCGTAATCTAGAGACCCTTTTTAACCTATCCCGTAAACTGTGTGTATGTATAAAGCCATACAATATAGATTATAATGTACAGTACCTATGAGATATGTATAGATTAGCCCGTAACCATCTGTACGCCCTGCTCCTTAAACTATCCCGTAAACCGTATGTATAAGCCAAACAATATATATTATAATGTACAATATAAGATATTTCATTTCATTTAATTTATTTAAACTTGTTTTTGTAGTCAAACAACTCTAAGTTAAGTCAAAAACTGATTGATCCGCGGATTCTATCAACTCTGTAAAGAAGAATCCGTAAAGAAACTTTACAAGCTTTCCGTCTACAGTAATGAAATACATACTTTGATATAAATGCTACCGCCAAAATTTTTTTGGTAGAACAGTTTAAGGAAAATAACCAGAAAGAAAGAAACAGCCACCCTCTGAAGTGGTTATAGCTAAAATAATTAATTATATAAAAGTTACAGCGTTTGCATATACTTATTATATAACGATTGGTGGTGTAATAATTAGGATAATGATGGTGTCTGTGAGGGTAAGGGTATGCGTCACGGTGTTAGAGTTGGTGAGAGGGTGAGTACATGTCACTTACATGTAGGCTTGTATATTAGGTTGGGAAGGCATAAGACAGATAAGGGTGTGTTAGCATACCTCATCGCCTTAAGTTTTTATAAGTACTTTTGGTCTCTCAGCACAGCCCGCAGAAGCGGCAAAGAAAAGCCGTCCGTGTTTTTCATCCAATTCAATGTAGCCATATTCATGCAAAGGCTAGGACTTGCATCTATTTAGTAATCTAAATCTATCCACTAATTCATATAAAACTGTACATTAATCTATCCAAACCTAATGAGAAATCACAATTTTAATTAAAAATCTTTTATTTTAGGTTTGGTCTATACGATTACTAGTTTACGGATATTACATTTTCACTGACATATCTGTATAGCTCTCTTAAAATTATTAATTCATTTTGCTTTGTTTAAAACAATATGTATTCAATGAAATCCTTGAATTTAATTAATACATTGGTTACATCTCGCTTAACGCTATTTTTATTATGTATGTTATGAAGTGTGCAAATGCAGGCTTATAATAAAGATTGTACTTTATATGAATACATTCCATATACAGGATATTTTAATATGGTAATAGACTCTTTATATTTTTTGCATACACTCTCCTTGAAAATTGTTGTTATTGCAAGAATGTAACCTTTTTGAATATATTTTCGATAAAAATTGTAATTTACATATATAATTCCTTAATTAGCCTATTTTCCATTTTGCCCATACTGAGTGGATGTATCTATCATTAGATGCCCATGGCTCTGCTCGTGTTAAAGTCTAATATTGAAACTCACTGATCACTCCTCAGGATCGTGACGATAAGGAGCCTATCGGTGAATATATCATGTATATCATGTATGCATGCATAATCGACCGTTAAGCAAGGACACATTGCCTTTCCTTGGAATAAGCTACGCTTATTCTTTGCTTAGTACTAACAAGTATATTTACTTGAGTCAACCTAGGACTTTTTGTAGCTTCTGATGCTGACGATTTTGATGACGACGGCAATATGTTTGAATGTTCAATCTTTGCAGTCAATGTCCGCAACTGTGTTAGTAGGAGGCATTGATTACAGGAGGAGGGGCTGTAGCGGAATTCCAAATAATGGGTTTACAGCCGATGGCGAAATTGGTAGACGCAATACAGTACAAGCCTTGCAGTATATTCGCAAATTAGTTCTTTTTACTGGGATCTATCTTCAATTAATGTGTCCTTGCTTCACGGTCGATTATATATACAAACATGCCTAAAAGTGATTGAAAGGTTCAAGTTAAACGCAGTTAAACATTGCATTACGAATACAATTGTTAAAGGAAATGATATAATTTATTTGCATTATACTGTACATACATCCTGTATTAGTGCATTAAGAATAACAATAAATTATTCCTCTTTATAAGAACGAATCGAAGTTAATGAGTTCTGTTTATTTAACAAAATAAACTTAATCTGTTATGGACCACCCTGTGCTATCCGGTTCGTTAGCCAACATGGCGTCGTCTTGTCCGCGTTTCGCACATAATGAAGCAACCGCCAGCGGCCTCCAAGCTGAACGCGAACTTATCTCGACGAAATAAAGCTCAGATTCGCTTGAACCGGCAAAGGCTTGTTGAGTTTAGATAGAAATTAGTGTGAGCAGTAAATTGGCTGTGCGGTTTAGGTATTAAAGTAATAAAATCATTTGACGCACATCTTTGATGATATGCGCACGTGAAAATTAGTGAACTTAGGTACATCATCGATTAAGGTACATATTGAAAAACCGGCCATGTGCGAGTCGGACTCGTACACGAAGGGTTCCGTACCATCGTACCAGATTTCACACAAAAGAATAAGGTTTTTTTATAAATTTTACCTACTGGTTGTTATAGCGGCAAAATAAATACACACTCTGTGCAAATTTCAGCCTCCTTACTGTCACGATTCATGAGATACAGCCCTGTGACAGACGGACAGACGGACAGCGATGGCTTACGTTGTCAACCTTTGGTAACGGAATCCTAAAAAGGACCCTTTTGTTCTGGCCCTGGTGTCTGTCAGTCACACGCAAATTGTCCCGAATTGTTTCTCCGGTGGTTTGAAAATTCTGAATAAAATATACCAATGTAGGTACACTTACATAGTTGTGAACCAACTAATTAATAATAAGAATAATAAAGCCATTAAGTTTTATGAGCACATAAACATAAAAGTATTATATTTCTGTGCTTTTTCTGCGATTAAAATAAGTTGTTTTTCTCATCTTAATATTGGTTATGGTGCTGTCTCTACAACAAAAACATAAACAACAATCGTTGTTATTAACATTATTTCTGACATTTCTGCCTACAGAATGATTATGATAAATAAATAAGGGAAACAGCTAATCTGGTTGTTTATAGCTGCACTATCACTATGTTTAGTTCCCTGCGCTACTTTAGTGTTTGATAACGGCGCGCTAATGCCGAAATATTACCGCGTTTTCGGATCCTGATTCCCAATCCTGCGCTCCCTGCACCCCATTGCAGCTCAAACATCTGTTTTCACTCAGTTAGAGCTTGTTAGAGTAACCAATTTACTTGGATGGCTCTATTTTAAGGTTGTTATTTCTGTTGAATTTCAGTTGGATTCACTGATATTTTTTTCAGTGAACATGATTCATGTCCATGTCTAGCATACTCCAGGAACTTTAGCCTTAAATCAGCACTTAGAAAAACATTAAATCCGAAATGCATTTTTTTTTCTCATAAACGTAGTATTTCATGTGGACGTGTGTAAATTAAGTTTGCAACATTTTGGGGGTCCGGAAGATAGAAATAAAATATGAAATATGTTTAAAAAATGATATCTCCTAAACAAATATTTAGAAACGTTATTTCAAAATGTTATATGTTAGCTAATTTTAGGTATAATATTACTGTAAATTTGCAACAATTTCTTATTTACGGAACTGTGTAAATTTTTTTTTGTACTATTTTCATATTATCTGCAAAGCAAATAATGAAAATTCTATTTTATTTTCTGAAATTGGAAACTGACCGCAAACTCTATATTCTGTAAAATTTGTAAAATGTTGCAAATATTAGAAGCACATTTTTTTTCATGTATAATTTTTACATTCACACAAAAGTTAAACAAAAAATTCGAAATACGTATAAAATAGTTCGTTGTATAGTTTTTAAAGAATTTAATTTTCTTTTACATATTCTAGAAAGAAATATAGCAATAGCAAGTTAGGTTCGCGGCATTGATTTTTTTTAGTAAAAACATTTTTTTAAATACATTTCCGTAATTATAAAATTGTTGCAAATTCACAGTTACATTACGCCTTAAAAGACTTAACATATACATTTGTTTAATAACGTTTCTAAATATTTGTTTAGGAGATATATATTTTTTAATACATTTTAATTTTTTTTTCTATCTTCCGGGCCCCGCTAAATGTTGCAAACTTAATGTGAGCATATGAACATGAAATTATATATTTCTGAGAAAAAAAAACATTTCGGATTTCATGTGCTTCTCAAACCGTATCTATCCCGGTCTACAGGGACGGGAGCCTCGGCACGTGAACATGTACACACTTGACTGGTTTTTTCTTTGATTACCAGCGCAGCGCCTTAAGGTAGATGTATTATACATAAATAAGTCCCAGTTTCAAACCATTTTGGCATTACTGGTTCGCCATGATTGGAGAGTCAATTAGCCGCGTACGATGTTTGCATGTTAATCGACATGGCATGGTTAATGACCGCAAAATGTGTTAAAAATCTTCCATGCAGACAATTTCGGATTTGTGGGAGCTTAAATGTTAAACGTATCCGCACATATGTATGTTTTAGATTTATAACATATATATTTATACAGTGGCGTAGCATGGGGGGGGGGGGGGGGGAGAGAGTGAGGTCCGCACCGGGGGCACAAAATTCCTTGAAAATTTTTTCCTCAATGTTTTTCCAACAAAAAAAAATTACATACCTACATTCTTAGCAAAAGTTGTTCTATATCAGATACTGAATCAACCCTATAAGGCTTGTAGGTTATTATAAACTCACCTTATATACAGGCATAATATTGTATGAATTGGTGAACTGATGCAAGTTTCTTCAATAACTTTTATTAAGGAAATTAATTTTGATTCTATTTGATTTTAAATAAACATCTCTTTTTCCCAATTTTTTGTACTTCGCCGTAATGACCGAATAAGAGTATCCTTTTGACAGTGTTTTCATTTTATGCACGGTAAAAAGGCATTTTTATGATCAATCACAAAAATAAGAGGGCGGCAAATTTGGGATCCGCACCCGGTGCAAGTGAACTTATGCTACGCTACTGTATTTATAGCTATAAATTGTTTTTATTAAACTGGCCATGGATAGCTAATACCACACCCAATGGGTGGCCCAACCCGCTCAACTCCCCATACAAACGGGGAAAGAAGATCACGCCCATATTTCTTATCAGAGATCCCAAATTTTGTTCAAAAGAGCTTTATTTGATCGAACTAGATGTCTGATGACAGTTGGCATTGTAAAATTGTGTTTGGTTTCTAAGTTATAAGGTCCGAAAGTTCGAATTTTTCGCGCGTTTTGGTGGTTTATTACGCAATGATAAAGTAAGAAAATCTTAAAAAGATTAGTCATCAGACATAGATTATTTAATCAAGATTTATAATATATTTGGTTTTTGTTAGAGTTTTGACTACAGCAGGCCGTGGTTTATTTTAGCTATAAGTCGTTTTGAAATCAAAATTTTCGTAAATCTTACCAAATCGTACACTAGGCACATTGTCTTTTTTGTGGACATGTTGCATCTTCCTCATCACGGAGCCTGTCTTTTTCTTTGAAACAAAGAAAGTCCCAGAGCGCAACAGCACGGTTTTGCACAATGCCCGCGAATGAGTTAGTCCCGCCGGGTTAGGCCACCTTATGTCTTGGTATTAGCCAACACACCACATGGGAAGACATGGAAAATATTCACTTTCCTAGTTCAGGGGCTGGTGGACTAGCCATCCATGCCTAAGGTCTGGGTTTAATTCCTCGCGCCGACATGCACCACTTTCTTTCTCACCTGAGTTCGATATGTGCATTTCGTCACGAATGCGGCTGCTCCATGGTTACCGGAGGTCCCCTTCCCCTACTAGGTGGTAGGGTTTAAGCCCTCCCGAGTTGGTACCATCGCATTGGATGAAAATATATTGAAAGCGTCAATGAAAAATTGTCCGTGTTTTCCATCCAATTCAATGTAGCTTTGCTCATGGTCTTGGCATGGCACCTAATTGAATTAAATGGTAATTGTGTGGTAGCCATCCATATGTCAGGTTATATAAAAAAAACTGCAGTCTAAGCCTTTATTCAAATAAACTAAGTATGCATAGGAAGCGTTTTTTTTTTTATGTGACTTATATGTTGCCGCTTCGACCATCGTTTATCCAATGCGATGGTACCAACCCGGGCTGGATAAACCCTACCACCTAGTAAGTAAGGAAGGGGACCTACAGTTTAACGTGGAATCCGAACCACGTCCAGCCTCTCTCAACGGTCGAATGGTCACCCATCCAAGACCAGACCGGACCCAGCGTTGCTTAACTTCGGAGAGCGATCGCCGAAGTGTCGCGCCACTGGGCCATTGAGGCTGACAATGATGCTTACGTGTGAGACGTTCCATCTCTCTCTAACTCACAGTAGTGGTGCTTGCGTTGACTTCTCACTCCTACTTCGTGTTGTAAGCGCAGCGCTCGTTCTATGTATGTGGTGCGAACCATCGTATTTCGCCTCACCTCCCTCCGGAGTTCCGTAGGGCAGAGCGTCCATTACTCACAGATAAGGGCGGATATCCCACGCACCTCCATTAGCTCGGTCGTACAGCGCCAGCCGCCCTTTGTTGGCAGAGAGCACCTGGCGGTTCCCACAGCGGAGTACCCGGCGGAGATACTCTGGGATTGGGCGTGAGGATGTGCCATAGTATGATTTCTTTTCCGAATCGCGTAAGCGACTGAAGCGTGAGTCCGCTAATAGATAACTCCACTTTCGGGCGTTAAGAACTATGCTCCCCATACAAACGTACTTTACTAATCATTTGGAAACCGCTATTCCAATTAAATTGATATTTAATATATAATATCAGGTAACAAATATCTGTGTCTGCATGCTTTTGTTTTTTTTGAAAAATCCAAACCGAATGAAATGAAAGCAAAGAGAAAATCTTCATACGAATTTTGTTTTCTCTGTGGTTTGACCCAGAAAACATTTACCGAAAAAACAAGGCATGCATAGACACAGATATTTGTAGCCTAATATTAGATACCAAATATCAAGTAAGTTGTAACAGTGGTTTTCAAATCATTAGTAAACTACGTTTGTATGGGAGGCGAAATTTTCAGGTGCTTACGGGCCGACCTTAAGGTGGGCCTTCCCACTCAACTCCCCATACAAACGTGGAAATAAGATCATGCGCATATTTCTTATCAGAGATCCAGAATTGTACTTAAAACAGCTTTATTTGATCGAAATACATAGATGTCTGATGACCGTCGGAATTGTGAAATAGTGTTCGGTTTCTAAGTTATAAGGTCCGAAAGTTCGATTTTTTCGTGCGTTTTATACCGTAAGTTTGGACGTGGATTACTCAACGATGAAATAATAACATCTTAAAAAGGTTAGTCATCAGACCTAGCTTGTTTCATGAAGATTCATGTCATTAGACATCTAGTTTTTTTTTATGCGACCTGACATGGATGGCTAATACCACACAACTACCGTTATGATATTAGACCAATACACCACATTCCCGAAGGAATTAGGTGCCATGCCAGGACCTTCCCTTTATGAGCACGGCTACATTGAACTGGATGGAAAACACGGAAAATTTTTCATTGCCGCTTCAACCATATTTTCATCCAATGCGATGGTACCAACCCGGGCGGGCTTAAACCCTACCACCTAGTAAGTATGGAAGGGTACCTACAGTTTTACGTGGAATCCGAACCACGTTCAACCTTATCGGCTGAAAGTGGTCACCCATCCGGAACCCAACCGCGCACGGAGGTGCTTCACCCAGCTTATCGAATCGCAAGGCGCGCGCCACCGGGCTACCGTGACTGCCGCAGGATCTACAGCTTTAGATGGATTCCGAACCATGGAGCAGCACGTATTTGTGACTAATTGGACTTACATGGAGGAAAAAGTGGTGCATAAACGGGGCGGGAATCGATCCCATGACCTGTCGCATGAGAAGTAAGGCCCCGTACCCTGGTCTAAGAGCCTGTCATTACGAAAAGACGCCTTGAAGGCAAGATACCGCGGCAGCGCATTCAGACACACTTATTAGTAATCTCTTCCCGTCAGGCGCGCACACAATCCACACTTACGAACACTAGTGGCGCCCTGAGCTGTTCACCTCGCGAGTTTGTCTTTTTGAACATTTGACTTTTAAAAAAAATCATGAATTTGAAAATATGTCTTTTTGATCATTTTGATTTGAAAAAAAATATCGTGAATTGGAAAAATATTCGAAAGCTGGCTCGACTATAAAATTCTATGGTAAAATTTCCAACCTAATCACGTAATTTCACGAGAATAGGTTGAGAAATGCGACCGTGCCCGTAGTCCCGGTGTCACCTTAATTGGCGTTACGGCAAACCGATCGACTGGCGTCTTCAAATGTATGGAGAAATTGAAGAGCGCGCGCAGTGGGCGTTAAGCGAACGACATTGGCGAGTTCGAGTTTGATTTGACAGCTTACCAAACGTTGCCGTAAATACGTCGATGTCCGTTTCATACAAATCGGAAGGCCGAGTGACAGTTTGACAGGAAGTAAAACTACAGAACATCTAGTAAAATCTTCTATGGAGTTTGACATTTTTTACGGAAAACGCCGATCGGTTTGCAGTAAACACCAATTTAGGTGACAACTGGGACTACAGGCTCAGAAGCGTAAGTCCGCTAATAAATAACTCCATATGCGAGCGTTAACGTTATGAGATAACCCCGGAATCATACAAAATTGTACCAAATGTTGTGTTATCTCATAACTCTCGCTCGAAAGTGGAGTTATCTATTAGGGAAAGTATTTATTATTATTTTTATTCTTCGAACATATTCACAAGATTACAAACTATGCGAAAATAAAGTATACATTTAACATATTTAACATTATTTATTTAACATTCTGTCATCCTAAAATACAGCCATAACGGCCAGTTTAGGTGACAAGGTTTTGACAACAGTTAATTACGTTAATTAATTACAACAGTAAACAACTACTTTTATTATATCATCAAATGAAGTTATACTGTTACTTTAGTAAAAACATTGTTTACTTGTACCTTTTTCTTTTTAATAAACGTTTCTTTCTTTCTTTCTTTCAACATAATTAATTATTTATACACTTTTATCTAAAAAAATACATATATTCGAAACATACATAATACATTAAACACATTGTCATGGGGACTCGGGCTTCTGTAGAGGAGAGCACTCGGACATAAGAAAACATTTTTGTCCAGTCGGAAACGGAGACGCTTCGCTCTTCGCTCGGTCAATTAAAAATAGGTAGGTTAGGTTAGGTTAGGTTAGGTTAGGTTAGGTTAGGTTAGGTTAGGTTAGGTTAGGTTAGGTTAGGTTAGGTTAGGTTAGGTTAGGTTAGGTTAGGTTAGGTTAGGTTAGGTTAGGTTAGGTTAGGTTAGGTTAGGTTAGGTTAGGTTAGGTTAGGTTAGGTTAGGTTAGGTTAGGTTAGGTTAGGTTAGGTTAGGTTAGGTTAGGTTAGGTTAGGTTAGGTTAGGTTAGGTTAGGTTAGGTTAGGTTAGGTTAGGTTAGGTTAGGTTAGGTTAGGTTAGGTTAGGTTAGGTTAGGTTAGGTTTTTTATTGACGATTTCAATATTGAATTCGATTAATTTTGCAGAGTGCTGACTTAAACCGTAAACAATTTACTGACTTTGCTAATAATAAAAAATAATAATATAATTATTTTCAATGTATAATGAAATAAAACTACATAAAGAACACACAGTAAAGATGCATGCAATATTCTAACACCCTTTTTAGGGTTCCGTACCCAAAGGGTGAAAACGGATCCCTATTACTAAGCCTCCGCTGTCCGTCCGTCCGTCCGTCCGTCCGTCACAGGGCTGTATCTCATGAACCGTAAGAGGTAGAAAGCTGAAATTTTCACAGAGTGTGTATTTATTTTGCCGCTATAACAACAAATAGGTCAAATAAAAAAAAATACAAATTAAAGGGGGTCCCCATACAAAAAACGTGATTTTTTGCTGTTGATGGTACGAAACCCTTCGTGTGCGAGTCCGACTCGCACTTGTTTATTATATTCGTAATTTATTTGAATTATTCAATGTACAGTATGACATGAATATAAAATATCATGCCAAAATATCATGTTTCTTGTATGGGGCTGGTTAAATTTTGACCATTTATTGTTATGCCGCAATAGAAATACACACTCTGTAAAAATGTAAACTAACTATTTCAATTCATGAAATACAGCCCGCTGACAGACGGACGGACGGACGGGGGAGGCCAAAGTAAAACCCTTTGGATACGGAACCCCTATAAAAACACAGTGAACATCCATACAAGGTTCTAATACTTGCATTGTTTAAACTACCGTGTTTAATTACAATTATTAACTGTATTTATTAACGCCAACATACATTATACACAAAAAACTTTCCGGTATAGTTACGTAACTAAGTAGATGTATACATTCAGTTGTGATAACCTTACTGCATCAAGTCAGACAGATTTCCAAACCTTTTAGAGATCAAAGGCGAACACGGAATGACACGAAGAAAACATCACATACATCAATAACAGCAAGTCTACATAATGGTTCCCACAAAAATACCCCTAATTTTGGTGATACAGGGATCAATTTCCACCAGCTATCTACCGGCTTTTCCGCCTTTCTGCGAATTCGCGTTCGCACAAGCGAGGCATTACAGAAAACCCACTGAGGATTGAGGGAGGGAAATTCGGAAATGAAACGCCGAGGTGCTTTCCGGCGCGGGAGAACTGACAGCTGTCACTCTGACAGCCGGAGGCGGTTGTGTCGCCTCACGCTGCGAATAGATTGGAATTTTCAGATTTTTTGAATTTTAGAAGAATCTCGCAAATTTCTCTTGCTACACAAAAATTATTACTATTTACATCAGTTATGAATTATGAATTACATCTTATGAATGTTTAATTTCATTTGAAATTGATGAATATACTTCAACGAGAGGTTACCTACTCACCTTACCTAACCTAACTCATCCAAACAATTATTATATTAACTATTTGTTATATACTTTTCTTGCATACAGAGAATGATATTTTTAATGTATGGCTACATCGATTCAAAAAGGAAGGGAGTGGTGATCGAATGGCTGAAAAAAATAATCAGTGAATCTAACTGTAATTCCGATCATAACAACCGTCTTGCAGCGTTAAAATAGAGCCAAATAATTAAATCGGTTACTCTAACTGAGTGACTTAAATATTAAATACTACTTTAATTGTTTTTTTTTTTTTACTTTGTGCAATAACTGTTTCTAGCTCTAGTATTTTTTCCATTCTTACTTACTCTTATATTGCTACTGATATTCAGTGAAAAGGTACTGTCCAATCTGTTAAAATTACTGTACCTCTTGAAACTGGACAGTTGCACGCCTAATTTGTAATCAGTCGTAATGTTCAATCAGTTAAGGCCCTGGTACTAGCCAAATCGCAAAGTTAGACGAGGCACCCCAAGTTAACTAACTAAGTCTGACGATTATAAGTGTCATTCTTACAATATATGATTCCTTGTCTAGGAATCAACCTATTTTCGTTAATGTATGTTTCCTTTTTCTATACAAAATACATTGCGGAAACGGTGTCCATTTCCGAGCTTTTTTGACTAAATGTAGAAATCTAAAAGCAAATGGAATTTTTTGTTTATGCATATATGCTGTTTTTGCTTATATCTAGAAATCGAATTACTTTCAGATTTCTAATGAGAAAAATCAACTTTTTTATTTTTATTATTATTTAAATAAATGATGGAATCAAAAAATATTAACAATCCATTATCAGTCTGGAGTTCTATTTGGATTTGCTGAAGCGTTTCAGTACATATTATTAAATTTGTTAAAAAGTGCATTTGTATGGCGCGAGTAGTTGGCTAGTCCTAGCGCCTTAATAGTAATGAGAAATAGCGTAAATGATTGAATTTTAATTTTGATAAAACATCACATCATTTTTAGGGTATCGTACCCAAAGGGTGCAAACGTAACCCTATTACTAAGCCTCCGCTGTCCGTCGTTCCTTCCGTCCGTCCTTCTGTCACAGGGCTGTATCTCATGAACCGTATAATAGGTAGGCAGCTGATATGTTCACAGAGTGTGTATCTATATTGCCGCTATGACAACAAATAGTGAAAGTGAAGACTGTATTGAAATAAAAATACAAGAATCACGATTTTATCGTGTTAAATCTGGTACGATGGTATTTTATGTGTTTTGTTTTTGTGTGTGGTATTAATTTAAAGTGTTCATCAGATCCGACCTAGTGCTAACGCTCAAAACTATCTTTTTGAGGTTCTGAATGACTTCACAATATCAAGTGATTCCAAGTCGGCGCCTTCAAACTCATTAAGCATTCAGGAAGTTTTAAATAAAAACGCAATGCCCAAGCCAAGAATATAAGCCCCGTCCTGCCCCACCCACGAGACTCGGTCACGCAATCAATGCTACTATTTGTCCACGGGAATTGTATTCCTGCCTGGCAATGTGCACGATTGCCCACCGTTCGGTAGCATGTCATTTCAGGGGATGCGTACGATAGGTCTAACTGTGGAAGGTCGACTCTTGATCGAATGTAATATTATATTTTCTATGTGTCTGTTTTTTGGGAATCGCTTAGAACAAAATCTCCTCTAGTCAGTGGGAACCATCGTAGAGCGTTCCCAGTGACTAAAAGTCGTGGAGGAGTAATTAAAAACCATATGCATATGCATTTTAAATTAGCTATGAATTCTATTTTCATACAATACTATTTGATATACAAGCGTTAGGCAAATATTTTAATAAGATTAGAAAGCAGATGTGTAATAGATACACCTACAATAGACTTAGAATCCGGAAACGTATTGCTGTTATTGTACCCTAAAATTTGCAAGCTAGAGGGGGAAAAAGGCTTCGACTTCCTAGGTCGCAGTAACGTTGAACTATGGATGGCAATCCGGGACTGGTCGAGGCGACACCGATTACAAAATAATTGATTATAAATTCCCATGTTCACAAACTGTATACTGTATCCAATACTAAGTCGATTCGCGAAAAAAAAATACCGAATATCGACAATAATTGTCAATACAAAAAAAAAAACGAAATGCGTGAAATTGTGTTGAGAAGATGATATTTCGCTTTTCTAAACTTTTGAAAGTCGCCTCGTTTTAACAGTGGCTGTCGGAAAGGGGGGGTGGGGGGTTTGCAGTGATTGCATAACGCTGTGCACTCGCCGCAAACCCGCAGTATTGTCGGTAAGCATTTCATTGTTTTGTTAAATTTTCTCGAAATAAACAAAATTCAGGATTTTGAAAGAATTTTCTTATTTTTTTTAAGAATGTAACTTCACATTTTAAAAGTAGCGGTTGATGAAAAAACATTCTGTTTGTCGACCTCATTCATGACGATCTATGCAACATGCGCCACACCAGCATGACGCGCGCTATCATAATGGCGGTCCAATAGATGCAAGAAAGCCGTACTTTCCGTAAATTATTTACTATTTTCCCTGGCAAAATCGCAGCGATATAAACACAGACTACGTTTTACTCGGTTTCCGAGGATTTAATTCCAGTGCGGCCAGGTACAAATTAAATGAACCGACATAGATGGCTACGTCCGTGATATTAGATAATTACACACTGCTCTTTACAATGTGCAGATATGGTTTTGCGTGGAGTATTGTTCCCATGTGTGGGACGTTCTACATCCGTGATATTAGATAATTTCACACTGCTCTTTACAAGGTGCAGATATTGGTTTGCGTGGAGTATTGTTCGCATAAGTGGGACGTTCTACATCCGTGATATTAGATAGTTACACACTGCTCTTTACAAGGCGCAGATATGGTTTTGCGTGGAGTATTGTTCGCATGTGTGGGACGTTCTACATCCGTGATATTAGATAATTACACACTGCTCTTTACAAGGCGCAGATAAGGTTTTGCGTGGAGTATTTGCTCGCATGTGTGAGATCGCTCATTACTATATTGTCTCCTTGAACTCAACGCAGCGCCCCGTGCCGTGTCTCGTCGATCCGAAGGGATGCAGGTTGACGTTTTGTTCTATCACCTCTACGGAAGAATACTCTTCGGAGCTGCATAACGCCATCCCTCCAACAGGCAGCCATTAACTGGAAATGGATGGCTAATACCGCACTTACCGTCAGATATTACCCTAACGCATCACATGGGAACTAGGTGCCACGCCAGGACCTTCCTTATATTGCTCGGCTTCATTGAACTGGATGGAAAACATGGACAATTTTCATTGCCGCCTCGACCATCTTTCATTCAATGCTATGGTAACACCCACGTGGTTATAACCCTACTAGTTTTACGAATCTAAGGCTGGAGTTCACAATCTCTGGTTGGTATTATATTTATGCTTTTTAGATCGCGAAAGATAGATATTTCAGGCGAAAAATAAGGACGGATATTCTATATTATAATTGTCACTTATATAGATTATGCTCTTCACGTTAAGTACTTCAGTTTAAGGTACGTAGATCCGAACCACGGCCAGACTTTACGAACGGTCACATATCTAGAAACTGATCGCGCCCGGTGTTGCTTAACTTCAAGATAAAATACGTGGCGTCGCGCTACTGGACTACCGAGGTTGAGATGCTTTTGAATATGCTAAAAAAAACCAACTCTCTTACATTTTATAGTTCTCTACAGTGTAATCCAAAGAGAGCACTCGCTTGTGTAAACAAAATAAACTAACACACACGACAGCGCAGCTAACAAGACTAGCCTCCAACGCCCCGCCTGTCGCCGTGTCCGCTTGACAGCTCGCGTTCCCGCCTAAATAGCTGTCAATCGCGCCGCCATTGTTGTAAGCTGTGTTGGGCCCGTGTTGACGGGCCGTGTTTTTGGCGCTTTGATTGTGAGAACATCCTATATTTGTTTTGGCTTGTTGTAATGCAGAGTTCTCGCTGGGAATAATTGAATAGTAAAAAAAAAGTTTTGATGAGGAAAGGACGAAAGGTTCGTTATTTCACAAAGTTCTTTTTTGGAACTATGTTTCTCAACGCGGATGAGGGCCGGACGAAAAATTGTGTCCTCGACACTTTTGCTCTCAAACAGACAGTGACACCTACACGTTTTACCTCGACGAAAGTAGGTACCAGAGCTGCAGAAATTGTTAGATATTTTAGAATTTTGTAACACTATCTGTGGCCGGGCCTCGTCTGTGTGGCCATGCAGATTTTAAGATCCCCTTGAATTTATATGGAATTTTAATAACATTGGAATCTTGGTAAGTACTAGAGCGGCAGAAATGTTTTTTTTTCCTGTGGCCCCTGTCTTGAAATCAAGACAATTAGCCAGTTTCTAGTTTCTGTTATTTGTTTCTCTTCGTTTTATTCCCATTAATATTCAGCGCATTTTAAAATGTTCGTGCATGTTTAACATTTTTGTAAAACTGTGATTTGTGGCTGGGCCCTATCTGTGCTAGTCAGTGACTTAGAAATAAATCATTATACATTAGAAACGAAATCTATAAAGGAAATTCGTTACTGCCGGGTGTCCCACAACGCCTTTCGTATTTTTTAGGGTTCCGTACCCTAAGGGTGCCAAACGGAACCCTATTACTAAGTCTCCGTTGTCCGTCCGTCCGTCCGTCTGTTGCAGGCCCGTATCTCATATGGACCGTAATAGGTAGACAGCTGAAATTTTCATAGGGTGTGTATTTCTGTTGCCGCTATTACGATAAAAATGATTAAAACTTTAATTACCCCCTTTTGACAGATTTGACCCAAAGAAACGTCATATCTTGTATGTTCTAGGCTCGTAGCCTAGTGGCGCGGGGACTGGCCTAGCGTACCAGAGACCCGGGTTCAATACCAACTTGCACCACTGTCTTTCTCTTTCAGAGTTCGATAAGTGCATTTCGTCACGAATGCGAGCTGCTCCATGGTTCGGAATCCATGTAAAACTGTAGGTCCCCTTCCCCTACTAGGTGGTAGGGTTTAAGCCCGCCCGGGTTGGTACCATCGCATTGGATGAAAAGATGGTCGAAGCGGCAATGAAAAATTGTCCGTGTTTTCCATCCAGTTCAATGTAGCCGTGCTCATAAAGGGAAGGTCCTGGCATGGCACCTAATTCCTTCGGGAATATGGTGTATTGGGCTAATATCATAACGGTAGTTGTGTGGTATTAGCCATCCATGTCAGGTCGCATAAAAAAAAAAAAAAAAAATGTACGGAAACCTTTGTGTGCGAGTTCGACTCGCACTTGACCGGTTTTTTTTGGCACGTTGATCACCTTCACGCTCGGCGGCGATGTCTGGACTCGTTCCTTTCGGACGGACAGACACGCAGTGCCAGGAAGTAGGGTTCCGATCGGCGGCTCTCCGCCGCACCGGCCGCCGATTGTTTTCGATCGCCGCGCCCTGGGTGGTCGGCCGCGTTTATAGGTCGTAATGTGAGGGAAAACATTATGTTTATGGACTGGCGGCGGGCGTACGTATTAATCAAATGGCTGCAGACCGCTAAACGGCGTGGTTGGGTTTTATGTGGTATGCCTTCGGTAAATACAGTTCCGGATACGTTCCGGTGTAATTTTGGACGCCTGGCAGCAATGGATTGAATTCTGTAAAGATATACCTACTTTTCCTTAGTCAGCAAGTACGTCTATTTTTAGGGTTCCGTACCCAAAGGGCGCCCTAATAACCCTATTACTAAGCCTCCGCTGGCCGTTCGTCCGTCCTTTCGTCCGTCACAGGGCTGCATCTCGTAAACTGTAATAGGTAGGCAGCTGAAATTGTCACAGAGTGTACATATATTTTGCCGCTATAACGGCAAACAGGTAAAATTGAAAAAAAAAAAGGGAGGGCCCATACAAAAAAACGTGATTGTTTTGTGTTAAGTCTTGTACGTAACCCTGCGAGTGCGAGTCCGACTCGCACTTGTTTAATGAATGTGACATGTATGTGGAGTCGACTGTGAAGCGAGGATATTTAAGTGGGATGCCCAAAGAGGCCCATGGGCTTTTGAACTTTAAGGGAAAACCATGCCGGCCGAATTTAAGGTTGCGCTGACTCTTTAAAGTGAAATAACATTTTGTTGCTTAAAAAAAATTCAAAAGAAGAATGATGCATCTATTGGCACTTACTTCATCTGTGGTTGATGGTCTACCTATCAATATTTTTTTTATTTATCATTTTGTTTTCTAAATTTGTTGTAACAGTTTTTAAATATAATTAAATGTTGTCACGGCAAATGTTAAAACATGACAAATCCGAGTGCCGCGTACAGTGTAATGATGATTAAACAATACACAAAAACAATAAAAATAAACAATTTAGGATGTCACCGAAAGAATTTTAAATTTAAAAACAAAAAAAAAAAATTAGATTCATGTCATATTGAAAAAAACCAGTCTAGTGCGAGTAGGACTCGCACATGAAGGGTTCCGTACCATTGTACAAGATTTTACACAAAAAAATCAAGTTTTTTGAATGAGACCCCCCTTTAATTTTTACTTTTTTTTATTTTACCTATTTCTTGTTATAGCGGCAAAATAAATACACACTAATTTAAAAAAAAATCAGCTGCCTACCTGTTACGGTTCATGAGCCACTGCCCTGTGACAGACGGACGGACGGACGGACAGCGGAGGCTTAGTAATAGGGTTCCGTTGGCACCCTTTGGGTACGGAACCCTAAAAACAACATAATAAAAAATAAAATAACCGACTTACATGAATAAAAAGGAAGTTTATCGATTCTACTCGTTTTTTTTATGCAACTGAATATGGATGGTTAGTACCACACCTATGGTCAGCCCAACACACAACATGGGAACTAGGTGCCATGCCCGGAACATCCTTTGCACGGCTGCATTGAACTGGATGGAAAACACGGATTAACCCCTTATTCTTAAAAAAATCTAAACCCATTGGAATATTTTTTAAAGAAGGTATGCACTCAATAAACTGCATCATAATATAAAGATAATGAAAACTGCTTATTATCTTCATCTATTATACTTCAAATACTTTAATTTTTGTTTGTATTATTTAATCTCAAGTCTTCACTGATTACTGATTTCCTGTAGAATTGCTTGTAACTCCATTACTTTCTGTTGTTGTTTGAATGCATTAATTTTTTAAATTATTTTTTTCTATTCCCGTTGTTAGTTATAGATTAAATTATGAGTCGTAGACCTCAACTATGTAAAATACGTATATACTCTATAGTTTTATTATAAAATCCAAATAATTGAATGCTAAGACACTTGGTTTTTATGCAATGTTGACAGGGATGTAGCTTAAAGCTCATCAAGTTACTTATTATCTCGAATAAAATGTTGCCTACCGTCCAAAGGATTTACTTTTGAAAAAGGAGAAAGTAGGAAAGTTAGGAGTTATCGGTTATAGCGAAACATTTGCTGGCTTTATTTGCCAGATTTGCATTTATGGTGGTCCATCCCGCTCAACTCCCCATACAAACGGGGAAATAAGATCACGCCCATATTTCTTGTCAGAGATCCCAAGTTTTGCTCAAAATAGCTTTATTTGATCGAACTAGATGTCTGATGACCGTTGGCATTGTAAAATTGTGTTTGGTTTCTAAGTTATAAGGTCCGAAAGTTCGAATTTTTCGCGCGTTTTATACAATAACTTTGGAGGTGGATTACGCAATGATAAAGTAAGAACATCTTAAAAATATTAGTCATCAGACATAGCTTATTTAATCAAGATTTATAATCTATTTGGTTTTAGATTTTTGACTAAAGCGGTCGTGGTTTACCTTTAGCTATAAGTCTTTTGGAATTAATATTTTCGTAAATCTTATCCAATCATACACTATGCACATTGTCTTTTTTGTGGGCATGTTGCATCTTCCTCATCACGGAGCCTGTCTTTTTTTTTAAACAGAGAAGGTCCCAGAGCGCAACAGCACGGTTTTGTACCGTGCCCGCGAATGAGTTCGCCCCGCCGGGTTGGGCCACCTTAAGTACTTCAATTAGTGGCCGAGGTACCCGGCTCCGCTCGGGTCAATGTCGTTTTGGATTTGGAAATCATATGAGTTCCCCCTAAAATGTCTCCCCCTGTTTAACCCACTTTAAGGTAAATTTTCGCCACAAAGGTAGCCTATGTCCAGATTATCTCTGAACCGAAATTCATCAACATTGGTTCAACGGCTTAGGCATGAAAACGCAACAGACAGACAGAGTAACTTTCGCATTTCTATTATTAGTATGGAGCATGGATTACTGTAATAATGTTATTTGCCTCTTAATTATTGCCTCAATGACAAACGTACTTAGGTAGATCTTTACTTTAGTTTTTAATTAATAGTTAATTAACTAAATTAAACAAAACATTTTAAAGGTATATAAATGACGCAGTGAAGTAAAAGACACCTTATTTAGTTAAATCTAGTGATTTAGCCAAATTTTCGCATGTTTCTCAATTTTGTATCTAAATTTGCTAAGGTAAGCTAGATTGCAGCATTCTAATGTAATGGTAGAGCAGCTAACTCCCTGCCAACATTGCATAAAAACCAGCTAAGTGGCTAAGCATTAAATGATTTCGATTTTATAATAAAAGTTAAGACGATGGATGTACGTACTATACATAGTTAAGGTCTACGACCCAGCTTCGCTTCCATTTATTTAATGTAACGCAGATAAATAGAAACATCTTGAGTAACTAGCAAAAAACGGTTAAGTATTCTATTTGGCTGTATTTGTCACTGACGATTTTTTCTATTTCAATTCGACGTATTATAATACTATTAAAAATACACACCACCTACTTAATAACTTATTATAATGGTCGTAAAGCATAATTCTGAATAGCTGAACTCAAACGACTTTATCAAAGCAATTTAAAAGTCAAAATCACCAATCTCAAGAGTCATTAATGACATAATTGTGCCGCCAGAACCAGCAAGTCGGGTTGCCATTTGGCGGATCAGCGAGCAGTGAATCAACAAGGAAATCGCCTATCAATATAATAATTCTGTCAAACTTTAATTGAAATTCCGAATCGGACAATGCGCGTACACGGGCAGAGGTACAATTTACTAAAGAAAAAGCCTGCTATAACGCTATTATTGATACATTACAACCGGCCGGGAAAGAGCCATCGAAACGCAATTTACAACTGAATTACAACTCCTATAACCTCACTAAATACACAATCCCATAAAATCAATTCAACCTCTCCGGCGGGACCTCTCTCTCTTTCTAAGGCGACGCTGACGATGCGCGAGCGAGATGAGGCGAGTCGCTCGCTCGCGGAGTTCAATAAAAAGCTTTATAACCGGTGCCCGCCCACAACGTTTGGTGAGGGAGAAAAAAATAGTTGTTTGTTTTGCGAAGGCGGGGCTCTCCCTCTGTGCCCCGGGCCCCGGTCGGGGCGCCCGTCAGTCGCTCGCCAGCCGTCACAGAGTGCGCAGCGTGCCGACGTCGAGTTTAAAAGATTTGTGACAGCTGACGTTGACAAATCTGAAGGAGCGAGTGCCATTGAACTCGAAGAGGCCGGAAGTGACGACTCGAAACAGAACTGACAGTAAAAAGAAGTGAAAAACAAAATAAATAAATAGAAATCTCATTGAATATTTAAATTGACAAGTGTTTCGAAATCAAACAAAGCTGAGGACTCAATAACATAGACAAATAAGCCGGAATTAAGAAATTATGCTAATTCATGCGACGTGTGAGAGGATATTGTGTTCAGATTGATAAATATTAATGACTTCAAGAGTGTCACTGTCATTTGACATTTAAATCGACAACTTAAATCAATGACCATTCAAAATCGTGTCTACAAAACAAGGTACAATTGAATTATGCATTGACGAGTGTACGGACTTTTGTGAACACACATTCAACGTTTGATGTTTTGACATTCCGTTCCGCTATATTAAGATTTCTTAACAGCGGTTCCGCGCCGCGGGCGGTCGCAAATCTACCATGACGGGATCCAACAAAGCGCTGTGACGCGAAAGTGCGTTGTAAAAGGTGTTTTGACAGACAAGAGAATGGCGTTCGAGGACCGCTGCAGCCCGAGCCAGGCGAGCAGCCCCGGACCGGTCGCCGGCAGGGTGCCTCTGCCGCACCCCGAAACACCGCCGTCCAGCTACCAACCGCCAAGTCAGTATACCTGTACAACGATCAACCAGAGATTCGATCGGTCTCCGACGATGACTGTCGTGAAAGTCCAGCCGAATTCGCCGCCCCCGAGCCCTATGGACGTGTCGCAGGAAGACAGCAGCGTATACCAAAACTATTACCAGAACGAGCGACCGGAGTCACCGGATATAAAGCCCGTCATTCCCCCAGCCCAAATCGACCTGGGGATTAATTTCTCGATAAGCAACATCCTCCATCCCGAGTTCGGCTTGAACGCGATCCGAAAGACGACCAACAAGATCGAGGGGCCGAAGCCCGTCGGGCCGAACCACAGCATTCTGTACAAACCTTACGACCTGTCAAAAGCGAAACCGGCCCCAAAGGCCGGGTACAGCTTCGACTACAAGGCGAAAGTCGACGAGCCTCGACTGCCGCCGCTGGGCGGATTGCGGCAGACGATCTCGCAAATCGGCCTCCAGAGGGAGGTGGACGCGCCGGTGAAGGGCGCGGATGTGACGCCCCAGACCAGGCCAGACTCGGCGAACTCGATGGTCTCGTCGACGTCCAGCGGCGCACCGTCGACGTGTAGCGGCGCGGAGAGCAACGGGCAAGCCGGCAACGGAACCATGTGGCCGGCGTGGGTGTTCTGCACCAGATACAGCGATCGGCCTAGTTCAGGTTAGTCTTGCGTGGTCTTGTACCTGTATGCACCTATACTTTTCGGCCTACGTAGCGTTTTTCTTCTTCTAATACTTACAAGAGTAGTTCTTTTATAAGTGCTTCTTCTTTTATCTGAGTATCCTTCTATTTTATTACCGATTCCAGACAAGAATTCTTTCTTCCATTTAATATTTTATGCTACGTTTTTAAAAATGTAATATAAATCCGCACCTCTTCTTGAACATTCTTTAATACGCCACAAAAAAAAACAATTTAAAGAAGAAAGTATAGTGCTATAACAACATAAGAAGGGGGGGCAAAGGCGGGCTTATCCTTCAAAGAGATTTCTTCCAGCCGACCTTTGGGTGTTTGTTCAATAGGGATATATTCGTAGGTGGTGGCAAAGATAATAATAATAAGTGGCGGTAGGTTTGGTTTGTTAGTTTGTGTATACTTATTATATTAACCTAAATCTAAGTACACAATTAGTACACACTTTGACTTTGATGTAGGCCTATGATTTTGTTACATTTTCAGCTCTCCAAATTTACCTTTACGAAGTAGATTGGATGTCGCAGTTCCGAGAATAGATCATTCAGGTGGTTGAAATCATGACATATTGCGTGACGTATTAGGACTTAAGCAACTGGTTTTACTAAAGATGATATAGGTAGATACAAGATATAACAATTTGTTATCAAGTTAAAGCGGGAGAGATGAACAGAATATCTTTTTTAGAGACATTCGATAAAGGTTTTCGCATGTGTATTTTTGTTTCTACACATGTATGTGTTATTGCCTAGAATGCCCACAAACAATTCATGGTTTAAAATGAATTATTGTTTGAAGCAAATTCGTTGAGATAATATTATGGTATGTTAGACTTTCTCATTGTTCCATGTTGATATAAATATCTAGGGAAAGATTATTCTAAAGTTTAGTACCATCGGCAAATTAATGAAAAACACGACGTAATATAATAGGCGGTTCCCAATATAGTAGCCAACATACATATGTACACACATGCATACAAGTTAAGCTAAGAAAAATCTTTTTTTTTAAGTCGGTTGCATTCCGAATTCGACGCAAGTAGGCCCACTTTCATAGGTAGAATTCCGTTATGCGTGTGTTCGTAATTCCTTTCAGTCCTCCTAAACGGCTAAACCCATTTCGATGAAAACAAATGTACTGGTTTTAGATATACGGCCAAAGGGTAAAAACGGAACCCTATTACTAAGCCTCCGCTGTCCGTCCGTCCGTCCGTCACAGGGCTGTATCCCATGAACCGTAATAGGTAGGTAGCTGGAATTTGTACAAAGTGTGTATTTATTTGGCCGCTATAACAACGAATAGGTAAAATTAAATAATCATAATAATTAAAGGGGGGCATACAAAAAACGTGATTTTTTGTGTTAATTCTTGTACGGAACCCTTCGTGTGCGAGTCGGACTCGCACTTGGCCGGTTTCACCTATAGTTGGACCCGATAGATGCCGCTACTGTTGAAGTCTGTAGCAAGACGTCTATCCTGCCGGGTCCGCTAGTAATCTTAGATTTTGATTAATGTTTGTTATAATTCTTCGTTGGTACGTCCGATTGAGGTCCGATTTCACGTTTGTTTTTTACGTCAAAATTGAGATGGTTTTCCATGTGATTGATAAAGAGTTTGATCAACAATTCCTCTGCTAGATACATACCTACAAAAGTGCAGAGTATTTTGTATGGTTAGACATTGAGCGTGGCTGTAGGCCTAAATTACTCTAGTGAGCCTCTCCGTCAAATAGCTAGATGGCACATCAATGGGCGTGCCACGTGTGGCTGAAAACATCATTGAGATCGCCCGAGGTTGACAATAGTCAACTGCTAGAGCGGATCGTAGATAAGTGGCGCTGGGACCCGCCTTGCATGCCAGATGTCATGGCTTGAAATCCAGCCTCGTTCATGCACTTTGTCAGCCTCGGTTGCCCAGTGGTTAGGTTAAGCTGGTTAAGTACCTCTGAGCGGGGTTGGGATCTGGGTGGGTGACCATTTTCTACCGTTGGGGCTGGCCGTGGTTCGGATTCCACGTAAAACTGTACTTACTTACTAGGTGGTAGGGTTAATCCCGACCGTCGTTCATTCAATGTGATCGTTGGTACGATCATATTGAATGAACGACGGTCGAAGCAGCAATGAAAATTGACAGTATTTTCCATACAGTTCTTTGTAGCCGAGCAATGTAAGACACATGCTGGGATGGCACATAATTACCATGTGGTTTGTAAGGTTAATATCTGACGTTCAGTTTGGTCTTAGCCATCCATGTCCAGTTACATAAAAAAATCACCAAATCCTTCTATTTCGAATCCCTCTATTTCAAATCCTTCTATTTCCGAGTTGGTCAGGAGAATTTCGTCACGAATTCGAGCTGGCCCATGGTTCGGAATCCAGTCGGAAGTAGAGTTTAGCCCGCCCGGTTGGTACCATCGCATTGGATGAAAATATGTTCGAAAGGGCAATGATAAAATGTCCGTGTTGTTCAACTGTTGGCAGTTAGTTCTAGTTCGCTTACGAATTCGGAACGAGTATCAACATACATCGTTGCTTGGGAGGCAGAAATGGAACCCGCGATGATATTTTGTGAGTAGATACATATACCTAGCAAGCGTTTCGAGTTAGCATAACGATTGGGTAGGTAGAACGCGCGTATACCTACCTAGATACTATAGTACTCTATATAGTACTCTATATAGTACTCTAGTAACAACTCCGGTGCGATCAACAGAACAAACAGAACGTATGCACAGGTGGAACGTCGACTACCACTCATTGCCCACATTATTACGCGGGCAATTTGTTCGTCGCGAACAAAAGCGTCGTGTAAGTCAATTTTAATGTCAAATTATTATATTACGTGCGTCTGTGGAGTAGTCACACAATGGCGCGACGACGCGCGTCTGCCGCAGTGACAGCTGTCAGATTTGACAGTTGAACAGTACTATATGCTTGCTTTGCGTTTGCTCTGCGTGACAAATCATTGAGTTCACTACGAATGAGTAGAAAATATGGAGATGCATGAATAAACAACTTGTAGGTATAGGTATTTATCTCATATTAAATACATGTCTCACCTATTTCGAATTGCTTTTCATGGTTTGAAAACTATAGGCACAGAATACTTAATAAACTAAAAGGTGTTGTATTTGTCTTAATAAGACGATACATTAAACATAATTAGCATTTAAATTGTCTTTAACGGTTACTACAAATACATTCATGGGATAATGAAACAATAAGTCAGTAAAATATAAACATAAATTCTAACATTTTATTATTCTAATAAAAATAAATTTAAATGTTGACCGGATATACCTACACTATGACAATTAGCCACAAATTTAGACTAGTACAGCGTTCCTTTAAACCCAGGACATTCTCGGAATAGTTGTACTATGTTTTGTCCTCTGCATTGACATGCTGTTACAAATGCGACAGAAAGGGACAAAACATGGTGTGACTACTCTGAGGTAGTTCTGGGTTTATTTGTAACCATGGTAATGGAAACTATGTGTAAACTGAATAAATAGGTTCTAAGCCGGAATCCTTCGCCCGGCACGGAGTAGACATGGAATTTTAGAAATACGGTTTCAGAATTGGGACTCTACCCGAACGCAGCCATTGTGTGACAGTTCGCGCGGAATATTTCCGTGAATTTGTTTTAGATTTCGAAAAAGGAACGTGTGTGGTAGCATTCGGAGCGGCCAATACAGATTTCGTATTCGAAAATAGAACCAAAATTCCGGATTATAGCGGTTAGAAGCGGTTCCAAGGGATCTCTTTTAAATGACCTTCATATTTGTTGCATCATACTTATCTCCTGTTAAATAAAGTCTTAGAAGAGCTGAGGTATACATAGGTACGATGGTATGGACGTTTTTATGGTTCCGTACCCAATAGGTGCCAACGGAACCCTATTACTAAGCCGCCACTGTCCGTCCGTCTGTCACAGGGCTATATCTAATGTAATAGGTAGGCAGCTGAAATGTTCACAGAGTGGCTATTAATTTGGCCGTTATAACGACAAATAGGTAAAATTTAAAATAATCAAAATTAAAGGGGGGGCCCATACAAAAAAGGTTATTTTTTGTTAAATCTTGTACGATGGTACGGAACCCTTCGCGTGCAAGTCCGACTCGCACTTGGCCGGTTTATATGGCCGCATTACCACCATGCCCTAATAGGCTCTAACCGAACCCTTTTTCTCTGCCTTTGCCTGCTCACGATTATGTTATGTGCGTACAAAGAAATACGTATGTCCAGCCCGAGGCAACGAAACGTGAATACGATTTGAATGTTAAAACTTATTTATAAACGAAGTAAGTGCCCATGTAGATTCTAGGCGATAATTGAACGCGTTTCGCGACAAATATACGTGTAATGTGGAAGCCAACGCAAAGGTTATAGTGGTTAAGCATTTATGAAACCTTGTTGGGTTCGAGTGAAGGGTACACATCGGGCGACGAAGCAGCGATCTTCCAAGCGACGTCGTAATTACTTTTCGCGATATCACTTCACTATGCATAATATATAACTTCACTATGACATATTAAAATATAATTATTTAAAAAAACAGACCCTAGCCTAGCCTAGATATTGTTTAGCTAATATAAAAAATGCGTCCGTAAATCAAGCTATATATATAGCTACATTATAAAGAAATATACTAAGCCAAACATCAGAAAAAAAAATAGTACAAATGATACAAAGATAAAACTAACAAATAAGACCTATATTTTTATTGTTCTAAACACAGAACACATACAAATACACACAAGTAACAGATAAAAATGAAAAAAAAAAAACCATGACAATGACAATTTTAATTAACCCTAACAAATAGCAATCATTAATAAAAATGTTCTTATAAATAAGACTAATATCAAATAAGACTTGTTATAAGATAACAAGAAAATTTATATGTTGCTTATAAACGATCAGCCTCGTTACACAGTGTGCGACGCCTTGCGTTTCGGTAAGCTGGGGAAGCACCTCTGAGCGCGGTTAGGTTCATGATGGGTGACCATTTTCAACCGTTGAGGCTGACCGTGGTTCGGTGCCTTACTTACTAGGTGGTAGGATTAATCCCGCCCGGGTTGGTATCATCGTATTGAATGAAGCGGCAATCAAAATTGTCCGGGTTTTCCATCCAGTTCAATGTAGCCGAGCAATATAACCATGGTGATGGTTTCCGAAATAATCTTGACTCACTGAATCACAATAGGCACAAAACTAATCTTGGTAAAAATTACCCTCTTGCAAGAATTTGTTAGTACTTTCAATAAGACATATTATTCTATAATTTCTCTAAAATTCTTTGATAATATCTGCTTTGTGATTGTTTGGTTATCATTTTAATGTAATTATTTTTATATTCACTCATATTCTTATTTTTACTTTTACGTTGTGGTTATATGATTTTGTTTTTTGGTTATAATTGTTTTATTTTTTTCGTAAGTTAGCAATTCATTTGTACATGTTGTGTTTGTCCTTAATAGTAGATAGTTTTGGTGTGTTTTTTCTTTCTTTTAATATCTGTAAATGTAAGAAACGATTCTATGTGGACTAACCTTTAAATAAAAAATAAAAAAATGTGATATGTTAGGCTAATATCGGACGGTCATTTCGGTATAAGCCATCCATGTCCAGTTAAATAAAAAAAATCTCGAAACGTCGGAGAATGTCTCTCCCTGCCGCGTGAAAAGCCGTAAATTGGTCACGTCAAAACCAAACAGTTTTGCTTTTGAGTTTCTTAAACTTTTCTACGGAGATATCGCTCGTTCGTCGCTAGTCTCGCCGCTACCCGGTGTAGCCATTGTGTGGCACAGCAATTATGAAGTATTTATACCACAATGTGTGCCTACTTACAAGTCCAGGCGTGAGGGAACATCATACATGTTATTAATGATATCTTCAAGTATTTTATTCAATTATGATGCGCTCTTGATGATGGTCTAACAGTTGGCCCATTTGGTAGTTCTTCTGTACCGCCCATTTTTAGGGTTCCGTACCCAAAGGGTGCCAACGGGAACCTATTGCAAGGCCTGTGCTGACCTTCTGTCGGTCAGCTGAAATTGTCAGTGTTTATTTATATTACTATATCTATGACAAAAACCGGCCAGGTGCTAGTCGAAATCATACACGAAGGGTTCCGTACGATCGTACAAGATTTAACACAAAAAAACATTTCGTATTGCACCCTTTAATATTTATTATTTTTGGAGTTTACCTATTTATTGTTATAGCGGCAAAATTAAAAACACTCTGAGAACATTTCAGATGCCTACCGATTACGGCCCTGTGATAGACGGACAGACCCCTTTGGGTGCGGAACCCTAACAAAAAATTAAACATTAAAAAACAAACTAAACGGGGCCCTTTTTTGCTGAAACCTGTATGTGTGTTGATGGTAAGGAACCCTTCATTTGTGAATCCTACTCACACTTGTCTGATTTTTTATACTTACCAAGGGAATGATAATAAATGTACAAAACTGACAGATAAATTGCATGTCGCAACACATATGCTGGGTGCAGTCGGCTGCATGCATACCAATTCGTTGGTGTTTTGTATTGGGCGTCTCGTGGCTCGGTGCGCGGGGCCTTGCTTCTCTTGCGAGAGGTCATGGCTTTTCACCCGGTCATGCACCACTTTCTTTCTCTTTCCGAGTTGCATTTCGACACGACCATCGTTCGGAAACCATGGATTGGTGTTTTTTTATGTAACTGGATATGAATGGGCACACCTTCCGTCGTGATATTAGCCCAACGCACCACGCAACCGAACGAATTAGATGCCATCTTGCATTCGATGCGATGGTACCAACTCGGGACGCTTTAATCATGACTTCCGGACCATGGAACACCTCGCATTCGTTACGAAACGCACTTATCCAACTCAGAAAGAGAAAGAAAGTGGCCAATGTTAAAATATGACAAATCCGAGTGCAGTGTATTGTCTATGGATGATGAATAAACAATACAATACAATGCAAGAACGGGGCTAGCCGGCCCTCGGGTCGGTACCATCCCATTGAATAGAAGATGGTCGATTGTACTCCATGTCCAGGTTGTATTCAACACTTTGAAATCAATAAATCAATCTCTTATATCCCTAGATTATTATAGACCTAGTACGAGCGCGCTCTGCTTATAATCTAAGTCTATGCTTATACCCTCATATTTGAACATGACGTTGTTCTTGTGGCTGTAGAATGAGAACAGCCGACTATCCAACAGCCGGGGATGAACCCGAAAGGGCCAGATCACATTAACAGCGATGCCAAAACTTCATTACTCAACTGGCCAACGACTCTGTCAATTGCTTACAAGGAAATTATAATTAGGAGAGCTGAATTAATGGAATTGCAGAGTCGTCGAATAGTCGATAATTTTTGTGTATCGATTATTTTAACAGTTTTTATTTCTATATTTCAATTCGTGGACGTGAAGGTACCCGCGCGTTTGAATTAGGAATAATAATTATGGCTCTAGTTAGGTTTTTTTAACAGTTTGGAACACCATTTCAATAATTGCGGTTATTAAACATGATTGAAAAAACGCATGACTTTTCATGAGCGACCGAAACTCATCCGTATATACAGCGGCAGCTTAGCCACGTTTAAGTTAATACCCCAAAGGTAACGACGTCCAGTTAGTTCGCTTACGAATTCGGGACGCAAATCGAAAGTTCGCTCGAATGTCGATGGAGCTCGAAAATATAAGGAAATCTACTCTTGAAATTTACATTCGCCTGTGATGCAGTCACCTGTGACTCACAAAACTTTCTGACTCATTAAATGACAGCCACGAGTAACCCTTGTGTTGTCCTTTTCTAAATAATCTAATAAGAGTGCTTTGACACAACATAAACATTTTCTGCGGTGACGTGAGGCGAGAGCTAAGCGTGTTTCACCTTTATCTGTGAATTAAAGTCATGTTCGCTTGATGAGTGCATAAACAGGAATTAGTAGGCGAACTGACTGGCCGCTACCATCAGTGTGTTTATCACTAAAACTTGGCTACACTGTTGCTATAATCGATATTACCTAAAATATGTCGTGTTTGGGGCCATCCCTATGGCATTCCTGAGTCCTTCCAGTGAAAGTCCCCGGGGCGACCACCGACCATCGGCACCGGGAATCCTACCGTTTTTGCCATATCCTATACCGGGAACATCTGTAGCTTCACGGTCGAAATCATTGGCCACGGTTGGTCTTTCGGGTGGTAACGCATCATGAGGCCGTTATTTTGAGGTTGAACATCCACTATTTATAAAGCGTTACATTTTGAAAATGCAGTATTAGTAGCTGAGGTACCCGGCTCCGCGCGGGTCAATGTCGTTTCGGACCGATGTCGGGCTGAACCTAACATTTTATGTTATATGAGTTCCCCCTACAAACTTTCATCTCCCTTTTCATCCCCTTTGCGTTAATTTTCCCCACAAAAGGTAGCCTGCGTCCTTCCCAAGGTCCAGACTCTATCTATACCAAATTTCATCAAAATTGGTTCAACGGTTTAGATGTGAACACTTAACAGACAGACGGAATAACTTTTGCAATTATAATATTAGTATGGATGCTCTAATTGATCGTAAAATAGTTTGTTTATTACTATAAGAAGTATACAAAACTATCTGGGGTACCCAGCTCCACACGGGACAGTCTCGAGTGATAAAAGTAGCGTATCTAACTTAAAATCACGTCGATCCGTTACTTCGATGCCATGTGAAAGAAGGACAAACAAACAAACCCATTTTCGCATTTATAATAATCTAGCAGGATTTCAAGATTTTGGACTACATAAAAAGGGTTTATCTGCCTAGAATCTGATCGGTTATTAGAGTTATTCTGTGTTATTAGGTTAAAAAGTAATTTATAATTTAGACTTTCACATTGTGGGTTGTTGTTTCCTCGTAGTTCTTAGTTCTTTGCCTGAAACCGTTCTACCAATGTCAGTTTGGCAGTAACATTTAGGTATAAAATCATAATTGTGTTATATCATTAATGTGGATGAAAAAAAATTACAAAAAAAACATAACTTATAGACCAGTGTAGTCTTTGCGGGTTCTTCTTCACTGAGTTGCTCGAATCCGCGGATCAATCAAATTGTGACATAGTGTAGTTTGACTACCAGAAGTTGAATAAATAAATGAAATGATGTCAGATTCCGATTCTACGAGAATAGAAATCGAACACGGGAATCTAGTTACCACATGTCCACCGCGCCTACGGTAAGAATTCGCTAATAACTTGATTGTGGCGGTAGCATCGTATTTGAGACGTTTTCAAACGTGCCCTGTACTGGTGGGTCCTTTTTAGTTCGGCCTAATTTAGAAATTAAATGTGTGACAACAGAATATAGTTACGCGTGCATTGGTTGATTGGGAAATAACTTAAAAATACTATCATAGTGGCTCTCAGAGCTGTAGACCTCTTTAACAGTAGAACATTTATAATTAGCTAAACTATTTCATAAATAATTGTATTTTAGTAACCATAAATAGCTGTTAAGTTTTTTATAATAAATAAATAATCGAATTGGCAGACAAAAATTATATTTAAGAATCCGAGTTTACATATGTATGTTGATAAAGATATACGAATAACAATATTGAATGTAATATTTGGTTATACATATCCTGGAGGCAATAAACTGAAACATCTGATATGTTTCGATAATTATCCCTTGTATTCCATAAAGTATGACTCAATTTTCGGCGGCAAACGCGGTGGCTAAGCGACGCCATTTTGAAATGTCAAATCAAATGTGAGGGTCGCCAACACAGAATAACGTGTGACTATGTCATCATAATAAAGCGAAATTCACACAATATTACGTCTCAAATATTAATTTATAACATAAAACTGTCATATATGTCATTAAATAAGACTTATTGATTACTTGATTATTATTATCTAAGTCGTGCGCTGTTTGTATGTTTTGTGAGTTTATGTACCTACTGGGTATTCAAATGGAACTGAGCTGCTACGAATGATGAAGTATTTTTAGAGTTCCGTACCCAAAGGGTGCCAACGGAACCATATTACTAAGCCTCCGCTGTCCGTCCGTCCGACCGTTCATTCGTCCGGCCGTCCGCCCGTCCGCCCGTCCGTCCGTCCGTCCGTCCCTCTGTCAAAGGGCTGTATCTTATGAACCGTAATAGGTGGACAGCTGAAATTGTAAGAGAGTGTTTATTTATTTTGCCGCTACATCAGCAAATATATAAGTAAAATAAAAAAATAATAAAAATTAAAGGGGATATACAAAAAACGGGATTTTTTGTTTTAAATCTTGTACGATGGTACGGAAGGCTTCGTGTGTGAGTCAAACTCGCACTTGGCTGGTTTTAAAAAAATCTGTTTTGCAGTGGAAATAAGTCACTAATATCCCGCTGCGAGGACTCAGTCAAGAAATAAATCATCATACCTATGAGTAATTTGACTAGTTATTTATTTTTCATCATTACTATGTACTTAATTTAATGCAAAAAAGAGACAAATAAACGAATTTTCTTTTCTTTCTTTCTTGTAAGTAATTTATTTTTGGCTTAGAAGTTCATATTAATAACATATGCAACATATGTTTGCTTTCAGTCATAGTATACATGTATAGTTAAGGAAGATTCTCGTCTCTTGAATAGGGGTGAAAACATGTTTTTTTATAATAAATGGTTTCCTTTACATAACCTTCCAAACGCCAAATAATAATAGCCTTAAAAATGATTGACGACAAGCAACACGCGACTTTGGAGTTATTGATTTCAAATCAAATGTTCAACGACGTAATGTTTGACTGGGGGGAGAAAATTCCTTACCAGAAAAGACAAAAACAGAATTAAAAGTTTATTTTTTATTTTTCTTCTTTTTTTTCTGAAATTTAAAGATTTTTTTTATTTGACTTTCTTTTACTGAGCAAGTCACTGTTTTTATCTTTACGAATATGTCTATTTGACATTGGAATTTAAATAATTGCATCATAAAACTTTCCCGTGAAGAAGGGATATATTTAATAAAAAAACGTATACTTGAGTTTTATTAAAATTATAGGTTTTTTTTTGTTAATGGACGTGGATGGATATACCACTCTCCCATAAACTCACTCCGTTCTGCAGTCGTGCCACACCTAAATCTCGCTTACACGAGGGACAAATATAATTTCATTTATTTAATCTTTTTGGTAGTGAAACTACACTCTGTTACGTCACAAAGATCAGCGGATTCGATCAACCCAGTTAAGAAGAACCCGCAAAGAAACTCATAAACATAACATATTGATTCCATCCACAATTATGAAATACACATTTAGATCTAAATGTTTTCTTGATAAAACAATTCCTTGGTAGAACAGATTAATGTAAAGAACAAAGAACAATAGAAACAGCAACCCCCAGTTTAAATTACTCACAACTAACAAAATTTCTAATGCAATTATGATTCATGTTCATCACTGACTAATAAACAGACATCCCTTACTAATAAACCTAGATCATCGTCTGATTAGTAATACAATGTTTTGTCGCTTTCTCTCCAATTCGAAATTGAATGTCAATGCAAAGGACAAACATTGTATATCTATTCAGATGATGAACTGGGTTTATTTGTAACAGGGTTTAAACAATCTCCTCATACCACACTGTTTACCCAAATGTTGTGTAACTATAGCCGGAACTGCAAAAATCAATGCCTAGGCCCGTCTCGGGGACATGAAAAGATTTTCCCGCTCACGCCTCGGGGGTGGTAAGTGATTTTGCCCCATTCGTATGCGACCCGCGGATACCTTACGCCCCCATCGAAGCCTGCAGTTGCCAGGAGTCGAATGGCATCCGTGTATATGTACATACATAGGTTCAGCATATTCGTGGACTGTAGGCAGGGGTGGATTTAGAGGTGTGGAGGCCCTGGGGCAACAAAGGAGTGGTCGCCCCTAATTAATGTTCATATAACCCGGAAATGGCGGTGCATGCGTTCTAGATAGACATTGAAGAGCTCCCTAAGGAAGACTGGTGGAACATTGGTTACAAAAAATGCAAAAAAATATTTATTGTGAGGGCATATACTTTGAAACACAAGAAATTATCACAAGTATATCTGGTTTTGTTTATCGGAATCCACAAACTTTTGCGTTTCTCTGAATATACATATCCACCAGGCAGGGCTAGAACATATGCTTGGTGTAAAGGCGCCTTATTAATAATAATTTTATTTTTCAGGCAAAATTCCAATATTAATTATACGGTCCTTACACCAAGCATACAATAATTGGAGAGTGGCAACCCCGTCCGTAGCGCTTGACACGTGGCATGTACATATGAATGACACACTCTATTTAAAGAAAATGAAATTCAAAATTCTGAGTAGATAAATTTGATTTTATATTTAAAATTTAGATTTTTTCAACTAATCATATTTTCTTTATAAAATGAGTGCCCAAGCTATGAAAATTTGGGTTAACCCAACCTTTTTTTTAAATAAGTACAATGTTTTCGTACAATATCCTCTTTTGTGGAGGCCCCGGTTGCCCTCTCTTAAATCCGGCGCTGACTATAGGAACATACCAAATTATGTGTGTCGTAAGGTAGCGAGATTAGTAGGCGCATTGTCCGATAAAGGTTTCTTCCTGGTTCGTGTCCAACCTGCAATATATTTGTAAAGCAGTTCTTATTCAGCTTTCTTTCTTTAATTAATATATCCTTGCTTCACGTTAGATTCTACGGTCCTTTGACTAAGAGGCTTTTCTTACCATCTTGCAATCAAAACCAGTACAAGATAATACGCAATTTAGTAATAAAGGCCCTTTAAGTGTCGATTTAGATAAATTTTCGGTACATCGACGATCGTACGGTCGTTTCCTATCAAATGTATACACTGGAAAGAGAAGGAAGTCCTAAGTCCGTGTTACTCTATGGTTGACGTCAGCATGTCAGAAAGAGATCTCAAATTTGTCTCTATTTCCGGTGTATAGATTTCAGACGAAACGACGTATCTAGCCATTTGACACATACCATTTGAAAGATACCTAAGATATCGAACTGTCGACAAACTAATGGCAGATTACTATGTTGAAAACGCATCCACTACCAAGGCTGCCATCGCCAAACCACCGAAAGAAATATCCCCTAATCACCATCAGTAAATCGTCCTCGAAAAACGCAACTCCCCCCGACGCGTCCAACTCTATCGAACAATTTCTATTTACCCGCAAACAGAATATAAAGTAATTAAAATAGCGAACACTCTGGCCACCCCGGCTACAATGTTGGGCTTTTAGGGCTGCCACCAGCCGACGCCATAATAGGCCGTTATTTATACACACAGCCCTAAAAAGTATGGGAGGTTGTGGGTGATTTGGTTACGTCATTGTCTTGCTGGATTTTGTTTCACGTGAAACATCTATGGGCAAGCAAACTCATAGCTTATCGTAGATGTCGCATGAGCGAGTCACCTTAGAAACGTCAAAACTATCATTCCTGTCAAGTTTGATTTACGGGTTTTTTGATGAAATATGAAAACGGTTTGGAGGAATAGAAGAGCTTTTGTTTGTCTTCAAACACATTTAAATGTGATTGACCTGCATAAATTATGGAACGATATCCCATACACCTAACCTAACCTAACCTAACCTATTATATTAGGTTATGTGTATGTGATATTCTCTTGTCAAAGACTTCGTTTGATAAGCATATTTAAGAACAATTTATTTTCGGAATAACATATCGAATCATTTCAATTACATAGACTGAATAAATAAAATGTTCAAATCTATTAATCGAGCAGTCGCCACCCGCTCCGGCGGCACCGCACTATTTTACTTCATATTTAATTAATTATATTATTATTTATATATTATATATAATTTATAATAAATTAAACATAACAATATTACATAATATATATTATATATTATTATGTTTTACGTTAATAATACGGTCAATTTTCATTGCTGCTTTGATCAAAGATGTATCAACCCTTTCGGGATACATTTTACCACATATTAAGTAACTTTATTTACGTAGAATCCGACTAATAAGTTAGTCGTAGCTTATGACATGCACGAGAAGAAATACAGTGGGACCACTTGTATTACTTTGAAGAGCTGGAACCCACATAACACAAATCGTAAAGCAAACGTATTTTCTATTTTTCTAATGTGTTATTTAAAATGGTGATAGTTAAAATAAAGATTATTCGCCATATAGTTTTTTTATTAAAATGCATGTATCTGGTAAATACTCTTCGGAATAGATATTTTTATTTAACGAATGCTTAGAAATCAATTCAATAGATTTTGCAATTCTTCACCCAAATTTCCATAAAATCATCTTCAAATGGCCCTCTACGTCATGAAAATATTTTCTTCGCTCCTGGGCTATAAATAATTTGTGCTCAAATAAATTCATTGCTATGATCATTAGCTACCATTTTGTAGTCTCGTTGGGGTGGGGGCAGCCCTAAGTTCACTGCTCACTACAATAACAACTGAATCTGACCCAAATCACACTAATAATAGAGCTCAATTTACGGACGTGGGTACTTAATCGTTCTACCTTTCGTGAATGTTAAAAGTTGGGGGATATTAGTAACCTAGTATGCATGTACATACATACGTAGGTATGAACTTATTTTTGTTACAAAAAACTCAACAGGAACGTAAATGTTTATTGTTCATTCTGGTTTGCCAACCTGCATTTTACACCAAGATAAGCCTCCAAAAGAGTTGTTAAGGAAGTAATAAAGAATTATAGAAGTTTTTGCTTAATCTAGGCCCAGCGTCTAAGCCTGGCTTTCACCAAGTGCTGATTTTTTTATTTATTTTTTATTTAAAGGGCCTTTTATTACTAAAGACCTGATTATCTTGTGCTGGTATTGATTGCCCCCTTAATAAAGGCCCCTTAATATGTGGCGATTAAGCTAATCTGCAAGAGGCCCTAAGATTTTTTTTTATTTTTGTATATTTTATTTTAAGCAACAAAAAAAAAAGCCCACAAAATTATGCGAACACCAATTACAAACACATACACATAACATAAAAACATAATTAACATGTTTTCAGTGTAAATGTCATTTAGGACAACACTTCTTTCTTGTAAATTCAAGGTTTCCTATTAAAGACAAAAACAAAAACATGCACTGGACAAAAAAGAGATAATGACAACCAAAACACTGGAAATCAATGGTAACTATATCGAAATGGTAACATGGTAACAATGGTACATGTTTTAAAGTTGAAAGAAAAAAAAAATGATACATTTACAATCTACTAATGTGATTAGTAATACTAATTAGTGATCTTTGTGACGTAACTTGGTCTAGTTTGACTACCAAAAAGTTTAAATAAATGAAATTACCTTCGCCACTAAATTACAACTAAATTTTTTAAATAGTTACTGTTTCCACACTTCTAGAACATCATATCAGTTGTCAGCCTCGGTGGCCCAGTGGCGCGACACTTCGGCGATCGCTCTCCGAAGTTAAGCAACGCTGGGTCCGGTCTGGTCTTGGATGGGTGACCATTCGACCGTTGAGAGAGGCTGGCCGTGGTTCGGATTCCACGTTAAGCTGTAGGTTAAGCTGTAGCCCTTCCTTACTTACTAGGTGGTAGGGTTTATCCCGCCCGGGTTGGTACCATCGCATTGGATGAACGATGGTCGAAGCGGCAATGAAAATTGTCCGTGTTTTCCATCCAGTTCAATGTAGCCGTGCAATATAAGGAAGGTCCTGGCATGGCACCTAGTTCCCATGTGGTGTGTTGGGCTAATACCATGACAGAACTTGTGGTATTAGCCATCCATGTCCAGTCACATAAAAAAAAAAAAGGTAAAAATCTGGTTTGTCCCGTAAATACGTTGGAAGTATAAATAACGGTTCCGTTATTTAAATAATAATATATTTCCCAGCTATTTTTAGATTAACTCACTCCCGAACTCGAACTCACTCTTGCTCTGAATGGACCCCCTGTCTCGAATGGATGAATAAAGAGTTAGGGCTTATGTAAAATTGGTATTTTCAGAGCTCTTATATATAATAATATGAATAATATATTATGAGCAAGGGTTGTGTTGTTCACGCAGCCTAATTGTCGCGAACTTAAGTATAGGGTGAAGTAATGTCGACCGCAAACTGCGAGTGTCGCGCCATCTCTTAGCCGGACCATTATACTCATTGCGGCTCCATAACGACTCTGCGGCTGGGTTGAATTCCCGCGTTCGTCTGCAGAACGTTCCGAAAATCAAATCGCACACATAGGAACTATGAACTATGATGGTACGGAAACCTGGTTTCCGTACCATCATAGTTCATAGTTCATATTTCATAGTTCATTTATTTGATAGATTTTTCTACACGTCACAATGATTTTAATTAGCAATTTCAGAACAAGTATCATTATGCTCCACAGGCCGAAGACGGTTCTTGTGCCTCGTGTTGTAGCTATGTCTGTCTCCATTGTGCTCATAGTGGACAAATTTGGCCACTTCTAGGATGTTAAGCGATGGGGCTGTTAGTATCTTCAGAATTTTGAATACATCGTGCAAGACTTAACACGAAAATCACGTTTTTCGTATGGCCCTTCTTTATTTTTTACTATTTGTTGTTATAGAGGCAATAGAAATACACAATATGTGAAGATTGCAACCGTCTACCTATTACGGTTCAGGAGATACAGCCCGCTGGCAGACGGGCGGACGGAAAGCGCTGACTTACTAAAAGGGTCGCGTTGGGTACGGAACCCTAAAAACTACGTATTTTCCTGCATAGATCTTAATACTCTTGGTAAAATCTTAAAAATACTAAAGGAATACCAGCTAAATGATTAAATATGGCATGTCAGTGTATTTATGTCGTTTTCATAATATGTTTTTGTAGCAAGGATACTAATACCACACCCACGGTCATGATATTAGCCCAACATACCACATTCAAGAAGGGATTTAGTACCAGGACAGGACCTTTCATTTATGAGCACGGCACGGCTACATTGTATTGGATGGAAAACACGAACAATTTTCATTGCCGCTTCGACCATCGTTCACTCAGTGCGATAGAACCGACGAGGGCGGGCTTAGCCCTAAACCCTAGTATGGGGGGGGAGGGGTAAACAGTTACATGGATTCCGATCCGTTAAACAGCAACATTCGTGACGAAATACACTTATCCAACTCAGAAAGAGAAATTAGGTTGTACATGAACGGAGCGGGGATTGAACCCATGCCATGGCATGGACAGTAATCCCCGCGCCCCTGAGCTAGGATATGCTCATAAAAATAGTACATAGGTATCCGTTTGTAAGTCCAATTAACATGTCCCGATTGTACCTGCACAGGATTTTAAGGAAGCGTGAAACAATTATCGCGCTAACGAAAGAGTGCAAAGATAATTCTCCGCCGAGCCTAGCCCTAAATTAATCCGCCTTGTACATTTCCTGCTAAATTGTACGTTTTCAAAGCAATTAAACAAAGTACGCAAATCAACCCATGCCATGGCATGGACAGTAATCCCCGCGCCCCTGAGCTAGGATATGCTCATAAAAATAGTACATAGGTATCCGTTCGTAAGTCCAATTAACATGTCCCGATTGTACCTGCACAGGATTTTAAGGAAGCGTGAAACAATTATCGCGCTAACGAAAGAGTGCAAAGATAATTCTCCGCCGAGCCTAGCCCTAAATTAATCCGCCTTGTACATTTCCTGCTAAATTGTACGTTTTCAAAGCAATTAAACAAAGTACGCAAATCAACTTAATTAAAAAAACTCCGAGCTACGCACGAAATCCGTACACAAGCAGGTGACGACGCGTCAGACGAATTAAAACAGAGGCGAGGTGTGCTTCTGGCACAGAATAAATGAAATGAAAATGATGATATCCTTTATTGCCTACCATAACATAGGACGCAAGAGGCGATCTTGTTGCCAAAGGCAATCTCTAACAGATTATTTGAATATTACTGTTAGCGACTGGCAAGAGATAGAAAAATATTGACTATTGTACTTTGTAAAAAGAAGGGCTGTCAAATTACTCTTAATAAAAAATTGTGTCATGATCTGAGGCCTCGAATTTTCATTTCATTTCCAACAATTACAAATAATATTAATTGATATTAAGTAAACTTAGCAAGAATTTAATCTTACCTCATATGAATACACATTACCTTCTAGGCTGTATGGACACTTGAAAAGAGTACAAGCGGTCCCATTGGACGGAATGTATGATTCGTTATTAGAACTACATCAAAAACTATGCTACTATCGCCATTCAATAACGATGGTCGAAGCGACAAAGCCGTGCAATGTAAGGAAGGTTCTGGCATAGCACCTAGTTCCTATGTGAGATATTGGGCTAATATGATTTAGAGTAAGTTTGGTATTATTCACGCGTGTTCAGTTACATAAAAGCATTTTAGTGATGATATTGCATTTCTGGGAACTATTCTCACGCTGAAAAATTCGTTTTATTTTATTGGATTACTTTACCAAAATACGTTTGGAATATTTTAGATTATTCCCAAAAAATCATTTATTCACTACCCGAACCGGCTTTGCAACAATATATTTATGTTATGTATATATTATTTTTTTATGTGACTGGACATACCACAAGTTCTGTCATGGTATTAGCCCAACACACCACATGGGAACTAGGTGCCATGCCAGGACCTTCCTTATATTGCACGGCTACATTGAACTGGATGGAAAACACGGACAATTTTCATTGCCGCTTCGACCATCGTTCATCCAATGCGATGGTACCAACCCGGGCGGGATAAACCCTACCACCTAGTAAGTAAGGAAGGGGACCTACAGCTTAACGTGGAATCCGAACCACGGCCAGCCTCTCTCAACGGTCGAATGGTCACCCATCCAAGACCAGACCGGACCCAGCGTTGCTTAACTTCGGAGAGCGATCGCCGAAGTGTCGCGCCACTGGGCCACCGAGGCTGACAAATTATTACAATTTATATTCAGATTCGGTATTTCGTGGCGATCCCGTCGCATCGCGTGCCACACGTCCGCGCCGCGCGCCGCCTAGCGGAGAGTGAGAAAACGTAAAAATACTGAGGGTAGGTGGAAATTGCTCCGCCGCCCTGCCTGTGCTGTTCGTTTCGCATGACATGTCCGATGCCAACTCGTACTGTCATAACTGAAATGCCATCCCCAAATCTGTGTTTGAAATAATTTCAAATCAAATCAAATCGTTTATTTAGCGCGTAACCACAATACACATAAAAACAACAATAAACAAGACATAATAAAAAAGAGAAACTTATAACATAAAAACATGCATAAAGATTGCTTTGGTTATGTCGATGCGTAAAGATGTTTAAAATTGTTAATTATTCGTAAGTGCTGCGCTAAATAGGTATGCACTCAGCCGGTACGCAGCTCGCGCTGCTAAGCTGGTTTTCAGTACACCCCTTTCAGAATCCCTACAAAACAAATACTTAAATTAGGCTCCTATGGACAAGGTACATTAATGACGAGAAGGAGAGTAGATATATGAGAGTGAGAAAGAAAAAAAATTATATCAAAAAAAGGAAAATTGGTACCTACGTGTGAGATGTGTGTATGTGTAGTGTAAGGGTGTGTGTGCGAGGATATGAGAGGGTGTATATGACTGCGTGCGATCGAAGGTGTGGGGCAAAAATCGAGCTTAATATCTTTTAATTTAGTATATATATTTTTTCGTCGCTTATTCTAAGGAATGTGGTATGTATGTAGGTATGCATAAATGACCGTGATGCAAGGACACATCGATTAAAGAAAGATCCCTGTAAAAAGAACGAATTTACGAATATACTGCAAGGCTGGACCCGAACCAGCATAACATACCATTCGCGGGTATTGCGTCTAACCAATTTCGCCACCTGCTGTATACAGTCAATGAGCAATATTTTGGATCTCTGACAAGAAATATGGGCTTGATTTTCTTTCCAGTTATGGGGAGTTGAGCGAGAAGACCCACCTTAAAACAAGTATCTATTGTCCTAAATATATATTTGAGACTTAAGGTGGCCCAACCCGGCGGCCTCAACTCATTTGCGGGCACGGTACAAAACCGTGCTGTTGCGCTCTGGGACCTTCTCTGTTTCTAAGAATAAGACAGGCTCCGTTATAAGGAAGTTGCAACCTGTCCACAAAAAAGACAATGTGCATAGTGTATGATTTGGTAAGATTTACGAAAATTTTAATTTCAAAACGACTTATAGCTAAAAGTAAACCACGACCGCTGTAGTCAAAAATCTAACAAAAACCAAATCGATTATAAATCTTGATTAAATAAGCTATGTCTGATGACTAATCTTTTAAAGATTTTCTTACGTTATCATTGCGTAATCCAACTCCAAAGTTATTGTATAAAACGCGCGAAAAATCCGAACTTTCGGACGTTATAACTTGGAAACCAAACACAATTTTACAATGCCAATGGTCATCAGACATCTAGTTCAATCAAATAAAGCTATATTGAGCAAAATTTTGGATCTCTGACAAGAAATATAGGCGTGATCTTCTTTCCCCTTTTGTATGGGGAAATGAGCGGGTTGGGCCACCTTAAGGATGTTCCGACCCATACAATGTTTTTTTACACAGAGCGCATAAAGTATTGCACTTTAAGGCACGAATTCGTCAAAAATATTAAATATAGCCATAGTAGTTGCAGCGAAAACATATTCACAATTTCAGGTTTTATGGTTTCGTTGTAATTGCCGATTAGAAGTTTTACACCGTTAGATGGCGCTGTTAAATAAAAATCGTATTTAAATAAATTGTAACAAAACCAATAATCCTGAAATTGTGAAATTGTTTTCGTTGCAAGTAATATGACTATGTTAAACTTTTATTATTAATTCGTGGCTTAAAGTGCATTACTTTTTGCGTTATGTGTGCAAACAACTTTATATGGGTCGGAACAGCCTTAAGCCATTACTCGCTTCGACAAAAATATGTAATGAAAACATTGTTAACGTTAGTTTAAATTAGGCTTTAGGCACAAAAGAAGAACTTGCATGATAAAGTCAACGATTCCACCGCGAAATATTATCTTCTCCGTTGCAAAAACATTCGTTATACAGCCTGTGCATAATTTCTGCACCAAGAAAACTATTCACACCCGCCATTAACTCCACTGCCTTCATCGAGGAATTAAAACTCAGGCATAAATCCGACCGTGCGTGTGCCTTATCCGCTGAAACGGGCAACACTGCTGATACAATTTATTTTATTAAGTGACTTTCGGAATTAACGAGGCCGGACTCAGCAGACCATTCGTCTGGGCAACAAAACCCTTCGCCGCAAACAATTACGGACTATAATCCGCCCGCGTAAGATTCAAACTTCCGCAATGAGCTGGATTTACTTCAACGTGTTCTAAATTTGAAAAAAACTGGAATTGCGCCCTGGAGCTCACTCTCGGCGAAAGCCCGGTCAGGCCACTTTAGACCTTGTGGGATTGTGTTTGAAGTCGTTAATTGGCCGTGAGGCGGAAAACAAAATGGCGGAACGGACGCAAACTTGAAGGCAATAAAACAGGGCTGGCACAGGAAGTAAATGCTTGCTACGGTTTTTCCTAGTGGCCGTTGAAAGCTGTTCCCGCACTGGGCGGCGCTACCCTATCTGATCATACGCCCCGTTTTGTATTGGCGTATTCTACACATAATTTAGTTGTAGAACTTTACTGTAAATACTGTTTTTTTATGTAACTGGACATGGATGACTAATACCAAACTGGCCGTCAGATATTAGCCTACGGGAATTAGGTGCCAGGCCAGTACCTTCCTTATATTGCTCGGCTACATGGAACTGGATGTAAAACACGGAAAATTTTAATTGGCGCTCCGACCATCCGTTCATTCAATGCTATGGTACCAACCCGGGCGGTATTAACTCCACCACCTAGTAAGTAAGGAAGGGGACCTACAGTTTTACGTGAAATCCGAACCACGCCCAGCCTCAACGTTTGAAAATGGTCACCCATCCAGAACCTAACCGCACTCAGAGTTGCTTCATTAAGCTTACCGAATTGCAAGGCGTCGCGCCACTGGGCTACCGAGGCTTATAAATGTCCTGATTTATAAAACAATCACAATATCGTGCAGTGTGATTACGTGATACAAGGGGTCCCACTGCATCTGTTACCATGCATGTCGTAAGAGGCGTCTATGAGAATTGTCTACGTAAGGCTGTACGGCTGTTTGGTATATACCGCCCGAATTGGTACCATAGTATCGAATGAACGATGGTCGAAACAATGAAAAACTTCCGTGTTTTTCATCCAGTTCAATGTAGCCGTGCAATATAACTAAGGTCCTGGCATGGCACCTAGTTCCTATAAGCAGAGTTGGGCTAATATCGTGACAGAAGCCATCCATGTCCAGTTATAAAAAACGATAGAGGTGTAACCATTATAATTTTTAAAGTTCCCTGATACCTGCTTGAAATGTGAAATTAACTTTAAAATCATTAACGTTATTATAGGTGCCAATTCTGCCTCCCATAACACAAAAACACAAATTAATAATGAAGTTGTTATTAAAACATAACTTTAGTAATATTAAATAAATCTTGATACAAAATTCACCAGTTAACCAGTTATTAATACGCTGATAAAATTAGTCATGTGTTGTTTTTCCAACGAAAGCTTGGTATTCGTATTCCGACAGTATACTAACGAAGTAGAATATCTAACTAACGAAATGGAATAACCTACAATTAAACCCAATAAATATCAATTAAGGCCACAATTTTAATTGAACCATTCACGACACACGCATAACGACTGCCTCCAAACTGCTACACCGCGTTAAATTTTAAAACCGTCCTCGGGTGTTCGAACAAAGAACAGCCCAACTATAAAACCGGACGCGAGGAAATTTCACCCCGTCGTAAAGTGTGGCGTATTGTTGTACCGAAGTTTGTCCAGAGTTTCACATATTTCCAACAATTGAGTGGGAAGGACGGGAGAGATTACCGGGACTCATTCATATAGCGGCTAGTCAGTTATGCTCGCTCTCGGATAAAACCCTCTTTTGCGATTCAATATCATAAGACTGTTAAGTATGTAGTCTATGTAGTCTATGTAGAGTATGAACACTATGCTTGTTACCATCATCTGTGACCGCCATTCAACCTGTCATTAAAATGTCAACTCAACAAGTCTCTTGTCTTATTTCGTCGCACGAGAATCTGCCCACATCCTCGTCAACAAACAACGTTACAAAGACCTGGGGGTCCATTCAGAGTAAGAGTGAGTTCGAATTCGCCACTAAATATCAACTCACTTTTTTAAATAGTTACTGTTTCCACACTTCTAGAACATCATTACAGTTAGGTAAAAATCTGGTTTGTCCCGTAAATACGTTGAAAGTATAAATGACGGTTCCGTTATTTAAATAATAATATGTTTCCCAGCTATTTTTAGGTTAACTCAATCCCGAACTCGAACTCACTCTTGCTCTGAATGGACCCCCAGGGGGCCAAAAAATCGCTTTGAAAACTGCTAAAGAAGCTGTTTTCTAGCCTCAGGATTCCTGATCCCTGATGACGGAATTCTAGGAATAGGCCTGCAGGAGTGAGATGATTCCTGATTAAATTGGATCGTAGCGCAAGGGCGTGTGCCCTTCCATGCCAGAGGTCGCGGGTTCAAATCCCGGCCTCGTTGTTCCACCATTTTCTTTCTCTTTCCGAGATGGATGAGTGCATTTCGTTACGAATGCGAGCTTTTCCATGCTTCGGAATCCATGTAAAACTGCAGGTCCTCTTCCCCTACAAGCTGATAGGTTATACGGCCTCCCGGGTTGTTACCATCGCAATAGATGAAAAGATGTTTCTCGATGACCTCGAATCGCACCTAATATCCTTCAAGAGTGCGGTGTGTTGGGGTGTTTACAGTGGGTATCAGCCATCGTTGTCCGGTTACACAAAAAAGCAAACTGACTGGCCGGCGCTGTCGTCAGAATCATCACGTTGTTTCTGTTGCCACTGCCCTACTTCCTTCCTCGATGACTCCCTCCCAAATTATCGCCGCATCGCCTCCACAGAACAAAATATTCCAACTAGAGTACCTAATTGACGCGTATAATCATGGCCCATCGTGTCGGCACAGGCCCCACCCACTCCGCCCACATACGAGCGGTAATTCAATCAACGGTGTTATGGCGATTTGATGAGCCAATAACGACATATATGATTGGTTAATGCAATGTTTCGGTTGGCCCTAAATTGTTTAATAGGCAATGAGTTTTGAAGAAGCAATTGTGGAAATATTTTAGTCGAATTTCAGTGTTATTCGTTTGTTGATGTAAATGATTATAGATGAAAGTAGTTTTGCTCGATTCCAAGTTTTTTCGGGGGCTTACATGAGTAAGCTTATCTGATTTTCAATAGTCAGATAAGCAGCCAGATAACTATTCGACGGATTTATTTACGCTTCTGCTTATCCATCCGATATAGTGAGTCCATATGTTTATTATTAAAATTATAGTCAGATAATTGTGATAGAAGATATAGTTCTCCGGCAATGACTATCCGTCTTTTGACAAACATGAATTTGCACTATCAGTCCGATAAGTACTATCTGAGCATTGAAAAATCGGCCCTTAGTGCTATACCATCTGACAAATTACTCTTTTTGTGCGAAGTAGAGAGATATAACATGCTGAATTTAATCCTATTTAGTAGCAATTAATCGTTAAATTTAAAGAGAGAAAGCCTTAATTGATAGCAAAAACTCGTCTGATATTTCGTCCCAGTAAGTATACTATGTTCTAGAAACTTTTCGCTTTTTTAGAAAATTTCAAGCAGTTTGCTTGTGGCCCAACCCGGCGGCCTCAACTCATTTGCGGGCACGGTACAAACCGTGCTGTTGCGTTCTGAGACCTTCTCGGTTTCTAAGAATAAGACAGGCTCCGTGATGAGGAAGATGCAACCTGTCCACAAAAAAGACAATGTGCATAGTGTATGATTTGGTAAGATTTACGAAAATTTTAATTTCAAAACGACTTTTAGCTAAAAGTAAACCACGACCGCTGTAGTCAAAAATCTAACAAAAACCAAATAGATTATAAATTTTGATTAAATAAGCTATGTCTGATGACTAATCTTTTTAAGATGTTCTTACTTTATCATTGCGTAATCCACCTACAAAGTTATTGTATAAAACGCTCGAAAAATCCGAACTTTCGGACGTTATAACTTGGAAACCAAACACAATTTTACAATGCCAATGGTCATCAGACATCTACTTCAATCAAATAAAGCTATTTTGAGCAAAATTTTGGATCTCTGACAAGAAATTTAGGCGTGATCTTCTTTCCCCTTTTGTATGGGGAGATGAGCGGGTTGGGCCACCTTAAGACAGATGCAGCTCTAGCGGAAAGGGCGAACAATAAACCCACCTTAGTCACTTCTGAATCACTTTCTTTCGACCAATTTTAACGCAATATAAGCAATTGTCCTAGTTTTAAGTTACATTACCCTTTGTCACCCTCCCAGGAAAATCCTGGTTCCGTGACTGGCTCAGGTTCCTCAATAATAGTCTTTCACGATATTCAGCATAGCTCTTTTATAGTCCAGTGATCAATGACACATCTTTCAGACCACATCCATGTCAAATTGCAGGTTCCTTAAATAATATAACTACTTACTAGATTGTAGGGTTAAGCCCAAATCGAATGAAGGAAAGTCGAAATATTAAAGACATTTTGGTCAAGTTCTTAAAGCAGATGAATGATATCATAGTAAACGAAACCAACTACCAACCTACGGCATACAATTGACAAAACATTTGCGTTGGTAATAAAAACTCTGCTTACCATTCTTCACGTATTTGCAAATCCTCATATACTAATAAACGTATTTCTCCATTGTTCCAGGTCCTCGCAGCAGAAGAAGCAAGAAAAATAGAGCGGTGGAGGAAAAGAGACCGCGGACTGCGTTCAGCGGATCTCAGCTTGGTAGACTCAAGGTAAGCGTCATGGCCGATTTTACTCAAATGACTAAAGAACCATGTGATTGAATCGTAAAGTATAAACATAGAAGAACAGAACTCGCAAGGGCGGCATCACAAAATGTAATCAAATCTTCTATTAAAACCATCACTTTAATTTTATTTTGAACAGATACAGATTCTCAATCATAATTATCTGCAATTAGTATTTTACTGTAACAAATCCTTATTTCTACAATCTTGTCTATCGATGCCCTTTTTGTATTTTTAAGAGATATATTTATATTGTTCTCCATTCGCTCATTAAACAATATCCCCTTCTTTTTTATTACGTATTCACTGCCACCTCAGTGTTAAACAATCTACCATCTTTAAGTTCGCTCAACTTTTTTTAAACATACATTGTTTTCTTCCATTAAACATACAAACTTTTTTCGGTTTAACTCTGATCATTGATTTTAAAAGGAAGCCCCTTGAATCAATACTAGGAGTAATTCATTGAGTTGCTCCCACTCTATCCTCCGTGGTTGCTCCATATACATTTCATGGTTGCCCCTTTTGCCTTGATATTTTTAAATTAATAAAATAACTCATTAGATACGTACTTTCTACACCGTTCTCAAAGTGTCTCTCTAAGCCGCCCCTTTTGCCCACAGCACGAGTTCGCTGAGAACCGCTACCTGACGGAGAGGCGGCGGCAGCAGCTGGCGGCCGAGCTGGGCCTGGCGGAGGCTCAGATCAAGATCTGGTTCCAGAACAAGAGAGCCAAGATCAAGAAGGCAACGGGGCAGAGGAACCCGCTGGCGCTGCAGCTGATGGCGCAGGGGCTGTACAACCACACCACGGCCACGGAGAGCGACGAGGAAGAGGAGATTAGTGTGACGTAGATATACCGAATTAGATAAACGTAACTGGAGGATATTTCTGATCTTCTGGAAGAATGTAATAGAATTGTTAAATTCCTTGATACGGCTACGGAGAGCGACGAGGAAGAGGAGATTAGTGTGACGTAGATATACCGAATTAGATAAACTTAACTGGAGGATATTTCTGATCTTCTGGAAGAATGTAATAGAATTGTTAAATTCCTTGATATGGCTACGGAGAGCGACGAGGAAGAGGAGATTAGTGTGACGTAGATATACCGAATTAGATAAACGTAACTGGAGGATATTTCTGATCTTCTGGAAAAAAATAATAGAATCGTTACATACCTTGCTACGGCTACGGAGAGCGACGAGGAAGAGCAGATTAGTGTGACGTAGATATACCGAAATAGATAAACGTAACGCGAAAATGTTTCCGATCTTCTGGAAAAATGTAATTGGTTTTTTACATGCCTCGAAGTATACAAATACAGATGTATCTTAATGATCCAGAACAGATTCAATGGATAATTATGAGGAAGAGAATATTATTGTGAGCTAAGTCGAAGTTACTGTACATCTCTTTATACTTAGTTTTAATGATTATCGTCGGTAATGGAGATTTCTGGATATTTCTTAAGTGGAACCGGCATGAGACGTGCATAATAAGATAGTAAGGAACGATATAGAAGACCCGAAAGGACTGTTTTACATACATCTATGTAGGAGCAGTCAAGTGAGATTTTTTGTATAGAGAAAGTTGATTGTCGGATCCGTGAAACCGATGTGCTTATTTCTGATGTGGGTTCTGCTTTAAAGAATTAAATATTAAATGATCCACTAGCGATTCCTAAAGATGAGGCAGTTTGACGTTTACGAGATGGCGGCGAGGCGACAGTAATGCGCACGTCTACTAATGATAGACACATGTGGTCGATGTATGTTTTATCGACTCGATGATCTGATGATAATTGGCTCTCTCCATTCGATCATATCCAATGTGTTTAGTAAAATTGTTAATAGTTATAATACAAAATTTGTAAATAAGTAATTATTCAATAATTTTAAATCACTTGCCATTTTAGTGTGTAATGGATGCGATACAATAACCAATTATGATATTTTAATGTTCGTGCTATTAGATTATTTAATTATGTAGATAAATAATTTATTTTCAAGCAATATTCATTTAGGTTACTCTAAATTTTCGTTTGCATTCTACAATCGTAGGTTTATAGTTGGATTTTCCTGTCTTCTTCCAATGGACTGATTTGTCTAATTTTTTTTTATTGAATTTGTAAATACACTTGTTGTTTTTCGTGACGGTCAGTTGCTATAATATTTATTATTAATCGATGTCAATATGAAATTAAAAAATCAATTCTTAAATGTTGTTTCATTTAAAGTTAATTGAGGTGAATTTTGGTTTCAAAGAGACCTTTTCCATAAAACTATTACTGTGGGTGAGGCCATGACAAATTTATGACATGTAAGTTGTAATATTTTATAGGTATCTATTTGTATTATAATATATACAAAAATACCTTTCAAAGTATGTAAACGATGAAAGAAATTATATAATATTATAATGTCTTGTGACAATTGAAATCTGTTGAAAAATATAAAATACTAGCTGAAGTACCCGAGACCGCTCGGGTGAATGTTTTTTCGGACTGATGTTGGGCTGAACCTAACCTTTTATGTTATATGAGATACCCATACCAACTTTCATCACTTATTTCACCCCTTTCGAGTTAAGCTTTATAACTGACTTCAAAGAGAAAGCACTAAAAAGTAAAAAACTAATTTCCATTTTTGTAGTTACGATTTCTGTTATTTTTTGAGTCGCCGTCAGCCGGGCACGCGCTGCGCGTTCAACCAATTTCGGTAAATTTCGTATTTCGTAAATTAAACCTAACCTAACCTAACCTAACCTAACCTAACCTTGGCTGTATACTATAGGCTTATATCTGTATACCGAAATTTACCGAAATTGGTTGAGCAGCTTGGGTGTAAACACGCAACACACAGACAGACAGACAGACAGACAGACAGACAGACAGACAGAGTTACTTTCGCATTTCATTTCATTTATTTATTCAACTTCTGCTAGTCAAACTACACTAAGTCATGTCGCAATTTGATTGATCCGCGGATTCGATCAACCAGTGAAAATTAACCCGCAAAGAAACTTCACTGGCCTATAAATTATGTTTTTTTTTTGTCTTTTTTTTTCGTCCCCATAAATGATAAAACACAATTATGATTTCATACCTAAATGCTACTGACAAACTTACATTGGTAAAAATGAAATTATAATTGCAATTACTAGTCGGCTGTATTATATTAATGAAGTGATTGTAGAATTAAAATATTAGATATTAGATAATGAGTGTATTGATGCTGATTTTGAATCTAATTTAATTTAATTTAATTTACTGAATTTGATTTTAATTTACCTTATTTTGATTTTTTTTTTCTCACTGCTTCTAAATATTGTTGTTATTGTTATTTAATGGTAATTGAATTTCCTTTTTAATTTTGATTTTACTAGAATTTTACTTGAATTGTAATTTAAAATGTTTTATTGTTTTATAGCTAACATTATCTTTCTTTTGATAGATTTATACATATGTAAACTTTAACTTTATCACTATATGGGTGCAAAATTGCCTGAAATAAACCATTTTATTATTATTATTATTTATTATTATTATTATTATAAAACGGTCTAAGGTAAGAACTAAGAACTGCGAGGAAACGACAACCCACAATTAAATAAATTACTTAACCTAACAACCTAATAATTTATAATACCAGTAAGGACTCTGTTCAGAAATGGAAGAATTGAATACCAGTAATATTAAAAAAGTAGTTCATGAGCTTCTGTTTGACGCAATATCATTAACTTATTTTACATCATTTTAGAAAGAACTATGAAAGTGCCATGCCACTTTCCATTTGAATTTAGAACCACAGTGATTCAACAATGGTCATATCGCTTCATTGGAAAAGGAACGAACTCTATAGTCACTTTTACTCCAAGATCAGATAGAAAAAAAAGGGAATTCGATCTATCTCTAGTTCCAGTTTAACGACTTGAAAATATCCCACTGCACCACCTTACCTAAAAATGTTTAACTATGGAGAGGAAACCATTCTTTCAGTAAAAAAGAAAAAGCTCCAGTAAAAAAAAATTTGAGCGAAGTCTGCCGCTAAGGTTTTTTTTTCTATGTAACTGGACATATAGATAGCTAATACCAAGTGACTTCATATTAGCCTAACACACCACATGGGACGTCCGTCTTCTTTGGTCTCCATGATGCAAGAGCTTCCAGTGAAGAGAATTGCCAACTAGCTACGAACCAAGAACGAATAATCCATTCGTTGTTTTTTATTCACTGAAGCAGGTAGTAAATTACTATGTAGCTCAAAATACATCAGTCCACGCTTGTTTTCTGGAACTGAGTGGGGCATTCGACACGGTTAGATACGGTAGGCTTTGGTAGAAGCTCGGCAAGACCGCGGTACCTGGCGAGCTGACTCATCTGGTACCAGCACGAGACCAACAGCGTCCGCTGGGGATCTGCTCTGTCCCACAGCTACAGGCTTAACTGTGGGGTGAGGCAGGCCGGGTTGACTTCTCCTGACCTTCTCAATGTCTACGTTAATGACCTGATTGTCGAACTTAACAATACTCGAGTTGGCTTGCAAATAGGTAAAAGATTTGTGAATAACCTAAGTTATGCAGATGACATGGTGCTGCTAAGTCCATCAATCAGTGGCCTAAAGAAGCTGCTGGCTATCTGTAAAAGATATGCTTCCGAGCACGGGCTCACCTACAATGCCAAAAAGACTGAGATGATGATCTTTAGGCGGGAGATGGGCCCAGTAGTGTAGCTCAGGTAAAAGTTGACAATACACCGATCCGGATAGTTAGCAGCTTCAAATATCTGGGCCATATCCTCACCTCTACTAGGAAGGACGACATGGACATTGAGAGGCAGAGGCGGTCGCTGTCGGTGGTTGGTAAAATGCTGTTGGGAAGGTTCGCCAGGTGCACGAAAGAAGTGTAACGAACACTGTTTACAGCGTACTGCCAAACATTCTACACGTGTCAGCCGTGGACAAACTGTGTGAAAAGGTCGCACGATAGCATTCGTGTCCAATATAATAACACGTTCCGGCAGCTGACGGGCCTGCCGCGGCACTGCAGCGCGTCAGGTATGTTCTGCGAGAAGCGTGTCATCACCTATTGTGCGAAACCGGATTTCCCGATTCTGGTCAGGAATCAGGTTGCGTTCCAATGTAATAATTCGTGGGATAGCTGATTGGTTCCACTCAGCAAATTTTCAGAAATCACTCCGTTTTCCTGCCCACGGTCGCCAGTGTAGGACACGGTTACTCCAACGGTCGTCGTCTCTTCGGCTGACGTGACCAGCCCACTGCCACTTGAGCCTAGCCACCCGGTGTCTAATATCGGCTACTTTGGTAAGTCGGTGGATTGCATCGTTGTCGTATATAAAAAGGAGAGAAGAATTAAAATAAACCAAAAGACCACCCAACCCCTTTCACGCGATAAATCAATAAACCGAACATTACAGCCAAACTATGAACCGATCAAGAAAAATTATTGTCATCTGTTAACGACGCAAAGTGGCCATCTTGGCGGCAGCGAAACGATCTGTAAATCTGTCAGTATACTCTCGTGCGAGTGTGCTGGCATTGACAGAACATTTCACACCTCGCCACAGACACCACAGATGAGCGGCTGGCGTGAAACAGCGGGGCTATACACCGGTTTTTAGGAGTGAAGAGCCACGTGGGATTCAAGGTACGCGCCACTAATGGCCGTGTATGCTAGTATTTCGAGCTAGGATAGTAAAAAATACGAATAGCTCGCAAACTACTAAATTTAGCGTCGTGTAGACATATTTTTAAGCTAGTCAGCTAGTGCCTTAAGCCAGGAAAGTTTTGAGATAATTATAGTAGCCAATGCGAACGGTTTGATTGCGTTAAGTTCCTGATCTTTATGGAATGAGAACATGAAAAAAAAGTATAATTCCAGCTAACGTTACAGAAATTAATATTTTATGCATGGAAAAAATTGTTTAAGTCAGGTCTCAAATATATTATTTTTCAATTTTGCGGCTTATATTGATAATAACTAATATTTATTTGAATACCATTTCAAAGATCTTATAATTATCTAACCATGCAGTGAAGAACATATTTAACTTTTCCCAATTTCTTTAACGAAACAATAAAAAACCGGCCAAGTGCGAGTCGTACTCGCACACGAAGGGTTCCGTACCATCGTAGAAAAAAAAAACAAAAAAATCACGTTTTTTGTATGGGAGCCCCCTTTAATTTTAATTATTTTTTAATCTTACCTATTTGTTGTTATAGCGGCAAAATAAATACACACTCTGTGAAAATTTCAGCTGTCTACCTGTTACGGTTACTGAGATACAGCCCTGTGACAGATGGACAGACGGACGGACGGACGGTCGGACGGACGGACGGACGGACGGACAGCGGAGGCTTAGTAATAGGGTTCCGTTTTCACCCTTTGGGTACGGAACCCTAAAAACCGGTTTTACGCGTTATGCGGGTTGGTCACATTTAGAAAGAATTATTCCGAGCTGCTCTAACTAAGTGACGTCGGGCTCTGGCTATCTCGTTTTAATCGCAAAAATTGGTCAAAAATGTTAACGTATGAGGATACTCTTAATAGGATGGAGTTCTATTTTTGAAGGTAGAAGCGCCCTCCAATATCTACTTAACTAGACTGGCTTTGTGTAACAGCTACGTGTAAATAGCGAAGCCAGTAAACTCATATCTTCAATTTCTCCCTTAGGCAGGTTCGAATTCCTTAATTTTCGCCTAGGCCTTCTCTTTTGTAAATAATAATAAAACCGTGTTACACGTGGCACTAAACTCACAGTAAATAAATATACTTTTTCTTACTCATCAGGTACGTCGCTTATTCCAAGGAATGTGACATGTATGTATGTATAATCGATTGTGAAGCAAGGACACATTGATCGAAGAAAGAGTCCAGTGAAAAGAATTACTTTACGGATATACTGGAAGGCTGGACCCGAACCAGCAAAACAGCATGCCATTCGCGGGTATTGCGTCTACCAATTATGCCACCGGCTGTATACCCATAAGGGAACTAGGTAACCTTATATTGCTCGGCTACATTGAACTGGATGGAAAACACGGACAACTTTCATTGCCGCTTCGACCATCGGTCATTCAATGCGATTGTACCAACCCTGTCGAGATTAACCCTACCACCTAGTAAGTAAGGAAGGGGAACTACAGTTTTACGTGGAATCCGAAAGACGGCCAGCCTCAACGGTTGAAATGGTCACCCATCCAGAACCTAACCGCGCTCAGGGGTGCTTCCCCAGCTTATCGATTCGCAAGGCGTCTGTCACGTCGTGGCGTGCTCGTGGGTGGCGTAGCTCAGTTAAAATACATAAAATGGGGAACCAGAACTTTATTTGGTATTAACAAAACCATAAATATATATTTTTTATATTTGGTTTTATTAATATATTAATATATTAATAAAACCAAACTCTCTCAGATGAGCTCTCCTAGTCGCTTCTTCGAACACGGAACTGTCATTTTCAAACTATTCTGCTTTATTTTTATGTGCATGGCCTGGCATGACACCGTCGCACACTGAGCTACCGAGGCTGACATTAATTTACAATTATTGACAAGTATTTTAAAACCATTTTTACTTTCACCCGGAAGAGTGTCTTCGGAACTTCGGCCGACTGTACTTGTAAGGCAAAACGAGACGATTCACTTCTTTTGGCGACTGTACCCGAAGCTCTAAATGCGTTGTCGCTAGCGATGCACTCTCCGAGTGGTCGCTTATTAAATATTTTGACGTGCTCTAACGAGTCGGCTGATTTATGTTCGTTCCATCGCCACTTGTCTTCACCGAAGTTAGGGCTCATCGAATATTCAGCCTATATGTTTGTCGTGCATTATGTTATTAATTTATTTAAGGCACTTGGGCCCCACAAATGTACCTTCGAATCGGCGAAACGCGACAGTAAGTCCAAATGTCACTTCAGATTGATACTTAAGGTGTCCCTTCCCGGCGGGACTAACTCATTCGCGGGCAAACTCAATCAACTAGATGTCTGATGACCATTGGCATTGTAAAATTGTGTTTGGTTTCTAAGTTATAAGGTCCGAAAGTTCGAATTTTTCGCTCGTTTTATACAATAACTTTGGTGGTTTATTACGCAATGATAAAGTAAGAAAATCTTAAAAAGATTAGTCATCGGATATAGCTTACTTAATCAAGATTTATAATTTATTTGGTTTTTGTTACATTTTTTACTACAGCGGTCGTGGTTTACTTTTAGCTATAAGTCGTTTTGAAATCAAAATTTTCGTAAATCTTACCAAATCATACACAATGCACATTTGGAAGTTGCAACATGTCCACTTTTTTGTGGACATGTTGCAACTTCCTCATCACGGAGCCAGTCTTTTTCTTTGAAACAGAGAAGGTCCCAGAGCGCAACAGCACGGTTTTGTACAGTGCCCGCGAATGAGTTAGTCCCGCCGGGTTGGGCCACCTTAATGTACGGATTAAGCTAATCAGTACTTGGTGGAAGAGATCCCTAGTCCGGAATATTGAAGTTAGTCCGCCTGTAGGACTCAATACTAGTACACTAACAAATTGCGAATATTTGTTTAAATGTAAAACGTGTTAGAAAGTTATTTGCTCTCACAGAACAAAGCTAATGTAACTAGTTTGCTGAGCCTACATCTGCTTATAAATAAAATTAAAATAATGCCCAGTGAACGTAGCCCAAAGAGGTAGCAGGGAGAAATCGCCCCGAGGCGCTAAGGCAACCGATTGGGAAACCCAGTAATAAAACACTATCACAAGCCTGCGTCCAAAGTACTTATCATGTTAACATTGACACAGAACTAAAGTTATTAATCGATCGAGATAGAGTATTTATTAGCTTAATTTATTACACATTAACGCATGTTTATTGATGAATTGGCAGTTACAGATAATACTAATGCCTTTGTAGGTGAGGCTTTTGGTCAACACATTCCTTGGTTCCATGTCGAGAAGGTATTTTTCAGCCATTCGACATGGGGACAAAGTTTCACTTGATGTTTCCCACTAAAAAGTGATATCCAACTGTTCCTTGTTTTAGCACAGTTAGTATTCGGTCATTGGTTGTAAAGTAATGTAGTGTTGTAAAGTACGGTTAGTGTACATGAATTAGCCCAAACAGTTTTTTTATGTAACTGGATATGAATGGTTAATACCATATGACCTGCATACCAGGACCTTTCTTGTATTGCTCGGCTACATTAAACTGAGTGGTCAGTCTGAGTTCTCATCTAAATTGGCGTTTACGGCAAACCGATCGACTGGCGTTTTCAAATGTATGGAGAAATTGAAGAGCGCGCGCAGTGGGCGTTAAGCGAACTACCATTTGCGAGTCCGAGTTTGATTTGACAGCTTACTCGACGTTGCTGTAAATACGTCGACGTTGCCGTTTACGTCGACTCCGCGTAATTTTCATACAAACCGGAAGTCCGAGATTGCCTTTGACAGCTTGAAGAAATAAAACCACAGAATATATATTAAAAAGTTGCATGCAGTTTGACGTATTTACGGAACTTCGAAGTTCCGTAAATACGTCAGTTTAGGTGACAACTGGGCCTAGCAGCTCAGATTATTTTGAAACAGTTATCCTAACTGATTGAACAACATTACGGCTGACTACAAATCAGGCGTGCAACTGTCCTTATTTAAGAAGTACAGTAAATTTAAAAGATTAGACAGTACCTTTTCACTGAATGAATATAAGATATAAGCATGAATTGAAAAAATACTAAAGCTAGAAACAGTTTTCACACAGTTAGGAAAACAGTAAGAGAAAGCAGTTATTTTACATAGTTAAAAAACCGGCCAAGTGCGAGTCGGACTCGCACACGAAGGGTTCCGTACCATCGTAAAAAATAAAACAAAAAAAATCCCGTTTTTTGTATGGGAGCCCCCTTTAATTTTAATTATTTTTTAATCTTACCTATTTGTTGTTATAGCGGCAAAATAAGTGTGTATTAAAAATTTCAAAATTTAAATTGTCTGTAAAAATTTCAGCTGCCTACCTGTTACGGTTACTGAGATACAGCCCTGTGACAGACGGACAGACGGACGGACGGAAGGACGGACGGACGGACGGACCACAGAAATCGGAATTAATAATTCTGATTTCTGTGGGACGGACGGACTGACGGACGGACGGTCGGACGGACAGCGGAGGCTTAGTAATAGGGTTCCGTTTTCACCCTTTGGGTACGGAACCTTAAAAAACAATGAAAAGATAAAGTAACATTTTATGTTTAAGGTTAACTGTTTTTACTTAATTGTAGTGACTTAGTTAGCTTTTATAATAAAGTTGCAAGCCGTTTGTTATGATGGAAATTACAGTTAGATTCACTGATTTGTTAATTTGCAGTATCTGTGTGGAGTTAACACAAATACCAATATGATTGGCTGTGATACTTTTGGGATTACTGCGTTCGTTAGACATGCTGCGTACGAACGAGGCGGATGCCTCCTTGACAACGGGCTGAAGGATCAGCGCGAAACGTCGGAGAATGTCTCTTTCCGCCGCGTGAAAAGCCGTGACATTTTTCTCGAAACAAATATGATTGGCTTTTGTGGTTTTAGCGGTAAAACCTAAAATACATTTCAATTTAATGTTCATTTGATTAAAATAACAACCAAACCGAGACTAGGCATAAACGTCTTAATACATTCCTCTCGGCGTCTGGCTCACAGCTCACATCCCTAGGAGAGGTCTCATGTTAAGGAGTGGATGTGCCCATTCGTCTCCTCCAGAATTCGCCTCCTTAAACTCCCAAAGGACAATAACTATAAATCACACATCCTTTGATGCGTGCTCTAATAGCCAACCAATTAGTGGCACGTGCCGAGGCGGAGAAGTTCTGGCGACATTAATTTTGACAGCGACGTTTGACAACTCCCACTGCGCATACCTACCATTGAGTAAGGAATCTAGCTTATTATATTATAAGCAGCAATATTTTTAAAGTAAGTTTAATATATGTATGTATGTACCAAATGTGTACTTAGTTTTAGGTTAATATAAAAAGTATACTCAAACTCACAAACCAAACCTACCGCCACTACCTACGAATATATACCTATAGAACTTCTCAAACACCCACAGGTCGGCTGGAAGAAATCTCTTTGAAGGATAAGCCCGCCTTTGCGCAACACTTATGTTGTTATTGCACTATCCTTTATTTTGTAAATAAAACAGACCTAGCATGAACACAAACCTATGGGAAGAACGAAATTTTAGTGATAATTGCCTCCTAAAATATTTTTTTTATTCAACCTGACATGAATGGCTAATACCACACAACGACTGTTATGATATTAGCCAATACACGACATTCCCGAAGGAATTAGGTGCCACCTAGTAGGTGAAGGGACCTACAGTTTCACATGAATTCCGAATCACGGAGCAGCCGTGACGAAATGCACTTATAAAAATCGGAAAGAGAAAAACAGTGGTGCATGTCGGAATCGAACCCAGGCCTCTGGTACGCTAGGCCTATCGCCGCGCCACTAGGCTACAAGCCGCTCAATTCTTAATCGCTGTGTAGCTTCAAAGTAATGATCTGAAGTCATGTTTTAAGTTTTCCTATGAAATATTGGGGAAAAGTTAAGAAATTAGATCGACAAAGAATCAGTGGGTCACCCCTTATTTACCATAAAAAAGGGGTTTTGTCCGGGCTTCTTACTCCCGTTCACTAAACAATCTATGAATGCACAGGTTTAAGAAAACCTAAAGAAATCATAAAGATTTCACAAAAAAACATTTCATATTCCATGAGCGCGACTCCAATGTACCGATAAGAAATTCAGAAGTGGTCTCATCGGGCAGATATGTTCCATCTCCCTCTAACTCGCGTTAGTGTTACGTTGAGTTGACGTCTCACTCCCGCGCTTTGTTCGTCTCTTATGTCATATCTCTCTCTCTCTTATGTTTTTTTTTATGCGACCTGACATGGATGGCTAATACCACACAACTACCGTTATGATATTAGCCCAATACACCACATTCCCGAAGGAATTTGGTGCCATGCCAGGTACCTTCCCTTTAGGAGCACGGCTACATTGAACTGGATGGAAAACACGGACAATTTTGTATTGCCGCTTCGACCGTCTTTTCATCCAATGCGATGGTACCAACCCGGGCGGGCTTAAACCCTACCACCTAGTAGGGGAAGGGGACCTACAGTTTTACATGGATTCCGAACCATGGAGCAGCTCGCATTCGTGACGAAATGCACTTATCGAACTCGGAAAGAGAAAGACAGTGGTGCATGTCGGTACTGATCCCAGGCCTCTGGTACGCTAGGCCAGTCCCCGCGCCACTAGGCTACGAGCCGCTCATATACCATATATCATAGCCGCTACGATGCTAAGTCTATGGTCGGTATAAAGTGCAGAGAGCAAGCCAACGCAACGCGAAATAAATTGTTATCATTGCAAAATCAGTTTAAATCTGCGCTGGCAACTTTGAACGGCTCAACCGAACAAGCTGGCGCAAACGTGCCAGTGCTAAATATCTTCGGAAGTTCGGACCACAAATCATTTTAACTGTTTCCACGAAAGCAGCTTCAAAGTGTGCTAATTGTTAGCTAGAATACTATTCTAAGTGCAATGTGCTTCTGCTGTATTCCGATTATTTAGCGTCGCGAGTCGACAGAACGTTTGCGTTGAAAACGTTTTTCTAATATGTGAAAAAGTGCAAATATGCAGAATAAAATAATTATTAGTGATATTTATCAACAATAATTACATAAACGAATACAATTTTATGTTATATTCAGTACCCGAAGTCTCAGCTGTCACCTAAATTGTCGTTACGGCAAACCGATCGACTGGCTTTTTCAAATGTATGGAGAAATTGAAGAGCGCGCGCGGTGGGCTTTAAGCGAACTAACATTTGACGTAAATACGTCGACGTTGCCGTTTACGTCCACTCCGCGTTTTCATACGAATCGGAAGTCCGCGTTTTACTTTGACAGCTTGAAGAAGTAAATCCACAGAATATTTAGTAAAAACTTGTATTGAGTGTGACGTTTTTACGGAACTTCGAAGTTACGTAAACGCCAATTTAGGTGAGAACTTAGACTACCGGCTCAGGACATCCTATATTTTATGGTACATGACATAGATAACTCATGCCGGAGGTGGGGTACCATCATAAATTAGCCAAATACACCGCAATCTCAAAAGAATTATGTGCCCTTACCTATAAGAGCACGCCTTCATTGAACTGGATGAAAACCGGGAACATATTTCATTAACGCTTCGACGATATATTCGCCCAATGCGATTATACCAACTGGGGCTAGCTTTATCCTGCCACCTACCAGGAGAACGGGACCAGCTCGCATTCGAAACAAAAAACTAGGCCGATTTAAGAAGACAAATTTTAATCACTAGGTTAATATTTGTTTTCTTGAATCTTGAATCTTTGCAATTATACAATACAAAGATTGGCCATGGACTTGTTGCGCTCGGCATGAATTGTTGATTTTTTTAATTCATATTCATTTGATATTTTTATCAGTGTTTTCGCTATGTCATAAGTAGTAAAAACTTACTGTTAATATTTAAAAAATCAATAAGTTATTAACACAAAAAAGTATTGTATATCTGAGCCCGTAGCCCCAGATGTCACCTAAATTGGCGTTTACGCCAAACCGATCGACTAGCGTTTTCAAATGTATGGAGAAATTGAAGAGCGCGCGCATTGGGCGCTAACTAACTAACAAACTAACATTTGCGAGTCCGAATTTGATTTGACAGCTTACTCACCGCGGCGTAAATACGTCGATATGCCTACGATACGCCTCAACCTATCACATAGCAGGGGAACGGGACCAGGACGTGTATTCTTGGCATTCAGTCATTGCGGATTCAGTAGAGTTAACAGAAGAAGAATTTACTTTAACATTACTGTTAACTCTACTGAATCCGCAATGACTGAATGCCAAGAAAACACGCCCAGCTCACATTCGCAACGAAATGCTGGGCCGATTCAAGAAGACACATTTTAATCTAATAGAAAATATTTAGAGCGGTGTCGACATGAACGTACAAAGACGCGTCGTATCAAACTGAGTTGAGCTGCCGCGCTGGTGGTAATGGAGTAAAAGAAATTACGAACCGAGTACTTATCGAACTTTGCTGAGAAGTGAATAATTATTGCTTTGAAGTTGTATTCCTCTCCACGCAAGCATTTTGAACGAACAGCTCGCCTGTGTGTTGAAGTGGTTGTTTTATTCCTGTGAGGTTTGACTCGTCAAACCGAAATTCATGATTCTATGTCATCGGGAAGTACCCTATATATGTTTTTATTCATTTGCGAGCGGGAAAATATGCGGCAATACCTAATGGCTAATTTTTAGGGTTCCGTACCCAAAGGGTGAAAACGGAACCCTATTACTAAGCCTCCGCTGTTCGTCCGTCCGTCCGTCCGTCCGTCCGTCCGTCCGTCCGTCCGTCTGTCCGTCTGTCACAGGGCTGGCCTGCACCAAGTGGTTTCGTTAGCTAAGCTATACAAAAAACCGGCCAAGTGCGAGTCGGACTCGCACACGAAGGGTTCCGTACTATCGTAAAAAATAAAACAAAAAAATCACGTTTTTTGTATGGGAGCCCCCTTTAATTTTAATTATTTTTTAATCTTACCTATTTGTTGTTATAGCGGCAAAATAAATACACACTCTGTGAACATTTCAGCTGTCTACCTGTTACGGTTACTGAGATACAGCCCTGTGACAGACGGACAGACGGACGGACAGCGGAGGCTTAGTAATAGGGTTCCGTTTTCACCCTTTGGGTACGGAACCCTAAAAATAGATGTTGGTATGTACCTGCTATGGAATATACGAATGTCTGGACAAATTGTAACCTGTTAATAATTCAACAATAACCAATCGGATTTTACTGAAATACTTAAATATACTTAAAGTTATATCAGCAACCTAAATCGCCTATAACTACGAAATGCAACCAAATATTTGTTCAGTTTTGGTATTACTAAGCAAGTATGTACTGATAATTATATGCTTCGTTATTTGCATCCATTATATATACATATTTTGTCACGATTACTACTTTTTCAGGCGCCTGTATATAATATATTCAAGTATATGCAATATCATAGAAGTATTGTACGAAAGCTGTTCTCATATCGTATATATCTACAGTTAAATGTCCATGTTATAAGTAGCATCGCCTGATTGCTGACATTACATCCTATAAACACATTAATTTATAAGCGCCGAGCGGTCGTTTCTCATTAATATCTGTCGGCAAATTACGCACAAATGACTAGCATTGCGCGGTTATTTAATAACAGTATGTGATGTGTGCTTAGTATATTAAGATGCAGAGATCGCAAGAAGGGGACGATTGTGTTCCAATGCAATGATGCACTCTTGTGGTTTGGTGTATTTTGTTTCGAACAAGTCTTAAAAAAAACCGGCCAAGAGCGAGTCGGACTCGCACACGAAGGATTCCGTACCATAGTAAAACATTTAACACAGAAAATCACCATTAATTTTTATTATATTTTAATATTACCTATTTGGTGTTATAGCGGCAAAATAAATACACACTCTCTGAAAATTTCAGCTGCATTACGGTTCATGAGATACATCCTTGCAACAGACGGAAGGACGGACGGACGGACGGATGGACAGCGGAGGCTTAGTAATATGGTTCCGTTGGCACCCATAAGGTGACCCAACCCGGCGGGCCTAACTCATTCGCGGACACGGTACAAAACCGTGCTGTTGCGCTCTGGGACCTTCTCTTTTTCAACGAATAAGACAGGCTCCGTGATGAGGAAGATGCAACATGTCCAAAAAAAAGACAATGTGCATAGTGTATGATTTGGTAAGATTTACGAAAATTTTAATTTCAAAACGACTTATAGCTAAAAGTAAACCACGACCGCTGTAATCAAAAATCTAACAAAACCAAAGTGATTATAAATCTTAAATAAATAAGCTATGTCTGATGACTAATCTTTTTAAGATCTTATTACTTTATCATTGCGTAATCCACCTCCAAAGTTATTGTATAAAACGCGCAAAAAATACGAACTTTCGGACCTTATAACCTAGAAACTAAACACAATTTTACAATGCCAATGGCAACTTTCACCTCGGATTACGCAATGATAAAGTAAGAACATCTTAGAAAGATTAGTCATCAGACATAGCTTATTTATAATCTATTTGGTTTTTGTTAGATTTTTTACTACAGCGGTCGTGGTTTACTTTTAGCTATAAGTCGTTTTGAAATTAAAATTTTCGTAAATCTTACCAAATCATACACTATGCACGTTGTCTTTTTTGTGGACATGTTGCATCTTCCTCATCACGGAGCCGGTCTTATTCTTTGAAACAGAGAAGGTCCCAGAGCGCAACAGCACGGTTTTGTACCGTGCCCGCGAATGAGTTAGGCCCGCCGGGTTGGGCCACCTTAAACGGAACCTTAACGGAGCCCTAAAAAGAAAACTTTTTGTAATATTGTATTGTTTATTCATCATATTTAGAATAATTCATATTTCACAATTTGTTCTTGTCCTTGTTTATGGCACCTGACATGGATACCACACAACTACCGTTATGATATTAGCCTAATACAACACATTCCCGAAGGAATTAGGTGCTGCCATGCCAGGACGAACACAGCGACCAACCCGGGCGGGCTAAGTCCTACCACCCACTAGGGGACATCCTCCCACAGTTTTACATGGATTCCAAACCTTGGAGCAGCTCGCAATTGTGACGAAATGCACATATCAAACTCGGAAAGAGAAAGAAAGTGATTTGGACCTAGACCTCTGGTATGCTAGGCAAGTCTCCGCGCCACCAGGCTACGTGCAGGCTCTCAAAAGGTTGCGTTAGGTTGGATATTCCGTGGTAGATCTCACCTCTGATACAATTTCCTGCTCTAATTAAATCCCGTATAGTTACAAAACTCAACAGCAGCTAACCGGCTTCAATTAGGTTCAATTCTCACAGTTTTCGGTGCATTGTGGCGCGTGAGCTGTGTCCACAGTGCGCTCGAGCGCTAAGCGTTTCGGTCAATGTTGGTCGCATCACGAGCCGATCATGCTCGGCAAACGTTTGTCGACCGACATGTTCCTCTGTATTGGAGCTCTATGTAGGACTAATTCTTTAGAAGGAAAGTTTTAAGATCAGTGTTAAGTACCAGAGGCCTGGGTTTGATTCCGACATGCAACACTGTCTTTCTCTTTCCGATTTCGATAAGTGCATTTCGTCACGAATGCGAGCTGCTCCATGGTTCGGAAACAATGTAAAACTGTAGGGGACCTACTAGGCGGTAGGATTTAAGCCCGCCTGGGTTAGTACCATCGCACTGGATGAAAAGATGGTCGAAGCGGCAAAGATAAATTGTCCGTGTTTTCCATCCAGTTCAATGTAGCCGCGCTAATAAAGGGAAGGTCCTGGCATGTCACCTAATTCCTTCAGGAATGTGGTGTATTGGGCTGATATCATAACAGTAGTTGTGTGGTATTAGCCATCCGTGTCAGGTCGCATAAAAAAAACTAAAAATGTTTTACCAATGTTTGCGATTGAAACGAGATGGTCAGAGCCCAACGTGGCTTAGTGAGAGCAGCTCGGAATAAGTCTTTCGAAATGTGTACGACCACCCGCGTAACGCGTGAAATTTTTTTATTGTTTCGTTAAAGAAATTTAGAAAAGTTAAACATAACCTTAACTAAATTGGTAGATAATGTTACGCTCTTTAAAATGAATATTTTAAAATAAAATAAAATAATTTAAAATAAATCAATATCAGCAGCAAACTTGAAAAGAATACACTTGAGACCTGACTTCAGCATTTTTTTCCGAACAAAAAAATACAATTACAATAATACAATATGTGTGTAGAATCTACAGTGAAGCAAGGACACATGAATTAAATGAGGCTGAAACGAGAACTATTTTAAAAATATGCTGCAAGGCTTGCAAGAAAACTTTTCTCCGGCAGTGCCACCCTAAACCGCCCCCTGATCTACACCCATCATTTCTAATTTTCCTACGATAACTCTTCTTCTAATCAATGCCTTCTGGTAACACAGTGTTTAAGTTTATGCTTTTTTTTTTATTGACTGGACATGATGGCTAATACCACACCTTCTGTCATGGTATTAGCCCAACACACCACATGGGAACTAGGTGCCATGCCAGGACCGTCCTTATATTGCTTGGCTACATTGAACTAGATGGAAAACACGGACAATTTTCATTGCCGCTTCGACCATCGTTCATTCAATGCGATGGTACCAACCCGGGCGGGATTACCCTACCAACTAGTAAGTAAGGAAGGGGACCTATAGTTTAACGTGGAATCCGAACCACGGCCAGCCTCTCTCAACGGTCTAATGGTCACCCATCCAAGACCAGACCTGACCCAGCGTTGCTTAACTTCGGAGAGCGATCGCCGAAGTGTCGCGCCACTGGGCCACTGAGGCTGACAAGATGCTGACAAGATGCTTATATTACATTAACACTTTGCTTAATTTGCAGAGATTGAACATTGAAACATATTGCCTTAGTCAATAAAATATGATTTGGCATCAGACGTTAGAGCCAGCCCTAGATTAAACTTAGTAAAAATATTTTTTCGGACTAAGAAAGAATTTCGATTTATTAACTAATATAATGTGATATGTATATGGCATAAAATAGTTTAAATTTGGTTTGAAGTAATTTTGTTAAGATCGAACGCCTATTTCAATGGATTCTGATAATCAAAATCAACACCATTTTAAAAATAAATTGAAATACAAAAAAATCCGTATAAACGCCTTTCCGAATTTCTTAAATTGCCAAAACTTAATATGATAAACATTTTAAAAATAATCTAATCGCGAAATAGTTTATCGAATTGGAATCTAACAAGAAACCATTTTCCCGCGAGTGAAAAACGTGAAGTGGAGCACCAAACGCCGCCGACGGACTGTAGGGACCACACACGAAGCATTCGCGCCGTGTCGCGGTGCGCCGCCGCTCGCTGCACCGCGCTAGCGCTAGGTTAACGTGGACAAGCCCTTAGGTAGTATACAATCTAAGCGAAGATTAGCTCCCCTTGCTAGATGTTTTTAAGGGTTCCGTACCCAAATGGTGAAAACGGAACCCTATCACTAAGCCTCCGCTGTCCGTCCGTCTATCACAGGGCTGTATCTCATTAAGCGTAATAGCCTACCTATTAACCTGACATTTTCACAGATTGTGTATTTATTTTGCCGCTATAACAACATATCATTAAAAAATATTAAAAATAACGGGGATTTTTTTGGGTAAAATTTTGTACGATGGTACGAAATCCTTCGTGTGTGATTCCGACTCGCACTTGGCTGGTTTGTTATGAAATGTTTGTATTTTCGAAAATAATCAGGAAATAATCGTCTGGACCCGACCCAGATGAAATTCTAGACAAAATATTTTTCTGATCATTAAAAAAATCTGATAACTTTGCTACTATGTATAAATGTCGTTGCATAAACTCAAGTTAATACATATTGCAAGTGAGTCTAATTTTAATAGTTCTATTTTTAAGTATATGACTTCAAGTAGCTTTTTAAAATAACGATTTTTGCAGTTTTTAAGCGCACCTTGTTGGAGTCATGACTTGTAGTAGCATCCGATCTCAGTTTCAAAGCATAAAATGCCTTGACTAATTTTATATCAGATAATGATTAATAAGGATGTGACGGTCACACTAATACATCCTGACCTCACTCATCTAAAATAGGTCGGTAGGTAGACAATGCAATTGGGCATTAAAAGTAATGTAAAAAGATAAACCATAAATAATGTTCATTATTAATATGATTGAACACATTGCTAAACATTTTCAAGTATTATTTCCATATGCCGATTCCCAATCAAATGAAATTTAACGATAGAAAATAATCATGAACCTAGATTTATTCTTAAAAACTACTTAACCACCCAATAAACAACTGGAACATACATATCCACTATCATTCCGATAACTATGTGAATCGTGATCGAAAACTTGATTGTTAATCTTTAAAAAATCCTGGGATCACAAAAAAACTATTTGGACTTGGTCATAGTAACGCAGTCTGACTAGCACGACGCAGCGATACTATTCTCCCTCCGCCGGTAGCACTGTGGGCCAGATATTAATAAACTAAAACGAGCGCCCGCTCTCCTGAACAGCTCGTGAACGATAAAATGGCGACTTTACAGCGACAGGTTCGCGATATTTTGCGTTCCGGACTGAAAACATGAATATTAAGCTTTTTTCTGGTCACACACAACCACCGACGTACAGAAACGCTAATTGACCGAGTTGTGTTTCAGCTTTGGAAAAAATGCTTTCGTATATCCGTATGTTCGTATGTCCGGCAGTGCCTCTACAGGTCGCGAAATATATAAATTTTTTTAGTCAAGCCAGTTTAAAAAATGTAAGAAAAATTAGCTTTGTGACAAGATCTAAAGCCTTAAGCAAGTACCAAGTGAGAAAAATGCAAGAAAATAATAGGATTTTCATTGGTGAATAGTTTTTCGGTTCTAAGCTTTGCAAAGAGAGACTTGTAATAATGTAACAGCCTCAATAGCCCAGTGGCGCGACACTTCGGCGATCGCTCTCCGAAGTTAAGCAACGCTGGGTCCGGTCTGGTCTTGGATGGGTGACTATTCGACCGTTGAGAAAGGCTGGCCGTGGTTCGGATTCCACGTTGAACTGTAGGTCCCCTTCCTTACTTACTAGGTGGTAGGGTTAATCCCGCTCGGGTTGGTACCATCGCATTGAATGAACGATGGTCGAAGCGGCAATGAAAATTGTCCGTGTTTTCCATCCAGTTCAATGTAGCCGTGCAATATAATGAAGGTCCTGGCATGGCACCTAGTTCCCATGTGGTGTGTTAGGCTAATACCATGACAGAAGGTGTGGTATTAGCCATCCATGTCCAGTCACATAAAAAAAAATATTAGCTTTGTGACAAGATCTAAAGCATCAAGCAAGTACCAAGTGAGAAAAATAATAGGATTTTCATTGGTGAATAGTTTTTCGGTTCTAAGCTTTGCAAAGAGAGACTTGTAATAATGAAGGTATGCCAGTTAAAGAAATTCCAGTTCAATTATTCATAGGTACAGATGCTGAGATGTTGGGTCCAGTAAATGTGTAGAGTGTACGCGTGAGAAACTGTCATTCTTGGATGACCGAGAAGAAACATTTTTAGGGTTCCGTACCCAAAGGGTAAAAACGGAACCCTCTTACTAAGCCTCCGCTGTCCGTCCGTCCGTCCGTCTGTCACAGGGCTGTATCGCATGAACGGTAATAGGTAGGCAGCTGAAATTTTCACAGAGTGTGTCTTTATTTTGCCGCTATAACAACAAATAGGTAAAATAAAATAATAATAATAATTACTGATTTGATTGATGATTGATTTGAAAAAACTAGATTTTTTTTGTGTTAAATCTTGTACGATGGTACGGAACCCTTCGTGTGCGAGTCCGACTCGTGCTTGGCCGGTTTTTCATGATTAACGCTACAGGTTGCTGTGCGGATAGACCGTAGGTGCTCAGAAAAGGCAAAGCCATCTCACCTCGCGAAATCTAGCTCAGTGAAGCCATGGCCTCCACGAGTGAAGCACCATGCCAGCGGATTTGCGGACTATCGAGCTGTTTAAAATACGTTTGAAGACTCCCAGGTTAGGTCTGTTACAGGTATGAGGAAAGGCACCCGCCTCCATATCCTGGCGGTGCGACACAAGGTCGTTCTCAAAATCCTGATGTCAACCACAAGGGTGCTCTGATTCTCTGCGGCGGGTGCTCCGGATATAAAGTAGTGGATGGGGAGAAATAGGGATTATAACCTCATCGGCTTAGGGATGATTTTTCAATAGTCTGATGAACAGCCAGATAACTATTGAGATTACCGCGGTCGTTAGACATGTTTAAAAAATGTTACGGCTTTTCAAGCGGCAGGAAGAGACATTCTCCGACGTTTCGAGCTAATCATTCAGCCCGTTGTCAAGGAGGCATCCGCCACGTTCATACGTTGCAGACGACTGAGGTGAAATGCCAGATAACAAACTATTTGAAGGATTTATTTATCCTATATAGTAAGTCCATATGTTTCTTTGTAAAATCATAGTCAGATAAATGTGATAACAGATATGAATCTCCGACAATAACTATTCGTCTTTTGACAAACGTGAAAGTCCGATAAGTACTATCTTAGGAACTGAAAAATCGGCCCTTAGTAAAATTCTGTTATTTTAGCACTCGTACATGCATGTTTGAATAGATCAGAAGCGAAGGAACATAGCACTTTACCGGCTCTGCCTGCCCTTATACCTACGTATAGGCGTACAAGTAAGTGACCATACCCGATGGTCAAAGTCAAAGATAAACTGTTTATCGGTGGCTTGGATACGCATGCATTTTATGTTTTAGTCAACTGTATAAGTGTGATTGAGACATCCATGTCCAGTTACATGCAACGTTCCTACGATTTTGCGGGACATTAGATTCTTTTTACACTAAATTAATGAATTACTTTGTTCGGAAATTCTAACTTTTTATTTGGGGGATATTCACAAAAACGTTATTCAACTTTTTTGTTGATTTCAATCCCAATAATATCTTATTTAATCGTCTGTACTGGCCGTTGCAAGACCTGTATATGATATACCTGAAATAGATGATTTATTCTCTACAATTTGATTGAACTATCGAGTCATGAAGGTTCTTAAGGTGGCCCAACCCGGCGGGACTAACTCATTCGCGAGCGCGGTACAACACCGTGCCGTTGCGCTTTGGGACCTTCTCTGTTTCAAAGAAAAAGACAGGCTCCGTGATGAGGAAGATGCAACATGTTTACAAAAAAGATAATGTGCATAGTGTATGATTTGGTAAGATTTACGAAAATGTTGATTTCAAAACGACTTATAGCTAAAAGTAAACTACGACCGCTGTAGTCAAAAATCTAACAAAAAACAAATAGATTATAAATCTTGATTAAATAAGCTATGTCTGATGTCTAATCTTTTTAAGATTTTCTTACTTTATCATTGCGTAATAAACCATCAAAGTTATTGTATAAAACGCGCGAAAAATTCGAACTTTCGGACCTTATAACTTAGAAACCAAACACAATTTTACAATGCCAACGGTCATCAGACATCTAGTTCGATCAAATACAGCTCTTTTGAGCAAAATTTGGGATCTGATAAGAAATATGGGCGTGATCTTCTTTCCCCGTTTGTATGGGGAGTTGAGCGGGTTGGGCCACCTTAAAGTTCTGGCAGGGATGTTAACCAACCTCTAGAGACTTCCCGCCTTAGGACGGAAATCATCGTAATAAAATATATTTTCTTATTCAACCTTACATGGATACCACACAACAACCGTTATGATATTAGCCCAATACACCACATTCCTGAAGGAATTAGATCCCATGCCAGGACTCTTTACGAGCATGGCTACATTGGATGGAAAACACGATAAATTATTCATTGCCGCTTCGACCATCTTTTTATCCAATGCGATGGCACCAATCAGGGCGGGCTTAAACCCTACCACCTAGTAGGGGAAGAGGACCTACAGTTTTACATGGATTCCGAACAATGGAGCACGAAATGCACGTGACGAAATGCACTCTTCCAACTCAGAATGAGAAAGAAAGTGGTGCTCCTTCCATTTAATCGCAGTGATTGCCGTCTATGTTTTATTCAGTTTAGCTGTACCATACTTATTCTGTGGCTGTACTAAAATTTTTTTTTTTTTAAATTTAATGGCTTTCGTGCATCTAACACATTTCGCCAATGTCAAAGTTCATAGCTATATACAAATAGTGTAAAAGGTTCTGAAATTAGTTGCCAACGAAACATAAAAGAAAATCATAATTTAAGATCATTTGCACTGATAAATGAAGCAAGTAACTTTAGAATTTTAAAGTTAGATGAAGAGAGCAAGCAATTAATATTGGTAGGAAGAGGAATTTGGAGTAGAGGAAGGTAATCGTATAAAGGAGCAGTTTTATTAATAAGAGGACAACAGAAAAATATATGTTCCAAATTCCCGTCATCAAGGCCACATTCGCACACTGATGAGTCTTTAATATGAAGTCTAGCCAAATGAACAGGGGAACAGCAGTGGCCTATTCTAAGGCGGCAAATAATAGAAGTTGAAGATTTATTAATTTTGATACGATGAAACCAAGGCTTAGCAGGGATGTTAGGCTGGATCTTGGCGTAATTTGAACCCTTAAATCTACTAGAGTTAGCCCACAATTTGGTCCAATTTTCAGTAAGAGATTTTTTTGGGAGAGCAATTAAATCATGTGGGTAGTTTCTATATGGGATTTTATCCCCTCGCAGAACAGCTTGTTTAGCAAGATCATCTACCCGGTGATTGGGCAGGATGCCTGAGTGAGACGGAATCCATGCAAAGACTATTTGTTTGTCCGGGTTATTGTAGAGAATGTCTTTAATGGAAAAAGGAATAGGATTTTGTGTGTTAGAATGAAAGGGGTTCTGAGTGAGAGATTGAAGAGCACTACGGGAATCAGAAAATATTATAAATTTATTAGATTTTTTTAATAATAATGAAAACTTGACTGCCTCCAGTAATGCCGTTGATTCACCAGTGAAAACTGATGACTCTGGAGGGCATTTAATTAGTTGGTAGATGTTGCTGTTCTTATGAAATACTGCAGCTCCAACACTGCCTTCCTCCGTGAGTTTGGAGGCATCAGTAAAAATATACTCCCACCCTTCCCAGTTTTCAGATAGGATGGAATGAAAGACTTCATTAGCATTTGGAGACTCTTTTTCAATGCCAAAAAAAGGAATTACTTCTACATTGCTCGTAACTACTTGAAAAGGGTATGAAAACATTGGTAAGGAGTTAGAACGGAATACTGGAGCCTTGACATTATTGAACTTACGATAACTTTTTACAAGTCTGGTGGGAGCCTTTTTTTCCCAATATTTCGCAGTATGAGAAAATCGGGATAGTAAATTTAGTTTCGGAATTATTGGATGATGTAAGAAATAGCTTGCCCTGAACAAGAAACGATCAGCCAAGAACTGACGGCGAAAATAAAGAGGAGGTTCAACGCATTCTACTTGCAGAGCATTTATAGGACTTGATTTCATGGCACCTGTTATAATACGCAGGCATTTGTTTTGGATAATGTTAAGCTTATTAAGAGCAGTTCTATTGCAGGGTTCTAAAATATAGGAACCGTAATCCAAATGACTTCGTATTATTGCATTGTACAATAACTTGAGGTAGTATGGATGAGCTCCCCACCAAACCCCAGCTAGAGTGCGTATAATGTTAATATTTTTTTCACATTTTTTTATTACATAATTTAGATGAGAGACACCTGTCATTTTTGAATCCAGGATTATGCCAAGGAATTTAGTTTGAATATGTAATGGAATAATTGTATTGTTGTATGTGATAGTGATAGTGGGTACAATTCTTTTTCTACTGAATACTACTATAGAGCTCTTTTGGGCTGACAGTTCCAACCCATGTTCAGTTAACCATGTGTTCAAAGATCTTAGCGAGTATTCAATTTGTTCAGCTCCTTTAGGAATAGATTTATGGGGTGAGTATATTAGTAAATCATCCGCATATTGCAGGACACGTGAAAAGGAGTTTATTGATCTGTCAAGATCATGGGTGTAAATATTATAAAGTAAAGGACTGAGAACAGAGCCTTGTGGTAAACCTTTCCAGATTATTCTAGAGTCGTTTGATTGTTCCTCTACTCTTAACATTATTGTTCTTTGAGATAATATATTAAAAATATATGCAACAATTTTTTCTGGTATATGTAGATTTAGCATTTTTTGTTTGAGCTTTGGTAGGAGGACATTATCGTAAGCTGCAGATATGTCTAGGAATGCAGCCACAACAGACTCGTCCCGAGAAAAAGAAAGTCGAATATCGGTAGTGAAAATCCCCAAACTATCCATTGCTGTACTAAAATTAACTACACCACCGCGCAGCCCTACCCACGAGAAGTTCTCGTGTTCGAAGCTGTTAAACTCTATATAGAAAAAAGATGTTTACTTTTTTTTTACATAGAGTTTGACAGCTCTCATGCGAGAACTTCTCGTGTTCGCTGTCCTCAATAGACCCGCTGGTTGAATATGGCGAAATAACCCTTGCATTTCCCGTAACTATCCCGCGGAAAAGAAAATAAACTATCGTACAGTCGTCTCGTCTGAAATCTATACACCGGAAATAGAGACAAATTCTATATCTCTTTCTGTCATGATGACGTCCACCATAGAGTAAAAGGGACTTAGGAAATCCTTCTCTTTCTAGTGTATACAATTGAGAGGAAACGACTGTACCCGACCAAAGAGTTCGGAAAAGTAGCTGCGCAGCCTAAATTTTATTATAAATTTTATTATAATGGTGTGCCCTAAAATTTGCTGGACACATACCCGCCACTCCTATGCTCGGGGTTGAAGGTTGCATCCATGCCGTCACGAACTGTCTAAGGTGAAGTGAGCCCATCTAGACAAACTTACAATATACTACAGATAATGTCTGTTTTTGACATTTATTTCCAAAATGGCTGCATGTGAACTGTCATTTTAGCTAACGTAGTTTGCAGCTGGTCCTAGTGTTAGACAGCTTACTAAGAAGTACCAGTTTTATATTCGGTGGCCCTGTAGCCTGATTAGAGTGAGCAGTCAGCGTACGACCTCCTCCAGAGGGAGTCGCAAAGAAGTCTGTAGATACGGTGCTCTCCAAAATGAGTGCGGAGGTCTATATCCAAGAACACCACCGATCGCTTCAACGAAACTCAGATGTAAGAGGGACGGAGTGCCGACAGAAACTCATTCGTATAACGGCAATATCATGCAGTAATATCATGACGGTGCTTTGGTTAGCCATAAGTCCAGTTGCATAAAAAAAGAGATTACTTCGTGATGTTGGCCCACAACGCCCTCAACGATACAAACGTCAATACACTTAACGCGACACTTTTGACGGACCGCAGTGACCTTGGCGGCGAAGCCCTGTCCCTCCGGGACTCGACCCGATAGCCTGACACCACTGCCAGCCACTACGCCACTAGTACACGGCTTCTGCGGTGAAGTAGCGCCTGACAGCTTTTGATACTTCTAATATTTTTAATGATACATTGCATGTCAAGTTACATGTAGCGAATGTCAAATATATGGTTCTTTATAACATTTTTGGGATAAGAGCTAGGACTTAGTTAAAGCTTAGGACGTTTTAAAATAACATACGTAAGTAATAGTTAATGAAGTATTCAATTTATGATCTCGTTCGGCGCTCAGGTCTATAAGTTTTGTTTTTTTTTTTGTACCATGGTAACGATATTTAAAGATTTTCAGTGCACTCGATTGGTTTGAATGGAGTGGCATTGAAGTGTGTCTGTCACGTCAAATCGAACAACAACAACTAAAGCGAACCCGAAAAGTTATCATCTTCGCTTCTGTAAAATTATATAGAGAAAATAAGTAGGCATCTTTTTTTTCTACATAAAGTTTGACAGAAGCGAACACGATAACTTCTCGCTTTTGCTTCCCTGAGTAGATATGTTAAAAAGTATTAAATATAAAAGTTACTCAAAATGAATGTTTCATTATTATGATGAAAAAAACGTGATCTTACGGAATACTAACTATTTCTCATTCTTCCAAATAGTTTTTTTCGAAACTGGAAATATTTGGTCGTTGTGTTTTGATGTATGTATGTATGTATTATTTAGAATCAGCCGATATAAATACATGGTTTGTTTGCAAATTTACTTATTGAGCTGAAAATATAATCGTTTTTTTCGAATAAACCTACATTCAAGGTAAAGATACTGCATAATATATTTAACTATTTACAGTGATTATGTTCCCAAGCTTTTTCTGCCCCCAGTAAATAGGGAAAAAAACCATGTAGTCTGATTTGAAAAATACTTAAAAAACTGTCAGACGATACGACCACAACCTTTCAATCCAACTAACCGCATTTCACAAATACCACACGACTCCACTTGGGTGGTCCGACCGTATCAAATGTTCTCCCGTCCCTTTCCCGCTCCGTATCGCCCGTGGAGCGCCCTCTCTGTCGAGCACCTTTGCACTTGTGACCTTTGTACACCAACCCTCTGCTGTTGCTGTCTCGCGCGGACGTATTGAGAAATCACGCTGTTTCCTTCACTCACATAGCTCGCGCGTCTTAAGTTGGCGATACCGTATTCTTTATGAAATTGTTCTGAAAAACAGACGTTTAATAAAGCAGTAAGAACTAAATTGTTCCAGTCCAGCATGCGAAAAAAGTATCTTTAGTTATCCTCAGATAATGACAAATTTCCTTCGTGAGCATACAATACCTATTTAAGTGGCTGTTAGAAAAACAATTTCGAAGTTTCTGGGCAGTTCTTTTTCGCTGTGAATATTGAGCTGCGTAAATGTTAAATGTGACATATCTGTACTCAGTGTACTGTCCGTGAAAGATAAACATAAAATATAGAATACAAAATGCTAGTTTGCATGGTACAGATTTCTACATCTGCATGCTTAAAATATTTAATTTGGCCGAGCATGGTAATTTATTTAGCAAATTAACAGCATCTGATCGAAAAAAAAAATGAAACAGGATAAGTGCAAGGAGAGCTTGAAACAAAAAAGCTACGATTGTAAAGAATATGAAAGTCTATATTTTTACATTCGTTTCATATTACAATGACTTTTTTACTGTTTTAAAGAAGTGCACAAATTTTACAACGCTAGATTCGTAGCTTTAAGATCAGAGCCGTTAGTCCCAGTTGTCACCTTAACTGGCGTTTACGGAACTTCGAAGTTCCGTAAAAACGTCTAGCTCCTTGCAAGTTTTTACTAAATATTCTGCGGTTTCACTTCTTCAAGCTGTCGAAGTCAAAGTCGGACTTCCGATTTTTACGGCAACGTTGAGTAAGCTGTCAAATCAAACTCGGACTCGCAAATGTTAGTTCGCTCAACGCCCACTGCGCGCGCTCTTCAATTTCTCCATACATTTGTTAACGCCAGTCGATCGGTTTGCTGTAAACGTTAATTTAGGTGACAGCTGGGACTACGGTCTCAGAGCAAGACATATATTTTTTGCGGGTATCCTTTATGAATATCTCAACAATTAGTCTTCATTTGTTTCCTGTCCTTAGTAAAAGTATACCTGGTAACTAAGGCACGCCATCCTCTAACTGAGCGACCATACCGACTTCTTCGCGTCTGGACCTTTGTTTTTGCACTTTCTATCGCCTGCTCTTTTGCGCGCGAAAAAGTTATATTCGCCTTTCGCTCGCGCAATTATAAAAAGCTTAAGCGGTGGTTGGTTTTAAGCTTATTTGCGGATTTTATTCCCGCTAATTTGATTGAAACATTAGCGGATCCTCAATTAGTATGAAACGTAAGATTTTTGCTCTTTTATTGTTTTTAATTCCGCTTCATTGCCTTTTAATTGCCGGTAATCAAGACCAGTATCGTGAGTTTGGTATCATATGCATCTTGCGATGCGAAAAAGCTTGGAATTTAAAATATTTATGATTTCATTACCTATCGTTAAGGGTTTATCAAAAGCAGTCTATTCCTTTTGTACCATTTCATGAGATACGTACGAAATGCTTCAAATTGAAATATGGAACGCGTCTATACTATAAAATCTTTAAAGGTAAGCAATTTTTTTTAAATGTCGAACGTGAAACGAAACTTGCAGCAATAAAAAAAACAACGCATTTCTTTTCGTCTGCTTGTCATAGCAACCGAAGCATGTTCGTATGGGAGCCGCGTAGCCATTTTTGTATACAAAAACGGAAATGCCGGTGAGTGAGTTCTTACTACTGATATTCTCGAGTTCCAACGACACACGTTATAAGTTTACTGGACGCTATTTAGTGCCACGAACAATGATTATACAAGTCAATGGCCACGAACATTCGGTGTTGCGGGTCCCGAATTCGTAAGCGAACTAATACTACAGTTAGACGTTTTCCACGCACTTCTGACTACGCTGCCGCCGCGCCATCGCGCCAGAGGAATGAGTTTCGATCGCTACGCCCGTCTTTCCATGGTCACAGGCTACGATGAAGCTAAAGTGAGAACATGTGCGTGCTAAAGTCTTTATTTATTTAATTATTTTTTACTTTGCACACTTAGATAGGAAATTCTTTAGATTAGTACATCGCGATTAAAAATATAAAAAAATAAATACCTACTAAAGGCCTCAAAATACGTTATTCTTAATCAAAATTGGGGTCCGGAAATCGAAAAAAAGCATAAAAAAAAATCTCACAAATTTGAATTTTTGACAAAATTTTGCATTACAAACACTGAACAAACACGAATACTGCGTCCTTTTCGCACAAATGAAATCATTTAAAACTAGACGTGTCCACTTTCACCACTCTCTAAATGGTATAAATGTGTCGACAGCATCCAAATCCCAACAAATGCAATGTCGGCCATTAACATCAACAGTCAAAGTGTATACATACACATACAGCGACAACATGCAGTTGCGCCAACATTTTTCCAAAATGGTATTGCCATGGACTATTTTTTTTTCCGTGGTCTACAAAAAAAATTACCAAAGGTTCATTTATAGAAGACACGGAGCGGAAGCGAACCATAACATATACATTAACCTTAACCTAACTGGTCAATGTCGGGATGGCTCTTGTCGGTTGCAAACGCTCAGGACGTCCTGTGCGAGCTTTCGTCTCCGTGCTTCTTAAAAACATTCTAAACACGCACACCATCATTTTACCCTTAATTATGGGTAACGACGTGTTGGCAACATACGAGCAATTCTAATGCCAACTGATATAACTTAAAAATGGAAAGACAAGGTATGTTCGCGTCTCAATACGGAACTAGTGATGGAGCACAAAGAAAATAATTTGAAAAAAAATTTTTCAAGGAAAATAGATATCTCCGGACCCAAATTTTTACATCAAAATGTTTATAAAAAACTACTCTACTATCCCTGATACCCAGATAGTTGGTAGAAAGGATGTACTAATCTAAAGAGCAGCCCTTGGATACGTCAGAAAAAACATAAATGATATGTGAAGATTTTGCTTCAGTCATTTACAATAGTTCGAGCAAAAAAAGCCTTCGTCAAAGATTTCAATAAAAAAATAAAACGTTAGATTAATATTATCAATTTAAAACCATAGGAGATTACATTAAGTTACAGAACATTAATTGAGCCTGAAAACAATAAATCAATTTACAATATAAATAGTGTTTGAATGTTTTGAATAGAGCTTTGAATGCTTAGCACGTAACGTTACGCACAGACAGGAAAGTATTCTCTGTGACTGTTTGATTAGTTCGTCTAGTCTGTGCTAGTAGTCTGTGACAGGTCCAATTCTGTGACAGTTTTGAATGCCTGGCCTTGGGCGTGTGAATTGTTTAGATTTGAGTCGAGTTTAGTTAGTATTCACAGCAAAATCGTGTTTTACATTTCTCTCCTACAGGTCGTCGCGGGTAGGATTCGCTTGGGCAATTTTTTCAGTATTTTTGCTTTTTGTTGTTCACGATCAAATCACATTCAAATCGCAGGGCGAGCACGGAACGAATTGCTCCAAATCTCGTCAAAAAATACAAACATCTGGCGGCCTATTCCTGGAATTCCGTGATCAAAAATGCAAGAATCCCGAGTCTCGAAAACGGCTTTTACAGCTGTTTCCAAAGCGATTTTCTTGATGGAAAGATTTATTTATTACCATCAATTTAACAAAACAATATAGTTTCAGATTATATAACATAGTTTAAGATTATATTTTGCCCGTTACCAGTAAATTAAGAAGGGGAGATCTACAGTTTTACGTAGAGTCAGAACCACTCATGACGGATCCCTAATTTTACGACATTAACGGGAGGAATAAATGCATTGGGAAAACGTTCCGGATACCACAATGTTTTATTCCAATGTTTATTCTTTTTTAAAGTACTTAGAAAGATCCTTAATAGATTCCATTTTTCCTTTTGGGAAAAGGATCCCCAAAAAAACTTTATTTGCAAGCCAAGTTAGGTGAGATTTTATTTTAACAAGGCTACATTACCGCATGGTGCCTTATCATCTTAGCTTACCCCTTCGCGAAAGCAGCGTGATGGCAATAAATTATATTGTTTCCCTCAAATTCGACATAACTACAGTCAATACGTTCAATGTGTTAATATAACAAAGGATTTTGGCTCCAGTTGACAAACCAATGAATATTTAAGTAGGTATATAAATAAAAAACAACAACAATAAAATACATACATGTATTGGGCTTCTCCGTTATCACCAAAACTATTATTATGGAGTTCTAGGCCCAGTCATAGAAAATTTCTAACAGGTACGCGGCCTCATTATATGCGCATACTTATTCATTTATATTCGTCAATAAACCAGTTTCCATAGGTCCGCTACTCAGCGCTTAGCTGTATCATCAATCTTCCATAATTAACTGCCTACCAAAAAACAAACCACACACAAAATCACTAGCCATCAAACGCACCATGACAACACGAGAATGACCAAACAAACTCTTAACTCACCTAAAAAAACAACCGTCACGACCTTAGCGTTATAACAAGCCAGAACATATTACTATCCCTTTTGACACGAGCCAACTGTTATAACAGCCATACAGAAATATTAACAGACCTAATAAAACATAAAAATCTAAGCGCATCCATTAAAAACACCTGTGATATCCAAATGAACTTAATCGGAAGCGGAACGGGGTCAATGAACTTAACCTCAAATGAGTGAGTATAGAAACAGGTTAACAAGACCACCCAGGCAGCGCGGAACAAAAACTATGACTTGCGAACTATTAACTCTAACCGCACGCACTGTCGAGTGAAAACGCGGAGAATCGAGAGACCGACATGTTTCTGCATTTCCGTGTGCGACGTGCACCTATGTCTAGTCTATGGCGTCGTCGATTGCGCGCGAAATATGTTGACGAAATGCCCGCACATCGGACCACCCGCGATTTCAATCGCAAAATGTGAGCACGAGCGGCAAGGGAGCCATTATACGCCATTTACAAAACAATTGCAACGTGTTAAAAGGCATTGTTTTAATAGGGGTTCAATTAAAAGGCGATAGGGGACCACCCACCGCGGCTCGCACAAAACGCGCCATAACTCGATAGCGATAAATCCGGCGGAGACGAAATTTTGGCCAAAACATAACTCATTATGTCCCCGACGACTTTCTAATACGTCGCGTTGGTGTGAAGCGCGGTTTTGATAGTAATCTTAATTGAAAATTGATATGTTAGTGAGCCGGATGGCGAGACCACCCAGCCGTAGTATTTGAATAATAATGTTATTTATTTTTATTCTGTGCGGGTGATAAATCGGCGCCGGTCCGGTCGCCGCGCGCTTCGCTCTCATTGGCGGGGCGCGCGTTCCGTTTTTAAAAATCTGTATTGATCCGTATTAATCGATACGGAATGGGGATTGTTTGTATGCGATATTAGGTGTACGTAATGGACCGGAATGTATTTAAGCGATGTTCAAAGTCGATAGCCGCGCATTGACGCCTATACTGACGGCTCGTCTAGACGATTAGTTTTCGGAACGTTTCGTGGTATGGCGGGAACCGACTTGTAAGTTTATGAGCATTGCGCTCAGGGATTGGTTATTGAAAACAGATATGTTTTGTGTGCTATTCTTTCTTACTAGTTTTGGTAAAAATATTATTTTGGCATAGAATAAGAAGGGCGAATTTAGAATTTTAGAGGGATGCAAATTGATGAACTTTTTTTTATTTCTACTTATTTAAAAAAAAAATTTAAACATTACTAAAACACATTTTGCATTAAATTGCACGAAACCTATGTCATTATAAACAGTTACAGAAGTTAATTAGTTAAAAAACCGGCCAAGTCCGAGTCGGACTCGCACACGAAGGGTTCCGTACCATCGAACAAAAAAAATCACGTGTTTTGTATGGGGGCCTCCTTTAATTTAAATTATTTTATAATCTTACCTATTTGTTGTTATAGCGGCAAAATAAATACACAATCTGTGAAAGCTGTCTATCTGTTACGGTTACTGAGATACAGCCCTGTGAGACGGACGGACGGACGGACAGCGGAGGCTTAGTAATAGGGTTCCATTTTCACCCTTTGGGTACGGAACAATAAAAACCATATTTTTATGATTTACATATTTTATGAATATAATATATATATTTTTGAATCTTGAATCTTAATTCCTTAGTTTAATTTTTAATAGGATGTATTATCTTAAATGTGAAATAAAAAATTACATACAATAGAACATTTAATATAAAAAATATTTTCTGCATTTTTGTTACATTTTGTAGGATACAGATTTGGTTTTAGAGTTATAGCATATTTGAAGCTTTCCGGGGTTCAGATTCCACGTAGAACCTACCTACTTATTATATTAAGGCTGTTCCGACCCATATAAAGTTGTTTGCACACATAACGCAAAAAGTATTGCACTTCAAGCCACGAATTAATAATAAAAGTTTAATATAGTCATATTACTTGCAGCGAAAACAATTTCACAATTTCAGGATTATTGGTTTTGTTACAATTTATTTAAATACAAATTTTACTTAACAGCGCCATCTAACGGTGTAAAACTTATAATCGGCAATTACAACGAAACCATTAAACCTGAAATTGTGAATATGTTTTCGCTGCAACTACTATGGCTATATTTAATATTTTTGACGAATTCGTGCCTTAAAGTGCAATACTTTTTGCGTTCTGTGTAAAAAAAAACATTGTATGGGTCGGAACATCCTTAAGTACTGAGGGTTGGTTGATCAAGGGTTATTAGCATATTGATGTTAGTGGGAAGAGTGACACCAAGCTTGATGAAAACCAAACCTGGCTTTCACCAAGTACTGATTTGTTTTAATTGTCACTTAAAGAGCCTTTATTACTAAAGCGCTGACTATCTTGTACTGAATTCCATTGCGAGATGGTAAGAAATGCCCTTTAATGTGAGGATTAAGCTAATCGGTACTTGGTGGAAGAGACCACAGTTGCAATTTTTTATTTTCAGTGAATCAATTTCTAATCGACATTGTAAATTAGCGGCATTATAATCTTTTTAACCGAACGGACAGTTGGACTGTCTTTTATTGTACGTCTTCTAGCTTCATGACAATGTTTTTTCGGTACTATCCAATGACAATTTCGTCAGCCTCAGTGGCCCAGTGGCGCGACACTTCGGCGATCGCTCTCCGAAGTTAAGCAACGCTGGGTCCGGTCTGGTCTTGGATGGGTGACCATTCGACCGTTGAGAGAGGCTGGCCGTGGTTCGGATTCCACGTTAAGCTGTAGGTCCCCTTCCTTACTTACTAGGTGGTAGGGTTTATCCCGCCCGGGTTGGTACCATCGCATTGGATGAACGATGGTCAAGGCGGCAATGAAAATTGTCCGTGTTTACCATCCAGTTCAATGTAGCCGTGCAATATAAGGAAGGTCCTGGCATGGCACCTAGTTCCCATGTGGTGTGTTGGGCTAATACCATGACCGAACTTGTGGTATTAGCCATCCATGTCCAGTCACATAAAAAAAAATGACTGCGGGGATAACAGACACGAATTCTCCGGGTAGAATCAGGGTTTCCGAGGTCACCGTGACCCATATTGGGCCCCGCATGCAGCGTTGTGATTGGACAAATTCGACGTTCCTCCATCCGCCTGTCATGTCCTGTCATGCTTCGTCATGTTACCGATATCGATCGAGACCTTGCGGTCAGCTAATTGCCGAGCGACGGAAGGTTTCACTACTCGACTGCGTGGAGAAATATCTGTTTGTTTGCTCTGATATAATAACTGTATTGTTGTATTGTATTGTATTGTATTTTGTCAAATTGGTAGACAAGCTACACTCAGACAGGTCATTGAATTCAGCTTACAATTTCTGACGATGGTATATCCATCGTCAAATTTACTAAATAATTAAAACTAAGCTAAACTCGTAGCGATTGGAGCGGTTAATAGCTCAGGGGCGTGGAGAATTGCTTCCTAAATCAGGGATAAGGTGTTCAATCCCCACCCCGTTCATGTACCAGCTTCTTTCTCTTTCTGATTTGGATAAGAAAAAGCGCTTCTCAAACCTCGAAAGAGAAAGAAAGTGATGATTAAACGGGGCGGGGAGCGAACCCATGGCAAGCAAGTCCCCGCGCCCCTGAGCTACGACCCTTTAGTGAGGACCCCTTCATACAGTTTTACGTGAAATTCGAACCTTTGCTGGCTTCAACGGCCGGAAACCGATCGGGTGCAGTGGTTTTTTTTTATGTTAAGCGCGGCACATGGCGTACGCCAGGAGCTAGAGGTGCCCGACGACGCCCATGGGTTCTCGAACATTCAGGGGCCAGGTGTTTCTTCACACCTCATCCAGCGATCGCCGAGGCGTAACTTACAACGTACTTGTCTGTTTTGGTTTTCAACTCAAGTCCAGAGTTGCGCTGTACCTAAGTGAAATTATAATTATTAAATAAAATTATTATATTTAATAATTATTAATTTTAATACTAAATAACTTTTTCTCATCATGACCTTACTTTGCGGTCAGTTTTATTCTGCGTACGAAAGTAAGACATTGTGTCTAATGTGTAGGAAGATGTGTAATGTTTAGTAGTATTAAAGCATTATTTAACTGTAGGTGTTGGTCAGAATCTCTTTCAGGAATCTTATTCGTATATGGTTGCTCTCAAACCATTGTACTCTTAATTTTCTGTAGGTGGTAGCATTTAAAGTGTAATATTATATAGTTTTTTTTTTTTTAGCTGTAAGAATAATAATGTATTTTGTATTTTGACTCTTTGTTTACAGGTCACTGTAGTAGTTCATGACAGAAATAATCGTATTAAAACTAAATCGTACAGAGCTTTCACAACTTTTTCATGTTGCCACTGGAGTAGTGCATCGCTTTAACGTCCCTACTTGCGGCGACGCTGGGTTCGGGTCTCCTCTTTCCCTAAAATATGGTTGATAGAGGCGATGGCTGTGCCTGGCGTGATGCTCGTGAACGGGTGCTGTTTGTGGGGACTGGCTTGCTCCAATTGGCAACATTCTAAATGGCGGGCATGGTCTTTACTAATAAACTGATATTTGTCATGAACTGTTGCATATGACATGAATTGCTGATTCTCTTCAATTCATATTAATTTAGCGTGTTTATCTGTGAGTCTAAATACTTTTGTAAATTTAGACTAAGTGGACGTTGAAAAAAAAAAACCAGCGGAGTTTCTTTCCAGTTCTTCTTCGCTGGGATTTTCCCGAACTGGCTAATGATAAAATATTGACAATTGTGCCTTGGTTTAGGGTACCCGCGTAAAAAAGCTTTGACAACAAATGGGTGCCAAAATAATTTTACTCGACTGGCAACACTGTTTCTCTCCCACACGTCGTCGCCCGAACGCATGCCACCCCTTCGGAATTGCCCTTCTCAATCTTGGGGGTAAAACGTGCCGTTAGATTGGTACTAAGCATAGCTGGATTTAAGAGTTGGCTGACATGGTGCTGGAGCTGTTACGACACTGACATGACATTTCATTAGTAAACATACTTTATGGTACGTCACTTATTCCAAGGACTTTGAATGTAAAATGTTTGCATCGCAACGCAAATGAAGCGTTAGATAAATGTATGTAGGTATAATCTTAACACTGTGTTAGTGGGAGGAATCGATTACGGGAGGAGGAACTGTAGGATAATTCTAAATTATGGGTATACAGCAGGTGGTGAAATTGAAAGACGCAACACCTGCGAATGGTATGTTTTGCTGGTTGGGGTGCAGCCTTGCAGTATATTCGTAAAGTTGTTATTTTTACTGGGCTCTATCTATCTCTCTCTATCTATCTATGCAGTTCAGTCTACGTGCTCATAAAGGGAAGGTTAATTAATGTGTCTTTGCTATACTGTCGATTATACATACATACATATCAAATTCCTTGGAACAACCACCTACCTGCTTAGCACGAAAAAAGTAAACTTACTCCAATAAGGGTTTCACAAGTAAAGTCAATATTACAAGTCCAAATCTAAATCATGTTGTAAATCCAGTCCAAATAAATTATAAATCCAATTCTAATAGCAAGTATAGTATTGAATGCACAGGGTCTGTCGACGCCATGTAAACTCAGGCTAAAACCCAAATATTCGAGGCATCTCGCGAGCAGGGTTCACTGTAAGGTGACGCAATTTTAAATTAACTGTTTTTTTCTCTTTTATTGTTTAATTTTATTTTATTTTCCCCTCTTTAGTCGTCACGGACTTAAACTAAGGGTAGGCAGTAAATTTAATGCAGCCATTTCACTTCGTATCGACACAGGTGGACCTAGAGAATTTGTCAGGTTTTTTGTGTGTGTGTATATACCCGGTTGTCGGAGTTCTATTGATATCATGGGTGTTAAATTTTTATGATGAATATGTAATAGAGAACATTTAAAATATGACAAAAATAATATTATTTTATATGGACTGTTAAAGCAGAGGATTTAATCAAAAATTCTCAAATTTCTGGTTGGCTGTGATTTCAGAAACATAATTATAGGTTTATTTATTTAACTGGACATGGATGGCTTTTCATAGAGTTTTTCACCCAGTTCAATATAGCTATGCTTTTAAAGGGAAGGTCCTGCCTATCTACGCAGGAAAGCGAAAGAAGATCTCGTCTTCGGTTCTGTCAAACTGTAGAAACAAAGAAAACTTTTTTCTGTAAAGACTTTGACAGAAGCGAACACGAGAACTTTTCGCTTTCGCTTACAAGAGTAGACCCCTGGCATGACAGCCGATTCCTTTTCGCGAATGCGGTGTGTTTTGGCTAGGATGGTGTCGTATTAGGCATCCATGTTTATAACATTTTAAATTTTGACTTTGTGATCTCGTTCTCTACGAGTTACATTGAGCAAACGACGTTGCAGGTGTATGCATTTTTGATTACACTGCTCGGAGACTTAAAAACGGCACCGCGTAATATAGGTAAGCGATTCGCGAGCGACAACACTCGAGTCTTCGCTGACAACTTGAAAAATCGAATTAAAATTCGCGCGCCCCCGAATACCGGATTCGCGCCGCGTCGCCGGGAGGGAGGGCAGATTAAACTATTCCAATAAAATTGTCAATTCCGAGTTGCCAGTGCGCTCACCCTTCTCCGCGGAGTGGCGGCTGACGGGGTTGTCCTCTTCCGAAAACTTCCGTTCCTGATGGGTGGCGGGTTAATCGATAGTTGGTCTCGGTGGAGGAAGAGTTGAGCGCATGTCCCATGTTCGACGCCCGAAAATGAAGAAATCAGAGTATTGAAGTACTGCTTCTTGACTGCTCGGCACATCGACTGATATTTTTTTTCTGAAGGTACAGGCCCTGGTACTAGCCAAATCGCTAATTTAGACGAGGCACCCCGAGTTAACTAATTAAATGTGACGATTAGAAGTGTTATTCTTACAATATATGATTCCTTGTCTAGGGATCAACATATTTTCGCTAATGTATGTTTCCTTTTTCTATACAAAATACATTTAGAAAACGGTGTCCATTTCCGAACTTATTTGATTAAATATAGAAATCTAAAAGCAATTAGAATTATTTGTTTATGCATATATGCTGTTTTTGCTTATATCTAGAAATCATATTACTTTCAGATTGTTAATGTGAAAAATCGTCTTTTTTATTATTATTATTATTTAAATAAATTATGGAATCCAAAAATATCAACAATCCATTATCAGTCTGGAGTTCTATTTGGACTTGCTGAGGCGTTTCAGTACATATTATTATATTTGTTTAAAGGTGCATTTGTATGGCGTGAGTAGTTGACTAGTCCTAGCGCCTTAAAGGTTTTGACCCATGAAACCTTATGTCAGATGTTACGTGGTACCGATTCGTGTTTTCTTTACTTTTGATAAAATACCAGCTTTAAATTTAAGGTAAGCTCCAACAGCTCTATTCAGAGTGGGCGGACTAACTTCAATCCGCCTGACTAAACCGGTTTTTGTACGGTTATTCCGATGCTAATCTCGTACTAAGTTTTGACAGGCTCTCTGAACACGACCGTAACCTTGTAACCTTTTTTGTTTTTATTTTATTAGCAAGAAATAAAATATCATTTGATGAAGTCAATGGACACATGACAATGACAAAAAATATTTATCCATAACCAAAACATTGATTCATTCATTTTTTCATTCACTGAATGAAAAATAGACGAAGCGGCAAGGAAATATATCTGTCTTCTCAACCCAGTTCATTGTAGCCGTGTGATATAAGGAAGGTCCTGGCAAGGTACCTAGTTCCCATGTGATGTATTGGTCTAATAACATTACTGTAGGTCACCATCTTAGTTCCACATCTCTGTTATTTCCCCAAAATATTTATATATTTTATGAAGTAGGAGTTCCAGATCTGCACCTGTACTCAGGGAATCCACATGAACGTGAATAACTTTAATTTTGTTTCGGATAACTTTTTATGAGTGTGAATCACCGTCGAATGTGAATTACGCAGATTAACCGCTCAACTATATTTTTGGGGTGGGCGTAAGTATGTTTTGGACAAATGACAATGGTTTATTGACAGTTCATTATTTTTTTAATAAAGATATATATCTTTTGACAGGTTCATTTTATAACAAAAAAGGGGAGAAATAAAAACAAATGTCACTTAATCTCCATTTATTTTTACTCAATCCTATTTTTCTAGGTGTTGTATTTCATGAAATCGTTAATAAAATCTATAATTTCTACTATAATACTGCTACATTGCACAATAAATAACTTATAGGGTACTTATGGTAAATTATTTACAATATTATAAATAAATTATATCAATTGTTGTTTTTACAGATCGTACCTAATATTTAACATGTGACTATTTACAAGATCTTGTGTTATATATTCATTAAAATGTTTGTTTAGTTCATAACAATCAAGAATTTAACTGCATTTATCAATATTTATTGCTTTTGAATACGACTTAAAATAATCTTTTTACAATAACGAAAATTTTAAATGTTGCAGCCTTATCGTACAACCATTGAATTGACAATTCTAATTACTAGCTTTTTCCTAGCGATCAAAATGTTATCTACAATTGAAGTTTATAACCTTTTTCTATCCAACTTGGATATGAAGCGTTTCTCGAATAAATTACAGGAACACTATGTACTTTAACTTTTTGCCTTTCTCATACACTTTTCAGTCATTTAACATCACTGCGAAAAGAAAATAAAGTTATAGTAAGGAGACATAAGCCTTCTACGGGGATACAATAAAAATCTAAAACAAAGTTTTCCAAATGTGTTCAACCACCTAACAATACGTTCAATTTGGTTTGCCGCTATGGTGACTAATTACTTACATTTGAAAAGCAAGTCTTTTAATAAGGAGTTAGGGTTAGAAGAAGATTCCAGGGAAGAAGAAGTTCCCTTTTTGCGGATTACACAACGCAGATTATCTGAAGATGGCACTATTCATCATCGAATCCAGTTGGAATTATCCGAATAAAAAACATATTCCATATTCCAACAAAATATGATAACAACTACAACTAAAGTCTAACTTTTCGCAAAGATGCTAGGCTTCGAATTCTCTCCTTTTCAGATTACTTTCTTCTCCACGTTCTCCTATCTTTTCTGATTCTCTTTCTGATCTTTTCTCTCTCTGAATAGCTCCGTGTGGTGGTCGCAAAACCCCTGCATAATCAACCTGTAGTGTGGAGCCGGTTGTTTCCTCTGATTTCTCCAATGTTTTCTGCTTCTTGATATCCAACTCCTGACGTAGCTGTAGTTGATTAAGCTCTTTGCTATTAGCTGTGGTACAAACTGGTTATTTCTCTTATTACAGCTTCTATATCTCCTGCATATCCCTGATCTTCAACTTCTCGAGTCTTTTCAATACTCTTCTCTAGTCACCGGCGCGTTTATGTGGTTATTGATGTTTTTTATTCCCAACGCATTTTATCTTCCCTGCTTCTCCCGTGCTTCCCTGGCCTGCAACTCCTGAAGCTCCTCCTCTTCCCTAGTCAGCGGCACGGTGCTGTGGTTGTAAAGCCCCTGCGCCATCAGCTGCAGCGCCAGCGGGTTCCTCTGTCCCGACGCCTTCTTGATCTTGGCTCTCTTGTTCTGGAACCAGATCTTGATCTGCGCCTCCGCCAGGCCCAGCTCGGCCGCCAGCTGCTGGCGCCGCCTCTCCGTCAGGTAGCGGTTCTCGGCGAACTCGTGCTGTGGGCAAAACACCTACTGTAAGTTGCGAACTATGGTTCGGTCTACAGCTTTACTTGCGCGCGTTTATCGCCTATGGGTTATGTTACTGATTTTCTTTCAAGTTTACACACATACAACAGATCAGTTACAGGTGATTTGTTTCCTGGACCAAAGCCATGTGATTTAACAATAGTTTACATGACGGCTGTATGGAAAAGCTGTTTGCCTACGCCATGACCAAAACATGTTGCAAAATAACAAAATTGTCTGTGATAGATCGAATTGTATTTCCGGAGTAGTCTGTGCCTGTGACCACCTCTTGAGAGAGAACATTTTGAAAGCCATTACGGTAAGTTCGTGTTTATTGAGTGAATCGGGGACATAAGTGCGACGTGTAGCCTCTCAGTTCGGCAATGCTGGTTTAGACGTAAATATGTGCGCAATGCGTCAAGTGTCGGCTATAGGGTGCACATAGCGTGCCAGAAGCCAGCCAAAAGCCGGCAGACGCCGATCAGCTAGGGCCGAAAGTAGTGAGATAATCTGAGAAGCCCTAGTTCTAGTAGGAGGCAGTAGGTTAGGGTAGGGCCGTCTTAGGGCACCTTCATCAGTCGATGGGTTTCGCCTGTGAACAACAGGGTTTAATAATCCCGTTTGCGATCTAAACATTAATTCGAAATGAACCTAGCCGGCTATATCTATTACCAATATGTCCACCGTGAATGAAGTATTGTATATAGGTTTTATGCATGCCGTTTAGCCTTCTTATGTAACTGGACATGTATGGCTTTAACAACACCCACTGTCAATTCCTATTACCATTAACTCATTACCGAAGATGCGGATTCAGGAGGAAAAAATGGCTGCCGCTTCGACCATCTTTTCATCCAATGCGATGGCAAAAAATTGGTAAGATCAAGCTCGCCCGGGTACGAGCTTGATCTTACCAATTATTTCCGGAAGGGGACCTACAGCTTTACATATATTCCGAACCATGGATCAGCTCGCATTCGCAATCCAACTCAAAAAGAGGAAGAAAGTGGTACAAACGGCATCACCCCAGACACCACACATTTTCCGTCCGGACTTTGACCCATATACGTTTTTCTTACAAATGGCAATGCCATGTACATGAGCGTGGCGGAGATGCAAAGCACGTCCCCGCGCCCCTAAGCTTCGGGCCGCTCAAAGTCATCATCATATCGCTGTATTAAAACACCAATGTCGCCATCTAGCGACCTTTTTAAGACTTTACCAAACCGAAATATACACCAACTGGTAGATACCTTAAGCCTCGCGAGTTGTGGTCCAGAGAAGGCTGTGCGGGGCCGCTTCTCGTCGGCCGCGGGGCTGCGCTCGCCCGGGGGCTTCTTTGGGCGCCTCGTCCGCGGACCTGAGCAGGGGATGCGGTCAGTGGGGGGCCGGTGCGTTCGAGATTGTCGCGGCGGCGGATAGAGGGCGCTGACAGATTGTGGTGGGCAGACGCAGCGAGTAAGACAGACCGGGAGTATTTGTATTTGTAATTGTATTTGTGTTTATATTTGTATTGGTATTTATTAATCCTCCTTTGGGACGTAGGGAATCGTCAAACATTATAATTACAATTAAAAACAATTAAAATTAAAGCACAAAAAATTAAGTAATTATAAATAAAAAAATAATGTCAAGTGGTGACCGAAACTCATAGCCATAGACAAATGGAGTATTTATTTATTTATTTATGTTTATTGCACTCAAAATTCGGACAAAAGGTACAACTAAATGCCAGCGGCATTCTCTACCAGTCTACCTTTGGATATCGTGTGCAGTAGTGCGAGTAGCAGTTACAGCGACAAATATATTTACTACATCAAATACTATACACAATATACCAACTACTTACATACATATAAATATATATATATACATAAATATAAATAAATAAATACTGTATATCAAATAGACAATAAAGTATGATACTTCTCACAATAACAAATATTGAAAAAAAAACAAACAAATATATTGCCAATAAAACAATGGCTGTTTAAAATGTATTTAATAAATTTGGTTAGTTGGTCAGCGCAAATATTAAACTGTTTTTAGATAATTTTGGGTTATTCTGAGAATTTTACATACTTGAGCTGCGTCAATGCATGTAACAAAAAAAATAATTAAATTTACCGTAAATATATCAATCTTTTGTTGTCGGGGGTGTTGATTCTCGAAAATATTGAGCTTCTAAAAATAATATTTTGGAAGATTAAATTTATTTTCGACCTTGCGCAAAATTGCTCAATTTAGCCTTCGGCATCACACCCTATAGTCTCGTAGGTGATCCACATCTCAATCGCCAATTCGAGATGCCACGCAACTCAGACGCCGCGCAACATTATCGCCACTACAAATTCTGGACTATTTCACCAGTCATGCTTTATTTATTTGTCTATTAATATTTTCCTGTAACAATATCTACGTTAATACATGATAATACATGATATTTTCAACTTAAATCATGTAGTATCATACATGATACTGGTCAGAGATTAAATATGTTACCCCAGGTTAAAGTAGATCGGTATATAGCGTGGCGACCCAGACGCGCGAGTTTCGAGCCACGTGGTCACGGAGATCGACGCGCGTGGCATACGATTCGCGCGGCTTAAAATAAAATAGCGACAGAGAAGTAGTTGTCCCGTACAAACAAAGAAAGCAACACAACACAAATTAAACAAAGCCATCGTGCCGCAGTCTCGCAAGCGTCGTCATTCCAACCCAGCGGTAGATGCAATATCTTAACCAATTCAATGTCAATAAAAAACATTTTTATCGTGTTAATCTTTAAAAATTGGTCAAAATATTTCACCAACCGCCAGGCGGGTGTCGTCTATCGGCAGCACTCCCTGCAAACGCACACAAATACAAGCAAACAAACAAAGCATCAAAAACAAGTATAATAAAACAAGTATAAAAATTAATACAAACCAAGTATAAAAATGAATAAGCAGTGGTTAACTTGCGTTGTTATAATGGCAACACATCCCCGTACATCGAAGATGACCGTTTAAGGTGGTGAAATTAACCATTACTATTTAAACATTTTACGTCACAATATTAGGGATGCAACATTTTCAACAAATAAATTACCAGATTCTGCTGAAGTGAAACAGGCAGACGGTGTTCCAGTTGTGATTCTACGGTTGCTATGCTATCTTTGGCAGGCACAGAAAAGGCCTTTTCCCAATTCTGTGATCGTAAGAACTACATTATCTTCCGTTGTAAAACCACTTCCATCATCTCAAACTCGATGCGTTTCAAAGTGTTCGTGCCCGAATAATAACCAATAATGCCCATAAAAACGGCCACCGTATCATGGTGCTACCATCTTTATTGTTTTTTTTTATTGTGGTTTTATTAATCAGTTTATGGTCATTCCGTCACGCTGCCGACGGTCACTCGGCTTTTTGTGGTCTATTGTGGGGCCAAATTGGTATTTTTGAGCATCGGAGCAGAACAGCGCTCGTCGGGCTGGGAGGTCTCTTTCTTGGAGCTTTTATTAGGGATTAGACTGTCATTTGATGAACTGATCAATGAGTTTTGGTTGAAAATAAACTCAAATGCTTATGTATTAAAGAATTAATACAAATTGGGGGCTTCGTTATTTTGTGTCACCGTATTTATGCCAATGTTTTGCGCTAAGTACACAGTATCACTGTAGCCGCCACTAATTGGACTTTGAGCCATATAGATTTTAACTTGCCAATGCCTACTGTGGCGTTTACTGTGATGCGCTCCGTACAGCCAATGCGGTACAAATACATGAATGAGGATTTTTAGGGTTCAAAGGGTGCCGACGGATCGCTATTACTAAGCCTCCACTGTTCGTCCGTCTGTCACAGGTTATTTTTTAGTACTCGAAGAATTTATACAAAAAAGTTCAAAGCAAAAGTATGAATCGTGTCACACAATATGTAAAAAATAGTTCATAAAAAAGTATTCGGTACCAAATTAAAACTGATCTTACTTCTCGATTAATGAAATGTTAGCACAAAAAGACGCTGTCACACAAAACAATTAAAACACACAAAAACAGATAACATGCATAAAATAGAAATGCAACAGAACACAGCAAAAAAAGTAACAGTTATGGAATGATCTCACGTGTCAGGCGTGAGTGGGCTCGTACTTACTTCTTCCTAAAACAAAAGAAAACAGTTTGTTAATAAACACTTCGCGACCAACTCATTTAAACTCTGAAAAAATAAGAAAATAACACAAATACTTTAAAAAGCGTTTAGCACATAAATGAATATAGATACAATTGAAATGGAAATGGAATATTTAATCATAAAAAGCAGGATCGGTTTTCCCCTTAAGAAACCGGCTAAAAGTGGGTGCAAACCACATTAAAACCGGGTTAGTGGTTCTCGAGTATAAAAGAGACGTAATTGACAGCAAATACAAAAAGTCTTGTTCAAATTAACATTTGTGAGGAATCTCATAAGTTTGTTACAAAAACAAATATAATGATGTGGGTACATTTTTTTCGTAAATAATAGAAAATAGTACTTTTTTTTTTCATTTGGACATATTTGTTGTGCTGTACACTGGATAAGCACTTCTATGTTTGCTCAAGGCTACACACACAATATTAAACCAATAAAAGAAATGACGCAAAGAAATATATAACCTAAGTTACAGACTTTAAGTTCACATTGGCATGGCTAAGACTTCAAAACGCGGTTAGGTTTATATCTTTTTTCAATCAATTAAGAAATATATTAAAGTTTGAATGTCTTTATTACCAGCGCGTCGCGGGTGGCAAGTATCTTCACGTCACTATTCTCATTTTATTTTCAAATCGTTTTGCTGATGAAGTTAATTTTTGTCAGTAATTAGCTAAGTAATTAGACAAATATTTAAGCATTATAATTTTACATATTTTTTGGTTGCGGCAGTCTTTATTATTATGTACCGTTTCAAAATACAATTCTAACATTTTTTTTTAAATTTCCTTAATATAATTACTTTCGTGAGTTCTGATGTTATTAAACATGCGATAATAAGAAATAATCCACACCAAAGATCATGTGCCAGGAAAAAAAATGATTGAATCTTAAAAATTGATACTTGAATAGAGTTAATAAATTTTACAAAAGTTAAACTATGAAGTGTGATAATTAATTACCTACGTTTAACAACATTTTAATAAAAGTTAGAAAGTTTTGCAATTAGGTGTTCGATTTTTCAGTTGATAGGAAAAATATTGTTTTTGAAACAGCTAATAAATTGTCTTTATTGTCTGTGACGTCTGTCAGTCAGTCACTCATCTTGATTAGAAGAGAGTAATCATTTATAATTGTATATTAGAATGTACATGTTTTTTATTTCGAGGTTATTTTGCCAATTTATGAGGAAAAAAAAAGAGAATAAAGGAGAAAATATTGGTTTTTCTTTTCCTCCATGAAAGAGAAAGAAAGAAAATACGTTTATTTTTCCCAACACACACTTTAAAACAAATCCATCAAACATCAGAATACATCGGGTGTGCCAAATCTCTTGGATTCGTCATATTTAAAAGACGGTTCGATTCCTACGATCGAAAAGAACCGACAAGCGACTTCGCCGGGAGTCAAAATATAAATATATTTGTGCCAGTTTCGAAAAACAAAAAAATATATAATATGCTACCAATAAATATAAAATGCTACTAACAAGAGAATTGTCCTGAGTATAATGGTTTTCAAAATAGTGACAAACAATTTGAAAAGATTCCCTCGTATAAGATTCTGACCGCCAGCTAGAAATAGATGTAATTAAAATTCGGATTACAATCAGTTCCAACCACCAACTACGGTGAGTACCTCAAATTATTTTATTTGACACCGCAAATAACGATCACAGATTAGACCCTATTGAGTCAGACATTGAAGTATCCTTTTTTCGCAACACTTATGCATTTTCATCAAGAACTGGTACATTTTCGTATTTGAAAACGCGAATCGCGATCACATATTAGACCCTATTGCGTCAAATATTTAAGTATCCTTTTCTCGCAACATTAATGCATTTTCATCAAAAACTGGTAACCCAGTGGACTCTATTTTCGTTTTTGAAAACGCGAATCGCGATCACATATTAGACCCTATTGCGTCAGACATTGAAGTATCCTTTTTTCGCAACACTTATGCATTTTCATCAAGAACTGGTACATTTTCGTATTTGAAAACGCGAATCGCGATCACATATTAGACCTTATTGCGTCAAATATTTAAGTATCCTTCTCTCGCAACATTAATGCATTTTCATCAAAAACTGGTAACCCAGTGGACTCTATTTTCGTATTTGAAAACGCGAATCGCGATCACATATTAGACCCTATTGAGTCGGTAACCATATTTAATCCTTTTCTTGCAACATTAATGCATTTTCATCAAAAACTGCCAACCCAGCATTCCTCAAATTTTTTTGACACCGCGAATTGCGATCACAGCTTAGACACCATTGAGTCTGTAATTGAATTCAATCGTTTTCTCATAACACTAATGCAATTTCATCAAAAACTGGCAACCCAGTAGACTTACATTTTCTTATTTGACACTATAAATTGCGATAACAGATTAGGCCATATTGAATCAGTAATTGTAGTCCATCCTTTTCTTACAACACTAATGCATCTTTATCAAAAACTAGCAGCCCAGTAGGTCTCAAATTTCTTAACTGACAACGCGAATCGCTATCACTGACTAGACCCTATCGAGTCAATCATTTTAGTCAATCCTATTGAATCAGTAATTGCATTCAATCTTATTCTCGCAACACTGATGCAATTTCATCAAAAAGACACCATGAATTGCGATAAATGATTAGGCCATATTGAGTCAGTAATTGTAGTCCATCCTTTTCTTGCAACACTAATGCATTTTCACCAAAAACTGGCAACCCAGTAGGCGTCAGGGCACTCCAGTTATTTAGAAATTCACGAAAGATGTCTCTAAAGGCGCTCTAGCAAGACGTGTCCGCGCTATCGGACGCGTGTACAGGGGGTCTCAAGCGCAGCCGTCGATATTTTTAATGTCTTTATTATGCGCCGGAGACTGGGTGGCCGGACGATGTGACGCGCGGTCGGCACGCGCCCACGTGCTTGAATTCGATGCCCGGGCGGGTGAATTTGAGCCCTTGGGCGCCTCTTACGCTAATATGTGCTCTGTATTTACTGTCTAATCTCACGTCACGTTATATCTTGGGATGATATGGACTTGATGCACGGGATATTTACTATAGTGTAAACCTTTTTAAACCTTTGTAAACAATAATTTTAATGAATTTGTTTTGGTATTTTTTCTCTTACAAAATCCAACATCTGGCATCTGCGAATGTGGTAGCATGCATGTAGAATCGACCCTGAAGCAGCGACACATTCATTAGAAAGAAAGCTGTAAAAACAGAACTACTGGAACGAAACAGCAAGCAAAGCCTTCGCGGGCAGTGCGTCTTCCAATTCCATCACCCTCTCTATACCCATAACTAAGAAATCTACTACAGTCACTCCGCCTCCTACTAAAACTGTGTTTAATATTTTACATGATTTGTTTTAGGCTTTAGGCCTGTAACTACATTAGACATCAGACGCTAGAGTCAGTTTTGGCTTGACAGCTCATCGGGCGAAAACTTTTCACCCGAAGTGGCTAAAGAAGCAGAGCGGATCTCAGCTCCTAGCTACATATCTACTAATAATCCTTTCCGCTATTGGCACGGGATTATTAAAATTTAAAACGCATTTGTTTTCTACGTATCTGCTTCCAGTAAGTGAGAGATTGACGTAGAGTGCCACATAGCTCTATTTGCGCGTGGCCAAAACCGGAACTAAACGGTCGCCATCATGAACCGTCATCTTCGCGGTACGGGGACGTGTTGCCATTATAACAATGCAAGTTACCCACTGCTTATTCATTTTAAGCTGAGGGTATTTTTTTATAAAGTAACTATTAGTTTGTGAAGATATGTTTGTGGTTTAGGTTAGCCATACATACATACCTTCACGCCGTATTCCCGGAAGGGTAGTAGTAGTAGTGGTTTGATACCATTGCGAGTTGTACTCGAAAACTCATTGTTACATTATGACGAAATGAAAAAATACTGTATAAAATCTAATTAAAATTGGATGGCAAAAATATCGTTTGACACAGTTATAACCTCCGGGATTGTCGTTGAGGTTTATTTTCTTCATAGAATTCAAGAAACCAAAACTAGCGGCAGTAAGTAACCCGACTTCTACAGCCCCATTTTTTTTAAATAAAATGATGAAAAATCTAATTTAGTTATATTTTGATTAATATTATTTTCCTAAAATAGTAATTTTAATTTCCTCATTTTTTTTATTACAGCAGGCTGTTAATATTTTCCCGATCAATGGGGGTTTTTTTTTCATGCGGTAACTTTTAAAAGACAGTGGTGCCCTCAGCCAGGCGCAAAATAACCTATGTGGGACTATACCTATGTCACAGAGTCAAATGGTGTCTAACACAGATTATGTGACCACTGAATACAGAATGTGGTGGCAAAGTTTTGCTTGACATATTTATCCAGACGGAGAGGTTATTTTATGTTCAGTAAAAAATGAATTAAAGCAATGTGGTGTCCATTATCGACTACTTTGGTACGTCGGCGGTACCTTGGGAAATTTCAAACATTGTGATTAAGCAAACTCGAATGAAACATTGAAAACCAACGCGTGAAACATTTCATCCTCCTAATTAATATTTGTGTGTAGGTATTAAACAATGACGGCGAAGCCAATTTGCTATCTAATAACCAAAGTTGTAGAACAAAATGTATTCAGTTTCATGTATGTTACAGAATCACACCCTTTCGGGTCCGGTTGCGGGAGATGTATACCATGTATGATAAGCTAACGACATTGTACCCTATTTTGATAATTACAGACATTGGTTCTTATTGAGTCAGTCATTGAAGTCAATCTTTTTATCACAATACTTTTACTTTTTATTACAATACGGATATCGCTGGTCACAGTCACATACGTCACTACTACTACAATACACAAATAATTTGAGGAGGTAATATATTTCAGATCTTTCCTAACCATAGTAAGCCTCGAGAGTGACAATGTAACAAACTGGATTAAACCTTGAAAGGCCATCGTTGTTTTAGAATACAAATGTACGCTACCAGAGGACCACAGATGACAGTTCGATGACAGCCGTATGACAGCATTCACGGCGCCCATGTTTCTAACCGTGCGAGCTTCGTACAGCTTAGAGGGATATCGCTCATGCTGTGATACCGGGCACGAAAGAGAGTGGAAAGAGAACTATGTAAATATACTTTTTTTTGTACTAAGTATGTATAATCGACCGTGAAGCAAGGACACGTATTGTGAGTATTGGCAAGAGGGACTGTAGGACAATTCCAAATTATGGTTATACAGCAGATGGCGAAATTGGTTGCACGCAATACCCGCGAATGGTATGTTTTGCTGGTTCGGGTCCAGCCTTGCAGTATATTCGTAAAGTAGTTATTTTTACAGGGATCTTTCTTTAATTAATGTGTCCTTGATTCAAGGTCGATTATACACAATTACATGTCACATTCATTGGAAAGAGAACTCTCATGAAAGAGTATATTGGTTCCGCGCATGCGGTATACGCTATTCGGAACGCAGAGTCGTCGTAATGTCAATGTCCGGTGACGTCAAATAAATATTAACGAGTTTCTTCTGTGTCACGTTAAACAAACATGGTGTATGTACTTCCAGAGGTCCATGAACCAGGCCCACCCTGTTTTCACGGTGACATTTGAGCTCCATCTCTCGCATAGATACCATCGTGATTTATTAACAATATCATTCGAGAGGAATTCTTAAAAACCCACAGAACTAGTTGAATTATGCAAATTATAGTCCCCACGATTATAAATACTGATGTGGACATTAATGGCTTCATTATAAGTTGTAGGCCGTTATTATTAATGAGATGGCGGCCATTTTGGATTTCAATTTGATGGCAAGTTTGCATAAAATTAAATCGGATAAGCGTTCGTTTTGCGGCACCGCACGTTAGGTACCTACATGCTGTCAGTGCCTGCTAAGTCCTTGGTAAGTATTTAAAAAAAAAACACCTCGGTATTGGCTCAAGCGCAGCTATATGCGTTCAAATCGGAAACATTTTCTTCTGCTAACATACTTTTTCGGCAAATATTTGCGTCCCATCGTGACTGTGAGTGAAGTCTTGCAGTCAGTGCTTGCAGAATATTCATAAAGTATTTATTTTTACAGGGCTCTTTCTTTGCTTCACGGTGGGTAATACATATTACAATATTTTTCTTCTGCTAATACAGAGGCGTAATTCTCACATCCATTCGGTAAAATTGCCGCGCACCAAGCAATAGTATCATTCCTCAAAACCAAAATTTCTTTTCTGAAGTCACTCTGTATATTTTCACAATCCTAAAATGTGGAAAGCGCTTTTCGCTCAGTCTCGGTGATCGATTCCCTCCTTGATGGGAGTTGCGCATTGGACAGTAATCTATATTTCAAATTCAAATTCAAATTCAAATTCAAATTCTTTATTGGCAACAAAAACAACAATTAGGTACAATTTAGAAATGTTTAAAAATAACCTATCATACATTTAATGCATCCTAATGAGGTAATTGTATACCAAAAGGTGCTAGCTCAGCATAATTCCTAAGCGGCCAGTACTACCTGAGTTGAGCTGACTGCAAGGTGCTGATTTTCAGCAAGTACCTGCCAATAAATTTATTATATGTGAAATTGTGAGGCGTCGCGCTGCTCACCTCGTACGTGGGTGAGGAGTGCTGCGATAATACTAACACAAAAGTAAACTTTAAGTTTGCACTGGTAGCGCACTAGAATATTTGTAACATATAATATGTAACTATTAAGAGTGTGGATGTGTATGTACATAGGTTTTGTGTGTGAGCTTTGCTAAGGTAGGAATTAATGCAGGATTGTGAGTTTGCATAGAACTGGAATCTTATTATTGTTATTAATTTTCGTTTTTAGTTTTAGTGTTAGTGTTAAAGTTTTGTTTCATCATTTAAATTTTATTTTCATAAAGCTATAGTGTTTTTTAGATTGCCGCATCTCTCTGCTGCCCCAGGAGCAGTCTCAAGCACGCATGTCGAAATGCTGGAAGACCCGTTGTTGCCCTGATCGGAGGTGGGATATTTACAAGACAGCATTCATTCAGTCACTGACAGTTGCCCAATGTAATGCATGGAGGAAAAGACACAGTCCCTGGGATTGATTTTTACCAGGGATTCGTCCTTCGTGGTTCGGATTCCCCTTCCTTAGTTACTAGGTGGTAGGGTTGATCCCACCCGTGTTGGTGGGTACAATCGCATAGAATTAACGATTGTCTAGGCGGCAATCAGAATGTTCCGTGTTTACTATCAAGTTAAATGTAGCCGTGCAATATAATAAAGGTGGGGCTAATAGGGCTGGTATCATAGCAGTAGCTGTGGTATTAGCCATCTATGTCCAGAGCCCGTAGTCCCAACTGTGACCTAAATTGGCGTTTACGGCAAACCGATCGACTGGCCTTTTCAAATGTATGGAGAAATTGAATAGGGTGCGCAGTGGGCGTTAAGCGAACTATCATTTGCGAGTTCCAGTTTGATTTGACAGCTTACACAACGTTGCCGTAAATACGTCGACGTTTTCGTTTACGCCGACTCCGCGTTTTCATACAAATTGGAAGTCCGAGTTTGACTTTGACAGCTTGAAAAAGTAAAACCACAGAATATCTAGTTAAAACTTTGATGGAGTTTCACGTTTTTACGGAATTTCGAAGTTCCTTAAACGCCAGTTTAGTAAAACGCTTATCACAAAGATGTGCAGTGTGCGTTTAAAATAAATACTACGTCTGATCACCATGTCGATATTTTATTCTACACACAAAACGTTACAAAGGAATGCGTAGCCCAAAGTGTGCAAAAATACGCTAATATCATACCACGAGACCATAGACATGTCGAATACCCGCGAGTGCAAAATGCAAGTTTGCGTTCATTGTTAGCTGTATAAATTCTTACAAAAACAACAGAACTATGAAATATGAATAATTAAAATACTGTCTTATCATCCGTGGATTTTTCACTCATTTATTTTCTGTATTTCTTAAAAAAAATACCATTTTTTTCTTATGCGACCTGACATGGTTGGCTAATACCACACAACTAACGTTACGATATTATCCCAATACACCACATTCCTGAAGGAATCGTAATTTGGGGGAAATACCTCGGAAGGGAGTTCATTCCGTTGTTTACCGACCCTATAGATAAAGGATCTAGAGGATCGGTGGGTTCATATTTTTGGAATGTCGACTGTGAATGTCTGCATTTTCTTTTTATTTGAAAATGCCAAAAACACCCGGGGGGGGGGGGGAATTTCTTCCATCTGGTAGACGTTCGCAATTGACCGGTTTTTTAACGTTTTTAATTGAAGTCGCTGACAACCCTATTAGCATACGATAGGGTCTCGTGAATTCAAACGGTGGCGCGCGGCGAAACTTCAGACGTCACCGTCTCCCTAATTGGCGTCCTCAAATTCCACAAAACCCGCCAACTGCTTAATTAGGCGGCTCGGCCATCTTATCGGCCGAAGTGCATGTCTCGGCGATAAAACTCAAATGAGAATAACGTAAATGAAGGTAACACAGCTGTCGGTAGCCGCGTTTTTTTTTAATTTTATCTTATTGTGCGACTAGCGGACGCCGGTGGCTCTGCTCGCGTACATTCCGACGAAAACAGTTTTTCCCCGACTCCTTTGACATCGAACCCCACTACTCACCCGTCAGGTCAGTCAGTCAGTGAGCGCGTTTGCGTCCACTGCTGACATACGCCTCTCCAATTTTCCTCCAGTCCCCCGACCCTCAGCGGTACGGAACCACTGCTTTCCGCCGACGCACTTGATGTCGTCGTCCCACCCGGTGGGTGGTCGCCAGTAGGACGCGGTTACTCCAACGGTCGTCGTCGCTTTGGGCACGGAATATTGAGGAATATCCAACATAGAACCATTACGTTAAGGTTAAATATTAAGTAAACAAATGTGGATTTGTTGTTTGGTTATTGATTAAGAAGGGATAGCCAATAGCGTCTGTTATACATTCGCGGAGCAAAAAGGTCTTAAGTAAAACGGTAATAGCGGTCCTGGAACAAATATACAAACAATTTGCTTCCTGCCTCCTCAATATTCTGTGGCTTCGGGTGACATTGTTCTTCTGTCGAATTTCCGAGTTCAGCTTCAGACCATGCTGGAAGACCTTTATAAAGCATCGGTAGGTCTGAAGGTGAACCGGGACAAAACCAAGGTCATGGCGACCGGGGGTATGACGGGAGGACAAATAGTTATCGACGGAGAAGTGATCGAACAGCAGGTCTATCCGCCGTTGACGAAAATATTCCGGAGCATAGTTTTTGTTAATCAATCAAGGTTTTCCGTAGACAAACTCGCTTTGAAAATCGCTACAAAAGCGGTTTTCTAGACTCAGGATTCCTGATTCCTGATTACTGAATGCCAGGAATAGACCTGCAGGTTGAAGAGTACGTATATATCGGCCAAATTATGCGGCTTTGTAAACAAGGACTGACTAAGGAGGTACCCGTCAGGTAATTGCTTACTAGCTGAGGCACCCGGCTCCGCTCGGGTCAATTTCGAATTGATATCGGGCTGAACCTAACATTTGTAAGGTTCAACCCAACTGGCAATGTAAGTCACACACGTTTGCCAAGACTGTAATATGAGTTCCCCATTCACACGTGCATCCCCCCTTGGGTTGTAGTCTTTGAACAAGTACGAGTCGGACTCGCACACGAAGGGTTCCGTACGATCGTACAGGATTTATAAAAAAACACGTTTTTTGTATGGGGCCCCCCTTTAATTTTTATTATTTTATTATGTTACCTATTTGTTGTTATAGCGGCAAAATAAATACATAATCTGTGAAAATGTCAGCTCCCTACCTGTTACGGTTCATGAGATACAGCCCTGTGACGGACGGACGGACGGACGGACAGCGGAGGCTTAGTAATAGGGTTCCGTTTTCACCCTTTGGGTACGGAACCCTAAAAAAGGCCAGTCCCCGGGCAGTGACTAGCTCAATGGAACTGCGAGCGGTTCTAACCTCGACGATCGGACATATCGTGCCACCGCTACCGTGTCACACTCAGCATCCAAGACAATGGATCGATCCGTTGTCTAGCCTCCGGAAAGTATAGACGCCTGTGACGATCCCATACGCAGCGAAGAGAGGGCCGCGTCCATCGGTGACTGCAGAGAAGTCGCGAGCCGCGCCGATGCGTGCGCCGCCCGCCGTCTCCACGGTAACGCGTGACGTACAGTCATCGTGAAAAGTATACATTTGCGCCTACTGAATTTCTTCCCGTGCATGGCATGGCGTGCGTGGTTCGGACTCCACGTTAGTTAGTATGGTATTAGTCATCCATGTCTAGCCGTATAAAAAAATAAGGTGTGAAAAACCGCTGTTTTTCAAAAATATTGTTGAGTAATTTATAAAGACTAAGGTTGAGATAAATAGTCGTAACAGAAACTAAGGCTGAGATAAATAGTCGTAACAAAAACTAAGGCTAACGAAAAGTAGTACTTTGTGACGTCACTTTGGCACATTTTGTATGGACGAAGTCACAAACTAACGCAAATGGACGTCACAAAGTTCTACTTTTCGTTAGTCTTAGTTTCTGTCACGACTATTTATCTCAGCCTAACAGACTGTAAAAAATATATGTCATACCTCTGATCTTAAAACTACAAATCTTGTTTTACATATTGTTTGTAATTTTACTAAAAACTTGTGTAAAAATTCTAACAAGACACCTCATTAATGTACTTTAAATTCAATTATCTTAAGAACCACTTATTGTTTCTAGTAAACATACAATGAATGTAAAAGTAAAGACCATTCATGCTATATGCAATCCTACCATTTTTTTATATTTAATGTTTCTTCAGCAAGGAAAGTAAATTAATCAGATATGATCCATAAATAAAACAGCTTTTATTGCGCGACTCTGCAACTTCCTGAGTTTTGTTTTCGCCTCAAACTTTAAATTACAACCTACAAACATTGCTAGCAGCGTTTTATAGAGCTGTGTATTCGTATTTCAATCCCCTTAACCCGTTGGTGGCTTCCGTTCGGTCGATATCAACCAAGTTTTGACGTCAACATCTGCGAACAAAGGTCGATTTTGCCTATATACAGTTTTTCACCCTATTTCTGGAACATTCATTCGGGAGGCATTGGCGTCACCCTTTTCGCTATGTTGGCATTGATTCTGCAGTGTCTATTAAGGTCTTGAGTAATTTTTTAGAAACAAGCTCTAGACCAGTAATGGTAAGTCCATTTTTAGGGTTCCGTACCCAAAGGGTGAAAACGGAACCCTATTACTAAGCCTCCGCTGTCCGTCCGTCCGTCCGTCCGTCCGTCTGTCCGTCTGTCACAGGGCTGTATCTCAGTAAAATTTTCACAGAGTGTGTATTTATTTTGCCGCTATAACAACAAATAGGTAAGATTAAAAAATAATTATAAATTAAAGGGCGCTCCCATACAAAAAACGTGATTTTTTTGTTTTGTTTTTTACGATGGTACGGAGCCCTTTGTGTGCAAGCCCGACTCGCACTTGGCCGATTTTTACTCAATCAAATAAGATGACAAACGAATTCGCTACTTGACTACAAAGATGCTCTAGACCTAAATTATGCACCTACTTTCTGGCTTATATTCATAAAGTAGTTATTTTTACAGGGATCTTTCTTAAATTAATGTGTCCTTGTTTTACGGTCGATTATACATACATACATGTCACATTCCTTTAAGCTTTCTGTTGATTTGCGCATTTTAAAACCAAGCTAAAGTCTCCTGGCGAGCCGAAATCCTGGAGTGAATAGTTAGTGCACTGTACCGTGCGGGCCACCGTACTGAGTGTACTGGCCGGACGGGTGGTCCGCCAGTATGGCCACCCAGCGCGGCAGAGAACAAAAGCTGTGGAGTCGACTCTTTAAACATAATCAAATCATATCGATGAACAGCGTGTAAGGGCGTTTTTTTGACATTCCATAGTTATTCTTTAATTTTTGTTTCAACATCAATAAATTAGCTCCTGAAGATAAAAAAGATGATTCATTATCATTAAAATATTTATCTTTCTCGAAAGCACGTCAAAAAATTCTGGCTCATGAGGATAAAATTTTCGATTCACGGTATCCAGCGGCTAACTCAATCTCATATTGCCATTTATTCACAAAGCTAATAAGTCACCCGTCAGCTGTAAAACTATTTACAGTTGACGGTTTTAAAATGTCAGTCTACAAATGAGTTGATTTTTTCGATTGGTTAATCTAATCATTAACGGATTCTTTTTTATCTGACTCTCTATTTATGACAAGGCCTCTTTACGGCTGATGGTGACAGGAACATTTTATCATAATAGACATGTTTATATGATCTGCGTTTTGCATATTTGTATGTTACTTCTTGCAACCACCTGACGTATCTGAGTGTATGTAATATACGATTAATAAAAATGAAATGAAATAACGTCCGCATGAATAGGAGCATGTTATTTTTGAGTGAGTTCACCTTACTCAATAATTTTATTTTTCATAACCATTGTGTAAGTCTAAAACCTACGTTCCGAATTGGGTGTACAGTCTACACATCGAGTAGAGTATACACATGTGTACCGGATTGATAAGGCTGCTTTGAGCCACATACGTCACTAAAACTACGATATCCAAACCTGAAGCAATGTCCGCAGGCGATATATATTAAAAGCTATCTAATTACAGTAAGCCTAGATGCTCAAGACCTACAACTTGTCTAACCGAACAAATAAACCCTGAACAGCCATCGGTATTTTAGAATACTAATGCCAGCAATCCAGAACTACAGGAAAACCACGATTCATGGCACTGTATGGCAGCGTATACGGCGCTTGCGAGCATTGTACGAGCTGTGTGCTGTTGTGTTGTTGCTGGAGTGACGTCACTCATGTCGTGATACCGTGTAATTTGATCAATTCGGAACTCTCGTTAACGCGTTTATGGGTGCCGTGTGCAATATACGCAATGCTGAAAACAGGGTAAGTAAATCAACTTTTAATACTGTATTTTGAGCGCAGTACTATGAATGCATGATTGACAGTTTATTCATGGGGCCATTTCCATCATACTTTAAGATTTTCTCAAATAAATCTACTCTTGAACTTTATTTAATAACGTTGTATTTTAACACGAGGGTGAATTTATGAGGGAACAAATACAAAATTATCAAATATGTAAAAGACCAACTATTTCTCGTTGACCTTATCTAGCTTTTCCCACGACCAATTGTCTAGAGACGCTACTCTATGTCTTTATTGTTATTCTGATGCACGCGCATGTCACCGATGTTTCAAGCTTATGTTGTTCGTTAGAATATCACCACTCCCAGATTCCAACATCTGAAAGTAAACCCTAAACCGTACACTGTAAAGCGCAAATTTGTATGAAAAATTGATCTATCTCATCGAAACAGCTGTCACTACTGTGTGACGTTTTATTTTGTCACTTATTCTGTTAGCGATAGAGATAATAATCGTTTACACGCCAACCACTGGAACTATTTAAGGAAATTCTCACCGAGATCACGCAGTACCAATTTAAATTCTATTGTAATGTAGCTAAGAGTTATTTTACTTTGAAGCCTAAAGATCTATTTGTGGATTAGGAGTGTGTGAACTAATTGAGTTGTATCCTCTCTTGATGTCTGGCCATACTAGTGTTTGTTTTACTAACACACCTACGGAAAGCAAATATTAATACAAATAGTGTATAAATACGTCGGAGGTGTTAAAATGTATACGTAATTTTAAGCGGGGCGTTAGGAAAATGGTTGTCATCAGAGATTTTAATGTAGCGAGGGGTTTTAAAACAATGTGATGACATATCCTTTTCCATTACGACTAAAATTATAATCCGATTTTCGTCGCAACGAGTTATTAATGGACTTCTTTGCTATAAATGGAATTCATAAGGGATCTGTTTTAAAAGTGAAGAAAGGGGAAATTATGGTTGACTTTTAGAGCAGATTGTATGTAGGTATGTGTGCCCTTGCATATTTTTTTTTATGCGACCTGACATGAATGGCTAATACCACACATCTACCGTTATGATATTAGCCCAATACACCACATTCCCGTAGGATTAAGGTGCCATGACAGGACCTTCCTTTTATGAGCACGGCTACATTGAACTGTCTTTGGTCATCACATCAATTAGGTTGATATGTAAGTAATTGCAGTCAGAATACCTTAGCGTAGGATGCATACGCGAAATCATCACCATCTAGTGGAAGCATGCTTATTTTTTAAATCTGATTGCTTCCAATGCTTCGTAGATGTCGTTGAATAACCTCAAATAAATAGCCATATTTGTTGCCTTTTAATTGCTTTTATTGTTCTTTATTATTCTGTTATTATTGTTATCGTTTAACTAATGTGCACTTTTATATATATTTTTGTTAATAATTGTAACGTCATCTAATTTTATTATCTGTCACATATGTTTGAGTGAGAAATATTTAGGCAATAGGCTATTATTATTATTGTGGCTTTTATTTTACTGTTTACCTTTGTCTATTTCCGTTTTTTCTCCAAAAAAAAAAAAAAATTAAACATCCAAGTTGACACTGCTTTTTTCCGCCCATACAAAAATGGTCATTCCCATTTATAGGTACCTAAAAGTCAGGGCCATACTTTTCTCCTATGCTGCCGAACCGAAAATCATTAACAACAAAATGAGTGAAATATAAACACAAAGATTTACTTTATTCATGCTGACTGTACTTAGCAAAACGTGGTAATTGCATGTTTTGGGACTAAACCAGACATTAACGGATTCTTGGGGCCCGAGTCACCGCCAATTACTTCTGGGCCCCATCGAGCTCGCTACCCGCAGGGGGACGCATCATAAAGTCCAAAAAGCACAAAGTCCAAAACCCATACCGTCCAAAACACTAATGAATTCGGAACATTTTCAATTAGGTTAGGTTACGTTAGGTTAGATTATAATATTTGCATTTATAAATATATGCAAAAATACATACTTTTGGATGTTCTGGGTTTTGGACCTTATGCTTTTTGGACTTTATGAAGGCGACGCTTCCGCAGTGCTACGCCCAGTCTGCTTACAACAATACTTTCATATATATTGAGTCATATAGATATCCTGATTGATCAATCGAAGGTCTCACCTAATTTGGCGTTTACGAAACTTCGAAGTTACGTATAAACGTCCAACTCCATTCAATTTTTTACTAGATATTCTGTGGTTTTACTTCCTCAAGCTGTCAAAGTCAAAATCGGACTTCCCATTTGTATGAAAACGCGGAGTCGGCGTAAACGGCAACGTCGACGTATTTAAGCCCACGTTGAGTAAGCTGTCAAATTAAACTCGGACTCGCAAATGTTAGTTCGCTTAACGCCCACTGCCCGCGCTATTCAATTTCGCCATACGTATGAAAACGCCAGTCGATCGGTTTGGCATAAATGCCAAATTTAGGTGAAAACTGGGTCTACCGGCTCTGAGCGTGTGAGGTATTTCCAGCGATCATGGAAGGACTAGAGAAACTCATTCGTTTGGGGAAGAAAACTGCTTATTTATCACGACAGGTGGCGTGAAGAGGATGTGTGGACTGTAGGTTAGGTGTTCTTGCTGGTAATTAAGAGCTCAGACATGCTTGGAATATGTATATTTCAACACTCAACTAAATTACACGGCACGATGTTAAAAGGGAAAAATCAGAAGCAAAGCTGTCAAACTGTGACATTAATATTTTTATTATAATTTTATGTGGTATTTCGAACATGCTGCGGCCTCACAAAGATCTAGACCCTAGGACATATAACACCTAGTGATTATCTACATACTAAGGTAGCCTAGTCATCTATGGGTAAGACACAAACCTTTGAAATTGCACGGACATGAGTTCTTCCATTGGAAGTTTTAACCTCAACAGCTCGTACATGGCCGTCGTGACCAGGAAAAACCTTAATGACTCTAGCCATAGGCCAGTACATAGTAGGCACATTGCTCTCTCTCAAAATTACAAGAGTACCAATTTTAATATTAGGTGAGATATCCAGCCATTTAGGCCGATTCTGTAAAACGTTAAGATAATGCTTGTACCACATTTTCCAAAATGACTGTTTGATTTGAGTACATAATAGCCAAAACTTAAGCCTGTTTTTAGGGATATTAGATACATCATTTTCAGGGTACATAGTTAAAGCATTTCCTATCAAAAAATGTCCAGGAGTCAAATAACTATAGTCATTTACATCAGATGATGAGAGTGGAACTAAAGGCCTGGAGTTTAAAACGCATTCTATTTCTACAAGCAAGGTATTAATTTGTTCATACGTTAACACATGACCTTGTAAAACTCTTTTCAAATGGTACTTCGTACTTTTAACCGCAGCTTCCCAGAGGCCACCAAATGTAGGTGAATAGCTTGGAATAAAATTAAAATCGATTCCTTTTTGACTCGCGAATTGATGCACCTTTTTTTGGTGGTCCTGTGAGGACTGTAAATTATAAAGTTCAGTTATTTGATTCCGTGCTCCCTTAAATGTGCTGGCATTGTCGGAGTAGATTTCTCTTGGCACTCCCCTTCTAGAGATGAACCGCCTTAGGCACGCGAGATAGGTGTCAGTAGTAAGATCTGATGCTAACTCTAAATGCAATGCCTTAGTGGCAAAGCAGACAAAGACACAAATGTAGCCTTTGCCGGTAAGGGATCGTCTAATGCGCGAGAGCTTTACATTTATCGGCCCAGCAAAATCTACACCAACTTTTTCGAAAGGGCGGCTGGTAGCAGTCACCCTTCCGGCCGGCAGGGAACCCATCAACTGCTTCGAGGCAATAGCCTTTTGTCTGAAGCACACGATACATTTATGTGTTATTTTTCTCACGTATTGTAAACCATTTGTAATCCAGAATCGCTGGTTTAAGTTAGAAAGTAAAAGCTTAGGTCCCGCATGGAGAAGCCTTTCGTGTTCACTTTTAATAATACATTTTGTAACATGAGATTCTCTGGGCAAGATAGCTTGATGCTTTTGAGAAAATGGAACTTCTGAGTGATGCAATCTACCACCTACACGCAGAACTCCCATGTTATCAATAAAAGGACATAAGCTTTGTAAGGAACCTTTTACACATTTGTCATTTTTTAAGCATTCAATCTCATCCTTGAAATGAATTAATTGTTCATACTTGATGAGCAACATAAGAGCAGTATTTGATTCTGTACTCGAAATATAATTATGCGAGACTTTCCCACCCTTTAAGTTGTTGACAAATCTTAAAATATAAGCCAATATACGTATTATCTTGTGGATGCTAGAGTGATTGTGTAAGCTTTCAAAAATATCATTTATTTGTATATCTGAAGATGCTGGATTGCTGCAGCATGTTGAGTCAGCCCTTGTTTCAGGTAAATCTGAAGGTAACGCTTCAGAATGATCAAATTTGTACTCATTATCATGCAAAAAATCGGGCCCATGCCACCATATTTCACAGGTGCTTAGCTCCTGTGGACTCACTCCTCTGCTAATGTAATCTGCAGGGTTGTCTTTAGTGTTGACGTAGAGCCAATGACAGTCAGCTGTGTTGTTAATTATTGCCTTAGTTCTGTTCGCAACGTAAGCCGTTAGTTTGATAGGTTCGGTATGTAACCATGCAAGTACGATTTTTGAATCTGTAAATAAGTAAACTCGACTCACAACTAGTTTCAATTTAAGGGTATCCCGAACCTTCAAGATAAGCATGGAAAGAAGTAGGGCCGCGTTTAATTCTAAGCGCGGCACGGTCATGTTCTTATTTTGGAGGGGGTTTATGCGCGATTTAGAACAAAGCAAACACACTTTGACCTGACCTGATAGATCCTTGACTCGTAGGTATACGCAGCAACCATATGCCATGGAACTGGAAGCATCTGAGAAACCTATAAGCTCTACAATGTCTGAATCAGATACAGATATATTTCTGTTTATAAGGATTGGCTCCATTGACGCAAGACTGGAAGAAAATTCAAGCCATTCTTTCCTTATGATATCATCAGGTGAGGAATCCCAGTCCGTCTTGGAGATCCATAATTTTTGCATTATAGCTTTAGCTTGGACTATGATCGGGCTGACAAGACCCATGGGGTCAAAAAACTTGCCTATGTAGGCCAGAATTTCCCTTTTTGTAAACTTATTATTGTTAAAGGGTTCTGGGCATGTAATTTTGAACTGATCATTTTTTACAACTAACTGCAAACCTAATGTTTTTAGACTGCAATCATCTTTCTCAAGTTCTAAGTCATCGAAATGCTGCTCACTTGGAGGTATATCAGTTAATATCTTAACGTTGTTTGATGACCATTTGTGCGTTTGAAAGCTACCTAGCTCTAAAAGCTGACGGAGCTGCGATTTGGCCTCTAGAACAATATTTAAATCGTTGTTCGAGTAGAGTATATCATCAACGTAAGTACAGTTATCAATGATGTACGAAGCTAATGGCATATTGCATTCATTTTGTACTGAGAGCTCTTTCAGGCAACGCGTAGCTAAATAGCTCGAACTCTTTAGTCCGTATGTAACAGTATCAAGCCTGATGCACTTAATACTCTCGTCAGAACGGTCGCGCCACAATATATTCTGTAAAGAAGTATGCTCAGGTATTACTCGGATGTTCCGAAACATTTTCTTTATGTCGGTAGTAAAGGTGAAATTACCAAAACGGAATAATAGCAAAATATCAAACAAATCTCTCTGCACTGTGGGTCCATTTAGGAGAAGATCATTGAGGGAAACCTTCTTATTAGTCTTCATTGAACCATCGAATACTGTGCGCAGTTTAGTAGTTTTACTATCTGGTTTAAGAACTGCATGATGGGGTAGAAAATATACCGCATCTTTGTCCAAACGATATTCTTGGATGTCGATATAATGACCATGGTTTAAATTTATATAATCGTGAATAAACTTCTGATATTCTGAGAAAAGATCGGGATTATTTTGCAATTTTTTCTCTAAGTTCAAAAATCTTTTTAAAGCAAAATGGAACGAGTCGCCTAAAGCCTGATTTACTTCAGTAAGCGGCAGTTTTAAAGGCAATGCAACTTCAAAACCATTTTCTTTCAACTGAGTAGTTTTACTGAAAATATATTCGCAAAGTTCTTGCTCTGATGACTTTTCATTGAAAACTTGTGGGACACTTTCAGTTTTCCACAATTTGGATATATTATCGCCAATGTCTGACTCGCATACTGTACACTTATGTGATACCTTATGACAGACACTAGAGGAAACTGCTTGCGGCAAACTCCCTCCAACTATGTACCCAAATTGAGTGTTGATGAGGCTCGGCTGATGGGGCCCGGACGCTACAGGTTGCCGGCGCTTATGCGGCGTCGCTGACGTGCTGCTCAGTGACTCCGACGGCAGCAATACTTGGAAAAATACGTCCGCTCCCATTAGCAAATCAATTTCACTGGGTACGTGGAAGTCTACATCAGCTAGTTTGATATTTTTTGGAATATGTAGTGTTGCGAGATCAATTCCCCTTTGCGGTAATTGACAAGTAATTTGCTCAACAACATGGCAGATAGTAGAAACCTTGAATGGATTTGTTATAGAATGTAGTTCTATAGGCAAGCAACGTTTCACATTCGCCTTTGAGTTTGTAATGCCTACAATATTGACATTTTTTTGAGTGGGCTTTAAATCAAGCAGCTGTACAGCCTTTTCTGTAATAAAGGACAACTGGGACCCACTGTCAAGTAGGGCTTTGAATACCACTGCTGTACCGTCTCGAGCGTATAGCTTTACCTTTGCTGTGGGTAAGAGAACATCTGTATTATTATTCTCCGCCAAAGAGGCGGGAGATGCGACGGTTTGTTGCTTATCGTCATCATTTATAGTAGCGGTGTTGCAATGAAGCAGAGTGTTATGATTTTTGTTGCACTCTGAACACCGAAAATGATACTTGCATTTCCGTGTATGCGCACCTAAACAGATGTGGCATAGGCTCTTATCATTTGCAAATTGCACTCGTTTTGTAGCTGGTAACAGCTTAAAACCTTTGCATAAGTATAACTTATGATTCGACTTACAGTAAAGACACGATGACCTTTCCTGCGATGTAGCGCTGGCAGCTAAGTTGCTACCAACGGAACCCGGGCGGTGCTCCTTGTACTCTCTGGTAAGCTGACGTTGCTGACTTTGACCTGGGTCAGCATTCTCCAGCGCCAACGCTCTTTTGTCCAGAAAAGCGAGGAAAACATCCATTGTTGGGTCCTCTTTGGTATCCCTTTCAAGCTGGTATGCCCGAGAGGTATACATGTCTAATTTACGAGAAAAAATACACAACAGTATAGCATCCCAAGTCTTAACATTTGGCTCCAAATTTGATAATGCGGCAAGTTCTTGTTTGATTTTTGACACAAACTCTCTTAGACTGCTTGCCGTGGCCTTTGTCAAAGATTTTAAATCTAATATTGTACTAATGTGCTCATTAATAATTTTAAATCTGTTGTTATACCTATCGTTCAGCAATTTAAGTGCCTTTTCATAACTTTCAGGTGACAGAGGTAAGTTTTTAATTAAATCTAATGGTTCGTCCCTTAGATATGATCTTAAGTAATATAACTTTTGCACAAAATCCACTGATTTGTTATCATTGATCACCGAATTGAACAAGTTTATAAATGGCAAGAAATCAGAAAACTTACCGTTGAATATTGGTATGTCAATAGGTGGCAGTTTAAGATTGGACATTGGAGCTGGAGGTGTGCATGATTGGTGTATTTCACGCTTTTTTATTTCCTCGTTAAGCGCAGACAAAATAGCATAATACCGGTTTTCGATCTCTTCGATATCTTCATTGTCGTCTTGATCGAACGACAAAATTTTGATGTTATGAGACTCATATTGCGAAAACACTTGAATTACCTTGTCTTTTTTAGCCAACAAGGAGTCTATCTTGGATGCTGTTACATTCTCAGGTTGAGAGATAAAGTTATAAAGCCTCGTGATACTACCTTTTAAATAGCCGCGTCCCGCAATCAACTCCTCTATCTCCATTGCCCAAACGTATTATCCACCGCTACACAGGGTATTCGTAATGAGCACAATATAGTATAACACTCGTAAATCGTAATTTATAGCGAATGTACAAATGCTTCAAAATAATGCACTTTGTGTTGCACTTCGTCGACGGTGATGGCGTCGTCGTCGCGGTGATGCGTAGCGAAACCGACCTCATCGATGAAGTGTCCAGTAGTGAATTGAAGTTGTACAAACGTGTGTTGAGCTTTGATCTGTCCAAGCACCCAAGGAAGCTGCAGGATGGTGTAGCAAATCCAGCCGATGACGAAATGACGAACAGCGCCGACCAAATCCGGTTACTTCTTATTGCGCGGTGCGAAAGCCATGCGAAAACGCATCCAAGCGCGGTGGATCTCGCGGTTTGTGAAGTATAAATGTCGGGAACTCCGTAATATATGTAAGGCCCCCTCAGCTCGACGTAGACTCCAACAAATACCTTGAGGTAGTGGTTCTGTTTTGGTTGAAGTGGAGTATACTTGATGCGTCGTTGACTGTAATGGATCAAGATTGGTCGTGGAATTCGCCTTTCAATTTTGCTTGTTCTGGATGAATTCCTTCCTTATTGCCAAGCTCCTTACCTTGAAATATGCAAGTCTTGCAGAGATCTGATGCACTAGCACTGCTGATGCGCCCTCAACAGGAAATGAAGCTGCCGCTGGCGAGTGAGTGCCCTTACAATGATCGTCAGTTCTCTGTCTTGATTTCGGATCGCAGGATTGAAGGACCATGAAGAGGTTGTGTGGACTGTAGGTTAGGTGTTCTTGCTGGTAATTAAGAGCTCAGACATGCTTGGAATATGTATATTTCAACACTCAACTAAATTACACGGCACGATGTTAAAAGGGAAAAATCAGAAGCAAAGCTGTCAAACTGTGACATTAATATTTTTATTATAATTTTATGTGGTATTTCGAACATGGCGTCTAAGCGAGCTCACCGAAGAGATCTGTCAAAGCTGTCAGATACCATACAAAAAAAAAAAAGAACATATTTGAAAATTCTATTTACTCAATCAGTGTAATACAATGTCCATGTTTCCGAAAATAAATTGTTCTTAATTTTGCTCATCAAAAAAAGTCCTGGGAAAGACAAAATCACAAAAACATAACCTATAAAATTTCGTTTCACACTTTATGTTGGTAAATGACATTTAAAGTTTGAAAACAAACAAAAGCTCTTGTAGAACTTATTCTAACTGCATCATGGAGTATATATTTCATCTAAAAACTCGTAAGTAAATATACTTTTTAGGGTTCCGTACCCAAAGGGTGAAAACGGAACCCTATTACTAAGCCTCCGCTGTCCGTCCGTCCGTCCGTCCGTGCGTCCGTCCGTCCGTCCGTCCGTCATAGGGCTGTATCTCATGAACCGTAATAGGTAGGCAGCTGAAATTTTCACATAGTGTGTATTTATTTTGCCGCTATAACAACAAATAGGTAAAATAAAAAAATATAAAAAAAAAAAAACGTTTTTTTTGTGTTTAATCTTGTAAGATGGTACGGAACCCTTCGTGGGCCAATCCGACTCGCACTTGTTTCGTATTAAGCAGGTACGTCGCTTATTCCAAGGAATGTGACATGTATGTATATGTAATCGACCGTGAAGCAAGGACACATTAATTGAAGAAAGTGCCCAGTATAAATAACTACTTTAATAATTATTAAATTATCAAATTTATCCAAAATTTTTGAACCACACATACAATTTCGCAATTGGTAGACGCAATACCCGCGAATGGTATGCTATGCTGGTTCGGATCCAGCCGTGCAGTATATTCGTAAAGCCAAAGCTACTTATTCCAACAGACGATCAATTTGTCGCACTACGCATTGGATAACCAATTCTCTGTTTCGCCTGCCCACACCTTCGGTGCTAAAGCTTGATCGTAAAGAGGTTCCCCACAAATGCATTGAAGGGGGTTTACAGTAATTCTATCTCTTAATCCTTGGCCTCAACGTTTGGAGTTTATGAATCACTTAAGTGACCCGGGTACACTGCACGGCGTGTTATAGCGTCGAGCGAGGAGTAGCGACAGCGAAACATTCATACACATTTAGATGTATGTTACTTTTTAGGGTTCCGTACCCAAAGGGTGAAAACGGAACCCTATCACTAAGCCTCCGCTGTCCGTCCGTCTGTCCGTCCGTCCGTCCGTCCGTCCGTCCGTCCGTCCGTCCGTCCGTCCGTCCGTCCGTCTGTCCGTCTGTCACAGGGCTGTATCTCAGTAACCGTAACAGGTAGACAGCTGAAATTTTTACAGAGTGTGTATGCCGCTACAACAACAAATAGGTAAGATTAAAAAATAATTAAAATGAAAGGGGGCTCCCATACAAAAAACGTGTTTTTTTTGTTTTTTTTTTTACGATGGTACGGAACCCTTCGTGTGCGAGTCCGACTCGCACTTGGCCGGTTTTTATGTGACTCGACATGGTTGGCTAATAATGTTAGATATAGTATGCTTTATTAAGCTTGCAACACTGCTGTAAATTGAAAATGGCAACGAATTTCGGCTTCTATTTTCTTTACCTTTGTTTTTGTTTAAACACGTGACAAACGCTTTTGTAAATTAAGACTAAGTGGACGTTGAAAAAAAAAACAGCGGAGTTTCTTACCAATTCTTTTTTCCTGTTTTTTGTTTTGCTGAACTGGTTTATGTTTAAATATGACAAATCCGAGTGCAGTGTACTGTCTATAGACTAGGAGGTCGCGACAAAAATGGTAACGATAAAGTAAATTGCTGAAATTGGGTTCACTGGATAAAGACCAACCCTCCGAAGCTAATGTGTCGGTCAGTGTGTAAGGTGCCTGAAAAGTTAGTTATCGGACAAAACACATATTGATAAAGTAAATTGCTGCAAATAACGAAGCTTGAAAGTATTAGTACATTCTTGCTTAGTAATACCAAAACTGATCAAATCTTTGGTTGCATTTCGTAGCTATAGGCGATTTAGGTTACAGAAGGTATATTTAAGTATTTAATTACAAAACCCACTAGTAATTGTTGTATAATTAATAGGTATCAATTTGGCCGGACAATCGTCATATTCATCAGCAGGTACATACCAACCTCTGGTTTGTATAGCCAATCTAGCTAACGCAACCACTTGGTGCAGGCAGACCGACGAATTTAGTCTTAGAGGGTTAGTCTCTAACCTGTTAGTCAAGATTCAGCCATTTACCTTATCGTGACCAAAAATTAGTTACCTCCTGAAATACTATGCATGATGAATAAACAATGCCATATTTAACTTGCAATTTTCGTTTGTTCGGGTAAAATTTTTCATTAGATCTTCATTACGAGATGTCTTCGCATTCGTTGTACATTCTTGTAAATAAGAATATCTGCCGCAAGGCTCGTTCACTCACATTGGGTCACAATTTGACTGACATGCTTTGAAATATAGGCCAATGAATAAAGCTGAAATGTAGGTCAATTGAATGCACTAAATCGCGGGCCGATTTTTCAGTTCGCAGATAGTACGTAACAGTCTGATAACAAAATTCACTTTTTCCAAAAGACGGATAGTCACTACCGGATCATAATATCTCTTATCATTATTATCATAATAATTTTGCTATAAAAAATATGGGCTTACTACAAAGGATAAATAAGCAACGGCGTAAATAAATTCGTCAAACAGTTATCTGACTGTTTATAACACTATTGAAAAATCTGGCCTAAATCATTGAAAGGTTTGTAGAAATATTAATATTTTGAGCGAATTATTTAGAATCCAATATTTCTAGTTTCAAAATGATTGCTGGATTTTGAGTCATTAGTTTTAAGCACTGAAGAGAAAGGAAGTAGAATTGGCATGCGGACGATATCGTGTCTCCGCTGTATGGTCAAAGTGACCATAATAATTGTATGGGAATCCGGCGGCGCGTCGTCGTATGCCACACAGTCGAAACATCTCAATCGCGCGCGAATGTGCTCTAAAAATGCGTTCGTCAAGTCAGTTCCCACCCACACAAGCCCTCCAATACGACTGCGAGTATATTTGCATGTGGTATGTACGTTAAAGTTGGGTTGGTCGTTTTCGGAAATCGGTGACAGCGGGTTTCATAGCAGGCGCGCTAGGTTGGAAGCAATTACGTTCTAAGCCATACATATGTAGAGCAATCGAATCATTAATCTATCTACACCTCAAACGGTTTATTCAACGTTGTACTCACCCTCTCACAAGACAACCAGGAAATAAATGATTTCTGACTCCGACTCTGACACAGTGATATGTAACTCGTAATAAGCCTACTGTCTCTCAAATTATACCAAAATAAATCACAGACAGATCCGCGGATTCAATTAGCCCCGGTTTGCAACGACAAAACGAAACGTCAAAGCTGTAAGCGTATCCAGTGTAGCCTCTCCAGTGCGGCGGTCCCGGCGGGAAGCCACCCAGGCAGAGATCCTAGTGCCCTCCCGCTCCGTCGTATGGCGGCGTCTCTCGGGCGCACTTTGTTTTTTGCCTTATCCATTGAAACGCGCTGTCAAAATAAGGATTAAAAGTGTGCGGACGTGGTGAACTCGAGGTCGCCAAGATTTTGCGCCAAATTGCTCCTTTAGAAAAACCGGTGCTCGGAAGTATTGTGTAGTGCTAAATTTATGGCAAAATATTGAAATTGTGTTTGTAAAATAGATACATTATCACGGTATTAAGTCAATGAGTTATTACATACTTTAAAATTACGTAGGATGCCGAGCCGGATTATCCCTACCACCTAGTAAGTAAGGAAGGGGAATGTGAAATGTTTGTATCTGCACGGCCGTTTACACCTACATACATAACACATTCCAAGGAAGGGGGACCTACAGTTTTACTTGGAATCTCAAGCATGGTCAGCCCAACGGTGGACGGTCCCCCATTCAGTACCCGGCTGCGTTCAATGTTAGTTAACTTAGCTGAGCTTGACTCTAATTTATAATTAGAGAAAGTTTAACAGATTATGTTTCATCTCGTAACCGTGTTTGTGAATCGTGTCTTATGGTTGCATCGAATGGCTCCCTTCTGCATAAGCGGTCCGCGAGATATGGACACAATAAAAAAAACCTGTCCAGTGAGTGATGACTTAATTTCTGAACCTCCGTCCGAGTAACCGGAGACCCGGTACACTCAGTGCCAAAATACAGTGCACAAATTGAGTATGTGTTAGATAAGTAGAGAAAATGAACGTCTGGCGTTCACTTATAACTTGAAACCCACTTATCCGATTTATGCGGGATTTAGTATTTAGTAAAGTATTTAAGCATAAACTTGTAATAACATTTCTTTGGCTGTACTATTTGCATCTAGCTAGTTTTGATGACATTAGAAAGGTAACATTTTAAAAAAAGAAACCAACGTTTTTTCTCACTATTTTTCATTTGTTTTTGTTTATGGTAAAATGAGAATAATAATGAAGAAATTCGAAATAAATGTGACGTTTTTGGACCTAATGCAGTGTAAGTTCATGTTTACTTGTTAAAATGTGAGTCAGAGAGCTGAAATAATTACGAACGACTGTGACACTTTGACGGACATTAATTAGAGTTGGTTAAATGTTTAGTTTGTATGGTTTTGTGTCCTTTGTCGTTCCCAAAAGCACTTTTTCATTTAAGTGTACCGACAAATCATGATGCATGGGTTTTGTGACCTTTGTTTCAAGTAATATCTACACGCCCACTTTGGAACACTAAGCTCAAGTATTATAGGAACCCCCTAGATAAAAACTACAAATAGAAAGTATCAATTAAATACAAGGATGTACACATGTTAACATTTATATTTTTGCAAAAACATTTTAGTATGAACACATCTGTAGAGGAGCGAAAAACTGTCTTTTGGGCGATTTAAGATCTTATTTTACCCCTCAGTGATGATATAACATATTTTTTTTATGTAATCATGCCATGGAATTTTTTTCCAAACTACGTTTAATATTTTTTTTTTTTTTTTTTTTTATGTGACGAATGTGAATTATGTGAATTCAATTACAAGTTTACATATAACCTCAATTATTCCAAAACAAGTTCAATATCTAGAATTTAAATATTGTTTATGAATATATCTAATATCCCTAATAATATTAAAAATACAATAGTGTATTTGTTGGTTTGTTGTTCTTTCACGCAGCAACAAATCGACTTGATTTTTACCACAGAAATTGTTTATGGCCCGAATAGCGACATACTATATATTTATTCCGGAAAAAAGTTTTAGATATTTTCCCGAGCGAAGCCAGGTAACACAGTAAATACAAAGACACCCAAAGATTATTTTTAGTTACATTTCAATGCCTTATTATTATTTTTTAAAGTGCTTTATTTATATTCAACTTTATTTTTTTAAATAAGTTAAATTAGAACGAATAAAGTTTCGATCGATTTATTGTTAATAAAATAATTGATTTGGATTGATTGGAAGATTAACCTGAGGATTATCTGATTTATTTTTATAATTAAGAAAACTATATAGTAGTTTGATGTGGTTTGATTTAAGCTTAATTTTCTTAATATTGGTTAGTGATTGAATAAGATACATTCAATATAGCAAAATATAGTTATGACTATGACGATTTGATTCCTATCTGATACAGGAACGGAGACATGTCAAGATGGGTACCTCGCTTCGCTCAACTCATTCATTGCTCCCGGAGGCGGCATTGCCACAAGTTGAAAGGGACAATAGTTTGACATTAATTTGACAAGCTGTCAAAACAACTGCGGCCCATATCATACCGTGATGGATAGAGCAGATACCGGAGGCTGTAAGGCATTTGGGAAATAAGTATGTAGATGACAAAAAGTGTGCTACTGTGTGAAGGACTTGGTCTTTTTTGGATTCCGAGCGTTTTTTGTGGGACAAGTTCAAGTTAATCGATTTAGGAAGGAGTTGGGACCGAAAACCATCCGTATAGCGATAGTTTTGCCACTTTTTAGTAATACTGCATACACTGACGGTTGAGCCCGCCAGTTATTTCGCTTACTAATTCGCTCACTCCAGATTATATCTGGTTCCAACGACTCGTAAGAACGGCACAGGACACCTTAATGGGAATCGCTCAGCGATATAAACTGGGAAGTATTGTAGTATTGTAATAATATAAGAATGGGCGTGGGGGCTATTGGCGATATATGGCCTTGGAGTCACAAACACAGTGACAGCAGCTTAGAACAGCTCGTGGTCTGGGGTCTAGAGGCAGGTTCAAATCCTCGCCCGGTTATGAACCACTTTCTTTCTCTTTCTAAGTTGGATAAGTGCATTTTTTTACGAATGTGAGCTGTTCCATGGTTCGGAACCCATGCAAAACCGTAGATCCCCTTCCCCTACTAGGTAGAAGTGTTAAGCCCGCTCGGATTGGTACCACCGTATTGGATGAAACAATGCTTGAAGCGACAATGAAAAATTTTCAGTGTTTTCTATCCAGTTCAATTGAGACGTGCTCGTAATGGGAAGTTCCTGGCCTGGCACCTAATTTCTTCGGGAATATGGTGTATTAGACTAATATCATAACGGTAGTTGTGTGGCATTAGCCATCCATGTCAGGTTGCTTAAAAAAAAAGGCAGATACAATGCTGTTTACCGCACAAGTGAAAGAGCTACTAACACTATTTTGACTTGTTGGCAATTAGAGCTTTGCCAAATCTTCCCATTTATATCGTCAAATCCACCTCACCTCGCGAAACCACGATCAGCACATACCAGCGGATTTGCGTACATCGCGGAGCTATCAACCCTGTTTATTACTTGAAGACTCCCAGGTTACAGCTTTAAGGAAACTCACCCGTCCGCAGACAGTTCCATATCCTGGCGGCGCGGCAGAGAAATGTGTTTGAGAATTGGTTCGTTCTCTGTTTTGCAGCGGAGTTCCTTAGTGGCCTGCTTGTTAAATCATTGTGACGTCGAACGGATTTTAACGTAATAATAAGTGAAATACATTCAACACATTGTTGCAAATACACCGTAGACCATGAGATCAAAGTTTAAATAATATTTTTTTTAAAGTACAAATTATGTCTTTGCGTTAAAATATATATGTAGATAATTATTCATGTTACTTCAAGAATGCAAGTATGACCGAAAGCTATCTAGCTTATTTCTCAATATTCGGTGGAACGACACGAAAATACGCGACGTTGTAAACTGTCAGTCCAAAGTTAAGAACGTTTTAGATTGTTTTGTTTGAACATGTTTCACTTTCAATCGAATGTTATTCGTCGGATTGACAACGCGGGCAGAGCCTCGGCCAGTTACTATTTACAAATAAAACTACCTAAAGAACTATAATCAGAAAACGTCGGCCGCTAATCTTCTGCATATCCAACAAGCTGACCAACAACGGCTGGGTGGATGACAGCTACAAATGACGTGGCTGCAGCGTCCCGCGCTCCGCGGCTAGCGAGCAGTTTGACGCAACTATCAAGTAAACATTACTTAGGTCGGTAGGAAAATTGAGGTGCGGACTTAAATTGGCAGTAAAGTAGGAACTTATTCTGCGCGTTAATGTTGTTACTTAAGGTGGCCCAACCCGGCGGGCCCAACTCATTCGCGGGCACTGTACAAAACCGTGCTGTTGCGCTCTGGGACCTTCTCTGTTTCAAAGAATAAGACAGGCTCCGTGATAAGGAAGATGCAACATGTCCACAAAAAAAAAAAATGTGCATAGTGTATGATTTGGTAAGATTTACGAAAATTTTAATTTCAAGACGACTTATAGCTAAAAGTAAACCACGACCGCTGTAGTCAAAAATCTAACAAAAACCAAATAGATCATAAATCTTGATTAAATAAGCTATGTCTGATGACTAATCTTTTTACGATGTTCTTACTTTATCATTGCGTAATCCACCTCCAAAGTTATCGTATAAAACGCGCGAAAAATTCGAACTTTCGGACCTTATAACTTAGAAACCAAACACAATTTTACAATGCCAATGGTCATCAGACATCTAGTTCGATCAAATAAAGCTATTTTGAGCAACATTTTGGATCTCTGACAAGAAATATGGGCGTGATCTTCTTTCCCCTTTTGTATGGGGAGACGAGCGGGTTGGGCCACCTTAATCTATGCTGTAGAGTCTATGCTAAAGAGAACCGGTTTGGCGTACAATGGAATTAAGATTTTTACATGGCAACCCAACCCAGCCATCTGTAAAATGTCAAACTTCATTTATTCTACATACAAAATACATGAAGTTTGTTACAGGGCCGAGTGCACGAAAGGACAAAAAATCAAAATCAACGGCAAAGCATGATCAAACACGTCACTTTGTGTGGACAGTATGGAAGGAACTGTATGCGGGTCACTAAAAGTGACGTGTTTGAACATTGATTAACTCAGCCGTCTCTTCGTGCAACCGGGGCACAGTCATAATATAATGACGTGCCAGTGTTGCCAACAGGACAAATAGTAAATGCGCCCTTAAACCTTATGACGGTTCTCTTTCCGCACGGACTCTAACTATTCAAAGATTATTTTCTGCATACGTCTTTTCTGTGCTTGACTAAAAGATCAGTTGCATCTAAAAGTAAATGGACATTTATGGAATTTCATCTCTGTACATTTTATTAGTAGGGCATATGTAAGATGTTACTGGCAAACGAAGCCTGGTTTCTTCTGAACTCTATTACTCATATGTTCGATGGTTCGACAGCAGCTTCAATGAACTTAATTCAATAAGACCCAACCGCAAGAGAGGCCGACCACGGACCGTATCAACTTTCCCTGGACGGCAACGCCCTAACAGCTCCGGCGACACCGCCAATTTAAACTGGCTGCGTTGTACGAAATTAATAAAAAGAGCAACCGAGGGGAACATGGCCGACCACACACGACGCTGCGCGGTCTCTTGCTCGCGCGCGCCGCCAGAGCGAGAGGCCAATAGGTTGCGAAACGTTTTCTCACGTGGCTTGAAGTCTGAGTGGGCAGTCTGAGTTCTCACCTAAATTGGCGTTACGGCAAACCGATCGAATGGCGTTTTCAAATGTATGGAGAAATTGAAGAGCGCGCGCAGTGGGCGTTAAGCGAACTAACATTTGCGAGTCCGAGCTTGATTTGACAGCTTACTCGACGTTGCCGTTTACGTCCAATCCGCGTTTTCATACAAATCGGAAGTCCGCGTTTGACTTTGACAGCTTGAAGAAGTAAACCCACAGAATATCTGGTAAAAACTTGTATGGAGTTTGGAGAAAACGCCAGTCGATCGGTTTGCCGTAAACGCCAATTTAGGTGAGAACTCAGACTACCAGCTCTGGACTGTGAGGTGAGGGAGAATGAAGTGAGTAGTTGGTAAAGAGTAAAAAATAAAGTAAGTAAGTAAAGTATAATACCTATATGTTAAGTAGAGCAGTGAGAATATTCATAAATGAAGATATTAAACACTACGAATAAACATAATGATATAATGTGTCAAAAGTGACGCGTAAACATTAACGACAACCTCAGCCTCAATGGCCCAGTGGCGCGACACTTCGGCGATCGCTCTCCGAAGTTAAGCAACGCTGGGTCCGGTCTGGTCTTGGATGGGTGACCATTCGACCGTTGAGAGAGGCTGGCCGTGGTTCGGATTCCACGTTAAACTGTAGGTCTCCTTCCTTCCTTAATAGGTGGTAGGGTTTATCCCGCCCGGGTTGGTACCATCGCATTGGATGAACGATGGTCGAAGCGGCAATGCAAATTTTCCGTGTTTTTCATCCAGTTCAATGTGGCCGTGCAATATAAGGAAGGTCCTGGCATGGCACCTAGTTCCCATGTGGTGTGTTGGGCTAATACCATGACAGAAGGTGTGGTGTTAGCCATCCATGTCCAGTCACATAAAAAAAAAAGTATTGCATTTGACCTTCAGAGCAAAAATCCGCAAGCAAAATAGGTTTTTATTCAAACGTTCAAAAAGATCGACTTTTCAATGTTATTCAATACATTCCAAATTCAAATGTATTGCAAAGCAACCAAAATGAAAACAAAAGACGGTGCCGCCAGGCTCATTTGACAATACAAGGCAAAGCAATTTCCAACCACGGAACAATTTTGTAGTTTACTTGAAAATATTCATCTGGGGTAGGTACAACCTCAGATCAAAAAGGAAGGTGACATGCCATTTAGCGCGCCTGCAATGAGCCCCGCTGTCAATGCCCGCTGTCAACTGACCAAAGTTACCAGAAATGGCTCGAGCAAAAGATGAACAGACAAAATACGTCGATTTCTAGCAATACTTTCAAGGAGGACTATACATGCAATAATTGCTTAAAGCATCTATTATTATTAAATATTATTAAAAACCTAAGCAATTCAATAAAATATTCGTTCATATTGACTTTCTACCAGGGGTGGTAAGTTTGGTCTGTGTTCCACTGTACATGCCACAACCAAACAAAATCATAGCCTTGCATTCGGAAGGTTGGTGTGCCTTAATTCTACTTACTTTTGCCTTCTGTGGTTACAACAAAGGTGACAGCGTTAGTTAAAAATAACTATTTGGTTTCAAATTAAAAGTAGAGCTAAGATGGTAATAAACATTGAAGGTATAGGAAATGTGGAAACTCAAAATAGAGGTAGACAATAGTGATAGTTTAAAATAAAAACCGGCCAAGTGCGAGTCGGACTCGCACAAGAAGGGTTCCGTACAATCGTAGAAGATTTATTACGAAGATTTATTTATTACCTCGATCGACTTCCGTACTACCGAACTAGGGTTCCGTTTTCACCCTTTGGGTACGGAACCCTATAACATTATTGACAAGTTTTCCATTAGAACTCAAGAGAACAAATGCGCAATTAAAATTGGTTTTCATCCAAACATTGAAAAACGTTAATTTAAAAAAAAAAACTTTTTTGATAAAATCCAAATTCAAATACATTTAAAATCAAATAAAATGAAAATAAAATACGGGGCCGCCAGGCTCATTTGACAATAGAAGACAAAACAATTGCCAACCACGGAACAATTTTTCGTTGTGCTTATATAGAGTTTCATTTCCTCTTTCATTTGATATTTCTTGTAGATTACTTGTAAATATTCATAAAAATAAACAATTGACTAGACAACATAAACACATTTACTACATTGGTGAGATGGAATAAGGGCAGATTACAAACGAATTAGTTGTTAGATAAGCATTTTTTAGACTGCACTATCTCGTCTCCTGGCACAGAGTACATAGCCCGCACTGCGCTGACCGCCCAAGAAGTCAAGCATTGCCAGTATAAAGACATCAAACTGGACAATAAAAATGTTCATTCCATTCCGATACAGTATGACTTCATCGATTGAATTCGATTTTTTTAAGGTGGCCCAACCCTGCGGCCCTAACTCATTCGCGGGCACGGTACAAAACCGTGCTGTTGCGCTCTGGGACCTTCTCTGTTTCAAAGAATAAGACAGGCTCCGTGATGAGGAAGATGCAACATGTCTACAAAAAAGACAATGTGCATAGTGTATGATTTGGTAAGATTTACGAAAATTTTAATTTCAAAACGACTTATAGCTAAAAGTAAACCACGACCGCTGTAGTAAACAATCGAACAAAACCCAAATAGATTATAAATCTTGATTAAATAAGCTATGTCTGATGACTAATCTTTTTAAGATTTTTTTACTTTATCATTGCGTAATCCACCTCCAAAGTTATTGTATAAAACGCGCGAAAAATGCGAACTTTCGGACCTTATAACTTAGAAACCAAACACAATTTTACAATGCCAATGGTCATCAGACATCTAGTTCGATTAAATAAAGATATTTTGAGCAAAATTTTGGATCTCTGACAAGAAATATGGGCGTGATCTTCTTTCCCCTTTTGTATGGGGAGATGAGCGGGATGGGCCGCCTTAAGTCTCAATATTCATGTACCTGTGTCTATAAACAATTTCATTTCATTTGATTTCTTATCCATGGGTACGATACCTACACTTGGACACGTTATCAATCTGTCGGTTCGGGAAGAGCCGACACAAGTTTCATGAATAAATTAATAAAAATTTAGTTTCTCCATTTTCAATACTACCGCTCACAATTTTGAGTAGTTTACATTGCACATACAAAATTTTACAACTTGAGGTTTATAAGTCATACAAAATTATCCTAATTACTATGTGCGGGTGTATACAGCCGTCGTCATTTTGGATATCATAAATCATGTCAAAATAAAGATAATTAAAAAATAATAATAATTGAATCACTATGTTCAGGTGTATACAGCCATCTTCATTTTGGATATCATATATCATGTCAACATAAAATTAATAAAAATAATTAATTATTTAATTACTAAGTTCAGGTGTATACAGCCAACGTCATTTTGGATAACATATATCACGTCAACATTAAGATAAATAGAAAATACTTAATAATAATAATACAAATCTATATTCGTATAGAAACACCTACATTAAAATTCTATCTTCCAAGCCTTCCTTAATAGTATTGTTACTTTTTAACTGTGGGCAAAAGTGTTTCTAGCTTTAGTATATTTTCTATTCTTATTACGTCTTATATTCAGTGAACAGGTCCTGTCCATTCTGTAAAAAGTACTGTGCCCCTTGAACGTGTATGTCACACGTGTTATATTCACCAAGCGGTCAAATAGCACGTGTGAAATCGGTTAAAATAACTGCTTAATATTAAATGTCATGGCGCATTAATAGATACTTACCGAAATAAGTTATTCTGTGCCGAAATACGTTAATAGTAATGAGAAATACTTTCCCATAAATGACTAAATTTTAACAGTGCTAAAACGGTAAACAGCACATAATTCAATGAAGCCCTAGCTGGCGCCTGTTTTAGGTTAGGGTCTCCATCCGACGCAGTCACTGCTCAACATAGGCGTAAGTCATTGTCTGCTCAAACAATATTTAACGAAGATACGTTCGGGAAGCATCCTGTGGACTGGCAACACTGTGGCGTACCATTAACGACACCCACGCACCGCGCCGGCAATATTCCGACACCTTTACAACTGACAAGTTACATTTTAAGGCATTATGGCTCAAACTGAACGTGCCAAGGTTTTTACTTATTCTGTGGCCAAGGTCGCAAGGGCTCAAAGGTGTGGGCGGCTCCCTGAGCTACATAGCTGCGTCTGAGGCTGAGATAAATATTCTTAACTGAAACTAAGGCTTTAATAAATAGTCGTAACAGAAACTAAGGCCGAGATAAATAGTCGTAACAAAAACTAAGGCTAAAATATACCGACGTCACAAATGACGCCACAAAGTACTACTTTCCGTTAGTCTTCGTTTCTGTTACGATTATTTATCCCAGCCTTAGTTTCTGTTACGACTATTTATCCCAGCCTTAGTTTCTATTACGACTATTTATCTCAGCCTTAGTTTCTGTTGCGACTATTTATCTCAGCCTTACATAGTTTCTGTTACGACTATTTATCTCAGCGTTAGTGTCTGTTACGACGATTTATCTCAACCTTAGTTTCTGTTACGACTATTTATCCCAGCCTTAGTTTCTATTACGACTATTTATCTCAGCCTTAGTTTCTGTTGCGACTATTTATCTCAGCCTTAGTTTCTGTTGCGACTATTTATCTCAGCCTTACATAGTTTCTGTTACGACTATTTATCTCAGCCTTAGTTTCTGTTACGACGATTTATCTCAACCTTAGTTTCTGTTACGACTATTTATCCCAGCCTTAGTTTCTGTTACGACTATTTATCTCAGCCTGAGACGCAGTGACTGTTGAGACCTCACGTCAAATGGAGATAATAATGTTTTGCCTTGTGTTTTAGGGGCGTCCATTAGTAAAAGGTCAAATGCAATACAATTCGTCGTTTATAGCTACTGCTTCAGAGCGGCTCGTAGCCTAGTGGCGCGGGGACTTGTCTAGCATACCAGGGGTCTGGGTTCTCCTCCTCGCCCCGTTCACGCACCTTTTTCTTTCTCTTTTTGAGTCCATGTAAAACTGTAGGTCCCCTTCCACTACAGCCCTGTGACAGACGGACGGACGGGCGGACGGACGGACGGACAGCGGAGGCTTAGTAATAGGGTTCCGTTGGCACCATTTGGGTACGGAACCCTAAAAATGATGGAAATTCAACGCTTCATTATACGGACCTTGTATAATGAAGCGTTGAATTTCCGGGTATTAGAATGAACTAAAAGGCTAGTCATAAACGAAATAAGATAATACCGATTGACTCCATTTGATACCGTAATGGCAGGAATCAATCTTCGCTTGCAACTGCATCGCTATTCCAATTCTACGAATCCTCTTTTGAAGTTGTAAATAAAATACAGTCGGCTACGTAGTGTACAGGATGTAAACGAACGCCAGTATTTTTAGGGTTCCATACCCAAAGGGTGAAAACGGAACCCTATTACTAAGCCTCCACTGTCCGTCCGTCCGTCCTTCCGTCTGTCACAGGGCTGTATCTCATGAACCGTAATAGGTAGGCAGTTGAAATTTTCACAAAGTGTGTATTTATTTTGCCGCAAGAACAACAAATAGGTAAAATAAAAAAATAATAAAAATTTAGGGGGGGGGGGGGGTGGTCCCATATAAAAAACGTGATTTTTTTTGTGTTAAATCTTTTACGATGGTCCGGAACCCTTCGTGTGCGAGTCTGACTCACACTTAGCCGGTTTTTTTTAAACACGTCGTAGTGATGTAAAAAGCATTTAAAGACGAAAAATATGACATTGATTAAATAAAAAATAGTCACAAACGTAATCTCGTGACGCGCGAGCTGTGTTTGCTAGATAAAAGATATCAGTTTTAAGTATGATTAATTAATTTAAAACTGTCATGAAGTCTACGGAGTTTTGAGATATGAAAGTTTTAAGAAATGTATTGGCCAAAGCATCTATTTGCACGCTGACTGCGAATAAAACTAACGAAATCGTCTTCCGGGCCCTAACGTTTCCCCACCCCGAAAAGATGTCATGAAGATTTTTTTATTTCCGTATCTTTTTATTTTTATGTAAATATCTGTATTTTCCAGTTAACAAAAAAACTAAAATGACGGTAAAAAAGATAAATTTTCCAATGTTTATTAGCCAATATTTTCCAATCAAAAAGGTATAAACCTAATTAAACCTTAATTTTTTTTTTATGTGACCGGACATGCGTGGCTAATACCACAAGGTTTGTCATGGTATTAGCCCAACACACCACATGGGAACTAGGTGCAATGCCAGGACCTGTCTTATATTGCACGGCTTCATTGAACTGAATGGAAAACACGGACAATTTTCATTGCCGCTTCGACAATCGTTCATCCAATGCGATGGTACCAACCCGGGCGGGATTAACCCTACCACGTAGTAAGTAAGGGAGGGGACCTACAGTTTAACGTGGAATCCGAACGACGGCCAGCCTCTCTAAACGGTCGAATGGTCACCCATCCAAGACCAGACCGGACCCAGCGTTGCTTAACTTCGGAGAGCGATCGCCGAAGTGTCGCGCCACTGGGCCACTGAGGCTGACAAGAGCCACTGAGGCTGGCTTATGTTTCAACTGTTATATGTTGTAAGCTGGTTACGGATATTTATAAATTTTTTTTCTTTTATTGTGTTTACCTGGATAATGTTCATGTTAATCTTAATTCTCTATCTGGATTCTCTTCTTTTTCTATTGTTTAACTATACATGTTTCTGTTTTGTATTGCTTGTGATCTGTTTACCTTGTTATTTTGCTATAAGTCGACTTTTTGTATTATTTCCACGTGCATTACGGTGCTGGGAATGTATTAAGTTATTGTCTCAGTTTTTTTCTATTATTTTAATTTTGTACATTCCTGTTTATTATGCCAAATAAATAAAATAAAAAAATAGCCTTTTTTGTGTAACATTTACATAATATTTCAACACAGATTAGTCACAAATTTAAAACTGACGAAAGTATTTAAACACTGCCTTCACTCTATAGAAACGGAACAACGGGGCAGGCAACGGGGCAATATTAATTGCCCAATTAAGGAGCATCCATCTCTGGCTTATCTCTAAGCGCACAACCCGATCCGTCGTGTCCACGAAAAAAGGCGACATTAGAAAAAAATCGCCGACACAAAGTTTGGAAGCTATCGGCAAACAAACGCTCGTAGCGGCTTGAGCGGCTCGTAGCCTAGTGGCGCGGGGACTGGCCTAGCGTACCGGAGGCCTGGGTTCAATTCCAAAATGCACCACTGTCTTTCTCTTTCAGAGTTCGATAAGTGCATTTCGTCACGAATGCGAGCTGCTCCATGGTTCGGAATCCATGTAAAACTGTAGATCCCCTGTAGGGTTTAAGCCCGCCCGGTTTGGTACCATGGCATTGGATGAAAGGATGGTCGAAGCGGCAATTAAAAATTGTCCGTGTTTTTATCCAGTTCAATGCGAGGTTCAATGTGCTCATATAAAGGAAAGGTCCAGGCATGGCACCTAATTCCTTTGGGAATGTGGTGTATTGGGCTAATATCATAACGGTAGTTGTGTGGTATTAGCCAGCCGCTATAACATCAAATTGGTAATATTATAAAATAATAAAAAATAAAGGCGCGCCCCATACAAACAATGTGATCTTCTACGATGGTACGAAACCCTTCGTGTGCGAGTCCGACTCGCGCTTAACCGGTTTTTTAAATTGAATTAATATAAGTTTCACGCTTATTCACTACATAAATATGTTATCTCGTAGTACAAAAAATAAAATTGACCAAATAATTTATAGTTTTCGAGTGACGGCTTATAAATCTAGTAATAACCTAGTAAATAGGTGTTTCCAAATATGTTTTTTTAAAGAATCTAGGTGGTAGGGTTTATCCCGCCCGGGTTGGTAACATCGCATCGGATGAACGATGGTCGAAGCGGCAATGAAAATTGTCCGTGTATTCCATCCAGTTCAATGTAGCCGTGCAATATAAGGAAGGTCCTGGCATTGCACCTAGTTCCCATGTGGTGTGTTGGGCTAATACCATGACAGAACTTGTGGTATTAGCCATCCATGTCCAGTCACATAAAAAAAATAAAACTTATTAAAACTGTTTTCCTGGCATACACTAGATAATAGTCTAAACTTTTATATTTTGTTTTTTCTACGGGTGTTTATTCTTAACCGACGCTGAGATGAAATAAAAATAACCCCAGAATATTGGAGGTTAGCGTCATATGGAGCCGGAAGGTGGCCCATCCCGCTCATCTCCCCATACAAAAGGGGAAAGAAGATCACGCCTATATTTCTTGTCAGAGATCCAAAATTTTGCTCAAAATAGCTTTATTTGATCGAACTAGATGTCTGATGACCATTGGCATTGTAAAATTCTGTTTAGTTTCTAAGTTTTAAGGTCCGAAAGTTCGAATTTTTCGCGCGTTTTATACAATAAATTTGGAGGTGGATTACGCAATGATAAAGTAAGAACATCGTAAAAAGATTAGTCATCAGACATAACTTATTTAATCAAGATTTATGATCTATTTGGTTTTTTGACTACAGCGGTCGTGGTTTACTTTTAGCTATAATTCGTTTTGAAATTAAAATTTTCGTAAATCTTACCAAATCATACACTATGCACATTGTCTTTTTTGTGGACATGTTGCATCTTCCTCATCACGGAGCCTGTCTTATTCTTTGAAACACAGAAGGTCCCAGAGCGCAACAGCACGGTTTTGTACCGAGCCCGCGAATGAGTTAGGCCCGCCGGGTTGGGCCACCTTAAATGAACTATTTGGTATGCTTACCCATCCACCGAAAGTGCATCTAGTATGACGAGAGGAGCCTGTGAAACTCATGCGCTTAGCTGCAGTATAGTCGTGCATTAGTGATATTGCAATGATGGTAGTCAGCGGGTTGCCATGGTAAATAACTCGCCAGGTGAATACAGTGATTACATCTGTTGTTTAGTGGAATTTGTCTGCGGTAATCAATATAATCAAATAAAAGTTATTAGATATACAAATTCATACTACAATGAACATGCATAGATAATACGTACAGAAGTGACTTCTGTTGTATAAATAAAAGTTAAATGCCACATACAAAAAAAGTGATTTACTTAATTCAAAATCGGTGCCCCGATTTTTTTCAGCGAGGAATAAATGTCATATAATATAAACGGCTGCTCGTAGCTCAGGGGTGCAGGGTTTTGCTCCTTGACTGAGGTCATGGGTTTGATCCCCACCCCGTTCGTGTACCACTTTCTTCCTCTGCATTTTGTCAAGAATGCGAATGTTCCATGGTTCGGAATCCATGGAAAACTAAGCCTTACTACCCCTACTAACTAGGTGGCGGGATTTTAAATCGAACATCATACAAGTAGCGGTGCTTAAAATGGCATGGTACCCGTAATTCTTTTGGAAGTGCGAAGTGCATAACATAAAAGAAAATTGTATCAGCAAATTGTCTTATTTGATTGTGTTGGTGACAGTGTTTAGTGAATTACATTACATTACTGAAATAGTGCAAACAATTTAGTTACGCAATAGTGTTGTCTGTATAAAGGTAGTTATACAGTGGTATAAGTACAGCGAGTGCGAGACAGAGTCAATACGTTTTGACAAATTAATTCTGCTCGTAGTCCGCTGCGACCCGCTAATTATACAGAATGCGATGGCGTAGGGTTGCCACTATTCGAACTTATATGCGTGTGTTTATTGCAGTTTGATGATGAACTTTGGGAGCATACTCATTACTCGGCCGAGTTATAGTTCAATACGTACATTCTATTACATCATGCATAGGAGAATTTCGACAAACCGCAATAAAATGGGGTCCACTTACAGTATAATGGGTACCATTTACGGCTCGCGAGCAATTAAATATGTATTATCTCAGGTCACCAGTGATTGACGACTATTGTCAACCTGGTTTTGGCCAATGATATTTTTAGGTATGCATTATAACTGGCCAGTTCATTGCTGTCATGCAGCAAATTGATTATATGTATTGAAAATAACTTAATTGGTTGACGTTGAATAATTTCCAGATTTTCAGATTTATTAGTTTTGTCGCATTAGCAATCATTTTTTTATACGGTTAAAAGACGCTACTTAATAGGTGGTTCAGTTAAAAGAACTCGGTTTGGTGTCGGTTTGGTATCGCATTTAATGCAAGATGATCTAAGTGAAAATTAAAATGGTCCGTATATCTACCCAGTTCAATGTAGTACTGGCTTCCGGCACCGTTTATTTTCAACTGAGAACCAGGCTGCAGTTATTGCTATGGAGGGTGGGGCTGGAAAAATATTCCGATTTTGGTCTCAGCTACATCTTCCATGAAGCGGTGACTGCGGTTGCGTTATGGAAATGGTATTGTTAAAATTATATTTAATAATTTACATTTTAATATTATTTTTATGTCTATTGCAAATAATTATATTGTATTGTATTCTTTTTTCTATTGCGAATGTAAATATTCTCTGCCTATGGACTTCTTGTTTGAAAAAAAGAATTATTATTATAATTATAAAGGAAAAGTCCTGGTTCCTCCGGGAATGTGATGCGGCATGACATGACAGTAGGTATGGCATTAGACATTAATGTCCAGTTCCATAAACGAAAAATCAAAACGCGAAGTGCCAACCCTACCCACATTACTGGGTGGCCCAGCCGTCTCGATAGCACTAAAGGGTAAAACAAAACTAATCTATCTCCCTCTCTTTTATTTTTCCTTCCGCCAGAGGGGGACGGGGCGACGTGACGTCACCGGTGCCTCTCTCTCCGGCGTACCGGCGCACGGCTCTGATCGATAAGGTGTGTTTTGGCTACCGATATAAGTAAAATGGCGCTTTATCGCCGCCTTGACTTAGGCAATGTAATTGTTGAATTTGAAAAGAGAAATGACCCGATGGAGTAAGCAGTTAAGACATACATGACGTGGGAAAAAATACTATCGTATATGATAGAATTAGACTGGCAGTTCCAGAGATTAGCACGTTTAAACAAAAAAACCGACTTCAAAGAAAAATCACTAAAAAGTAAAGAAATGATTGCCATTTTTGTAGTTTTACGTTTATTGTTACTTAATTATTTCTTTACTTTTTAGTGCTTTTTCTTTGAAGTCGGTTTTATTTGTTTTTTTTTTAATTTTTAGTGAATCTGAAGTACACTAACTAATCTGTACATGTTCTTTCCAATAAAAAAGAATCATCGAAGTTGGTTGCACATACTTAATGCAAATTTAAGACTTACATGATTTTCTCATGGATATCATTGTCAGAACTAAACCAAATTAAAATGGGGCCACACAGAAAGCACAGGCTTTCAAATAAAAAAAAATTATCATCAAAATCAGTTCACCCAGGCGAAAGTTCTGAGGTAACAAACATAAAAATACAGACGCATTGACAACCTCCTCCTTTTTTGAAGTCGGTTAAAAATAAACAAACACAAAAACAAATTCTTCAGCTTTATTAAAATTTTATTATACGCTTCGTAAAGGTAAATTCTTAGCACCGGCAATCGGAGAGCATGCATGAATAGAGGCATGCCATTTTTTTATGAAAAAACCGGTATGGGTGGCTGAACTGAGGACCAAATGTGCTCAGAAAAGCCATATAAACCTCACCTCGCCGAACCACGCTCAGCGAGGTCCCATGCCAGCTGATTTGCGGACTATCGCTGAGCTATCGAGCTTGTTCAAATTACGCTTGAATACTCCCAGGTTATGGGTATGAGGAAAGGCACCCGCCGGCAGACAGTTCCATATCCTGGCGGTGGTGCGGCAGAGGAATGAGTTTGAGCAACGGTTCGTGCTCGAGAGCCTATGTATGTCAACCACAAGAGGGTGCTCTGATTCTCTGCGGCGGGAGCTCCGGTTGCTATAATCGTAGCCTGAAGCAATTCACAACTAAATTAATGCGGCCCGTAGCCTAGTGGCTCGGGGACTGGCCTAGCGTACCAGAGGCCTGGGTTCACACACAACTTTATTTCTCTTTCTTGGTTCGATAAGTGCATTTCGTGACGAATGCGAGCTGCTACATGGTTCGGAATCCATATAAAACTGTAGGTCCCCTTCCCCTACTAGGTGGTAGGGTTTAAGGCCGCCCTGGTTGGTACCATCGCATTGGATGAAAAGATGGTCGAAGCGGTAATGAAAAATTGTCGGTGTTTTCCATCCAGTTCAATGTAGCCGTGCTCATAAAGGGAATGTCCTGGCGTGGCACCTAATTCCTTCGGGAATGTGGCGTATCAGGCTAATATCATAACGGTGTTTGTGTGGTACGAGTATTAGCCATCCATCCTAGTAGTGATAAATCCTAGAATCGAGAAAGGAGTGCTAAGATGGTTCGGACATATGGAACGAATGGATGACGAAAAAATTACGAAACAAATTTACAGAGCAGAAGTGTCGTGCCCGGGCGACCTAGAAGAACGTACCACGACCAAATCGATGTAATTCTTCGTAAAGGATCCGCAATCGTAGAGCATGTATGAAAAGATGTATGTCTGTAGATAAAGCGAAAAAGGTGTGCTGTGATCGTACCGTATTGCGCTCTATCATCTCTGCCCAGCCCTCCGGGAGAGCGGCTTGAAGATAAGTATGTGATAAATCCGACAATACGCGGTTCCAATTTTCAGAAGACCACACAAGCGATGGTCCCATATTTTCGTAGCAATTTTCATCGACTAATTTTCTCCAAACGGAAGTCCTAATTTTCTCCGCACGACGTCTCGTAACATAAATACAGTTTTGACAAACATTCCGACGGCGTTTATTTTGGATTCCACCGAGATATTATGAGTCGTAAATTATTGTGTTCGAGTTAATAGCGCGCGGTACGCTCGTGGTCCTAACTTCCTTGCAGGTTGAAACTGTAATTTTGTGTGACCTGAACTTCGTAGAAGACCATACACACTAAGGGTTCCGTACCATCGTACAATATTTAACATAAAAAAATCTCGTTATTTGTATGGGGCCTCCTTTTAATCTTTATATATTTTTTATTTTACCTATTTGTTGTTATAGCGGAAAAATAAATACAGACTCTGTGAAAATTTTAGCTGCCCACCTATTACGGTTCATGATATACAGCCCTGTGACAGACGGACGGACGGACGGACGGACGGACAGCGGGGCTTAGTAATAGGGTTCCGTTGGCACTCTTTGGGTACGGAACCCTAAAAATGGATGGTTCCTTACTTGCCCCGTATTTTTTTGTTGTAATAATTCAAGATTCAAATATGTATTTATTAAAAAAATTATAATAATAATAATAACCATTTATTGGATGAAGAAGACATAAGTACACAGAAAACAAAAGAACAGTAAAACATACAATGCAGAGTACATTTCTGAAAAGATAAAAAGGAGAACATAAAAACATATTATAAATTTTAGCTACCTACTGCATGCTTTCCTTCATCCAATGGGTGATGTTATTGCCTTATGGCAATCTCTTCCACCTCACCCATTAGATATAAGGGCATAGTGGTGGTTTGCAGCGAATAAAAACTAAAATAAAATAAAACAATAAAATAAAATAAAACATAAAACACATAAAAGATAAAACAATAGCAACCGCAGACGGGGTTCGAAAGAGAACAGATCACTCTTGCGACAGGTAATGTTCCTTCAAGCGTGTTTTTTATGTATGCACGCTTAACATTCTTAGACCGCCGCGCTAGATAAAATCTGTCTTGCAGAAGCCATTTTCAGTTTAAACATTTTTCTTTAATTTCTTTTGCGCTTTCTAAAATTTGTATATAAATATAAATATAAATATAAATTAAATGGATTATCTACTAACGTAACGCGATTACATTAAATGAAAGATAGTAGAATCAGTAGTAAAAAATGTTTTCCGTCCGGCCTTATCATGTCACCTGCATAGTATCTTTGAAAATGCAGTGTTAAGAAGGCCGACATCGTTTTTTTTATGGATCCTGAAATAGGAAACATCTTTTATAAATTAACCTTGATGTGCTTCAGCGAGTTGGACTGCGTTCACAACTGTGAACTGTTTTCGTATTCAACTCAAACTATTCAATAAAAAAAATATATTCGAACTTATAAAGTAAAGCTCGTATAGTTTAAAAAAAATCATCTTGCAGGTAACCAAACGTATCAACTTTCCAGATTTTTAATTGTTATTCAGGAAAGACATAAATTCAAATTCCGCCTGACATACACCCGGAAAATCACATTTACGGCAGGAAACTTGTGAGTCTACGGACTATGTATCCAACATGACAGCAGGTATTTTTTATACGAGCCATCCATGTCCAATATAAACGTAAAACTCAATTGAAACAAAATTCAGATGACAGCTGTACTATCCATATTGCATGTCGGATCTCACAAAAACCGCTATAGCATCAGTTGAATCAAATCATAAACGACCTTCGCAACTGGACTTGGTCGCTCTTATATTGTTTATCATGGTATCATTCCGATTGAATAAGCTAATGTCTTCGATTTGGACACAAGGATTCACCTTGAAACTTGCCGTGAGGTGGTTCTACTATCTTTCCTTTCTAACTTTTTCCTTTTTACCCGACTACAGCGAAGCACAAGGGGGGTTATGATTTTAACCGTTATGTATGTGCGTGGGTATGTATGTATGTTCATATGTTTCCTCTCAAGACACAGACACACATATGTTCCCTCACAGAACAACTCTGTACTTGATTGCTGTGTAAACCTATAATAGGTGCTCAGATCATGTAAGAGCATTACTCAATCATTGGAGAGTATTTGATTTATATATTTTATAATCTTTGTGTGTGTACTGTTGGTGTGCCTTAATATGTATAAATAAAATAATAAAACGACTTATCAATAAAATACTAATGAGCATTCCAGAGGTCTGGGTTCAAATCCTCGCCCATTCATGCAACAATTTATTTCTCCTTCTGATTTCGTAATGAATGCTAACGCTCCATGGTTCGGAATCCATGTAAAACTGTAGGTCCTCTTCCCCTACTAGGTGGTAAGGTTTAAGCCCGCCTGGGTTGGTATAATCGCATTAGATGAAGCTATGGTTGAAGCGGCAATAAATGTTTGTCCGTGTTTTCCATCTCGTTCAATGTAGCCGTGCTCGTAAAGGGTCTTGGCATGGCACCTAATTCCTTCGGGAATGTGGTGTGCTGGGCTAATATCATAACGGTAGTTGTGTGGTATTGGCCATCTATATCAGGTTGCCTAACGAAAAATAATAATAATTGGAAGCGTTTTGATCGTCCGCTGGTGACACCACTTACGTCTGACGTTTGTTTGTGTAGGTGGTATACAACTATGTCTTTCCTCTGAATATCACTATGAATAACTATGTATTAAATACATCAAAACATTTACGTGCATGTAAGTTGTTGTTTAATCGACGATACGCATTTGAATAGTTTGTGCAGAACAACTTCAGATGAGGATATTTTCTTGTTTAATGCTTTTTAGAACGTGATTTTTCATTAGTCGGGTCTTAGTTTTTAAAATTATTCAGAATGAGGTAACCAAAACCAACTATTGTCACTTATTCCTTCGAAAGTGCGGTGTGTAGGGCTGAATGTGGTATATTCGTGTCCAGTCGCGTATAAAACGGTTTATTTCTGACCATAATCGATTCGGTGTTTATCCTCAATAAAATGTGTTCGTGAATACGTAATTTTTATTTACACGGGTACTAAAAGGCTTACAACAGTTCCCGTTATACGAACTGGCGACATTAATTTTATTTCAGGCCAACTTCAGTGCCCTAAACATCTATGACCAGTAAGTGGATGGACAGTTATAGGCTGGTCCGTAGTGTAGGGTTTGAGGCGCTAGGACTTGCCAACTGCTCGCGCCATACAAATGCACCTTTAAACAAATGTAATAATATGTATTTAAACGCCTCGGCAAGTCTAAATAGATCTCCAGACTGATAATGGATCGTTAATATTTTTTGCTTCCATAATTTATTTAAATAATAATAATAATAAAAAAGTCGATTTTTCACATTAGAAATCTCAAAGTAATATGATTTCTAGATATAAGCAAAAACAGCATATATGCATAAACAAATAATTACATTTGCTTTTAGATTTCCACATTTAGTCAAAAAAGATCGGAAATGGACACCGTTTCCGCAATGTATTTTGAATAGAAAAAGCAAACATAGGTTGATAGGAATCATATATTTTAAGAATGGCACTTCTAATAGTCAGACTTAGTTAGTTAACTCGAGGTGCCTCGTCTAACTTTGCGATTTGGCTAGTACCAGGGCCTTAACGCTCGTGGTGCACTGTGTCAAAGACCTTGGGTTCGATTCCCAGGGTTAAACGTCCTAAACGACATTGGAATTTGCATTTTAGTTGATTCACTACATGGGTAAATATACTTTTTCGTAATAAGCTTGTACGTCGCTTATTCCAAGAAATGTGACATTTATCTATGTATAATCGACCGTGAAGCAAGGACACATTAATTGAAGAAAGATCCCTGTAAAAAGGACTACTTCACGAATATACTCTAGTTCATTTATCTATAGAATGCACTCCCTGCCGAGTTATTTCCCTCAAAGTACAACCTGGGATCCTTCAAACATGGTGTGAAGTACGTCCGACATGGTTTTCGTAGCCCGCCTCACAGTTCGAAAGCTCATTGGCGTTGTCGGGCACCTTAAGAGGTCCTGGCGTACGCCATATGCCGCGCTTTACATAAAAAAAAAATGGAACCCTTTGGCGTTACGTCACAGGTATCAAGTACTCGTTATCAAGTGATATCTAGGAAAAATATTAGTAGATGAAGACCCCGTCCCAGTTCTTAGCTCCAGCAGGCGGGCGGAGCCGGAAACTAGCAGTTTACTAATTGTTACGCTGCAGTGGGCTTAGTGTTAATTTATGCATGATTAATTAAATTAAATTAACAGGACTACCCACTGCTCCCTATTGTACAGTCTACGGGTTAGTTTAGAGAGCAGGGTGTATACATGGTTATGGGCCAATCTATATGACATATTGCATACACAATTATTTTCTGTATTTTATAGCTTTATTTTTTTATGAATAAAACATTTTTAATTTATTTTTAAATTATATTTATTTTATTTTATTTGAGGTTATAAAGAGGTACGCATTACAATCCCTAATCCACAAGTCCGGAATAAAGGTTCAAAGGTGCTTCGAGTACCTGAAAAAATCCGGAATGGTTGTTCTCACTCCGGAATGGAATAGCCGGGAGTGGTTTAAGAGGAAACTCCAAAATTCAGTATTTCATGGGGAATTGGCCAACGAGCAAAGAAAGGTCAAAGGTAAAATTGTCTAAAGAGTTGGAATGAGGAAAAAGATATTTGGAATGACTATTATCACCGTTCTGGATTGGCCGTTATTATTGGTATTAATTGTGTAAAGCCGGAATGGATACGTTTTGATGAGGAGTTTGAATGGGAATAGGAGTAGGAAAGGCTGATCAAATATTTTTTTATTTCAATGTTTTAATTTTTAGGACAATAAATAGAAATGTCAGTTTTCAAACTATTTGAATGCCAAGATCCACTCGTTTAAGTATTTGGTCGTTGTGAGTAATGGTAAGTTATAAGTAGCACTAAAGAATTTGCATTTGTGTAAAAAACAATATTCTCAGTGAAATATAATGAGTGAATAATAAATACTAAATAGGTCCATTCTGGGACCTTTCTGTGCTGGATGCGTATTTATTTCTTCGGTTTCAATTATTTGTCAGGATAAACGTGTACGTGTATGTTTGATTTTGCTAAATACACACACACATATAATTGAGGTACACCCACAGTAAATACTGCTAGGGAAACTAGAACATTATGGTGTTAGAAAAAAAAGAGTTAAGTATATGTAAATCATATCTATCAAATAGAAAACAAGTCTGTGATGTAAACGGCACTAAGTCTGATGTAGAATCGATCACTATGGGTGTACCGCAGGGCTCAATTCTGGGACCATTGTTCTTTTTGATTTACATTAATGACATTTCAAGCTGCATCGCAACAGACATCGAGATGGTTTTATTTGCTGATGACATATAATTAATTGTAAAAGATCAAAATATATCAGATCTACGGGTGTCCTTTATACAAGCCATAAACTCACTAAAATTATGGTTTGAAGCCAATAACCTTCTTTTAAATGTAAGTAAAACTAACTTAATGCACTTTGTGCTGGGGACCCAGAAACGCTGAGTGAATCATGATGTTTTAAATGCAGCACATGATTTGTCTTTGAGTATAACTAAGGAAATAACATTTCTTGGTGTAGTATTTGACAATCGTTTTACATGGAAACCACATATTGACAAGCTTGCTGCTAAGCTTAGCTCTGCATGCTATGCAGTAAAAAAAATTAAGGAGCTTTGTGGTTTAGAAGCTGCTAAATCTGTCTATCATGCCTATTTTCACAGCATAATGTCATATGGGCTGATGTTCTGGGGTGATGCAGCTGAAGTTAATCGTATATTTGTTTTGCAGAAAAGAGCACTGCGATGCATGCTAGGCATGAGGACGAGAGATTCCTGTAGCAAGGTGTTTGGTGACGTAGGAATCTTAACTTTGCCAAGTGCTTACGTTTTTCAAAACATCTGCTATGCAAGAAAACATATAAATGATTTCACCCTTAACTGTGATGTTCATAACTGTAACACAAGACATAAGAACAATGTTAAAGTAATTAGTCATAAATTAGCCAAAACATCTAAGAGTTTTATATGTAACAGTGTTAGATTTTATAATGAATTGCCCAAAGAGGTGAGAGATTTATCTGAAAATTCTTTTAAAGTTAAGGTTAAGAAGTTGCTAACACAGAAGGCTTACTATTGTATTAAAGATGCCCTAGCTGATAAATTTGAATTTACTGAGATTTTGACTGCCTACTGACTGGGTACAAAAAGTATCCTATTATTATTACTATTTTGACTAATTTTATTTTTACTAATTTTTGACACCTGATACATTTTGTATCTTTACTACTTTTATGATAAGTACTACTTGTAGTATGAAATTACTAAACATTCAATTTTGATTTGATACAATTTCGTATCAATAATGACGAGGGCTCTATACACCCGAATTTTATTTTATTTTAGTTAAGCATTATTAGTTTCTCGGTATTGGTCAAAATCTCATATAGGAATCTATTATTACTTTATTGATAGGGATGCTCTCAAACCATTATACTCTTAATTGTCTGTAGGTGGTAGCATTTAAAGGAATATGTAACTATGTGATCAGCTGACAGTAGTAGTTTATGACAAAACTCATAGTATTAAAACGTAATGTGCAAGTGTTTCACAGTGTTGTGTTGCCACTGGAGCAGTGCATCGCTTAAAGGTCCTTGCTTACGGTGACGCTTGGCTCAGGTTATCTCTTTCCCTAAAATATGGTTGAAAGAGGTAATGGCTGTGCCCGGCGTGATGCTCGTGAACGGGTGCTGTTTGTGGGGACTGGCCTGCTCCAATTGGCAACATATTAGTTGGAGGGGATTGTCTTTGCAAATAAAATGATATTTGTCATGAACTGTTGCATACGGAATGGATTGTAAATTTTTGTGTATTCATGTGAATTTAGTGTTTTACCTATGTTTTTGTTAAAATAATTGACAAACACTTTTGTAAACTTAGACTAAGTGGACGTTGAAAAAAAAAAAACAGCGGAGTTTCTTTCCAGTTCTTCTTCGCTGTGTTTTGTTTTGCTGAACTGGCCAATGCTAAAACATGACAAATCCGAGTGCAGTGTACTGTCTATGGATGATGAATAAACAATACAATACAATACAAAAAAAAAAAGTACCCTGCACCCAGTTGGAATCAAAACCTTTTATAGTTACAGCTAAACGTTGCAATCAAACGTCAGATTTCACTCGCCTGTTCCCCCGGCGAGTTTATTAACCATAGTAACCTGTATGATGCCTCAATGATATTCATCACCTACCATTTTCTCATGAGTATGAATGAACGTGTGTGCCACCGTACCGTAGATTAACAAATCATTTAGCATTCGGTACAGTCGCACACGCAATAATAAAGTCTCGGGTAATTAGCCATCACTTATTAACTACGGCATTACGCATACAATTGCGAGGTACAATCTACAAAAAAAATCCGTCTCATTTTTCGTATCTAAGGATGAGATAAAGTCGCAATAGAAACTATGATTAACCAAAATTAATACTACATATAAAAGTAACGTAAAATCCTTACAGGCTTTCTCTTCACACTTAATAATATAACTCAAAGAAATTTAATACTAATTGAAATACAGGACTTTTACTTACTAAACAAGTTATACTCATTTTACATAAAAAAACACCAAAAAAAAGTAACGCTGCATGTAAAAAAATACATCTCAAATAAGACTTAAGCAGCAAAAAAATTCAACCAAGTAAATGAAAAAAAAAAACAACGCATATAAAACACATATTATATTCTTGTCGTTTTTGCCAACAGTACCCGCTTACTTAGAATAAACAACGCTAACTAACTTAGTGAGAATCAATAAAATACAATTGCAAGGAACAACGGTAGTTGTGTCATTGCACCAATTGAAACTCGATAGTGATGTGATTAAGTCGATGAATCATGATTTTATTTTTCAAGTTTTTAATTTAAAGTTCTGGCAGTCAAATACGCTAACTAGGTCAAGTCGCAAAACTTATAGATTTGCGGATTCTGATTAGATGAACCCTCAAAGAAACGTAAAAGAGCCAATCATACATTTTTGGTAGAGATCCTACAAAGTTGTGAATCACCAAGTTGTTTTTGATGCGGCTTGTATCTGCGTATGCTAAGATGGAAGTTTAATATGAGAGAAATCTGGCGAAAAGTGTATGGTTTTTATTAATGTAAGCGGAGCCACTGGTATCTATGAGTGATTATATGCAGTATAGGGCATTGACTTAAGAAGGTAACAATAGTATAACTTACTTATTTTAGAAATAGTGGTAGAAGATACGCAATCTTAGGTCGGCCCACTTACAAGCATCATAGTAAACCTGGAATCAAATTGAAGAAGCTTAGAAAAGGACAGTCTTATTTGAAGATTATGTATTACTGAGTTAGGTTAAGTTTGTTTAAGTTGCGTAAGGTTAGATTATATGAGGTGATTTTACAGCTATTCCTTATTTATATTTGCTAATGGCTTTGAATACAATAACCTTGTAAGCTTACGGATAAATACAATTTTCCTATGAGATATCATTAACTTTTCGAGAAATATCTTATCTCGACAAGCTTCAAAGATATGGTACAAAAATCCTAGATTGCACAAACATGTTTGTTGAGTTTAACGGGCATTCCGTAATAATTGGATTAGAGAGCATTATCAACTGAAAGGAGCGACGAGAATTGAGAAGGATATGTTGAAATCGAAAGGACATGTAGAGCGAATGAGTGGGGAAAGAATGACGTAACAGATTCCAAAGCGGAAGTGAGTAAAATCGTACTGTTCTACAATAAAAAAAAAATAACAAAAAAAAAACCGACTTCAAAGAAAAAGCACTAAAAAGTAAGAAATAATTTCCATTTTTGTAGTTACGATTTCTGTTATTTTTTGAGTCGGCGTCAGCCGGGCACGCGCTGCGCCAATCAAGAGAACCTAACCTAACCTAACCTAACCTTGGCTGACACGGACTCAAAAAATAACAGAAATCGTAACTACAAAAATGGAAATTATTTTTTACTTTTTAGTGCTTTTTCTGTGAAGTCGGTTATTTTTTTTGTTAATTTTTTTTATTTCTTCATTTTTAGTGAATCTGAAGTACTTTTACTAATTTGTACACGTCCTTTCCAATAAAAAAAGAATCACCAAATTCGGTTGGCGTTATATTGAGTTATTCGTCCATTTGTCGCGCACATCTTAATACAAATTTAAGACTTTTAGATTTTCTCATGGATATTATTGTCAGAACTTAACCAAATTAAAATGGGACCACTTGGGAAGCACTAGCTATCATTTAAAAAAAATAATCATCAAAATCGGTTCACCCAGGCAAAAGTTATGAGGTAACAAACATAAAAAAAAAACATACAGACGAATTGATAACCTCCTCCTTTTTTGAAGTCGGTTAAAAAGTTACCAACAACCCATTGGCAATAATAAGTTATTATGGATGTAACTAGACATGGATGGCTAATACCAGACCTACCGTTATGATGTTAGTCAAATACACCGCATTTCGAAATTAATTACATGCCAGGCCAGGACCTTCCCTCTATGATCAGTTCTTCATTGAGCTTTTCATTGTCGCTTTGAACAGTTTTATCCGACTGTGCCAGAAGGAGGATTACGTCTTTCGAGCGTATGTATGTATGTATTTTTCTTTGGCGCGCTCTGTAGTTTACCTACCACTCATACAGTTTTAAATGGAATCCGAACCACGGCTCAGCTCACATTCATGGCGAAATAAATAAAATACACACAAGTGATGTATGAGCGAGCGGAGATCGATCCGGATTCTCGCATGATAAGCTAGGCCCCGGAGCCTGAGCCTCAGCTACGAGCAGCACTGGGATATTTGAAATGCATACCCTCAGCCTAGTTCTTAAGGGCCTGGTACTAGCCAAATCGCAAAGTTAGACGAGGCACCCCAAGTTAACTAACTAAGTCTGACGATTATAAGTGTCATCCTTACAATATATGATTCCTTGTCTAGGAATCGAATTATTTTCGTTAATGTATGTTTCCTTTTTCTATACAAAATACATTGCGGAAACGGTGTCCATTTCCGAACTTTTTTGACTAAATGTAGAAATCTAAAGCAAATGGAATTTTTTGTTTATGCATATATGCTGTTTTTGCTTTTATCTAGAAATCGAATTACTTTCAGCTTTCTAATGAGAAAAATCAACTTTTTTATTTTTATTATTATTTAAATAAATGATGGAATAAAAAAATATTAACAATCCATTATCAGTCTGGAGTTCTATTTGGATTTGCTGAAGCGTTTCACTACATATTATTACATTTGTTAAAAAGTGCATTTGTATGGGGCGAGTAGTTGGCTAGTCCTAGCGCCTTAATTGTTCAAAATTTAATCTATCGATAACTGTCCGGGGCTGGTTATCAGACATGTTTACGTCTCTACGTTCAGTTCGTATAGCGAATACTTACCTACTCAGTTCGCTAAATAGATGCATACGTACACGCATGTAATTTGCACACTGTTATGTGTTATATATGTCTAACGCTGTAGATGCCATTCTACATATGTATAAACGCACGGTAGGTAGGTAGGAGACCATTCAGTCCAAGTAATCACATCCGGTTTGACCGTCAAAATACGTTGATTTTTGTTAACAATGCTTCGGCAAACTATGCGTATATACAAGCATCGTTGAACATGGCTATTATTTTAATTCATAAATGAACCCCATCGATTTTAAAGAAGTATGAGAACGTACCGCTTTCTATTACGCGAATATTCCCATATGTTTTTTCGTGTCATTATCGGAAATAGTAGACTAGGAGGTCGCGACAAAAATTGTAACGATAACGTAAATGGCTATTTCTAAGTTCACAGGATAAAGACTAACTCTCTGAAGCTAAATGTGTCAGTCTGCTCCAAGTGGTTGCGTTACGTAGATAAGGCGCCTGAAAAAGTTGTTATGGCGACAAAAAAATAATATGATAAGGTAAAGGGCTACCAATAACGAAGCATGAAAGTATCACTACATACTTTAGTAGAAATACCAAAACTGAACAAATCTTTGGTTGCATTTAGTATTTATAAGCGAATTTTAACAGGTATAATTTTAAATATTTTTACGTATTTATTTAAAAAACCGATTGGTTATTGTTGCATAATTAATAGGTATCACTATTTCTAAACAATCGGTATATTCATCAACAGGTACATACCCACAAATATTTTATATAGCCAATCTAGACAATGCAACCACTTGGCGCCGTCAGACCGACATATTTAGCATTAGAGGGTTGTTCTCCGTCACCTGAACACAGATTCAGCCATTTACCTTATCGTGACCAAAAATGTCGTGACCTCCCGGAACATAGAGACAAGTTCGATATCCCTTTCTTTCATTGAAGTAAATCTTGGTGTGAAAAAGACTTTGGAGATATCCAAGTGAAAATATAAGAAGATGCGTCTGGAACGCTATTAAGATGTTTCAATACTCAACCAAATATTTCTGTGGTCTAGGATTCCCAGGAGTGAAGTATACCGACGACATTAACAATAAATAGAGCCCTGTTAAAAGAACTACCTCATGAATATACTGCAAGGCTGGACTCGAACCAGCAATACATACCATTCTTCCAATTTCGCCACCTGCTGCATACACATAATTTGGAATTCCCCTACAGCCCCTCCTCCCGTAATCAATGCCTCCTACTAATACAGTGTTTATTTAATTGATTTATTTATTTACTTTGACCGTTCCATTGACAGTTTTGCGAAAACTGTTTCCATGCTCTTAATATTTTACTAGGTTTCTTGTCAGATTTCACGGTAGCTTTACCTGCGTTGCGGACATTGACTGAAAATATTGAACGTTCAAACATATTGCTTTCCGGTCGATTATACACACATACAAATCACATTCCTTTGATAGAGTGACGTACAATCATTTCGTCTGAAATCTATAAACCGGAAATAGAGACAAATTTGAGATCTCTTTCTGTCGTGCTGAAGTCAATCATAGGTAAAAGGGACTTAGAAATTCCTTCTCTTTCCACTGTACAATTGAGAGGAAACGACTGTACAAGGTTAGTACGAACAAATATATTTACTTCAGTATTTCCATGTATCTTAAAATGTTTGCAAGGGAACCACGAAAATGGCTAAAGTATTCATAAATGAGGCACTGTCGTCCACTGCCAGCAACATATTAATACAACTACCTACTAGTACATCTCAACTCGGCGAGTAAGTGTCTGCGAGAAGTGCTGAATATCGTCGAAAACGCAGCAATTATCGGTGGAAATAACACGTTAGCACTCAAGGTAATTGCGATCCAAGATGGCGGAGGCGCGAGCTGTCAGTTCTGACGTTTACAAATTGCCGCGCTGCCGATAGGTGGCGCTCGGAGCGGTCGGTTCGTCTGAATACTAATTAGTTTATAAGAAATTGTTTTGAAGGAGCTCCAACTTTGGGAAAGTGCTTGGAAATTTTTACTTTGGTTCTGTTTGGTTAGAGTTTTTAGTTAGCTTTGACTGTCTGAGTCAATACCGTCTAACTATACCCACGTTTAGAAGCAAATGTAATGTACTTTTCTGATACGGAATGTACGGTATCTCGCTTCACGTAATCAATGCTTTCTATGTTCCTCAATTATACAATTTCTACAACATTTATGACGAGAGAAATTACGGTCTGAATAAATTAAAATCGCGGAATGGCAGACGGACGGACATGGGGAAACTGTAAGGTTTCCTTGCTGACTATGGAAACCTAAAAAGGCATATTATACGTACGTCTAAATTCATGAAGTCAAGCATCAATGAACATATGCTTTGTGATATTACAAAGGAATGAAATATGAAAAAATATTTAGGAACAGAGACCACTGCATTTCTTCCCGTGCGTGTCGTGAGAAACGACACATGGACTCGTTGTTCGTGGTTCCGATTCCACGTAAAACTGTAGGTCCTTCCTAGCTGGCGGGGTGAATCCCGCCCGGGTTGGTACCATCGCCACCATGGTCGAGGCCGCCGCTATATGAATGACTTTTGGTCGGTGCTCAAAGCAAGCCAGCGTGCGTACACTGCCCGCTCCATGCAAGTCAGCCGTCGGCGATACTTATTGGGAGTCCTGTCTCGGGAAATTACTTAAGACCCTCCCGAAGAAGTCGTAGTAATTAGTGGCAGACATTCCAACTAAGCAAATGAACTCCCAACTCTTCGCCCGTCAGGGTTGTCAGTTTGAAACGCACTACTTTTACTAATTTTTTTAAGATTTCTCTCTATCCGCTTATGGCTTGAGAACCACTCGCCAAAGGCTGTATTAGATATTTCCTAGCCTCTTCTAGTCAATAAAAGGCATCTTACCATCAAGCATAAGGGGTGGGCAGTGAATAAGTGAGTAGATACAGGTAAAAGGAGACCGTATTATCTTAAAATACCTTATTATTAATATCACATTTTTTCTTATCACCTTACTTCATTTGGCATAGAATTTGATCAGTATTTTTTTTATTTACGTGTTGAAATGGAACTAGTAGCAGTATGATAAACATGTGAGGTTATGTATTTTGAATTGGTGTACTATTCATGCTATTTAGATTATTAGCATAGTATAAGTTAGTATGAACACCATAAACGATGCGACCGGTTGACAGATGTCATAAGTTGAGGAAGGCGGACGAAAGTGTAATCAAGACTCAGTCAATGTTATTAGTTGTTTTAATGTAACTGGGACATAACACAAGGGAACTAGGTGCCATGCCACTACCTGATACAAAATATTTCGAAAGTGACTTTGTTTATTTAATAAAAATAATAAATTTATATATTGAATGTGACACGATTTTTTTATTATTTAGCCAAGTAGTCAACGAACGTATATTTGAACTCATTTTATTTTTTATAAATTACCCTAGTACTTTTATAGTACCACTCTGACTTATTTGCGTACTTTGTTTGTTAGGACGATCTGCGTCATGTTAGGTAGTATCGACGTGGTTTTCTTTTTAGATAACAAAACAAAAGTGACAACCCTAACAACTTTACTCTGTTGCCGAACCCATTTGCCAATAATCGAGCCTTACCTTGACATGTCTATAAGTCTTCGCCGTTTGACAAGCTGTAAATCAATATTGTTATATTATTGTCTTCAGTCCGTGGCTTAAGTAGGTTAATTTACGTTAAAAGCTATCTATTTCGGTTGTAAATGTCATCTCCCTCTATGCGCTTACTTAACTTTTGTGGATGTGTTTCTATTCGTGTCGATTGGTTCACCACGTTTCAATTCTCGATCCGTCCTTGCGTGTCGCAGCCTTCAACATATTTGTCTTTGAGAATTCGATCGTTGGACCCATTGACTTATATATTACTTCGTAAGGACCGGCTGCCCTATTTTTGAAACGAGCGCTACCAAATTGCTGCAGCAATTTGCGATTCTGATCGCTAAAAACGCAGTTTCGTATTTTTCAATGACGTTTGGATAGCAGCGCCCGGCGGCCATTGGGTGTTGTCGAGCGTTTACGATTGCATTGCTAATCGCTGGCTGCAATCGACTGCAAAGAATTTCAAAAATATTTGTATTTGTATTTGTATTTATGAATCCTCCTTTGGGACGCAGGGAACACTTGGAATCGTCAAAACATTTAAAATTAAATACAATAGCATGAAAGCATAAATAATATAGTAACAGTTGAAATACAATAATAAATATTAAATTCATAGCATCAATAGAATTGTCAGGATATTTGTCACATACATTAAAATAACATCAAACAGCATCAATAGAATTGTCAAGAATAAAACAGTAGTCAAAACTAAAAGATAAACTAAGTTCAATAAATTATTTGGAAAATAAAAATAAAAAATGATCATTGTTACAAAATAAAAAAATAAAAATTATGAGTAGTGTAATTATTTTAATTACGTCCTTGCAAGATTGCGATTCTGACTATGTCTTAGTCAGATATTCTTCGATAGTATAGCACTAATTTTTAATCAATTTCTTCTTAACTGCTTGTTTGAAACTCTTGCCAGTTAATTCCTTAATATTTTCAGGTAAATGATTGTAGAACCTTATACTATTACATAAAAAGCTTTTAGAAATTTTTGCAAGTCTGCACTGGGGGTTTGCAATGTTGTTTCTATTTCGAGTGGGGTAATCATGAAAATTTGAGTTCAGCGGCGTCTCAAGGATGTGTTTTCGAGCGTAAAGAATGTTGTTGTAAATATAGAGACTCGACATTGTCATGATTCCCGTCATGAATAGCACGGCCGATCAATTCGCACGACTAATGGCACCACTACGTTGGCCCTAAGATACTCGTTTTAGGGCCAACGCGACTCAGTCGTCTGCGGACCAGTGCAGAGTGCTGTTGAGAGTCGTGGGAATGCCTAGTTGCGTACTAAAAGGGTAAATAAAATATGGAATATCGTATCATCGGTAAGTAAACTCACATTTTGTTTCATTAATTTATATATTACTTCGTAATTTTTATATATTACCTTTGAAATCATTGGTTGGACCGGATTGCCGTGAAGCATCGACGTACCAAAGCAAATATCGATACCGTGAACACATCGAATGTACAATAACTGAAATACGGTAAACAGAATATGCCTTGCATATGTTGCATATGTATGTATGTATATATTTAAACATGCCTTTATAATTTTGAGTTTGAGTTAGGACACCACAATACGGATAACACATTGTTAAAACAACCTCCGTCAGGGTAAATAGACACCTTGTGTGCCTTAATGTCCAAATCAGTACTATAAGAAATAGCAGAAAACCCTCAAAAGGGACGTTGGGGCCGATTTTGATATAAATCGAAATTGAATTATTAGATTTATGAAAAATTTCGGACAATGTCATTTCTCAGTAATCAAATTGTATTAATACTTAAAAATAACAGACGTTTTATTCAAAATCTACTGTTGGCTGGTAGCAAAATCAACGAGTTCGATTCCCGATTTAACGGTTTTCAGTTTTTATCAAAATCGTCCTCACGAAACCATTGAATGTTTTTCGCTATTTCTTATATTGGCGCAAACTTGAAACATTCACCTGTATGCGTGTGGTATAAATTTGTAGTCACATCACATAAAAAAAGTAGCTTACGTGAAACCTATGTTTGCAGTTGAGTTTATACTGAACCATCGATTTACTCGCACTGTCCAGTGTATTTTATTCTCATTAAAGAAAAGAGCTTAAAGATATTCCGACTCATACACATTTTTTGAGCACAGTAAACAAAAAACGGCCAAGTGCGAGTCGGACTCACACATGAAGGGCTTCGTACCATCCTAATGGTTTGTAAAAAGCGGCCAAGTGCGAGTCGGACTCGCACACGAAGGGTTCCGTACCATCGTACAAGATTAAACACAAAAAACACTTTTTTTGTATGTTTTTTATATTTTTTTTGTTTTATCTATTTGTTGTTATAGCGGCAAAATAAATACACACTCTGTGAAAATTTCAGCTGCTTCCCTATTACAGTTCATTAGATACAGCCCTGTGACAGACGGACGGACGGACGGACGGACAGCGGAGGCTTAGTAATAGGGTTCCGTTTTCACCCTTTGGGCACGGAACCCTAAAAAATCACAGTTTCACAAAAAGCCCCCTTTGTTTTTTATAATTTTTAAATTTTACCTATCTGTTGTTATAGCGGCAAAATAAATACACACAGATGCCTACCTATCACGGTTCATGAGATACATCCCTGTGACAGACGGACGGACGGACGGACGGATGGACGGATTTAAAATCAAAATTACCTATTATGTATTTATAAAATAGATCATACAAAGATTACCAAAGTAACTTTAAAATCAATTAAACATTCATACAAAATATACAGTACAACTCTTGCACGATAGATCATGACTTGACTAATGTTCCAAATATCCATCCAATGTTTACAAATGCGAAACTTAGCAAAACAAATGAATTTAATCTCAAATAATTCAAAACAATCACTTAACAACACCGAGGGGCGAGCCGAGAGGGGGTGGCTGTGGCGAGCGAACACGCGGGGCAAGTGAGAACAGCCTGATAAATATTTATATACACCCAATGTTGCGGGGCGATGGATCGGAACGGATAAAAATTGCGAAGTAGGGATGTGGGAGGGCTTTAAGTTTGGTTTGTCGATACATGGCGATACCTTACCATATTTTTTTAAATTGCAATCTAGGTAGGTCATTTAAAAAAAAAACCGGTGCGAGTTGGACTCCCAAACGAAGGGTTCCTTATCACCGTACGATATTTAACACGAAAACATTACGTTTCTTGTTTCTTGGTAATCAATATATTTTTAATTTCTAATATTTATTTATAGTGGCAACAGAAATACACACTTTGTGAAAATTTCAGCTGCATACCTATTATGGTTCATGAGGTGCGGCCCTGTGACAGACGGACGGACAGCGGGGCCTTAGTAATAGGGTTTCGTTAGCACCCTTTGGGTACGGATATATTGACATGAAAGTGTAGTAATGAACTATTTAAGAACCAAAACGTTTTTATTTTCTGGCAACACTCGAAAAGAGTATCTGAGAGCAAAACTATATCTATATCTTAAGGATTTTATTACATTTTATTAATATTAAGCAGAATGTGTTATTGTTTGCACTTTCCTAGATATTAGCTTAATAAAGTGAGTTAATCAAGAGCATACCCAGCAAAAAATGTATTGAAAAAATGCAACACCCAGAGACAGGATTTTATATGAAAAACATACTATACTAAAATATAGCATACGAAATAGAACTATAATATCTATTATTGTTTTTTAAAGCTGGTAAAGTAAATAAAATATTTGGGTATCAAGATAATTTGTACAACGGTGTTGCTACATAAATGATAGTGTTGCCAATTTTAACTTTCTGACTAATATCGCTCACACTGTCATGTTATCAGTCCTATTAAGATATTTCAGCCAATGTTAAAATTTAAAGTGTGGTTTTAACCATCCTTATTAAATTCCATAAAAAATAACCAGTTATTAGTCCGCTACAGATTGGCACTGACAGTAACATGACCATGCACATTTTTCCCATAATGAAATCTATTTACCTGTCACGCGTCAGTTGTAAGTAGATATTTCCATCAACCGTTGTCGGCGCTACATAGAGATTACAATAATTATCCAACTAACTCTGAATGTATCAACATACATTAGGATAAATTTTTCTAAGGCAATCTGCCGGCCAATAAATAACTTAGTTCACCTCGAATAGTCACTTTGATATTAAGGCATAAGAATTACAAATAGTACAGTTCAGATTTATAGTTATACGGTTTCAATGTTCTCGCTTGCAGGTGTCAAATGCTAACCATGGCCATTTTTACATCAGAATAATTAAGATTAGATGACCTACTTATTTAGAATAATATTTTGCGGGTGAAGTGTAGATAGAAGCGAGAATATCACAAGTCAACAATTTATCTCTTAATTTAAAGAATTTAAAAAGAAACTTACAAATAAGCAATGTTATTCCACGTCATCGACACTTAAAAGGCCTTTTTAGGGTTCCGTACCCAAAGGGTGAAAACGGAACCCTATTACTAAGCCTCCGCTGTCCGTCCGTCCGTCCGTCCGTCCGTCCGTCCGTCCGTCCGTCCGTCTGTCCGTGTGTCACAGGGCTGTATCTCATGAACCATAATAGGTAGGCAGTTGAAATTTTCACAGAGTGTGTATTTATTTTGCCGCTATAACAACAAATACGTAAAATAAAAAAATAATAAAAAATAAAGGGGGGTCCCATACAAAAACGTGATTTTTTGTGTTAAATCTTGAACGATGGTACGGAATCCTTCGTGTGCGACTCCGACTCGCACTTGGCCGGTTTTTACTAAAGTGCTGATTCTCTTGTACTGGTATCGACTGCGAAATGGTAAGAAAGGCCCTTTAATGTGAGGATTAAGCAAATCAGTACTTGATGGAAGAGACCCCAAGCCTGGTTTTCGCCAAGTGCTGATTTATTTTAATTGACACTTAAAGGGCATTTATTACTAAATTGATGATTATCTTGTACTGGTATTGTTTGCCAGATGGCAAGACAGGCCCTTTAATGCGAGGATTAAGCTAATAAAATAGTAATATACAAATACACAGCGGTCTAGACTACAATTGTAAAGTATTTTAGATTAGGTTGGGTTAGGTTGTTGGTCTAATTGGTTGAGTAAAATATTTGATATTATCCCATAAAGTAACTACTGTCCACGTAAAAATACCTATCAGCAGAGGTATATCAAGTACATTTTACGCTTTTTTTTTTATGCGACCTGACATGGATTGCTAATACCACCCAACTACCGTTATGATATTAGCCCAATACACCACATTCCCGAAGGAATTTCGTGCCATGCCAGGACCTTCCCTTTATGAGCACGGCTACATTGAACTAGATGGAAAACACGGTGAATTTTTCATTGCCGCTTCGACCATCTTTTCATCCAATGCGATGGTAGGGGAAGGGGACCTATAGTTTTTCATGGATTACGAACCACGGAGCAGCTCGCATTCGTGACGAAAATGCACTTATCGAACTCGGAAAGAGAAAGACAGTGGTGCATGTCGGTATTGAACCCAGGCCTCTGGTACGCTAGGCCAGTCTCCGCGCCACTAGGCTACGAGCCGCTCAACGCTTGATCGATTAGCAGTTTTATCGACAATCCCCATCCCTATAGCAACTCGGAAGCCCCTAAATTTTAACACCGCGTCGTTTCCACCCCATCGGGCACCGCACACTATTACAGCGCTGTACACTTATCTGTTGTTCATTGACTGCAACCCTGAGTTTGCGCAATTTGTGAACACGAAAAACTGTAGCGGCGCGATAACGTTTGCTAAGTCATTCTACCGCGGTTTGTGCACCGTTTTTTTGTTGAATATCTTTGAATTTCTTATTATGTTCGTTGGATTTTCCGGGATTTTTATCAAACCAACAGTTTTTCAATATTAAGTTGCGCGGGTTGAATTTACAAGAGGTTCGTAAGGGTCTTGAATCAGAAAAGGCGGCAAGAATACTCTTTATTAGTTAAGTATAATTCTCTTATTTCGTTTAGAGTTCAAAGTTAACTGTGGCCGATTACCGATCATGACAACTGAACTTATAGCTATTTCCGAAGCTCAACGAGAACAAAATTGTCATATTAACTGACGCTAAAAGTGCTCTCCAACACCTCACGAGGGAGAGTCGAGGTAGACGCATAGCATACACTATTCTAAATGATATTATAGCGCTTCAGTCAAATGGAAAAGACATTTAACGTTGGAGTACTAGGAAATGAAATTGCCGACAGGTTGGCTAAGCAAGCAGTTATGTCATCAGAAAGTATTGAAATCAATTGTGATCCATGCTCTACCGACATATTGTCTAATTTAAAAAGCTCATGTCAAACTCTATGGAAAGAACATTACTATAGAAGGGTAGAGAAAGGAATATGGTATAAAACAATTCAAATGGCTTCTCAATTCTAAATTGCCAAGATCTAACACAGTGACAGGCCTCAGACTAAGATCCGGACATACAAGTTCAATGCACAACACTAAATAATACACTGCATTTTATGCGAATAGTTCACTCGCCTAACTGCTCCGTTTGTCAATAAGCAGAGGATCAGCTCCACGTACTCTTGGATTGGTCTGGAACCAAGTCATGAGAAACAAACTGTTGAAAGATCTATGTACAGACAGACTGAATGTATTCTTCAAAATCCACGAAGCTCTGAGCCAAACACGAATTGAAGAGTTCCAAATTTTGACCAAATTTTTTAATAATTCCCTTGTCCTGCGCAGCAATCAGTAAACTCAAATAGTCACTATGGGGCTGGCAAGGCCAAACATGGCTAAAGCCCTAACCAAGGCAATAGAAAAAAAATACTTCACTTTCTAATATGAAAATTAAAGTAAATGAAGTTATTAAAAATAGGAGCATTATACTTGATACTAATATCCATTAATAAAAATGTTAATAACTATTTTATCATTGTTTCATTCTGGCATCTAAGCAGGCTTTATTCATATAAGATCTTAAGGTGGCCCAACCCGGCGGCACTAACTCATTCGCGGGCACGGCACAAAACCGTGCTGTTGCTCTCTGGGACCTTCTCTCTTTCAAAGAAAAAGACAGGCTCCGTGATGAGGAAGATGCAACATGTCCACAACATAGTGTATGATTTGGTAAGATTTACGACACTTTTAATTACAGAATGACTTATAGCTAAAAGTAAACCACGACTGCTGTAGTCAAAAATCTAACAAAAACCAAATAAATTATAAATCTTGATTAAATAAGCTATGTCTGATGACTAATCTTTTTAAGATGTTCTTACTTTATCATTGCGTAATCCACCTCCAAATTATTGTATAAAACGCGCGAAAAATTCGAACTTTCGGACCTTATAACTTAGAAACCAAACACAATTTCACAATGCCAATGGTCATCAGACATCTAGTTCGATCAATTAAAGCTATTTTGAGCAAAATTTGGGATATATGACAAGAAATATGAGCGTGATCTTCTTTCCCCGTTTGTATGGGGAGTTGAGCGGGTTGGGCCACCTTAAACATCCGCATCCGCACCCGCATCCGCGGATGTGAGCCTTAAAAAATCCGCATCCGTAATCACATCCGCGGATATCGCCACTCCTGACCTTTCTAACTCAGATATCCCCATCGACGAATTTCGGTCGCCACTCCTTCCCTTCCTAACTCGGATGTCGCCATCGACGAATTTCGGTCGCCACTCCTGCCCTTTCTAGCTCGGATGTCGCCATGGTGCGGCCATTTCACGGACGATCTCGCGTTCCGCTCCGCTGCGGTGACCACCGATGGCGGGTGACCGAAAATATGTTTCCACGCGTCGGTGAGGTAACTGTCATGTACAAATAGCCGTTTTAGCATTCTATTTATCGCGTTCGTGCGTTGAGCGGCTCGTAGCCTAGTGGCGCGGGGACTGGCCTAGCGTACCAGAGGCCCGGGTTCAATACCAACTTGCACCACTGTCTTTCTCTTTCAGAGTTCGATAAGTGCATTTCGTCACGAATGCGAGCTGCTCCATGGTTCGGAATCCATGTAAAACTGTAGGTCCCCTTCCCCTACTAGGTGGTAGGGTTTAAGCCCGCCCGGGTTGGTACCATCGCATTGGATGAAAAGATGGTCGAAGCGGCAATGAAAAATTGTCCGTGTTTTCCATCCAGTTCAATGTAGCCGTGCTAATAAAGGGAAGGTCCTGGCATGGCACCTAATTCCTTCGGGAATGTGGTGTATTGGGCTAATATCATAACGGTAGTTGTGTGGTATTAGCCATCCATGTCAGATCGCATAAAAAAAATAAAAAAAAATCTAAGTTTACCACGGCTTTCGGTATTGTTGTCTGATGTTGATGTTTATCTGTATTGTTTATGACAAAGTGAAAAATGTATTTTCATGGCTTATTATTACATCAATTTGAAATGCTCGCATACCTAAACCAATTAATTAAATTTCCTTTATAACTCTCCTTTATGTTACAGCTGTAAAGCTGGTTTAGGGGAGAGAGATTGCATAATTTGTGTATAAATGTCGCATCTAATAAACATTTCATTTAATTCATTCATTTCATTCATTCATTCTTTTCAATCATCCATTCATTTCATTCATCCATTCATTTCATTCATTCATTCATTCATTTCATTTATTTTCATCATCACTGAATAAATGATTTAATTTGATTTGTTGTTGTTCCTGCAAGGGAAGAATGATATTTCCTGTAGCGGGTACTGCAGCTATATTGATAAAAATTGTAAACTAAAAATTACGCTCCCCAGCGAGAAATACTAAAGCGAATCAACAGTTTATCCCGTCATGCGATCCCCTTGGAATCATTTACCGTGAGCGTTGCTACGAAATCTGTATAGGGAGTGTCTCGGTAGATAAGGGGTGAAGCAATATGTCTCGCTGAATTTATTATTATTAACTTCGCTAGGGTGGCGACCTCTCGTGTAGTTTAGGGGAAGCTTCGGGCTTATTCCTCGGGTTTGACTTAATTTACGAAATTGGTCAAAACGACATAAGCGATTACTGCTTTTTGGTGTGATGTTCAAGTAGATGGAAATCGATCCCTCAAATTTATATGGACAACTTAAACATTTTTAGCTGTCTGATTTGACGGTAGAAACTTATGAATTAGCTAATCGAAATACGAGCAATATTTATCTAAGTATAACAGCTATACACTTATACTTACGTTGAATAAATATTCTTAAAGAATGGTCAAACCAGATCTTGATTTTATCTTTTCTTATGGGGTCGCCTAGACACTTCTTAGCTGTATTAGGATCTGAGATGTGGCGTTGTTGTCGATATCCAGATTTTTTTTATCTCTCCAAAAGGAAAACGACCCGAGCGGAGCCGGGAATCTCATATAATCTTTAATAAACATTAAAGTGAGGAACTAAACATTATACATGTTTTTTTTCTCTGTTTTTTTCTCTCCTGCGTCTTCCACTCTAGTATACATAAATATATGTATAGTTCTTAATGAGTTCGATTGTATGAATACACATATTTGGGATATATGACAAGAAATATGAGCGTGATCTTCTTTCCCCGTTTGTATGGGGAGTTGAGCGGGTTGGGCCACCTTAAACATCCGCATCCGCACCCGCATCCGCGGATGTGAGCCTTAAAAAATCCGCATCCGTAATCACATCCGCGGATATCGTCACTCCTGACCTTTCTAACTCAGATATCCCCATCGACGAATTTCGGTCGCCACTCCTTCCCTTCCTAACTCGGATTGCGCCATCGACGAATTTCGGTCGCCACTCCTGCCCTTTCTAGCTCGGATGTCGCCATGGTGCGGCCATTTCACGGACGATCTCGCGTTCCGCTCCGCTGCGGTCACCACCGATGGCGGGTGACCGAAAATATGTTTCTACGCGTCGATGAGGTAACTGTCATGTACAAATAGCCGTTTAAGCATTCTATTTATCTAAGTTTACCACGGCTTTCGGTATTGTTGTCTGATGTTGATATTTATCTGTATTCTTTATGACAAAGTGAAAAATGTATTTTCATGGCTTATTATTACATCAATTTGAAATACTCGCATACCTAAACTAATTAATTAAATTTCCTTTATAACTCTCCTTTATGTTACAGCTGTAAAGCTGGTTTAGGGGAGAGAGATTGCATAATTTGTGTATAAATGTCGCATCTAACAAACATTTCATTTAATTCATTCATTTCATTCATTCATTCATTTCATTCATTCATTCATTTCAATTATCCATTCCTTTCATTCATTCATTCATTTCATTTCATTTATTTTCATCATCACTGAATAAATGATTTAATTTGATTTGTTGTTGTTCCTGCAAGGGAAAAATGATATTTCATGTAGCGGGTACTGCAGCTATATTGATATAAATTGTAAACTAAAAATTACGCTCCCCAGCGAGAAATACTAAAGTGAATCAACAGTTTATCCCGTCATGCGATCCCCTTGGAATCATTTACCGTGAGCGTTGCTACGAAATCTGTATAGGGAGTGTCTCGGTAGATAAGGGGTGAAGCAATATGTCTCGCTGAATTTATTATTATTAACTTCGCTAGGGTGGCGACCTCTCGTGTAGTTTAGGGGAAGCTTCGGGCTTATTCCTCGGGTTTGACTTAATTTACGAAATTGGTCAAAACGACATAAGCGATTACTGCTTTTTGGTGTGATGTTCAAGTAGATGGAAATCGATCCCTCAAATTTATATGGACAACTTAAACATTTTTAGCTGTCTGATTTGACGGTAGAAACTTATGAATTAGCTAATCGAAATACGAGCAATATTTATCTAAGTATAACAGCTATACACTTATACTTACGTTGAATAAATATTCTTAAAGAATGGTCAAACCAGATCTTGATTTTATCTTTTCTTATGGGGTCGCCTAGACACTTCTTAGCTGTATTAGGATCTGAGATGTGGCGTTGTTGTCGATATCCAGATTTTTTTTATCTCTCCAAAAGGAAAACGACCCGAGCGGAGCCAGGAATCTCATATAATCTTTAATAAACATTAAAGTGAGGAACTAAACATTATACATGTTTTTTTTCTCTGTTTTTTTCTCTCCTGCGTCTTCCACTCTAGTATACATAAATATATGTATAGTTCTTAATGAGTTCGATTGTATGAATACACATATTTGTTTAGTGTGAAATATAAGTAATATTGAAAGTAATGCAGCTTGTTTATTGGGCACCTTTGAACGAAATGAAAATACCACCTACAAGAGACAGTATTACATGGGTTCGGAAACATGATCGAGGCCGCCAGTAGGCAGTATTTTAGCTATTCCAGAAAACAACAAGAGTCGCAGAACTTCAAAATTTGTATTTTACTACGAAATTTGCTTGTGTAGTTAATAAAAATGGCGGTTCAATCAAAATCGTAATATGTTCACTCACCAGAACTTGGTCGATCGCTGTACCGGGTACAATAAACCCAGGCCGGCCACACCATGGGGTCACCGCTGCCGGAGCCAACGCTCGGGGTAGAGCTGGTGCCCTCATCACTCTTCGACAAGTCTATAGCGCCGGCCTTCTCAATCTTCTCCGCCTCCGGGACCCTGGGCTCCGGAGGTCGCACATCCAGAGGGCGCTGATCACTCGATTTAAGCACTGTCTTCACATTACTGAAGTCTTTGGAAGGAACTGTCTTGGGTGGAGTCTCGCTGAACAGAGAGCTCTGCCTGGCTTTCGACGCCTTCCGTTTGAACAGAGGGTCGGTTATCCTTCGGCCGAAGTCGGCTTTCAGTATGTTGTCTATGCTGAACTTCAGGCAGTTCTGATTGAGGATCAGCTCTCTCCTTTCGTCGTCGGAACTGGGCGACTTGGGGTTGAAAAGGTTCAGTCTCCGATTCTCATCAGTCGATCTGCTGTTTCGGAGTTCTTGCGAGGAACTTTGGACACCGTTCTGCTTCAAATGCCTTATGTTAAATTGGTTTAAATGCCCAAAACTCAAGCCACTCGGAGCGTTAGCTGACAATGCGCCCTGGGCTATATTTGGCTGTGGTACTCGCGGTGGTATGTTCGTGTGTTTCGCGTCGATTTGATTCAATAGTGGATTTTGAAAGAGCAAATGTGGCTGGTTTAGGAACATTAGAGGATTCGGTGCTATTGGGTTGGGTCTTAGGAGGAGTGGCTGTGATATGTTCAGATTCTGACTTAGTTGCGATATGGCGTTTAGGTGGGTTTGAATGTGTTTGAAAGACGTCAGCCCTTGATTTGAGGGGGACACCCCAGGACTCGATCCTATGGACTTCTGCGATGTTTCGCTGGGCGTGTTATATGCAACGGGGGCCTCGTTACCAACGGATAGGACGGTATCTTCGCTGCAACATGATTCATCGTCTACGTTGATCTCGACTCTCACTGAATTCGGGTTAGAATAGTGTCTTTCGGAATTTTCCGGAGAATTCAGATCGTACCTTGGACTCGGGGTCGGCAGAGAGTTTCTAGAGTCGTTTCTGAAATCGGGACTCATTTCGTTGTAGTCCCGAGGCTTCTGCTCGGCGTCACACGTCGGCGTGTTCTGCATGAGTTTCTCCGTGGAGAAGACATTCTGCGATTCGGGACTGGTGGTCTCTCTCTCCGTTTTAACTTTGAGTACATTTTGCATGGCGAACGCGGACGTTTGTAGTTGTCGATTCTGTTCGTTGTGGAGTGTATTCTCCTGGTCGTTTCTAGGATTTTCGAGGTCATTTTCCGGATGATAGTTCGGGCTGGAGTTGCTTGCATCTCTTGAGTTAGAGTTGTGGCAATCGTCGTAGATGTCTTCATCGCTCTGGTCCTGGATCTTGACCCTGGGTACGGGCTGCTGGATGTGGATCATGCTGCTGGACACAGCAGTCATCTTGGTCACAAATCTTCACTCCATCTGCAAAATAAAGCCGTATGTAAAAAAATTGTGAGTTAATAGATGTCAGCGGCTCCAAACGTCTTAAAGTCGGACGAAATTTTTTTTCCCCCACTTTTTTATATAGAACCCAATTGCTTACCCCTTAGGAAAGTAAGCGTGATGATAGAAAATTCTTAATTTATTGAGAACCTTTTATTGCTCATATACTCTTTCGAAATGCCTTCTTGCTGAATGAACTTTTTGGTTATTCTAGGAATCTTGGAGTTTTTAGTAATCTTTTAGTACCAGAATCTTTGGTTATCGTAGGAATCTTCAGTAAACCCTTAGAAATCTTTGGTAGTCCTTTAAGAATCATGGAAATCTCCAGAAATCTTTGAAAACTTTTGGTATTCCATGGAAATAATTAGGAATCAAGAAATCACAAGGTAATCCTGGTTTTTTTTAATACTAATAATTTGAGTGTACACTTTTTGCTCGTGACTCGGAATCGGGTAAGCTTCAGTTAATTCCAAGTCGCTTTTACTCTATGTTTGAGGGCAAAATGACGGAAAAAGATCTCGAATTTGTCTCCACTTCCGGCGTATACGTTGGAGACGTATGCATAAGGCACTCCAGTGATCGGCGCCGAACGGTAGCTCCACTAAAATAAAACAAACAGTCTGTTTGTCTGTTTGTTAGCGCGAGCGGTAGCGAGCGCAGTGTAATTAGTCCGGCACGTATTGACAATGGCTCATGACTACTCAGCGGTTCGGAGATTGCCGCTTCAAACGTTCATAAATATGTAAACATCTTTTGTTTGTAGGAACGGGAGAAGTGCTCACACAGTGAGCCAAGTGAGTGGCGCCTATCCTTAATGTAAAACATTCCTCTTTATTTTTTACCCGACTACGGCCAAGCCAAAAGGGAAGGTTATGATTTTAGTAGTAAATTTTTTATGTAAGCTGACTTGGATGGCTAATGTCGCACAACTACCGTTATAATATTAGCCCAATACACCTCATTCCCGAAGGAATTAGGTGCCATGCCAGGACCTTCCCTGTATGGACACGGCTACATTGAACTAGATGGAAAACACGGACAATTTTTTCTTTGCCGCTTCGAGCATCTTATCATCCAATGCGATTGTATCAACCATGGATTCCGAACCACGGAGCAGCTCGCATTCGTGACGAAATGCGATTTGCGAACTCAGAAAGAGAAATAAAGTGGTGCATGTCGGGGCGAGAAATTGAACCCATACCTCTGGTACGCTTACCCATACCCTTGCCACCAGGCTACGAGCTGCTCAAAGAGTCTATGTATGTATATTTGCATATTTACATATGTTCCACCGTACCGTTAAAATTATTAATTCGATTTTGATGAATAAGATATCAATCGATTCGTTATTATGGCCTGGGTAATCCAGCACAGATAATAATAAATATATTTTTATGTAACTGGACATGCATGGCTAATACCAAACTGACCGGCAGCCAGGAACTTCCTTACATTGCTCGGCTACATTGAACTGGATGGAAAACACGAACAATTTTCATTGCCGCTTCGACCCTCGTTCATTCAATGCGATGGTACCAAACTCTAGAGTACTACCTAGCAAGTAATGGAGGGAGACCTACAACTATATACATGTAAGTGCCGGAATTTACAGAGCACAGGGTAGCGAATAAGCAAACCGACATAAACATTTTCATCCACACGTGTCTTGCGTGCAGCGAGCATGGAAGAGCTGGAGTAGCGATCGAAAACATTCGTGTGACGTCAGCGTCGCTTATGATTTCGGGACGTCCATCATCGAACGTTCGCTCCACTAAATTGCGTCCTGTGAATTTCTTACGTGTTGTTGGAACTCGAGAAGGCGAGTGAGTAAAATACTTCACTCGCCGGCGCTGCCGCCATTGTATGTAGTAGCGGTTTCGGTTGTTACTCCTTTCATTCCATGCTCGGTGTTATCGTGTTCGAAGTGTGAATTAAGGATGGAGAAAGAAGTGTTTCAGACTCTTTCATCTCCTAAGCCGCAAAAACCAAATTGCTAGCAATAGAATGATCCGCGAATGGGTGAGGGTGTGTATGTGTGTGAGAGAGGGTGAAAGTGTATGTGTGAACGGGGCGTGCTTGCGCCTGCGCGCTCGTGTTCGCGGTTAATCATCCCGCCATGGACTGTATTCGGTGCCGCGACGAGGTGCTCCACCTCAAACCCTTCAAAATACCTTCAATAGTTTCTTAAAAATAATTCATTATAAAAATTCACTGCGCCTAGTGCTTGTCTTCGTGTTATTATGTTTTTAAATTTTTTGGTACAGCAACACTTCTGTACAATGTCAAAATACTATAGTAACACCCATTACTGTTCGCGGTCCTTTGCAAAAGAAAGGTCCAGAAATGGCTACCTGTTTTTATGCTTTTATTATACGTGGCTAGTACCACATATACTGTTTTGATATTAGCCCAACACACTGCATTCCTAAAGAAACTGGTGCCATGCCAGGACCTTTATAATAACGGCTATTTTAATTGGGTGGAAAAGCGGACCTAGTACGGGACCGTAGTAGCGGACCTACAGTTTTATGTGGATTATGTACAATGGAACAGCACGGGTTTGTGACGAAATGCATTTATCCAACTCCGATAGAGAAATATAGTTAGGTGTATGCACGATGTGGATAGAACCCCGATCACAGAATAAGTAATCGGGGCAAGAAATCTCGACTCAGTGTTTTTTAAGGTTCCCGTTCCTCAAAAGAAAAAAAAATTATTTCGTTTTCCGTCCGTCTGTCAAGAAAGTTCTTTTCAGCGAAAGGAGGAGGTCTTAAATATAAAATAATATAAAATTCTTAAGTCTATGGTCCCTTAGGGCTGAAAAAAAAATGCATCTAAGTCAACATTATCAACAAATTACGGGCATTAGTGCCTCATGTTTGGACGCTAAATTGTTCAAATCATATAGAGGGCACTTTCTAGGTGCTATATAGGGTACAAGAATCAGAAAAAGACAGTGAACATTCTTCCATATGCAAGAAAAAATGTGCTAACTTCAATGCAATAGCTGGTAATACAGTCAGAAAAAGGAATCCTCTTTTATTTCCCGTGTAGACATTGTTTTATCAACAATGTTAACTTTTTTATCGCTGGAAACTAAATATGTAAATGAAACTGGCTGACTGTATTTACCTGGCTATTTTTTTTTAAGTAAAAATGTTAGTCACATCGATGGCGCCGTCAGGAGAAAACTTTACTTCCATCTCTATTACTTATTTATTAGTGTTTACATAGTTACAGGCAACCAACGATGACAAACATGCTGCGCAGTATCATATATAAAAGAGGAAGGTATAGATAGCTAACGTCATACAACGTACAAAACTGCTTATTTTTCACTGGTACTGTGACATTTGTAATCAGCGGCATCTTTCGTCATTGCCAGACCTAGTTACACCGTCATTAAACTAAGCATGTTTTTTTTATGTGACTGGATATGGATGGCTAATACCACACTTTCTGTCTACTACCAATGGCTAATACCATGCCCAACACACCACATGGAAACTAGGTGCCATTCCAGGACCTTCCTTATATTGCACGGCTACATTGAACTGGACGGAAAACACGGACACTTTTCATTGCCGCTTCGACCATCGTTCATCCAATGCGATGGTACCAACCCGGGCGGCATTTACCCTATCACCTAGTAAGTAAGGAAGGGGACCTACAGTTTAACGTGGAATCAGAACCACGGCCAGCCTCTCTCAACGGTCGAATGGTCACCCATCCAAGACCAGATCGGACCCAGCGTTGCTTAACTTCAGAGAGCGATCGCCGAAGTGTCGCGCCACTGGGCCATTGAGGCTGACAACATTCTACTACTCAGTTTAATTGGTCAACAACTTATAACCTTGAAATGAAACCGTGGCATAGTTTTATGTGGCGCCATCTGGTGGTAAAATTTAGCGGCCGTCCTCCCCATTAAATCCATTCTTAAATATACATAATAAATATTAAATTCAAGTCTCATATCAAATATCAACCTAAAACCGAGTCTTCTATAAAGTAGAGTGCCTTCTACGCCGGTCGGACTGTAAGGAGACCACACACGTCGCCAACGCAGATTTCCTTAACCTATGCATGCATCTCGTGTGTGTGTGCGGTGTGTCATACACACGTACGTTGGGTTTTCATACACATACATACGTACGTTGTTTAGTGTTGCACATACGTGCATGGAGCGCCCATAACTCGCCGTACCCGCTGTTGTGCCAAGCTGCGCTGTTAACAGCCACTTAAGGGAACTAGTTGACCGAGCAGAGCGAGGTCCCTTTACGTGTCGTCTGGGATTAGGTTACGTATGCCTCTCTTTCAATCTTACATATATTTTGAGCGGCTCGTAGCGTAGGGGCGCGGGGACTGGCCTAGCGTACCAGAGGCCTGGGTTCAACCCCGAGTATTTCTCTTTCCGAGTTCGATAAGTGCGTTTCGTCACGAACACGAGCTGCTCCATGGTTCGGAATCCATGTAAAACCGTAAGTCCCCTTCCACTGCTAGGTGGTAGGGTTTAAGCGCGGCCGGGTTGCTACCATCGCATTGGATGAAAAGATGGTCGAAACGGCAACGAAAAATTGTCCGTTCAGTGTAGCCGTGCTCATAAAGGGAAGGTCCTGGCATGGCACCTAATTCCTTCGGGAATGTGGTGTATTGAGCTAATATCATAACGGTAGTTGTGTGGTATTAGCCATCCATGTCAGGTCGCATAAAAAAACATAGGGTAAACAATGCTTAAGTATTTAGTAATAAAAAAAATTAACAAAAAAAATAACCGACTTCAAAGAAAAAGCACTAAAAGTAAAAAATAATTGCCATTTTTGTAGTTACGATTTTTGTTATTTTTTGAATCGGCGTCAGCGGGGCACGCGCTGCGCCAATCAAGAGAACCTTGGCTACCTTGGCTGACACCGACTCAAAAATAACAATAATCGTAACTACAAAAATGGCAATTATTTTTTTACTTTTTAGGGCTTTTTCTTTGAAGTCGGTTACTTTTTTGTCAAAAGTTTTTTTATTTGTTTATTTTTAGTGTATCTGAAGTACACTAACTAATTTGTACACGTCCTTTCCAATAAAAGAAGAATCATCGAAATCGGTTGAGTTTTTCGTCCATTTTTCGCGCACCTAATTAATACAAATTTAAGACTTATGATTTTCTCATGGATATCATTGTCAGAACTAAACCAATTTTGGGAGAAATGGGACCACATCGGAAGCACTAGTTTTCAATTAAAAAAATAATCATCAAAATCGGTTCACCCAGGCGAAAGTTATGAGATAACAGACATAAAAAAAACATACAGACGAATTGAGAACCTCCTCCTTTTTTGAAGTCGGTTGATAAAGTCCAAAACGACATTGACCCGAGTTCCGAGCCCGGGTACCTCAGCTAGTATACTATTTATTTATACTTAGTCACTTTTAAGCAATTTAATTTACTTAAACTTTTTGGTAGTCAAACTACACTAAGTTACGTCACAAAGATCTGCGGCTTCGATCAACCCAGTAAAGAAGATACCGCAAAGAAACTCCACGGGTTTACATAACATATTTTTCCGTCCACAATTATGAAATACATACTTAGATCTAAATGCTACTGCCAAACAATTCCTTGGTATAACAGATTAAGACAAAGAACAAAGAACAACAGAAACAGCAACCCTCAGTTTAGATTACTTACAACTAACAAAGTTACTAATGCAATAATATAAATGAATATAATTTATAGCATTACAAGTATACTCTGGTGTAAAAGCCGTCGTCAACTTAACCTATGTCAGGTGTATAAAGCCCTCGTCAAGTTTGATACGAATGAAATGTATCAAGTCAACATATGATGAGCGGCTCGTAGCCTAGTGGCGCGGGACTGGCCTAGCGTACCAGAGGCCTGGGTTCAATTCCGACATGCACCACTGTCTTTCTCTTTTCGAGTTCGATAAGTGCATTTCGTCACGAATGCGAGCTGCTCCATGGTTCGGAATCCATGTAAAACTATAGGTCCCCTTCCCCTACTAGGTGGTAGGGTTTAAGCCCGCCCGGGTTGGTACCATCGCATTGGATGAAAAGATGGCCGAAGCGGCAATGAAAAATTGTCCGTGTTTTCCATCCAGTTCAATGTAGCCGTGCTCATAAAGGGGAGGTCCTGGCATGGCACCTAATTCCTACGGGAATGTGGTGTATTGGACTAATATCATAACGGTAGTTGTGTGGTATTAGCCATCCATTTCAGGTCGCATAAAAAAAAAGATATATAAAATAATTATGGACATTAATTATTTTTATTGTAAATATATATTAATTATTATTTAAAATAATTAACGCATATTATAACCATATCTGTCATCAATAGCATTGTCTCTTGGGTAAGAAAATATAGTTAAAATACCATTAGTTGCAGATAAAACCTGCAGCTGGAAAGGTAATAATGCGTATATTATACCTCATAAATATAATTAAAGTTAAATTAACATTAAGTATATGAGTTTAATTTGCAGGTGACGATGCCTTAGCGTCCGCTGCTCGCTTTTTGAAAAACCAGCGGTCCTGAAGCTACGGAGATTCGGGGACTCGGTGTCTATTTGCTAAATCTTTATATACAGGGTGTCGTAACGGCCAGTACATTAACTTCGCCAGCGCAATCTTCATGTTTTTCCAAAACAAAAAAGGAAATTAAAATGTTCTCTAAAGTGTCTAGTTGCGAGATATACGTTTTTGAAATTTTTTTTTTCGTCTTGTGTAATTTGACGCGACGTTGTAACCGTGCAAGGTCTTGGCATGGAACCTACATCCCACGGGGCGTGTCAGGCTAATAGCAGGACAGTAGGTGTGATATTAGCGGTCCATATAACGTTAACACGTTCTAACGGAACATTCGATTCTTTTTACACTAAATTAATCAAAATATACAAATCTCATATTAGAATATGGAATCCCTACCTCGTCAAAGATATTACTCTCCTAGAACGAGTTCAGAGAAGAGCGACCAAGATACCAAAAGTACTAAAGAAGAAACCATACGAGGAAAGACTAAAAGTGCTCAAGCTGACAACCTTGGAACAACGCAGAGAGAGGGGCGACCTCATAGAAACATACAAGATTCTCAATGATTATTACGACTGTCCAGAACTGCAGAACCTCTTCACTAGAGACACAAATAGTCATCTCCGTGTCATAGCCTAAAGCTCAATGCCACTGTCAGCTCAACAAACCCGAGACAACACTTCCTGTCGAATAGAGCAGTGGAAATGTGGAACAAGCTGCCAGAAGATGTCGTTGAAGCACCCACCACCAATTCTTTTAAAAACAGGCTTGACAATCACCTAAAAACACTAAACTAAAGTAACCGTAATAACAAAGCACCAGTGAACCCAGACATGAACACATCAGCTTAGGCTGCTCGTTCATCAAATAAATAAATAAATATATTATTGAATTTGTTTGTACGGGAACTCTTATTTCTTATTTTGAGGATAAGGCAAAAAGTTATTAAACTTTTTTATTTGTTTCAATCCCAATCATCATTTCCCAAATTTATTGAACTGGCCATTATGAACCAGGAAAGACAAATCCCCAAGCACTTGAAGAAAATACAGTGGTCACTTGTATTCCGACGGCCACACGTTCCATATCACCTCTCCACTTTTTCTTCCTCACTCCACGGTCGGATAGAATCGTTAGCACCGTCACAGACGTCAACTGAAATGTCAAAACGACACTACACTAATTACTTAGCACCGTTTATGTCAACAGGAAAAACCTACTTTCGCATAGGTCGAAGTGGCTTACCATCGCGAAATGGGCATTACGCGATGGAACAACTCACCCCTTGGATGGATGATGTTAATTTTAGTGTGGCATTTATATGGTGTCAAAGAAAGACCATAGGCTGGATGCAACTGGCCATGTTTGCATGTTTATTTAGATGTTTACAATTGTTCGACATAATACCTAATGTTTGAACATACTGTGTATCCGTAAACATCAGGTATTATGGCCATGGTTGGTTGACACAAAATCAAAATCAATGTCAACGTGTGGTTAAACACATCACTTTTTATGAACAGTATGGAAAGAATCTGACTTAACTTCATGCAGTTATATAAAAGTGACGTATTTGAACATTGATTAACTTAGACGTCTCTTCCTGCAATCGGGGCTAAGTAGGTATACCTTTCATTGATTTTTTTCTTCTTAAGGATGTTCCGACCCATACAATGTTTTTTTTACACAGAACGCAAAAAGTATTGCACTTTAAGGCACGAATTCGTCAAAAATATTAAATAAAGCCATAGTAGTTGCAGCGAAAACATATTCACAATTTCAGGTTTAATGGTTTCGTTGTAATTGCCGATTAGAAGTTTTACACCGTTAGATGGCGCTGTTAAATAAAACTCGTATTTAAATAAATTGTAACAAAACCAATAATCCTGAAATTGTGAAATTGTTTTCGCTGCAAGCAATATGACTATATTAAACTTTTATTATTAATTCGTGGCTTAAAGTGCAATACTTTTTGCGTTATGTGTGCAAACAACTTTATATGGGTCGGAACAGCCTTAAGTGTTTATTATTGTACTAGTTCGAAACTATTATATATTACTGTTAATATTATGTTACTACTACTTACAAACTTACTAATTACTAATTTTACTATTATATTTTATTGTATTTCTAAACCGCAATAAAAACCGGCTAAGTGTGAGTCGAACTGGCTCACGAAGGGTTCCGTACCATTATACAAGAGTTGACCTTAAGAAATCACGGTTCTTGTTGGCACCCCTTTAATTTTTATTTGTTTTTTATTTGTTGTGAAAGCGCCAACAGAAATACACATTCTGTGAAATGATCAGCTGTTTACCTATTACGGTTCGTGTGATACAGCCCTGTGACTGACGGGCGGACGGGCGGACAGCGGAAGCTAGTATAGGATCCTTTTTAGAACAGAACCCCCCGTGCAAGTGCGAGTCGGACTCGCAGACGAAGGGTTCCGCACCATTGTACAAGATATAACATCAAATAATGAAGTTTTTTGTATGGGAGCCCCCTTTATTTTTTATTATTTTGTAATGTTACCTATTTCTTGTTATAGCGGAAAATTAAAAAAATATTCTGTGAAAATTTCAGCTGCCTACCTATTCCGGTTCATGAGACACAGCTCTGTGACAGACGGACGGGCGGGCGGAAGGACGGACAGCGGAGGCTTAGTAATACGGTTCAGCGCGCATCCTTTAAGTACGGAACCCTAGACATGGTCATCCAATTATTTGGCCCGCGACTGTACGCTATGAGTGTGTCTATTCGCGCCGGTACCGGGTCAGGATATACCCTTCCATACAATTCTGTCGCATGTTGCGGTATTCCGATATTCCGTCTTTCTTTGCGTATTTTATGTAATTCTTGCACGGTTTTACCACACAATTGGGCATTTTTTGTGCGCATCATTAGCCAGAGGCGACGCACAGGCGCACAACGACAGCGAGCGGCTGTCTGTACCCGAAGTCCCAGTTGTCACCTAAATTGGCGTTTACGGCAAACCGATAGACTTGCGTTTTCAAACGTATGGATAAATTGAACAGCGCGCAGTGAGCGTTAAGCGAACTAACATTTGTGAGTCTGAGTTTGATTTGACAGCTTACTTAACGCTGCGTAAATACGTCGACGTTGCCGTTTACGCCGATTTCGCGTTTTCATACAAATCGGAAGTCCGAGTTTGACTTTGACAGCTGGAAGAAGTAAAATCACAGAATATCTAGTAAAAACTTGTATGGAGTTTGACGATTTTACGGAAAACGCCAGTCGATCGGTTTGCCGTAAACGCCAATTTAGGTGAGAACTCAGACTGACCACTCTGGCAACAAAGTGGTGTCCGAACGACGCATAGACCACTTCTGTTGCTCCATTTATGTTGTATGAAAGGGCCTGTCCTTACGTAGTAATATTTATGTCGATGCCGCCTGTAACACAATGAGCGGAGTATTTGCAAAATGGCGTTGCGGCACATAATAAGTAAGTGTTTGCGGTTTGAATGCGGTGACTTTAGAGTTCATACAATCATTGTCGGCGTAGTTATTTAATTAATTATCAGATAAAATATTGCCGATGGAAGATTACCTTGTATCAAAAATGACGATGGCTTTTTACACCTGAATAATTTAGATCATAATTCCTATTAATTTAGAATAAGATGTCATTATAGTAGCCAAGAGTTTGCTCCTCACCAATGTATATATAATGTTCTTATAATAATGTTCTTTGTGAGCAGTAGTAATCAATCAATCACTGTAAACTAGTTTGTAAGTATCACTGGGAAAAATAATAATACAATGACCAACCTGACGAAGTTTCTTGTCGGCTCTTCTTCGCCAGAAGTAATCGAACCGACAGGAAAAAAAAATGACGAATCCGATTGTGTAATATACATCTAATGGAGGAAATGAAAAAACTGAAACTGAAGTTTTATTACAAGAACTTATTCGAACATTATTTCTAGAACTTATTACTTACGTCGCCAACTTCATTGACAATTGGCTGCAGAGCCTGTAGTCCCGGTCGTCATATTCCGGGAGGTCACGACATTTATGGTCACTATAATGTAAATGACTGAATCTGGATTCACATCTTCGAGACCAACCCTCTGATGCTAAATGCGTCGGTCTGTCTGCGCCAAGTTAGCTAGATTGGTCATACAAAATATATGTTGGTATGGCGTTTTTAAATGGATGGAGAAATTGAGGAGCCGCGCAGTGGCCGTTACCGAACTAACATTTGCGAGTCCGAGTTTGATTTGACAGCTTACTCACCGTCGGCGTAAATACGTCGACGTTGCCGTTTACGCCGACTTCGCGTTTTCATACAAACCGGAAGACCGAGTTTGACTTTGACAGCTTGAAGAAGTAAAACCACAGAATAAGTAGTAAACATTTGTATGGGGTTGACGTTTTTACGTAACCTCGAAGTTAAGTAAAAGCCAATTTAGTTGAGAACTCAGACTGACCACTCAGATGTCAAGTGAGAAACGCCAACTAGTATATCTCGGCGATTAATTACGTGAGCCGTTTAGGGGCGAACGGGTCGAGCCTAATCTCACCAAACCTCACGTGGCTCCCCCACGTGAGGTTCACGTTATTATTTTCCCCAAGAAACAGAGTAACATTGCGAGAAAACCAAATCTGTTTCTCACAACATTTTGAAGGTTCCCAAGTAAATACTTATGTGATGAATGACCTGTTTGAATAAATCTATCGCAATCGAGCACAGATTAACATTTTGCAAAATCTCAAGTGAGATTAGGAGGGATGGAGGGAATAGAGTCAAATCTGACGATATCTCACCAAGGGGGGGTCACAAAAGTCACGTAATTATATGACGCCCCAAGTATCCGTCAAAGTAGATGGTGCCACGGGCGTTCGTAGCTATTTCTGCTGTGACTTCACAAAATGTCTACTAAGTAACAGTGTTGGCACAGGCAATTGAGTGTAGAATTAGATGTAACTGTAGTTGAATTTCGTACCATGCTAACGGACAAATTTCAGATCACTTAGTGCCGTTTTTTCAATCCTCAGATAGTACTTATCGGACTGATAGTACACATTCACGTTTGCCATAAGACGGATAGGCATTGCCGGAGAACTATATATTCTGTCACAATTATCTAACTATAATTTTATTAATAAACATATATATGGACTTATTATATCGGATTGATAAGCGTAAATATCGCGTAAATAAATCCGTCGAATAGTTATCTGGCTATTAAATATTCAGCCCTTAGCCGAATACCGCGTCGTTTCACAGTTATCGTGTACGAAATGCAACTTAAGGCTGTTCCGACCCATATAAAGTTGTTTTGCACACAGAACGCATAAAGTATTGCACTTTAAGCTACGATATAATAATAAAAGTTAAATATAGTCATATTATTTGCAGCGAAAACAATTTCACAATTTCAGGATTATTGGTTTTGTTACAATTTATTTAAATACGATTTTTATTTAACAGCGCCATCTAACGGTGTAAAACTTCTGATCGGCAATTACAACGAAACCATTAAACCTGAAATTGTGAATATGTTTTCGCTGCAACTACTATGGCTATATTTAATATTTTTGACAAATTCGTGCCTTTAAGACGACCCAACCCGGCGGGACCAACTCATTCGCGGGCACGGCACAAAACCGTCCTGCTGCGCTCTGGGACCTTCTCTGTTTCAAAGAAAAAGACAGGCTCCGTGACGAGGAAGATGCAACATGTCCACAAAAAGCCAATGTGCATAGTGTATGATTTGGTAACATTTGCGAAAATTTTAATTACATAACGACTTACAGCTAAAAGTAAACCACGACCGCTGTAGTCAAAAATCTAACATAACCAAATAGATTATAATTCTTAATTAAATAAGCTATGTCTGATGACTAATCTTTTTAAGATGTTCTTACTTTATCATTGCGTAATCCACCTCCAAAGTTATTGTATAAAACGCGCGAAAAATTCGAACTTTCGGAGCTTATAACTTGGAAACCAAACACAATTTTACAATGCCAATGATCATCAAACATCTAGTTCGATCAAATAAAGCTATTTTGAGCAAAATTTTGGATCTCTGACAATAAATATGGGCGTGATCTTCTTTCCCCTTTTGTATGGGGAGATGAGCGGGATGGGCCACCTTAAGGCGGCCCAACCCGGCGGAACTATCTCATTCGCGGGCACTGTACAAAACCGTGCTGTTGCGCTCTGGGCCTATCTCTGTTTCACAGAAAAAGACAGGTTTCGTGATGAGAAAGATGCAACATGTCCACAAAAAGACAATGTGAATAGTGTATGATTTGGTAAGATTTACGAAAATTTTAATTTCAAAACGACTTATAGCTAAAATTAAACCACGACTGCTGTAGTCAAAAATCTAACAAAAACTAAATAGATTATAAATCTTGATTAAATAAGCTATGTCTGATGACTAATTTTTTTAAGATTTTCTTACTTTATCATTGCGTAATAAACCATCAAAGTTATTGTATAAAACGCGCAAAAAATTCAAACTTTCGGACCTTATAATTTAGAAACCAAACACAATTTTACAATGCCAATGATCATCAGACATCTAGTTCGATCAAATAAAGCTATTTTGAGCAAAATTTTGGATCTCTGACAATAAATATGGGCGTGCTCTTCTTTCACCTTTTGTATGGGGAGATGAGCGGGATGGGCCACCTTAAGGCGGCCCAACCCGGCGGAACTATCTCATTCGCGGGCACTGTACAAAACCGTGCTGTTGCGCTCTGGGACCATCTCTGTTTCAAAGAAAAAGACAGGCTCCGTGATGAGGAAGATGCAACATGTCCACAAAAAAGACGATGTGCATAGTGTATGATTTGGTAAGATTTACGAAAATTTTGATTTCAAAACGACTTATAGCTAAAAGTAAACCACGACCGCTGTAGTAAAAAATCTAACAAAAACCAAATAGATTATAAATCCTGATTAAATAAGCTATGTCTGATGACTTATCTTTTTAAGATCTTCTTACTTTATCATTGCGTAATAAACCACCAAAGTTATTGTAAAAAATGCGCGAAAAATTCGATCTTTCGGACCTTATAACTTAGAAACCAAACACAATTTTACAATGCCAATGGTCATCAGACATCTAATTCGATCAAATAAAGCTCTTTTGAGCAAAAGTTGGGATCTCTGATAAGAAATATGGGCGTGATCTTCTTTCCCCGTTTGTATGGGGAGTTGAGCGGGTTGGGCCACCTTAAGTGCAATTATTTTTGCGTTCTGTGTAAAAAAAAACATTGTATGGGTCGGAACATCCTCAACGTTAGATGTAATCACTCACGAGTCCACTAAGCCGTTACGCATAATTAGAAGTTTCACTTTAAAAATAATAAATCCTAAAATCTTTCCCCCAGCATTTTCTTATCTTAGTTAACTGTGTTATGGAGAATACATTCTTCCATTATCATAACCCTAACGGATGTGGGCAATAATTCGGCTAATTTAGCCCACAAATAGCGTTATTCTGATAAGATACGTACATATATCATCACGCCATTTCCTGGACTCATAGTTAAAGATGGACACGGATGGCTAATACCACACAAGTACCGTCGTGATATTAGCCCAATACACCACACCGCATTCCCGCAGGAATTAGGATTTTTCGATAGGACCATCCCTTCAGGGGCACCCATTGAGAAAAAATACGGGAGCAATATTTTAGTCAAATGTTAGAACAAACATTAAGCCTGGTTTTCACCAACTGCCGATTTATTTTAATCGACACTTAACTATAGGTCCTTTATTACTAAAGTGCTGATTGTCTTGTACTGTAATCAATTGCAAGCTATACTAAGAAAGGCCCTTAACATGTGGCGATCAAGCTAATCAGAACTAGGTGAAAAAGGCCCTTAGTATACTAAGCTTGGTTTTCACCAAGTTCTGATTTCTAAGCCACAGAATAAAAAATCTGCATTCATAGTTTGAAATAGTCAAAAAGTGGAGACTGCCGCCTTTGTTATTATATGACTCATTTATTTTAATCGATACTAAAGTGCTGATTATCTTGCACTGGTGTTGATTGCAATCTGTTTACAAAGGCCCTTAATTTGTGACGATTAAGCTAATCAGCAGTAGGTGAAAAAGGCCCTAAGCCTGGTTTTCACCAAGTGCTGACTTATTATAACCTACACTTCAAGGGCCTTCATTACTAAAGTTTTGATTATCTTGTGCTGGTATCGATTGCGACTGATTTTCACCAAGTGCTGATTTATTCTGGCAATATGGAAGGTCCTGGAATGGCACCTAGTTCCCATGTTGTGTGCTAGGCTAATATGATGACAGTCGGTGCGGTATATCAGCTATCTATGTCCAGTTCCAAAAAAACATGCATAAAATTATGTACCTAGCACCTGCTTAGCTCGAAATATTTTTAATAATAATAAGTAATGTTTTACATCTTTAATTATTGCGTCCTAGCTTCACGGTCGATGCATCCTTCGCTATTTCGATTGCATCTATTTAAATATAATGCAAAACTAGAGAAGACTGTGTTAAAAATATCGAGCAAAGATGTTCTTGCTACATGTGGCGCCATCTATTGCGCGCGACGAACACGACGCATGGTTCGAGTCTGCGGACGATCTCCACGCTCGGGCTGCTGGCGCCATCTTGAGCCGCTTACTGACATTAGACAGTTCATCATGTGTAGGTATTTGACTTTATTTCCGTGAGGCTGTTTTCCCATAGATTTCAGGACGAAATATACTGACAAAATAGACATAGTATATTGTCGGTGTCACGTGGTTGAATAAATTGAATGAATTAAATTAGGTTTACCACGAATTAAATTAATATATTAATCACTTACATAAATCGATATGAAAATAACCGTATATTATTTAAATAATACAGTAGTAAGAGTTTTTTTTTTCAACTCCTACCGTGTTATTCAATAATTTGGCGCCGACAGAAAAATAACCTAACTTAAATGCTGTACCGCTATTTTAATTTGCAGTAAGTTATTCAACCGATGGACATACTACAATGCACACGAATAAACCAGTGTTTAAAATGTCAGGTGTATGAATAAACTCAAAGTGATCGTAGGTAGGTCAGTTCAAGTAAAAATACTAACGTGGTATTAGCAATTAGACACACACAGAAAATATATGTATGTATAATCATTATTTCATACATGTTCTTTTGCAGTCAAAGTCCGCAACGAAGATGAAGCGTTAAATAAATTTATGTATATTGATATCTAATAATCTTGTATAATCAATCAATCAATATATGTATAATATTTAATAATATTAAACACTGTGTTAGTAGGAGGCATTGATTATGTGAGGAGGGACAGTATATTCCGATTTCTGTGGGAGGGACTGTAGGAGAATTCCAAATTATGAGTATGCAGCCGGTGGCGAAATTGGTAGACGCAATACCCGCGAGTGTTATGTCTTGTTGGTTCGGGTCCAGCCTTGCAGTATTATCGTACAGTAGTTCTTTTTACTGGGCTCTTACTTTAATTATATGTCCTTGCCTAACGGTCGTTTTTACATACATACATGTCACACCATTTATGTAGTTTCTGAATCAAAAACCAAAATGTTCATATTATGATTTGTCAATGAATATGATACCTAATGATTTTTAGCGTTAACATTTATTTGATAGCAAGCTGCTTTATTTTCTAACTTCGATTAGTTATTCCTCTAAATTTCAATCAATATCTTCTTTTGATCCAATCTATTTTGATTTACAGAAGTTTGATCGCAATAAATAAAGTCGGCTGTAGCAATGTCATATTTTGTACCAGTGACTTTGAAGTTAAAGATATCGATTGAGGATAAGTACTTTTTAAGGTTCCGTACCCAAATGATCCCAACGGAACCCTATTACTAAGCCTCCGCTGTCCGTCCGTCCATCCGTCCGTCTGCCACAGGGCTGTATTTCAAGAACCGTAATACCTTGCAGCTGTTTCACAGAGTGTGTATTTTGTTGCCGCTATTTAAAAATCATAAAAATTAAAGATCCCCCTTTAATTTTTATAAAAAATAAATATAAATAATAATATAATAATATAAATAAAAATAAAAATAAAATAATATAAAAAAAACCTATTTTTTGTTTTAGATCTTGTAAGATGGTACGGAACCCTTCGTGTGCGACTCCACCTCGCACTTGTCTGTTTTTTACTTTGAAGTAATCTTATAATCCGTAATGTTTCATCAAATTGCCGTCCCAATGTAATGGAGACTTCGATCGTGTACGCTGGAGGTACGGAAATATGAATTAAAAATATGTATTTTTGCACTCGTGATATGAAGACGGACACGAGAAATTAATTGAGCCTAATTAAACTGATAATATCTAAGTATGTGTCATCTTTCATATTAATTAAGCTATATTTATGTTGGCACTTAATTTTATTCTCGCGTTAAAGTGAGATATTGTTTGAAAGATATACGGCTTGAGTGTTGGGTGAAGTGCTTGTTTTAAGAATATTTTTTTTCTCTCATTAAAATACTGGTTTAATTTTAATTAGACTTTATTATATTTGACGCTATAAAAGTTGGTGTTGCTTATTGTTTTTAGTTTCTGACAGCTTATGGGTCCATACCCATAGTCAGCCAAATTATTGAATGAATTAAGATTAAATTATAAAACATACCTACATTTGAATCCGATCCTTTCCGATTTTACAATTTGTTTCCAAACGGTGTTTATGTTTATTTATTTTATTATAATGATTACATTTTTTGAATTAAATATAGAAAATATTATTCATAAAGTCGTTAATAAAGATTATTAACGACTAACGATAAGAAGTTATTCATAAAGATTAGGTGTCAATTCGATTATTTTATATTCTTGCAGTATTTATCTAGGCAGTATTTATACTAGTTATTTAAGAGTACAATTTTAAGCCAGGTTTTCACCGAGTGCTGGTGAAATTTTAATCAACACTTAAAGGGCCCTAATCTTGTTCTGATATCGATTGCAAGCTGCTAGGAAAGGCCCTTAATATGTGGTAATTAGGCTAATCAGCAATAGGTGAAAAAGGTCCTAAGAATATGGTTCAATGTAACCACCACGGTAGTTATTTAACTTCAGTTGTTGGAAAAGTATATGAGGAAAATCTTGTGATTTTGTTTATGCTAGGTTAACAGAAAAAAATAAAATTAAAACTATTTTATTTCAATTTATAGCCACAAAATTACATCAAAACCAAAAGATGACTGCTATTTATGTTTTCTTATATCGGGTTTAGATTTTATCTTGTCATTATTACTTGGCATTAAGGTATATATTTGGATTCACTTACTTGCTTAATACTGTACTGGGGGTATATTTACGTAAATGTTAATTCGTAGGGTACGATTGAACGTAATCTATATATAACTAGTAGTTATAATTATTTGGTATAACTTGACTCCTTCCATTAAATGGCTGATTACTACAATGCTAAACCCAGTCGGGTCTGACATTAGAAATTCTGGGGAATAGTGTCGTTGAATACTAGAAATTATTCGGGCGCATAATTTAATCTCAGAGTAAGTTTCTTACCTGAGTATAAATGTTTAGAACAATTCTAGAATATTTTAAGAATGGCCCGTAAGCAATGTTTCCCATGAAAAAGTAGTTTGGTAAACATTTAAAAAGCACTGTTCTAAGTAATTAGAAATTTGGTATTTACTAAAAATCAACTAATATCTGTGTCTGCACGTTTTTGCTCATTTGAAAACTCAAAACCGAGTCAATAGACAGCAAAACAAATTCGATTTTCTCTGAGGCTTGGCGTTTATAATACAAAAATATATGTGCAGATACAATTATGCGTGCCTTTTTGGATACCAAATAGAATGTGGTACGAGCCGTGGTAAGAAATGATTAGTGAACTACGTTTGGATATTAGTTATTTTATGATATATTTTATACCTAATTACGTGAATGACACTTTTGCTCGTAGATATTAAAAGAACGCCTTGACTATCTTTCTTCACATGGCTTTCCTCTCAGGTCCTCGGAGAACTTGTTCTGACACTGTTCTGAAATGCCTAGTGTTCGCCTATAATTGGTATGCACACCAGGAATGTGCCCCCCACTATGTTTGCTATTATAAAAAGTTTTCGTGTGTACACTGTTGGCGTACCTTTTGTAAAAAAAAAAAAAATTAGGCATTCCTGCACAAAACAGCTCTAAGTCTGTTTTTTTATTAATACAATTTATTTTAATCGACACGTGAAGTGCCTTTATTACTAAAGTGCTGATTACCTTGTACTGGTATCAATTGCAAGATGGTAAGAAAGGCCCTTTAATGTGAGTATTAAGCTAATCAGTAGTTTGTAGTAGAGACCCTTAAACTTGAAAATTAAAATGTCCTCTCTCATGATGTAGTCTTTCCCGTGAGACACATTTATCTCTGTCAATTTGTGTATATATTATTGTATGTAGTATTTACATATTTATATTAGGTTGTTTATCTATATTATAGTATTCTTATGTATGTAAATATTTAAATGTATGTGTATATGTTAGATAAAAAACAAATTATATTTATAATAACAGTGATTTATGTTTTATTTTTAAAATGCTTTAAATTCTTTCTGTATGTCTGTCTGCTGTACCTCTCTCTACATCCCAAAGGTTCGTAAGTAGAGAAAGCCCTTCGGCATTAAGCCCGCCTATTGTAAACATTTGTTAAAAGGTGTACAATACATAATGTTATTATTATTATTATTACCTTTAGTAGGCACACCACGGTTAGAGCCACAAACATTCTTCTAACCCGTTTATCGAGATCTTATCAAGTTTGTGCGCAAAGTAAATAGAATAGAATAGAAAAATACATTTGTCACGGCAACAGATACTAAACATGATACTTACATATCGCTAAAAAACAGCTGCTGATATAAATGAGAACATAATTTAATAGAAAGCCTATAAGTATATTCTTACTTAGTCCGACGGCTATATTTAAAGTTATAACTAACTGTTTCGGGTATTTATACGTTCGTATATTAATAAACGTCTATCATGTGAAAATAAAGTTAAACAAATATTGTCGTCAAACCAAGCGTAAGTTTTTTAATTCTGGGATTCAGTACCTAAAAAAGGTTGTCAACGGAACCCTATTACTAAGCCTCCACTATCCGTCCGACCGTCTATCTGTCACAGGGCTGTATCTTATGAACCGTAATAGTTAGGCAGCTGAAATTATAACGGTGTGTTTATCTATTTTACCGCTTAAAAATGGGGGCCCCTATACAAAAAACGTAATTTTTTTGTGGGTTGATTATTTTTCGATGGAACCCTGCCTATGCGAGTCCAAATCGCACTTGGCCGGTTTTTAGTTTCGAAATTTACTAAAAGTTGGCAGTTAGATTAAGTTGACTACGTTGGGTGATCTTTAGACTGGTACCTACCTATAATTGTTGTAATTTAACACCATTATTGTTTTTTTTTAATCTATACTAATAGTATAATAAAGCTCGAAAAACTACCAGTCGGATTTATCTTTTTTTTTTGCATATTGTAACCCATTCTTGAGGAAGGTTATAGGCAATTTAACATCACGCCGCGACCCTTATAGGAGTCGAGCAAAAATAAAAGAGTCAGAGATAACCAGCGGAGATTCTTGCCAGTTCTTCGCTGGGACTGCCGAACTGGCTAATGATAAAATATGACAAATCCGAGTGCAGTGTACTCCATGGATGATGAATAAACAATACATTTAGGGCCGTTTTTTCAATCCTCAGATAGTAATTTCCGGATTGATAGTACAAATTCACGTTAGTCAAAAGATGGATAGTCATTGCTGGAAAATAACATCTTCTATCACCATTATCTGTCTATAATGTTACTAATAAACATATGGACTTACTATATCGGATGGATAAGCAGAAGCGTAAATAAGTCCGTTGAATAGTTATTTATCTGTTTATCTGACTTTTGAAAAATCAGCCCTTAATCTGACACAAGTATTGAGTTTTTTTTTTTTTCAAATAAATACGAACGCAACTCACTTCTTTCACTTCAATCCACCGTCCCCATTCCGCCCAAATTTCAGTCACACACGACCCAAATTTCAGTCACACCCAACACAAACACAATAGAAACACACACCTCAACCTAATCACACTCGAACACGGCGATAGCTCCCAGGGGTCCCCCGGAGCTCGCGTCTCGGGAGGTCCGCGAGGCGGTCGCTGGCGGAGCGCGCGGGTGGCACTGAGCGGGCTCGGGGCGGCACAGCTCGGGGCCGCACCGCCGATAGGGCGGGCGGGCGCTGTGGGCGGGGCGACGCGCTCGTCTCTGTGTACCTACATAAAAATAGCCGAGCCGCGGCACGGATTTGCGCTCGCCGATTGAATGATTCCGCGTTGGGTGGACGAAATCTATTTCAACCGCGTGTTTCTGCCGCGTGGATTTTTCTTGTATGGTTTGTGTGAATGTGATATATATGCAGTTTTACTGCAGAGATTATTCTTGCATGGTTTATGATATGTAATTTTACTGCAGGGATTTTCTCGCATGGTTTGCGTGAATGTGATATTTATTTCAAATTCAAATTCAACATTATTTATTTCGTTTCATAAAATAAGTAGGTGGTAATATATTTGTAGTTTTACTGCATGGATTTTTCTTGTATGGTTTGTGTGAATGTGATATATATGTAGTTTTACTGCAGGGATTTTTTTTGTATGGTTTGTGTGAATGTGATATATATGCAGTTTTACTGCAGAGATTATTCTTGTATGGTTTATGATATGTAATTTTACTGCAGGGATTTTCTCGCATGGTTTGCGTGAATGTGATATTTATTTCAAATTCAAATTCAACATTATTTATTTCGTTTCATAAAACAAGTAGGTGGTAATATATTTGTAGTTTTACTGCATGGATTTTTCTTGTATGGTTTGTGTGAATGTGATATATATGTAGTTTTACTGCAGGGATTTTTTTTGTATGGTTTGTGTGAATGTGATATATATGCAGTTTTACTGCAGAGATTATTCTTGTATGGTTTATGATATGTAATTTTACTGCAGGGATTTTTCTTGTATGGTTTGCGTGAATGTGATATTTTTTTCAAATTCAAATTCAACATTATTTATTTCGTTTCACAAAACAAGTAGGTGGTAATATATATGTAGTTTTACTGCATGGCTTTTTCTTGTATGGTTTGTGTGAATGTGATATATAAGTAGTTTTTCTGCAGGGATTTTTCTTGTATGCTTTGTGTGAATGTGATCTATATATAAGGTGAGTTTAAAATAATCTACAAGCCTTATAGGGTTGATTCAGTATCTGATATAGAACAACTTTTGCTAAGAATGGAGGTATGTAATTTTTTTTGTTCCATTTTAATTTTTGAGAAATTTAAACAGTATGTTCTTCCCAGTATTTTAAACAACTTTTGCGAAGAAACTATGCACCAATCTGTAATGGTTTCCAAGAAAATAATTTATTAAAGTGCACTAACTCTTCAACTACCTAATTAAAAATATAGGTCAACCACGGGGCATTGCCCGACCGTGACCCACTGACACAAGACAATTCTCCGTCGCCGCCGCCGCGTGCGCAGACAGAAGCCCCGCCACCCCATCTCCCCCGCCGCCGCCGCCGCCCCACTCACTGAAGGACGTTTGTTTTCGTTTTGAAAGCAATTAGTATGTCAAGGTCCATGACGCGCATCGGACCTGAGTATCACACGTGAGTGAATTTAAGTGAAGCAAGTGCCGATCGGGCGAAAAAGGACATGCATGCTTGTGTACATACCTACATTACAGCCGCGCCGACCAAATCCATAGCCCGGCGCGGCGTACGTCAGCGTGGGAAGGAGGCAAAACTATTCGGGTAGGTAAAATAGACTATGCCGCCGCGTGCCGCCTCCGCGCCGCCGGCCGGCGCGGCGCGGAACCTATTTTTCAAATAGGCAGTTTGAAGAGTTAGTGCACTTTAATAATTTATTTTCTTGGAAACCATCACAGATAGGTGCATAGTTTCTTCGCAAAAGTTGTTTAAAATACTGGGAAGAACATACTGTTTAAATTTCTCAAAAATTAAAATGGAACAAAAAAAATTACATGCCTACATTCTTAGCAAAAGTTGTTCTATATCAGATACTGAATCAACCCTATAAGGCTTGTAGATTATTTTAAACTCACCTTATATATAGTTTCACTGCAGAGATTTTTCTTGTATGGTTTGATTATTATTTATTTACTTGGAAACACACATGTGTGTACCCATGATTTACACACACAATACGATTTAAAACAAACCAACTAGATATGTTACTCAGCGGAAAAAACACAGATGAATACATTAAATTTATATTAATTCACAAAAATCTACCGTTCATGCCGTATCCATAGTTCATGACAAATATAGGTTTATTTTGCAAACCCTATGTCCGTCATCTAACATGTTGCCAATTGGAGCAGGCCAGTCCCCACAAGCAGCACCCGTTCACGAGCATCACGCCGGGTCCATCCATCACCTCTCTCAACCATATTTTAGGGGAAGAGGTGACCCGAACCAAGCGTCACCACAAGCAAGGACCTTGAAGCGATGCTCTACTCCAGTGGTAATAAGAAAAAAATGTGATACGCACGTTGTCATTTTAATTCATTTCATTTTATTAGATCTTTTTGGTATACAATTATACACTTAGATACGTCAAAAAAACCGGCCAAGTGCGAGTCGGACTCGCACACGAAGGGTTCCGTACCATCAACACCAAAAAATCACGTTTTTGTATGCCACCCCCCTTCATTTTGTATATTTTTTTTATTTAACTTATTTTTTGTTATAGCCGCCAAATAAATACACACTCTGTGAAAATTTTAGCTGCCTACCTATTACCGTTCATGAGATACAGCCCTGTGACATACGGACGGACGGACGGACGGACGGACAGTAGAGGCTTAGTAATAGGGTCCCGTTTTCACCCTTTGGGTACGGAACCCTAAAAAAAGTACATAATAAAATCAAGATAAAAATAATATAAAATCGATAGAATTATTCAGTTCTTTCGCAGTATTCATGTAACATGACGACACAGATGGTATAATTTATTTAAAAGGCAGATACAAGAAAAAATACTCTCAAAGCATGGTGTCAGCAACTTATGCTTGAATGTGAAACAAAATAGTATGCAGAACCGATTTTTCTATTGTCTGATAATCCGTCAGATAACTATTGGATGAACTTATTTACGCCACCGCTTATCAATCCGTTTTTGTTAATTGTGATTAAAGATTCCTGGGCATATTTGGAGCAGAAAACCGACCAAGTGCGAAACGGACTCGTACACTAAGGGTTTCGTACCATCATACAAGATTTAACACAAAAACCACGTTTTTTTTGCTATCGATTCACATGTTGTTATAGCGGCAAAATAAATACACACTTTGTGAAAATGACAGCTGCCTACCTATTACGGTTTTTGAGATACAGCCCTGTGACAGACGGATGGACGGACGGACTGACAGCGGAGGCTTACTAATAGGGTTAACACGGTTCATTAGGCTTCTTTCAGTGAGTTCGCGTGGCACCCAAATGTCGAGGTTGTTTGTGTACCCAGCTTTTTAGGGTTCCGTACCCGAAGGGTGCAAACGGAACCCTATTACTAAGCCTCCACTGTAGGTCCGTCCGTCCGTCCTTCCGTCCGTCCGTCCGTCCGTCCGTCCGTCCGTCCGTCCGTCTGTCACAGGGCTGTATATCATGAACCGTAATAGGTGAAAATTTCACAGAGTGTAGATTTATTTGGCCGCTATAACAACAAATAGATTGAATAAAAAAATATTAAAAATTAAAGGGGGGTCCCATACAAAAAAACCTGATTTTTTTTGTGTTTAATGTTGTACGATGGTACGGAACCCTCCGTGTGCGAGTCCGACTCCCACTTGGCCGGTTTTTCAAATATGTCAAAACTGTTTTATGGTCAATTTCCGATCTTGCTCCACTTCTTAAAAAATGGCGTCCATTTTATCCGTAACATGGCAACCATGGTTGCTATTCTTGACATTCCGTATTTGGATTCAGCACTGACCTGAGGAGAGGATTTTACTTTGACATTACTTTGGTATTCTAGTAACCGATCACAGCGCCACACGGAATCAGTGGGGACGGAATTCAACTTTGATATAAAAATTCCCGGATTGAAAACAATTACAGCTGTATTCAGAGTGGGCGGACTAACTTTAATCTAATCTGGGTGGGCGGACTAACTTTAATCTAATCTAATCTAATTTAATCTAATCTTTAATCTAACGGACTAACGGACTAACTTTAATCTAATTAATAAATAACTAATCAAAGGGACTGAACCCGTTTTTATATGGTTATTCCGGTGCTAATCTCGTACTAAGTTTTGAAAGGTGCTCTCTGAATACAACTGATAAACTAACTTTGTGCTACTCTTACTGACACTGCATAGACACGTCACAATTTTCGCGGCATGCGATGCATTTTTTACTCTTTTGTATTAACATTTTTAAATGTATCGAATTTCTTCATAAGATTCACTCACTCTGACAGAAAGAAAAACAAATTCAAAATAGCGGGAAACAACATTTACACTAATTGGTTTTTTTTTTAATGAAATCTTTTTAATGTCATCAAAACTAGCCAGATATTTGTATATAGCTAAAGAAATGTTATTACAAGTTGATAAATACTATATGCGAAAAAACTTTTTCCGTTCAACCGTTTTTGCGTAACAATCACATTTATAATATTGTAAGAATATTACGGGAATGATAATATTATTATATCAGTTTCGATTCGATACCATACGATATAGTGATCCAACTAGGTAGGTATCGATATCATGTAAGCATTTATACATTATACATTGGTTAATGTATAATGCTACAAAAATTATTCTTTTAAAGTTAAGATTAACCTAAACACAGAATGCACCCATAAAAAAGAAGCACTCATTTAATGGTAATGTGGCAGGGATTAAAATAGCGGAAAGTACAAGAACTGTTAGCGCCATCTATTGGCATTTTCAGGCGAAACTTTTCAATAAGACGGAATGCAGCCGCCCCTTTTCTGCTCGGTAGTTTGACTGTGAGCCGTCAAACTAAAGATTACAAAAAATAGTTATTTTTCCTCTATATCTATCAACCATATATTATGGGAGGACGATGCGTGAATTTTTTTCCTGTGTCCACGTGTTTATATTAAAATGTTAATTTGGTAATTCTAATATTACTCATAATTCACAGTAAATATTTATTTTAATTTTATTGATTGATTTTGATGCATTTTTAAGAATCAGAAAACACACCCTCTCACACATGCATATGCTCACATTTCTGTACAGATAGAATTCTATCATCTGCTAGTTTTCAAAAAATGTTCTTGATTTAATGTGATGTTTTGATTGCATAAATAATTAAATTAATTAATTGTTATTTATTAAGTGGTATTTTTATTTCCTGTAAGTGTTTATATAGTCGACTTTTAAATCCTTTACAGTTTCAGCACTAATGACCTCCTCCGGCAGCTCGTTCCAATAGTCTACAACTCTGTTCACCAAGAAGTGTTACCTGGGGTTAGAATTTGATGCAAATCGGTTATCTATGGTGTGTGTCTGCATTTTTTGTGAATATGTCTTTGTAATTTGTTAAATCTGCTTCCATTTGTGCTCAGAGCTCCTATAATCCCAGTTGTCACCTAAATTGGCGTTTACGGAACTTCGAAGTTACGTTAAAACGTCAAAGTCCATGTATGTTTTCTACTAGATATTCTCTGGTTTTCCAGACTTCCAATTTCTATGAAAGCGCGAAGTCAGCGAGTAAGCTAAATCAAATTCGGACTCGCAAATGTTAGTTCGCGCGCGCTATTCAAATTTCTCCATAATTTGAAAACGCCAGTCGATCGGTTTGCCGTAAACGCCGATTTAGGTAACATCTGGGACAGGGCTCTGAGTTCTAGAATGTTGACTGTAACGACTCAGGCTACAAGGGTCGCCTAATCTAATGACAACGCATTTTTTCAGCTCAATCTCGCTGCATTTATTTCCTTTACAGCGAATTCCGTAGTTCTTCAAGGGGCTGACTAATTAAAAAACCTCCCCCGTCCCGACAACCTGTACCCTTAGCAGTGGAAGAAAGAAAAACACATTTTACTTCAGTCTCACTGCTCAGGCTCACCTTGAAATACATGGACTAACAAATCTTGGGATTCAGTTCGCTTCTATTAATTCATTCCTAATTCATTCCTACAAAAATCACTTCTGTAACTTTCTATATGTTTGCGGAATGCACACTCCCGTATTAATAATTAACATTTCTTATTCCATTGTTTATCCTTGTAAGGGCTGATTTTTCAATGATCTGATAATCAGAGATTTATTTACGCCTCTGCTTATCCATTCGTTATAGTGAGTCCATATTTTAATTAGTAAAATTACACTAAGATAATTGTGATAGAAAATAAAATTCCCCATTAATGAAATTCTGTCTTTTGACGGATGTAAATTTGTACCAATGTCCAATAAACTATCTGAGGATTGAAAAATCGGCCCTAAAAGTTATACTAGGCATCATCATCACTCACACATCACACGTCATCACAACAATGCATAGCGCTGCACGATGGGACTACCGTGGCGATGTAGTGCGTCTGGCATGTTCGCAGATAAAGTTTGACTGATTTCCTCGGCGTACTGTGCAAACATAAGGCGGCATTCCTTTGCCGTTCAGCCAACAGTGAGAAAATAATGAAAGCAAATATTTCTGGACGATTATGTTATCAGGATTTTATAAATGTGTGACTTATATTTTTATGGGACAATGCACCTGGAATAAATACATTGTTATTATTATAATCTCGCAACAGATAAGGAATAATTAAACCTACGCTCTCTAGGCAAACGTGGCCGTGGAACTTCGGCTTACGGAATGTACTCGATTTACATTGGGAAAATACCTTGCCAGGGCGTTCAATTCGTAGTTCACCGACCCTATAGATGGGACTGTGCACATTGAATGGGTGTCTCACCAGCCTACTGCGTTGAGCGATGGTTGAAATGATATGGACTATAAAAAACTGAGAGAGATAGCGTCTCTTTCAGTCTTTCGGAAATGGATATGTTAGGATCTCAAACCAAACCCACCCTGCTAATTCCAACTATTCAATATCAAGACCTTTCGGTACACGTAAGTAACAAGACGCGAATGGCTACGGATATCTTTTTAGATCCACTCTTTCCCCCTCTAGAATGCAGCGTGATTCGTTTGGTGTATCTTGATTAAATTAATGTTTATCGGAAAAACGGAATATCTGTTCATCGAAATCGAAAGAGGAAGAAAAAACCGGCCAAGTGCGAGTCGGACTCGCACACGAAGGGTTCCGTACCATCGTGAAAGATTGAACACAAAAAAATCACGTCTTTTGTATGGGGACCCCCTTTAATTTTAATTATTTTTTAATTTTACCTATTTGTTGTTATAGCGGCAAAATAAATACACACACTGTGAAAATTTCAGTGTTCCAGTGTCCCAAAAGTAAAAAAAAAGATATGTCTCTTAGAACTGCAGGGGCTACTTTTGCTCCCCCTGTATTCACCAGGAAAAACTCTGAAAGATAAACTTAATAATTACTTTTCTTTTCGTGACACATCCCTTGCTTTATGACTTGCTCCGGGCAGTGAGTCGAGAAAACGTATTAGACTAGGAGGTCGCGGCAAAAATGGTAACGGTTTCACGGGATGAAGACCAACCCACTGAAGCTAAATGTGTCGGTCTGCCTGCGACAAGTGGTTGCGTTGTAAGGCGTACATGAGGCGCCTATACTAGGTAGTTTTGGTGACAAACATTTATATGATAAGGTTAATTGCTGAAAATATCGGAGCATGAAAGCATCAGTACATACTTGCTTAGCAATACCAGAACTGAACAAATATTTTGTTGCATTTCGTAGTTATAGGCTTTTCAGGTTACAGGTATAACTTTAGGTATATTTAAGTATTCAATTAAAAGACCGACTGGTTATTGTTGTATAATTAATAGGTATCAATATTTCTAGACAATCAGTATATTCATCAGCAGGTACATACCAACAGCTATTTTATGTAGTCAATCTAGATAACGCAACTGCTTGGCGCAGGCAGACCGACATATTTAGCATCAGAGGGTTGGTCTCTAACATGTGAACCCAGATTCAGCCATTTACCTCATCGTGACCAAAAATGTCGTGACCTCCCGGAATATATCCTTCTTGCTGGATAATGTTGCTTCGTGCTACAAAATATATCGATTGAGTAGTATTTGTCTATCGCTAGCTGAGGTACTCGGCTCCGCTCGGGTTAGTGACGCTTAGTGATTTTGGGTTTTTAAAGAAACTTTCGCTGGATCGTGCGTAACTAAACAAAACATCGTAATCGGATGATTTTTTAGGAACACATAAAGTAGTCGTTTCTTCTGAAATCTATACATCCGAAATAGAGACAAATTTCAGATCTCTTTCTGTCATGCTGACGTCAACCATAGAGTAAAAGGGACTTAGGAATAACTTCTCATTCCAGAGTATGAATTTGATAGGAAACGACTAAGTAGATACTTACAAACAAATATTTTTTTTGTTGTTAAATACAGACTAGTATAAAATTTGTCCGCAATAAAGTCCGACGTCAGTTTTTCATCTAATTCTCAAATATTTACCTAACCATACAACCATTTATCTGTACCACCATGGTAAATAGCCCATAGATGATAGAGAAGGTTAGGTTAGGTTAGGTAAGGTTAGGTTTTGTTAGGGGTATTGCATTTTCTGCATGTTATTCATACGACCCATGTAATGCATCCGTGATAATAACCAAATAAAAGACTTGCAGTGACATCTACGGGCAGTGATTGCAACTTCCTGCACTTGGATGGTGAATCTCAAACCTCATTGTAGATGGCGAGTTAGCGACTGTGTGTGACATATGCTGTGCTACGACGGTGATAGTCGCTAACAAGCTTCATTTTCGAGTTTAGCTGCGCCAAATTCTTTGCGACCCTCTATTTATGGACACGAAAGGATAGCGAATAAGTGAAGCTACTGACCGCTAGATGGCATAAGAAAAAAGAATAATGCCATCTAGCGGTCAGTAGCTTCTCACTTTAGACGAACTCTTTTCATCGGTGTCATCCTAATTTCTAATTTAAGCAAGAGATGGCATTACACGCATATGAACGCTTGCGTTCTCAGTGTTCTCAGTATAATGTCCTCGAAGCATATTATAATAAAAAAATATAGTTCAATTTCAGATGGCATATTAAAACGCTTCAAAAATGCTTTTCAGTGACCATATTTTCGTTTTATAACGTACGGTGTATTCATGTATTCATAATCCCTTGGGCAACTAACTCGGGACGTGTCCTTCGACGAAAATTAGTTGTTTGCATATTTGTTCGACCAAAATTTCAAGACATATTAATTATACATTAACATATACGTTATTATTATGCACACATAAAAATACCACGAATCATTCAACAGTAGGAGAATGAGTAGTTGAGCTAATATTTGCACGATTGAATAAAGCTACGAGACAAGCGGTTCGCTATTCTTGAAATTGCGTGCACAGGAATCAGTTGTCGAGCAAACGGTCTTTAGCAGTTTTACGTTAAGTTTTTTAATTAAGAGGATAATGAGGTGATCAAGTTTATACGATGCCAAACCGATCGACTGGCGTTTTCAAATGTATGGAGAAATTGAAGAGCGCGCTCAGTGGGCGTTAAGCGAACTAACATTTGCGATTCCGAGCTTGATTTGACAGCTTACTTAACGTTGCCGTAAATACGTCGACGTTGCCGATTACGCCGACTCCGCGTTTTCATACAAATCGGAAGTCCGAGTATGACTTTGACAGCTTGAAGAAGTAAAACCACGGAATATCTAGTAAAAACTTGTATGGAGTTTGACGTTTTTTTCGAAGTTCCATGAACGCCAGTTTGTGACAACTGGGACTAGCAGCTCTGTTATTTTGCACAAATAAAACAACTGAGAGATTCGTCTGTACGCATCGTTTTTTGAAAAATTTACTTCGAAGTTATACGAAGAACTAAAGGAAAGTGTTGATTTTTAATAAACTGATGACATTTTTCGAGTATTCATACATTTACCCTTAACTACTGAAGGTTATCGTTACCGAAGCGAAGCTCAAACCAAACGATTGTATCCACCTGCGTTCATGATCACAAAATTGTGTTCTTATTTCAAAATTGTATTATTTCTTTGGTTGAAGGCCACGATAAGAGAAAAAGATTTTAAACAATTTGATTAGTGAAGTTATGTTAAGTATGCGGCGCCTGCTGCAATCAAGTCCGCAACACACTCGAATAGCAATCACACCGCTGCTGCCAAAAACTCGTCCGAGTAGGACGCCGCTAAAACAAAGGCACAATGATATACAGGGTGTCCCGTAAGTAGTGGATCAAACGAATAGTGGGGATAGAAGAGGTCAGTGCCTATCAGAAACACCTACTTTAGATTCTAAGTCATTCCTAGTTTAGAAGAAATTAATTTATTTCTGATTATTTTTAAGTTTTCAGAATGTTAAATAAAAAAAATATGTTTAAAAAAAGTTCATAACTTTTTCTAATTTTTATTTAAATTTATTGTTGCCGAATATCTTACCTTTTTAATAAAAATACATTTGCATCTAACTAATATATTATTTTAAATTTTAAATATGTTTTACGTAAAAAGTTTCAAATTTCAATAAATTCAACGCTAATTCCAACATTCCTGGTGCAAAAAAAATGTACTACCAAAAGTTTGCCCATAATATCAAAAACTTGTACACTTTATTGCGCTTCTAAAAAAGTATAATACCATTTTACTTTCATTTAAAAAAGTATTTTTTTCAAGTGAAGAACCGAAATGAGTGGTAATTTTAGAAATATCTGACTGCACAATATTCTAAGAAATATTAATATTGTTTATCAGACACTTATTGTATGCTTGATGATAGTTCTGAAAATATTTAAAATACTGGTATTTGTGTAAAAAAAAATTTTTACATGACAATCGACCATTATATTGCCTGCAATTAAAATTAAATATATTTTGTTAGTTCAAAATTTCAAATGGATTTTATTATGAATAAAAACAAAAATGCCTGTTCTCTAATCCATTTATTCATCGACTACAACAAGTGCTCAAAATTTCTCCCACCAACCCGAATGCACAACCGACATCTTCTAATAAAATTTATTCTCAATCTTCTCAGCGCACGATGGTTATTTTTTACGATACCAGCTGTTGCTTGTAATTTTTGTCGTAACTCTAGCTCATTCAAATTTTCCTTTTCATACACTGCTTCTTTAAAATATCCCCACAGGAAATAATCTAATGGGTTCAGATCCGGTGAGCGCGGTGGCCAGCGTCGAAAATTACCACTCATTTCGGATCTTCACTTGAAAAAAATACTTTTTTAAATGAAAGTAAAATTGTATTATACTTTATTAGAAGCGCAATAAAGTGTACAAGTTTTTGATATTATGGGCAAACTTATGGTAGTACATTTTTTTTGCACCAGGAATGTTGGAATTAGCGTTGAATTTATTGAAATTTGAAACTTTTTACGTAAAACATATTTAAAATTTAAAATAATGTATTAGTTAGATGCAAATGTATTTTTATTAAAAAGGTAAGATATTCGGCAACAATAAATTTAAATAAAAATTAGAAAAAGTTATTAACTTTTTTTAAACATATTTTTTTTATTTTACATTCTGAAAATTTAAAAATAATCAGAAATAAATTAATTACTTCTAAACTAGGAATGACTTAGAATCTAAAGTAGGTGTTTCTGATAGGCACTGACCTCTTCTATCCCCACTATTCGTTTGATCCACTACTTACGGGACACCCTGTATATCCACTACATCATAAAACTTTTCCTTTTCCTACCATTGGCGGAGTTTTTATCAATTAAGGTGGCACTTCCCGGCGGGACTAACTCATTCGCGGGCACGGTAAAAAACCGTGCTATTGCGCTCTGGGACCTTCTCTGTTTCAAAGAAAAAGACAGGCTCTGTGATGAGGAGGATGCAATATGTTCACGAAGCAACAATGCGCCTAGTGTTGTTTTGGTAAGAATTACGAAAAGTGTATTTCAAAACGACTTATAGCTAACAGTAAATCACGACCGATGTAGTAAAAAATCAAATAAAAAAACAAATTGATTATAAATCTTCATGAAACAAGCAAGGTCTGATGACTTATCTTTATAAGAATTTTTTATTTTATCGTTGAGTAATCCACCTGCAAAGTTATTGTACAAAACGCGCGAAAAATTCGGTTTTTCGGACCTTATAACTTAGAAACCAAACACTATTTTACAATGCCAATGGTCATCAAACATCTAGTTTCAGCCTCAGTGGCCCAGTGGCGCGACACTTCGGCGATCGCTCTCCGAAGTTAAGCAACGCTGGGTCCGGTCTGGTCTTGGATGGGTGACCATTCGACCGTTGAGAGAGGCTGGCCGTGGTTCGGATTCCACGTTAAGGCTGTTCCGACCCATATAAAGTTGTTTGCACACATAACGCAAAAAGTATTTCGCTTTAAGCCACGAATTAATAATAAAAGTTTAATATAGTCATATTACTTGCAGCGAAAACAATTTCACAATTTCAGGATTATTGCTTTTGTTACAATTTATTTAAATACGATTTTTATTTAACAGCGCCATCTAACGGTGTAAAACTTCTAATCGGCAATTACAACGAAACCATTAAACCTGAAATTCTGAATATGTTTTCGCTGCAACTACTATGGCTATATTTAATATTTTTGACGAATTCGTGCCCTAAAGTGCAATACTTTTTGCGTTCTGTGTAAAAAAAACATTGTATGGGTCGGAATATCCTTACTTACAAGGTGGTAGGGTTTATCCCACCCGGGTTGGTACCATCGCATTGGATGAACGATGGTCGAAGTGGCAATGAAAATTGTCCGTGTTTTCCATCCAGTTCAATGTAGCCGTGCAATATAAGGAAGGTCCTGGCATGGCACCTAGTTCCCATGTGGTGTGTTGGGCTAATACCATGACAGAACTTGTGGTATGAGCCAGCCATGTCCAGTCACATAAAAAAAAACAAGTTTGATCAAATAAAGCTGTTATGGGTATAATTTTTTATCTCTGACAAGAAATATGCACATGTTTTTCTTTTCACGTTTGTATGCTGAGTTGAGTGGGAAGGCCCACCTACCTGAGAGATTGTAAGTTGCTTGTCGATTTACACATTTCATTTAACCCTTTGCTAGCCTAACTGCACTAAGTTGCGTCACAAAATAATGATGCGAGGATTTGATTAACTCGGTAAAGAAGAACCATCAAAGAAGCTTCACTGGTATACTTATATTTTTTGCGTCCACAATAATGGAACATACTGAGATCTAAATGACTGACGAAAAATTGTTAGAACAGGGGAGTTACCATGGCAATTTGAATTTTCGGGTGAATAGCAGATGAACAGGTCAGAGAGTGATTATATCTGACGCTGTCGAATACGAAACTGTCAACTGTCAAACGACGTCTTATCCCGCCAAGTGAACTGAAATTTACCAGTTGGCATGGTACGAATTGCAACTAAATGTCAGATTGAATCACTCTTTTGCCTATTCGAGTTATTTACCATGGTAAACCCCAGATTATGGCAAGCAACAAAATCCAAAGAAACAGCGACTTACAGTAGACAGCGGCAAGTTGACCTCAGATAAGTCAAGTTATATCTTCTGCGCAACACACTCGAATGCCAACATTATTCGAGGTACACGCCCAATGATATCGACCCACTGTAGCGTAAAACTATACTGGGCTTTTACCATAAGTATTAGACCATTTCTGAAACATTTTGATTCACTTGATCCATATCACCGCTACCTTAATCACTATCAGCGCCTGCTATAAAACAGTCTGCAACACACTCGACAATCAGGCACACTGCTGCAGCCTCTCAGTGATTTTTTCAGGCGAAACCATCTCACCGTAGAAAATTTTTTTTCAATTTTCCAGGCCCTACGAAGACATCATCTTTTACTGCATTTTAATTGCCCGATTAAATATTCCGTTCGATGGGTTAAGGTGAACTTTTTTTTATTTTAATGTATTGGTAGGTAGTTATCATAATTTTTTTGTGCATTTTCCATACATTTATGTTGTTGCGGTAATAATTTCCATACAATAAAAACAGTTGAATAAAAACGCATGTAAAATAAAGGAGTTCCAAGGCTGATATACGGACAGACTGACGGATATGATAAAGTACCTCGGAACCCTAAAAACATCCAACACTTCCATGGATAAATAGGTAAGCACCATGCATTTTGATCGTACCGCACTACGATTAAATAAGTATGGTTGTAAAGGACTGAACACTCTATTAGCTTTCGTTACCTACCCATGGCCTCTAGTACATTGCCTTACTCAATTGCAGTAGTGTGCATCTTTAAAAAATGCATACAAAATGTTTTAATAAAAGATGTCATAGATTTAAGAGCGTTTTAATCATAGCCTTAGAATGTAATGTGAGCACAGTACAGCATAGGTTTAACAGTCGTATTCAGAGAGGATCTGTCAAAACTTAGTACGAGATTAGCACTGGACTAACCATACAAAAACCGATTTAGTCCGACCTTAAAACGCGTACTAAAGTTAGTCCGCCCACTCTGAATAGAGCTGTTAGTGTTTTGTAGATTGTCATTAGAACATTCAGCTAATCTAGAATACAGGTTTTCAGTTGTTTCTGTGAATCGTAACCATACAAAGTGAATGAGCCTATTAAAAAGATTACGAGAAGCGCCGCCGCGGGCGCTACCATCGCCTCGCGATTTTTAGTCACCAGAACGATACGCAACAATATAGGCGGCCGCGAAACTTTATTTCAGTATTTTTTCTGAAAATGGACCATAGAAATATTGTAATGTTAAATGTTTCAAGTTTGCTCATTGGCTTTTTATGAAATAATAAATGAGAAAGGACATTTTTATTTGTGTTGACGTGTAAAAAGAAAGATTCTAAATAAACGAGATTGTGGTTTGGTGTTTTCATTCAGTGGAGTACTAAGAAATTCCGAATATACGATAAATACAAACTCAAATTCTTTATTGGTTCATACAATATAACTTATTCTATTTACATATTTATTTAAACGAAGACTTTGTCAACAATGTCAAAAGTTCGTCGGGTTGTATGCCAAATGGCGCCAGCTCAGCTTACCTTGCCAGTCTAACTGTACAGGCTGCTGTTTTTCAGCTAGGACCTATGTGTGAAGGGGGGAGTGTCTCTCAAGCTGGGTTTCGTACTATTCATTTATTTATTTATATATTTATTCATTCCTTTCACCGTTAGGCATTAGAATATTTTTAACACATAACAATTTTATGTTAACACATTATCCAATATCAAAATAGGACAACAAAATCAAATATCACCTAAAAAAAATACAGTATTGAATCAAAATTAAATTAAAACAAAATACGATATCAAATCAAGCAAAGTACAATATTATTAGTTTTGAAAATCAAATTAAAATACAATATAAAATTAAACAAAGTACAAGATTAATAATTTTGAAAATCAAATTAAAACACAATACAATCAAAACAAACAAAGAAAAGTGCGATATTATTAATTTGCCATTTACTACGAAATGCCAAAGAGTTCAAGGACCCGATCGCACTGAAATTATTGTTTAATGCGCTTGTCAGATCTAAGCTAGAAGCGGGGGCAATTGTCTGGTCACATGAGGATCACTATGTTCTCATGCTGGAGACAATTCAAAAAAGGTTTCTGAGATATTTGTACCCAACAGCACTTTTACTCGGGATGCTGGGCTCACTTGAACCTCGGAGATCCCTGGCATGCATTTTGATCGGGAAAGTTGATTCGCAAGCTTTACTACAGCTGATACTAGCACTGAAAGTGCCCGTTGGTTACGCTCGACGGCGGAACGCACGCTTGTTTGCCGAGATCGTGACGCGCACCCGCTCTCACTACTGGTCGCCCATATGTCTCGTCCTGAGGCTGTTCAATGCGATGCATCCGTCAACACCTGAATGTGATGTGTTTGTAAATCTGAGAAGTACGTTTGAGATAGTGTGCACGACATTTTTGGAAGGCTATTGGAAAGTTAACTCATCCATATTGAATTAAATGTTTGATTTATTCTTTTTTTCATATTGCAATTAAGTATACTACATTTCTAAGCCCTGGTTTACTGATATGTGAAATGTATTTGTCATGTGTATAAATAAATATGATGCCCAATTCCTTTCGGGAAGCGGTCTATTGGCCACCGATCTCCAGTTTCATTAAAAACATTGAAAACATTAATGAATGCGAGATGCGTAATTTAGTTCGGAATTAAAATGATAGTTGAGATATATATACAATTTATTCTTTCAAGAAAAACATTTTGGAAGCCCTTAAAGTTCCTTAAATAATTATTTGTCTATTTCATTATTAATTTTCGTACAGTTCATCTAGATAATAAAGTCATTTATAAATCTACAGTTACTCCTATTAGAACATAAGTACTTACAGTCTATTTTTGTTATGTTTTTGGCAATTTCTATGCACTCATCCAGTGGGAAACTTTCTCAATTAAATTTTACCTTTAGGAAAGTTTGTATTAACGTCATTGCCCAGACTGTGTTCTCTATTGTGTGCCTAATAAAATAAATTAATGATCACTAAAGTAAGTCTTGCGCACAAAGAAATATCGATGCCTTAGCGGCCCTAAGAAGGGCCTTGTCAAGTATACCCACATCACATCTCTCGTCTAGGAATCACCCGCCGAACCCGTACAGCGTCCGGCCCTGCCTCTTGAGCGCGTACACGACGTCCATCGCCGTCACTGTGTTGCCAGTTGTCAAGTCTTGCGCACAAAGAAATATCGATGCCTTAGCGGCCCTAAGAAGGGCCTTGTCAAGTATACCCACATCACATCTCTCGTCTAGGAATCACCCGCCGAACCCGTACAGCGTCCGGCCCTGCCTCTTGAGCGCGTACACGACGTCCATCGCCGTCACTGTGTTGCCGGTTGTCAAGTCTTGCGCACAAAGAAATATCGATGCCTTAGCGGCCCTAAGAAGGGCCTTGTCAAATATACCCACCTCACATCTCTCGTCTAGGAATCACCCGCCGAACCCGTACAGCGTCCGGCCCTGCCTCTTGAGCGCGTACACGACGTCCATCGCCGTCACTGTGTTGCCAGTTGTCAAGTCTTGCGCACAAAGAAATATCGATGCCTTAGCGGCCCTAAGAAGGGCCTTGTCAAATATACCCACCTCACATCTCTCGTCTAGGAATCACCCGCCGAACCCGTACAGCGTCCGGCCCTGCCTCTTGAGCGCGTACACGACGTCCATCGCCGTCACTGTGTTGCCAGTTGTCAAGTCTTGCGCACAAAGAAATATCGATGCCTTAGCGGCCCTAAGAAGGGCCTTGTCAAATATACCCACCTCACATCTCTCGTCTAGGAATCACCCGCCGAACCCGTACAGCGTGCGGCCCTGCCTCTTGAGCGCGTACACGACGTCCATCGCCGTCACTGTCTTGCGCTTGGCGTGCTCCGTGTACGTCACCGCGTCCCGGATGACGTTCTCCAGGAACACCTTCAGCACGCCGCGCGTCTCCTCGTAGATGAGCCCCGAGATGCGCTTGACGCCGCCGCGGCGCGCCAGCCGCCGGATCGCCGGCTTGGTGATGCCCTGGATGTTGTCGCGGAGGACCTTCCGGTGGCGTTTGGCGCCGCCCTTCCCGAGGCCCTTGCCGCCTTTTCCTCGGCCTGTCATGGTGGGTGTCCGGCGTTCGAGTTTGGAGCGTTTCTCGAATTTCGAATTCGGAACGCGTGGCGTGCCGTCGGATATAGGGACGGAGGTAGCTCAAGCGGTGTATAGCGCGCTGCGTGTTGCGTCGACAGCGAATGGGGGAGGTGGCTTCATTGTGTTAAGGTGGCCCAACCCGGCGGGCCTAACTCATTCGCGGGAACGGTACAAAACCGTGCTGTTGCGCTCTGGGACCTTCTCTGTTTCAAAGAATAAGACAGGTTCCGTGATGAGGAAGATGCAACATGTCCAAAAAAAAGACAATGTGCATAGTGTATGATTTGGTAAGATTTACGAAAATTTTAATTTCAAAACGACTTATAGCTAAAAGTAAACCACGACCTCTGTAGTCAAAAATCTAACAAAAACCAAATAGATTATAAATCTTGATTAAATAAGCTATGCCTGATGACTAATCTTTTTAATATGTTCTTACTTTATCATTGCGTAATCCACCTCCAAAGTTATTGTATAAAACGCGCAAAAAATTCAAACTTTTGGACCTTATAATATAGATTTTGAATGAATTATTTTTCTTTGAAACAAGAAGTTGCGTAAACTATGATAAAAAAAAGGTTTCGTTTCCCCGAATCGGATTTGGCATTTGTGAAATCATAATCCATTGAATTGATGAGTATAATGAGAAACTTAATTACCTTGGTTAGTTATGCTGTAAAAACACATTCTTTGATTTTTAAAAGTTATTAATAAGCTTGCAAATAAATATATATTTCAAACTATTGACAATATTGAATCTTTAGATAAAATATACTGTTTATTGTTGTTGTTTATTGTTTATTCATCATCCACAGGCAGCACCCTGCACTCGGATTTGTCATATTTTATCATTAGCCAGTTCAGCGTTCACGGCGAAGAAGAACTGGCAAGAAACTTCGCTGATTTTTTTCAACGTCCACTTAGTCTAAGTTTACAAATTTGTTTGCCACTGCTTACAGAAATGCGGGTTATTGGTACCCGGTTATGTCAATACATTAAATTAATATTAATTCACAAAAATCTACCATTCACGCCGTATGCAACAGTTCATGACAAATATCGGTTTATTCTGCAAAGTCATGTCCGTCATCTAACATGTTGCCAATTGGAGCAGGCCAGTCCCCACAAGCAGCACCCGTTCACGAGCATCACGCCGGGTCCAGCCATCGCCTCTCTCAACCATATTTTAGGGGAAGAGGTGACCCGAACCAAGCGTCACCACTAGCAAGGACCTTGAAGCGATGCTCTGCTCCAGTGGCAACAAGAAGAAAAAAAAATAGAAAAAATATAATTAGAAAACAGTTTTTTCTGTTTTCTAGAAAATTGCTTTTTGTAGTATCTTTGTTTAGTACCTATTAATTGTCAGATATTCATAAACTACTTACTTCTTTGGTAAGTTAGTGTGATTAGATAAGTAGTCTACAGAGTGTTAACAGGCTTATGGTGCAAACAAAATTTGAAGCTAAAACGATAGATAACAAAATCATCCACGACACATTATTTATCGAGCGGCTCGTAGCCTAGTGGCGCGGGACTTACCTTGCTAGGACTAGGTTCAAATCTTCGCCCGTTCATTTATTTATTTATTTATTTATATAAGTTTATTGCACTCAAAAAAACTCGGGCAAAAGGTACAACTTAATGCCGGAGGCATTTTCTACCAGTCTACCTTTGGGTATCGTGAGCAGTAGTGCGAGTAGTAACTATGGTGAAATAGCTTTAGAGGAAAAATAATTCCTACACAATATACAACAAATACACATTATACTTAAACTTAAATATATAACTTATATAACTGTACATAAATATAACTACATAAATATCAATAAATAAATACTAAATACTACATATATATATTATAAAAACAAATAAATCTTCACACTCATCGTTCATGCAACACTTTTTTTTCTCTTTCCATGTTCATGTTCCCATAGTCCATGTCCCCCTACTAGGTGGTAGGATTTAAGCCCGCCCGGTTTCGTATCGAATTGAATGAAAATATGGTCGAAACGGCAATGAAAATATTGTCCGTGTTCCATGCAGTTCTAAGTGGCCGTGCTAACAAAGGGAAGGTCCTGGCATGAAACCGAATTCCTTCGGGAATGTGGTGTATTGGGCTAATATCATAACGGTAGTTGTGTGGTATTAGCTATCCATGTCAGCTGCATTAAAAAAATGTGTGGGTACTTACAAACAAAATATTGGTAACTACTACAAAATCAACATTTTGTTATGTATCAAATATGTTATGTAAACCCGTGAAGTTTCTTTGCGGGTTCTTCTTTACTGGGTTGATCGAATCCGCGGATCTTTGTGACGTAACTTGGTGTAGTTTGACTACCAAAAAGTTGAAATAAATGAAATTCAAATGAAAAATGAAATGACGCAGCCACGAATTAGTGGAAAAGCACTGACTGTAGCTAGTTCACTAACGAATTCGAATCGAATGTTTGTTGCACTAAATAGTGTCCTGTGAAGTTCTTAAGTGACATTGGAACTCGTGAAAATTGAGAGTATTGAGCGAATTCATAAGCGAACTGTCTGGTCTGCGCTATCGTTATAGTATCCAAAAGTGGCTACGCAGCCCCATACAATCGACTTCAGCAGGCCCATTCCTGGAATTCCGCAATCAGCAATTCTGAGTCTCGAAAACCGATTTTAAAGCTGTTTTCAAAGCGATTTTCTTGACGATAAGATTCCGGAGCATAGTTTTTGGGGTTCCGTACCCAAAGGGTGCCAACGAAACCCTATTACCAAGCCTCCGCTGTCCGTCCGTCTGTCACAGGGCTGTATCTCAGTAACCGTAACAGATAGACAGCTGAATTTTTCACAGAGTATGTATTTATTTTGCCGCTATAATAACAAATAGGTAAGATTAAAAAATAATTTAAATTAAAGGGGGTCCCCACACAAAAAACGTATTTTAACAAATACATTATTTTACGATGGTACGGAACCCTTCGTGTGCGAGTCCGACTCGCACTTGGCCTGTTTTTGAATTGATCAAGGATTCTTTAGGTTTTCACTGTTGTTCGACATATTGTTTTACGTTTACGGATAAACAGTGTTCAGCTTACTTATTTAGCTCGACGTTGCGTCCACCACGCTGTGGACATCATCAGGATTCGCGACGCTGCAGGACCTCCAGGAGGTCTGCAGGCTGCAGGACGCTTCGCCCAGTCAGATGATGAACGAAGCGTCAGAGGTCCACCAGGTCGCGTCGCGAATCCTGATGATGTCCACAGCGCGGTGGACGAAACGCCGAGCTAAATAAGTAAGCTGAACACTGTTTATCCGTAGACGTAAAATAATATAAACAAAGGTTTTCCGTCCCTTTGAAAACCGCTTTACGATCAGTTTTCTAGTCTCAGGATTCCTGATTCCTGATTACGGAATTCACACCAGCACAAGATAATCAACACTTTAGTAATAAAGGCCGTTGTGTCGATTAAATAAATCAGCACTTGGTGAAAACCAGGCTTTTTTCTATTGTGTAACATATATACGTGTCTTTCTCTGAATAAAGTTTATTTTCTTTATTTTGGTTTAACGATTAACATTTTGTAGAAACATTAAGAAACAACAAATCATCCAGCGGCCCTAAGAAGGGCCTTGTCAGCATTCCACACCATCGCACAATGTCAGACAGCACTGTCGGCCTTGTGAACGCCTCCGCAAGACGCGTTTACACGGACGGATTTACTGTCTGACAGTCTGTCCGACATTTCTCCCGGAAGGTCTAGGCCCTCTCCCCGCGCACCCTCCTTGCCAGCTGGATGTCCTTGGGCATGATCGTGACACGCTATCACCGCCGAGCTCTCGAAGCGCAGGACCGTCTTGAAGACCTGCGCGATCTCGCGCACTAAGCGCTGGAAGGGCAGCTTTCTGATGAGCAGCTCCGTGCTCTTCTGGTAGCTGGTAGTGTGCAGAACCATAAAGAAACAACAAAACATCCAGCGGCCCTAAGAAGGGCCTTGTCAGACTTCCACACCTTCGCACTCCAAGCGAGACTCGTCTACGCCCTCTCCCCGCGCACCCTCCTCGCCAGCTGGATGTCCTTGGGCATGATCGTGACGCGCTTCGCGTGTATCGCGCACAGGTTCGTGTCCTCGAACAGCCCGACGAGGTACGCCTCGCTCGCCTCCTGCAGCGCCATCACCGCCGAGCTCTGGAAGCGCAGGTCCGTCTTGAAGTCCTGCGCGATCTCGCGCACCAAGCGCTGGAAGGGAAGTTTGCGGATGAGCAGCTCCGTGCTCTTCTGGTAGCGGCGGATCTCGCGCAGCGCGACCGTCCCGGGTCGGTAGCGGTGCGGCTTCTTAACGCCGCCCGTGGCCGGCGCGGACTTGCGCGCCGCCTTCGTGGCTAGCTGCTTCCTCGGCGCCTTGCCGCCGGTGGACTTGCGCGCGGTCTGCTTGGTGCGGGCCATCCTGTCGCTCTGGCGGTCGGGCGTGGAATGGAGCGTGGCGCGCGGGCCGGCGCGCTTTTATAGGCGACGCATGACGGTGGCCACAGAAGAGTTTATTATTCTTCTGTAAAATAACGAGATAGCCTTTGGTCATTCCGAAACAACCTATTCTGGTGATATTTATCAACTCGAGCCTTGAACCGTCGGATACGCTGGACTCAGGCCGACATTTGCTGTTTAAGGTGGCCCAACCCGGCGGGACTAACTCATTCGGGGGCACTGTACAAAACCGTGCTGTTGCGCTCTGGGACCTTTTCTGTTTCAAAGAAAAAGACAGGCTCCGTGATGAGGAAGACACAACATGTCCACCAAAAAGATAATGTGCATAGTGCATGATTTGGTAAGATTTACGAAAATTTTGATTTCAAAACGACTTATAGCTAAAAGTAAACCACGATCGCTGTAGTCAAAAATCTAACAAAAAACAAATAGATTATAAATCTTGATTAAATAAGCTATGTCTGATGACTAATATTTTTAAGATTTTCCTACTTTATTATTGCGTAATAAACCACCAAAGTTATTGTATAAAACGCGCGAAAAATTCGAACTTTCGGACCTTATAACTTAGAAACCAAACACAATTTTACAATGCCAACGGTCATCAGACATCTAGGTCGATCAAATAAAGCTATTTTGAGCAAAATTTGGAATCTCTGATAACAAATATGGGCGTGATCTTCTTTCCCCGTTTGTATGGGGAGTTGAGCGGGTTGGGCCACCTTAAGAGTATCAATCCGTTCCGTAACCAAAGAATGGAACTGGGTGGGTTTTATCGTAATGCCACCGAAAACTTTGGTTACAAAGCGCATAATTTTTCGACAGTGATTCCCTAGTCTAAAACAAGTCCGTTATTGATAAGGACTCTGGTCTCATCGATGAGTCTTTCAATCCTACTTTGCCATAACTGGTTTAGGACACGAGAAGAATCAATTTGAATGTTCGCGATGGGACATTCAATGAGCGGGAGATTCATACAATTGAGCGGCTCGTAGCCTAGTGGCGCGGGGACTGCCCCAGCGTCCAGTGGCCTGGGTTCAATTCCGGCATGCACCACTGTCTTTCTCTTTCCGAGTTTCGCATTTCGTCACGAATGCGAGCTGCTCCATGGTTCGGAATCCATGTAAAACTGTAGGTCCCCTTCCCCTACTAGGTGGTTGGGTTTAAGCCCGCCCGGGTAGGTGCCATCGCATTGGATGAAAAGATGGTCGAAGCGACAATGAATAATTGTCCGTGTTTTCCATCCAGTTCAATGAACCCGTGCTCATAAAGGGCACCTAATTATTTCGGGAATGTGGTGTATTAGGCTAATATCATAATGGTAGTTGTGTGGTATTAGCCATCCATGTCAGGCTGCATAAAAAACAAAAAACAACCCACACCTACCCTATGTTTGCGGTTGGCATGTCCATAAGATTGGTAGCAAAATACGATGCAGCGGGTCTCATAGTGTGCGCACATCTCCTTTTTAGGGTTCCGTACCCAAATTGTGTCATTCGAACCCTATTAATTAGCCTCCGCTGTCCGTCCGTCCGTATGTCGCAGGGCTGTATCTCATGAACCTTAATAGGTAGGCAGCTGAAATCTTCACAGAGTGTGTATTTATTTTGCCGCTAAAACAGCAAATAGGTAAAATAAAAAATTGAAAAAAATCGCAGCAAAAGACGAAAAACGTGATTTTTTTTGTGGTAAATCTTGTACAATGGTACGGAACCCTTCGTGTGCGAGTGCGAGTCGCACTTGGCCGGTTTTTTTCTTACATGATTTTTTTACATACAAACGAAACATTTTGTACCGTTATTATTTTTATGATAAATATGTAAGTACTATGTGTAATATAAAATGTTTGAGGTGATGAAATGTCATATGACGAGGGCTCAATACGCTCGAATTGTACGTAAGCATGATTTGGTCCTAGCTGTTGGTCAGAATCTTGTACAGTTCGCGTGATATAGGGCCTAGAGAAATGCCTTTCATGCAAGATGTTATGGGTTCAAATCTTCTCCCGGTCATGCACCAATTTCTATCTATTTCTGAGTTGGATAAGTGCATTTTGTTACGAATGCGAGCGGTTCCATGGTTCGGAACCCATGTTGGACTCTAGGTCCCCTTCTCCTTCTAGGTGGTAGCGCTCAGCTTGGTACCACCGCGTTAGATGAAACTATCGTTCAAGTGTCAATGAAAAAAAAAAATCAGTGTCTTCCGTCCAGTTCAATGTAGCTATGCTCAAAAAAAGAAGGTCCTGGCGTGACACCTAATTCCTTCGGGACTGCGGTGTGTTGGGCTAATACCATGACGGTGGGTCCAGTCACATCCATGTCCAGTCACAAACAAAAAGTAGTGAAATAAGTACTAGAGTTGACTGCATTATGAGCTCCACACGAGGGGGATCTGTGGTTGTTGGGCCCGTGTGAAGAGCCGTCCGTAAATCATAGTAAAGTTCAAAGTCGTACTGTATAATAAAATATTCGAGCATGTTTATTGGCTGCCTTTATTCTTACATACCCCACCACCTAACCTAACAATTTCCCACCATAAAGCTCGATACCTATACACAAAAGAACTTAAAAAGACAAGTATGGACGAAGAATTCCAGTTTAAGAAAATCAAGCTACCCCGAAAGAGACCGTCACCGCCCGTTAGTCCAATCCTTGCTCACTTGCAGAAGGATCCGGCGTCCAAAACGGTGCCTGTGTCTCCAATACCATCATCATCGAAGCCAACGGCGTCTTCAGAGACATCAGACGCCGACGCAATGAAAACGAAGCTATCGACTGCAATTATGGTGAACCAAGCACTTGAAGACCTCAAGAGCAGAAAAGGGTGTTCCCTGCACGCAATAAAGAAATATATGGGGGAAAAATACAACGTCGATCCAGAAAAAATTGGGTTCCTCATCAAGAGATATCTCAAAACTGCTGTTGAAAAGGGGCAAATTGTTCAAACGAAAGGTGTAGGAGCTACCGGCTCATTCAAGCTGGACCCCAAAGCGCAAAAGCCAAAGAAGACAGAAAAGAAGAAAATGGAGAAGAAGACAGACGATGACACGAAAAAGGTCAAGCCGAAGGAAAAAGAGAAGAAAGAAAAGGAAAAAGTAAAAAAAGCCAAGCCGAAAAAGGAAAATACTAAAGAAGTCAAGGAAAAAGTCGGAAAGAAGAATACAGCTAAGTTCCAGAAGGACCTCAAGTCTCCTAAGAAAACTACGAAAGGACCTCAAGCTAGACGGAAGAGTCTCGGATCCATCGTCAAACCACCACAGATGAAACCGAAAACGCCTAAGAAACCGACGAGCAAGAAACAAAAAGCTGTTTGAATTATTAAATTAAATAAATTTATTAAATTATGTGACATTTTAGAAATAAATTATAAAGTTGTAAATATTTGTTTTATATAAAAAAAAAAACAAAAAATGCTTGAACAAGCTTCTAGAAAAGCTTAATTCTGTAGAGGCATCTTTACTTTGTTATTGCATATATCTTATATATTCATATATATTTTATAGCAAAAGCAGTTCCATTTATTAAGCCGGCAATTCTGTGCAAACATTTGTTTTTGGTGTTTATAGAATTCTTTAAAGAAATAAAGAATATGTTTCAGCCCTGAAAAGGGCTTTGTCATTTTTCGACCCTGGTTATCCTCACGGCGTTAATACATTCACGCCAATCTTCCGTGTCCTCCATCTTGTAATTATCCACCGATGGCGTCTAAGATCTTCCATCTTGATTCCCATACTTACGTTCCTCGAGTCCGGCGATGTCTATCAGGTCGAATGCTTGACCGTCTTCTTGGGGAGCAGAACCCCTTCTATATTGGGCAGGACGCCCCCCTGAGCGATCGTCACGCCGCTCAGCAGCTTCGCCAGTTCGTCGTCGTTCCTGATGGCCAGCTGCAGGTGCCTCGGTATGACCCGCTGCTTGTGATTGTCCTTGGCCGCGTTGCCGGCGAGCTCCAGGATCTCGGCGGCCAGGTACTCGAGCGCCGCGGCCAGGTACACCGGGGCGCCCGCGCCGATCCTCTCGCAGTAGTGCCCCTTCCTGAGGATCCTGTGCAGCCTGCCGACCGGGAACACGATGCCGGCCCTGGCCGACCTGGTCTTGCTCTTCTTGGATACCTTGCCTTGCCCACGCGCGCTCATGTTGGATGGAGGGGCCGTGAGGTTGCTGTGAATATCGAGATAGAATACGAAACGTTGAGTATTGCGCGAGCTGTGTTCGTGTATGAAGTATCACTGCGTAGCTCACACGATAGGCAGCGCACGCGAGTTGAAACCCCCACAGCCGATCAGTGCACTGTAACCAATGAGCATTGGCTTCTAATGCATTATGTTCATGTTAAATGAACAGCATTAATTATAATTAATTAATAATTATTATTAATACAGCGCCATCTAAAAATGCATTTATTTAATGTCGCATAATGTTCACTGGACAGCTAACATAAACTGTGTATGTAGTCAGATAGCATTAACTTTGAAAAAAAAAAAATACGTATATACATAGAACGTGATTACAAATATCACCATTTTATGTATCTGGACATGTATGGCTAATACCACAGCCACTGGTATGATATTTGCCCAACACCCCGCATTAATAAGAAGAAATAAGTGCCATGCGGGTTTTTCCCTTTACTTGTGCTACATTGAAATGGATTAGAAAACAGAGTTTTTTTTTAAACGCTGCGTCGACCATCTTGGATCAAATGCGATAGTACTTACTGCTAGAACTAGCTTGTTACATGAATATTTATAGTTGATATAGTTTAATATAGTTTTTGTTTGATTTTTTACTACAGCGTTCGTGATTTACTTTTACCTTCTCTGTTTCAAAGAAAGGCTCCGTGATGAGGAGGATGCAACATGTCCACAAAGGAGACAATGCGCATAGGGTTTGATTTAGTAAGATTGACGAACATTTTTATTACAAAACGACTTTTACGACGTAAACGGCGAACGCTGTAGACAAAAATCTAACAAACATCCAATTGATTATGTATCGTCATGAAACAAGCTAGGTCTGATGACTAATCTTTTTAAGATATTTCTATTTTATCGTTGAGTTTGTTTTGTTGATTATTGATTAAAACGCGCGAAAAAATTTAGAAACCAAACACAATTTTACAATGTCAATGTACATCAGACATCTAGTTAAATCAAGTAAAGCTATTTTGAGCAACATTTTGGATCTCTAATATTGGCGTGATCTTCTTTCCACGTTTGTATGGGGAGTTGAGCGGGAAGGCCAACCTTAATATCAAGTTGTAGATATTTATTATTATTATTAAGTATGCAATATAAGAACTTAGTTCTCATTATAAAGATCAAAACTGAATTGCAAAAACTAATAATATGTAATAAATTGAATTGACTCGTCTACACCTCACAGCCCAAACCGCAAAAAAGGGAACTTTGTGTCAGGACAGACAGGATTTTTAAATTTTAGAGATGTTAACCATACTTGGAAAGAACGTCCCCGCGCCCCTGAGCTACGAGCTGCCAAAACTACAACTGTCACAATGTCAACGTATGGTCGAAAATAAGGAATGAAATGAAATGAAATTATGTTTATTTACCATAACTACTAGAAAAACAGAACTATATGTAAACCTTAAAAATAACACATAGCAATAAAGAAGAAAAAAGCATAAATAAAACAACAAAAACTTAAAATAACTAAAATCTATAATAACAAAAATTTAATAAGATAACAATTTACAAGGTAATTAACTAAATAATACGATATTATGGTAAATCGGATCCAGGCGCAGCATATGTCATTGACAATGCTATGACTTATACATAATGCATTGACTTATGTACCTTTGAAATCATTGAAGCAAGGGCACCTACAGTTTAACGTGGAAATCGAACCACGAACGTCGAATCCCTTCGTCGCATTTAGTCGGCTCTTTCGACACGCACGGGAAGAAATTCAGTGGGACCAATGGTATTCCTTTTACGTGCCGGCACCCACACAGCACAAAATATTCTTCCAAATATTCGTTTCAAATCAGAGAGGTTGTTCTAGAGATTAGCGCGTACAAATAAAAAAACAAATTATTATAGTAGTATAGATTGCAGTTTATTTATTTATTTAATTTGTTTTTCCTTATGGTGACTATGCACACTTGGATACGTCAGAAAGAACATTACATGATATGTGTAGATTATACTTCAGTTTGTTATAAAATTTCGAGCAAAAAAGAGCCTTCGTGAAAGATTTCAAGAAAAAAATTCAATTAATATTTTCAAATCAAAACTATACATTCATTGCGCCTGAAGACAATAAATCAATTTACTATTTTTATGTCTATGTTAATTACTTAGCTCTTTTCAGGAATTCCGAGTGTGGGGGTTCTGAATCAAACTGTATGTTAAATGCATTTTTGGTAAATAAATAAATATTATAATTATGTATATCTTTATTTTCACATTATTATATCTATACCTATATGGTATTTATATATAATTTATATGTTGGTGTTGCACATTTTTCTATGGAATATGTAGGTACCTATGACTAGTGACGCAATAGCCACTTTTCTAAAGGTCAATGTAAGGACCCGTATTTTGATGCATTTATTGAATGGTAGGGGTACGGGACCCCTCATTGAATACCCCAATGACACACAACCAGGTGTCGAGAACATTTGGCACATATAAACTCGCTATTTGAAGTTTTAATTACAGTAATAAGCAGATTAGAGTTGGTACGTAATTTTATGTAAAAGAAATCTGAAAGATTCTGTGTTGTTTAACGATTTTCTTTTATGAGCAGGGCTATGTAGCCATGTTGAACTGGGTGGAGTTTACGGATATTTTTTTATTGCTATTTTGACCGTATTTAGATCCATGGCGACTGTACTAACCCGGGTCGGGATACAAACCCGGGCGGCAGTTCAATCGGCAGGAGGAGTGAGTGAAATAGACTGATTATTTAGTTAAACGTTTTATTAAGAAGAAAAATAATGTTTATTGTAATTAATGGCGGTTTTAAAATGTGTACATTAACGCGGAAATTGACCGAGAAATCGGCGAACGGACATAAAAAATACATAAAGTCGAACATAGAACCTCCTCCTTTTGTGAAGTCGGTTAAAAACCGGCCAAGTGCGAGTCTGACTAGCACACGAAGGGTTCCGTCCCATCGTACAAGATTTAACGCAAACATCACCTTTTTTGTGTGGTTTTAATTTTGTTATTATTTTTATTTGACCTATTTGTTGTTATAGTGGCAAAATAAATACACACTCTGTGAAAATTTCAGCTAGTTACCTATTACGGTTCATGAGATACAGCCCTGCAGCTGACGGACGGACGGACGGACGGACGGAGGGAGAGTGGAGGCTTAAGAATAAGGTAACCCCTTAAATTGGTGGAATAGTCTATTCAAAAAAGGTTGCGAGCGCCTGATCAGACAGCTGAAGAGGCAGCTGCGCGCGACCGTTACATTTTTTCTACGAGGACTTTTGGCTCGCGCGAACACTCAGCGAAAGTGTACGTCCATGCTAGGGTCTCGTACGTTTTTTTACTAATCTAATAAATTCGTTGTAACGTGAGTCGAAGATCATAACGGGATTCTTTTTAACTTATTTTTTTTAATAATGTTTTTAAATTATTCTTAGTAGGCATAACAGTCTATGCATATTTGCAGACGCACAAACGGACATACGTGAGGATTTTCTTGTGTTCAAGATAGATTTTAATATTAAATGAGTGTATTTTCCAGGAAAAAAAAATCCAAAATGAAACAAAAAAATAATCAATAATTTTTCAATATTTATTAGTCAATATTTTCCAAAGTAAAAGGAAATTTGAAAAAAATTAAAACAAACAGACGTAGCTCTTGAAAATCGCCTTGAGAATCCAAAATTTAAAAAAATCTACTAAACCATTTTGAGCATGTAAACAGTTATGGCCCTTAGTATGGAGAATAAATAGGGTAACGCTTGTCTTAAGGTGAGCCTTCCCACTCAACTCCCCAAACAAACGTGGAAAGAAGATCATGCCCATATTTCTTGACAGAGATCCAACATTTTGCTCAAAATAGCTTTACTTGATCGAACCACATAGATGTCTGAAGACCGTTGGCATTGTAAAACTGTATTTGGTTTCGAAGTTCGAATTTTCCGCTAGTTTTATACAATAATTTTGAAGGTTGATTACTCAACGATAATATAAAAACATCTTTCAAAGATTAGTCATCAGACATAGGTTGTTTCATGAAGATTTACAGTTGATTTGGTTTTTGTAAGATTTTTTACTACAGCGGTAGTGATTTACTTTTAGCTATAAGTCGTTTTGTAATTAAAATTTCTTAAATCTCACCAAATCAAACACTTTGCGCATTATCTGATTGGTGGACATGTTGCATCCGCCTCATCACGGTTTTGTACCGTGTCCGCGAATTAGTTAGTCCCGCCGGGAAGGGCCACCTTAACAGCCTTTAGTAGTACTATTATTAATTACATATGTGTCCTTTGTGTCAAACAAGTCAAACAACCTATTTAACTTCATAATATTTTTTTACTATGTACTTTCAAAATGAATCGAAATAAATCAAAATTCCATTTAATATTTCACAGTCTCAATATTTTTTGCATAAAATACATAACACAGATGGTTTTTGGATCAGAGGATATTTTAGTTCGATAGACGATTCAAATTACATAAGATGCAGCATTTTTTTTTTTTGCGTTCACATTATTTTTTCGAAATATTTTCACCATTCATTTGGTACTGAATGTATTAAGTGCTTTAAAAGTAATATTATGGTATGTGAATTGCGCCAAATTTGTAAAATTACGTCGATGGGCTTAGCTTTTCTCAACTTTTCTGAAAATTGTATCATCTAGACCCCGTTGAAGATTTTCGAAGCATTTCGAAGCCAACCAGTCTTAAATATTGAGGCTATCTTCAAATATTTTATTCTATTTTTAAGTAATACCGTTATATATAGACACCCATCCCGACTTGTTTTAAACGAAACCCTAACGTTGTTATCGTTTAGCACTGGTAGGAACATTACCTACCCATTGGATGAACCCAATAAACATGTTTCTGCTTTGTATATTATATGAACAGAGCCCTTGGTCAGATAACTAGGCATCGTAACCTTCATGGTATTAGCCCAACACAAGGCATTCCCGAAGGCATAAAGTGCCATGCCAGGACCTTCCCTTCACGGGCACGCCTGTATTTAACTGGACAGTTTTATGTTGCCGCTATTACGGACTCTTCATTCAATGCAAGCAAATTTTAGATAAAAAAACCGGCCAAGTGCAAGTCGGTCTCGCACACGAAGGGTTCCGTACCATCGTATAAGATTTAACACAAAAAATCTGGTTTTTTGTTTAAAATAATGTAAAAAAAATATAAAAACTAAATTTATAAAATAACCCCCTAAATAAATAAAAAAAAGAAACCCCCTTTATTTTTTATTTTTTTTTATTTTACCTATTTGTTGTTATAGCGGCAAAATAAATACGCACTCTGGGAAAAATTCAGCTGCCTACCTATTACGGTTCATGAGATACAGCCCTGTGACAGACGGACGGACGGACGGAGAGCGGAGGCTTAGTAATAGGGTTCCGTTTTCACCCTTTGGGTACGGAACCCTAAAAAGGAAGGAGATATGCCTTTCTATCGCCTGATATGAAATCTGTCTCCAATTTTCTAAAACCAGTGGGTATTTGTTAAGTTACTGAACCTCATGGAGTTTGAACATGAAAAAGAACATTTATGTATTCAGCTAACATTCTAACAATATAGAAAAAAAAAATGTTTTCGAAAATGATATTTTTTGCATGGAAGAAATGCTGAAGTCAGATTTCTAAGGTATTCATTTTTAGGGTTCCGTACCCAAAGGGTGAAAACGGAACCCTATTACTAAGTCTCCGCTGTCCGTCCGTCCGTCCGTCCGTCCGTCTGTCACTGGGCTATATCTCATGAACCGTAACAGGTAGGAAGCTGAAATTTTCACAGATTATGTACTTATTATGCCGCAATAACAACAAATAGGTGAAATTATAAAATAATAATAATTAAAGGGGGGCCCCATACAAAAAACCTGTTTTTTTGTAAATCTTGTGCGATGGTACGGAACCCTTCATGTGCGAATCCGACTCGCACTTAGCGGGTTTTGAGTTTGCTGCTGATATTAACAGTAACTGATATTGATTTAAATATATTTGCATACAAATTATTTTATACATTGAAAATAAAATGTTTAAAATCGATATTTCTACAAGCTCGTTAGTTACGAGTTAGCCCAAAACTTCTAACTGTAGTTAGTAGTTCTGAGTGGCTCGTAGCCTAGTGGCGCGGGGACTGGCCTAGCGTACCAGAGGCCCGGGTTCAATACCAACTTGCACCACTGTATTTCTCTTTCAGAGTTCGATAAGTGCATTTCGTCACGAATGCGAGCTGCTCCATGGTTCGGAATCCATGTAAAACTGTAGGTCCCAAATGTCGCATTCCTTGGAATAAGCGTCGTACATGCTTAGTACGAAAACGTATATTAACTTAATTACTTAAATATACCTACGGTTACATATATCTGTAACTTAACTATGAAATGAAACCAAAGATTTGTTCAGTTTTGGTATTAATAAGCAAGTATGCCTGACACTTTCATGCTTCATTATTTGCAGTCAATTACCTTATCATATTTTTTTTTGCCAAGCTAACTACTTTATCACGGCAACACAACCACTTGGAACAGGCAGACTGACACATTTACCTTCAGACGGTTGGTCTGTATTCTGTGAACCCAGTTTCAGCCATTTACGTTATCGTTACCATTTTCGTCGCGATTTCCTAGTCTATTACGCACTCTTAGGTGTCCTTAGAACTCGGGAAAATCAGTAGCAATAGACTAGGAGGTCGCGACAAAAATGGTAACGATAACGTAAATGGCTGAAACTGGTTTCATGGGATAAGGACCAACCCTCTGAAGCTAAATGTGTCAGTCTGCCTGTTCCAAGTGGTTCCGTTACGTAGATAATGGGCCTGAAAAACTAGTTATGGTGACAAAAAATATATATTATAAGGTAAATGGATGCAAGTAACGAAGCATGAAAGTATCAGTGTATACTTGCTTAGCAATACAAAAACTCAACAAACATTTGGTTGCGTTTCGTAGTTATAGGCGATTTAGGATACAGATATAACTTAAGGTATATTTAAGTATTTAATTAAAAAACTGACTGGTTTTTGGTGAATAATTAATAGGTATCAATGTTTCCAGACAATCAGTATATTCATTAGCAGGTACATATCAGCATCTATTTTATAAAGTAAATCTAGATAACGCAACCACTTGGCACGGGCAGACCAACATAATTAGCATCAGAGGGTTGGTCTCTAACACGTGAACCCAGATTCAGCCATTTACCTTATCGTGACCAAAAACGTCGTGACCTCCCGGAATATAAGCGAATTCGCTCGCCGGCGTTGCAAATATTGTATTTTAAAAATTTGCTCGCGTCGTCGTCGCTGCGTTCCGATTTCTACTCCCGTTCTTGAATCCTCGCTGGTACGAACAAACCTTACCCAAAGGACTCCATTCACTTTACCTGACGTCTAGGAAACAATGCTCACAATCAAGACTCATTCGTGAGATGGAACAGGTAAAAACATCTTTTGTACCGTATGCGTCCGACGGGCTCACCGGCATTCAAAACAATGGGCAGGAAATAGATTCTTGTCGAATTCCCATTGCGTCTGCGGTGTGGGTTGCGGCACTTCAAAATAATACAAGTGGTTCGACTGCATTTCTTCCCGTGGGGGTCGTAAATGGCCATGCCACTGGAGTAGTGCCTCGCTTTAAGGTCTTTGCTTGCGGCGACGCTAGGTTCGGGTCTCCTCTTTCCCTAAAATATGGTTGATAGAGGCGATGGCTGCGCCCGGCGTGATGCTCGTGAACGAGTGCTGTTTGTGGGGACTGGCTTGCTCCAATTGGCAACATGTTAGATGGCGGGCATAGTCTTTACAAATAAAATGATATTTGTCATGAACTGCATATGATATGAATTGTTTATACTTTATACTTTTGTAAACTTAGACTAAGTGGACGTTGAAAAAAAAACCAGCGGAGTTTCTTGCCAGTTCTTCGCTGGGATTGCCGAACTGGCTAATGATAAAATTATAAAATATGACAAATCCGAGTGCAGTGTACTGTCTATGGAAAATAAATAGAAAAAAAATATAAAAAAAGTTATATAGGGTATTTTGCTTCGGATTCCAAGTAAACATTTACTCGCTGTTTTTTAAGCGCGGCATATGGCGTACGCCAGAACTTAACCTTGCCTTGAAACTTAGCCGTGAAAGGTCCCCGATGACGCCCACAGGCTTAGGAACTTTCACGAGGGCTGGGAAAACCATGCCGTCCGGCTGGGGATTTTTCACACCAAGTTTGAAGGACCCCAGGTTGTTCCCCAGGGAAATACCTTAGCAGATAGTCGATAGCCGAACCTTTAGATGAACGATCTGCTGATATAAAGGATCGGTTGGTTCTTGTTTTAGGAAGGTCGACAGTGAATGATTCCCTGCCTGTGGAGCGATGATAGAAAGGGTGGGTTAGTCCCGCCCGGGTTGGTGCCATCGCATTGATTGAACGAGTATGAAAATTGTCTGTTCCAGTTCAATGCAACCGTGCTCACAAAGGTAAGGTGCTGGCATGGCACCTTATCTGTTCTGGAATGCGGTGTTGTAGGCCTAACATCACGTCGGTATAGGTGTGATATAAGCCACCAATGTTCACTTATAAAAATAATATCTAACCATGTTTCAGCCAGAATCGCACAAAACATTATTAAGAATATATTTGGATTAATATAACAAACGGCGAGTATACGGAGATAGTTCCTTAACAAACAAATGCCACTGCATCGAGTATGTGTTCAAATACGTTTTCGTTTCGCTTAGAAAATCTTATTTTGTTCCTTGAGGCATCTTGAGGTTCAACATTGTTGATATCGAATTGAGCTAAGTTGTATGTGCTCAAAAATAATTAAATGTATGTATAACATTAAACACTTATCCTCGTTTGTTTATCCCATCCTATTTCCCTTCGCAGTGTTTTCCTGAATTTTAAATTCTTCAATTTTCTCGAAGCGTTACTTGCTTATTTGGTTATAAAGGAGCCCTACGATATAAAATCATAATATACGAGTATGTATACATTCATAATTCCGAACTGCTAAATTTTTTTTTGATGGCCTAATTATTAACATAGATTTAATTCAAATACCCTTCGATTTGTAGGCGTCAATAGCACAAGATAAATAAATAAAATGCCAACCGATCCTATAAATCCTTCATCTATAGGGTCAATCAACTATGGAAGGTACTCCCTCCCGAGCTAATTCCCCCAAAGTCCGACCTGGAGTCTATTGAACATGGTGTGAAGTAGCACCTGGGCGCAGCCCCCGTCTAAGTTCGAAAGCCCTTGGGCATCGTGGGGCACCTGGTGTATATTATGAGTAGACCTGCCGCAGAAAATACGCCGTCTAATGCATGCGTAGACAATCAAATGTATATTTTAACAAATACCTAAAGTTGTATCGGCGTTCAGAGTAACATAGGTAAGAAGAGAGACTGCCCTGATTGCACAAAGATACGCCTGAGTTATTCAATGTTTAAACACGTCACTTTTAGTGAACCGTATGGAGTTCTTTCCATACTGTTCACACAAAGTGACGTGTTTAATCGTACGTTGACGTTGATTTTGATTTTTTGTCCGTTCGTGCACTCGGCCCTTAGATTCAGTATGCATTGCGACGTGTCGAAAACACAATTTCGAAACGAAGCGCAGATGCGTACATGCTTGGGCCTCGCAGCGCGTGCGCGCCGGACTCACCCCTCATTTCCGTTTCCAATTTCAAAAAAAAGCTCCTTTCAACTTTATAACCGTCAGTCGAACGTTGGCGGCCGCGCTGCCGATGCAGTGTCGCTGCGTGTTCTATTTTTAAATTTTATCGTGTTGTTTATGCATTCTGTTTCAAATAAATTTCCAAGTATTTACCCATAAATAAAAGTGATGTTCTCCGAATGTTCCATATAAAGCTTTAAAAGTATTTTGTGTAATTGAATGTGTATATAATTTTGAAGGCAAAACATAACGTATTTCGCATTAATTTGACTGTGAACAAATATTATTCATTTCGAAAGTGGTGATTGATAAAACTGTTTTGTCTTAGATATAGTCTAAATGAATTAATGAGCTATTTATTGTGCAAGTAAGTGAATAAAAATAAGTGCAAGCCTACGCAAAAGCTGCAGCCAGCCAAGCGAGAAAGATCTAGAAACTTTCCGCTCAGGAGCACACCCTCAAGAAATGCACAGGAGACATGGTCTGAGAAACACTTAAATTATTCAAGACCAGGTGCATCGACCACTGGGGAACTTTTACGCTTAAAGTATTCAAGTCATACTTAAATTAATCTTACATTATATACTTAGTTATATGATAATTTCTTCAGGTTAGCGTGACGTAACATTTTATAAAAAATATAAAAAAACGATACCAAAGAAAAGTTTTGTTCCAAAGTGAAGGAACAATATGGATTCCCCAAAAATTACGTACAGATACTACTCAAACCCGGCGTTCTGCGCCCAGAGCGAGGTGGTCTTCAGCCAACAAGCGCCATGCGTCTCCCCGAGGGTATCTACGGCCTCCACTCCAGACCGAAAGAGGATGCCCCCTCTAGGGGCCAACTCGCCCCGAAAGACCCCAACGTACGAACGAAACCGACACAACAACAACAGAATGAAGACTGACATTTCCGACAACCATCTCCGAATCGTTCACAATGGCAACGCACCTCTGAGGTACGTCAAGGATGAACCCCCAGAGTTACCCCCGAAACCAGCAAAATTCACCCACTCCAGAAACAATTCAGCATCGAGCACGATACAAAGGCAGAGATCGATTACGCGCACTTCGAAGAGATCTGTCAACTCGTCGATTAGGTCGAGGAGTCAGAGTGAGGACCTGGAGATGTCTTCGTTAAGGAGTCGATACGAAGACAACAACGATGACTCCAAGAACAGCATAACTCATCACAGATACGAAGTAATAAGGGACTTGGACGACTTGGCCGATTATTCTCCGACGAAGAAAAGGATCGTTGAGTCGGAAACTGACGAATATAATGTCGATGCGCCCAATGATAACGAATTCAAAGCGATTCCCACTGAAATAGTTAAGACAGTCAACGGTAAAACGCTCAGATACGCTATAGTTCCCTCCGATGAGGACGAGACGCCGAAAAAACACAGCGTAACTTTTTCCCCGCCTGCTATGTCGCAGAAAAACCTTATCGCCACGCAAAAACTGCACGAGTTGCTGTCAACGCCCAGGAAGCAGACGCTCAAAAGCTACGGTAGCCAACCGTCGGTGAGAATGATCAGCATCCCAGACCAAAGGATCAGATCCAAGGAGTCTCCCCACGTTTACCCGGTAACGCCGTCCAAAAGGCTCACGTCGACACCGAACACGGTGACACCGTCGAAGAGCTGCGCCAACCTGACACTGAGTACGAAATCGAACTCTTTTATATCACCAATGAGTCCCAGGGCCCAACAAAAACTCAATTATGGCGAGCCCGATTTCGAAAGGTCACCTCGCCAAACTAAAACGGTGAGTCCAGACTTTATGGTGAGGAGCTACAGGGAGAAGTCGTTCGATCGAAGTCTCGACCTGGAAAGACGGGACGCTAACAGAAGTTTCGATCTGGAGAGAAGAGAGAGAAGCATGGAAGAAAGAAGAGATGCTAACAGAAGCTTGGACTTGGAGAGGAGAGAGGTGAACCGAAGCAGAGTGTTTGACCGAGAAAGAAGAAGTCCTAAGAGGATGGAGAGAACAGCTGTTATTACACCGAGGTGATTATGACAAAATTCTAATTAGAATTTTACTTATCTTTCAATTGCAATGTGTGTTTACATTCAATATTAGAATTACTGCAAATATTTTGTAAATCGATGCATTCTGAATAAGATGGGGAAATAACTCAGCAGGGAGTAGATTTAATAGTTTTGCGACCTGACGGAGAGGGTCTGATAGTAACCAGGCCAAAGGGCACAACTCCTTCCTTTTTGAGCTAAGGTCAAGATCCTTTTTTAGGGTTTCGTACCCAAAGGGTACCAGATGGAACCCTATTATTAAGCCTACTCTGTCCGTCCGTCCGTCTGCCACATAGGGCTGTATCTCACGAACCGTAACAGGTAGGGTAATTAAAAAAATAGAAAATTACAGGGGAGGGGGCATACAAAAACGTGTTGTGTTAAATCTCCTTGCGAGATTTCATAATTATTACAGACCCCTTCCGAACTCACATGATCGGAAAGAAAACAAGGCATTTTGAAAAAAACCGGCCAAGTGCGAGTCGGACTCGCACACGAAGGGTTCCGTACCATCGTACCAAAATAACACTTTTTTGTATGGTAATTTTATTAATTTTACTGATTTGTTGTTATAGCGGCAAAATAAAGACACACTATCTGAAATTTTCAGCTGCCTACCTATTACGGTTCATGAGATACAGCCCTGTGAACGACGGACGGACGGATGGACAGCGGAGGCTGAGTATTACGGTTCCGTTTGGTACCCTTTGGGTGCGGAACCCTAAAGACGACGAAATTTTTTTTAATCGATCATGCGCATCAGATATGGACCCTCAGCACTTGCCATCCCGGACCCCGGTCCACGGACCCCCAAGAGGTCCATGGACCGCACGTTAGGCCGAATATTCACTTCTCGGAAGCCGCGAAGTTGCTTTTCTCTCCAACATGTAGTCATGAACGCTCCATGTTGCAGGCTAGCTGTCCAGACGCCGTCCGTATACTCCGAGGAGACGACGTACAAGTCGTGGAACAGCCTGAAGACCGTGAGCGCCGCGACCGCCAGCCTAGCCGTGGCGGCTCTTATGATGACTCTCTGCGGAGCGCTGACGGCAGGTCTCAGCTTCTACATGATGTACACGGTTCGTGGACTGCCTTTTATTATTGAAACAACATCATTGTTGGACACTTTGTTTATTTAGAAAGCCCTAGTGTTAATTCTGCACAGCAGAGTATAAGGACGAGAGGACCCGTCGGTATAGCGTCAGCTTAGGTACGTATTAGGGATAAGAATACTGATGGTAGTCACTGATGTAGTCGCTCGTGTTCTCTGAGGAGACGACGTACTAGTTGTCTCTGATGATGACTCTCTGCGGAGCGCTGACGGCAGGTCTCAGCTTCTACATGATGTACACGGTTCGTGGACTGCCTTTTATAATTGAAACAACATCATTGTTGGACACTTTGTTTATTTAGAAAGCCCTAGTGTTAATTCTGCACAGCAGAGTATAAGGACGAGAGGACCCGTCGGTATAGCGTCAGCTTAGGTACGTATTAGGGATACGAATACTGATGGTAGTCACTGATGTAGTCGCTCGTGTTCTCTGAGGAGACGACGTACTAGTTGTCTCTGATGATGACTCTCTGCGGATCGCTGACGGCCGGTCTTAGCTTCTACATGATGTACACGGTTCGTGGACTGCCTTTTATGTTTGAAACAACATCATTGTTGGACACTTTGTATATTTAGAAAGCCCTAGTGTTAATTCTGCACAGCAGAGTATAAGGACGAGAGGACCCGTCGGTATAGCGTCAGCTTAGGTACGTATTAGGAATAAGAAGACTGATGGTAGTCACTGATGTAGTCGCTCGTGTTCTCTGAGGAGACGACGTACTAGTTGTCTCTGATGATGACTCTCTGCGGATCGCTGACGGCCGGTCTTAGCTTATACATGATGTACACGGTTCGTGGACTACCTTTTATGTTTGAAACAACATCATTGTTGGACACTTTGTTTATTTAGAAAGCCCTAGTGTTAATTCTGCACAGCAGAGTATAAGGACGAGAGGACCCGTCGGTATAGCGTCAGCTTAGGTACGTATTAGGGATAAGAATACTGATGGTAGTCACTGATGTAGTCGCTCGTGTTCTCTGAGGAGACGACGTACTAGTTGTCTCTGATGATGACTCTCTGCGGATCGCTGACGGCCGGTCTTAGCTTCTACATGATGTACACGGTTCGTGGACTACCTTTTATGTTTGAAACAACATCATTGTTGGACACTTTGTTTATTTAGAAAGCCCTAGTGTTAATTCTGCACAGCAGAGTATAAGGACGAGAGGACCCGTCGGTATAGCGTCAGCTTAGGTACGTATTAGGGATAAGAATACTGATGGTAGTCACTGATGTAGTCGCTCGTGTTCTCTGAGGAGACGACGTACTAGTTGTCTCTGATGATGAATCTCTGCGGAGCGCTGACGGCCGGTCTTAGCTTCTCCATGATGTACACGGTTCGTGAACTGCCTTGTATTATTGAAACAATATCATTGTTAGACACATTGTTTATTTAGAAAGCCCTTGTGTTAATTCTGCACAGCAGAGTATAAGGAAGGGGGGACCCGTCCGTATAGCGTCAGCTTAGGTATTTACGTATTCGGTATAATATATTGATGGTAGTCACTGATGTAGTCGATGACATACTGGTTGTCTCTGATGATGACTCTCTGCGGATCGCTGACGGCCGGTCTTAGCTCCTACATGATGTACACGGTCGTGGACTGCCTTTTAAAATTGAAACAACATCATTGTTGGACACGTTGTTTGTTTACAAAGCCCTAGTGTGAATGCTGAAGAACAGAGTATAAGTATAAGGAAGGAAGGGAGGCATCGTCCGTGTAGCGGCAGCTTAGCTACGTTTTACTGTATAAAAATACTGATGGTAGTCACTGATGTAGTCGCTCGTGTTGTCTGAGGAGACGACGTACTAGTTGTCTCTGATGATGACTCTCTGCGGATCGCTGACGGCCGGTCTTAGCTTCTACATGATGTACACGGTTCGTGGACTGCCTTTTATGATTGAAACAACATAAATGTTGGCACATTGTTTATTTAGAAAGCCCTAGTGTAAATGCTGCACAGCAGAGCACATAAGGAATAAAATACTTAAAATAATTTACTGATAAGTTCTTGTAAGACGAATGATACCTCCTAAACTGGCCTTGCGGCTGTATCCATAGGTGGTAATGACTCTTACGTTACTATTTACCATTGATCTATTTACCTAACTCTGTGCAAGTGTCGTTTAATATGAACTATGAACGATATAATTGCACATCTATGCCAAATGCAGAACGGATATCTATGGATGAATATGACATTGCAGGTCGGCCGAAGGTACTACCTGGACTTTGGCGTTCTGGCCGGCTTCACGTGCCTCCTCCTCGGCCTGCTCGGCTTCCGCTCCAGGACCTACCAGCTCCTGCCCAACAGGAACTTCGTCTCTGGTAAGCTATTAGACCTCTTTTGTTTTTTTTATTCATCTGTTTATGTATGTTAATTATTTTCCGTAGTCATGTAATGATATAATACAATTTACTCGTATAAATGTTTTGTTTAGTGCAAAATTTCAAAAAAATATTCCTTAATTTGATTGAGGTATTAGGCACGAGCCGTTGTATGGAACTCGATCGTCTCATTGTCCTCTTAACACGGAGATGCCGCAAGGGTAGCTAATGATATCAAAGTGTCCCCGTTTGCAGGCTACATCGTGCTGGACGGAGATGCCGCAAGGGTAGCTAATGACATCAAAGTGTCCCCGTTTGCAGGCTACATCGTGCTGGACGGAGATGCCGCAAGGGTAGCTAATGACATCAAAGTGTCCCCGTTTGCAGGCTACATCGTGCTGGACGGAGATGCCGCAAGGGTAGCTAATGACATCAAAGTGTCCCCGTTTGCAGGCTACATCGTGCTGGACGGAGATGCCGCAAGGGTAGCTAATGACATCAAAGTGTCCCCGTTTGCAGGCTACATCGTGCTGGACGGAGATGCCGCAAGGGTAGCTAATGACATCAAAGTGTCCCCGTTTGCAGGCTACATCGTGCTGGACGGAGATGCCGCAAGGGTAGCTAATGACATCAAATTGTCCCCGTTTGCAGGCTACATCGTGCTCTCCTCGTTCTCCCTGCTCAGCGCCGCCGGCCTCCTCCTGCTGATGGTCGTGGAGCCGTCGCCCGGCACGCCGCTGAGCGACGTCACCTCGGGCGCCGTGTGCGGGCTCAGCGCGCTCTCGCTCTGCGTCGCCACCGCGGGCCTGCTCGCCTCCTACTGCTGCAGCACGCCGCCGCCGGACAACAGGGTCGGCCACGAGCGCGCCACGTGGTACTGACGATCGAGGTCAACGTCAAGGTCAACGCCAAGGTCAACGTCGATATCAAGATGATGATCAAAGTCAAGGTCAACATGATTTTCAAGACACACGTAGCGTTCAAGAACAAAGTCGATGTTTATAACATGGCCGATGTCGACTTTAACTTCACAATTAAACATACTTTGACGTACACCCCCCCTTAACTGTAACATAGATTTAAGAGGTATTTTGTCTATGACTGCAGTTAGTTCGCTTACGAATTCGAGACGCGCAACATCGAATGTTCGTCTTGTGAAGTTCTTATTTGTACTCACGTGTCGTTGGTAAGCGAATTCGTAAGCGGGCTGGCGGTGCAGCCAATGCATTTCAAAAATGCAATGCAGGTATGGGAGCTACCTCGGCCCCATACGAACTTATTTTTATTGCTACTCCCTTCAGTGTTTGTATCATACGAAATAACGTGTTGTAAATAAAAAAGTATGAGGTAACCAAAGCCAGAAATTGCATGTTTCGCAAGCTTATTTTGTCAGTATACTGATAAAACCCTTTAATTGAAGTAATGAGAGGTTCGAGATACATGGACTTGAAAGTTTAATAGCTCATAATGGTTGGTACAATTGTACATGTGTTTACACAACCTAACTTTAAAACTAAACGTCATAGCAATATATGGGTTTTACCATAAGAAAGAGCTTGGAAAATTAAGTAGAACTGCATTATTAACTCATTTTACCAAAAAAAATGTCAATTAGCGGGTTTTACCAGTATACCGACGATTTATTCCGTTCTAACATAAGTATCCCATATAGGCAGCCTTTTATTGTGATTCAAAATGTACTAAATAATGAAGCAATATGTCCTGCGACATTATGCGACCCTAGCGAGGGTCGGTACAATGGAATCTAGATGGCGCCGGTATCTGATAAGTTAAAAAGTCATTGTAGCTATTCGCATCGACAAAATTTAACAATTTTACCAAGCGAAATCCTCTCACCTAAACTATTCCATCAAACATCATATATTTTTTTTGTGCGACTATGTAGATGGCGCCACAATCGTTAATCGCTATTTCTCCTTTGATTCCCCCAAAATAAGAAAGTCACGGACTATAACTGTAGGTATTGGCGCATGAATGTGATAATATGTATTTATGTGTACTGGCGTGTATTTAATCTGATGAAACAATTTACCAAATAGGGCTAGCATTTATGCAAAGTTGCCAATTTTAAATGGCAACTTTTTGCAGACATTTTCACAATTATAGTCCCACATAGATCATTTTGCTGCCGGCTGGGGGCACCACTTTCGTATAACGGTTACCACAGGAAACAACATCCCCCATTTGTGGGCAATAATTTTACAACATACCTCTAAAATAAACTCAGCCTAAAGGAATAAATAGTGGGTAACCCGATTTATTGCAACGGCAACGCATGCCTGTAGCGGCGAAGATGCGATCGGTGACGTTTTGAAATGGGATTATTACCCATTTATTTTCTCTTTCGTCCTCGAAGAAATTTCCCACATTGAAGACAATCAATCAATCACTCGAACTCCACTAGTGTACACTTTAGGAATCATTTTACGCGTTTCAAATACCGAAAATCTTTCTACAAAAGCAGAGCTCAGCATAAGGGGAAATCTGACAGCCGAACGACGTCCAAGATGGCGATCGTTTGGTTTCGGTTTTGGCCGCGCCACAATACGCTATGTGGGACTATATTTTAAACAAACGTGCTTCTTTTTATAATTGTTTTATGAAATTAAATATACAACTATGTTTATTGAGATTTTCACTGTTGTTCGATATAATACTTGATGTTTATGGATATACAGCGCCGCCATCCTGATGACGTCCGCAACGTGGTGGACGAAACGTCGGAAAGAAGTAAGCTTTTACCCTGTATATCCGTAAACATCAAGTATTACACAACAGTTATCTTTAACTTCATATTTTTGCAGAAATAGCTAAGAACGACCGTGGCGCCATCTACACTCACACTCCGCAGACTCATGCCTTTCGAAAATACTAAAGACTGTTTATTATACCTGAAACTATAGAGACACAATATACATAGGTACGGAAACCAAGGTATTGATATTGACTTTCTCTGAATAAAGTATTTTCGTTCCATAGTTAAAAAATGTTAAAAACAAGGCATGGATTGAGTTTTACGTTCTCCTTTGCAAAATTTTGATTATGCATGTAGCTACAATTATTAATAAATTCTTAAATATGATGTACTCATGCTCACAGGCTATTCTAGAAATATGTTACATATTTATTGTTTATAATTAGTTTTAGGCATAAATGAATCGAAATTTTACTGCTTTGATTATTCTGCATGCACCTCTGTGGGCCTATTCTTGAAATTCCGTACTTAGAAATCAGGAATATTTCAGTCGAGAATACCGCTTTTGTCAAACCTCGAATCATTGAAATGCTCCGAAATATGTCCGTCGAGATATCGTAAAGCGATAAATGTCAAAAGAAGCAGTGACTGGTTGAGTCTATCCTTAATTTATGGTCTAACCCACAGGCTTAGAATGTAAAGACATACAGAGTCAACTGACGGATGAGACCAAAATCGTTTCATACAAATGTAGTGAAATTCCTTTTTTTATTAAAAAAAAATCTAAATTACCTTGTAGCTGCAACATTATAATCTGAAGTTATGTTTTAAGTTTTACTTTGCAATATTAAGGGAAAATTAAGAAACTTGATCGACAAAGAATCAGTGGGTTATCCCTTATTTACCGTCGAAATAGGGTTTTTGTCTGGGTTTTTTACTCCCGTTCACTAAGCAATCTATAAATGCACAGGTCCCCATGCTTTCTTTAAGGAAAACTAGATAAATCATAAAGATTTCACAAAAATACATTTCACATTTCATGAGCGCGACTCCGATGTATTGATAACGATATCAGAAGTTGTCTCATCGGGCAGATTTGTTCCATCTCCCTCTAACTCGCGGTACGGTACGTTGAGTTGACGTCTCACTCCCACGCTTTGTTCGTTTTGTAAGCACAGCGCGCTATGCTATACTGAGAAAACGGAACTGTTAAATGCAACCGTATATGTTTTAACGTTACGATACAGCTTACATTATAATTTGCAAATAGTAACCATGCTAACTAACTCTTTCATGCTAGTACGGTTAGTTTTAACAGATATTTTGCTATTATTACATACATAGTATTATTACATAAACAGTGAAAGTCTAAATAAACATACTTTACGTAGTTGAAATCTACAGTTTTAACATTATTAACAGCTAGATTAACAGAGTGCATTGAAATTGTTTACAGTTTTACAATAACCGTATCGACTCGGTTATTAATAGCAGAGATTATTGTTAAGTATTCGGTATGAAATAACCGTTTTGCCATTAGCAGAATGGAAATCGCGTTTTCCAACCATCCGTTTTCTGGTCTAACTATAGATTTTAATCAATGGTCTAACTAAATAAAGAAAAAATTGAATAGTCGAATGAGTTTGAATATTTAAGAAGAAGGGTTTCCCGTGATGGAAAGTGTGATAAGGATATTGGATATTGAAAGAAGGGAGCCAACTTCTCTGGAAATATTAAATAACCAATTCACCAACAGATTTATATATTTTTTTAAACTCATAGCAGGCACACTTCCTCCATTTTTCTTAGCAATCATAGACGCAGAGTTTGTAGTTGGTGAAGAGTTTGACGAGGCCCGGGGCGCGGTACACCAGCTTCCATCTTAGATATCATAGACGCAGAGTTTGTAGTTGGTGAAGAGTTTGACGAGGCCCGGGGCGCGGTACACCAGCTTCCATCTTAGGAATCATAGACACAGAGTTTGTAGTTGGTGAAGATTTTGACAAGGCCCGGGGCGCAGTACACCAGCTTCCATCTTAGATATCATAGACGCAGAGTTTGTAGTTGGTGAAGAGTTTGACGAGGCCCGGGGCGCGGTACACCAGCTTCCATCTTAGATATCATAGACGCAGAGTTTGTAGTTGGTGAAGAGTTTGACGAGGCCCGGGGCGCGGTACACCAGCTTCCATCTTAGATATCATAGACGCAGAGTTTGTAGTTGGTGAAGAATTTGACGAGGCCCGGGGCGCGGTACACCAGCTTCCATCTTAGATATCATAGACGCAGAGTTTGTAGTTGGTGAAGAGTTTGTCGAGGCCCGGGGCGCGGTACACCAGCTTCCATCTTAGGAATCATAGACACAGAGTTTGTAGTTGGTGAAGATTTTGACAAGGCCCGGGGCGCAGTACACCAGCTTCCATCTTAGATATCATAGACGCAGAGTTTGTAGTTGGTGAAGATTTTGACAAGTCCCGGGGCACAGTACACCAGCTTCCATCTTAGATATCATAGACGCAGAGTTTGTAGTTGGTGAAGAGTTTGACGAGGCCCGGGGTGCGGTACACCAGCTTCCATCTTAGCAATCATAGACGCAGAGTTTGTAGTTGGTGAAGAGTTTGACGAGGCCCGGGGCGCGGTACACGAAGGCCTCCAGAGTGGCCACGTAGGGGTCCTCGTTGTAGGCCGCTTCCAGGAATGCCACTCTTGAATCTAAAACGTCACATCAGTAATTAATACGATTGAAGTGAAATACTTAGTATGTTCAGACCCTACACAGGAAAAAGAAGCGTCGGCAAACCGCCAGCACGTTGCTCAGACGATATACGTCAGACAGCAGGTGACAACTGGCGAAGAAAAACAGGAGACCGCACAACTTGGCGAATTATGGGGGAGGCCTACGTTCAGCAGTGAACAGCAAAAGGCTGAAGAAGAAGAAGATCTTAAATACACTTTTCCAGTCAAGTAATTATGTCGTTTTTTTTCAACGAATGTGATATGTAACCCGCCGTGAAGCAAGGACACATTAATTAAAGAAAGAAAGCTGTAAAAAGAACTACTTTATGAATATAGTGCAAGGCTAGACATGTACCACCAAACATACATTACGCGGGTATTGCGTCTGCCAAAATTCGCCACCGGATCTGTACCCATAATTTGGAATCCTCCTACATTTCCTCCTCCGGTAATCAATGCCTAACGGTAATCAAATCAAATCAATTCATTCATTCGGTGATAATGAAAATCAATCCGATATAAAATTACATTTCGTCAATTAGAATACAAATGTATTAATATATGTTTTTGTATTAATAATTATTTGTACATTTGTTCAGAACCATAGCATTCTCAAAGCGGTATCAGATAAATCTCAATCTTTTTGAGGTTCCAAGGTTGACTAGAAGAATTCAAAATCGCTCTGTTAGATTTAATTGTTCTGTGTAGGTACATTTTTTTATATTATTTGCACAAAAAATAATTTCTTTATTCCTTTTTAAGAAAGAAAGATGTATTACGCCTGGGCTTCGAGCCCAAGTATAGATTACTTCATTTCATTCATTTCATTAAATGCAGACAATAGGGGCAGAAGTCGGGACTCACCAGCAGCGGCGGCGTCAGCGAGTCCCTGTCCGTTCTCGAAGGTCGGCGGAATGGGCAGCTCCGGGAAGGTGAAGCTCTTGGACAGCTCCAAGTTCTGGTAGTCCTCGAAGACGGTGGTCAGTGTCATGTTAACTGAAATAAAAAAGTACTCACTCTAGCCATTTCAGATTTTACCAAAATAATCTCTTTTATCCAAGAGATTGCAAATATTGTATCGTTGCGCTGATGCTATGGATTGCGAGTATGGTATATGTTAACTTTGATACCCCTTTAGTCATACTCGGTTTTGGCGTTCCTGATTTTTTCTTTAGATTATTTGTACTGTAAGTTTACTGTAGCGCTGTAAGTTTACTCCAATTACCCTTTAGTTGCAGCCCCAATTTTTTTTTTTACTCGACATCTATGCATTGAACATTACACAGTCGGTATTAACCGTTAAGAGTAATCCATTTTTAACCGACTTCAAAAAAAGGAGGAGGTTATCAATTCGTCTGTATGTTTTTTTTTTTTATGTTTGTTACCTTATAACTTTTGCCTGGGTGAACCGATTTTGATGATTATTTTTTTAAATGATATCTAGTGCTTCCCAAGTAGTCCCATTTTAATTTGGTTAAGTTCTGACAATGATTTCTATGAGAAAATCATAAAAGTCTTAAATTTATATTAAGATGTGCGCGACAAATGGACGAATAACTCAATATAACGCCAACCGATTTCGGTGATTCTTTTTTTAATGGAAAGGACGTGTACTAATTAGTAAGTGTACTTCAGATTCACTAAAAATAAACAAATAAAAAAAAATGAACAAAAAAAATAACCGACTTCAAAGAAAAAGCACTAAAAAGTAAAAAATAATTTCCATTTTTGTAGTTACGATTTCTGTTCTTTTTTGAGTCGGTGTCAGCCAAGGTTAGGTTAGGTTAGGTTAGGTTAGGTTAGGTTCTCTTGATTGGCGCAGCGCGTGCCCGGCTGACGCCGACTCAATAAATAACAGAAATCGTAACTACAAAAATGGAAATTATTTTTTACTTTTTAGTGCTTTTTCTTTGAAGTCGGTTATTTTTTTTGTTATTTTTTTTTTATTAAAGTGCCATAACTTATAAGTAAACACATTAAGCTAACTCTTTTATGATATGAACATTTTTTTTTATGCAACCTGACATGGATGGCTAATACCACACAACTACCGTTATGATATTAGCCCAATACACCACATTCCCGAAGGCCACTAGGCTACGAGCCGCTCAAACGATATGGCCGATACCAATAGTTCAGTCGATTAAATTCTGTATCCGGGCCCAATACGGCAAACAATCTTAGATTGTTAGACTGGATTCCATAGTAAAATGGAACGTCTCCTTTGAATCTGGGCCTGACAATACGATAGGAAGTCAAGTAGATGCAACATAACAAAGAACATATTTAAGGTGGCGGTAAACAAAAGGTAGGTACCAAAGCATAAATTTAAACAATAACGGGTTTGATTTAGACCATGAAGGATGAAAAGATAATACGATTATGACTATAGATAAAGGGAAACTTAGAAAAGCATTTTAGTAAAAAAAGCATCTCTGATAATACGACACTGCTCCAAGATATTAGTTCTTCACAGAATTGCACTCACGGAATGACACTACGTAGTGTGTGGTGACGTTGAGAGCTTCATCCTCGCCAGTTTGAAGAAGATGCAGGATCGTGTCTCCCTCGAAGCGGGTGTAAGGAAGGAACAGCACTAGAACAGCTTTGTTCGTCTCGTTGTTGTAGCTGCAAACACAGTTACATTTGAGTTTGAATTCTATGACTTCTGAATTCTATGAATTTTGTAACATATTTTCCAAAGTATTGGACTAATATAAAACCCACTGCCTTACGGTTATAATCGCACGGTAGTTCATGGGGGGTACCATGGTAAATTATTACACCGGGTGAGTGATTTAATTTAACGTTTAGTTGTATTTGAAACAATGCTACTATCAAACGACGTCGCGACGTATAAGTCGGGCAAGAAAAGTGAAATTTATCATTTAGGAACGAAACGTTAGATTTAATCACTGAATTGTCTGTTCAGCAGGCGAGATAAATGACCATAGTATTCCCTCAAAAGGGACAAGGTGAAATGTCAGGACCTAAGCGTAAGGAAGGCGAACCTAAACCTTCTATAAAATTAAGGAACTGATAAGTAAGCACACAAAGCACACTCACTAGAAGTCCTTCACGTAGGTCTGGTTCTGTCCTTCGATCGTGGCGTTGTATCTGTCTTCGGTGACGTTGAAGTAAGGCGTGTAGAAGAAGAAGTGCTCCAGGGCGTAGGGGTCCAGGGTCGTCTGGTCCGTGGGCAGAGAGTCCACGGAGCAGCTCGAGTAGGTAGCCAGATATTCACCGACACACTCGTTGTCGAAGTTCGGGCACGGACGGATCTTGTCTGCAAAAATTAAATTAATGGTGTACCACCAGAAATGAAGATGCAATCCGAAACGACCAGTTAAGGTGGCCCATCCCACTCATCTCCCCATACAAAAGGGGAAAGAAGATCACGCCGGTCAGATTCTTGTCAGAATCCATCTTCCAAAATCAAATCCAAAAAAATTCAATCATCCAAAATTTTGCTCAAAACAGCTTTATTTGATACGCCTACCCAGGCAATTTGTAGATGGCACTCACTTTTATTTACCTCATTTGGGTTCTGTAATACCTCTGCAAATATGCAATAAATTATTTGATTTTGATTTTGATTTTGAATAGTAATGAAAGCAACTCCGTGCGGTTCACTAAAAGTGACGTGTTTGAACATCTATTAACTCGGCCGTCTCTTCGTGCAATCGGGGCTTAGATTCACTGATTTATCTTTTTCAGTGTTCAACAAGTCTATTCATGGTATTCAGTATTCAGGAATCAGGAAATCTGAGTCTAGAAAAACCCTTTTGTAGCGGTCTTCAAAGCGATTTCCTTGTCGAAAATATTCCGGAACATAGTTTTTTTTAATCAATCAAGGTTTTCCGTAGAAAAACTCGCTTTGAAAATCGCTATATAAGCGGTTTTCTAGACTCAGGATTCCTGATTCCTGATTACTGAATGCCAGGAATAAACCTGCTGCTAATAAATGATTTCAGCCATCCATATAATAACCACCAAACACCAGTCATAGAATAAAAAGGCTAGGCATATGTCGAACTGGATTGCAAACACGGATAATTTTCAATGGTGTTTCGATCATCGTTCATTCTGTGTGTTTCAATCCAATTTCGATTATCAACTCAGTGAAACTTACCAGCAGTCAAGCCAAGAATACAGAGGCTCAAGACAATGTACTTAAGGACAGTTGTAGGCGCCATTTTGATGAAGTCCCGAGACCTTTCTGGTTCCGAATGTGAAAGAGAAATATTTTATATGAACTGTTATTGACTTTTCTATGAATTAAAATAATAGGTGATACAACAATTTCATAATGGAATTACCAAACCATATTGTAGGATGTACACTTCCTGAAAAAGTGGAATAATTATATCTATATATGAACAACTGTACAAACGTGGTTTCTTGCTGATTCCGAGCAAACAATAATCCAAGGCTATGTACATATAAGTACATACATTCATTAGTACATATATATGCATGAATGACACGTGTAAACTGTTCAAAAAAGATGCACAACATAAATAGACTGCATACGATTAAGTAGAGGTCGCACGTTAGCAAAATAAAATGTAAATGAACAACGGTACAAACGTGGTTTCTTGCTGATTCTGAGCAAACAATAATCCAAGGCTATGTACATATAAGTACATACATTCATTAGTACGTATATATGCATGAATGACACGTGTAAACTGTTCTGAAAAGTGCACAACTTAAATAGACTGCATACGATTAAGTAGAGGTCGCACGTTAGCAAAATAAAATGTAAATGAACAACGGTACAAACGTGGTTTCTTGCTGATTCCGAGCAAACAATAATCCAAGGCTATGTACATATAAGTACATACATTCATTAGTACATATATATGCATGAATGACACGTGTAAACTGTTCAGAAAAGATGCACAACTTAAATAGACTGCATACAACTAAGTAGAGGTCAAGTTACCTAATAACTGGCTAAGTGGGGTTAAAATGAAATTTTATAATTCATCGAAATATTTTTAAATAAAAAAATGTTAGTAACTATAACTTAAGATGGCCCTTTCCGGCGCTACACGGGTCTTACTTATTCGTGGGCACGACACAAAATCGTGCTTTGTCCCTCTGGGACCTTCTATGTTTTAAAAAGAAAATCGCAGTCTCCGTGATGAGGAGGAAGCAACATGTCCACAAGGCAAACAATGCGCATAGTGTTTGATTTGGTTAGATTTACAAAAAATATGTTACAAAACGACTTATAGCTAAAAGTAAGCCACGGCTGCTATAGTAAAGATTCAAACAAAAACCAAATTGATGAAATTTCTTCATCGAACAATCTAGGCATAACGACTCAAAACTTATTTTACAAAGCGAACGTAAAATTTAACTTTCGGACCTTATAAATTAGAAACCAAACACAATTTTACAGTATTCAATTGTTCAGAAGCATCCAGTTCTATAAAATAAAGCTGTTTTGACTATAATTTTGGATCTCTGACAAGAAATATACGAATTATCTTCGTTCCACGATTGTATGGGGACTTGAGCGGATAGGTACTCTAAGCGACCCAAGATTGTGCAGAAATACTCCGCCGTCAAAACATGGAATAGTGATGATAAAAAGTTTTCATTGGTTTTCCATACCTCTAGTTCTTGATTTTTTGATACTTTTCCAAAGACTATGTCTATACCGAAATTCATTAAACTTCATTCATCGACTTAGCCGTGAAAACGCAACCGACAGAGTTACTTTCTCATTTATAATAAAAGTATGAATATGGATTATTCATACTTATATTCCGTTTCGACAACTGTTCCAGACATTTTGCACGTGTCATGTTAATACCTAGCACTGAAAAATAGTTGGAATTCATCCGTACCCGGTGACAATAAATCACTTGATAAAGCATACCTAACAGTTGTTTAAACATAATTTTCAGGAAGCGTTTACATAAAATTAGTTGATAATAAATTCACTGAACCCATAGAAAAGTAAACACAAATCAGTATAAAATCAATTTAAAACTATTGCTGTTCACATTTGGAATCATACAGGTCTCAATACATCAACAAAATGGTGGCCACAACCGCTCTAAAGTTCGTCGTCTTGAGCCTTTGCGTTCTTGGCTTGACTGCTGGTAAGTCGCGAAAATATTGATATTCAAAGCTTTCTCTTCCTAGCATCTAACAGTGTTATATATATATATATGGAGGTTGGAGATAGGAATATTAGAAAGAAAGAACAAAATATCTTCACTTTGCGTAGGTATTATGCCTATGATAGCTGAACTGTCCCTAAGGTTCTCTTCCACCATTTACTGATTAGCTTAATCCTCACAGCGCCGTTCTTGCCATGTAGCAAACAATACCAGTACAAGATAATCAGCACTTTAGTAATAAAGGCCCTTTAAGTGTCGATTAAAATAAATACACACAACAACAATAATATAACAGTTCAATTATATCAAATATAACAATTCAGCAGTACTGTGCCCTCATCATTATTAGTACGAAATTGTATATCAACTTAAATAATTTTGTTTAGACCTTGTGCTGATTCATTTTAAGTGACACTTAAAGGGCCTTTATTACTAAAGTGCTGATTATCTTGTACTGGTATTGATTGGAAGCTGCTAAGAAAGGCCCTTAATATGTAGCGATTAAATATAGTTGTCTCGCCACAACTCTGGTCTGTTTTTGCGAATTTTGCGAAATGAGATACCAACCCTTTTATGCGATTACTCTGACTGACAGACGACGACGATTTGCCCGCTCCAGATCACACAATTACTGAATGTGAGTGTCACCAGTTGATTTCGAAAGTTTTCTTCGTCTGACTATCACTTTTGAATCGGCAAAACTATTCGTGAATAAGTGTACGAGTTAAGAATGGCCCGTAAGCTATTCCCTGCCATACAAACGTAGGTTATTAATCATTTGGACACCGCTATTCCAATTAAATTGATATTTAATATCTAATATCAGGGTAGCAAACATCTTTGTCTGCACGCTTTTGTTTTTTATAAAAATCCAAACAAAATGATATGAAAGCAAAAAGAAAATCTTCATACGGATTTTGTTTTCTCTGTGGTTCGACCCAGAATACATTTACCGATAAAAACAAAGACATGCAGACACAGATATTGGTAGCCTAATATTAGATACCAAATATTAAGTAAATTGGAATAGCGGTTTTCAAATTTTAGTAAACGACGCTTGTATGGGAGGCGAAATTTTCTGATGCTTACGGGCCGACCTTCAATCTTCATACGGATTTTGTTTTCTCTGTGGTTCGACCCAGAATACATTTACCGATAAAAACAAAGACATGCAGACACAGATATTGGTAGCCTAATATTAGATACCAAATATTAAGTAAATTGGAATAGCGGTTTTCAAATTTTAGTAAACGACGCTTGTATGGGAGGCGAAATTTTCTGATGCTTACGGGCCGACCTTAAAACATCATCTTCGTAAGATGTAACCTTCTATGTAGGCAGTGCGTTGACCATTTTGTGTATTTTCGCAGACAAAATCCGCCCTTGCCCGGACCTCGACAACGCCTGCGTCGGTGAATATCTGGCTACCTACTCGAGCTGCTCCGTGGACTCTCTGCCCACGGACCAGACGACCCTGGACCCCTACGCCCTGGAGCACTTCTTCTTCTACACGCCTTACTTCAACGTCACCGAAGACAGATACAACGCCACGATCGAAGGACAGAACCAGACATACGTGAAGGACTTCTAGTGAGTGTACTTTCACATTGAATTTCCTTATGATTCTATTACCGCTTGCATTGAATTACTGCAAAACGGTGTGCATTTTCATCATGCAGTTAATAGATCAACTTGTCCGTAAAGTATATCAGCAGTATTCAGAGTGGGTGGACTAATTTTAGTACGCGTATTATGGTCGGACTAAACCGGTTCACTCTGAATTCTGAATACGACCGTTATCTGGGATCAGAGTCAGTCCATTAAATGAAGTATTTAAGTTTAAGCTTGAGCCTCTTAGCCCCGGTTGCAAGAAGAGACAGCCGAGTTAATCAATGTTCAAACACGTCACTTTTAGTGATCCGCATAGAGTTCCTTCCATACTGTCCACACAAAGAGACGTGTTTGATCATACTTTGACGTTGATTTTGATTTTTTGTACGCTCGTGCACTCGGCCCTCAACTTAGCTTCTTTCAATCTATTTAATTTCATGTAGACTTGTGCAAGACTTTCATCGTTCGAGTTCATCGAGCGAGAACTAACGAATATTGTCAGCCTCAGTGGCCCAGTGGCGCGACACTTCGGCGATCGCTCTCCGAAGTTAAGCAACGCTGGGTCCGGTCTGGTCTTGGATGGGTGACCATTCGACCGTTGAGAGAGGCTGGCCGTGGTTCGGATTCCACGTTAAGCTGTAGGATCCCTTCCTTACTTGCTAGGTGGTAGGGTTTATCCCGCCCGGGTTGGTACCATCGCATTGGATGAACGATGGTCGAAGCGGCAATGAAAATTGTCCGTATTTTCCATCCAGTTCAATGTAGCCGTGCAATATAAGAAAGGTCCTGGCATGGCACCTAGTTCCCATGTGGTGTGTTGGGCTAATACCATGACAGAACGTGTGGTATTAGCCATCCATGTCCAGTCACATAAAAAAAAAATATGAGTCGATTACTGTTTCAGCTTCATTGACTGAACGGTTGTCCGGGTTTGGTACCACTGAATTCTAAACAGCTATTACTCTGAAATGCATAACGAATTCCCACCATACCCAATGAGGAATAGGCAGGGAATGCACCCGTTCACTGTCGAAATTAGGAAACAATCGGACCTATAGACCCTTTATCTACAGATACAGGTAAACATATATTACATAAAAAAAAAGAGAAAAAAAAAGATTCCGACGAATTGAGAACCTGCTCCTTTTTTTTCGAAGTCGGTTAATAAAACACCTTTGTATGCGTAGATAGAACAACCATCTATTCATTTAGATTTACATTCAGAATCCCAAAGAGCCCGTCTGATGCCAAATAAATACGACTTTGGTGATGACGGCAATACGTTTGAATGTGCAATCTTTGCAGTCAATGTCGGCAACGAAGATGCAACGTTAAATAAATGTATGCAGGTATAACCTTAAACACTGTGTTAGTAGGAGGCATTCATTACGGGAGGAGGAACTGTAGGAGAATTCCAAATTATAGGTATGCAGCCGGTGGCGAAATTGGTAGACGCAATACTCGCGAATGGTATGTTTTGCTGGTTCGGGTCCAGCCTTGCAGTATATTCGTAAAGTAGTTATTTTTCCTGGGCTCTTTCTTCAATTCATGTTTCCTTCCTTCACGGTCGATTATACATATCACATTCCTTGAATTACGATATATGTTATAAAGACGATTCCAATTTTATTTGCAGCTACAACAACGAGACGAAAAAAGCTGTTCTAGTGCTGTTCCTTCCTTACACCCGCTTCGAGGGAGACACGATCCTGCATCTTCTTCAAACTGGCGAGGATGAAGCTCTCAACGTCACCACACACTACGTGGTGTCATTCCGTGAGTGCACTTCAGTGAATAGTATCAGGGCAGTGTTAAATTTCTGTGTAACTCCGATATTATAAAGAACTTCAAGGTGCCATGCCTTTTTCCGATGCATGGGGTTTTTAACAACATTACAGACGGCGGGGAATTTAGTCAAGACGCAATCCCTGACCACTTTCTTTCTCTTTCTTTAATAATAAGTGCATTTAATCACAAAAGTTACCTGTTCCATGGTTCGGAATCCATGTATAACTGTAGATCCCCTTCCCCTAGTAGGTGGCTAATCCCAGCCGGGTTGGTATCATCGCAATGGATGAAAAGATGGTCGAAGCGGCAACGAAAAATTTCTCGAAACAGTTCAATATAGCCGTGCTCTTAAACGGGAGATATCTAATTCCTTCGGGCATGCGGTTTCTTTGGATATCATGACTGTAGGTATAGTATCAGTCCGTCGTATTAGCCAATCATGTCCAGTACATTACAAATCGGTCCAGAGGTCTTCGAGTGAATCGATGAACATGCATAAAAAAAATATTCCGAAGAATTGAGAAACTCCTCCTTTTTAGGATTTTGTAGGGTAAGGGTGCAACTAAGGTGTTACTAAGCCTCCGCTGTCCGTCCGTCCGTCCGTCCGTCTGTCGCAGGGCTGTATCTCATGAACCTTAATAGGTAGGCAGCAGAAATTTTCACACAATGTGTATTTATTTTGCCGCTTTGACAACAAATAGGTAAACTCGAAAAATAATAAACTTTATACAAAAAACGGGATTTTTTAAATGTGCAGTACGCTCGCACGGTATACTCGCACTTGGCCAGTTTTTGAAGTCGGTTAAAAACATATTTCGTTCTATTTATTTGTTTATTTGCACGTACGTATACGTGCACAGTAGGAGCGTTCACAAACGTTTACATTTAATGTATGCTTCGTGGTAAGGTTACCAGCTAGACCAAAAATACTGGTGCTTTGCTACCCAAAAAGGAATATATCATTAGGATATTCCAGTTTTCCTTGGTTTATTTCTCTGAGGTAATATTAATCTGTTCACGAGTTAGTTTCTTCTTCCAGTCAACATGACGCTGACCACCGTCTTCGAGGACTACCAGAACTTGGAGCTGTCCAAGAGTTTCACCTTCCCGGAGCTGCCCATTCCGCCCACCTTCGAGAACGGACAGGGACTCGCCGACGCGGCCGCCGCTGGTGAGTCCCGACTTCTATCACTACTGTCTGCATTTTTATAATAATACTGAGGAATGTGAAATGTATGTATGTATAATTGACCGTGAAGCAAGGACACATTAATTGAAGAAAGAGCCCAGTAAAAAGAACTACTTCACGAATATACTGCAAGGCTGGACCCGAACCAGCAAAACATACCAATCGCGGGTATTGCGTCTACCAATTTCGCCACCGGCGGAGGGAATGTAGGATAATTCCAAATTATGGGTATAGAGCCGGTGCGTGGCGATATTATTAGACACAATACCCGCGTAATGTTTGTGTGCTGGTTCAAGTTCAGCCTTACACTATATTCATAAAGTAGTTCTTTTTACAGCATTATTTCTTTAATTAATGTGTCCTTGCTTATTACATGTCACATTCGTTGAAAAAAGTGACCTGTAATTGCTTAGTTCGAAAAAGTGTATTTTATTTATTCTTCTTTAGCCTTTCGCTATCCATTGCTGGACGTCGCCAAGTTGTGCGGTCTACTGTTTTTCTAAGGCCGTTGTCACCTCTTTCTCACGTATATCGTCTGACCAACGGTTTGCCGACGCTCCTTTTCCCTGTGTAGGGTCTGCACATACTATGTATTTTACTTCAATCGAGTTAAATACTGATGTGATGTTCTAGATTCGAGAGTGGCATTCCTGGAAGCGGCCTACAACGAGGACCCCTACGTGGCCACTCTGGAGGCCTTCGTGTACCGCGCCCCGGGCCTCGTCAAACTCTTCACAAACTACAAACTCTGCGTTTATGATATCTAAGATGGAAGCTGGTGTACCGCGCCCCGGGCCTCGTCAAACTCTGCACCAACTACAAACTCTGCGTCTATGATATCTAAGATGGAAGCTGGTGTACCGCGCCCCCGGCCTCGTCAAACTCTGCACCAACTACAAACTCTGCGTCTATGATATCTAAGATGGAAGCTGGTGTACCGCGCCCCGGGCCTCGTCAAACTCTGCACCAACTACAAACTCTGCGTCTATGATATCTAAGATGGAAGCTGGTGTACCGCGCCCCGGGCCTCGTCAAACTCTTCACCAACTACAAACTCTGCGTCTATGATATCTAAGATGGAAGCTGGTGTACCGCGCCCCGGGCCTCGTCAAACTCTGCACCAACTACAAACTCTGCGTCTATGATATCTAAGATGGAAGCTGGTGTACCGCGCTCCGGGCCACGTCAAACTCTTCACCAACTACAAACTCTGCGTCTATGATATCTAAGATGGAAGCTGGTGTACCGCGCCCCGGACCTCGTCTAACTCTTCACCAACTACAAACTCTGCGTCTATGATATCTAAGATGGAAGCTGGTGTACCGCGCCCCGGGCCTCGTCAAACTCTGCACCAACTACAAACTCTGCGTCTATGATATCTAAGATGGAAGCTGGTGTACCGCGCCCCGGGCCACGTCAAACTCTTCACCAACTACAAACTCTGCGTCTATGATATCTAAGATGGAAGCTGGTGTACCGCGCCCCGGGCCTCGTCAAACTCTTCACCAACTACAAACTCTGCGTCTATGATATCTAAGATGGAAGCTGGTGTACCGCGCCCCGGGCCTCGTCAAACTCTGCACCAACTACAAACTCTGCGTCTATGATTCCTAAAAATTATTTAAATGGAAGCAGCGTGCTAATTGCATGCGTCCATTTATGCACCTTGTTATTCAAGATTTTTTACAATTTTATAAAATATACTAGTGTATTTCCACATTAAACATGTTACGTATTTTAGAGGCATGTTCATATTTCTTAATTCCGAGATTACAGCTTAGCCACCCAGTGTCCAATGTAGACTACTTTGGTACGTCGGCAGATTGCCTCGTTGCGCACCATATCCCGTAGCGATATTCCCAGCATGGCTCGCTCCATTGCTCGCTGGGCAACTTTCAACCTTTGGACAACGGCGATCGTCAGAGTCCACGTTTCACATCCGTACGTCATAACCGGGAGGACGCACTGGTCGTATATTCGGGTCTTTAAATTTTGCGGAAGGTCAGACCTCAGAGCATATTTAAGCTTTCAGAAGGCAGCCCAAAAATTTGTCTCTCGACCTCTTTAGTCAGCCCTTTTCAATCAAGCCTTATTCAATTCAATTCAATTCAATTCTTTATTCGTCCTTAGGTACACTTTGTTACACTTAGACAACGTCATTTTCTTTTTTTATAAGGGTCCTAGCAAAACTGGGACCTCATACGTACAAAATGTATGCTTAAATCTAGAATACAACATTACACAATGAACAAATTTCCCACAATATCCTATTTTAAAATCAATTATAAATAATTCAGGTAAATAATCAATTATAAATAATTAGAAGAGACGACGACCGTTGGAGTAACCGTGTCCTGCACTGGCGGCCGTGGACAGGAAAACGGAGTGTGGGAAGACCACCCGCCAGGTGGGACGACGACATCAAGTGCGTCGGCGGAAGCAGTGTTTCCGTACCGCTGAGGGCCGGGGGGACTGGAGGAAAATTGGAGAGGCGTATGTCCAGCAGTGGACGCAAACCTCGACGCAAACACACTGACTTACTGACTGACTGACAATATTCTTGTTTTAAAAAAATATACAGTAAAAACAATTTTTGCTAAAGTGTCTAGTTACCGAGATAAACATTTTTTCAATTTATGTTTTTGTCTAGTGTAATTTTTTTAGTTGTTTGGTTTAGCTAAGGAAGGTCTTGGCATGGAACCTAGATCCCACGTGGCGTGTCAGGCTGATGGCATGTCAGCAGGTGTGATATTAGCCATCCATGTCCACGTTCTTACAGACTTACAGATTCTTTTTACACTAAATTATTGAATTGATCTGTACGGAAAGTCTAACTTTTTATTTAGAGGATATTCAGCAAAAAGTTCATAAACTTTTTTGTTGGTTTCAACCCCAATAATAATTTCCCAAATTTAATGTACTGCCGGTTACGACGGCCTGTATATTTCAACAACGTGAATCGTGAAACGTGAATCGTGAACACTGAAATCGTGATAAGATGTACTTTGTTCAAGTAATTAATAGTTTAGGTACGACGTTACTTTAGTGACTATAGTCTATCATCGAATTTGCGAAAAGAAAGCTGCGCAAGAAATTATGTAAGACTAGCTGAGGTACCCGGTTCCGCTCGGGTCAATGTCGTTTTGGGCTGATATCCGACTCAGCCTCAGTGGCCCAGTGGCGCGACACTTAGGCGATCGCTCTCTGAAGTTAAGCAACGCTGGGTCCGGTCTGGTCTTGGATGGGTGACCATCCGACCGTTGAGAGAGGCTGGCCGTGGTTCGGATTCCACGTTAAACTGTAGGTCCCCTTCCTTACTTACCAGGTGGTAGGGTTAATCCCGCCAGGGTTGGTACCATCGCATTGGATGAACGATGGTCGAAGCGGCAATGAAAATTGTCCGTGTTTTCCATCCAGTTCAATGTAGCCGTGCAACATAAGGAAGTTCCTGCCATGGCACCTAGTTCCCATGTGGTGTGGCCATCCATATCCAGTCACATATAAAAAAAACCTAACATTTTTCCGGGATAAAAAGTAGCCTACGTGTTAATCCAGATAATAATCCATAAATGTGCCAAACTTCATCTAAATTCGTTTAGCCGTTTCTCCTTGATTGCGTAACAAACATCCAAACATGCAAACATTCACATTTTTGTTGCAATAGGAAATAAGAAATGTTTTGCCGTTAGATGGCGCAATTATCTATTATATTATTAGGTGTAAATTGTACCTTACAATTTTAACAATGAAACTGTACCACATTATCGCTTGCGATTTGTTATGTCCCTATTTTATTATTGCATCGTGTTCAATTGTTAACGTAAATACATATAAAAACGCTAAGCCAAGCACACTGAGTACAAGTGACATCACGACTTCTCGTGCAGTAAGTTGCAAAAGCAGATTAAACCTGTTGTTTCTGAATCCATATAAAACTTACATGGCAGCTGCTGAAATATTATCGTATACTCTAAGTACTCAAAAATCGGCCAAGTGCGAGTCGGACTCGCACAGTAAGGGTTTCGTCCCATCGTACAATATTTAACACAAACAATCACTTGTTTTCTATGGGCCTTCCCTTATTTTTTTGTTTTTTTTTTGTTTACCTATTTGTTGTTATAGCGGCAAAATAAATACACACTCTGTAAAAATGTCAGCTGCTCTCGTTTCATGAGATGCAGCCCTGTGATAGACGGACGGACAGACGGATGGACGGACAGCGGAGGCTTAGTAATAGGGTTCCGTTAAACCCTAAAAATTAAAATCAACGTCAACGTATGAGTATGTCAGCCCCATATTTGTATTTGCGGGGCCAGTGTCGACAGCAACGGACACCACGGCTTGGCATGCCAGCGGAGCGCAGCTCGGGTATCGAGGCACTCCGCAATAAATGATATCATTAAGAGATGTCTGAATTCCGCTGGTATACCCAGCTTGCGTGAGCATCCAGGGTTGTCACGGTCAGATGGGAAACGACCTGACGGTATGACTCTCGTTCCATGCAAGCGGGGAAAGGCTTTGGTGTGGGATGCCACATGCGTTGACACATTAGCACCCCTCACGCTCAGCTGGTTCTGCGGCAGCCACTGCAGCATCTAATAAGATAAAAAAATATGATTCCCTGTTACCCCAATTCGAATTCTTGCCTTTTGCAGTGGAAACTTTAGGAGCATGGTCAAACGAAGCTTTGAAATTTGCAGACTGTCTAGGTAAACTGTTGACGGAGGCTTCAGGTGACTTACGCTCAAAAGCTTTCTTTATTCGCCGCATTAGCCTAGAGATCCAAAGGGGTAACGCAATAAGTGTCTAAGGGACCATAGCAGCTTCAGCTGACTTTGAAGAACTTTTTTATTTATGATTACTGTTTGTTAGGGTTAAGTAGAATTGTCATATTATGTTATAATTGTTAAATACGTATGATTGAACACGTAACTTTGCATGGAAAGCATGGAAGGAACTCTATGCGATTCACTAAAAGTGCCGTGTATGAACATTGATTAACTCGGCCTTCTCTTCGTGCAATCTGGGCTAAGTCCAAACATATTGTTGTCTCACAGAAGAACGTGCTATTGGCCATCTTGCCGTCATGCAATTGTACAATTAATTCAGGCAAAGTAGACGACGCAAAAAAAGAAAGAACATTTGCCATCTATCTCACCCCTACTATGAGACCAGCTGTCCCCGATTTACTAAAACTACCAACCCAACCTAAATCGGTTGGCAACCCTAGTTTCTACACACACAAACATTTTGTACACAGAACGCAAAAGTATTGAAAATAAAGTAGTTGTAGTTGAGGAGAAAATATTTAGGAATTAGAGGTTGTTAGATTTTTTTACAATTTTTAAAATATGATAACGGTTTAAAACTTCTGATCGCTAGCTACAACAAATCCCATACCATTCATTTGAGTTTCAGCGACTTCTACATTTGAAGCATTGTAATCAGATTTATAGTAGTATTGGTATTGGTGTATTCGGCTTTTCTGAGCCCCTCTGGTCCTCAGCACAGCCACCCATTGCGTTTTTTTTTAATAAAAAAAAAGCTGAAATTATTAAACGGTTATTTCCGCATTAGGTACTATTAGTGCATGGTTTTTATTAACATTAACAAATAACTATCTGAGCTTCGCTCGGGGAAATATCATTTTGGGCATTCACCCAAGCGGAGGCCGGCTGCAGACATGTGCAGACATTTATTCACTTGTATATGTCCTGTTCACACAGATTTCGAGGCTATATTGCATCAATATGGCTGTCACAACTGTTCTTAAGTTCGTCGTTCTATGCCTGGGCGTCCAAGGTTCGACTGCTGGTAGGTTCCATTATTACAAGTACATTTTTACATACATAGCTGTTATTGTCAAATGCGGTGCAAGTGTGATCATGTAATATCTTGACTTCTATTGGAAAAATGTCATTTATGACAAATCATATTCAAAATTCCTCTTGCTCTCAAACACTAAACAGATCATTTTCCCACGTACATCTTATAGCATCTGTTACTATAGCGTATCGTAACAAATACATTAAGACATAAGAAATATTACTAAATATGCTACTCAGAACCCAGCATCTCTCAAATATGCACGCTCAGTTTATCGTTGCAGTATGCTCAGTCAAGTTTTGCCTTAACTACCTTTGGATGTTCCTTTCCTAGCTTCTTCATTGTACTTGTGTGACATTACTACATCTTTAAATCCTCCCTAAAACCATTTTTTAAATAACATTATTTAAAAGAGAAAAAACTTGCAAATTAATTTTAGTCTTTCAAGAGTTCTTGGACAACAACAACATTTTACAGGATCCACCGTAACTTTGAAATTAATGCGCTGTGTAAGGGAATTTTAAGAATGTGCCAATTCAGTGTTATTGCCGTCTAATTCCTTATCTTCACTATTCTCAGCTCACACATTTGAAATTTGATCTGTCCGTAGAAAAAATTCGCCCCTGTCCGGACTTCGATAACGCGTGTGTCGGTGAATATCTCGAAACCTACTCGAGCTGCTCCGTGGACTCTCTGCCCACGGACCAGACTGCCCTGGACCCCTACGCACTTGATCACTTCTTCTTCTACACGCCTTACTTCAACGTCACCGAAGACAGATACAACGCCACGGTCCAGGGGCAGAACCAGACATATGTCAAGGACTTCTAGTGAGTGTCGTTCCTGATCGAAATGCCTATAGGACTGATTGAATTATTCTATTATAAACGCGATTGGTATGTCGGCGGATTGCCTCGTTACGAGATTGCCCGTAGCGATATTCCCAGCATGGCTCGCTGGGCAACTTTCAACCTTTGGACAACGGCGACCCTCAGGGTCCACGTACCAAAGTAATCGATATTGGACACCGGGTAGCTAAGCTCAAATGGCGGTGGGCTGGTCACGTCAGCCGAAGAGACGACGACCGTTGGAGTAACCGTGTCCTACACTGGCGGCCGTGGACAGGAGAACGGAGTGTGGGAAGACCACCCGCCAGGTGGGAAGACGACATCAAGTGCGTCGACGAAAAGCAGTGGTTCCGTACCGCTGAGGGCTGGGAGGACTGGAGAACAATTGAAGAGGCGTATGTCCACCAGTGGACGCGAACACGCTGACTGACTGACAAACACGATTGTGCGGCATTCTATTGTAACGCGAAGCAAAATCCACAACCAACTATATTATATTGTATTCATCAAAATGTTTGAAGGTTTTCTCAGTTGATCTATTGATCTATCGACATGCAACTATTTTTATGGTTCTGAATTGAATTATTATGCAGTAAGGTCGACCGCTGCGCCTACTATAAGCTGAATCATTTGGTGGCTGATTCCATCAATATTTATGTATTCATCAATATGTTTGAAGGTTTTCTCACTTTATCTATCGCTGCTATTCATCAATATACAATTACTGTTCTTATGGTTCGCTAGTGAATGTTGAATTGTTATCAAATTCGATCGACCGCTGTGCTTACGGTAAGCGAAATCAGAAACTAACCCTATTTGCAGCTACAACGACGAGACGAACAAAGCTGTGCTGGTGCTGTTCCTGCCGTACACCCGCTTTGAAGGTGACACCATCCTGCATCTTCTTCAAACTGGCGAGGATGAAGCTCTCAACGTCACCACACACTACGTGGTGTCTTTCGGTGAGTATATTCCAGTTCATGGCTTCTGAGAAATTCAAAGCGTGTCTTGAGGCAATGTCCCAAGGGAAACATCTTTCTTTGTAGGATGCAGCAAAATGGCCAAACGAAGAGTTTGGTGGAATGGCCTCTTCGGCAAAAATGCGCGTATCATTCATATTGTTGCTAGCGTCTCAGTGTAAGCTTCAAATTTGGCCCTAGAATTAACGTCTATCTCAGGCATCAGGAGTTAGTTTGTTTCCATGGGCTTACATAAGATGGATACCAGTGTGTTTCTACCTTTCACTTTTTACCTATTACTTTGTTAGCTAACATTTTTTGTTTACGATATTATTCAAACTGGTACCTATTTGGATGCACTTTATCAGTGGAATTATCTTGTACTCTTGTACATAGGTGTAGATAAAGACGAAAACACTCACTCCTAAGATTCATCTATTCAAATAATTTACAAACAAACTCACATACACGCAATTTTATTACACGTCTCTTAATTCTCGTCACTGTATCTTATTTCAGTTCATGGTGCTCTCTTACCCAGCTATTGTGGAACTTGTTTGTGAAACAATACGCTACACAACTAATAGCTTTTTCTTTTCCCAGTTAACATCACACTGACCACCGTCTTCGACGACTACGAAAACTTGGAGCTGTCCAGTAGCTTCACCTTCCCGGACCTGCCCATCGAGCCCACCTTCGAAAACGGACAGGGCCTCGCTGACGCGGCAGCTAACGGTTACTTCCCGCTTTCTTCTCACACGTTTTTTATTAAGTAACGGGTTCTACGCTTACGGTTGCTACGTACCTGACCTTTACGAAGTATTGTATTGGCACGACACTTCCGCTCACTTCTGCTCTGTTTATTTGTTTCGTCATTATTTCGTGCCCCATTCAATCCATATGTCCAAACCATTAACAATCCCTTCTTGATTCTCGTCACAACATAACGTTAACCATAATCAAAGAAGGTGCTCTTCAGCCTTAGATTGGATAATATACATTAGTAATATCATGTAAATTAAATTTCCAGATACGAGAGTGGCAACTCTGGTGGCTGCCTACGGTAAAAACCCCTACGTGGCAACCCTAGAGGCCTTCGTGTACCGCGGCCCTGCTCTCGTCAAACTCTTCACCAATTTCCTTCTTTGCTATTACGATTGCTAAGAAATGACTGTATTCACAACGGAGATCGAAGACACAGAATATATGTAGGATTACATCCAGTAGCTCAACTCCATACAAAGTCCCGAATACTGTCCAGGCACATTTCGCTTGTATGGGCTCTAAGCTAGTTTCGCGGTGCTGAACTGTCGCCAATGGTCCTTCGGAGCCATCTATTTAATAGTAACAGAACCAGGGGGTCCATTCAGAGCGAGAGTGAGTTAGAGTTCGGGAGTGAGTTAACCTAAAAATAGGTGGGAAATATATTATTATTTAAATAACGGAACCGTTATTTATATTTCCAACGTATTTACGGACGCACCAGATTTTTACCTAACTGTAATGATATTCAAAAAGTGTGGAAACATTAACTATTTAAAAAAGTGAGTTGATATTTAGTGACGAATTCGAAGTCACTCTTGCCCTGAATGGACCCCCAGCAGTGCTCTGCCAATATTTAAGGTGGCCCAACCCGCTCATCTCCCCATACAAAAGGGGAAAGAAGATCACGCCCATATTTCTTGTCAGAGATCCAAAATTTTGCTCAAAATAGCTTTATTTGATCGAACTAGATGTCTGATGACCATTGGCATTGTAAAATTGTGTTTGGTTTCTAAGATACAAGGTCCGAAAGTTCGCATTTTTCGCGCGTTTTATACAATGATTTTGGAGGTGGATTACGCAATGATAAAGTAAGAACATCTTAAAAAGATTAGTCATCAGACATAGCTTATTTAATCGAGATTTATATTCTATTTGGTTTTTGTTAGATTTTTAACTGCAGCGGTCGTGGTTTACTTTTAGCTATAAGTCGTTTTGAAATTAAATTTTTCGTAAATCTTACCAAATCATACACTATGCACATTGGCTTTTTTGTGGACATGTTGCATCTTCCTCATCACGGAGCCTGTCTTATTCTTTGAAACAGAGAAGGTCCCAGAGCGCAACAGCACGGTTTTGTACCGTGCCCGCGAATGAGTTAGGCCCGCCGGGTTGGGCCACCTTAAGTGACAACTCCGACACTCGATAGAGGGAAGGTATTTATTTCAAAAATGGCCTGAGTTGAGCTACTGCTGTGACCCCGGTCGCTATCTACTGTGTCGAGGATCTCTGTTGTGTTCATTCACACTATATGAATTTACTTATCTTCAATAATATTAAAAAACATAATTTTGCTACGATTACCTGAAAATTATTTTTCTTAATTTTTCGTCGAGATCTTATTGGGCTATTGTTCAATACTCCGATGATCAGCCAGATAACTATTCGACGGATTTATTTCCGCCTTAGCTAATCTATCAGTTATAGTGAGTCAATATTTTTATTAGTAAAAATACAGTCAGATAAAACAAAATATTTAAATACATATCCGGTAATGACTTTTATTCCTTTGATAAAGTAAACTTTTACTATCGGTACGATTAGTACTATCTGAGGATTGAAAAATCGGCCCTTAAGGATGTTCCGACCCATACAATGTTTTTTTTACACGGAACGCAAAAAGTATTGCACTTTAAGGCACGAATTCGTCAAAAATATTAAATATAGCCATAGTAGTTGCAGCGAAAAAGTATTCACAATTTCAGGTTAAATGGTTTCGTTGTAATTGCCGATTAGCAGTTTTTCACCGTTAGATGGCACTGTTAAATAAAAATCGTATATAAATTGTAACAAAACCAATAATCCTGAGATTGTGAAATTGTTTTCGCTGCAAGTAATATGACTATATTAAACTTTTATTATTAATTCGTGGCTTAAAGGGCAATACTTTTTGCGTTATGTGTGCAAACAACTTTATATGGGTCGCAACAGCCTGGTGGCCCAACCCGCTCGACTCCCCATACAAACGTGGAAAGAAGATCATGCCCATATTTCTTCTCAAAGATCCCAAATGTTGCTCAAAATTGCTCTATTTGATCGAACTAGATATCTGATGACCGTTGACATTGTAAAATTGTGTTTGGTTTCTAAGTTGTAAGGTCGTAAAGTTCGAATTTTTCATCTATGATGAGGAAGATGCAACATGTCCACAAAGCAGACAATGCGCATAGTGTTTGATTTGGTTATATTTACGAAAATTTTAATTACAAAACGACTTGTAGCTAAAAGTAAGCCACGACCGCTGAAGTCAATCTAACAAAAACCAAATTGATTATAAATCTTCATGAAACAAGCTATGTCTGACGACTAACCTTTATGAGATGTTTTATTTTATGGTTTTTTTTTATGCGACCTGACATGGATGGCTAATACCACACAACTACCGTTATGGTATTAGCCCAATACACCACATTCCCGAAGGAGTTAGGTGCCATGCCATACCTTCCCTTTATGAGCACGGCTACATTGAACTGGATGGAAAACACGGACAATTTTTCATTACCAACCCGGGCGGGCTTAAACCCTACCACCTGGTAGGGGAAGGGGACCTACAGTTTTACATGGGTTCCGAACCATGGAGCAGCTCGCATTCGTGACGAAATGCACGTATCAAACTCGGAAAGAGAAAGACAGTGGTGCAAGTCGGAATTGAACCCAGGCCTCTGGTACGCTAGTCCAGTCCCCGCGCCACTAGGCTACGAGCCGCTCAAAACTCTAAAGTTATGCATAATCGCGCGAAAAATTCGAACTTTCGGACCTTATAACTTAGAAACCAAACACAATCTTACAATGCGTTGAGCGGGAAGGCCCACCTTAATTTACAATGGTAACCCCCCAGTGCAGGTGATCCAACACAGATTACCACACCGGCACACCACTGGTGTAACGGCTGGCGAAAGACTCATTTAAAAACGTGTTTTGCACAAAAGTAGTTCTTAATTGTTTTAATTATTTTTAATGGTAAACTATTAATATATTTCAATTAAATCCTTTAGGGTTCCGTACCCAAAGGGTGAAAACGGAACCCTATTACTAAGCCTCCGCTGTCCGTCCGTCCGTCCGTCACAGGGCTGTATCTCACGAACCGCAATAGGTAGGCAGCTGAAATTTTCACAAAGTGTCTATTTAGCCGCTATAACAACAAATAGGTTTAATTAAAAAATAATAAAAATTAAAGGGGGTCCCCATACAAAAAAACTTATTTTTTTGTCTTAAATATTGTACCATGGTACGGAACCCTTCGTGTGCGAGTCCGACTCGTTCTTGGCCGGTTTTTTAAAACTATTTAAGACTGGTTTTGAAAAATATATTCCATTATCAAAGATAATATATAAATAGACACATGCAGCGAGGAAGCAGTTACAATTTTAATATGTCTTATGAACTAAAGACGCAAAGTTTGTAGTTAGCGAAGAGTTTGACGAGTCCTGGGGCGCGGTACACGAAGGCCTCCAGGCTTCCCACGCCGGGCTGTGCGTTGATGGCGTCCACCAGGGTTGCCACTCGCGAATCTGGAACGTCACATCGGTGTTTAGTTATGAACGTAGGGAGTGGAAGCAAAGCTACTTCATATGCTAGCCAAGCTTTCTACCAATTAGAAATCATTTTGCAATCATCATACAATCATAATAATCTGTATGCATTTAAACTTATTATAACAGCGCCCCGCCACAGTGCGAGCCGACCGCCACGTGGTACTTAAACCCTAGTATACTACTGCATAAGGTCAAAACGTTTTCAAATCTTTGAAACCATTTGGTGGACTCTTAATATTGTTTTCTCTGTCACCGGTGTTAAAGACATAAAGTTTGCTAATTATGTTTTCATGCATATGGCAACTCCAATCTGTCGCCATATTGCTTTCAGCCGGTTTCCGGTTCCTGTTCGAATCTTTTCGTCAACGAGCGCCTACGTCCGCTGTCCGTCCGTCCATCCGTCCGTCAGTCCATCCGTCTGTCGGTCCGTAAAACATAATTATAAAAAGATATGTAGTTTCTGTAAAGAGTTTTTATATACAACTGGAAAGATTTGGTTGATATGACTTCGTCTTACGGGTATCTATCAGGGTTTTCACTGCTGCACATATATTTAAGGTCACCTATAGATCAGTATTAGAGGTCATAAAACTGCAAGACAAGAAATCAGTCACTCACCAGTAGCGGCCTCCTCAGGAAGGTCGGCGTTCTCGTAAGTCGGCGCTATGGGCAGCTCCGGGAAGGTGAAGCTCTTGGAAAGCTCCAAGTTCTGGTAGTCCTCGAAGACGGTGGTCAGTGTGATGTTAACTGGAAAAAAAGTGTTTTCCTGAGTTTGACCCTGATGTTTGGGGTTGAAAGTTCATTTAGAAATGTCCAGGTGGCCATCCATCCTCATATCACAGCCTTGTAACTCCATCATTTTTAGGAATTCAATAAGTACATGCAACACAAATGTAAGCGATGATGTTCATAAAGGGAAGGTCCTGGCACGGCACACAATTCCTTCGGGAATGTGGTGTATTGGGCTAATATCATAACGGTAGTTGTGTGGTATTAGCCATCCATGTCAGGTTACATTAAAAAAAACTTTTATTTATTTGCAGGGTGTTCGTTCACTGAAGTGTGGTCTAAACGTTAACCAGGTATTCTTTGCCATTTTGCGAGCAAAATAAGTCGACAAGATTTTATTTTACTGCTATTTTTACCATACTAAAATTAAAAAAACACAACTCAAACCACAAAACTAAAACCGTAAACGTTCCGCTGCTCATACTGTCAATGTCCCATTAGCTGCAAGCATAAGATTTATCCTGAGCAATACACCTCAGGACGTGTATTCATGGCATTCAGTCATTGCGGATTCATTAGAGTTAACAGAAGAAGAATTTACTTTGACATTACTGTTAACTCTACTGAATCCGCAATGACTGAATGCCAAGAATACACGCCCTGATCCTTGACCTCAGATGCGACACTAACAAATTGACACTGCCCCAAGAGACTTTTCAATGCAGATCACTAACCGAATGACACCACGTAGTGCGAGGTGGCGTCGACTGTCTCATCCTCGCCAGTTTGAAGGAGATCCAGGATCGAGTCTCCCTCCAAGCGGGTGTACGGCAGGAACAGCACCAGGACAGCTTTGTTGGTTTCGTCGTTGTAGCTGCAAACATAAATTAATTTCGTATATTAACACTTCTGCTAATCTAACTACAGCAATTCAGGTCAAAATCAGAAAGATTTTTTATGCGACCCGACACGGATGGCTAATACCACACAACTACCGTTATGATATTACCCCAATACACCACATTTCCGAAGGAATTTGGTGCCATGCCTGGACCTTCCCTTTATGAGCACGGCTACATTAAAACACGGACAATTTTTCATTGCCGCTGTATAATATATTATATATAAATAATATATAATATAGTCTTTAAACTAAAAAAAAAAAAAAAATGCCGCTTAGACCATCTTTCCATCGAATGCGATGGTACCAACCCGGGCGGGCTTAAACCCTACCACCTAGTAGGAGAAGGGGATCTACAGTTTAACATGTGTTCCGAACCATGGAGCAGCTCGCATTCGTGACCAAAAATCACTTATCGAACTCGGAAAGAGAAAGTCAGTGATGCATGTCGGTACCCGGGCGTCTGGTACGCTAGGCCAGTCCCCGCGCCACTAGGATCGATCTAAGGATTCGATAATACAGTGAGCCCTACTACGAGCGCTATCGAGAATACGATATCGCCTTTCAAAAAGTTTGTATGCATTTGACAGTTGGTATCGAAAGCGCTTTCGATCTGTCAAACGCGATGTCGCCTTTTCGACAGCGCTTGCTCGATAGCGTTCGCATATCGCAAGATTTTTCCAACAGAAAGCACACTCACTAGAAGTCCTTGACATAGGTCTGGCTCTGTCCCGCGATGCTGACATTGTATCTGTCTTCGGTGACGTTGAAGTACGGCGAGTAGAAGTAGAAGTGCTCCAGTGAGTAGGGGTCCAGGGTGGTCTGGTCCGTGGGCAGAGAGTCCACGGAGCAGCTCGAGTATGCGGCGAGATATTGACCCACGCACGCGTTGTCAAAGTCCGGACAAGGCCGAATTTTTTCTGCGAAAGAAGATCAAATCATATTTTAAAGAAATTAAATATAGTCGAAGGAACACTTTGGCATTAGCCAGAAAACTCCATTAATTTATAAATTTAATAATCGTTATTACTTTTATGTAATTAAATAAATTACCCAAGTACCAGAAAATGATTAGCCAAAATTATAACTTTATAGCTTTCGCAATAAAGACGCTAGCCTCCATTTGCGCAGCCGGAAAACAATTGTTGAGCGAGCTGAGTAACAGGCTGCGCGAATCGTCCGGAGACAGTCGAGCCGGCTCGTTCCTCCTCCAGCGCATCAGCCTGGCAGAGGGGGAACGCAGCAAGCGTTATGGGAACCATTCCACAGTCGGTGCCCATGGAGTAGATTTTTTACATAGTTTAATAGACACCGCTACAAGGCGTTACAGTATGGCTATTTAGAAGAGTGTGATGTTGTTAAGTAACATATGTGATTGATAAATATAATTATATTTTTATATTGGTAAATATAATAACATATATTAAATCAATTAATAATTAACTTTTCCATAACTAAAAACAAAAGTCTGACAGATGTCAGATGAATTAGTAGGTATAAATTATGTTATAAATGTTATTATAAAATTTAATAGTACAAAAACATTGAATAAGAGGAAGACGTCTCAACAAAGTTATCGTGTCAAAAATAAATGAATATAGGTACTTTAAAAGTCAAAAAGTCTTACCAGCAGTCGAGCCAAGAACGCCCAGGGTCAGAACGACGAACTTGAGAACAGTTGTGGCGGCCATTTTGATGAAATCTCGAAACTTGTATCGTATCGAATGTGATGAAGAAAATATTTCCATCAGACTTTATACGATGTTCGCAGAAAAAATCCGGCCATGCCCGGACTTTGACAATGCGTGCGTGGGTCAATATCTCGCCGTATACTCGAGCTGCTCCGTGGACTCTCTGCCCACGGACCAGACCACCCTGGACCCCTACTCACTGGAGCACTTCTACTTCTACTCGCCGTACTTCAACGTCACCGAAGACAGATACAACGTCACCATCGAGGGGCAGAGCCAGACCTATGTCAAGGACTTCTAGTGAGTGTGCTTTCTGTTGGAAAAATCTTTCGGATTTTGACCTGAATTACTGTAGTTAGATTTCCAGAAGTGTTAATATACGAAATTTATTATGTTTGCAGCTACAACGACGAAACCAACAAAGCTGTTCTGGTGCTGTTCCTGCCGTACACCCGCTTGGAGGGAGACTCGATCCTGCATCTCCTTCAAACTGGCGAGGATAAGACAGTCGACGCCACCTCGCACTACGTGGTGTCCTTCGGTTAGTAATATGCATTTAAAAGTAAATCGGGGCTGTGTCAACGTGTTAGTGTCGCATCTGAGGTCAAGGCTCTGAGACGTGTCGCTCAGGATAAATGAGCAATGCAGCTAATGCGAGATTGACAGTATGAGCACCGGGACGTTTACGGTTATAGTTTTGTGATTTGAGTTGTGATTTTTATTTTAGTATGGTAAAAATAGCAGTAAAATAAAATGTCATCGACTTATTTTACTCGAAAACTGGCAAAGAATACCTAATTAACGTTTATACCACACTTCAGTGAACGAACACCCAAGAATTTAAAAAAGTTTTTTTTTATACAACCTGACATGGATAGCTAATACCACACAACTACCGTTATGATATTAGCCCAATACATAACATTCCCGAAGGAATTAGGTGCCATGTCAGGACCTTCCCTTTATGCGCATCATCGCTTACATTTATGTTGCATGTACTTATTGAATTCCTGAAATTAACAGAATACATTTGAAAAATGACGGAGCTACAAGGCTCTGATGTGAGGATGGATGGACGGCCGCACGGACATTTTTAAATGAACTTTTAATCCCAAACATCAGGGTCGAACTCAGGAAAACAATTTTATTCCAGTTAACATCACACTGACCACTGTCTTCGAGGACTACCAGAACTTGGAGCTGTCCAAGAGCTTCACCTTCCCGGAGCTGCCTATAGCGCCGACTTACGAGAACGCCGACCTTCCTGAGGAGGCCGCTACTGGTGAGTGACTGATTTGTCGTCTTGCAGTTCAGTCTCTATTACTGATCTATAGGTGACCTTAAAGATATTGTTTTTTTTATTGTTTATTCATCATCCATAGCCAGTACACTGCACTTGAATTTTTCATATGTTATCATTATCATTAGCCAGTTCAGCAATTCCTGCGAAGAAGAACTGGCAAGAAACTCCGCTGGTTATTTTTTCATCACTTTGTATACATTTTCAAAAGTATTTGCCACCGCTTACAATCACAGGTTAAATCTCAAAATTAATATGAATTGAAGAGAATCAACAATTTAATTCAAGTCGTATGCAATGGTTCATGAAAAAGACCATGCCTACTATCCTTGCAAAGACCATGCCTACTATCCAACATGATGTCAATTTGAGCAAGTGCCCACAAACAGCATCCGTTCACGAGCATCACGCCGGGCTCAGCCATCGCCTCTCTCAACCATATTTTAAGGAAAGAGGAGACCCGAACCTAGCGTCGCCGCAAGCAAAGACCTTAAAGCGAGGCACTACTCCAGTGGCAACATGAAAAAGTTGTGAAAACTTTGTACGATTTAGTTTTAAGAAATTGTATCAATTCAATATTATTTTGTTAGTAATTTTATACTATCAAAGCCAACTTAGTTGGGGAGGTAGACCAACAGTTTCACATGAATTCCGAACCATGGAGCAGCTCGCATTCGTGAAGAAATGCACTCATCTAACTCAGAATGAGAAAGAAAGTGGTGCATGAACAATGACTTGAACCCAGACCTCTGATACGCTAGGCCAGTCCCCGAGCTACTAGGCTACGAGCCTGAATTGAAGTAGCTTTGCTTCCACTCCCTACGCTTGCAACTTAACACCGATGTGACGTTCCAGATTCGCGAGTGGCAACCCTGGTGGACGCCATCAACGCGCAGCCCGGCGTGGGCAGCCTGGAGGCCTTCGTGTACCGCGCCCCAGGACTCGTCAAACTCTTCGCTAACTACAAACTGTGCGTCTTCAGTTCATGAGAGATGGGGAAATCGAAAGAAATAGTGTCTTTATGCATGCGTCAGTTCACATATCATTTTATTTCTAATTGAAACCAAATACTAGTGTAATATTAAAAATATTAAATTTAAACTTGTGTTATTTAATTTTATGTATTTAATGGGTACGACATTACCGTTATCTCATTAATTTGAGTTTCAGCGACATCTACATTTGAAGCATTGTAATCAGATTTTGAAAATAATCTGAAAAAGTATTGGTCCTGACAGTCGTCGGAAGCAGGATTCGAACCTGCGACCTTAGGATTACATGTCCAATGTTCTTTTAATTTAAAATCAATTAAGAAATTAGAATTTAAATTTAAAGTGTTTTTATACTGGATGAAATTGCTTATTCTAGATTTATGTACTTCTGGGAAAAATAATTTTCGACAATGCCTCGAAATGAAATGAATATATCATTTATTTCTTACCACTAAAATTACATAGAATGCAAAGACAAGTTTATCGCCAAACGCAATCTCTAACAGCTAAACATAAAATTTTAAAAAATATAAACAGGTGGAAAGAAATTAAAATTATTTAGCATAATAAAAAAAAATCAGATACATAAGATAACTTAAGACTATGCATAACAATCAACAAAAATTAACCAGAAACATCCATAACATGAAAACAACTGAAGTTATCGCATCTCGCAAATTTAACACAGACCACAGAATGGTTCGATGTATTCTAAAAGCGGGGAAAGTCAGGAAAGTAAGAAGACATTTTAAAGAACTCACTAACCTCATTCCACCGGAGAAACTAGAAAATCTGAAAAACACTCTAGAACTTAACTTTTACTGTAACAATGACCAAGACCTTAAATATGTTCAGTCTATGTACAATCGTTTCGAAAAAACCCTTATAGATACGTTCACACTTTCTCGTGAAAACCAAACATCAAGTCCCAGGGAAAAGATTATTTCACCTTACACTGAATACCTCATAGACCGAAGAGAAAAACTTAAGGGACTAAATCACAAAACTAAACACCAAAAAAAGGAACTATGTGATACGTACCGCAAAATTAAAACCGAACTTAGAAAAGATAGAATGACACATAAAACGAAATTGCTAAACTTAGCAATAGAAAGAACAGGTGGACCACAAAAAGCATACAAGCAACTTAAAGCATCAAGATTCTGGATTCCAAGCTTGAAAAATAAACAAGGGGAAATAGAAACGAGTAGAAACGGCATAATGAAGATAGCAACAAGCTTCTACCAAGACTTATATTTGACGACCAAAACAAAAACCGATCATATACAAAGCTACAGAAACAACGAAAAAATACCTCCAATACTTCCTCAAGAAATCAGGAAAGCTATAAGAAACTTGAAAAAAGACAAAAGCCCAGGAGACGATAAAATCACGAACGAAATGCTACAAATATCAATCGAGCAAATACTCAACGAGATATTTAATGAGATTCTGGAAACGAAAAAAAATACCTATTCAATGGACAACATCAGAAATAATAACAATACACAAAAAGGATGATAAAAAAGACATTGGGAACTATCGACCCATTAGCCTTATGTCAAACATATATAAGACCTTTGCAAAAATAATACTAGATCGTATCAAGAAAACACTTGATGAAAGCCAACCGATAGAACAAGCAGGATTTAGAAGTGGATTCTCAACTGCAGACCACTTACACACAGTCAACCAGTTAATTGAGAAATTCACTGAATACAATAAAACCCTCTATGTCTGCTTTATTGACTACCGAAAAGCTTTTGATTCTATCGAACATCCAATCATTTGGAGAGCACTCGAAAACCAAGGTGTTGAAAAAGACTACATAGATATCATCAGAAATATCTACGAAAAAAGTACTGCCTCGATAAAATTAGAACACACTGGACCAACATTTGATATACAGAGAGGAGTCAGACAAGGAGACCCGTTATCAGCTAACCTTTTCACAGCAGTTCTTGAACATATTTTCCAAAAACTTGACTGGGAGGAATATGGGATCCAAATCGACGGCACGAAACTCACCCACTTAAGGTTCGCAGACGACGTAGTTATCTTCTCAGATACAAGTCAAGAAATAGAATGTATGCTTCACCAGCTTAACGACGAGAGCTTAGATACTGGTTTGGACATCCACAGAGGAAAAACAAAAGTACTAACGAATGGTCCCAAAGAACCAATAGTGCTCAATGATGTGCAAATAAAATATGAAGACGAATATGTTTACCTGGGGCAAACCATCTCGTTTCAGAACAGACTTTCTAAAGAAATAGACAGAAGAATCACGAACACGTGGAATCGATACTGGGGTCTTCAGGACTTGATGAAAGGTAACTTCCCTATAAGCGCAAAGAAAAAAGTTGTGGATGCATGTCTACTGCCTATACTCACGTACGGCAGCCAAACGAAAACTAAGGGTCTGCCAAAGAGCAATCGAGCGCAGCTTACTAGGCATAAGAATGAGGGACAAGATTAAAAACACCCTGATAAGAAAAAGGACCAAAATAAAAGACAGCGTGGTACACGCAGCCACACTAAAATGGAGATGGGCCGGACATTTAATGAGGACTGAAGACAACAGATGGACCAAAATAACTACGGAATGGCATCCAAGAGATGGAAAAAGAAACAAAGGACGACAAAGAAAGCGATGGGACGATGATATCGCAAAGACAGCTGGAAAAATATGGACAAGAGCAGCTAAAGACAGAAGAGCATGGATCTCGATGGGGGAGGCCTATGCCCTGCAATGGGGAACTCAGTAAACTACTTCTTACAACAGAAATAACATAACATACATAAAAGGAACAAAACTGTAAACTGAGTAAATGAAAGGCTTTATTATTATTCACAGTATATATTATTATAACAAATCTTAGGTTTATATTATTTAGTACAAAAATACAAAAAAAGAAGTCTTAAAAAATATAAACCTAAAACTGAATTTAGCCTTAGGGAGGTCCCACCTGGGACAAATCCTATAAGGCTTCTCCGAGCTACAGAGCTATTATTATTATTATTATTATATAACAATCAGACATTCATTGATTAATTTAATTGTATGTTAAGTACTAAGATTTTAATTTTACCACAAAAATCGACAGAGAAGCACTTTACTTAAGGTGGGCCATCCCGCTCTACTCCCCATACAAACGGGGAAAGAAGATCACGCCCATATTTCTTATGAAAGATCCCAAATTCTGCTCAAAATAGCTTTATTTGATCAAACTAGATGTCTGATGACCGTTGGAATTGTAAAATTGTGTTTGGTTTCTAAGTTATAAGGTCCGAAAGTTCGAATTTTTCGCGCGTTTTATACATACACTTTGGAGGTGGATTACGCAATGATAAAGAAAGAACTTCTTAAAAAACAAATTATTTAAAAATATAAAAAACCCGACAGCGTAAAAAATTGTAACTTAAAATTGACTTTGTAAAGGAACTGAAAAGATAGAAACAAGTTGAAAAATTAAATATTTGTTTTGTTTGAATGATCATGGTTGACAGTGTTTACAAACGCAGTCGGAGGCATCAAATAGCCCCAGTACGTTCCATAGTAAATGACTAGCGATTTTATGGATTATTTCGGTGGAGCAAGAAAATACGTGGTGGGGGAAGTTCCAATATCCCATCTTTAATTTTTATGTCTAAAGTGAGGTTTTTTTTCTCGTTCTCGGTGTCACCAATCATCATGAAATTTACATAGGTACACTTTCAATGAATTTAATAACAAAAAAATATAAATCATAGTTAATGTATTTGATGCACAATATGAATTATATAATGATATATTATATATTTCCCAATACATTCCATTATTAATGACTAGCGATTTTCTTAGTGATATGGGTATAGCAAAAATATACTTATTGAGACAAATTATAATCTCCTAACCGTCATATAATAAATACGAAAGTAAGTTTGTCTATTTCGCGAACTCAACCGACCATCGTGAAATTTGCATAGGCACACCATTGAAAATATAAATCGTAGTTAATATATCTTATGCCTCCGACTGCGTTTGTAAACACTGTCAACCATGATCATTCAAACACAACAAATATTTAATTTTTCAACTTGTTTCTATCTTTTCAGTTCCTTTACTAAGTCAATTTTAAGTTACAATTTTTTACGCTGTCGGGTTTTTTATATTTTTAAATAATTTGTTTTATTTTAATTATTTTTAGTTTTCGTAGAGCATGCATTTATCATTTAAATATCTGCACGTTAATAAATTCCAACGAAAGTAAGGTTAGGTATTGTTATGGAACCTGACATGGATGGCTAATGTAACACAACTACCGTCATGATATAAGCCTAATTCAACAAATTCCAGAAGGAATTAGGTGACAGGCCAGAACCTTCCTTTACACACAATCACGGCTGCACACGGATACCATGGGTGGAAAATACATACAATGCTCTATTGCCACTTTGTCCATAGTTTTTCCTAATGCGGTGATACCAACCCAGGCGGGATTAACCCTGTCACCTAGTAGGGTAAGGTGACCTACAGTTTTACATGGGTTCCGAACCATGAACAACTCGCAAGATAAAGTGGTGTATAACAGATGCGAGGATTTGAGCCCATAACCTCTTGCATGAAAGGCAATATTTTAGTCCATACACTACGAGGTGTAACAAATAGAGTTTTTTGATTGATATTAAAACAAAACTACATTTTCTAAAAGTTTCTTCACGTTATCTTTAAGGCTTTAATGAAGTCATCAGTTCATAGAATGAGACTTCATTCTATGAACTGATCAATAGATCAACGAATTTTGATCATATGCCGATATATACAAGGTTTTAGTGGAGGTATGGTCCAAACGTTAACGTATTCCTTGGCATATTTGAAACAAAAAGGATATACATTTTATTTGTAGGTATTTAAAATGTATGGGGAAAATCTTCTTCAAGTCGTACAACAAAATATCTTCTACCTTTTTAGCTCCAAATATGCCGAGGAATACGTGGTTAGCTTTTGGACCATATCTCCGTTAACACCCTATATATGGTTTTTTTAGAATCTCCCTCTCATCATCGTTGATTACAGTTACACTAAATTTATAAGCGAACAGTTCGACACTCAAATCCTGTGATTATATGCAGGGTCCGTCACTCGAAGTGTTACCAATTGAAAATGATGTTATTTAGTTAATTGAAGAACGGTTCGTTAAAAATTATATCACAATAAAACATTTAATTTTAAGACAATAATTGTTATTGTTCGATATAGCCTCCTTTGATCCATAGATAAGAGCTTTCTGAGACGATGCTGAGTGTTGTTGGAACGTCCAGCGTTTCGTACTGCATTGTTTACACGTGCACATGGTATGAGCGCCTCATTTAACACCTTTTGCACACACTTGCTGGTTGACTTTGACGCCCTTCTCGATAAACACGAGTGAATAGCGACCATTTGCGGTCACTGCAGCCGAGACCATAACAGAAGCGGGCGCTTGCTTACGAACGGGAACTCGATCGTCTAAATTCTCGTTGGATTTGCCCTGTAGCCAAACACGAAAATGTTGTTTGTTTATATACTGTTAGACAGTAAACATTTTTTCATCAGAAAAAACAATGTTTTCCAGATCGCCACGCAAGACTTTCATTGCTTGAGCTCTTTGTAGTCGAACTGCCTTCTGCGCTGAACTAAGATGCTGTAATTTTTGTATCTTGTTGGTAGGGCTTCAGTTGCATTTCTTTTTATTTCAGTATGCGCCGATTACTTGAGTCGGGTATTGTCTGACTTTTCGCAAATTTTGCAGAACACTGGTGAGGATTTCTTTGAATTCGAGCCTTTACCTTTCGAACCATATCATGTGATACTGCTATTTTCGGATGACCGCCTCTATGCCGTTTAGCAATGCTAGCATTTCGATGCACTAACATTTTGTTCACATGTAAATGTCGGAGCTCCCGAACGATGACTGGTTGTGATTTTCCGGTCAAATACAAAACGATCACAATGTTAGGTTTAATATCCATTGCGAAAATTTATTATACAATTCAAATTTGTTCCCGCTCTTTTCGCCCACTTAAAAACAATGAAACAGATTGACGTTTCACCAAAATTTGGCGCACTGTCATTATTATTTTGAAAATAGAAGTAACAGTTCAAGTGACGGACCCAGTAGTAATCGCTTTGATCACAGGATTTCATCCATTTATAAACTAACTGCTAGTTAAAATTCAATAATCTCCATAATAACCATGATTATAATGATATCCACTACTTCATAAGACTGGAAGTTGTCTCTTGACTGACAGCTTTGAATGTGAGTCAAAAGCATTGTTAAAGCCATTTTTATTTAATTATTGAGCTAGTTAAGTTCCAGTTTCACAGTTTAGAACTTTAACTGGATGCGGCGAAAGAGACCTGGATTCATCGTTTGCAAATATATGTGGGCCCGAGGTCCACAATCGCCCGATCGAATGTGTTACCTTGGAGCTTATAAACTGTTACATCCCAAATGAGCGTTTATTGCTTTTCTTGCCTCCAAAGCCCATCAAAATATAACGTTCATGATTTAATCCGTACATGAACTCCTGGTTTATTATTTTGAATAATATAACGTGTTAATAATATGTGATATATGATGATAAACCCAACTTTGGCAAAGCCGTGCTTTTCCTTCCCACTGCTCCCAAGGACGCACGGTTCAAGATCAGCGATATTATGATGACGATCATATTTTATGTACCCTATTTAACATAGGTCCTCGACGACGACATCTTCATGGAAAGTTTTCCTATCTTTGGTAAAGCTTTTAGATATTATCAGATTGATACCGATTTTGGGCACCACAGTATCTCGGCACTGTAGGGTCGCCCTCTTGTGGAACAAGCGGACCTTCCCCAGCGTGACACCCATCGACAACGGAAGTATGGATTTATGAGCTGTGCAGGTGCAGAATGCTGATAGTAAAGCAATGATGGTGATATCGGTCTATGCGGCGACCGAGAATGTCGAAAATCTATCTGACTATCGCCCGGATCCACCACTTCCAGTTACCAAAGTTATCTTTCGGTTACACCATATAAATATGCAATGTAACCGAAACAACATTCCATATAGCTGGAGGTAGTGAAAAGAGGAGTATATGACCTAAGTTGGTGTGACCAGCACGCTTGCGTAAACAAAAATCATTTGAATTAATTTTTAACGTTGAATATTTTGATGTTTTTGGAATTTATTATTCCAAATTACATTTAAACATATAAGTTGCATACCTTTTTGTAAACTATTTAAAAAACCCTTTAGTTTGATACCCCACTCGATAGGTTTCAAGAAAAAAAAAAATTTGAAAACACATAATTTGGCGCCAAAAATCAGCCATGATTTTTTTTATGATTTTGATATACCCAGTGTCACTCTCATAATTAAGACGAATGTAACGACACCTCTCAAGCTAAAATCCATCAAGCCGTTTAGGCTGCAGGGGGCGACAAAGAAATATACATACATACATACACTCGAAAAACATAACCGTTGTTGTACATGTACATACACTCGAAAAACCGCTGTTACATAAAAATCGTATTTAAATAAATTGTAACAAAACCAATAATCCTGAAATTGTGAAATAGTTTTCGCTGCAAGTAATATGACTATATTAAACTTTTATTATTAATTCGTGGCTTAAAGTGCAATACTTTTTGCGTTATGTGTGCAAACAACTTTATATGGGTCGGAACAGCCTTAAGATTACCGCGGTCGTTAAACATATTTGAAAGATGTTACGGCTTTTCACGCGGCGGGAGGAACGTCGGAGAATTCCTCCTCCCGCCGCGTGAAAAGCCGTAACATTTTTCAAACATGGATGGATTCTAACATAAATAATGTTCAGTTTAGCGTAATTCTAACTTTAATATTTTTTATGCGCATAGGCACATTCATACGATTCTGCGCAGTAACGCTTTAAACATTTCTCACTCTTCTTCTTCATAGTAGCAAAGTTTGAAATTAGTGAAGAGTTTGACGAGAGCTGGGCCGCGGTACACGAACGCCTCTAGGGTTGCCACGTAAGGGAGTTTGCCGTACGCAGCAACCAGGGTTGCCACTCGCGTATCTGCAAAGGGAAATGAATACGATTGAAGATTAGCTAGCCCTGATACTTTTGAGATTACCGCGGTCGTTAAAATGTTACGGCTTTTCACGCGGCGGGAGGAGACATTCTCCGACGCTTCACGGATGCCTCCTTGACAACGGGCTGAACGATCAGCTCGAAACGTCGGAGAATGTCTCCTCCCGCCGCGTGAAAAGCCCTAACATTTTTCAAATATGTTTAACGACCGCGGTAATCTTAAGGCTGTTCCGACCCATATAAAGTTGTTTGCACACATAACGCAAAAAGTATTGCACTTTAAGCCACGAATTAATAATAAAAGTTTTAAAATTTTAAGCAAAATCAAATATTCTAAAGACTTTCAAGTTAAGTGGGAATGACTGTTCTTCTATGGCCAAGAAACGCTGTGTAAACTTGAAAGGCATACATCTGATACAATACCGAAAATACATTTCTGCTTGTTCAGACAATAATAGGTTAAATAAGATTAACTTTTGTACAATAGGGCACTAAATATACAGATTTGTAAAAATAGTTTTATTAAAATTTAGTTTTATTAAAACCACAGAATGGACGAACGTTTACAACGTTTGTATGGGTTTGACGTTTTTAATCGTCAATTTAGGTAACATGTCGGACTAGGGCTCAGGCCATAATTCCAATAGTATTTAATCATAATATCACCTTCAGGAGATAAGTGACCAATCAAACTTCCATCTCAATTATCAACGTGTTGCGCGAAAGCGAAGGATCCATGCAAAATGTCACGTTACGAAAATGAGATAATTACACCAATAAGTATGCATATTTCCATCATTGACAAATCACAAGCTCCCGCTTTTTTTTCAGGCATTCTTCTTCCAAATATTTCAAGTTAAGTTATTTTTTAGTGCACCTCCAGTCCATTGGAAATCACTGCTCACATGTGCTGCTGGACTTTTGAATGCGACTGCACGTGAAAAGAATCTACAAATCAAGACATCGTTTTTAAGAACGGCATACTCACGGTGTGTCGATGAAGAGAAATCACATAAACGATCAAGTTAGTGGTTTTATCCTAACCTCATCGAATAAACGTGAAGGAAAAAAAAAGGAACCGACCATTCGCTGCCGCGTCAGCGAGGCCCTGTCCGTTCTCGAAGGTGGGCTCGATGGGCAGGTCCGGGAAGGTGAAACTCTCGCACAGCTCCAAGTTTTCGTAGTCGTCGAAGACGGTGGTCAGTGTGATGTTTACTGAAACGACAAAATCATCAAATAAATGTACAGTGCCAGAAAAACATCAAAGTCAGGTCAACACTGAGAATCCTTCTGAGAAGAAGGACACTGAGAAGTTCTGCAGACCCAACTGTCCCCAGGTTCCTTTCGAGCATTTTCGAGGCGACACCTCATCGTCGCCTATTCCCCTCGACTTCAGCCAAGGTGACCTGTACTCCTGGACGACGACCCTAATCAAAGGCACCTAAATCGTTTTTAAGAAGGAGCTCGCATAAAATATATAAAAAAAAACATGCAAAAAATGTGCCTGCTAGGCATGTTGAAAGGAAAGGCCAAAGAATGGCAGATCGAGAAGCAGCGACTTGTCCAGACCCGGTCAAATACTAGACGACACTACTCTCTACCCTTCTTCTTCAGGCTTTTGCTGTCCACTGCTGGACGTAGGCCTCTCCCAGACTTCGCCAAGTTGTGTGGTCTCCTGTTTTTCTTTGCCAGTTGTCACCTGCTGTCTGACGTATACAGTCTGACCAACGTGCTGGCGGTTCGCCGACGCTTCTTTTCCCTGTGTAGGGTCTCCACATCAAAACTTCAGTGCTCCATCTGTGGTCATTTCTGCGAAATACGTGACCTACCAACTGCTACTTGAGTTTAGCAATCCTATGCGTAACGTCAGTGACCGTGGTGCTTTGGCGTATCAGCGAATTTGGCATTCGGTCGCGCAGTGAGATACCGAGCATGGATCTTTCCATTGCCCTTTGGGTTACTTTCAGCTTGTGTGCAGTACCAACTGTGAGCGTCCATGTCTCGCAGGCGTAGGTCAAATGGCAGCACGCGTTGGTCAAACAGTCTGGTCTTGAGAGACTGGGGAATCTTGGATTGGAAGACATCACTACCCTTAAGATAAATTAAACAAAATTCACTCACCAAATGACACCACGTAGTGTGTGGTGACGTTGAGAGCTTCATCCTCGCCAGTTTGAAGAAGATGCAGGATCGTGTCTCCCTCGAAGCGGGTGTAAGGAAGGAACAGCACTAGAACAGCTTTGTTCGTCTCGTCGTTGTAGCTGCAATAAAAGTGCGTTGCTCCTTAATTTTTCCTTGAATAAATCTAGTATAAGCCTAGAGAAGTAATTTCAATAAATTTGGTTCAAAGTCAATGATTCTAACGTCGATTATTAGTTTAATCATATTAAATCGATGCATGAACATTGGTTTTATATTTATACAATCTGTGCTTTAAAATGAGTGGACAGTAACAAGGACACAATTTCTTAGTTATTCCTAACATCTGTAATTTCATAGTCTCGTACAGACCTAACATACTGAACCCTACCACATCGTAAATAGTATTTTAACTCTATAGTTTCCACGGGTTCGAAATCATTGAGCAATCTTTATTCGTAATGAAAATGAAAATGCAATAATCTCTTATTGATTTTTTTTTTATGTGACTGGACTAGCCCAACACACCACATGTGAACTAGGTGCCATGCCAGGACCTTCCTTATATTGCACGGCTACATTGAAGTGGACGGGAAACACGGACGATTTTCATTGCCGCTTCGACCATCCAACCTGGGCGGGATTAACTTTTTTTTTTATTTCAGTCTCGGTAGCCCAGTGAAGCGACGCCTTGCATTTCGATAAGCATGGTGAATCAACTCTGAGCGCGGTCGGGTTTTAGACTGGCCGCGGTCCCCTTTCTTACTTACTAGGTGGTAGGGTTAATCCCGCCCGGGTTGGTGAGCGGCAATGAAAATAGTCCGTCATTTCCATCCAGGGGGTCCATTCAGAGCAAGAGTGAGTTCGAGTTCGGGACCACCTAGTAAGTAAGGAAGGGGACCTACAGTTTAACGTGGAAACCGAACCACGGCCAGCCTCTCTCAACGGTCGAATGGTCACCCATACAAGACCAGACCGGACCCAGCGTTGCTTAACTTCGGAGAGCGATCGCCGAAGTGTCGCGCCACTGGGCCACTGAGGCTGACAAAATTGATGCATGTACAACATTATATGTAGGCATAAACAAGTGCTGAAACGAAAACAACAAAGATGAAATGAATAGCATGGAAAGCCAAGGACTCGCAAATGTAAATAAAAAAGGATTCATTTACATAGATTTCCATGAGAAAGCACACTCACTAGAAGTCCTTGACATAAGTCTGGTTCTGACCCTGGACCGTGACGTTGTATCTGTCTTCGGTGACGTTGAAGTACGGTGTGTAGAAGAAGAAGTGCTCCAGGGCGTAAGGGTCCAGGGTCGTCTGGTCCGTGGGTAGGGAGTCCACGGAGCAGCTCGAGTAGGTCTCGAGATATTCACCGACACACGCGTTGTCGAAGTCCGGGCAAGGGCGGATTTTTTCTGCGAAAATACATCGACTGTAATATATGGTATCTGTGAAGAAACATCAAAATAAGGCAACTTGGGAAAGTTGCCTAAAAAACTTGAAAAAGCAAACTGTGAAGATGGACAGAGTAATGTAACTTAGTTGACTTAGAAATTTGGGTCCCATTATATTTCTTTCCTTATGAGTTTTAAGTCGGAAAATAAAGGACCTGGCCAGTGTTTACTGCTTATTAATCTTTTTAAAAACTATGACAATATCATCACACCGCACCCCAAAAGTAATTCGTTGTTCGGAAACGATCGTGTTTCTGTAAGTAATTCTGCGAAATAATACGATTTAAGGCTGTTCCGACCCATATAAAGTTGTTTGCACACAAAACGCAAAAAGTATTGCACTTTAAGCCACGAATTAATAATAAAAGTTTAATATAGTCATATTACTTGCAGCGAAAACAATTTCACAATTTCAGGATTATTGCTTTTGTTACAATTTATTTAAATACGATTTTTATTTAACAGCGCCATCTAACGGTGTAAAACTTCTAATCGGCAATTACAACGAAACCATTAAACCTGAAATTGTGAATATGTTTTCGCTGCAACTACTATGGCTATATTTAATATTTTTGACGAATTCGTGCCTTAAAGTGCAATACTTTTTGCGTTCTGTGTAAAAAAAACATTGTATGGGTCGGAACATCCTAAGGGAGTGTTGAACTTGCCATTCAGTTCCATAAGGGCGTAAGTAAAACATCATTTAATTTAATTTAAAAATAACTACAACGAATTTTGATAATCAAAAAAATACATTAGTAGATTTGATGGTCTAGGCATAATTTACAGACAAAACTGTAAGACCCCGATGCTTTGATTGCTCAGACAAATCAAAAATGTATACAAATGCATAAAAAAAATTAACAAAGATGGGGAGATATTTAATTATTATTATATTAAATACAGCTAAATTACCGATTTATATTGCATATTTTTATAAATTAAAAAAAATCTGTTGTCGTTATTTTTAAAAATATTAAAATGTGCTTTCATGTACGCCCTTATGGAACTGAATGTGATCGGGTGATAACACCCCCTTAATGTTTACTTTCTTCATTAATTTTCAGTTTCAGCGACATGTACATATTATTTGAAGCATTAAACTCAGACTTTGAAAATTATCCGAAAAAGTATTTAATCGACACATTCGACGGAAGCAGGATGTCGCTTTCCTCAACTTACCAGCAGTCAAGCGAAGTACACACAGTGCCAGTACGGAGAAGTGAAGAGCAGTCGTGGCCACCATTTTAATGAAGTCTCGAGACCTGTTTGAACTCGAATTTGAACAAGAGATTTTCTACATACTGAGATTTTATGGAATTGCCATGTTAAAAATAAATTGTAATCTAACATGAACGGTTCACCTTTGTGTGAGATTGTTGAACGGTGAAGCTTTTTCACAACATTATGAAGGACCATGAGTGGTCAGTCTGAGTTCTCACCTAAATTGGAGTTCAACTTCGAAGTTCCATAAAAACGTCAAACTCCATACGAGTTTATACTGTTATTCTGTGGTTTTACTTCTTTAAGCTGTCAAAGTCAAACTCGGACTTCCGATTTCGAACGTGTCGACGTATTTACGGCAACGTTGAGTAAGCTGTCAAATCAAACTCGGACTCGCAAATGTTAGTCCGCTTGCGCCCAATGCGCGTGCTCATCAATGTCCCCATAAATTTGAAAACGCCAGTCGATCGGTTTGCCGTAAACGCCAATTTAGGTGACAACTGGGACTTCGGGTACTGAGAAACATTTGCGAGTCCGAGCTTGATTTGACAGCTTACTCAACGTTGCCGTAAATACGTCGACGTTGCTGTTTACGTCCACTCCGCGTTTTCATACAAATCGGAAGTCCGCGTTTGACTTTGACAGCTTGAAGAAGTAAAAGCACAGAACATCTAGTAAAAACTTGTATGGAGTTTGGAGAAAACGCCAGTCGATCGGTTTGCCGTAAACGCCAATTTAGGTGACAACTGGGACTTCGGGTACTGGTCTCTTATCCGTTTGTCTTTTGCCAGCCATGATGTTAAGTTCTTGCCTATCTACTTACAACATTTAATGTTATCTCCACTTTTTTGCATGGTAAGCATGATGTATGAGATCATAATGTGTAGAAAACTTGAGGAAATAGGTCAAACACCCAACCTAGGTCGATTCGATGTCTTTTACAACAGATAATGTTTTATTATTATAGTATAAGCAACTTTGTATTGTATTGTATTGTTTATTCATCATCCATAGACAGTACACTGCACTCGGATTTGTCATATTTTAGCATTGGCCAGTTCAGCAAAACAAAACACAGCGAAGAAGAACTGGAAAGAAACTCCGCTGTTTTTTTTTTCAACGTCCACTCAGTCTAAGTTTACAAAAGTGTTTGTCAATTATTTTAACAAAAACATAGGTAAAACACTAAATTCACATGAATACACAAAATTTACGATCCATGCCGTATGCAACAGTTCATGACAAATATCATTTTATTTGCAAAGACAATCCCCTCCAAATAATATGTTGCCAATTGGAGCAGGCCAGTCCCCACAAACAGGACCCGTTCACGAGCATCACGCCGTGCACAGCCATTACCTCTTTCAACCATATTTTAGGGAAAGAGATAACCCGAGCCAAGCGTCACCGTAAGCAAGGACCTTTAAGCGATGCACTGCTCCAGTGGCAAACAAGAACGGCCCGTAAGCTATGCTCCCCATACAAACGGAGTTTACTAATCATTTGGAAACCGCTATTCCAATTAAATTGATATTTAATATCTAATATCAGGGTAGCAAATATCTGTGTCTGCAAGCTTTTGTCTTTTTTTTAAATCCAAACCGATTGAAATTAAAGCAAAAAAAAATATCTTCATACGAATTTTGTTTTCTCTGTGGTTTGACCCAGAATATACTTACCGAAAAAACAAAGACATGCACACACAGATATTTGTAGTATTTTTTTTTATGCGACCTGACATGGATGGCTAATACCACACAACTACCGTTATGATATTAGCCCAATACACCACATTCCCGAAGGAATTAGGTGCCATGCCAGTACCTTCCCTTTATGAGCACGGCTACATTGAACTGGATGGAAAACACGGACAAATTTTCATTGCCGTTTCGACCATCTTTTCATCCAATGCGATGGTACCAACCCGGGCGGGCTTAAACCCTACCACCTAGTAGGGGAAGGGGACCTACAGTTTTACATGGATTCCGAACCATGGAGCAGCTCGCATTCGTGACGAAATGCACTTGTCGAACTCTGAAAGAGAAAGACAGTGGTGCAAGTTGGTATTGAACCCGGGCCTCTGGTACGCTAGGCCAGTCCCCGCGCCACTAGGCTACGAGGCGCTCAAAGTCTAATATTAGGTACCAAATTTGATATTTGTTTGTAAAGTATGTTGGAACAGTGGTTTTCAAATTATTAGTAAACTACGTTTGTATGGGAGGCGAAATTTTCTGATGCTTACGGGCCGACCTTAAACTGTTCCACAAAAAATTGTGTCGCAGTAGTATTTAGATCGAAACATTTCGTTATTGTGGACGAAAAACTCGTTAACTTTCTTTGCGAATTCTTCTTTACAGAGTTGATCGACGGATCCACGGATCATTCAGTATTTGACGCATCGACGTAATTTGACGTAACTCGGCTCGTAGCCGAGTGGCGCGGGGACTGGCCTAGCGTACTAGAGGTCTGGGTTTAATTCCGACATGCACCACTGTCTTTCTCTTTCCGAATTCGATAAGTGCATTTCGTCACTGGTTCTTAGGGAATCAGGTGTATTGGGCTAATATCATAACGATAGTTGTGTGGTATTAGCCATCCATGTCAGGTCGGATAAAAAAATAATAATGTAGTTTGACTACCAAAAAAGTTAAAATAAATAAAATTAAAAACGAAAAGAAAATATTGTTTTACAACAACTTACTCTGTGGATTCGTGATGCCAATTCTACTTTACTCTATGACTTAGTTTACTTAACTGACAGTATTTATATAAATAACGGAAACAACTTATCGTTAATTACTTTTACGCGTTGTTGTCATTAGCTCATAAAATATTCCAAGCGAAACGACAGTTTTAAATGTTAATTTTAAGGAAATATGAACCTTCTATTTTATATTTAGCTTCAATTATACTATTATGTTTAAAAATGCAATTTTTATCTAGACCTCGTTTTAGTAGATAAATTTAAATTTATTTCCAAAAACACAAATGCGTATATTATTCCGACCTCCTCTGAGTTTTTGGTTCCTAAGTCCGCCTAATTACAAAGAGCGAGAGATGGTCGATGTAGACAGTTATTTTGGCGGGAAAATGGCCTTACTGCGAAGGGAAAATAGGATCAGTTGATCAAACTATCAACTTATTTAATATTTACCAACAATTTTGATAATTGTAACTATGTATTTAATAGATACGACATTACCGTTATCTCATTAATTTTATTTACAGCGACATCTAGATTTGAAGCATTGTAATCAAATTGTTTTCAAAATCGGATTACAATGCTTCAAATGTAGATGTCGCTGTAATTAAAATTAATGATAAAACATATTTTTTTCATTTTATTTATTGGATTTGGTAGTCAAACTACACTAAGGCTGAAATAAATACTCTTTACAGAAACTAAGGCTTAGATTAATAAACGTAACAGAAACTAAGACTAACGTACAGTACTAGTACTATTGTGACGTCACTTTGACACATTTTGTATGGACGAAATGTCAAAGTAATGCATTTTAAGTCACAAAGTACTACTTTTCGTTAGTCTTAGTTTCTGTTACGACTATTTATCTCAGCCTAAGACTAACGAAAAGTAGTAGTACGAGAGCGGACCGTAGTCAACCCTACGTCATCGAGTAACAACATGGGACCCGTTTGTGGTTGTGCGGATTAGAATAGGCTTCCTAAAAATACTAGGTTGCCTGACCCAAACCTGGAACGTTTTGTGCAGTAGGTAATATTAAATCACTTTTTTGGTAGAATTTAACGTCATCGAGTAACAACATGAGACCTAGCACAATCGGTAAAGGTCATCAAGAAAAGCTAAAAAAAAGTAGGTTGGCTCGTCCTACCCTGGCACGTTCTGAGGTTGGCCGGTTTTAAAATGTCGAAAAATAAAAAAAAATACGTCATCGAGTAACAAGATGACAATACCACCATTCGATAGTCCTATGAACATACTTCATAAAAAAATTAGGTTGGCTGCCCTCAGCCTGGCACGTTTTCTACGCGGCCATGTTGAACGTCGGATGCGCCCAGTTCTTATATTCATCAATTGTTAAATTAATATAACAGTTTTGTGATATGTATATCTATAAACCGGTGATGTTTTTATTGATCTGAACTCACCTTGGATAGGTAAAAAAAAAACAAAATGAAATATTTGTGATATATTGATAGTTTGGGTGCAATGGTTGCAAAAAAAATCATTTCAACAAATATTTTTCTTCTGTCGCGCAAGATACAACTAAATACATCCAATAAATTGTAAATCTCGCATTAGAGCAACTCAAAATATTTTTACCACGCAATAAGAAGTCTGTCACTTTTGAATCTGTTAGCTGTTCTGAGATTCAAAAAGTAACAGAGACCTTAAGTCCAAAGGACCACAAGGTTTATGGAACATATCTACTAATCTGTTAAAGTCCATATGGGGCAGTATTATAGAACCTCTTAGAATTGTATTTAAGATGGCACATTTCCAGACTTATTAAAAATTACTAGGGTAATACCATTGCTTAAAAAGGGATCTCATAATGATGTTGAAAATTATCGGCCTGTGTCCTTACATTCACAGTGTTATTAATTATAATCAATTCGGATTTCGTAAGTGTAGGTCAACAGGAGATGCCATTGCCTTGATGTTAATATCTATTTTAACTTCTCTAGTTAAATCTATGAGCACCTACGGCATTTTCTGTGATGTATCAAAAGCTTTTGACTGTGTAGATCACAAAATACTTCCAGGAAAACTAGAACACTTATGGAGTTAGGGAAAATAAATGAGGTATTTGTAAATTATATATATTAAATAGAAAACAAAATTGAGAAGTAAACGGTACTAAGTCTGATGTAGAATCAATCACTATGGGTATACCGCAGGGTTCAGTTCTAAGACCGTGGTTTTATATGTTGTAATAAATGATATTTCAAGCTGCATCGCAACAGATAATGATATGATTTTATTTGTGGATGACAAATCATCAATTTCAAAAAATCGTATATCAGAACTACGGGAGTCCTTTATACAAGCTATGAACTCACTTAAATTATGGTGTGAAGCCAATAACCTACTATTAAATGACAGTAAAACGAGTTTAATGCACTGGGGACCCAAATACGTAATGTGAATTGTGATGTATTAAATACAGCAAATGATCTATCTTCAGCTATAACTAAAGAAATAACCTTACTTGTGATACTTTTGGGGTTACCGTGGTCGTTAAATATATTTGAAAATTATTATGGCTTTTCACGCGGCGGGAGGAGACATTCGCCGACGTATCGAGCTGATCGTTCCGCCCGTTGTCAAGGAGGTTGTCCGCCACGTTCATACGCAGCAGACGACTGACAACTAGGCTCGCCGTGGTCGTAAGTCATATGTGTGGGTCGAGGTGGTAGCGGAAATGCGGTGGTAGCGCTTCTACGGTCTTCCTAAAATTCACAAAGACAGGAACCCCCTTAGACCAATAGTCAGCCAGATAAATGCTCCTACCTACCTCCTCGCTAAACATGTCGCCTCAATATTTAAACCCCTGTCTGGCAAGACGTCGTCCTACGTTAAAGATTCGGCCCATTTTGTGGAATTGTTGTATACAGTGAAGTTGGCATGCATGGATCTATTAGTGAGCTTTGACGTCGAGTCGCTGTATACAGACGTACCAGTCCAAGAGTCCCTCGACATCATCAGAAACTTAGTCATCAGCAACGACATCGACACTGAGTGCGTCAAGCTACTGCCATATTGTCTCACTACGACATACTTTCTGTGGCAAGGACAATACTACATCCAGCGAGAAGGTGTAGCAATGGGATCACCAGTGACACCAGTGGTGGCAAACCTTTTCATGGAACCGCTGGAACACAGCATATTGCAAACTTCACCTCTTAAGTCAATTTTTTGGGTACGGTACGTGGAGGACGTGATTTCAATCTGGTCACATGGTCGCCAATCACTCGACGCTTTCATCTCTCATCTTAATTAGGTTCACACAAATTTAAAATATACAGTAGATTGTGAGAAGGTAGGCACTTTGGCGTTCTTGGAAGAACTTGTTGCTCGACGATTGGATGGAATCCTAAGCCACACAGTGTACCGCAAGCCGACACACACAAATCGTTGTCTACAAGCTACTTCGCATCATGCTCATTTTGGTGCATTTGTGTGGGTGCATTTGGAATCGGTCGCAAGAGAATTGAGACTCAGAGCACAGCGGTTGTGTGACAAGGACCATATCTTCACCGAAATGGACCCTGTGCTTCGAGAACATGGGTACAATTTTCGCAATGTCGGTTAGTCAGTCAGCGTGTTTGCGTCCACTGCTGGACATACGCCTCTCCAATTCTTCTCCAGTCCTCCCGGCCCTCAGCGGTACGGAACCACTGCTTTCCGCCGACGCACTTGTCTCATCTTCCCACCTGGCGAGTGGTCTTCCCACACTCCGTTTGCCTGTTCACGGCCGCCAGTGTAGGACACGGTAACTCCAACGGTCGTCGTCTCTTCGGCTGACGTGACCAGCCCACTGCTATTTGAGCTTAGCCACCCGGTGTGCAATATCGACTACTTTGGTACGTCGGCGGATTGCCTCTTTACGTACCATATCCCGTAGCGATATTCCCAGCATGGTTCGCTCTATTGCTCGCTGGGTAACTTTTAACCTTTGGACAACGGCGACCGTCAGAGTCCACGTTTCACACCCGTACGTCATGTCATAACCGGGAGGACGCACTGGTCATATGTTCGGGTCTTTAAATTTCTACGGAAGGTCAGACCTTAGAGCGAATTTAAGCTTTCCGAAGGCAGCCCAACCCAGTTGAATCCGTCGCTCAACCTCCAAAGACAGTCCTTGTATACGAAGCCGCAGGATTTGACCGAGATATACGTACTCTTCAACCTGTTCGATCACTTCTACGTCGATAACGATTGGTCCTCCCGTCATACCCTCAGTCGCCATGACCATGGTTTTATCCCGGTTCATCTTCAGACCTACCTTTATCGATGCTTTATAAAGGTCTTCCAGCATGGTTTAAAGCTGAACTCGGGAATTTTACAGAAGAACAATATGATCGGCGTAGCGAAGATGACTGAGGAAAATATTCACTTACGTTGATACCCATGTTTTCCCATTCAAGCGTCTTGAACACATATTCTGATGCGTTTGTGAAGAGCTTGGGTTAGAAAATGTGGGGGAGATAGTAACGTAAATATAAGATATAAAAACAGAACAAATGGAATTATCGATAACTCTGTATCACGATTATTTGAAACCGATTACGGAGTACCTCAAGGCTCAATCATGGCACCAATGCTGTTTATTATTTTTATTAATGACATTGCAAAAGACACTATGCTGGTACTTCTCGCGAAAACCATAGTAATTTACGCTGACGACGCAAATGTAATTGTTACTAATAAAAGTATTTAAACACTCCTTACAAAAACAACAAAAATAATTGAGGAGTTGGGTAAATGGTTCGCAAATGTTAAATAGTGCTAAAACACACTGTGTACATTTTAAGATGAAAAATATTAAACATGAAGTGAATGATGAGATGTTTATCGAATATAACGGTGAAGTCATAACGTTTGCAACATCTACTATATTCTTAGGCTTCACGTTGGATCAAAAGTTACGATGGGACAAACACATTCAACATGTTTGTGATAAATTAACAAAAGCTTGTTATTGCCTCAGAACCCTGTCTAAATGCTGTGACTTGGATACCCTGAATAGTGCCTACTTCGGTTATTTATACGCTGTCATGACCTATGGCATTGAGTTCTGGGGTTCTTCAGGGGAAGCGGTTTCAGTATTTAGACTACAAAAGAAAGCAATTCGGATAATTACACACTCTAAATGGGACGCACTTGTTTGCACGCCTTTGTTTAAAAACCTAAAATTGCATACTATGTATGATGTGTACGTACAAAGAACTATTTTTTATGTGAGAAATTATCCGGAATCATATAATAATTTTAAACACGGATATTCGACGAGAAATAAAAATGTGATCCAGCAAGCTGCACACTCAACATCAAAATTTGAGAAGGGGGTCCACTTCAATAGTATTAATATCTTCAATAGTAGACTTGCGAGAAGAAACTAACATAAGATTTAAAAAGAAGTTAGGTACATGGTTGCTTGACCAAACTTTCTACGATTTAAGTTATTTTAATATTATTGTGTAAAACGACGAATTCACATGATTGGTATCAATATTATAATCTGTTATGCAAATTCTTAATATTGTAATGTAATCACTGCAAATAAAATATTTCGATTTGATATTTTTGATTTTATTTGATTTGAGATCACATCCCCCTGCCTAACTCCTTTACCAAGAGGGATGGGTTGGGTATTTTAATAGAGCCTCACAGTCATCGTCGCGGACCGATACAGATTTCGGAGTACCTCGATGTAGCGGTGGTCGATTCTGCACCTCAGGAGGAAGTTTTCGACGGCCCATTTTTCAACTGAGTCGAACGCCTTCTCGTAGTCCACGAAGGCTACAAAGAGCGGCTACTCCTCCTTCTAGCTAGCTTAGCCACCCGGTGTCCAATATCGACTACTTTGGTACGTCGGCGGATTGCCTCGTTACGCACCATATCCCGTAGCGATATTCGCCAAGGGAACATGAAGTTGGTTGAGCGCGTTATAGAGGAAAATCGAGACAGTAAAGTGTTTTCCCGTGCCTTCTCTACCGGCGCTAACTAAATTTCAAAACTCGAGCGAGCGGATGAGGTTGTCACTGCAATAAAGACGGATATACTTGAGGCGGTGGTAAAAAATTATGACGAATTGTACTCCGCAGCAATGCATGCCCCGAGCCCAAGCAAACCACTCGACTCTGATAGGCGTGCCCCGCTCACTAGATACTACACCGAGGATCTGCCGGAGATTAGTGTCTATGAGATAAAGGCTGTTTTGAAAGGACTAAAATAACACAAGGCTCCAGATGAGGACGGGATAACGATGGAACTGCTAAAGTCTGGCAGGAGACCATCAGGAACTGCAAACACTGTGCAATGCAGTTCTCAAAAAAATAAGGCGAAGTTGAAGAACTATCGACCTATCTCACTTCTAAGCCACGTATACAAGGTCTTTTCATGAGTCATCACGAGTTGGCTGACACAGAGGCTGGATCAGTACCAGCCTCGTGAGCAAGCTGGGTTCAGGAAAGGATACGGCATAATGGATCACATATTTACTGTGAGACAAGTGGTGCAGAAGTGCGAGGAGTACAACAAGCCGCTCTTTGTAGCCTTCCACTTCTTTTCTAGTCCTTTACGAGAAGGCGTTCGACTCAGTTGAAAAATGGGCTGTCGAAAACTCCCTCCTGAGGTGTAGAATCGACCACCGTAGAATCGCATCGAGGCACTCCGAAATCTGTATCGGTCCGCGACGATGACTGTGAGGCTTCATTAAAATACCCAACCCATCCCTCTTGCTAAAGGCGTTAGGCAGGGGGATGTGATCCCACCCAAGCTCTTCACAAGCGCATCGGAATATGTGTTCAAGACGCTTGAATGGGACAACATGGGTATCAACGTTAATTAATATTTTCCTCAGTCATCTTCGCTTCGCCGATCACATTGTTCTTCTGTCAAATTCCCGAGTTCAGCTTCAAACAATGCTGGAAGACCTTTATAAAGATAAGTAGTAGAAAGATAGGTAGATCTGAAGATGAACCGGGATAAAATCAAGGTCATGGCGACTGAGGGTATGACGGGAGGACAAATTGTTATCTCGGTCAAATCCTGCGGCTTGGTATACAAAGACTGTCTTTGGAGGTTGAGCGACGGATTCAACTGGGTTGGGCTGCCTTCGGAAAGCTTAAATTCCAGTGCGTCCTCCCGGTTATGAGTGGGCAGGTCACGTCAGCCGACGAGATGACGACCGTTAGAGTAACCGTGTCCTACACTGGCGGCCGTGGACAGGCAAACGGAGTGTGGGAAGACCACCCACCAGGTGGAAAGACGGCATCAAGTGCGTCGGGGAAAGCAGTGGGTCCGTCCCGCTGAGGGCCGGTAGGACTGGAGAAGGATTGGAGAGGCGTATGTCCCGCAGTGGTCGCAAACACGCTGACGGATTGACTGACTGTTCTCAAACCATTGTACTCTTATTTTTTTGTAGGTGGTAGCATTTAAAGGTTTAATATTATGTCGTTTTTTTTTGCTGTAAGAATAATAAGGTTTTGTAATTTGTCTCTTTGTTTACAGGTCACTATAGTAGTTCATGACAAAAATAATAGTATAAATTCTGGATCTAACACTAGACTCATCAGAAGGACTAAATCGTACACAGGTTTTAAAATGTTTTCTTGTTGCCACTGGAGTATGCATCGCTTTAAGGTCCTTTCTTCAACCCCTGTCAGCCCATGCCTACGACATTAGAGGAGCACGCTTTAAATTCGGTGACGGAGCTCCTCATTACATAATTCAAATTTGATTGAATGTAAAACTAATGTAATGAAGAATTTTAATAGTCATAATAAAATAAATCGCCACAAAGTTACTGTTCTTTAATTCACAGGACTTTAGGTTAAATATTCATGGTTATTTCCATCCTTTAAACATTTAAATGTATATGTTTTCTATAACTAATACATACATATTTTTACAGAGCTTTTCAGGTATTATTTAAACTATACCTACGACTTAAGAGCTGTTAATTTAAAATTCCGCTTCGGTTTGGATACATTGCAACTTTGTTACGATAAAATCAAAGAGATACGTAAATAAAGAAAAGAGAGTGACGCCAAAGCTTACTAAACTTCCTTAATATGTGAGTGACGATGTGGACATGTACTTTTGTATAGACCCGGCAACGTTGGGTATATATTTATAGAAAACATATACATTGAAATGTTTAAAGAATGGAAATATACTCTAGAATATTTACCCTAAATTCATGTGAATTAAACAATAGTAACTTTGAGATACTTCACTTATCGGTTTAAGTTTTGTGGCGATTTATTTTATTATGACTATTAAAAAATCTTCATTACGTTATGTTTACATTCAATCTGATTAAAATTTTGTAATAACGAGGGCCGTGGCAGAATTTAAAGCGTGCGCCTCTAATGCCGTAGGCATGGGCTGACTGGAGTTGCGATTCCCTACGTTGAATGATCCATACGGTAGATTCCGAAAGCATATGTATATGAAACTTCCGGTTTTTACTCTTCAAGTATGCGGAACTATGTGCATCATAACCTAAAGTTAACTTGAGTTAAACTTAGTTAATAATTAGATACGACAATGCCCTAATATCACGTAATCAATCAATACCTATATCACAAATATTTCATTTTGGTTTTTTTTAACCTATTCAAGATGAGTTCTGATCAATAAAAACATCACTGTTTATAGATAGACATATCACAAAATTGTTATATTATATTAATTTAACAATTGATGAATATAAGAACTGGGCGCATCCGACGTTCAACATGGCCGCGTAGGAAACGTGCCAGGCTGAGGGCAGCCAACCTAATTTTTTTATGAAGTATGTTCATAGGACTATCGAATGGTGGTATTGTCATCTTGTTACTCGATGACGTATTTTTTTTTATTTTTTGACATTTTAAAACCGGCCAACCTCAGAACGTGCCAGGGTAGGACGAGCCAACCTACTTTTTTTTAGCTTTTCTTGATGACCTTTACCGATTGTGCTAGGTCTCATGTTGTTACTCGATGACGTTAAATTCTACCAAAAAAGTGATTTAATATTACCTACTGCACAAAACGTTCCAGGTTTGGGTCAGGCAACCTAGTATTTTTAGGAAGCCTATTCTAATCCGCACAACCACAAATGGGTCCCATGGTGTTACTCGATGACGTAGGGTTGACGACGGTCCGCTCTCGTACTATAGTACTTTGTGACGTCAATAGGCATTATTTTGAGATTTCGTCCATACAAAACGTGTCAAACTGACGTCACCAAGTACTACTTTGCGTTAGCACTAGTTTCGGTGACGACTATTTATCTCAGCCTTAGACTAATGAAAAGTAGTACTTTGTGACATCACTTTGCATTTCTTTGAGATTTCGTCCATACAAAATGTGTCAAAATGACGTCACAAAGTACTACTTTTCGTTAGTCTTAGTTTCTGTTACGACTATTTATCTCAGCCTAAGTCACATGTGTCATAGTGACGTCACAAAGTACTAGTTTTCGATAGTCTGAGAGTTTCGGTTAAGACTTTTTATGTCAGCCTTAGTTACGTCAAAAACAGATTGATCCGTAGATTCGATCAACCAGTAAAGAAGCCGCAAGGTTTTCCGTCCACAGTAATGAGATACATAGTTACTAAGATCTAAACGTTGCGAACTATGCATGTTGCGAATTGCAGCTGGTGCATGTTCCAATGATGTTGCGAATTGCAGTCCCCACAAACAGCACCCGTTCACGAGCATCACGCCGGGTCCAGTATTGTCCCTCGAAGTGACCCGAACCAAGCGTCATACACCAGCCACTGGCTCGTCCACTGGAAACAAGAAAATATTGAGAAACGTTATCACGTTTCGTTGAATACCTATTATTATTTCTGTCATGAGCTACCTAACTAGTGTTTTGATCACATATGACACTGGAACCTGAGGGTACTATGCTAAGGGTCTTTAGCCCTATGGATTTAGATTTTGGTTTCACTTTCGTCAGGGTAACTCAGGGTAGGTACTATTAAACATTAAGTAATAACGTCGTGCCAGCGCTATTATATGGAAAATAGGCAATTACGATTTTATGAGTTCACGACTAATGTGTCCAAGAAAGTAATATAATTTTAAAATATAAATAGTCCTCAGTTAAAAGGAACTAACTGACAAGGACCTGTTTCATCTAGTGCTGATTCTTAGCAGCTAATCTAAGATAAGATAAGAAAGCTAAGATAATCAACACTTTATTAATAAATGCTCTTAAATCAGCACTTAGTAAAAACCAGGCTTATTTTATGTTACTGGACATGACACCCACTATCGTGATATTAGGCTAACACACCGCATTCCCGAAAGAATCGGTGTCATGCCAGAACCTGCGACCTCTGTTTAAAGAACTAAATGTTATGCCGCTTCCAATGATTTCAATCCAATGGCCGCTTCACTGCTTATATGTTTATGACATATGTAATTTTATGAAAAGAAACCCACATTATTAACCGACTTCAAAAAAGGAGGAGGTTCTCAATTCGTCTGTATGTTTTTTTTTCATGTTTGTTACCTCTTAACTTTTTTTAAATTTAGTAAGCTCCAGTCACTGCTATAACACACGGTCGGGACATAATCTAACCCTTCTGAACACAAAGCTTGCATTTAAAAAAAGATGAGTTTACAACAATTTAACAATATAAGTACCAGAGACACTGAGACAATTGCCATATTTTAAATTTAGGAAAAAAATAAATAAAAGTGGCTCACAGTAAAAATATTTAACAGTGTCGAATATTTTTTTGACTTTAAATAATGCTGGATCTGCGGCTGGACCGCAGATGGGTCGCCGGCGATGGAAATATTGGCGATGCATATGATTGCAATACAGATGTATAGAGCACCTCCTTGGCGACGCATCTGTGGCCCAGACGCAGCTCCATCGCTGGTGACGGACTTGCGGCCGGTCCGCCTCGCCCATATTGTAGATGCATATTGGCGATGCATATGTTGGCGATGCATGTATTGACGATGAAGCTTGACGACGGAGATATTGGTGATGTAGTTGCAGGGCACCATAACATGAACGCACGAGTGCACGAAAGCAAAGATAATAACAAACAAATCAAAATCAACGTCAACGTAGGATTAAACACGTCACTTCAGAACCATGCCAAATTTCTTGGCGTAATTCTCGACTCTAAAATGAATGGTATTTTGCACTTAAATTACATTTCTGGAAAATGTGACAGAAATATTAACATTCTTCGTACTCTTTCTGGTGTATGGTGGGGAGCCCATCCATTTAACCTCAAATTGCTTTACAATGCATTAGTTCGTAGTCATATGGACTACTGTTCATTTATTCTTGAACCATGCAGCAAGAAAGCATTGTCTACACTTGAATTGATTCAAGCCAAATGTATGCGTTTGATTATTGGAGCGATGAAGTCATCGCCTAAAAATGCCCTCCAGGTAGAATGTGTAGAGCCCCCTTTAGCCTTGAGAAGGCAGTATTTAGCTGATAGATTTCTATTTCGCGCTGCTCAGTTATCAAATCATCCTATATTTCCCAAACTCCGCCTATTAGAAGAATACTCGCATGTTAAGAAATATTGGAGCTGTAAGTCTATAACTCCGCTTACCCTAAGCTTCAAGCTATTTGTTGCTATTGAATCCCCGATTACTCGATCGTCCCCCATCCCTCCATATAATTTTCCCTTTGCCTCCATTATTTTTAAACCAAAAATAGAATTTTTCATAGGAATTGACAAAGAATCGATCAACGCTGATAAAATATTCAATAAAGTCTCCTCTCAAAAGTGGCCTCTCTGGCAAAATATTTTTACTGATGCTTCCAAATTATCCAGAGATGGATGTGTTGGAGCAGCTTTCATTCATACGAACATCAATGTTTCCAGATCATGGAAGTGTCCTCCAGAGGCGTCGGTTTTTACTGGAGAATGTGTGGCTATACTTGGTGCTGTAACTTACATAAGGTCATCTAATCTTAAAAAAACTGTTATCCTTACCGACTCCCTCAGTTGCCTTAAGGCTTTACACCAAAACCCTTTCAAAAATAAACCCCATAATATTGTTCTCTCCATCAAACACTGTCTTGCCCAGTGCAATGCCGATGACATGGAAATTGTTTTGGCTTGGATTCCAAGCCATGTTGGCATTGAATCCAATGAACTGGTTGACGGTTTAGCCAAAAGAGCGATAGAGTCTGGTGAACTCACTTATTATTCAATTCAACCCTCTGATTTATTGTCTTTACCCAAACAAAGTCTATACAAGCGCTGGTCAATTGAATGGATTCGATCCAGAAGATCGAAAGGTAAACATTTTGCTGCATTACAACCAGAAATTCCGACAAAACCGTGGTTTTCTAAATATAAAAAACTGTCTAAAAAGGAAACTTCCGTTATATGTAGAATGCGATTGGGGCATTGTTGTACCCCAATATTTCTAACTAAGATCCACATTGGAGATACTTCCCTCTGTGAATGTGGATTAGATGAGGGAAACCTTGACCACATATTTTTTTCTTGCTCTCTCAATAATAATCCACCATTATATAAACTACTCACAGATTCGAAAATTGCTCTTCCTGCCAACATGAATACCCTATTAACCCTCGATCAACCCAGAGTAGTAAATATTATTTCCAAATTTATTAGATGTAATGATATTCAACTGTAGTTACTATTATGTGTAAAATAGTTCTCCTCTTAAATTGTTTTTTTTTTGTTTAGTGAAGTACCTATTAATTTTGTTCGTATTTTACTCTTATTTGCTCAGTAGCATTTATGTTCTTTTTAAACTTTTTATTCTTGATTTATAATTAAATCTTTAGCAAAAGTGTTTGCGAGATTAAAAAAAAAAATTTTTTTTGGCATTCATTAAATTCACTCAATTATTTTCACCCATTATCTCATCAAACCGTCAATCAATAAAGTTTCAATGCCAAAAGTTTGTTTTGTGATAATTATGAAAGGACCAGAATAAATTACTTCAATTCAAGAATTCAAGAATCAAGAAGTGAAACTTGAAACTGGCAAATTGTCCACACTGGACAGAGCCCAAAAAACAAATTAAAAAAAAAAAAAAATTGCATGGACAGTGTGGAAGGAACTCCATGCGGTTCACTTAAAGTGACGTGTTTGAACATTGATTAACTCGGCCGTATCTTCGTGCAATCGTGGCTTAGCTATTAGTTATATCAAATCGAAAAATGTATTAGCAGAACAGATTTATTGAAAAAAACATTTTTATTCTTATTTTTTCAGTCGTGACAATCGTGTAAAGTGTTTTCGAATAGGCGTTTACTAAAACCCAATTTTAATATTTGCATTCATGGTTTGCAAAATACTTATGTAGTGCATAATATGAGATTAGCTGCAACCCATGACACCTATTCTATCAATAAACTGTATGTCGTTGATAAAGTTATTTTCAATGGAAATCTAACAAAATCTAGTTTAAACGAAACGCTAGCCACGCAAGGCCACGCATTCCTTGTGACGTCACACCCACGGACATGCGTGGCTCTCGCTTCAATCCGGCATCTCACTCCCTCCCACCCGAGCGTCGCATTATTTCTCTCTCGCTACCTCCGCTCTTCGGCGTTCAATTTGTTCGAGCGCGCGCTAGTGGGAGTACGATATGGAGAAATTAATTGCGAGTGTTCGAAATTACCCATGTTTGTGGGACACGAGTGCCACGGATTATAGAGACATCGATCGCAAAGAGTTGGCGTGGGAAGCTGTTGTTAGAGATAGTAGCGTTTCAAGTGGTAAGCTCCGTATTTTCGTCCATACGTTGCTGCGGCAAAGAGCCATGGAGCCAAGAGCTAATATTTTCGAGTCAAAATAATTCATACGACAGAAATCCTTATTCTCTAGTCATAGACTAGGATTAGCACCGGACTAACTATACAAAAACCGGCGCACTAAAGTTAGTCCGCCCACTCTGAATACGACAGTAAGACCACAGCATTTATAAGCGTTTAGAATCGCCACAGAGCTAAAATCATAAGTATGCGTTTCTTAGCGCTTCAAGTGGACTAAAATGATCTGTCTTTATCTTTTACAAGATATAGTATGATAGATGGATTCGAATACTTTTTTTGTGACAACATTTTATGTGAGCTGAAATCTGGCATTATCTATAACTGTTAAAATAATTCAAGTACTAAACACAAGTAGGCTGCAATAAATAGTTGTAACAGAAACACAAACTAACGAAAAGTAGACTTCGTGACGTCACTTTGAATTAGATTTCGTCCGTACAGAAAAGAGTGTCGAAATGACGTCACAAAGTACTACTTTTCGTTAGTCTTAGTTTCTGTTAGAATCTTCTACGGCTGAGATAAATAGTCGTCACCGAAACTAATGCTAACGCAAAGTACCTAGTACTTTGTGACGTCAATTGGCATTGCTTTGAGATTTCGTCCATACAAAATGTGTCAAAGTGACGTCACAAAGTACTACTTTGCGTTAGTCTTAGTGTCTGTTACGACTATTTATCTCAGCCTCAGGCTGAGATAAATAGTCGTAACAAAAACTAAGACTAACGGAAAGTAGTACTTTGTGACGTCAATTTGCATCACTTTGAGATTTCGTCCATACAAAATGTGTCAAAGTGACGTCACAAAGTACTACTTTTCGTTAGTCTTAGTTTCTGTTACGTCTATTTATCTCAGCCTCAGACTGTTTATCCCAGCCGTAGAGGTGAATCAATTAGTTCGATTGTATGTATACCTATACATATAATTTACAGCGGCCAATGAACAATATTTTGGCAAATAAATAAGTAATAATCATGGTTACTGAAACAGAATTTTTTTTTTCAGCAAAAGAAGCAAAAATACTTTGGAAGAAACTACGCGACTCCCATCGAGAAGCTCTGAGACGTCAAGTTCAACAGGGCAGACATCGAAAAAAACACCTCCATGGAAGTTCGAAGAGTGTATGAAGTTTTTGATTCCACAAATAAAGAAACGGGATACTTCCTCTAGTTTAAATCATGACATCGGCAGCAGTCTAGACGCACCCCGAGAAGAATATCAACACGAACAGTCGCACAGCTCCGTCGTCCCAATCGACGTACCTCACGACAGTGGAGAATCTTTGCGCAGTACAAGAAGAAGAACGACCAACTCTGCAGAAGGAAGAGAGAAGACACGCGGGGAGAGAGAACTAGAAAGAGATAGCTTGAGGCGACTCAAGCGCTCTCCGTATCCTCAGGATCCTCTCACAAGCCTGTTTGCGAGTCTCTGTGAGAAAACTATGCGGCTGCCGGCTCATCTACAACTGCGGGTGCAAAGGGAAGTCTTCAACTCGGTTGTTCTCGCCGAAGAAGAAGCGTTAGGCATAGCGAATCAGCAGAGCTGTGTGAACAGTCCCAGTCTTCGTTCACACTCTCCATCGCCGTTAGCTTCACCAACTCCACATGTTGTGCAAGAGTGTGGTCTTCACCAATCAAATATTGGACCTACTCGACCACGCGCGATTTCACAGAATGCCTTCCAAACGATGCAACCGATATCTCCTGGAACATCCTGCGAATTTGATGATGAGATTATAAAAACGGAACCAGAACATAATATCGGATAACACCATCAGTGCCATATGTTGTTTTATGTCTCAATTGACCGACCCCACGACAGTGGAGAATGTTTGCGCAGCAAAAATAGAAAAATTACCAACACTGCGGAAGGGAGAGAGAAGACAAGCGGGGAGAGAGAACTAGAAAGAGATAGCTTGAGGCGAATCAAGCGGTCTCTGTGAGAAAACTATGCGGCTGCCGGCTCATCTACAACTGCGGGTGCAAAAGGAAATATTCAACTCGGTTGTTCTAGCCGAAGAAGAAGCGTTAGGCATAGCGAATCAGCAGAGCTGTGTGAACAGTCCCAGTCTTCGTTCACACTCTCCATCGCCGTTAGCTTCACCAACTCCACATGTTGTGCAAGAGTGTGGTCTTCACCAATCAAATACTGAACCTACTCGACCACGCGGGATCTCACAGAATGCCATCCAAAGGATACAAGCGATATCTCCAGGAGCATCCTACGACTTTGATGATGAGATTATAAAAACGGAACCAGAACATAATATCGGATAACACCATCAGTGCCTTATGTTGTTTTATGTCTCAATTGACCGACCCCACGACAGTGGAGAATGTTTGCGCAGCAAAAATAGAAAAATTACCAACACTGCAGAAGGGAGAGAGAAGACAAGCGGGGAAAGAGAACTAGAAAGAGATGGCTTGAGGCGAATCAAGCGGTCTCCGTATCCTCAAGATCCTCTCACAAGCCTGTTTGCGAGTCTCTGTGAGAAAACTATGCGGCTGCCGGCTCATCTACAACTGCGGGTGCAAAAGGAATTATTCAACTCGTTTGTTCTCGCCGAAGAAGAAGCGTTAGGCATAGCGAATCAGCAGAGCTGTGTGAACAGTCCCAGTCTTCGTTCACACTCTCCATCGCCGTTAGCTTCACCACCTGCACATCTTGTGCAAGAGGGTGGTCTTCACCAATTACATACTGAACCGTCTAGACTACGCGGAATCTCACAGAATGCCTTCCGAAAGATGCAACCGATATCTCCTGGAACATCCTGCGACTTTGATGATGAGGTTATAAAAACGGAACCAGAGCATAATATCGGATAACACCATCAGTGCCATATGTTGTTTTATGTGACTGGAGATGGATGGCTAATGCCACACTCACAGTCGGTAGGCCTATTCCTGGAATTCCGTAATCAGTAATCAGGAATCCTGAGTCTAGAAAACCGCTTTTACAGCGGTTTTCATAGCGATGATCTTGCCGAAAGGATTCCTTAGCATAGTATTTCAATTTAATCAAGGTTTTCCGTCGATAAAAAAGGTGATTTCTAGGCTCAGGATTCCTGATTCATGATTACGGAATTCTAGGAATAGGCCTGCATATATTAGCCCAATACATCGCACTCGCGACGGAATTAGGTGTCATGCCAGGGCTTTACCTTTATGAGCACGGCGACATTGAACTGGATGGAAAATGCGGGCCATTTCTTCATTGCCGCTTCGACAATCGCCCCTGTTTGTGAAATAAAGTAAATTATTCGTTTACACATGTTTTTTGTTTTATTTAAACACTTGCACACACATATTGACAATGTGTTTAAACAGAATATCTTCATCTTACACAGCACATCATATTCGTTAACTATTTATGTAAGGAACGCCACCGTAAACACCATTTTTTTTTATGCGACCTGACATGATTGGCCACGGAATATTGGTTGGCTAATACCACACAACTACCGTTATGGTATTAGCCCAATACACCACATTCCTGAAGGAATTAGGTGCCATGCCAGGACCTTCCCTTTATGAGCACGGCTACATAGAACTGGATGGAAAACACGGACAATTTTTCATTGCCGCTTCGACCATCTTTTCATCCAATGCGATGGCACCAGCCCGGGCGGGCTTAAGCCCTACCACCTAGTAGGGGAAGGGGACCTACACTTTTACATGGGTTCCGAACCATGGAGCAGCTCGCATTCGTGACGAAATGCACGTATCAGACTCGGAAAGAGAAAGACAGTGGTGCAAGTCGGAATTGAACCCAGGCCTCTGGTACGCTAGTCCAGCCCTCGCGCCACTAGGCTACGAGCCGCTCAAAGTAGGCCTTTGCAAGGAAAACGTATGTGGGTCAAAGTACAGTTCGTGGTGCAGCGGGTATGGGCATCGTTATGCGTTCAAATCATTATCCCGGTCACGCACTACTTTATTTTTCATTCTGAGTTCTATTAGTGTATTTCATTACGAATGCGAGCTGTACCATGGTTCGGAACCCATGTGAAACTGTAGATTCCTTTCCCCTACGCAACGGTATCATTGCAAAAAACTCCTACGTTATCGGTCTTCCAAAATTCCTTAGTAAAAATAGTGTAGCCAATAAACCAGCTGATGTACTTCCATAGCGTTTTATTGAAGGATCAGGTTTGAAAATTACGGTGAGGCCAGAAACCTAATACGTGACAGTAGGTACATGAAATTAAAATTGCATCTCTAGTTTTCCAGAAAAAACCGGCCAAGTGCGCGTCGGACTCGCACACGGAGGGTTCCGTGACATCGCACAAGAGTTAAAAAAATCACGTTTTTTGTAAGGGGGCCATTTTTACCTATTGTTGTTATAGCGGCAAAATAAATACACACTCTGTGAAAATTCATAGCTACCTACCTATGACGGTTCATGAGATATAGCCATGTGAAAGACGGACGGACGGACGGACGGACGTACGGATGGACGGACGGACGGACGGACAGCGGAGGCTTAGTAATACGGTTCCGTTGTCGCCCTTTGGGTACGGAACCCTAAAAATACATAAGGTGGAACACAGATCCCTCCTCCTTTTGTGAAGTCGGTTAAAAATCAAGAACAACAGGGTTCTGCGGCCGCCTATGTTGTTACATATCCTTCTAAAGAGTTAAAAACCTGATGGTGATAGTGGGGCCGCGGTGGTTCTTCTCGTAAACATACCTAATTTTCTAGGTTTTTAGGGTTCCATTCAGCTTCCTACCTATTACGGTTCATGAGATACGGCCCCGTGACGGACGGACGGACGGACGGACGGACAGCGAAGGCTTAGTAATAGGGTTCCGTTTTCACCCTTTGGCTACGGAACCCTAAAAGTGATCACCCAGCTAGAACAAAACCGCGCTCAGTATGGTCAGTCTGAGATCTCACCTAAATTGGCGTTTTACGTAAAAACGTCAAACTCCATACAAGTGTAATGTAGGTAAGTTTTGCGTGAACTCCAACCCACAGCTAGCCTTAACATCGAAAACAGTAACCCATCTCGAACCTGACTGCTCCCAGAGATTCCTATACATTGATAAAATACGCACATAAATCGGTTTAGTGGTTCGCAAGTTATAAGAATTTAACACTCTCTACTCACCCTTCTGGTAATGAAGCGTTATATTATGTAGCCTATAAGTTTTGAGTAGAATCAGGCTAGACGTAGATACAATCCGCATCTAAATTCGAGTAACTGGTTCTCAAGGATTTTGCCAAGTAGTCCTAAAGTTGCGGGAAATACCAAGCTGTACCCCCTCCCCCTCCCCGCACCCGCCCCCGTCGGACCGCAAGCCCCGCCCCCGGCTCCTCTCCCCCCGGTGTGAAGTAGCGCTACCGGCATCGTTTTCGCAGCCCCGTGAAAGTTCTAAAGCCCATGGGCACAATATCTTTATAAATTGTAGCCTATGTGTTATTCTGATGTATAAGCTATATTGTTGTAAAGTTTCATTAAAATCCATTCAGTAGTTTTTACGTGAAAGAGTAACAAACATCCATCCATCCATCCATCCATCCATCCATCCATCCATCCATCCATCCATTATTACAAACTTTCCCCTTTATAATATTTATTAGATAGTTCTGGGGACCTCGCGGCCGAGCGACGGTGGCGCTCGCTGCGGCTGCCGCGTGAACCGCGTCATTGCAAATAGGTTCGAGCTACTCGTAGCCTAGTGGTCCGCGGACTTGCCTTGCATGCCAGAGGTCTGGGATCAAATCCTCGCCCCACTCACGCACTTTCTTTCTCTGTCTGAGTTGGATGAGTGCATTCCATCACGATTGCGAGCTGTACAATGATTTGTGGGACTAACTCATTCGCGGGCACGGTACAAAACCGTGCTATTGGGCTTTCGGACCTTCTCTGTTTCAAAGAAAAAGACAGGATGCAACATGTCCACAAAGCAGACAATGCGCAAAGTGTTTAATTTGATAAGATTTACGAAACTTTTAATTTCAAAACGACATAGCTAAAAGTAAACCACGACCACTGTAGTAAAAAATCTAACAAAAATCAAATTGATTATAAATCTTCATGAAACAAGCTGTGTCTGATGACTAATCTGTCGAAGATGTTGTTATTTTATCGTAGAGTAATCTACCTCCAAAGTTATTGTATATAAAACACGCGTAAAATTCGAACTTTAACTAAGAAACCAGAAACAATTTTGCAATGCCAACGGTCATCAGACACCTAGTTCGATCAAATAAAGCTATTTTGAGCAACATTTTGGATCTCGAATATGGCCGCTTCGCTCTCAATTCTTACAGTTGATAGTTGAAGGCTTAAATAAGTTAAATGGTTTGTTTTGTTTCCGGTTCATAGTTTAAGCACTACTTAAATATTATTATAATTATAATAATACCGATCTAAATATATATGCGTTTCTAATAAAGTACGACGCACTAAACCTAAGAAATGTTGTACGGGTCCAAATGATTCGTTAGGTCCATGTTTCAATGTTAGAACCAAAGATTGAAGAAGGAAAATATGAGCCGTGTAGTCTCGCGTTATTTTATTTTCCCACCGCACGAAGCGTGCTCTGATTGGTCGAGACACCACGCCGGCAGCGCTACCCACCCATCGCTCGCGCTCGCCCGACATCTCCATAGCCCGACCGGACCACCTCCGCACCGCTCAAATACACAACCGAACACCACACCACACACAAGTCACAATGGCGAAGAATCCCGCGAAGCCCGCCAAGAAGATGGAGAAGCTCATCGAGAAGCCGATCTCGAAGGGGGACAAGAAGAAGAAGATGCGAAAGAAGGAGAGCTTCTCCCTCTACATATTCAAGGTGCTGCGGCAGGTGCACCCCGACCTGGGCATATCGAAGAACTCGATGAACATAATGAACGGATTCGTCTCGGACATGATGGAGAAGATAGCCTCGGAGGCGGGCAAGCTGGCGCACTTCAGCAACAAGCGGACGCTCTCCAGCCGCGAGATCCAGACGGCCGTGCGGCTGCTCCTGCCCGGCGAGCTGGGGAAGCACGCCGTCAGCGAGGGCACCAAGGCGGTGGCGAAGTATACGGCCACGCTGGACGTCTGAGGCGGTCTCAGAGAAGAAATCCGACGGATGGGAGTGTAAATATGTACATTGTAAATAGATTTTTGACTTATGAATGCTGATAATATATGACTCGAATTACAAGGCACTTTTAAGTGCCCAAGAATTGTCGATATTTCGTTGTGCAAAAATCACACCTTAACCTAATACTTAATTATTACGGATAAAAAGTGCAGATTACTTCTTTCCAACGCTTCGGACACTGTATGTATACTGTATAACTGTAAACAATAAGTAGTAAATACTCGGTTACTAATACTAGCTAACCTAACTTATGCTAGGGCTTAGGGCACACCACATGAGAACTAGGTGCCAATACAGGACCTTCCTTCTATTGCTCGGTTACATTGAACTGGATGGAAAACGCGGACAATTTTCATTGCAGCTTCTACCATCGTCGATGGTACCAACCCGGGCGAGATTTTCGGAGTGCAAGAGATGCGGCTGAAATTTTCACAGAGTGTGTATTTGTTTTGCCGCTATAACTAAAAATAGGTAAAATAAAAAAAATATAAAAATTGAAGCACAAAAAGTGATTTTTAGGGTTCCGTACCTAAAGGGTAAAAACGGAACCCTATTACTAAGCCTCCGCTGTCCGTCCGTCCGTCCGTCCGTCTGTCACAGGGCTGTATCTCATGAACCGTAATAGGTAGGCAGCTGCAATTTTCACAGAGTGTCTTTATTTTGCGGCTAAAACAACAAATAGGTAAAATAAAATAACAATAATAATTAAAGGGGGGTCCCATACAAAAAACGTGAGTGTTAAATCTTGTACGATGGTACAAAACCCTTCGTGTGCGAGTCCGATTCGTACTTGGCCGGTTTTTTTTAGTTAAATCTTGTACGATGGTAGGGAACCCTTAGAGAGAACAGGCTAGATACCACATCTATTCCTTTATCTTCAGTGTGTAGAACAGACCGAGCCTACAAACTCCCTGCTACTCGGGACTCCAGTCCAAGGATATGTTATCTACTCATATACTGCCATAATACATTATTTACAATGATTCTGCCTAGCCCGTCTTCCGATTGGCTGATATCAAAAGTGTTAACGCTAACTAACATTCTCATGGACTTTAAATCGCGATTAATACCTCGATTTACAGACGACTCGTTGCTAGAACATTGACCGTATTCAACCTCTGCAAGGATAGTTCTTCGCATAACCATTGTTGCAAACACTAAACCGGGTAGTTTTGGGCATAGCACAAAACCGTGTTTAAATAATGCCTTAAAAACATGGCGCGCACGAAAAAGGTTAGTGTCGATAAAGAAGACTCGGGTGTGGTACAGAAAATTAAGAAAAAGAAGAAGTCGGCATCACCCGTGAAATATCTGTTCTCGCGGTATATCTACAAAGTGTTTCGGTCGACGGTGCCTGGCGCTTCCATCAGCGTCAAAGCCATGAGTGTGATGCAGGATTTCACCTTCGATTTGCTGGAGCGGCTGGCGGGAGACGCGTCGAGGTAAGTCGAAGAGCCCATGGGCGTCAGGCACCCCTTCCCTTTGCGAAGTTCAATGAAGGTTGCTGTTGCTTTTGTTCCTGTTTTTTGCCTTAAGGCCCTGGTACTAGCCAAATCGCAAAGTTAGACGAGGCACCCCAAGTTAACTAAGTCTGACGATTATAAGTGTCATTCTTACAATATATGATTCCTTGTCTAGAAATCAAACTATTTTCGTTAATGTATGTTTCCTTTTTCTATACAAAATACATTGCGGAAACGGTGTCCATTTCCGAACTTTTTTGACTAAATGTAGAAATCTAAAAGCAAATGGAATGTTTTGTTTATGCATATATGCTGTTTTTGCTTATATCCATTAGACTTATACCATTTAGATTTCTAATGAGAAAAATCAACTTTTTTATTTTTATTATTATTTAAATAAATGATGGAATCAAAAAAGATTAACAATCCATTATCAGTCTGGAGTTCTATTTGGATTTTCTGAAGCGTTTCACTACATATTATTACATTTGTTAAAAAGTGCATTTGTATGGCGCGAGTAGTTGGCCAGTCCTAGCGCCTTAAGCTGTTCTACTAAGAATAATGATTGGCAGTAGCATTTAGATCGAAGTATGTATTTCAGAACTGTGGACGGAAAACCAGTTTTGTTTCTTTACGGATTCTTCTTTACTAGTTGATAGAATCCGCGGAGCTATCATTTTTAGGGTACGTACCCAAAAGGTGCCAACGGAACCCTATTACTAAGCTTCCGCTGTCCGTCCGGCCGTCCGTCCACCCGTCCGTCCGTCCGTCTGTATCTCACGAACCGTAATAGATAGACAGCTGAAATTTTCACAGAGCGTGTACCTATTTATTTTGCCGCTGTAACAACAAAAAATAAGAAAAAGGGTGCCCATTAAAACGTGATTTTTTGGTGTTAATTCATGTACGATGGTAAGGAACCCTTCATGTGCGAGTCCGACTCGCACTTGGCCGGTTTATTGACGTAACTTAGTGTTGTTTGACTACCAAAAAAGTTTAAATAAACGAACATAAATAGCATTCCGTGAAAATTTCAGCTGTCTGTTACGGTTCATGCGATACAGCCCTGTGGCAGACGGACGGACGGACAGTGGAGGCTTAGTAATAGGGTTCCGTTAAGCACCCTTTGGGTACGAAGACTTAAAAAATAATCTTTTTGAGCTACCTTTTTTACCATTCCTGAAGCCTTATTCTGCTAATTGATAACTGCGCGCGTTATGTTTGTGTTTTCTCAAAACCGCATGTTTCGCGCGAAATGGTATTCTACTAGCGCAGTTTGCAAAACGCATGCGCAAACTCGTAACGCGCGCTCATGTTCTCGTGGGCCGTGTGTTTTGCCGAATACTTGCGGTTTTGAGAATTCTATTTGTCAAATTCGGAGCATCGCATCGCCTAACTTCGAATATCACTTTTCTACATTACGTTGGAATATCGCTGTCTCTTTCTTTTCGTATGTCATATTTGAGTGAAAAAATAACTGTCAAAATCACAGAAGAATTGTGAAGTGGGCGGAACTCGCGCGCCGGTCTTTAGCGGGGACCCGCTCACTTCATACGCGCATGATTCACTCCTCTGCGGCTGTCCTGTGCATTAACTTATCCGTGATACAATCTAAAATTGAAAAGGAGTAATGCCGTACTGTGCCATAATAACGTGCAAACACGACCGCCGGTGCACAATGGCGGAGTTTCGTATCACCGGTAAGTTTCATTTACATGAATAGCGATAAAACTTACGACAAATGCATTACGAAATAAGATGGCGTCGCGGCGTCGTTTTGCTCGCCGGGTCATGTCTCGCTACGTTGTTTGTGACCACGTGCGTGTGAGGCGCTCGGCCGTGTTCGAAAGTGACGTAACATTTGATTGCAAACAGTATTGGAATTCCAACATAGAGTCATTACGTTAAGGTTTATATTTACTAAACAAATGTGGATTTGTTGTTTGGTTATCGATTAAGAAGGGATAGCCAATTGCGACTGTTATGCATTCGCGGAGCAAAAATGTCTTAAGTAAAACGGTAACAGCGGTCCTGGAACAAATTTACAAACGTTTCACTTCCTGCCTCCTCAATATTCCGTGGTCAAAATCGTGACAGGTTATTTTACCCTGTAGGCGGCGCGCAAGACAAACCACTCCATAGACAATAACATAACGCGTGTGTGAATTAGCTGAATACCGATTTTTGGAAACCGCACTTGAAACTTAGCGTGTTATCTTTGACGGAAACATAACTTATACGGAATGGTTTGAAATTGGACAAATAGCAGAATCGGGCTTCTGGGAGCTATCGAATTTTTTCTCCCCTCCTTTTGATCGTAATGTTTTGGGTTAGTACAAATTATTTTCTCTTTCCCACTGATTTGGCGTCGGAAACGAAACCTTGGAATCCCGGGACCGAAATTCTATTTGTTTCTTTGTTTTTTTTCAGATTGATGAAAATCAAACGAACGAGGCGCACTCTGCTGGCGGGCGACATCAAATACGCTCTCAAATTGCTAATTCCTGGGGAGTTGTACCAGTACGCTGTCGACTTCGCTGAAATGAAGTTGCGTTTGTATTATTTAAAGTCAACTTAGGGTTCCGACTTTCTGTTGGCGAGGCGTATTTAATGCAATCATTAATTTATTTTAATTTTAAACACTTTGAAACAGCTTCATAGAAGCAGCAATGCTATGATGGAGAAAAAGTGCAACACGTAATAAAAAAATATATTTTATTTCAAAAAAACAAAAGTTAATGTTGTACAATAGTAGAATATTGTAACGATCTTTCTAAATATTGGAATGTCTACCTACAATACGTCTTCCTAATTAATAATCCTTGCCACGTGATCTTTGGCCTTATTTAAAAATATATTATGTATTTTTTTTATCTTGTTATTATTGTGATATAGGGTTCTAAAATATATTGTTGTGAAATTTTCTTCAATCGTTAAAAACGACATATACAAGTTATATGTTATTAAGATTTACTTTTAAATAACCCAATAAAGTTATTTTACTTGTGTTCAACCGCAATGAAATGGTTATTTGGTTATTTTTAAATACACATGAATATAAGTTTTATATTCTACTCTGAACTAACTGAGTTTTTTTGTAATGATCAAATATACTAAGCATGTAATCGCTTGAGGGACCCACGAATAATACGAACTTTATTGTACAACCCTGTTTTATTTACATCTTCATCGCATATAGTTTACGTAAGGGTTGTTGTATCGGAATCGTAAATAAAATTAAAATAATACTGTCATTCTTAAAATGTAAGTTGTTTAAAAAATCTCTTTTAGAATGAGGAAAAGAACACGTGTTTTGAATCATACACATATATTTGAAAAACATATTTTATATTTTGTATTTACATTTTAGCTTACATGTACACAATTACAAATACTTATTACAATTTGAACTAAATAAAGTATATTATTGCTGTAAAAAAGTGTGTTTTCATTAAACATACATAAAAAGATATAACAAGAAAGTATTTGAGAATGCATGGCTATGGCCGAATTGTGCTCAAACGCTGACAGCGTGAATACAGAATACTCTGTACTTTTGTTATTAGTTGGTAATTTACAGTTGGGTATTTTAATTATGCATACATAACAAAAATAAAATAAAAAATTAAAAGATATAACAATATATATATATATATATATATTTGAGAATGCATGGCTATTGTCCGAATTGCGCTCAAACGCTGACAGCGTGAATACAGAATACTCTGTACTTTTGTTATTAGTTGGTAATTTACAGTTGGTTACTGCTTACTTTAATTATCGTGTACAATCTACCATAAACATAGGTGTCTAGACGAGTCCTATATTGCTGAGCACGTGCGTGGAAGTAGCACTCCCTGGCGCGGCTCGCCTCCAGCAGTATGAACCGCCCGCGGCCCACCGACATCTTCTTGCCTTCGCGTCGGCTCTGCCTGCCTTCTAATAGAGGTTAAGATTCAAACTTTTGATAATTTATCAGTTTTTTTAAGTTCTATCATCTCTATTAGCATATTATTTAGAACGTTTGTTATTCTGTTTATATCAGTTTGTAACGCCTGTTAGTTCGTCAAGATAGTTTCTATAATTTTTAAAATATCTTTGTAATTATGTACGTCTTTCCTAATTTATCTGCTACTTTTCGATGGTTGTGCTACAGTTTATGATACACACGCACACCTACACATTAGAGTGTTTAAGTGAATCCTATATTGCTGAGGACACTTGTCAGGTTAACATAGTATTTCCTTTTGCGTCGTCAGTTTTGTGGGCCCACAACCATTGTATAGTTGATAATTTATCAGTCTGTACCTATATCAGTTTGATCCTTTGTATTTATATTCCTTATTATTAGGGTTCCGTACCCAAAGGGTTAAAACGGAACCCTATTACTAAGCCTCCGCTGTCCGTCCGTCCGTCCGTCCGTCCGTCCGTCCGTCTGTCCGTCTGTCACAGGGCTGTATCTCAGTAACCGTAACAGATAGACAGCTGACATTTTCACAGAGTGTGTATTTATTTTGCCGCTATAACAACAAATAGGTAAGATTAAGAAACAATTAAACTTAAAATGTATACAAAAAACGTGTTTTTTTTGTATACATTTTTTTACGATGGTACGGAACCCTTCGTGTGCGAGTCCGACTCGCACTTGGCCGGTTTTTTTATTTTTCCGCTGTCAGTTTGTCAGTCCGTTAATCCATTACCCTGCTTGTCTATATCTCAGTGTCATCTGTTCTTAAGTATGTATCTGTTGCTTTCTCTGCTTACTTTAACTATCGTGAGCATAAGCCTAGGTATCTAGACGAGTCCTATATTGCTGAGCACGTGCGTCAGTATCATCTGGTGCACGTCTCGAAACACGGTGCGAACGTTGTCGGTGTCGGTGGCGGTCGTAAAGTGGAAGTAGCACTCCCTGGCGCGGCTCGCCTCCAGCAGTATGAACCGCTCGCGGCTCACCGACATCTTCTTGCCTTCGCGTCGGCTCTGCGTGCGGGCCTGGGGGAGTCACAAATGGTTATTTGTATCGCCGGTCAATTCCATGGGTAGTCCATATGTCCATCGCCAATATTTGCATCGCCACCATCTGCCTCGCCAATATCTGCATCGTCAACATATGCGTCGCCAATATCTCCATCGCGAGCGACGGAGCTGCGGCCGTCTGCAGATGCGTCGCCAAAGTGGGTAAGGTGATATGTAAAGGTTTGGTTAGGTTAGGTTAGGTTAGGTTAGGTTAGGCTCTGCGTGCGGGCCTGGGGGAGTCACAAATGGAGATGTGTATCGCCGGTCAATTTCATCGGTAGTCCATATGTCCATCGCCAATATCTGCATCGCCACCATCTGCCTCGCCAATATCGCCAGCGACGGAGCTGCGGCCGGACCGCAGATGCGTCGCCAAAGTGGGTATATATAAAGGTTGGGGTAAGTAAGGTTAGGTTAGGTTTGGTTTGGTTTGGTTTGGTTTGGTTTGGTTAGGTTAGGTTAGGTTAGGTTAGGTTAGGTTAGGTTAGGTTAGGTTAGGTTTGGGTAAGGTTAGGTTAGGTTAGGTTAGGTGAGGTTAGGTTAGGTTAGGTTAGGTTAGGTTAGGTTAGGTTAGGTTAGGTTAGGTTAGGTTAGGTTAGGTTAAGACTCTTGATGCTCTTAATCCTGAAGCATGTCATCACCCCTCCACTCACCACAAAGAGACTCTTGATGAAGTCCCTGGTGGCGGTGTACTCGTCCCCGGCGACACCCGCCCGGTACTCGCGGTACTGCGGGAAGTGCTGAGCTATGGACTTGCCCTGGCGGATTTTCTGCTCCAGCAGATCCTGCTTGTTGAGGAACACTATGAGTCCGGCATCCAGGAGGAATCTGTGGGGATCACATCAGATATTGTTAATATTGTTTAATTTGAACTAATATTACAGAACATACATTTATAACTATTGTAATAGAAATTATAGGCTGTTTAGAGAAGAGGTTCGTTCTAGTCGATTTACCAAGAATCAAGTAAATCGACGAGAACGAAGCTCTTCTCTGAACAGCCTATAAACGCAATCGAGTCAAGGTTTATTGAAAGATTCAGAGATTTTATGTCAAGAAAGGATCAGACCGGTCGGTGTCATCTAGATCTTTAAGGAGACACTAGATGACAAATAGATAAAATCAGGTTAGATTAGGCCACCAGAAGCCAGGGTCTCCAATATTTTTAAGGGCTGTATGAAATATATCTAAGAAAGAGGATTTTTCAGACCCGATCCATCAGACGTCATCGAAGAGTATCACCCCCTCTAGTAGCCGGATCACATTCAGATCTTCGCTGCACATCACCAGGACCCAGATTGCGTGGATACCTTCGAACACCTGCGCCGATACAACGTCGCTCTGGTTAGCTAGCATCGTATGCCATGTAGGTATCGGAGGAATATGCCAACCTGCTCTGCCAGACGTCCTCGAAGAGCACCAGCGCCTCGAGTAGCCGGTTCTGCGTGTGGTCCTCGCGCAGCACCTGGTCGAAGTCGCTGCACGCCACCAGGAACCAGATCGCGTGAATGCCTTCGAATACCTGAGTTGACAGACCACTTTTACCAGATGTATACCAGAGGAGGAAAGCATATACCATCTTGCGACGAGGTTTTAGTTGTTGTGGGAAGGTCCTGGCATGAGTTCTAATTCCTTCGGTAATGCGGTGCGTGTGGGGCTAAAAACGCGGTGGGTGTGATATTAGTAATACATGTCCAGTTACAGTTGTATGATGTTGGCATAATGGAGCATGAATTTGCGGGAAAATCTCAGAAGTATAAGTTCCAGCATAATATCCAGCTCACCTGGATCCATTTCTTCCTCTCGCCGCGCTGCCCGCCGACGTCAAACATCCAGAAATCCTGGATTCCGCCTTGCATAGATTTCGGTACCTGAAGCAAACGCTTCGTTAACATATTAGACAATGGATGGTATTGTATGGTGTTGTATGTTATTGGTTGTATAAAGTTGCATGGCGTGTTTTGGTGATGTTAAAAGTTGTGCACATCACTATTTGTGCTGTCTTTATGAGCTCCTAAAAGGACGGTTACCTAGTCGTTAAGTGGATCGCGGATAAGGAAGGTCCTCGGAGTCGATGAACTCAAAGAGGAAGGTCTGTCATTCTCGGTTGAAGCAGGGTGCGCTCGGGTTGGATGGTGGGAGATGATTCCAGCTACGCTAAGTCCAGAACCTCAAGTTATCACCTTGACTTTGAACTCAATCTTCTGAATGCCGGTGGTTTTCTGTCGACAGCGCAAGATGTCGGCGTCTGGTGGAGAATAACCCTCCTGCGAGATGAGCTCCAGTCTGTCCAGAAAACTGTGGAGAGATCATACATACATATACACCTAGGCTGAGATAAATAGTCGTAACAGAAACTAAGACTAACGAAAAGTAGTACTTTGTGACGTCACTTCGGATTACTTTGAGATTTCGTCCTACAAAATGTGTCCAAGTGACTTCACAACCTATTGCTTTTTTTTAGGGTTAGTTTCGGTTACGACTATTTATCTCAGCCCTAGAATGGATTTTAATCCATACGTAATCATTACGTAAGAATCCGAAGAGTATATTTATAGAAGTACAGATGGACATGCTAATAAAGAAACAATGCAAATTACATTACTTGTGAAAATGAAAAATTTAAACCATATTTGTATAGGCGAGATGCTGGCAAAACTTGTGTTTTTATAGGTACATAGGTGGCATTTTCAGTCGTGCCATATAGAAGTGTATATGAAGGGATATGCCATAAAAAGTATTTCAATAGGTTTTATCTAACCATGTTGGTATTGCAAAAATAAAGTCTTCAAATTGAAGAAAAAACTCGCTCTTGCTGGACGAAATAGAACCCGTAGCCTATTTGGAGTGGAACCCAACTTATGGATTACTTATTCTGTGCTTCTAGTCCGGTTCCTAAAGGTTGGAGGCGTTTCCATGAGTGGCTCATAATCTAAACGGGATGGCTAATCGGTATCGCCGACGATGATATTGAGCTATGGTAACTGGTGTAACTCACTATTCCGCGCTGTCAATGAGTTGGTATTCGCTGGAGCGTCGGAAGCACTCGCGCACACCGGCATCTTTCCAAAGCTGGCGGACGTAGTCCCAGTACTCCTGCAATAAACACACGATTGACTGTAGACGGGGGTGTAGGAAACTTAGCGGAATAGAGATGACTGCCGCCGCCATTGCCTGGAACGCACATTCCAAATAAAAAAATTATTGATAGCAATCACTAATATTTTTCAACGATGGACTGTAGACCGACGTAGGAAACTTAGCGAAATAGATATGGCCGCCGCCGCCGACATTGCCTGGAACGCACATTCCAAATTTAAAAATATCGACAGCAATCACTAACATTTTCCAAAGATGGACTGTAGACAGACTTAGAAAAGTAAGCGGAATAGAGATGGGTGGCCGCCGCCCCCATTGTCGCACATTCCAAATTTAAAAATATGGACCGCAATCACCAACGTTTTACAACAGTTTATCTACATAACAACAGTTTGAATGATTTTAGCATTTCAGCCTTCAAGCCATATTACCTCAGTATAGTTGGTGGGACCTTTTAGCCCCAGTCCCACGACGTACTCCGCCGACTGGCGGTTCCTTGAATTGTGAAGTGCGATGCCAAGCTGCTCCATGTTCCGGACTATGTCGAAAATGGATTCGTGAACGTTGTGGTAGATATGAAGACGCTTTTCCGCACGTTCGCTGGCGAAAATAGCGTTGTCAAAAAATCTATATTACAAACAATAATATTAACTAATAATAATAAAATAACAAACTTGCAGAAACTGTTTTTTTTTTAATTAGACATGGATAGCTAATACTAGACCGACCGTCATGATATTAGCCTAACACACCACATGGGAATCAGGTGCCACGCCAGGACGTGCGTTTTGAGCGGTTCGTAGCCTAGTGGCGCGGGGACTGGCCTAGCGTACCAGAGGCCTGGGTTCAATACCGACATGCACCACTGTCTTTCTCTTTCCGAGTTCGATAAGTGCATTTCGTCACGAATGCGAGCTATTTATATATACAGATATATACAAAAAAAAACCAGATATTTACAAACAAATCAAAACATGCGGACATAGAATAAAGTTTTCTTAAGTGACAAAAATAATTATTCAATTCTGACAACGTTTAGGTGTAGGGAAACCTTAGAGCCTGGAAGATGATTTCGCTATTTTAATGGCGTTCGCAGTGCAATGTATGTATGAAGCAAATGTTGCCGTGCTCATAAAGGGAAGGTCCTGGCATGGCACCTAATTCCTTCGGGATGTGATGTATTGGGCTAATATCATAACGGTAGTTGTGTGGTATTAGCCATCCATGTCAGGTCAAATAAATAAATAAATAAAAAAATTAAAATTTCCTTATATTGCTCGGCTATATCACAGGGGCTGCGAAAACCATGCCGGCTGGCCAAGTGCTTCTTCACACCATTTTTGAAGGACCCCAGGTTGTACTTTAGGGGGAAAAATACGTAGATATAAACAGCATTAAAATCTGTAAGTATGTCTCAAGTCACACGGGGACTCGTTTTCCTGCTATTTCTCGAATATTAAAGACAACGCTCTACTAACCCGAAACTAGCCGATTGTCTGTTTCCAACGTCCGATGTTTTTTATTTGCCGCTGGATGGTAACTGTACGCATATTTGGGTTTACAAAGTCCATGATTCGTTTATAATGCGTGATTAAAAATGTCTATACTGGACTTTACCTGGCAGAAAAACCCTGTATGTGAAGGATCTTCATCTGTTTGATAATGGTGGTCTTTCCGCTCTCTCCTGTACCTAGTAGTAGAAGTTTGATTGCCTGAAACACATTGACATCTTTACATTGTGGGTTATGGCATCCAAAACATGCGCTTTTATGGCATCAAAAAGGATGCTTTTTGATGTTTTGAGTCCTGCACCTATGAATATTTAGTGGATGTCGAGGATTTTTAAGTAATTTTAGATATCTGCACTAAAATACCCACAAACTATACCATGTACCATACCAAAATGTTGAATTTTTTATCGACTCGAGCGATATAGTTCGGAATATTTTGTTTTGATTTCAATAATTATTAGGAATGTGGCATTCATGTATGTATAATCGACCGAGAAGCAAGGACACATTAATTAAAGAAATATCCCTACCTATAAAAAGAACTACTTTACGAAAATACTGCAAGGCTGGAAATAAATGTACGCAGTTATAATATTAAATACTGTGTTAGTAGGAGGCATTGATTACGGGAAAAGGGACTGTATGAGAATTCCCATTATGGGTACACAGCAGGTGGCGAAATTGGTTAGACGCAATACCCGCTAATGATATGTTTCGCTGGTTCGGGTTTAGCCTAAGTGCCACTTACGTCATTGTAGTTCCGTATCCACTGCTTTATGTCCCGGTCAATCTTCTTCGAGTTGTCCTCCTCTTCGTCCTGGGGCTGCATACACTTTAACAGTCGCATACTGATGCAATCCACAAGCACTGGATACACTCAAATCTGCCGCTGGACTGTATATGGGACGCTAATAAAACAGTTATATCCAACTGATGCACGACTGCCAGTGTGTATAGTTACGCTAATCACACAGGTATATCAAACGAGGAGGATTCTATAATATTAACGATACGTTTTGCTTGATCCAGTGTCCGCTCCCAGGCGAATTTAAAACGAATTGAGACACAAAATACTGGAAAGGAAATCACTGCTCATTGTTAATTGATAAGGAGCACTTATCGGTTTTATCAAATATTTCCGTCGATTTAAAAGCACGATGACTGAAGATAGTACAGTCAACTGGACGATATTTTGCTCATATAAATAATACTACGAATTGGATATTTTTTATCTATTTCATGGATGGTTATGAAATATCATCTTAGACAATAAACTTCTGGATAATAAGCAGTACGATATCCGAAAAGCACAGTCAACAGGAGATCTTCTAACGTACGTTAAGCATAACTATAATAATATATTTTCTTATTTTATTTATATGCAACCTGACACAGATGGCTAGTACCACAGAACGAGTTACCGTTATGATATTAGCCCTATACACTACATTCCTGAAGGAATTAGGTGCCATGCCAGGACCTTTCCTTTAAGAGCCGGCTACATATGAACTGGATGGAAAACACGGGTATTTTTTCATTGCATCTTCGACATTGTTTCATCCAATGCGATGGTACCAACCTGGGCGAGCTCAACCCAACCACCTAGTAGGGGAAGGGACCTACAGTTTTAATTTTATTCCTAGCCTTGGAACAGCTCGCATTCGTTACGAAATGCACTTATCAAACTCGGGAGAGAGAAAGAAAGTATTCGAACCCATGACCTCTGGCATGGAAGGCGAGTCCACGGCCCCTGAGCTACGAGCCGCTCTAAAATGCCGCAGGTGACTGTACAAATGGACATTATAATATGAATAGCCCAGCGCACTACCTAATCTCCCTAGATATGAATTGAAAATCCCCCGATATGACAACAATGGTGAAGTATGTGTGCTGATACTTCAGGGATTACTACTGACTGAGGATATTCTCCCGCTTTTCAAGGATAGTACTACCATAGATAAAAAGGAGATATGCCATGGAGATACTATGAGACTAGGGTTGCCATCTCTAAAATTTGGCAACCAGGACAAGACGTGAAAATACACGTGAAAACACCTGATTTTAGAGCGCAGAAACCGGACGTGTCAACAGGTTTTTTAAACAGTCAGTCATTTAGTATGCCCGGACTACAAATGAAGCCCAGCCCGGACGCTCCCCGGATGCCATCTAAACTAGGACAAATCCGGGGAAACCCGGACGGATGGCAACCCTATATGAGACCCGCTGTCTCCAATGTTGAAAACTACCAACCCAACTTAAACGTAAATGCCACATGCAGACATAGTTGCAGACGTATTGGAGGATGTGGGTGGGAACTGAGTCTCCTCGCATTCTTAGAGCACATTCGCGCGCGATGGCGATGTTTCGACTGTGCCGCATGCGAGCCGCCGCCGGATTCCCATACAATTAAATGGTCACTCTAACCATACGGCGGAGACGCAACATCGACCGCATGCCACTACTTCCTTTCTCTTCAGTGGCTATGCCGCATTTAACCATAAAATCGTGTTATGAAGTTCCGTGCCAGGGGATCAAATGGCATGCACCACTTTCTTTCTCTTTCTGAGTTCGATAAGTACATTTCGTCACGAATGCGAGCTGCTCCATAGTTCGGAATCCATGTAAAACTGTAGCTCCCCTTTCCGTACTAAGTGGTAGGGTTTAAGCCCGTCCGGGTTGCTACCATCGCATTGGATGAAAAGATGGTCGAAAATTGTCCGTGTGTTCCATCCAGTCCAATGTAGCCGTGCTCATTAAGGGAAGGTCCTGGCATGGCACCTAATTCCTTCGGGAATGTGGTGTAATGGGCTAATATCATAACGGTAGTTGTGTGGGATTAGCCATCAATGTCAGGTTGCATAAAAAAAAACCCGCCTCGTTCGCGCACCACTTTTTTCATGAGTTGAGTAAGTGCATTTCGTTACGAATGCGAGCTGAGAGGTTACCATGGTAATGGTATCAGGTGAGTTATTAAATCTGTCGTTTCGTTAAATTTCGTAATATGCTAACTGGTGCATTTCAGTTCACTTGGCCGAACACATTTTTTGACAGTCAGCATGGTACGAAATGGAACTGAATGATACATGTATTCACTCACTACCTGTTCACCCGGCGAGTAACATCCCTGGTCTGAAACTGTAGGTCCCACCATCCTTTCTATATCAGTGGTACCATCGCATTTGCTGAGATTATGGTCGAAGAGGTAGTTAATAATTATCTGTGTTTTCCATCCAGTTCAATGTTGCCGCGCTCATAAAGGAAGGTGCTGGCATGGCACCTGGTTCCTTCCCCTGCGTGTTGTATTGGGCTAATATCATAACGGTAGTTGAGTGGTATTAATTAGCCATTCACGTCAGAGCTGCTAATCCCAGTTTTTTTTTTTTTTTTTTTTTTTATTGCAGGAGGAAACACAGAAATAGACAGCAATAACACAAATGAAACATAAATAAAAAAAATACAACGCCTATTTCCTACCTATTCCTCGCAGGAACACAAACAGTAAATAGTTAACATATTAAAATACAAAAAATGTTACATAGGAGTTCATATTGTTACAGTTTCTTGAGGTTCAAGAGCACTAATAACTTTCCTTTTGAAATTTTGCACGTTATCATAAAATATATCACAGTCAAACACAGATTCGTTGTATAATTGACACATACGACGGATAGGATCCCTGATTCCAGCTTTAGTTCGGGTTAAGTTAACATGGAACAATGCCGTACTGCGAGTTGCACGAGACGGAATTCGGAGCGGCACTAAATCTAATAGAGAAATACTGTCAAACTTGTTGTTGCAAATTTTAAACAAATTCATGACATCAATCACCTTCCTTCTAGTATATAATTTTTGAACTCCGTAGTCATAGAGAAGCTTTTCATACGATCTGCGTGGACTACTCATCCTAAAGCTTAAAGATCGCAAGAACTTTTTTTGAATATTCTCAATTGGGTCGATGTAAATGGTATAATGTGGCGACCAAACGGATGTGCAGTATTCCAGTTGGGATCGAATGAGCGTATAGTAAAGTAATAAATACGTCGACGGTTTTCTAAAACATTTACTGACTCTAAGAACAAAACCAAGCATTCTGTAAGCTTTATTGACTATGTTGTGGATATGGATGTCAAAATGTAGTTTTGTATCTAATTGGACACCTAAATCTCTGATGTTGTTGACACGTTCCAAGAAATGGTCGCCAATGCGGTAGTTAAAAGTGACATCATTACGATTTTTAGTAAAAGATATGCAGTTGCATTTAGATAAGCTCAGAAACATTTTATTTGTAGCGCAATAGCTTACGAAAGAGTCTAGCTCGTTCTGAATTAGTAAGCAGTCATCAACAGTCCGAATAGTTGCGAAGATTTTTATATCATCGGCATACATAAGAAAGGAACATACATTAAAACACTTAATTACATCATTGATAAATAAAAGAAACAGTAACGGACCCAATATGGAGCCTTGTGGAACCCCAGAGGTGACATTTTCCCAGTTAGATGTGTAACCCTTGAGGGTGACTGCTTGCTGTCTTTTGCTCAGGTATGAAGAGAACCATCTCAGTAGGTTTCCTTTGATTCCGTTGAATGAAATTTTCCGTAGTAATATGAGATGGTCCACTTTATCGAAGGCTTTTTTTAGGTCACAGTATATTGCATCTACCTGGAGGCCACGATCCATGTTTCGAAACAAAAAATTTGTGAACAGTAACAGGTTGCTGTTCGTAGACCTGCCCTTCATAAAACCATGCTGCTGTTCGATGATCTGCGGAGCGAGGAAAGGGTAGATTTCGTCATGAATGAGTCTTTCAAACAGTTTGGGTATAGCCGAAAGGATGGAAATGGGCCTATAATTTTCAACTTTATGTTTGGAATTTCCTTTAAATATTGGTATTATATGAGCCATTTTCCATTTGGAAGGAAATACCCCGTTGTCTAAGCACTTGTTAAAAATAATGGTTAATGGGGCTGCAATTGATAAAGCTGTGTTTTTGAGGAAGTACGGTGGAATTTTATCATGGCCAGCTCCTTTTCCACCGTCAAGTGATTTTAAAGCGCGTGAGACTTGGTGCACAGTGAGCGACAGATCAGATAATGTTGACATACCGTCGCCCATGTTATCTGATGTAAAATCCTCAGCATCTATAATAACATTAGTGGCGGGTGGTTCGAAAGTGGATTTAAAGAACGTTGAGAACATATTGCATATTATTTGAGGATCTTTGGAGGTTTGTCCCTGATATGACATTGTCGCCGGATAACCATCGGAAGACCTCAATGAAGTAATATATGACCAAAGCGAACTAAACTGTCACCTAAACTGGCGTTTACGGAACTTCGAAGTTCCGTAAAAACATCAAACTCCATACAAGTATTTACTAGATATTCTGTGGTTTTACTTCTTCAAGCTGTCAAAGTCAATCTCGGACTTCCGATTTGTATGAAAACGCGGAGTCGGCGTAAACGGCAACGTCGACAAAGGTATTTACGGCAACGTTGAGTAAGCTGTCAAATCAAACTCGAACTCCCAAATGTTAGTTCGCTTAACGCCCAATGCGCGCGCTCTTCAATTTCTCCATACATTTAACAATGCCAGTCGACCGGTTTGCCGTACAGCCAATTTAGGTGACAGCCGGGACTACGGGCTCTGGTTGCATAAAAAAACTGAAAGTGGATTGCTTGTTCAACATTACCAGAAAATAAAACAACAATTTTGTGTGAAACTTTAATTTGTCAAACAAAAGGACCAGCCTGCAAAATGACATCGTTCCTTCAATAAGTTGAGTCCTTAAAATATGTAGTATACATTTGCACGTAGATTAAACGGTGATTAAAAATTATAAAAAAAAAAACCACAAAAACTATAACAAAAGTATATGATTAAAATATTATTTTCATGAACTGAAAACAATCACGTATCAAATGAATTATTTTAAAAACGTATTTAGACGTATCTGTTACAATCAAACATTAAATGTTTTTTTTTTTTTTTCATTTTGACATGTTTTCCAATTTTATCTTACAGTAAGTCCAACACTTTTCGGCCTCATTTCATCCAAAACTTTTCCAAAATATCCAATCTCTGTACAATTAACATCAAAATACCTTTTGCCTTCAGCTTTTAATTTTACCAAAAAATTACTCTCTTTAGATATTTCTCGTAGCCCTTGCAACATTTCGCCGCCCTACCTCAATACATTTTCTTTGATCGAATCCAAATATTACGCAAAAGCCTCTAAGGAACTACAAAATTTATTTCACAACAAACACGCCTACATCACATCGGATTGCACGGTTTTTTTTTTTAATTTCGACACATTCGTACACAAGACGAATGTGATCCGAGTCAAAAAAATACGTGCAATCTTATTGCCTCGTGCTCCACTGGGTAACAAGACTCGAGGCTTTATTGCAGACAGACGTGTGAGCGACTGTGGTCTACAGTCCGGCCGCCGAGAGAATTTATTTTTGACACCTGTCAGTTCGGTCACTGCTGGATAAAAGCAATTGTTTAAATTATTATAGTTTATTTAAAAATCTAGACTCTAGAACCGTAAGCAATGTTCCCCATAGAAGCGTTGTTGACTAATCATTTGAAAAACACTGATCCAATTTGCTTGATATTTGGTACATACTATCTAATAAATATTATAAAGGGGAAAGTTTGTAATAATGGATGGATGGATGGATGGATGGATGTTTGTTACTCTTTCACGTAAAAAGTACTGAATGGATTTTAATGAAACTTTACAATAATATAGCTTATACATCAGAATAACACATAGGCTACAATTTATAAAGATATTGTGCCCATGGGCTTTAGAACTTTCACGGGGCTGCGAAAACGATGCCGGTAGCGCTACTTCACACCAGGCAAAATCCTTGAGAACCAATTACTCGATTTAGATGCGGATTGTATCTACGTCTAGCCTGATTCTACTCAAAACTTATAGGCTACATAATATAACGCTTCATTACCTGAAGGGTGAATAGAGAGTGTTAAAATTCTTATAACTTGCGAACCACTAACCCGATTTATGTGCGTATTTTATCAATGTATAGGATCTCTGGGAGCAGTCAGGTTCGAGATGGGTTACTGTTTTCGATGTTGAGGCTACCTGTGGGTTGGAGTCCACGCAAAACTTACCTACATTACACGTTACTTACTTACTAGGTAAGCAATGTTGCAGTGCAAGTGCAGAAAGGTTCTGGCGGCAAATGCTTTTTTTTTAAATAGCCACCAAATGTCAACGAAGCTCTAAATGGGAATTATTGGATGTTTCTCATTAAATCATGCTATTTCATCTCGAACGATCTTGATTAAATTTGGTAGATGGATACATTGTCCTGGACCAGTTTGACCCTATTATGGATCAGCCATGTGAGCTACTTTTTATCCATGAAATAATTTAGCCGACACTAACCCGAGCGGAGCCGGGTACCGCAGCTAGTTCTACAATAAATGTCTGTGTCTGCACGTTTTTGTTTTGCTGAAAAATCTAAAGCAAGTCAAATAACAGGCAAAAGAAAATCTTCATACAAATTTTATTTTCTCTGTTGTGTGAAACAGGATACATTTTTCGAAAAAAACAAACATGTGCAGACATAGATATTTTTTGATCGATATTAAATCCCAAATATCAAGTAAATTGGATCAGTGTTTTTCAAATGATTAGTCAACAACGTTTCTATGGGGAACATTGCTTACGGTTCTTGAGTCTAGATTTTTAAATAAACTATAATAATTTAAACCATTCCTTTCATCCAGCAGTGATTGAACTGACAGGTGTCAAAAATAAATTCTCTCGGCGGCCGGACTGTAGACCACAGTCGCTCACACGTCTGTCTGCAATAAAGCCTCGAGTCCCGTTCCCCACTATACATCCCTCTTTGTATTCCTAGCCTGACACATTAGATTATAAGCTATACAAGTTTCCAAAATGGTCTGAACCAAAAGAAACGGATAGATTTTCTGCATTCACAATAAAATTGTATCATAAACATAATATGTATTAAAAATTCGTGGTTTTTATTAAAATATCGGCAGAGCCTGTAAAGTTGCCACCGTCGAATGTTCCTGTCGTTAAGGGGAGATACTCCACGGTGAAGTTTATAACTTAGGCGTTAAGGGCGTGATAATAGCCCATTGCATTCAGTTTGATAAGGCGTAAGTAAAACCATGTATAATTTTATTTAAAAATAACTACGACGAATTTCGATAATCGAAAAAGTTAATATGTATATTGATGTTCTACCTATAATTTATAGATAAAACTGAATTCTCTGGTGCTTTGTGTTCTCATATTAGACAAGTATTCATAAACATTCATAAAGAAAAGTTTTAACACATAATATGAGCGTCAGATATTTGCCGTTATAGGTTTCAATTATAGCTAGACCATCAATCCATCTTTCATCTTTTTGAAATCACTGAATAAGGAGCAGTTAATATTGGAAATACGGTTCTACTTACGCCCTTATAGAACTGAATGCAATAAGGTCACGCCCTTAAGGGTGTTCCGAACCATACAAAGTTGTTTGTACACAGAACGCAAAAAATATTGCACTTTAAGCCACGAATTAATTATATATGTTGAATGTAACCATAATAGTTACGGCGAAAACATTTTCACAATTTCAGATTTAAAGGTTTTGTTGTAATTAGCGATTAGAAGTTTTACACCGTTAGATGGCTCTGTTAAATAATAATCTCATTTTAAAAAAAATAACAAAACCAATAAACCTGCTATTTTGAAAAAATATTTTTGCCGCAGCTACTACAGCTATATTTAGCATTTATAATGAATTTGTGGCTTAAAGTGCAATACTTTTTGCGATATGTGTACAAACAACTTTGTATAGGTCGGAACAGCCTTAACGATAAAAAAGATCTCCTCGAAGAGATCGCGAAGCGGCAGCATTTGAACATTCGACGGTGACATTGACTATTAACTCGTGACCAACAAACAGACAACAGAAACTGGACGGCCAGCGCCGACTCCCTCCCCCGCGAACAATATGGCAGCATCTCTCTCCAACGATCCAAACGTCCAATCACAAAGATCGCGCTCGTAGGAGCTAGAAACACAACGCACTCAACGATTTTCTTTCAACAGTTGATTATCTGTAAATGTTATGATCAAGTAAATATACTTTTTCGTACTTAAGCATGTACGTCGCTTTTTCCAATTAATGAGGCATGTATGTATGTATAATCGATGAAGCAAGGACACATAAATAATAAAGCGTTAAATAAATGTATGTAGGTATAGTCTTAAATACTGTGTTATTAGGAGGCATTGATTTAGGGGAAGAGGGACTGTAGGAGAATTCCAAATTATGGGTATACAGCCGGTGCCGAAATTGGTTAGACGCAACACCCGCGAATGGTATGTTTTGCTGGTTCGGGTCCAGCCATGCAGTATATTCGTAAAGTAGTTCTTTTTACAGGGATCTTTCTTTAATTAATGTGTCCTTGCTTCACGGTTGATTATACATACATACATGTCACATTAATTTTAGTCAGTCAAAAAAAAGTTACACACGAAAACATCCTCGTATTGGCAGAACTATACTGGACCATAGATAAATGATGGTAGGAAAATATTGCTAACGTCATACAACTGTTGAATAGGGATAATAGAAGTCAACAGATGGCGTCGCAATTCACATTTGAGAATACATGAAATACAAACCAATGAATATCTATGATATTTTTTATTTACGATGACATTACTTAATTCATAGCTAAAATATAACGTTTTCATCATGCCGGCCTAGGCAAAATTTGGAATTCTTAGTTTAAGGGCCTGGTACTAGCCAAATCGCAAAGTTAGACGAGGCACCCCAAGTTAACTAACTAAGTCTGACGATTATAAGTGTCATTCTTACAATATATGATTCCTTGTCTAGGAATTGAATTATTTTCGTTAATTTATGTTTCCTTTTTCTATACAAAATACATTGCGGAAACGGTGTCCATTTCCGAACTTTTTTGACTAAATGTAGAAATCTAAAAGCAAATGGAATTTTTTGTTTATGCATATATGCTGTTTTTGCTTATATCTAGAAATCGAATTACTTTCAGATTTCTAATGAGAAAAATCAACTTTTTTATTTTTATTATTATTTAAATAAATGATGGAATAAAAAAATATTAACAATCCATTATCAGTCTGGAGTTTTATTAGGATTTGCTGAAGCGTTTCACTACATATTATTACATTTGTTATAAAGTGCATTTGTATGGCGCGAGTAGTTGGCTAGTCCTAGCGCCTTAATAACGGTGTAAATAGTTCTGGCATTGACGGGAGATGGCGCTGATTAAAATGCCATAGTACCAGCGAAAATAAGAAGTATTTAGAGAGTTTTGTACGTTGCATGACGTTAGCAGATTATCCCTAATATTATTTGTGTATGAATGCATTTATATTTATATATATATTATAAATATAATATATTTATATTACAATATATATTTATATGTTAAAGTGGGAAAAAATGGCTTTCCGGCATTACAAACGACATTAAAAAAGGACATATTGATTTAAAATTCAGTCACAAAACATTAGTGGTTCTAGCTTCTACGCGTACAATTGAGTGTTCACATGCTATTTTAATATTAAACTCGCTAAAAAAACACCGCTAAAAATACTTGCGTTACCCCAAACCAAACCACCGCAGCGAGCAACGCAATTATTCTTCAGCCAGTCTATAACCTATTAACATAACAGCTATCATCAAATGGTATCTCATTTAAAAACTATTTTGTAATCCTTAATACCTACAGATAAAAGTAATTTGCAACCGGCTACAATTTTTCGTACGGTAGAAACACAAGAAAAATAAAATTATAATACGCACAGAAACTTTCGTAGCATCCTTTTGTGAATGAAAATTATTTATGTTACCAAGAGTCGTCTCGCAACTCGGCAGAATTTTCTGGTTGCACAAAATTCATGAAAAAACTCACTTCATACTTTACTTACGTCATATTGTGTTTATGTCTTGTTATTGTTTATTTTATTACACACATGAACATATTTCTTTTCGTCGACCACTCTTAACATTTTGCAATATTTAATTTGTCAATTGCAACTGCAGAATCTTCTGGAGAATTGGTTGGTTGCACAAAATAAATGAATTAACTCACCAACAACTAATGGCATATGTTTGCCTGTTATTGGTGGATTTTATTATAAAATAAACATATTTGTTATTATCAAATATTTCTAACATCATGTTGTCAAAGTAATCTCTTAACGTCACGTCAGAGTCACCTTGCAACAACTCGGAAGAATTGGCTGGTTGCAAAAAATAAATGAATAAAGAAACCAACAACTAATGGCATATGTTTGTCTATTATTGATGGATTTTATTAATCACAATCATATTTCTTATCAGCAACCACTTCTAACATTTTGTAACATCAAGTTGTCAAAGTAATCTGTTATAGTCACCCAAGAGTCACCTTGCAACTCGGAAGAATTGGCTGGTTGCACAAAATAAATGAATACATTCACCAACTCATGGCATATGTTCATGTCTGTTGTTGGTGGATTTTATTAATCACAAACATATTTCTTATCATCAACCACTTCTAACATTTTGTAACATCAAGTTACAAGTAATCTCTTATAGTCACCCAAGAGTCACCTTGCAACTCGGAAGAATTGGCTGGTTGCACAAAATAAATTAATAAACTCACCAACGAATGGCATATGTTCATGTCTTTTGTTGGTGGATTTTATTAATCACAAACATATTTCTTATCATCAACCACATCTAACATTTTGTAACATGCAATTATCATTTGCAAACATTGCCACACCTATGTTTAGGTAGCATTTTTATAAACTGAGTAAGTCATTGTACCATATGTCCTACTTTAAGAGTACAATGCATAACAAATGTCTTGCAATAAAGATTTTGAATTTGAATTTGAATGCAGTTGCCAAAGTAATCTCCTAAAGTCTTATTTTGTGCGTCCAGCAAATTCTTCAGAGTTGATGTTATAGATGGTTATTATAGATCTATCTTCTGTTTCCTTTAGGCAAAAAATAAGGACGGATACATGATAACCTTAACCATAACAGAGATGAGTGCACTCCAGTCTAAGAGTTACCTTGCAACTCGGAAGAATCTGCCGGTAGCACAAAATCAATGAAAAAACCAACCAAATACTTAATATTATGTTTGTTAGTTATTGGTGGATGTTTATGACATCTGAAGCCTTATTCTGCTAATTGATAACTGCACGCGTTATGTTTGTGTTTTCTCAAAACCGCATGTTTCGCGCGAAATGGTATTCTACTAGCGCAGTTTGCATAACGCATGCGTTGTGTTTGTGTTTTGTTCGCAAACTCGTAACGCGCGCTCCATGTTCTCGTGGGACATGTGTTTTGCCGAAAACTTGCGGTTTTGAGAATTCTATTAGTCAAATTCGGAGCATCGCATCGCCGAACTTCGAATATCACTTTTCTACATTACGTTGGCATATCGCTGTCTCTTTCTTTTCGCATGTCATATTTGAGTGAGAAAATAACTGTCAAAATCGTGACAGGTTATTTTACCCTGTGGTCGGCGCGCAAGACAAAACTCCATAGACAATAACAAAACGCGTGTGTGAATTAGCTGAATACCGATTTTTGGAAACCGCACTCGAAACTTAGCGTGTTATGTTTGACGGAAACATAACTAACACGGAATGGGTTGAAATTGGACAAATAGCAGAATCGGGCTTCAGGTCACTGCTCTGTGGTCAAACTGTGGCTTTATGAGAATTCTGATGACTCTGCGAACGAAAACTGTACTTTTTTAATCAATTGTTTTTTGACAGGAAAATTAATCACCCAATATTTATGCGTTATGTCAACGCATAGATTCTTCCCATCCAGTATGTTAGCATCACTCTAAAATTTCCCGAGGTGTGAGCAGTCTGGTGCAATATGAGAGAAATCGGGTTAATATTTACTGCGTTCATCGGACTTAAAGCTAGGACGCTGATGAAACCAATAATTTAACAGATGTCAGAGTTTCTACCACATATAATAAAGATATGATATTTATACTCGTTTAGCAAGAATTTAATTCTGAACGCATGACTCAACCCCAAAGTGACGAGTGTGTGTATCACCGAGCGCATTATATTTTAATCATATGTCCAATTTGAAATTAAATGCATGCAAATATTTATTTCGCTGCCGATTAATTACTTTTGTCACATCTCCCTTCGACTAAACAAAGTCGAGTAGAAATAGACAGGCCTATAGCTGCTTTGATATTACATTTTACTCCAACAGACCATGTTAGGTGTATTTCCTGCATACAACTTATTCTAAACTATTCTTACGTCGCTCAAGTAGGTGTCGTCCCATCTTTTTACCTTTTCGAGCGCACAGGATCAGCGTTTAATAATTGTACAATATAAAAAACAAATTCGTTACATCGTATCGTTTCACTTTTGTACCAACACTATTGCTCTTTATGGAAAAATACATCGAGTAAGAAAGGACCGGAGCGGCGCAAGAAACTTATCCGTATAGCGGCAGCGTAGCCACGTATTAGTGATTATACAATAGAATTAGAATGTAAAGACACACAGCGTTAACTGACGCATTAAACCAAAATTGTTGGTTCCTATCAAATATTTGAACCGATTATACATTTACTGTACACGCTCACTCGTTAACTTCTCAATCCCACACTACGTTCATCTTGTAAGCGCACGGCGGCATGCTAGGTCTGTGGATAATACAATGGCAGTAGCGCCGGCCACTCCGGTCCTTTCTTGCTCGATGGAAATACACGACCCGAAAAGGGATTCTGTACGAGACACCGCGCAATCTATCCTCTACGAATTAAATATAAAAGACCAGCATAATTCACCGCTCTCTACTCCCTGTAAATTTCTAAATGTAAGAAATGTGTCGCTATTTCTACGCACGAAATCCCCTTTTGGGTCAAATACATAGATTTTGTGTAGGAGATATTAACTTTAAATCCTTAACTTTTCGTCCAGGAGCACATTTCTCTTGCATCTTCTTATGTACACCGCATAGGAAGAACAGAGCTAAACGTAGGTAACTTTTTCTTCATATGGCCCGTAAGAAAGCCAAACGCGGATGGGTTGTTATTGTTCCCAATGACAGTTGGGATGTTTGGCGGCTACGTACATTCGCTGCGGCTTCCCGAAAGCTGTGGCTTCCTGAAAAAGAGCAAGTTCATCTTCTATTTGATGTGGTTCGAGGACGCTTAGAAAGCATGGATCTACTGGGCGAGGTGGCACTCAATGTACCACGCCGCCGCACACGTCACACTGCGCTCTTTCACTTGTCCACGCACCACACAAACTATGCCAAAGATTCAGTCCTTACTCGAATCGTATGCTCATACAATGATCGATTCAATACAGTTGACATATTTCATTTATCGAGAGCAGATTTTCGGAATAAAATCATCGACAGCATTACCCGGAGTGAATGACTTACCACTCTTTTTACCCTCTAGGGTCACATCACATGCACACTTAAACATCCACCTACACACAACCATCTACCCCACACACACACACACACCTTACTTACACACATCACAACCCACCTATCACAGTTTTTTAATTTATCTTTTAATTTATATACACAACAATACTAAAAAAATGCTCAACGTCCGAGCTCACAATTCCAGACTGAACAATGGAATTCTATTATTGGCCACAATCCTTAGACTAAGAACCATTGTAAAACTGACTTTATGTAACGCTGTTGAATTCCTTAATACTAAATAAATAAAAATAAAAAAATCACTGACTGAAATTTCAGAATTTCGCTTTGCCGTTTCAGTATTGTCACTTCAACGGAATTGGTAATAAGCTAGAGATGCACATTTTTTTTTATGCAACCTGACATGGAAGGCTTATACCACACAACCCTCAGTTTAAATGACTAATTCACAGAATAGAAATGGAATCACATTATAGTGAACCGATAACACATCCTCTAGCCCCTAACCGATAGCATTCAACTGTTCTGAATTGTTCAATGTGCTCATAAAGGGAAGGGCCTGGCATGGTATCTAATTCCTTCGGGAATGTGTTTTATCGGGCTAATATCATAACGGTAGTTGTGTGGTATTAGCCATCCATGACAGGTTGCATAAAAAAAACCAACATTTGATGTTGCGCGTCCCGTAATTCGTAATCGAACTAAATACAGTTAGACGTTTTCCACCAAATCAGTTCTGTAATTTTGTCAAAAAAGATTTCAAAAACTCCCGTCATTCAATGGTCGCCGACGGCGGCCTGCGCGGACATCGCGCCGTCTCACCTAGGACATGGAGGAGCAGGGCAGCCGCGGGGAGCCCATCTGCGTGAGCACGCGGTCGAGCCACTGCAGCGGCCCGTTGAGGTGCAGCTCGATCCAGCAAGGAGTCGACGTCACCGTCTGCCGCCTGCCGGGTCGCACAGTTCACATGATTTTTATTTTTTTATTTTACGGCCTTTCACGCGGCGGAAGGAAATCGGAGTCGTCTGTTGCGTAAGAACGGAGGCGGATGCCTCCTTGACAACGGGCTGAACGATCAGCTCGAAACGTTGGAGAATGTCTACTCCCGCCGTTCCTAACGAATGCAAGCTGCTCCATGGTTACGAATCCATGTAAAACTGTAGATCCCTTTCACCCACTAGGTGGTAGGGTTTAAGCCCACCCGGGTCGGTACCATCGCATAGGATGAAAAGATGGTCGAAGTGGCAATGAAAAATTTACTGTGTTTTCCATCCAGTTCCATTGTAGGCGTGCTCATAAAGGGAAGTTTCTGGTATGGCACCTAATTCCTTCGGGAATGTGGTGTATTGAGCTAATAAATAACGGTAGTTGTGTTGTGTTCGCCATCCATGTTAGGTTGCATAAAAAAAATACCTTTTTGCAACGGAACCCAAAAACTCCGAATTCCCCGGGAGCGAGTTTGCTGGCAACATCCGCTATCATAGTGGTCAGTCTGAGTTCTCACCTAAATTGGCGTGTACGGCAATCCGATCTACTGGCGTTTTCCGTAAAAACGTCAAACTCCATACAAGTTTTTACTAGATATTCTGTGGTTTTACTTCTTCAAGCTGCCAAAGTCAAACTAGGACTACCGATTTGTATGAAAACGCGGAGTCAGCGTAAACGGCAACGTCGACGTATTTACGACAATGTTGAGTAAGCTGTCAAATCAAACTCGGACTCGCAAACGTTAGTTCGCTTAACACCCACTGCGCGCGCTCTTCAATTTCTCCATACATTTGAAAACGCCAGTCGATCGGTTTGACGTAAACGCCAATTTAGGTGACAACTGAGACAACGGGCTCACGTAAGGCGGGTCGCTCACCTGTACTCGGCGCCCCAGCCCTTGACGAAGCTCATGCGGATGGTGCACATGCGCGTCAGCTGGAACACCGCCTCGAAGCCCTGCGACACGGACTGCGAGAGCAGCGCCGCGAACTCCTGGTTGTTGAAGATCTTCAGGTTGCAACCTGCGCACGGCCGGCATCAGTACGCGCGGTCCGAGCGACAAATTAACATAATAACGTCTCACAATTAAGTAGCCTAGTGGCGCGGGGACTGGCCTAGCGTACCAGAGGTCTGGGTTCAATTCCTCGCTCCGACATGCACCAATTTCTTTCTCTTTCCGAGATCGATAAGTGCATTTCGTCACGAATGCGAGTTGCTCCATGGTTCGGAATCCATGGAAAACTGTAGGTTCCCTTCCCCTTCTAGGTGGTAGGGTTTAAGCCCGCCCGGGTTGGTACCATCGCATTGGATAAAAAGATTGTCAAAGCGGCAATGAAAGATTGTCCGTGTTTTCCATCCAGTTCAATGTAGCTGTATTCATAAAGGGAAGGTCCTAACATGGCACCTAATTCCTTCAGATATGTGGTGTATTGGTCTATCATAACGGTAGTTGTGTGGTATTAGTGTCAGGTCGCATAAAAAAAAAACAATGTTGTGGGGTTGCTCAGGTACTACGATAGACGTTACTCTGTGGAACTTGCACCCCTTATTTATCCCCATCCTACCTCTATCCGGAGCACCCGCCGCATAGAAACAGAGCAGCCGTGTTGACATTGGACTTTTGACAACAAACCGTTTCTCAAACTCATTTCTCCGCCACACTATCTGCCGGCGGGTGTCTTTAACATTTAATTTGGAAACATTTTCCCCCAATAACATGAAACTTCAAGTCACGGCCTCTAGACCGAATACTCGCAATAACTACATATCCAACCGAGTAGTAGAGGCATGGAATAAACACCCGGAGAATGTGATTAACGCTACGACCATCAACCAATTTAAAAATAAACTCGATAACCATGTCAAACAAAATCTAAAGTAAAGAAAAATAATTTAAAAAAAACCGGCCAAGTGCGAGTTGGACACACACACGAAGGGTTCCGTACCATCATACAAGATTTAACACAAATAAACACACGTTTTTTTTATGGGGTCTATTTTTACCTATTTGTTGTTATAGGGGCAAAATAAATACACACTCTGTGAAAATTTCAGCTGCCTATTACGGTTCATGAGATACAACCCTGTAACGGACGGACGGACGGACGGAACAGTCAGCGGAGACTTAGCAATAGGGTTCCGTTTTCACGTATGGAGCCCCAAAAAACCACTTAACAACAAAATTTATCAAGTTAATCACTGGATTTAGACGCATCAGCACATGCTGCCTGTCTAAAGCTTATAAATAAATAAATACAAATTAAATTGATCACGCGGTATGGGAAGGTTCCCCCCTATTGCTTAAAAGACGGTGTCTGTCTCACCGGGCGGTATCTTGCAGACGGTGGCCGGGTGCCAGCCGTAGCGCTGGTTGCAGTTTGGACTCTGCACGAAGATGGACGAGTCGCTGAGGCACTCGGCGAACACCTCGCCTGAAACACGATACCGTTACGTGTCAAGATGGGAGCGTGCTTTTCGAACAATTAAGAGTAAGATTATTGTTTGAGAGCAACCTCGATACCGTTACGTGTCAAGATGGGAGTGTGCTTTTCGAACAATTAAGAGTAAGATTATTGTTTGAGAGCAACCTCGATACCGTTACGTGTCAAGATGGGAGTGTGCTTTTCGAACAATTAAGAGTAAGATTATTGTTTGAGAGCAACCTTGATACCGTTACGAGTCAAGATGGGTGTGTGCATTTTGGAACAATTAAGAGTAAGATCATTGTTTGAGAGCAACCTTGATACCGTTACGAGTCAAGATGGGTGTGTGCATTTTGGAACAATTAAGAGTAAGATCATTGTTTGAGAGCAACCTTGATACCGTTACGTGTCAAGATGGGAGCGTGCTTTTCGAACAATTAAGAGTAAGATTATTGTTTGAGAGCAACCTCGATACCGTTACGTGTCAAGATGGGAGTGTGCTTTTTGAACAATTAAGAGTAAGATTATTGTTTGAGAGCAACCTCGATACCGTTACGTGTCAAGATGGGAGTGTGCTTTTCGAACAATTAAGAGTAAGATTATTGTTTGAGAGCAACCTCGATACCGTTACGTGTCAAGATGGGAGTGTGCTTTTCGAACAATTAAGAGTAAGATTATTGTTTGAGAGCAACCTCGATACCGTTACGTGTCAAGATGGGAGTGTGCTTTTCGAACAATTAAGAGTAAGATTATTGTTTGAGAGCAACCTTGATACCGTTACGAGTCAAGATGGGTGTGTGCATTTTGGAACAATTAAGAGTAAGATCATTGTTTGAGAGCAACCTTGATACCGTTACGAGTCAAGATGGGTGTGTGCATTTTGGAACAATTAAGAGTAAGATCATTGTTTGAGAGCAACCTTGATACCGTTACGTGTCAAGATGGGAGCGTGCTTTTCGAACAATTAAGAGTAAGATTATTGTTTGAGAGCAACCTCGATACCGTTACGTGTCAAGATGGGAGTGTGCTTTTTGAACAATTAAGAGTAAGATTATTGTTTGAGAGCAACCTCGATACCGTTACGTGTCAAGATGGGAGTGTGCTTTTCGAACAATTAAGAGTAAGATTATTGTTTGAGAGCAACCTCATTACCGTTACGTGTCAAGATGGGAGTGTGCTTTTTGAACAATTAAGAGTAAGATTATTGTTTGAGAGCAACCTCGATACCGTTACGTGTCAAGATGGGAGTGTGCTTTTCGAACAATTAAGAGTAAGATTATTGTTTGAGAGCAACCTCGATACTGTTACGAGTCAAGATGGGAGTGTGCTTTTCGAACAATTAAGAGTAAGATTATTGTTTGAGAGCAACCTCGATACCGTTACGAGTCAAGATGGGTGTGTGCTCTTGGAACAATTAAGAGTAAGATCATTGTTTGAGAGTAACCTTGATACCGTTACGAGTCAAGATGGGTGTGTGCTTTTGGAACAATTAAGAGGAAGATCATTGTTTGAGAGCAACCTTGATACCGTTACGAGTCAAGATGGGAGTGTGCTTTTCGAACAATTAAGAGTAAGATTATTGTTTGAGAGCAACCTCGATACCGTTACGTGTCAAGATGGGAGTGTGCTTTTTGAACAATTAAGAGTAAGATTATTGTTTGAGAGCAACCTCGATACCGTTACGTGTCAAGATGGGAGTGTGCTTTTCGAACAATTAAGAGTAAGATTATTGTTTGAGAGCAACCTCGATACTGTTACGAGTCAAGATGGGAGTGTGCTTTTCGAACAATTAAGAGTAAGATTATTGTTTGAGAGCAACCTCGATACCGTTACGAGTCAAGATGGGTGTGTGCTTTTGGAACAATTAAGAGTAAGATCATTGTTTGAGAGTAACCTTGATACCGTTACGAGTCAAGATGGGTGTGTGCTTTTGGAACAATTAAGAGGAAGATCATTGTTTGAGAGCAACCTTGATACCGTTACGAGTCAAGATGGGAGTGTGCTTTTCGAACAATTAAGAGTAAGATTATTGTTTGAGAGCAACCTCGATACCGTAACGAGTCAAGATGGGTGTGTGCTTTTGGAACAATTAAGAGTAAGATCATTGTTTGAGAGCAACCTTGATACCGTTACGAGTCAAGATGGGTGTGTGCTTTTCGAACAATTAAGAGTAAAATCGTTGCTGAGGTTACTCTCAAACATGAGAGCAACCTCATCCCTTTGTGAGATGTTGTGGTATTTAGCAAAAATTTTTTAAAATGCCGGCACGGTACAAACCCAATTTTCGTAAATCTCACCAAATCAAACAATTATGCGTATTGTCTGTTTTAAAGACATGTTGCATCCTCCTCATCGGGGAACCTGTCTTTTTCTTTGAAACAGAGAAGGTCCCAGAGCGCAATAGCACGATTTTGTACCGTGCCTGCGAATGAGTTAGTCCCGCCGGGAAGGGCCACCTCAAACAGTTCAAAGGTATGATTAGTAATATTTAGTAAATATATTGGTGGACTCAGACTTCTATCGTTATGCGCCATACAATGCGATAGAACATAAAAGAATGAAAACCTAGATGTTTCACCAATATGTCAATGCCAAAGGGACGAACAATAGATGGAGCAACTGCATGGATACACGTTTACAGCTATGGAAATCCGATGGCGCCACTTTCGTACTTAGAACTTTCGAAATAGCCAATAGATAGCGATGTACAAATATAGGATTCATTGATAGATTAACAATACAATTTTGTTTCAAAGCTGGAAAATATAAAATTTTGAATTGAAACACACATTTTTTGACAAGCCATAAAATCAAATAGCTTTTTAATAACAAACACATACTGTACGGAACTTTCATCACTATGGCGGTGGGCCATCTATTTACGGCAGTAAGTAATTAGTAATCTATGATAAAAACTGGCCAAGTGCGAGTCGGTCTCGCACACGAAGGGTTCCGTACCATCCGTAAATTATTTAATACCAAAAAAGACAAGTTTTTTGTATGGAAATAATAAAAATTTAAAAAATTAAAATTAAGGATGGCCTCCTTTAATTTTTATTATCTTTTAATCTCACCTATTTGTTGTTATAGCGGCAAAACAAATACACACACTGTGAAAATTTCAGCTGCCTACCTATTACGAATCATGAGATACAGCCCTGTGACAGACGGATGGACGGACGGATGGACAACTGGACGAACGGATGGACAGATGGACGGATGGACGGACGGACGGACGGACGGACGGATGGACGGACGGTCGGAGAGAGGAGGCTTAGTAATAGGGTTCCGTTGGCACCCTTTGGATATAGAACCCTAAAAAACGCGGAGTTATTTGGTTAGTGTATGCTTAATGCGGGTGTGATGTGAATATTAGCGTATGTGAACTGACCGCCGATATAATAGAGTCGGACCCCCTTGCCGATGTGTCGCCGCGTCTGCTCCACCACCTCGTTGCGGTTGACGTTGGACAGCAAACCCAGACAGAACCTGCGGACATAACACCGCTCGTGTAAGCCGAGGTGTGATCGAGTAAGAAAGAAGGTAACGATCTGGGGCGTTACCGTAATAAGTTAACTCGCCGGGTGAATAGCAGGGAGTGAATAAATCTGACGTTTAGTTGCATTTCGTACCATGCCAACTGTCAAACGATCTATGTTGTTGTTTTTGTCGTCGGCGAGTGGCTGCCGACGCTTGAACGCACTTGACACGAGGCCATTGTGCTCAGTAACCCGACTTTTGGCTCACTTCAGCCAGCCGAGCTCTTCCACAAAGCATAGCAGCCCTTTAGGGTCTTTCCACACTTGCGGGTCGCTCCTTTCGAAGCTAAAGACCCCCGTACAAAATGTCTGCAGTTGTCTACATTCCATGACTATATGTGCCGAAACGATCTATTCGACAAAGTGAACTGAATTTAACCAGTTGGCATATTACGAAATGCAACTAAATGTTAGATTTAATTACTCTTTTGCCTGTTCACCTGCTATTCACCTGGGGAGTTATTTATTAGTATAATGTAGATATTTGTCCATGTAACCACCCTGAGCTATAAATGGTTTCTTTGAATATATCCGAGAGGGCTTTCATGTGCGAAATTGGCACAAATTATTTCGTAAAGTATTCCATGACTCGCCGAATTCTTTATAACAACCTTATCACAGACTTAAGTTATGCGCAGCTAAATCCGTTCCATAAAGTTACAAAACACATAAGGTCAAACATGGATGGTTTGACAGATAAATAAATCTCTTTTTATGTGACCATCTTGATGGGGAAGACAACTCAAAGCTTAGTGTAGATCGTCACATGAGCAACCTCACCTTAAAAACGATATAGTTTCTTTAAAGTGTGATTTGAGATTTTAGATGAAAGATGTACTCCATGATGCAGTTAGAATAATGTTTTACAGGAAAAGAAGAACTTTTGTTTGTTTTCAAACAAATTTAAATGTCATTGACCAGCACAAAGTATGAAACGAAATATTATAGGTTATGTTTTTGTGATATTTTTCCTTTCCCGCGACTTCTTTTGATTAGCATAATTAAGAACAAATTATTTTCGGATTAACATGGAGAAAATTTATTCATTTTAATTACACTGACAGAGTAAGTCTCCACCGTGATGCTGGGCTGCGACGCGTGGAAGGTCTCGCCGACGCGCGTGTTCAGCTCGTAGTAGCTGATGCTGCACCAGAAGGTCAGCTCGTGGTGCAGCCGCGTCAGGTCTGCCAGTAGAAGCGTCGCAGGCCGTCGGGGGTTACCTCTCGCTGTTGCTGGGGTCGGTGAAGCCGTCCACCGTGATGCTGGGCTGCGACGCGTGGAAGGTCTCGCCGACGCGCGTGTTCAGCTCGTAGTAGCTGATGCTGCACCAGAAGGTCAGCTCGTGGTGCAGCCGCGTCAGGTCTGCCAGTAAAAGCGTCGCAGGCGGTCGGGGCTTACCTCTCGCTGTTGCTGGGGTCGGTGAAGCCGTCCACCGTGATGCTGGGCTGCGACGCGTGGAAGGTCTCGCCGACGCGCGTGTTCAGCTCGTAGTAGCTGATGCTGCACCAGAAGGCCGGCTCGTTGTGCAGCCGCGTCAGGTCTGCCAGTAGAAGCGTCGCAGGCGGTCGGGGGTTACCTCTCGCTGTTGCTGGGGTCGGTGAAGCCGTCCACCGTGATGCTGGGCTGCGACGCGTGGAAGGTCTCGCCGACGCGCGTGTTCAGCTCGTAGTAGCTGATGCTGCACCAGAAGGTCAGCTCGTGGTGCAGCCGCGTCAGGTCTGCCAGTAGAAACGTCGCAGGCGGTCGGGGGTTACCTCTCGCTGTTGCTGGGGTCGATGAAGTCGTCCACCGTGATGCTGGGCTGCGACGCGTGGAAGGTCTCGCCGACGCGCGTGTTCAGCTCGTAGTAGCTGATGCTGCACCAGAAGGTCAGCTCGTGGTGCAGCCGCGTCAGGTCTGCCAGTAAAAGCGTCGCAGGCGGTCGGGGGTTACCTCTCGCTGTTGCTGGGGTTGGTGAAGCCGTCCACCGTGATGCTGGGCTGCGACGCGTGGAAGGTCTCGCCGACGCGCGTGTTCAGCTCGTAGTAGCTGATGCTGCACCAGAAGGTCAGCTCGTGGTGCAGCCGCGTCAGGTCTGCCAGTAGAAGCGTCGCAGGCGGTCGGGGGTTACCTCTCGCTGTTGCTGGGGTCGGTGAAGCCGTCCACCGTGATGCTGGGCTGCGACGCGTGGAAGGTCTCGCCGACGCGCGTGTTCAGCTCCTAGTAGCTGATGCTGCACCAGAAGGTCAGCTCGTGGTGCAGCCGCGTCAGGTCTGCCAGTAGAAGCGTCGCAGGCGGTCGGGGGTTACCTCTCGCTGTTGCTGGGGTCGGTGAAGCCGTCCACCGTGATGCTGGGCTGCGACGCGTGGAAGGTCTCGCCGACGCGCGTGTTCAGCTCGTAGTAGCTGATGCTGCACCAGAAGGCCGGCTCGTGGTGCAGCCGCGTCAGGTCTGCCAGTAGAAGCGTCGCAGGCGGTCGGGGGTTACCTCTCGCTGTTGCTGGGGTCGGTGAAGCCGACCACCGTGATGCTGGGCTGCGACGCGTGGAAGGTCTCGCCGACGCGCGTGTTCAGCTCGTAGTAGCTGATGCTGCACCAGAAGGTGGGCTCGTGGTGCATCCGCGTCAGGTCTGCCAGTAGAAGCGTCGCAGGCGGTCGGGGGTTACCTCTCGCTGTTGCTGGGGTCGGTGAAGCCGTCCACCGTGATGCTGGGCTGCGACGCGTGGAAGGTCTCGCCGACGCGCGTGTTCAGCTCGTAGTAGCTGATGCTGCACCAGAAGGTCAGCTCGTGGTACAGCCGCGTCAGGTCTGCCAGTAGAAGCTTCGCAGGCGGTCGGGGGTTACCTCTCGCTGTTGCTGGGGTCGAAGCCGTCCACCGTGATGCTGGGCTGCGACGCGTGGAAGGTCTCGCCGACGCGCGTGTTCAGCTCGTAGTAGCTGATGCTGCACCAGAAGGCGGGCTCGTGGTGCAGCCGCGTCAGGTCTGCCAGTAGAAGCTTCGCAGGCGGTCGGGGGTTACCTCTCGCTGTTGCTGGGGTCGAAGCCGTCCACCGTGATGCTGGGCTGCGACGCGTGGAAGGTCTCGCCGACGCGCGTGTTCAGCTCGTAGTAGCTGATGCTGCACCAGAAGGCGGGCTCGTGGTGCAGCCGCGTCAGGTCTGCCAGTAGAAGCTTCGCAGGCGGTCGGGGGTTACCTCTCGCTGTTGCTGGGGTCGGTGAAGCCGTCCACCGTGATGCTGGGCTGCGACGCGTGGAAGGTCTCGCCGACGCGCGTGTTCAGCTCGTAGTAGCTGATGCTGCACCAGAAGGTCAGCTCGTGGTACAGCCGCGTCAGGTCTGCCAGTAGAAGCTTCGCAGGCGGTCGGGGGTTACCTCTCGCTGTTGCTGGGGTCGGTGAAGCCGTCCACCGTGATGCTGGGCTGCGACGCGTGGAAGGTCTCGCCGACGCGCGTGTTCAGCTCGTAGTAGCTGATGCTGCACCAGAAGGTCAGCTCGTGGTACAGCCGCGTCAGGTCTGCCAGTAGAAGCTTCGCAGGCGGTCGGGGGTTACCTCTCGCTGTTGCTGGGGTCGGTGAAGCCGTCCACCGTGATGCTGGGCTGCGACGCGTGGAAGGTCTCGCCGACGCGCGTGTTCAGCTCGTAGTAGCTGATGCTGCACCAGAAGGCGGGCTCGTGGTACAGCACGGGCGCCGCCTCCGCGCCGAGCAACCCCGGCGGCGAGGGCGTCAGGCGTGTCAGGTCTGCCAAAAAAACAAAAGTGACAGGCGTTTGGGGGGCGCTCGGCGCATTACACTCATATTTAGGGCATCTACATGAAAATCAAAACAAGATAAAGAGATAAATATACTTTTTAGGGTTCCGTACCCAAAGGGTGAAAACGGAACCCTATTACTAAGCCTCCGCTGTCCGTCCGTCCGTCAGTCCGTTAGTCCGTCCGTCCGTCCGTCCGTCCGTCCGTCTGTCCGTCTGTCACAGGGCTGTATCTCATCAACCGTAATAGGTAGGCAGCTGAAATTTTCACAGAGTGTGTATTAATTTTGCCGCTATAACAACAAATAGGTAACATTTTAAAATAATAAGAATACACAAAAAGGTGATTTTTTGTGTTAAATCTTGTTCGATGGCACGGAACCCTTCGTGTGCGAGCCCGACTCGCACTTTGCCAGTTTTTGTACTAAGAAATGTGACATTTATGTATGTATAATCGACCGGGAAGCAAGGACACATTCACTGAAGAAAGAGCCCAGTAAAAAGAACTACTTTACGATATACAGCTGGTGGCTAAATTGGTAGACGCAATACCCGCGAATGGTATGTGTTGCTGGTTCGGGTCCAGCCTTGCAGTATATTCGTAAAGTAGTTCTTTTTACTGGGCTCTTTTTTCAATTAATGTGTCCTTGCTTCACGGTCGATTATACATACATTTTTTTTTTTTTAATGGTACGTCCATCTGCGATCAGTCTTCAGACTATAATCAGATATCTTGAGTGTGCGTGGTTTTGTAGGTCAAACATGTCCAATAACATTAGACCTTCCTCCATACTTAGATCAATCAGAACCGGTTGTCAAGATCCAGTATGTCATATCTTTTAAGTCGTCGTTGCTTGTGATCTGGGATTAGCAGGTTTGATGCAAGTACGTTGACATGGTTATTAAGTCGGGTTTTGTATTTGGTAGAGACCATTCTTATTTCATCCTTCACCGTAGGAATCTCAAGATGTTCGTGTATTTCAGTAGTCCGAGTGAACCAGGGAGCTTTGGCTATCTGCTTGAGCACATTATTTTGAAACCTTTGCAGAATTTCGATGTTAGAATTGCTGTCGGGGGGGAACGGCAGAACGTCTAATATGCAGATCGTATAATGTCATATTTTGACAAAATTTTAAAACCATGCACAACGTATAATCGGCAGATCGTATAATCTTATACGTAGTGCATGAAGAAGTTTAAAAAATAAAATTACTTATTTCTCCATGCATAACGTATAATAGTCACAACGTATAATATTATGATCTTTATTTAACAAAAAAAGAAAACCATGCATATCATATAATCCAAAAACTTTTCATACGATAAGCGCCCTTATGAATATACTTTTAAAGCGTATACTCGCTAGGGAATGCAATCCCGACTCGAGATTGCAAATTCGAGATCCCGCGGGATTAGAAATATCAATCCCGCGGGATCCCGGAATTTTCGGGATCCCGTCTAGTTTTAAAAAAAAAATTTATTCGGATGACTGAAAAAGCTATTAACTGCTTGTTTGTGATAGTGAGGTTAACTAAAATAACGTGTTACTCGAAAGAAAATAAAAACCTTTATTCTTTAATCTTACCAACTAAATAATTAAAACCCGCATGCTTCAACACGGGACTCCTAGCGAAGCATTCGGGACACAACCTTTGCGAATGTAGTCAGGCTGATGCTGGACTACGACTCGCTCCACGGGTATAACATTTTCTACAGATATTATAGATGTATAAGAAATGATAATGTATTGTACCTTTAGTTGCAAATAAACTTACTTACTTACTTAAGGAAATTAACATAGGTAATTTAGGTAATCAAAACAATAAGCATATTTCAAGGGAATTAGGAAGTAGTTACCTACGAGTGATTTTGAAAATGAAAAAATAATCACTACAACTGCACAACTAAAACAATGACGAACGTAAACAAATGACTGCCTCTCCGCGCGCATATACTTCTTTCTCACTTACTCGACACAGTTCTATATTATCTGTCCCACTCGTCACTTGTCGCTAATATTCGGAAATAGTCGGAATAGTTTTCTAACGCTGTTTGGCGTTCCTGCCGCTCGCGGCCGTCAGTCAGCGCGCCGCGCCGCTTGCGCCCCAAGTGGACGTGTGTAGCGTCGCTGACCACTGCCGCCCAATCCCGTCAATCTCGAACGGGATCTCGTCATATGATGCGTCGGGATTGATCCCGAAAAATTACACGAGATCTCGCGAGATCGGGATCCCGCGGGATCGGGATTGCATTCCCTAATACTCGCACTCGACTTTTCGACCGTCTCAATTAGCGTTGTAGCAAATTGTTACTCTTCAACAAATATCGATTCGTAGCAATTTCAGCCTTAAATGTATCGTTATTAGGGCGCTTTATGCAGTGATTCTTGGCATATTATACGTTCTGCATGGTTTTCTTTTTTTTTTTAATACATGTTAGGAATATTATACGTTGTGACTATTAGACGTTCTGCATGATGCAAAGAGTTGATTTTATTTTTAAACTTATGCACAACGTATAACATTATACGTTGTGAATATTATACGATATGCATGGTTTTCATTTTTTGGAAAAAAATACTATTATACGTTGTGAATATTATACGTAGTGAATACGACTCGCTGGCGGTACCCCACAGCTGAATACCATATGTCCATATGGGTTTGAGAATGGCCTTGTAAATGAGCAGCTTGTTCTCTAGACTCAGACTGGAGCCTCTGCCAAGGAGCCAGGTGATTTTTTTATAGCGGATGTTCAATTATACATACATACATGTCACATTCGTTAAGATAAAGAGATGTATAGAAGCTGGTTCAGCACCCCAACAAACAGATGCTACTAATGACACCTATCCCACACGGTGTGTATAGGCCTACATAGAACATTTTGCGTCTGGCTGGGGGTACCACTGTCGTCTTATGGTTGCCACAGGAAAATAAAGCGATAGTGAGTATTTGTTGGGATTATTGGCCTATTTCTTTGCTTTTCACCTCTAAGAACTTTCTCAAATTCAATACAATCACTCGAACTGCACTTTTGTACACTTTAGGCGATATTGCTTACGGATATACGGGTTATTGGTACCCGTTTGTGTGAATAGATTATTTTAATTCCTTGTAACATAAACAGCAAATAGTTATCGTTGATGGTAAAAGAAAAAAAATACAGATGAATACATTAGGTTAATATTAATTCACAAAAATCTACTGTTCATGCCGTATGCAACAGTTCATGACAAATATTGGTTTATTTTGCAAAGCCTATGTCTGTCATCCAACATGTTGCGAATTGGAGATTGTGTAGAAATGCATGGGCACCTCTCCACCGAGCTATGTCTTATGTACACCAAACATTAATTATCCAAAGTATTTTTTGCATTCATTTCTAGAATCAGATTCTGATTCTAATAAACATTACGACCATATTTAGTTTCATTTCAAACTAAGTACAATTCAAAGATCTTAGGCCAAATTATTGAATCGCTATTAGATCATGACTTGCCTTTTGTTGCCATATAAAATTATATAAAAATTATAAAATATTAAATTTGCAACCAGGGTCGGATCCAGTATCTCGCTCAAAGGGGGGCGAAGACCGAGGGACAAAAAAAATGCTCAAGCATATTGCGATGTGCGAAAAGGACATGCAGTGACTATTTTCGAAAGGTGATGCAGCTATTTTCAAGCTCGGAGGAACTTTACTTTCAAATAACCAAAAAAAATATGTGAGGCTTCCCCTTGCTTATCGCAATTTGTCAAAATAAAGTGCCTTATTCCTGTCTTAAGGGGGAGTCATTTACCTCGATCGAATAAGGGAGTGGCGAACATAGCTCATCTGTGTACATGTTTTAGTGATAATACACTAAGGGTAGCACCGGCCAGTCAGTTCGCCTACAAATTCGCTCACTACTGATGTTTTTGAGTTCCAATGGCACGCCGCTACAGGACACATTCGTAAGCGACAACTACCATCAGTGCTTAACACTATTTTTTTTATGTAGCTGCACATGGATGGTTAATACCAAACTGAACGTCAGCTATTAGCCTAACACACCACTTGGGAGCTAGGTCGCCATGCCAGGACCTTCCTTATATTGCTCGGCTACATTGAGCTGGATGGAAAACACGGACAATTTTCATTGCAGCTTCGACCATCGTTCATTCATTGCAATGGTAACGAGCCCGGGCGGGATTATCCCTACCACCTAGTAAGTAATGGGACCAACAGTTCAACCACGAATCAAAACCACGAACTAAATATCCCTTAGTCAGCTTTGACGACATCCACTGGAAAAAATGCAGTGAGCCCAATCAAATTATTTTTACGTGCTTACTCCTGACTAAAGGGGGGTCATTTGCCCCCCACGCCCCCCTCTAGATCCGACCCTGTACGGGACATATTTCGATTACTTAAATATGTATGTAAATATGTGCGAGAGCCGTACAAACTCACTCATGTTGTCGTTGTGGTCCATGGGGTCGCCGTCCTCGCTCATGTAGCCGGGGGGAGGCGTCTCCACCGACGACTGCGACCTGCGGTTACGTTAAAATATTTTTTATTGCAAGATTTTTTTTATGCATCGTACTCGTACAATAAGAACAATGATGAATGATTTTGAGCGGCTCGTAGCCTAGTGGCGCGGGGACTGCTTAGCGTACCAGAGGTTTGGGTTCAATTCAGACATGCACCACTGTCTTTCTCTTTCCGAGTTCGACAAGTGCATTTCGTCACCAATGCGAGCTGCTCCATGATTCGGAATCCATTCCCCTACTAGGTGGTAGAGTTAAAGCCCGCCCAGGTTGGTGCCATCGCATTGGATGAAAAGATAGTCGAAGCGGCAATGAAAAATTGTCCGTGTTTTCCATCCAGTTCGATGTAGCCGTGCTCATAAAGGGAAGGTTCTGGCATGGCACCTAATTCCTTCGGGAATGTGGTGTGTTGGGCTAATATCATGACGGTAGTTGTGTGGTATTATCTATCCATGTCAGGTTGGATAAAAAAAATCTATTATTACAGTATCAACAATTATTTACTCCGTTTTATAAAATGTCACTCAAACGCCTATGTTTGCAATGTTTGCGAATGCAAATTTTTACAAAAAAGAGCTTCAAATCAATGAAACACAAACATTTATACAGGGACCTTTTGAATACTGCCACCGCTTGAGGGGGTGTATTTGTATGAGAAACTGAATAATTTCATGAAAAATTTATAGTAATGTACTTTTTTTTTTTCGCAGACCCCTTACAAATTATTCACGAGAGTTCAGCGAAATGCCTGTTGAAAGATGAAAATAAAGAAGTGCCCGACGTCACCCATGGGTTTTCGAACTTTCAAACTGGCCGGCCTGGTGCCTTTTCACACCATGGTTGAAGAAGCCCAGGTTGTAATCAGGTCAGGGAGTCCATTCGATGGTTAACTGGTCCTACAGGTAAATAATTGATCGCTTGGTTCTTATTTTCGGAGGGGAAAGAAGACGAGGTAGGGACAGCGTTATGCAGCTCCGAAGAGCATTCTCCATGGTAAAGACGACAGAACAGAGAGAGTATGTTTATGAGTTCTGTCCACGTTTGTATGGGGAGTTAACGGGTTTAACAATCATTCAACAAAACAATTCGTCTCGTGCCCTACCTACCTATGAACAGCGACTCCTTCACTTCTGTTTGGAACCGCTGGCAGTGCGCCGTTCTCGGGCTGATGTACAGTTTCTACACACAATTTTGGCTGACGTCATTGACTGCCCAGATCTTTTGGTAAAAAATTATAGTAGAGTTCCCCGTATACAGAATATACAAAAATATATGTATCCATTCCAGGTCAGACACTGCAGGACAAATATCGGTCAACATTCGCCAGTTGCTAGGATGTGTTCGCGTGCAAACGAATGGCGGGATCGATGCGACATATTCGCAGGACCGTTAACATCTCTAAAAAAACCGGCCAAGTGCGAGTCGGACTCGCACACGAAGGATTCCGTACCATCGTAAAAGATTTAATACAAAAAAATCACGTTTTTTATATGGGGGCCCCCTTTAATTTTAATTATTTTTTAATCTTACCTATTGTTGTTATAGCGGCAAAATAAATACACACTCTGTGAACATTTCAGCTGTCTATCTGTTACAGTTACTGAGATACAGCCCTGTGACAGACGGACGGACGGACGGACGGACAGCGGAGGCTTAGTAATAGTGTTCCGTTGGCACCCTTTGGGTACGGAACCCTAAAAATTTACAGGCTTAATTAAATAGTATTTCACTTTATTCCTTTCTTTTTAATTTTTGCAAGAGTATTTTTTTTTGCTGTATGAAATGTAAATTTTACAGAAGCCTCTGAATTAAATTTATGGATAACTTGATTTAGATTGTTATTATTTTGTGAGCATAATTATGTAATAGATTTATAACCTATTTGTTCTATGTTTGGTTCGTTTTTATGCATGTTGTGTTCACTACTTCTTTTCGACAGAAGAAGCATCGACAAAAGATAAAAGAAGCGTCGACAAACCGCCAGCACGTTGGTCAGACGATATACGTCAGACAGCAGGTGACAACTGGCGAAGAAAAACAGGAGACCGCACAACTTGGCGAAGCCGGGGGGAGGCCTACGTCCAGCAGTGGACAACAAAAGGCTGAAGAAGAAGGAGCACACTACCAGTGGAGTGTGCACCTTTTTTTTTAAATGACGTTTGTGTATCTCAGTGTATCCTGTTGACTACTCTGTTTGTGAACCTATTAATAAATAAATAAATTTTACCAGTATACCGACAATATCTTCAAATGGAAAACAGAGCGATGAGTACTCACACGTGCACGGTCGTGTTGTTGGGCACCTGCTGCGCTAGCGTCGCCTCCAGGTACATGGCAGAGTGCGGCGGCTGCCCACCGAGCACGCCGCCCTGCTGCATCGCCCTGGGCACACGCCAGAGGGCATCGTCATCGCACGAAACTTCGGCTTGGTTGTTGAAAAAGATTTAGGATATTTTTTTTTTTTTTTGTCGTATCTGCTTCATGGCAATCTGATTAGAAAACAATAAGCCACTTCTTTATTTGACGTTACTCTGTTTTGGTTGTCTTCTCTCAGAGTTTCTTCTTATTGGAATGATCCAACCGACTCTCTTTTTGGCTTAGGAGAATCTATTAGTTATGTATATTAAGGTGGCCCAACCCGGCGGGCCCAACTCATTAGCGGGCACGGTACAAAACCGTGCTGTTGCGCTCTGGGACCTTCTCTGTTTCAAAGAATAGAAGGCTCCGTGATGAGGAAGATGCAACATGTCCACAAAAAAGACAATGTGCATTGTGTATGATTTGGTAAGATTTACAAAAATTTTAATTTCAAGACGACTTATAGCTAAAAGTAAACCACGACCAGTGTAGTAAAAAATCTAACAAAAACCAAATAGATCATAAATCTTGATTAAATAAGCTATGTCTCATGACTAATCTTTTAACGATGTTCTTACTTTATCATTGCGTAATCCACCTCCAAAGTTATTGCATAAAACGCGCGAAAAATTCGAACTTTCGGCGCTTATAACTTAGAAACCAAACACAATTTTATAATGCCAACGGTCATCAGACATCTAGTTCGATCAAATAAAGCTATTTTGAGCAAAATTTTGGATCTCTGACAAGAAATATGGGCGTGATCTTCTTTCCCCTTTTGTATGGGGAGATGAGCGGGATGGGCCACCTTAATATTAGGATATGCCGCAAGAAAGTTGTGAAATCCGTACTATGTACATATATCGCCCCTATTTAACTTCTCATGGTCAAACCATTTCCACCACCTCCAGCTACAAAAATCCCAAAGAGAACCATCGGATTATGGGTAGCTGGAAGCGGTGAAATCAGGGGTCAGTCATGCCACAATTTGATTGATCCGCAGATTCGTTCTGGCATGGCAACTACCTCCCATGCGGTGTGACGGTCGGTTGGGGATGCACCATTACGGTTCATGAGATACGACGGACGGACGGACGGATGGACAGCGAGGCTTAATAATAGGGTTCCATTGGCAACCTTTGGGTACGAAGCTCCAAAACAAAGAAATCACGTTTCTTGTACGGTGGCCCCGTTTTTATTTAATGTTGATTTTTATGGTTCCGTACCCAAAGGGTGTCAACGGAACCTTATTACTAAGACTGCGCTGTCCGTCCGTCCGTCTGTCACAGGGCTGTATCTCAGTAACCGTAAATTTTTCCACGAGTGTGTATTTATTTTGCCGCTATAACAATAGGTAAAATTAAATGAATATTTTTGTATTAAATCTTTAACGATGGTACGGAACCCTTCGTGTGCGAGTCCGACTCGCACTTGACCGGTTTTACTATCTTTGTTAAAGCAGCAATAGAAATACACACTTTGTGAAAATTTTAACTGTCTACCCATTACGGTTCATGAGATACAGCCGTAAAGGACGGACGGACGGACGGACGGACGGACGGACGGACGGACGGACGGACGGACGGACGGACGGACGGACGGACGGACGGACGGACTGACGGACGGACGGAAAGAAGAACGAGCGGAAAGGGACGTCACAGCACTCACGTGTCCTGCGGCGAGGGCTGCCGGCAGTCCGAGTATGGAGGCGGCGCGCGCGTCGCCTCCTCGCCCAGCCCGCGCGGCACCAGGATGGGCGGCAGCGCTGCGCGCACAACGATAACATCCAGTGACACTGTCAAACCGTGGTGTAGCACGAGAATATGGTTTGCCCTAAATTATAAGTCCTAACTACCTACATTAAACACATTAATTTATCCATTTGATTGCAGCCTGTCTTGTCCAAAGGTTGAAAGTTGCCCAGCGAGCAATGGAGTGAGCCATGCTGGGAATATCGCTACGGGATATGGTGCGCAATGAGGCAATCCGCCGACGTACCAAAGTAGTCGATATTGGACCCCGGGTGGCTAAGCTCAAGTGGCAGTGAGCTGGTCACGTCAGCCGAATAGACGACGACCGTTGGAGTAACCGTTTCCTATACTGGCGGCCGTGGACAGGAAAACGGAGTGTGGGAAGACCCCCCGTCAGGTGGGACGACGACATCAAGTGCGTCGGCGGAAAGCAGCGCGTCCGTACCGCTGAAGGCCGGGAGGACTGGAGGAAAATTGGAGAGGCGTATGTCCACCACAAAACAAATGGTTTTGTGACATTTTCATTTTCAAAAACGGCGACAAAAAAAAACATTTTTTTTTTATTTTTTTTTATTTCATCATTGAACCTATTCAGGTTGAGAAATGCGACTAGAGTGGTCAGTCCGAGTTCTCACCTAAATTGGTGTTTACGGAACTTCGAAGTTACGTGAAAACGTCAAACCCCGTACAAGTTTTATCTAATTATTCTGCCGTTTCACTTCTTCAAGCTGTCAAAGTCAAACTCGGACTTCCGATTTATATGAAAACGCGGGGTCGGCGCAAACGGCAATGTCGACGTATTCACGGCGACATTGACCGCTTGCGCTTCACGCTCGCTCGGTCAGCTCAAAGAAGACATAAACTGCCCTTATGGAATGTGCCCAGACGTTACATTTGTAAACGTTTCATACATAAAACACACACACACACACCTTCACCCTCACCCTCTCTCACACATATCCTCTCGCAAACCCTATTCACCCTCCCACGCCCACGCCCACACCCACACACTCACTCACTCAATGTTTGCCCCACGTACACATTTGTAGCTCACCCTACCTACACAAACATTTTTATATATTTCTACCTACCTAAAAGTACACAACATTGCGCGGGTAATGTAATGTTTACTATAATGTATTTTCACTTGTTCTCCTTTTTTCTCTTTTCACACATTTTATACTATTTATATTCATCTACAAAATTGTAACGGTAACTAGAGTAAAACTGTAATTGACTTTAGTTTAAGGATGTTCCGACCCATACAATGTTTTTTTTACTCAGAACGCAAAAAGTATTGCACTTTAAGGCACAAATTCGTCAAAAATATTAAATATAGCCATAGTAGTTGCAGCGAAAACATATTCACAATTTGAGGTTTAATGGTTTCGTTGCAAGTGCCGATTAGAAGTTTTACACCGTTAGATGGCGCTGTTAAAGAAGAATCGTATTTAAATAAATTGTAACAAAACCAATAATCCTAAAATTGTGAAATTGTTTTCGCTGCAAGTAATATGACTATATTAAACTTTTATTATTAATTCATGGCCTAAAGTGCAATACTTTTTGTGTTATGTGTGCAAACAACTTTATCTGGGTCGGAACAGCCTTAAGGTAATTTTTAATTTTCAGAATTGTAAATATATTTAATAGTTCGGCGAGTGTGCAGGATTGAAGTACACAAGTTTGGGATCGCTCACCGGGCGAGTCTATCTTGGTGTAATGGTACGGGTTGATGCAGACCTCCTCCTTCCGCAGCTGGTAAGCGAACTCGCAGTGGTCCAGCGGCTTCAGTTCATGCTGACTCTGCAAATACAAGCGAACCGTTAGGCGAGCGGCTCGGTGCTCAGGGGCGGGGGGACTTACCTTGCATGCCAGGGGTTATAGGTTCCCATCGCCGCCCCGTTCGTGCACTATTTCGTTTCTATGAGTTGGATAAGTGCATTTCGTCACAAATGTGAGCGGTTCTATGGCTCGGAATATATGTAAAACTGTAGGTCCCTACCCTACTAGGTCGTAGGGTTCAAGCCCGCCCGGGTTGGTACCATCGCGTTGGATGAAAAAATGGTCGAAATGGCAATGAAACATGGGGGTTCCATCGAGTTCAATGAAGCCGTGCTCATAGAGGAAAAGTTCTGGTATGGCACCTCATTCTTTTGGGATTGGGGTCTGTTGGGCTAATATGACGGTGGATGTAATAAGCTCACCGTGTCAGTGTATTATTCAATCTTTTTTATTTTTTACTTAAACTATTTGTTGTTATAGCGGCAAAATAAATACACACTCTGTGAACATTTCAGCTTTCAATTTCAACGGACAATTGGACGGATGGACAGGGGAGGCTTAGTAATAGGGTTCCGTTGGCACCCTTTTGGGTCCGAAACCCTAAAAATTATCAATCCGAATGTGTAATATACATATAATGGAGGACATGAAGAAACTGAGCCTGTAGTCCCAGTTGTCACCTAGACCAGGAGGTCGCGACAAAAATGGTAACAATAACGTAAATGGCTGAAACTGGGTTCACGGGATAAAGACCAACCCTCTGAAGCTAAATGTGTCAGTCTGCCTGTTCCAAGTGGTTGCTTTACGTAGATAAGGCGCCTGAAAAAGTAGTTATGGGGACAAAAAAAACATATGATAAGGTAAATAGATGCAAATAACGAAGCATGAAAGTATCAATACATACTTGCTTCGCAATACAAAAACTGAACAAATCTTTGGTTGCATTTAGTAGTTATAAGCAATTTAGGTTACCGATATAACTTTAGGTATATTTAAGTATTTAATTAAGTAATCGTCTGGTTATTGTTGTATAATTAATAGGTATCAATGTTTCCAGATAATCAGTATATTCATCAGCAGGTACATACCAGCATCTATTTTGTATAGCCAATCTAGAAAACGCAACCACTTGGGACGGACAGACCTACATATTTAGCATCAGAGGGTTGGTATCTAACATGTGAACCCAGATTCAGCCAATTACCTTATCGTGACCAAAAATGTCGTGACCTCCCGGAATAACCGTTTACGGCAAACCGATCGACTGGCATTTTCAAATGTATGGAGAATTTGAAGAGCGCGTGCAGTGAGCGTTAAGCGAACTAACATTTGCGAGTCCGAGAGTTTGATATGACAGCTTACTCACCGTCGGCGTAAATACGTCGACGTTGCCGTTAACGTCGACTCCGCGTTTTCATACAAATCGGAAGTCCGAGTTTGACTTTGACAGCTTGAGGAAGTAAAACCACAGAATATCTGTATTTGTATTGTATTTCTTGTATTTTACTAATCATCCATAGACAGCTTGCTGCACTTGGAATCGTCACATTTCCACATTTAACATCGTTAATCATAATCATAATTGACAACATGTGAAAACTAATTACATACTAACATGTAAATTAATAAATTAATTTCTACGGTAAAAACTAGCATGGAGTTTGATGTTTTTACGGAAAACGCCAGTTGATGGGTTTGCCGTAAACGCCAATTTAGGTGACAGCTGGGACTACAGGCTCTGAAATAAATATCGAGTGCTATCTCTATGCTATAAATATCGCGGCTCGTAGCCTAGTGGCGCGGGGACTGGCCTAGCGTACCAGAGGCCCGGGTTCAATACCAGCTTGCACCACTGTCTTTCTCTTTCGGAGTTCGATAAGTGCATTTCGTCACGAGTGCGAGCTGCTCCATAGTTCGGAATCCATGTAAAACTGTAGGTCCCCTTCCCCTACTAGGTGGTAGGGTTTAAGCCCGCCCCGGTTGGTACCATCGCATTGGATGAAAAGATGGTCGAAGCGGCAATTAAAAATTGTCCGTGTTTTCCATCCAGTTCAATGTAGCCGTGCTCATAAAGGTAAGGTCCTGGCATGGCACCTAATTCCTTCGGGAATGTGGTGTATTGGGCTAATATCATAACGGTAGTTGTGTGGTATTAGCCATCCATGTAAGGTCGCATAAAAAAAAAAAGTGTAAGTCACCTGCAGCTGGGGCCACCTCCACAGGCGGCAGTAGACGACGTGTGGCACGCCCTTCCGGTACTGCCCCCCGAGACCGCCCTCCGCGCCCGGCTTCACCCTGCGCACGCACGCACGCACACACTACTTCATTGTTCGGATGCAAATTCAATTTCAAATACTTTAATCAGACCAAACGTCACACAGGGCCGAGTGTACGAAAGGACAAAAAATCAAAATCAACGTCAAGGTATGATCAAACACGTCACTTTGTATGGACAGTATGGAAGGAACTCTATGGGGTTCACTAAAAGTGACGTGTTTGAACATTGATTAAGTCAGCCGTCTCTTCCGTGCAATCAGGGCTCAGTTTGTCAGCCTCGGTAACCCAGTGGTGCGACGCCCTCCGATTTAATAAGCTGGGTAAGCACCTCTGATCGCGGTTGGGTTCTGGATGGGTGACCATTTTCAGCCGTTGAGGCTGGCCATGCGTTCAGATTCCACGTCAAACTGTAGGTCCCCTTACTTACTTGCTAAGTGGTAGGGTTAATCCTGCCCGGGTTCCATCGCATTTAATGAACGAAGCGTTAAGGATGTTCCGACCCGTACAATGTTTTTTTTACACAGAACGCAAAAAGTATTGCACTTTAAGGCACGAATTCGTCAAAAATATTAAATATAGCCATAGTAGTTGCAGCGAAAACATATTCACAATTTCAGGTTTAATGGTTTCGTTGTAATTGCCGATTAGAAGTTTTACACCGTTAGATGGCGCTGTTAAATAAAAATCGTATTTAAATTAATTCTAACAAAACCAATAATCCTGAAATTGTCAAATTGTTTTCGCTGCAAGTAATATGACTATATTAAACGTTTATTATTAATTCGTGCCTTAAAGTGCAATACTTTTTGCGTTCTGTGTGCAAACAACTTTATATGGGTCGGAACAGCCTTAAGGAAACTTTTCCATCCAGTTTCATCTAGCGGAGCAATACAAGGAAGGTCCTGGCATGGGACCAAGTTTCCATGTGGTGTGATAGGCTAATATCTGACGGTCAGTTTGGTATCAGCCATCCATGTCCAGTTAGATAAATAAAATTGCATTTTACATAAAAGGTTACCTCCATAACTCCTTTGGCACCCTCCACGGGAGCTTAAAACCAAATATTGCATTTTCAGAAGTTGAAAAAGTCACCCGTGATGTACAATATGTCTATTAACTAGCTGTTGTGCTCGGCTCCGCTCGGGCCGATTTCGTTTTTGACATTAACCCGAGCGGAGCCTGGATAAATGTGGTCTCACCTTTGCGGTCGCGTTATTCTAAAGGTCATTTCTGAATATCGACAACACCTCCTATAATAACATTTTTAGCTAAAAACCACGCACGGATTTTGACGGAGGTTTGAAAGAAAAAATTGCAAATTGGTCCACCTGTTATCGAGTTTTTTTTTTATTTTTATTTTAGCTTACGTTTCAGGCGAGAAAACTGAGAAAATCACCTCACTGCAAAGGGCGGAAGTATGCCAAAATTGCCTGCGAGAAAAACTCTCACCTTACCTCCAGGTCAATGCTCAAAAGTTGGACACCACACTAACTCGGAAAAGGTCACCGTCACATTTGTCAACCCATGAAGAATAGCCACATAGATTACTTATTCTGAGACTTTTATTTCATTCAGCTCTTCTATAACATTTAAAGTCATCTAGCATTAGTCCAGGGATAAATAAGGTGGATATTGCACACATTCAGGTTGAATTCCTTGTCAAACATAGGTTTTCGTCTGTGGTGAAGAAAGATCTACACACGTTTCCGTCTATGAAACCCTAAGTAGTAAATGCTGTCCGAATTATTAAAACTCTATATCTTCCCACACTTAACCACACACAAAACATTTCAGAGCACAAGACTATAGCAGTTAAAACTGTAGAATTGGGTACCGTTATTTTGAAGATAGCCAACAATGTTCTACGAAAGAAACAGTCAAAATCTAAATCGCCAAGTCACTGCAGAAGCAGGTTTTGGTCTGGCGAACTCTACGGCAAGGATTGGACTAACCTGATAAATAAGTAATCTTAGATTTGACCCTTCACTTAGATAAAGTATTCTTGATAAAAACATGCAATTTAAACGTTTACAGTGATCCAGAAAGCCAATAAGATTCCAATGAGAATCTAACACACTTCCGAATATAGAATGTGATCAATACAGCCTTTTATGGTCTAATTTTAGGCAGGGAAACACGATCAAATGCTAAAAAATGATTACGTATAGGTACCTACCTATTGTATCTCACCTTTTTTGCCTAAATTTCTAACCCTCGGTACTTCAAGGACACAAACACATCGCCAAAATTCGACTGGCCATTTCCTGTAACGAAACTTCTCTCACATTTTTACATCACATCAACACTACACTCGCGAATATTGCAACGTTTATCGACTTAAACATAATTGAATATTGCAAAAACGGCGCATCTAGGTAATGAAATCGTAGTTTTAAGTGTGTTTATTTTAAACAGAGATAACAAGATGTATTAGGAGTGGTGTAATCAAAAGTGGACGCCATGTTACGGAAGGCCCGATCGATTTGTTGTGACGGCGGCGGATTGACCTTTCAAGAGGTCCTTAAAGTGTTACCAGGCTGATTTTCGATAATAACTTTTCTTTCATTAGTAGCAATTGAAAAAAATTTAATACAGAGTAACAAGAAACACAAATTTCCGTATTTCGGACTAAGATGTAGTCTAGCATGAAACTTGTGTAAAAAGTAATTTAAATCATTTGAACTCCGCGTTTAATAAAGAGTACAAAAATCCCGAATATAATGGTCGTGTCAATGTTATGGCAACTAAGGTTTGACATTTTCCTCATACGTCGGGTGAATGAACGGGACAGCGCGATGACATCGCGAAACTTGAAAAGATCGCGAGGACATGGCGAACATTACGCGAGCAGTTTGTTTCGCAGCGCCCAGAAATCGTATTGCTCTCCTTGTCCTTGTACTGAGACAATTGTAATAAACTACAGAAAAATGGTAAATTCGGCAGAAACTAATCGATTGTGCATTTTGTTAGGGTTCCGTACCCAAAGGGTGAAAACGGAACCCTATTACTAAGCCTCCGCTGTCCGTCCGTCCGTCCGTCTGTCAGTCACAGGGCTGTATCTCATGAACCGTAATAAGTAGGCAGCTGAAATTTTCACAGGATGTGTATTTATTTAGCCGCTATAACAACAAATTGGTAAAATAAAAAAATAATAAAAATTAAAGGGGGGACCAAACACAAAAAATGCGATGATTTGGTGTTACCCCCGAACCAGTGGTAACTATTTAGATGCTTAATTTTTTTAGGTAGATATGCTACTTTTCGGCCAGTTAGCGGAGTTGCAAGATTTGAAATCCAAAAAACCATGAAAAATGTTGCCTACAATGATTTATTATTTTATATTTAGGACCTGTATTCTATCTAGATTCTATAAAAAAAATATGTTGTACTCTATTAACATAATTATATTTTAAAAAAAAGTTTGAATCAAAAATGGCAATTTTACCACTTATCGGCCATCTTAATTTAGTATACGGCCGCCCGTCGGCCAGATATCGGCCGCTAAATTATTAGGCGATTTCTTGTAGGACAGATAATTTACTGCGTCGAAACGAAATTTGATTCTATTTTACAGGGTGTTCATTTTGGGCTGTACTTATATTAGGCAACTAAAGAGATGATTTCTTAAGTTTTTTTTAAATATATTCAACATTCAAAGCCACAAATTAAAATTTATTCCATTTTGATTATTACCTTTTGTAAACAATTTTTGCGCTTGTTTCGTTTTTGCTGCTTTAATTTTATTAGTTTCTTCTATTATTTTCATTTTTTCCAGTTTTAGTTCCCTTATTCCCTCTATCTTCTCTGACTTTTATTGGTCCTTTTCGGATTGATTTTTTCTCTATTCAGCAGATGAAATAGATGATGTCATTCTTTTTTTAGTGTGCCAGAACTTTATTTTTCTTTATAAATGTGATCAGGAAACATTATATGCTTTCTATAATTCCGATTTTTGCCTCTTGGAGGGGTTTAATAGTCTCAGTATTATCATTGAATGAATGAATGAATAAATTCTTTATTGTCCATAAACAAAAACACAATTACAGAGAAAACGTACAGCAAAACAACAATATTGCACAAAGGCGGACTTATTATTATTACATAATGAAACTTTTTAAAATCTTACGGTCTGAGAAGTTATCAGTTTAGAAGCGATTGAAGAAGGACTTGCATGGCCAGTAATATGCTGTGTGAAAGTAGATGCGGGTGTGAGATCGTAAGTCAGCGCTGATGGTGCAGGTTGGTAAATAGCGGGATTGTGCGGTGCTGAAGATTCTGGTGTAAGGACTGCAGACTGGGAATTAATCAGTTTTTGAGCGATTCTAAGAGCACTAGCTGAAGCGGCGATGTCTTCAAGTGCATGTAATTTGATTTGGAAGATTTGGGGGTGAGAGCGTAAGTCAATTCTGAAGGTGCAGGTTTGTAAGCAGGCAGATTGTGTGGTGCTGACAATTTTGGTTTTGGGATTGCAGGCTGAAAATTAATCTGTTTCGAAGCGATTGTAGGATTGGGTGGTGCTGAGAACTCGGGCCTAAGAATTGCACACTCGTAATAAATCGGTTTCGGAGCGAAATCGGTTTCGGTTTTGGTGTGAAAAAACGCATGGCCTGCAGGCATGGTTTTCGCAGGCCCCCTGAATATTCGAAAACCCATGGGCGTCGTCGGGCACCTTTAGGTCCAGGCGGTCGCCATATGCCGCACTTAAGATAAAACATTTATTGTAGGAGCACTAGCTGGAGCGGTGATGTCTTTAACTATATGCAACGTAGATACGGTGGGTTCAGAATTCAGTATAGATGGTGCAGATTGGTAAGTGTCCGTATTGCTTGGTTCAAAAAGTTCTGATTCAGTCAATAGCTGCCTACACCATATTAAGACCGTGTCAGTATGTGTGTAAATTATTGCTGGCATCCAGGTGAAGTTTGTTGCTTGGCACCGACGCCTGATGGTCTTGAAAAGTATGCTGTCCGACGCCGAATCTAAGTATTCTTGATTGGGTCCTGTCAAGTTTGTTGAATTAATTTGGTTTATAGTTGATATATCGACTTCTTTTAATGATTGCTTTACTTTTTTAAATTCTGCACCAATCAGAAGTGGATGCCAAATATTCTACCCAATAAAGCGCAAAAGGTATGACATAACTGGATCAGAATGGATCGAATTCCTTCGCATATATTCTCACATCTTACGTCGGTTACCCCCCTGAACGATATATTGGAAAATTTCAGGTAGGGAGCACCCAAAATCGTATGAATAGATGTAGGTATTTAGGAAGCAAAAAAAGGATTCAGTGATCGTACCATATGGTCTCTGTCTACCCCTCTAGGGAAACGGCGTGATGATATTTATGGATGATTACGATATAAACAGAACATGGATAGACATGCAGCATTAAAATAAAATGTGATTGTAAAGTGGCTTGTTTTCATATTTTTTGTTTAATTAACACATGAATAAACAGCGCTAAGCAAAATACATCGGCCGAAAATTGCACGATAGCAGTTAGTTTTTGGTCATGGAATGTTTATACGAAAATAAAAGGTGGCCGATAATTACGAATACCAAGCAGCTATCGGCCACCATCATTTCCATACAATATGTAACGGCCGGTAATTAAACAAGAATGTCAGATTCCGGCCACAAATTTTTGCAATCATTATATTTTAATCAATTTGTCCACTTTTCGGTGGCCGTAAACTAAATAGCAAGTTCAATTCATTAAATACATTCCCTATAAAATTTCGAATAATACAAAAAAAGTCTAAATACGTTAATTTCTTAACAAATAGTGTGACGAACAAACACCTAGCTACCGGCCGGTCGGCCGAAAACTAAATTATTTAAGTTTATTCGTGCCAGTTCGCGGCCACCACTTTTTTCGGTCAAAACACCCAAAAATATCACTTTTTTCTTGGTCAATGCCCTTTTCCATCATAAAATGTTATTATAGTATCAAGGTTTTAAGAGAAAAAACCAAATAATTACGAAAAACTTGCGATTGAAGTGGTCTATGCGTGTTGTTTTTTCCTTACCCGATGGACCTGTTTCACTCACAGCGGCCGCCGGGTCGCAGAAAAAAATTTCTTAGGGATAAACCGTTCCACCTGCTTCTACGATTTTGACACAACCGATTGGTTGAATTGTTAAGTACCAATGTCCGTACGTCTGTGTTAGTTAGCTTTTGTATGTTCCTTATTCCATCGCATTTATGATGGCGTGGCCGATAAGTGGCAGTGGCCGAAAAGTAGCATATCAACCCTATGTATTTGAAAATTTTGATTCTATAATATATTGTCAAAATCTACGTCTGTAAGTTTGAATTTTTTGGGGTTCCGTACCCAAAGGGTGCCAACGGAACCCTATTACTAAGCCTCCGCTGTCCGTCCGTCCGTCCGTCTGTCAGTCACAGGGCTGTATCTCATGAACCGTAATAGGTAGGCAGCTGAAATGTTCACAGGATGTGTATTTATTTAGCCGCTATAACAACAAATAGGTAAAATAAATAAATAATAATAATTAAAGGGGGCTCCCATACAAAAAAACTATTTTTTTTGTGTGTAATCTTGTACGATGGTACGGAACCCTACGTGTGCGAGTCCGGCTCACACTTGGCCGGATTTTTAATATACCTTTTAGATTGGAAAATAAAGGCTAAAACATTGGAAAAAAAGTTGTAATTTTTTCCTTCATATTAGATTTTTTTTACTAAAAAATGCAGAAATTTACAAAAAAATTCAAAACATAAGTACATGAATAGAATGAAGGTTTATCAAGTGTTAAAAAAATGTTGATTAAAATGTGACAACTTTTAGGGGTAGGGAACCGTCAGGGCCTGGAAGACGATTTGGCTAGTGTAATAGCAGTCGCTGCGCAAAATTATGCCCTTGCCAATGGACAAAGAATGCATTCCTTAAAATTATCAAATCTTCAACTACCACTGACTTCACAGCAGCCTTAAAGGGACATAAGACCCCAAAACGACAATATCCGATAAGCGATTGTTTTGTATTATTAGTCGTCTTAATAAGGCTCTTAGGGGCTCGTAGCCTAGTGGCGCGGGGACTAGCGTAGCCAGTACCAGAGGTCTGGGTTCAATTCCACGCCCCGACATGCACCACTTTCTTTCTCTTTCTGAGTTCGATAAGTGCGTTTCATCACGAATGCGAGCTACTCCATGGTTGGGAATCCATGTAAAACTGTAGGTCCCCTTCCCCTACTAGTAGGCTTTAAGCCCGCCCGGGTGGTACACCATCGCATTGAATGAAAAGATGGTCGGAGCGGCAATTAAAAATTGTCCGTGTTTTCCATCCAGTTCAATGTAGCCGTGCTCATAAAGGGAAGGTCCTGGCATGGCGGTTAATTCCTTCGGGAATGTGGTGTATTGGGCTAATAACATAACAATAGTTGTGTGGTATTAGCCATCCATGTCAGCTTGCATAAAAGCCTTGCCATTACAATTCAAGACTTACATTGATTTGAAAAACTTTAAAGCGCGTTAACCCACAACATAATCGGTGAGGATATTATCTTTAAATTTAATTTCATTCACTAATCAATTACCTAGTGTCGCGCTTAGAAATATCTTTCATTTTGGCTACACATATTAGTTACTATTAATTAAAACATGAACAAATCTGAGCAAATCAAAGACAAATTCCTTCAGAATTGCTAACATTTTCATTAATTGTAATTATTATAAATCCAAAATAAAAAATGTTTGTAAGCGCGACACTAGAATATTGATTAAAAATATAATTCAATTTAAATAATATACTCTTAGTTAGTTAGTTGGGCGGTTGTTTTTTTTTGTTTTTGTATTGTTTATTCATCATCCATAGACAGTACACTGCACTCGGATTTGTCATATTTCAGCATTGGCCAGTTCAGCAAAACAAAACACAGCGAAGAAGAACTGGAAAGAAACTCCGCTGTTTTTTTTTCAACCATGAATACACAAAAATTTACAATCCATGCCGTATGCAACAGTTCATGACAAATATCATTTTATTTGCAAAGACAATCCCCTCCAACTAATATGTTGCCAATTGGAGCAGGCCAGTCCCCACAAACAGCACCCGTTCCGTTGTTGTCCGCACTAAACCTACTGCCACAGAGAGGTCATTGTGCGTAACAGGGGTGACTATGTGAGCCATCCCAGCTCAGCCCAGACGTCCGGCAGGTTTTTGAAGTTCCCGCAGGCCTCTGGGAGGGATCCCGGTGCTCCCAGGGTCCGTGCCGGTTGATTGGCCACACTCCTGCACTCCAAGAGTACATGGGCGATTGTCTCTGTTGCCTCCATGCAGCCACAGCATAGAGATCTGTTATCCCCAGTTTATGGAGGTGCTTATTGAGTGGCCAGTGTCCCGCCATTATTCCCACTACTGTACGTAGGTCAATCCTTTTCAGATGCAATAGTTTGTGCGTGATGCGCTTACTGAGGGAGGGGGTGACCTCTCTGGCCTGCTGTAATAATAATACTCTTAGGACTCGTGTTGTGGGCTTTTTTAGGCTACAATTTTAATGGCAAGGACCAACTTTTATTGATTTAAATGGTTCCAAGCGAAGGTTTTCCGATAATCACGTTTGCATAAAAGTACTCATTATGGAAACTAAAAACATAAAACATTAGCGTATTGGTTACGGCCGTTCTAGGGTCCAAGAATCCTGTTCGAAACTTCGAAATAGCAGTTACAATAAAGGTAAAGAGATTTTGCCCATTGTTGACCAGTTCAAGTTCAGTTTTTTAAATTTTTGTTTTATTACATACATACATACTTTCACGCTGCTTTCCCGGAGGGGTAGGCTGTGATGATTGAGCGCATACAGTACGATCACAGCACACCTATTTCGCTTCATCTTTTCATATATGCTCTACGATTAAGGGTGTTACTTACCAGACCTTTACGAATAATTACATCGATTTGGTCGTGGTAAGTTCTCCTAGGCGGCCCGGGCACGACAATTCCTGTAAATTTGCTCTGTAAAAGTTGTTTCGTAATTTGTATGTCATCCATCTCATTTTTTATTGCTCATACGAACATTTGTTTTTGCTCATTCTATTGCTCAATTTTGAGCAATAAAAAATGTGCAATAATGCCACTGACAGAGCCGCTGGTCGCTCCAGACCGTCATCACCCGCCCGTGCTTTTTTCTCTTGACTTGCAATCTGAGGTGTCTTTGTCACATAGCCGCCTGCCTCGCCTCATGTACCGGGCCGCCGATTATGTTGAGATTAATTCAGCGATTGCTGCTGTGGACTGGAAAACCGGCAGAGCGTGCCGTAGTTATCTTTTACGAAAACATACTTCAGATAATTAAAAATAATGTTCCTTTGAAACGCAAGCGTTCAGATCGCTATCCTGCTTGGTTCACTCCTGGACTGTGCCGTCTTTTTAATCGCAAAAACAAGGCCTGGATTAAATGGAAAACTTATGGAAACATCTCGGATTATGAAGTATTCTCGTTGATGCGAGATCGGTTTAAACGAGCCTCAGCTAGTTGCTACAGCGAATACCTGAAAAAAACTGAGGATGGAATAGCAACTAATATAAAAAACTTTTGGTCATTCATCTCAAACCGTAGGAATAGCAGCGCTTATCCAGCTAACATGAAATTTCGAAATCAAAGTACTTCTGAACCGTCTCTCATTTGTAATTTATTTTCTACCTACTTTAGTTCAGTGTACGAGCCTACGGTTCTGAAATTAGAAACCTGGGTACCACCTTCTACATCAGCAGGACACAACATTTGTGTTGAGTCCCTGCATATTACTTATGAGGCTATACTGAAGGAAGTGAGGAGTTTGGATATAACTAAGGGCGCTGGTCCAGACAGGATCGAGCCGTACTTTCTCGTTCACACTGGTGAGACAATTTCCTGTCCTCTATTCATTATATTCAATATGTGTCTTGCAGAGGGTGTTTTCCCTGATGTCTGGAAAATTGCTAAAATAACACCAGTTCACAAGGCAGGGTCCAAGGCTGACGTCGAGAATTATAGACCAATATCAATTTTGTCCACCTTGTCAAAATTATTTGAGAAGTTAGTACACCAAGTTCTTTATCCATTATTCCACAACCTATTCATACCGCAGCAGCATGGTTTTATCAGAAAACGATCTACGACTAGTAATCTCCTTGTCTACACAGATTTCCTATTTGAAGCACTAAATGATGGGGAACAAGTCGATGCCGTTTATACGGATTTTAAAAAGGCCTTTGATAAGGTGGACCATATGCGATTACTTGAAAAATTAGCCTTCAATGGGATCAGAGGTAACCTCCTCAGATGGTTTGCATCATATATCGTGAACAGAAAGCAGAGTGTCGTAGTAAATGGGTTTGAGTCTGAAATGGTCACAGTCACATCTGGTGTTCCTCAAGGATCAATCCTTGGTCCTTTTTTGTTTATTTTATTTATAAATGATGTCATTGATTGCTTTAAAAATTGTTCTTTCTTAATATATGCTGACGACATCAAAATTTTTAAAATAATTCGTTCTAATACAGATTGTTTAGATTTGCAGTGTGACCTAAATCGTTTCTTCCAATATTCTATAGTCAATAAAATGTACCTTAGTTTTCCCAAGTGCCATCAGATTACTTTTACAAAAAAACGTGTTACTCTAGAGTTTCTGTACTCGCTGGGAGGTAACTCACTGGGAAGGGTCGAGCATATTCGCGACCTAGGAGTTACATTGGATTCAAAACTTCACCTTGATCTACATGTTGAAAAAATCACTATTAAGGCTTACCAAATGATGGGATTTGTTTTACGCACCTCAAAGCAATTTAAGAACGCCAGTACCTATAAATATCTATATACATCACTGGTTCGATCACAGCTGGAATATGCCGCTCCTGTTTGGAACCCTTACTATGACAAATACCGACATGCCATTGAAATGGTCCAACATAAATTTCTTCACGTTATGCACCGACGTTGTTGGCAATCTCAACTCTCCTATGACAGCCTTCTTAAAGTGTACTCTTTACTCAGCTTATCAAATCGTAGAACCCTACTGGATATGACTACACTACATAAAATATGCAACAATCAATTTGACTGCCCTGAATTGCTTTCTAGTATTTCATATAATGTGCCACAACGTACCACAAGGAGCCGAGTTATGTTTAATTCAAAACTGTATCGGACCAACGCTGGTAACCGTATACCTATCCATAAAATGTGTGATAAATTCAACAGAGTATTTCCTGATCTAGATATACACTATCTCAGTAATATTGACTTTAAGAAGAAAGTTGCAGCAACCCTTTCATCATAATCCATTTTAATTTTATATGCTTGTTTGTGTAAAATTTCATTTTCTTTATTTTCTTTTTTGTTAATTAAGTTTTTTTTTTCTTTTACCCATTTAATTAAGAATGATTCTGCCATGCATGTTATCATGTTACACTCATACTTTATCTGTGCTCAATTTTTGAAACTTGCAACCTTCAGTTATATTTTGTTTTATTATTAACTTTTATTTTATGATTAGCCCGATGCTATGTTTGTTTTCTTTCTGAAATAATAGCCCTTTAAAATTCTTTTATATTACATGTGAAATGCGGTGCTGGGTACATATCTAGTAAATTAGTATTAAATTGTCTTTTGTATCTTAATCATGTCTGTATCTGTTTGCTTTTCCAAATAAATAAATAAATAAATAAACACAGTATTTAGTATTCAGTATATTTATTGACAAAAAGATTAAAGTAGCCAATTAAAAACATCAATGCAATTATTATCTATAGTTCACAGTAAGCGATGAAAGAAATCTACGGATGATCCCGCCTCTGAAATTATGATTTTTTAACGGTATTTATGACCTGTTAATTTATTGACTTAATTAATATGTTGATTTTGATGTGCTTTATGTTTGACTCTACACGTGTACTCGTGATTATGTGCGTGATGGTATTAATTTATTCGTTAATAAAATAAAATTTATTTATTTATTTATTTATTATAGAAACTTAACAGCTATTTATGGTTACAAATAGTACAGGTATTTATCAAATTGTTAAGCCAATTATAAAGTTTCACAATTTGAAAATTGGTTGACATTATAGGTACCTATGATGTAAGAATACAAATTCAAAAAATATCCTAAAGGTTAATCGGACATATGTGGGGGGTGGGGTGCTGGAATCTTTGTAAGAAGCGTGAGTAGGGTGTGTGGGTGTGAGTTGAGGGTGTGTATGTTTGTGTGAGGAGTGCGCGAAGGTTGTGTTAGGGTTTAGTTATGTTTTATTTTTGACATTTTTTATCTTTAAGGTGGCCCAACCAGGCGGGCCTAACTCATTCGCGGGCACGGTACAAAACCGTGCTGTTGCGCTCTGGGACCTTCTCTGTTTCAAAGAATAAGACAGGCTCCGTGATGAGGAAGATGCAACATGTCCACAAAAAAGACAATGTGCATAGTGTATGATTTGGTAAGATTTACGAAAATTTTAATTTAAAAACGACTTATAGCTAAAAGTAAACCACGACCGCTGCAGTAAAAATTTGGAACAAAAACCTAATAGATTATAAATCTTGATTAAATAAGCTATGTCTGATGACTAATCTTTTTAAGATGTTCTTACTTAATCATTGCGTAATCCACCTCTAAAGTTATTGTATAAAACGCGCGAAAAATGCGAACTTTCGGACCTTATAACATAGAAACCAAACACAATTTTACAATGCCAATGGTCATCAGACATCTAGTTCGATCAAATAAAGCTATTTTGAGCAAAATTTTGGATCTCTGACAAGAAATATGGGCGTGATCTTCTTTCCCCTTTTGTATGGGGAGATGAGCGGGATGGGCCACCTTAAGACAGATGGTGATCTTGGAGAAGCTCTTTATTTTTTTTTGCAAATTTAGTTTTGTTTTAGTTTTTGTTTTGTATTGTACACTTAGCTTGACTGTACATGCAGAAGCCTAGCGATCAAGCGGCATTAAAGATTTGCGCCTACTGTATTTGATCTACAGAAGCAAGTTAAATGTCTATACATAAAAATCCCACGATTGATGCTGTACACCTACGGTGATTAACTTTACCTGACTTTAGCTCGCATTTTGTAGCTATTTATAAAATTTAGTTGCATTTCCAATGCCCTTTTTATTTACCACGATTTTAAAAGATTTCTTCATAAAACCTCCCACAGCATCTGCGGCCTTTCCCATGACTGGCTTAAAAAATTACCATGTTACTGCATTAAGGTGGCCCAACCTGGCGGGACTAACTCATTCGCGGGCACTGTACAAAACCGTGCTGTTGCACTCTGGGACCTTCTCTGTTTCAAAGAAAAAGACAGGCTCCGTGATGAGGAAGATGCAACACGTCCACAAAAAAGATAATGTGCATAGTGTATGATTTGGTAAGATTTACGAAAATTTTAATTTCAAAAACGACTTCTAGCTAAAAGTAAACCACGATCGCTGTAGTCAAAAATCGAACAAAAACCAAATAGATTATAAATCTTAAATTAATAAGCTATGTCTGATTTTTAATCTTTTTAAGATTTTTTTACTTTATCATTGCGTAATAAACCACCAAAGTTATTGTATAAAACGCGCGAAAAATTCGAACTTTCGGACCTTATAACTTAGAAACCAAACACAATTTTACAATGCCAACGGTCATCAGACATCTAGTTCGATCAAATAAAGCTCTTTTGAACAAAATTTGGGATCTCTGATAAGAAATATGGGCGTGATCTTCTTTCCCCGTTTGTATGGGGAGTTGAGCGGGTTGGGCCACCTTAAATTTATTTTTCGAATGGCTTAGTGGAGGTGAAATAAAAAATGTGTTTTTATCTATATTGGGTGGTCGGCGCGTATGAGAAGCTTTTGAAGCGTCTACGGCTTTGTGAACGGTTTTTAAATAGGTTAGTATTGACCAAACTAAAATAGTTCTGTGTGGTTGTGCGGAACCGTGAATATAAACTACAACTGTATGCAGTGTTGTTTGTTTGCGTCAACCGCCAAAGTGATGGGATTGAATCTCTTCGAAGTGTTTACAATTATATTTTTGCTTTCAGCCAGAATTACTGATTCATTTGGTTGAA